>CM068825.1:105355964-106625964 GCA_028554795.2 Sinohyriopsis cumingii
CAGACAGACTGAAATGTGAACTTACAAGCCCTCTTTGTGTGTGTTGTACCATTTCCTCTTACCACATCAAAATACTGAGCGTCACAGTATTGGTTCGCGTTTTCAAGCTGACCATTTTTTTATATCTCACTTAAACATTTCGACATAAACACTCACATCGGTAGAGTCAGAACAGACGTGTTACAGTATTGAGGGGCATGTTATCTTTTCTTTTTCAAACTAATAAATTTGGGGTTTGTATGAAGTAAAGAACCGAAAGTACAGTGAAACTCAAGGATGATGACCCAATCTGTCTGTCTATTGATGCGTGTATTTACTTAAGAAGAAATATGACCTCTAAAACACAAAGAGATACGGCAAGCATGATTAGATTAAACACAACGATGTTTTCCTTCACGCCCGTGTAATTTAGAGTTTCAATCGTCTTTGAAGACAAACTTGGTCTTCTTTTGTAGGGCTTGAAATAATAAAAAAACTGAAAAATCTTAAGCACTTTGCTATAGATAATTTCATCAACAGACCAAACAACATAAATACCGTTACAACAATAGAAAGCCTTAAATCTTCTATCAAAAAGAAATGCATGAAAAAAATTAAAGATTAACGATAACTAACCAATGAAACCGAATTTAACAAAGGCAATGACATGTGAAGAAATGCCTCTCACTTTGGAAAGGTAGGCGAATGTACTCTGTCATGCACCGTCAACTTGAAAAAAATTATAAACAGAGAGAAACCTGAATTCAAAATTCAGTTGTTTCTTTTTCTTCAAAATTATTTCGTTTCTTTTTTCTTTTTTTTTTTGGAACAAATCTAAGCACTAATATAGAGTGGAAAAGGGAAAATGCACATACAAGCTTTGATATTTCTGAAAAAAGGAGGGGATATTCCTAACGTTCATAACCACCTATATATGCTTGGACTTGTCTGTGACTTATCCACAAAACAAGATATACATATTTCTGGTCAAGCTGCAAGTGTGTGCGTGTTTTTGAAAATGGTAAAAATTGGATATACAATTTTCTCGTGACACTTATAAAGTGAAGAGTCTGTGCAAGTGTCAAAAGCCAAAGTCATATAAGTTTTGTATTTTGTACGGCTTGCAAAGATTTCTACTTTAGAAAATGTGAAGTATCACAAGTTATTATCACAAACAGAAGTGGAACATAGGGGCTTGCAAGAAAGAAAATAACCCAGACAGTTGGTGTCATCAAGAGTGCTAGAGACGGTACCCGAACTTGCTTGCCTGCTTACTTGAATTAAAGTGATTTTCGCTCTAATGGAGCATGTATCACTGGTTTAATAACGCACCGCGTGATTTTTAATTACTCCTGGGGAAGGAAAGAGAGCCTCATCCCCCAGGCTTTTATGTACTCACAGACTATTTTTAAATTTAGCCACTCAGGTGTAGGACTAACTAGTCCTTAACAACCTGACTGAAAGACTTTAAACATGAGTGGGAATTGTCTCACCACACACTCATTTTTCTGTCCGAGCGTGGTAAAGGAGGAAAAAGGTGCTCAGCAAGACAGCCATGGATGTTAAGTACTCACCAAAACGCTAGCCCGTACTTATTTCAAATCAAGTCCCGTTTTTGCTAATGGACAATAAAAGGTGCCAATAATGTGTTAACCACCTGTGCAATTAGTTCAAATCTAACGAGTCTGTTAAATGTCCTACTTCCTAACATATCTGTCTAATATTAGTACTTAGTGTACATAAAAATAGCCATACTGATCTTATTTTAAATTATTATGTCTAAGCGACATATACCAGTTTGGTCACTGTTAGGTTTAAAAAATTAAGTTTGTTGTGGTGTTCCAATGGGTCAAGTTTGTTTCGAGAATAGTTTAGTCAAGGAGGGATACCAAGCCAAATATGGTTCCCTATTTAATAAAAAGCAATCTTTTGGAGCCCTAAAAAAAAGTCTGTTTTTTCTGTTAGAAGGTAACACGTCTCTCTTTTGCTTTCACGTTCTTTCCCGCACTCCTAGTCTCATGATTCTTGATATCAGGAAATGCGTAGCCATGATGGGCGGTAATGTAAGCAGCGGTTTCTACCAGTTGACTGAGGGGGTATTAAGTGTAGGCTTGTCTGTAGAATTGGGGAAGAACTCTGACCCCTAATCCCCATTGAGAAGGTCTTGGTTTAAAGGTGTCTAGAGATTTGTAGGCAACGTATTGTATGGCTGTAATAAACTGCCCTGCTATGTTGACGTCATACAATGCTTGATCTAGCCCCATTTCGGTGTACTTCTCAACGAGGGTCAGCGTCCCCCTCCTCCTCAACCGCCTCAATTTCCTCTTCTGGTTCTGATACAAATTCTTCAGTTGAGGTAGATAGTTTCAAATCCGCTGCTATGGTGTCTGTCGCTGTTATTGTTGTTGTGGTTGTTCTTTCAGCTGAGATTGCCTGTAGTATCGGAGTGAGAAAAGAACGTAGTGCCTCCGATAATTACATTTGAGTTTGCCATACCGTTTGTGTAACATAATTGGACCTTTGTTTTGCCACCACTCTTTCCGGGACGGGTTGTTTGTTAGGTATAGTCGGCTGTTGACTAGCTGTTATTTGTGTTCTCGAGGTGGGTGGAGTGCTAACTGGCTAGGTCTGCATTTCTTGCTCCCGCTGCTGTTGCGTATATTTCTTCCCTCCACACCGAGTTCTGGACCTAATTCTTTAAATTTCGTTGTACCCGAACTTACATTATCCATATTATCACCAACAAAAGAAAACAAAACGCACAGACCTAAAAGAAACACTCATTCACTTTTTACAGAACATTACTATTTTTAAAATTTTGATAAGCGACGGAAACGAACAACTTAGAGTCACACTTTCTAACCAAGATAAAGAAATCATGTGCTGATAGACTCACTTCTGTATTTTTTCTTCTAACTGACTAACGTATCATAGGCAATGGAATGTGATTTCTTTTCGAGAGTATGGGGTAGCCCTGAAATTTTTTTTTGGGAAGTTGAAGCTATGGCGATCGCTTAGGTTATAAGATGACGGCCTCCTGTGACGACAGGCTTTCTCACAGGATAAGGTCTGCTTCTTCGGAAAGAGAAGAAGAACTCTTTGGTGTCGATAAAACTGTTAACAAAGCCTCTGCCAGGTTCATGCTGCTGCTGCTGTTGCTGCTCTCTCTGCTGTTTATGAAGTCTGTACTTCTCCGACCATTCTTCTTTCTCCTTCTTGAATTCCTCCTTGAAGAGCTCTTCTTTCAGGACTTCAGTGACTTTCAACATTATGATATTGTCTATCTCTTCAGGTTTCGGTATCAAACTTGTCATGACCCTATGCAAATTCACATAGGCTTCGTTCAACTTGGCTTATCTTGAGCACATCTTCGTAGGAAGATGAGTCTACAATGGATGGACAGACTGGAGACACAACGCAACACAACATTTTTGAATTCAAAAATCTTCCACTAGCACTCCACCCACCTCGAGAACACAAATAACAGCTAGTCAACAGCTGACTATACCTAACAAACAACCCGTCCCGGAAAGAGTGGTGGCAAAACAAAGGTCCAATTATGTTACACAAACGGTATGGCAAACTCAAATGTAATTATCGGAGGCACTACGTTCTTTTCTCACTCCGATACTACAGGCAATCTCAGCTGAAAGAACAACCACAACAACAATAACAGCGACAGACACCATAGCAGCGGATTTGAAACTATCTACCTCAACTGAAGAATTTGTATCAGAACCAGAAGAGGAAATTGAGGCGGTTGAGGAGGAGGGGGACGCTGACCCTCGTTGAGAAGTACACCGAAATGGGGCTAGATCAAGCATTGTATGACGTCAACATAGCAGGGCAGTTTATTACAGCCATACAATACGTTGCCTACAAATCTCTAGACACCTTTAAACCAAGACCTTCTCAATGGGGATTAGGGGTCAGAGTTCTTCCCCAATTCTACAGACAAGCCTACACTTAATACCCCCTCAGTCAACTGGTAGAAACCGCTGCTTACATTACCGCCCATCATGGCTACGCATTTCCTGATATCAAGAATCATGAGACTAGGAGTGCGGGAAAGAACGTGAAAGCAAAAGAGAGACGTGTTACCTTCTAACAGAAAAAACAGACTTTTTTTTAGGGCTCCAAAAGATTGCTTTTTATTAAATAGGGAACCATATTTGGCTTGGTATCCCTCCTTGACTAAACTATTCTCGAAACAAACTTGACCCATTGGAACACCACAACAAACTTAATTTTTTAAACCTAACAGTGACCAAACTGGTATATGTCGCTTAGACATAATAATTTAAAATAAGATCAGTATGGCTATTTTTATGTACACTAAGTACTAATATTAGACAGATATGTTAGGAAGTAGGACATTTAACAGACTCGTTAGATTTGAACTAATTGCACAGGTGGTTAACACATTATTGGTACCTTTTATTGTCCATTAGCAAAAACGGGACTTGATTTGAAATAAGTACGGGCTAGCGTTTTGGTGAGTACTTAACATCCATGGCTGTCTTGCTGAGCACCTTTTTCCTCCTTTACCACGCTCGGACAGAAAAATGAGTGTGTGGTGAGACAATTCCCACTCATGTTTAAAGTCTTTCAGTCAGGTTGTTAAGGACTAGTTAGTCCTACACCTGAGTGGCTAAATTTAAAAATAGTCTGTGAGTACATAAAAGCCTGGGGGATGAGGCTCTCTTTCCTTCCCCAGGAGTAATTAAAAATCACGCGGTGCGTTATTAAACCAGTGATACATGCTCCATTAGAGCGAAAATCACTTTAATTCAAGTAAGCAGGCAAGCAAGTTCGGGTACCGTCTCTAGCACTCTTGATGACACCAACTGTCTGGGTTATTTTCTTTCTTGCAAGCCCCTATGTTCCACTTCTGTTTGTGATAATAACTTGTGATACTTCACATTTTCTAAAGTAGAAATCTTTACAAGCCGTACAAAATACAAAACTTATATGACTTTGGCTTTTGACACTTGCACAGACTCTTCACTTTATAAGTGTCACGAGAAAATTGTATATCCAATTTTTACCATTTTCAAAAACACGCACACACTTGCAGCTTGACCAGAAATATGTATATCTTGTTTTGTGGATAAGTCACAGACAAGTCCAAGCATATATAGGTGGTTATGAACGTTAGGAATATCCCCTCCTTTTTTCAGAAATATCAAAGCTTGTATGTGCATTTTCCCTTTTCCACTCTATATTAGTGCTTAGATTTGTTCCAAAAAAAAAAAAAGAAAAAAGAAACGAAATAATTTTGAAGAAAAAGAAACAACTGAATTTTGAATTCAGGTTTCTCTCTGTTTATAATTTTTTTCAAGTTGACGGTGCATGACAGAGTACATTCGCCTACCTTTCCAAAGTGAGAGGCATTTCTTCACATGTCATTGCCTTTGTTAAATTCGGTTTCATTGGTTAGTTATCGTTAATCTTTAATTTTTTTCATGCATTTCTTTTTGATAGAAGATTTAAGGCTTTCTATTGTTGTAACGGTATTTATGTTGTTTGGTCTGTTGATGAAATTATCTATAGCAAAGTGCTTAAGATTTTTCAGTTTTTTTATTATTTCAAGCCCTACAAAAGGAGACCAAGTTTGTCTTCAAAGACGATTGAAACTCTAAATTACACGGGCGTGAAGGAAAACATCGTTGTGTTTAATCTAATCATGCTTGCCGTATCTCTTTGTGTTTTAGAGGTCATATTTCTTCTTAAGTAAATACACGCATCAATAGACAGACAGATTGGGTCATCATCCTTGAGTTTCACTGTACTTTCGGTTCTTTACTTCATACAAACCCCAAATTTATTAGTTTGAAAAAGAAAAGATAACATGCCCCTCAATACTGTAACACGTCTGTTCTGACTCTACCGATGTGAGTGTTTATGTCGAAATGTTTAAGTGAGATATAAAAAAATGGTCAGCTTGAAAACGCGAACCAATACTGTGACGCTCAGTATTTTGATGTGGTAAGAGGAAATGGTACAACACACACAAAGAGGGCTTGTAAGTTCACATTTCAGTCTGTCTGCACTGTAATGGTAACAACGCAAGAACATAGGGATTATTATGCCACACAGCCCTAGAACAAAACAATGCATCACCCGTTGTAAGCCATTTCATTGGCTATACTTATTTTCTTACCGTGTTCGCTTCGAATTGACTTAAGTAGCTATTCAGGCAGTGACGAGAATGGCCATGCTTTACTGGGTCTATCCTATAGGCGATTTATATAAAAAAATATTTTTAAAAATTAAACTAATGCACGAACAATCGTACCATGGGCGATCCCATGGAAATTGTGTCCGTCTTATTGCAAAATACATCAACATTTAATTTAACCGTGCAGATCGCTAGAACAAACCTCTGATAATATACATTTTGAAAAGTGTTGTGTGACACGGATCGCCATTGTCGCTTGGTGTCTGCTTTCTTGTTCGAAAAGAGATCGTTTTGTCTTGACTATAAAAATCTAATTTGACTAAGTTTTACGCACTACTTGAACTCACACATTTACGTTGTAGGTGTAAGCCGTCGTCCTCAGTTTTCTGGAAGTTCGTTTTTGCGTTTCTCAGATGTGATACTATTTTTTATGGACCGAACGAAATTTCTTTTGGCGTGAATCAGGACTCGTGGTTTTGTGTCATAATTGGAGAGCATTGATTAAAGCTCAGTTATGTCGTCTTCGAAATCGCTGACACGGATTTGAACTAAAACTTCAGGTTTTGTGTGAGGCGATACGGTACATCATTGCTTTTTACTTCCTCAATGAAATCGTTTCATCTTATTGCAAAATTACATTTGACTAGGTTTCATACGCAGCAGGTCCATGTGTATAAGGAGAGTATCTTAGCGTCAGAGTATTCATTCCGCTCTCAAACGATCAAGAAGATGGAAGAGTCAGCACAGATCGACCTGCTGGTCAAATATTTGCTAAAAGTCATACGAAAGCATAATTCACATGCGAAAGTGGCAACAAAACTTACTCTTTTGGTCGTTGATTTGATGAGAGTCATACGAAAGTGTGTAAGTGCTAATGAAGTTTGCTATATCTGCAAAGATAAATGGTTATTTGTCTCCAGAATACCTGCTTCGTCTAAGAAAGAGAGACAAAAGTCAAGATACCTAATATCGTTGCCAGGAGAAAGGACACTGGAATTCAGAGTGCCCTACGAGAAAAGAGAAGAAACAAAAACAAGACGAAACAGAGAAGAGGGATTCAGAAGAAGAAGAAATTGAAGATGATGAAGAACTTGTGCCAGTAAAAACATGGAAATGGAAAAATTGACAATGTGAGCCGATGCGTTGGCCCTGATGTGAAATTTCATACTACCTTCTAAAAGAGAATAGACCAGAAAGAAAACGTAAGTGTCTCTTGGTCTTGACATTGTATAATAAGGATGGCGTGTTTTGTTTTTACTCACACTTTATGAAATTGTGCTCTTTCACCTCTCTCTATCCCTCTGGATCATGTTTTAGTTAGAATTGAAATGGAAGGATGTTTTCCTTCACGCACGCTCTTTAGGCATGCAAGTCCGTAAACAATAGTCAGTCTATTCGTCCATCATTTTGTGTCTTGATGTTTCCTAAATCACACACTGATGCCATAAAATAACGGGTTAAATGGGTTTTGTAGTGTTGGGAGTGGGGGTGGGTGGGGTGTAAGTGTTTGGCAGAGTTGGTCATTGCAGGTGAGGGCTTAGGTGCTTTCAAAAAACTTTTTCTTCTTCACTCTGTGTTGATGGAATATAATGGGTTATTTTCTTCACTCTCTGTTGATAGTATATATAAAGGGTTATTTCTTCACTGCGTGTGGATAGTGTATAATGGTTTTCTTCTTCTTCCCTCTGTGGTGTGCGTGTGTGTGTGTGTGTGTGTGTGTGTTCGCGTACGTTGTGTAGATCGCATATTTGGTTGTTTCTCTTCTTCTTCCTCCCGAGTGTGGATAGTATATTTGGAGTTTGTATGCGTTAGCGACGTTGTGTGGATAGTATATTTGGGGTTTGTATGCGTTCGCGTACGTTTGTGTGGATAGTTTATTTGGGGTTTGTATTATCTCCCTTCTGTGTTGATAGTGTATTTGGGGTTTGTATGCGTTCGCGTACGTTTGTGTGGATAGTTTATTTGGGGTTTGTATTATCTCCCTTCTGCGTTGATAGTGTATTTGGGGTTTGTATGCGTTCGCGTACGTTTGTGTGGATAGTTTATTTGGGGTTTGTATTATCTCCCTTCTGTGTTGATAGTATATTTGGGGTTTGTATGCGTTCGCGTACGTTTGTGTGGATAGTTTATTTGGGGTTTGTATTATCTCCCTTCTGTGTTGATAGTATATTTGGGGTTTGTTTTTTCCTCTTCCCTCTGTGTGTGTGTGTGTGTGTGTGTGTGTATGTGTATGTGTGTGTGTGTTCGCGTACGTTGTGTAGATCGTATATTTGGTTGTTTTTTTTTCTTCCTCCCGAGTGTGGATAGTATATTTGGGGTTTGTTTTTTCCTCTTCCCTCTGTGTGTGTGTGTGTGTGTGTGTGTGTGTGTGTATGTGTGTGTGTTCGCGTACGTTGTGTAGATCGTATATTTGGTTGTTTTTTTTTCTTCCTCCCGAGTGTGGATAGTATATTTGGGGTTTGTTTTTTCCTCTTCCCTCTGTGTGTGTGTGTGTGTGTGTGTGTGTGTGTGTGTGTGTGTATGTGTGTGTGTTCGCGTACGTTGTGTAGATCGTATATTTGGTTGTTTTTTTTTCTTCCTCCCGAGTGTGGATAGTATATTTGGGGTTTGTTTTTTCCTCTTCCCTCTGTGTGTGTGTGTGTGTGTGTGTGTGTGTGTGTGTGAGTCTGCGCGCGTATGTTGTGTGTGTGTGTGTGTGTGTGTTTGTTCGCGTACGTTGTGTAGATCGTATATTTGGTTGTTTTTTTTCTTCCTCCCCGAGTGTGGATAGTATATTTGGGGTTTGTTTTTTCCTCTTCCCTCTGTGTGTGTGTGTGTGTGTGTGTGTGAGTCTGCGCGCGTATGTTGTGTGTGTGTGTGTGTGTGTGTGTGTGTGTGTGTTTGTTCGCGTACGTTGTGTAGATCGTATATTTGGTTGTTTTTTTTTCTTCCTCCCGAGTGTGGATAGTATATTTTGGGGTTTGTTTTTTCCTCTTTCCTCTGTGTGTGTGTGTGTGTGTGTGTGTGAGTCTGCGCGCGTATGTTGTGTGTGTGTGTGTGTGTGTGTATGTGTGTGTATTGGTCTCTGTTTGTCCCTATAAAACTCACTTTATCCCTATCAGATACACTCTACCTACCTACCTACAGTAGCGCGTATTCAGGTCAGCCACTTGCAACACTGTTGCCATTTATCCCCTAGTGTTCAGTACAGTGACGTCACTGACGCTGGAAATTTTGAGACTATAAATATCGACTTGGGGATTTCCACATTTTGTAGCTATACATATATACTAGAATTCATAAACAGGAACGTCACTCAAGCTGAGGCTATAAAAAGATAGTGTGATTTTCCAAAGGAAAAACCCACAAGTTGGAGCTATAAATAGATAGTGGGATTTCATAAGAATTTCAGCTGATTATAGATACATACGTATTTGTCCACGATCGTCACAGAAGTTGATATTGTAAGTAGTTACTAATTTTATCCATTTTAGTCTAAACCATTGTAACTTAATTTTCGGGGATATGTTTATTTTCCTTTAAATTCTGGGACAATTTCGTCATTTCAGCGTTACTTTTAGTCACATCCATTTTGTCGTTGAGCATTTCCTTGATTATAGCTATTTATAGCATCATTACAATTATGCAAATTTTTGAACACCCCAGCAAGATTTCAGGTCTTGGTAATGCTTTATATATAAATCTCACGCTTGTACTAGTGTATGTATGTTTCTGTCTCTGTTGTGTTTGACCCTCTACCATCATTGTCCCTAGACAATCCCACCATGTTCAATTCCCTTTGACGCTATACAGACCCACCATGTTCAATTTCCATATGTTAAATTCCCCTTGACGCTAGACAGTCCCACGATTTTTCTCCATGTTCAATTCCCCTTGACGCTAGACAGTCCCACGATTTATTCCCATGTTAAATTCCCTTTGACGCTAGATTGTCCCACGATTTTTCTCCATGTTAATTTCCCTTGTCGCTAATCTGACCCACGATTTTTCTCCATGTTAAATTTCCCTTGACGCTAATCTGTCCCAGGGGTCTCTGTAATGCTAATTCCCATTGACGCTAATGTATCCCACCTTACTACTAATAGGCATTACTTAATTTAAACAGTAATAGGTAGTACATAATTTAGTCAGTAATATGTATTAATTAATTTAGTCAGTAATAGGTGGTATTTAGTTTAGTCAGCAATAGGTAGTACTTAATTTAGTCAGTAAAAAGTAGTACTTAATTTAGTAATAGGTAGTACTTAATTTCGTCAGTAATAGGTATTACTTAATTTAGTCAGTAATAGGTGATATTTAATTTAGTCAGTAATAGATAGTACTTAATTTAGTCAGTAATAAGTAGTACTTAATTTAGTAATAGGTAGTACTTAATTTAGTCAGTAATATGTATTACTTAATTTAGTCAGTAATAGGTATTGCTTAATGTAGTCAGTAATAGGTGGTATTTAATTTAGGCAGTAATAGGTAGTACTTAATTTAGTAATACATATTATTTAATTTAGTCAGTAAAAGGGGTTGTATAATTTAGCCAGTAAGAGGAACAGCTTGATTTAGTCAGTAATAGGTAGTACTTAATCTAGGCTGTAACAGGTAGGACTTAATTTAGGCAGAATTATGTAGTACTTAATTTAGTTTGTAACAGGTAGTAATTAATTTAGATCAGCAATATGTTATTCAAATGTTTGGACCGTCATCGGTTTACAAACGTAAGCACAAATACTGACCAAAACTGGTTGAAGAGCTCTAGTAATGCTAATATAAGGGACACAACTCCAACTTCTTCGCTACCAGTATCTTTTTTGATTATATGCTCATTTTTTTTCCCGTTAACTTTACATTGTCAGAATCGTTCAATATTCCCCGATACTGAACGCGCGCGATAATACACATACAGCATTCACGTGAATAAAGGAACTACTTTCTTTTGTAAACAAACAATGGACTCAGACGACAGCACTTTTGATTTGTAAACAAATCATGTACACTCGCGTAAGAGGCTCTTTACGTTGTGGTTGTTTAAATTTGTTTCTGAATGAACTAAAACATGTTTCGTGGACTGCAAAAAAAAAAAAAAAAAAAAAAAGAATGTTTGATCTAGCGTTCAATATGGATGCTCAGTCGTATTTCTTTACCGCACTTTCACACTAGAACTATTTCTGGTTTGACCGACGTTTGCGCGTCGATATTCTTATATCTGATAAATTGATTTTTTTTAAAAAATCACAACTTATTTTGAATTAAATTCAAATAGTAGGGCTAAGCAATATTTGAAAAGCGGCAAATAGGTGGGTATGTTATATATAGAAAACCACATTAGTATTTTGCTCTGAATTGGGTGAAAGAACTCGTATCCGTACTTCCATATCAAACTCGTTCTTACTGCTGACTCAGAACAAAACGTATGTATGTATGTATGTATGTATGTATGTATGTATGCAATTACTGCAGTCATTTGAAGACTCAGTAGTGTATTATTTATTAGTCGAATATTGTCTCACAATTGAATTGATTGCTATTGTGACTTGTGTTGCTTGTTGTTACTGAATGAATAGACCATCGTTGAAGAACATAATGTTTGAAAATTGTACATGTCTCTTCTCTTCTCCACTTTAATTTTAGGTAGTGGCACCATTGATTTCGATGAATTTGTCAAAATGATGGCGCATTATCCATCGAAAATGAACCTAGAAACGGAAATGCTCGACACATTTAAAGTATTCGACAAGGATGGAAATGGACTAATCAGTGCTGCGGAACTGCGTCACGTGATGACGAACCTGGGTGAAAAACTCACCGACGAAGAGGTGGATGATATGATTAAGGCAGCTGACATCAATGGTGACGGCATGGTAGATTATCACGGTAAATAAAAACATTTTAAAATTCATCAATGTCAGTCAATATTAGATGTCATTGTACACGCAGTGACAGTACTCCGTTGTTCGACGAAAACATATTGGTTGTTGCGTGCTATTTTATATGAACGCCCGTTTGTAATAAGTGCTTTTCCTAAGTAATTTTTTTTTTTTTTTTTAACCAATGGGACACACAAGTCAAGGGCCTCAGTTTTCAAGAGGCAGTTGACTTGTATGCCCACATCAGATGTTAGAAATTTTATACTGACATCAGAAGAAACTAAAAATAGATTTATTAATAAAACAACTTAGAATTCAGAACCATACAGTTTAGTCTGATTTTACAATAATTCATTTTCATAAATAATCTCAACTTATTTCCCAATCTAACTATGTTTTTACATTATTTATCAATACAAAAATTATTTGTTGGACAAATAGCAAATGACATTGAAGTTAGATGTTCATGTCCGTCCGTAAAGAGAAAATAACTATAATACCAAACTATCGAGAAAGAAAGGAACCAAAATTAAACAGAAAGAGTTATTTGTATTAAAACTGACGAAAAATAGATACAGGGTGTCGTCACGATTGCTGTTCCGTGGTATCTGTTGTCAGGAGCGATGTCTATGAATGTTTTGCCGGAGAGTAGAAGCCGTCTCCTTAAACTTTTGTTTAAAATTCAGGTCAATTGATAGAATATGGAAACGCGTTATGAAAAGAAAAGAGTGAGAAAGAAAAAATTGTATATCGATTAAAAAAAATATATTGATTAATATATCGTTTAAATGCCATCACATGTCTGAAATGCAAGAATTGAATTCGACACACTTGTGATAGTCAGACGATGATAAACTCATCATGTGTTTTGTTTCGTTAAGCGTTTGGGT
Organism: Sinohyriopsis cumingii; assembly: GCA_028554795.2. Taxonomy (NCBI): domain Eukaryota; kingdom Metazoa; phylum Mollusca; class Bivalvia; order Unionida; family Unionidae; genus Sinohyriopsis; species Sinohyriopsis cumingii. The sequence continues at coordinate 105,368,873 of CM068825.1, forward strand.
TACGCCTGCCATCAGATTTATATGACAGCAGTTTCTTAATTTACAAAACCTACATGAAGTACGCGAGTAGAATTTTAAAAAGAGCACTCAAAACTATTCCGATCTCATTCGTGAGATATCCCAGCTTTTCATAATTTAAATACGGTTCCATTTTTTACCAGGATACCAAAACCCATTTTCGTTATTTTCTCTTGATTTATAATTCCTAAATCTGCATAATAAACAGTGTCGCAGTCTTAATCATGCCGATAGCCATTTTATCCAAATGCGACTTCAATTAATTATAAGCTACATAGCTGGGACGTCATTTGGGGGGCAGGGGGATTTGTCCCCCCACCGAATTTGCATCTGCTGTACAATGGATGTAACCTATATACGAAAATTAACAAGCCGATCAAGTTTTGGCCCGCCCCCCCCCCCCCCCCCCGAAAAATTGAAATGTCCTGCTATTATTATCTCTCTGATCTGTTATTCAGCCTGAGTGAGCGCGTTGATATATGCATTAATCAAGTTTTGCCCCTCCTCCATCAAGTTTTGTCTCCCCTGAATAAAGTTACACCCCACCCACCCCGCCCGAAAAAAGCTGAAATGACGTCCCTGCTACATAGTCTCAGTGATAGTAAGGTGATAATGTTTATTCATTTTATTGAGCTATTCAGTACTTTATGTGTGTGAAATGCTGCAGCCTGTATCTGAGAGTGTAAGAAAACATTTTCTACCATACGATGTAAGCATATTGTTTACATATACAGACAGCTAGCGCAAAAGATAGTTTAAGTAAACTATCTTCTTTGTGAGATAAGAATTCAAAGGTAATGTTCTCTTCTCAAAGAAAACGTATTACTAAGTGCAAATTAGTGCTAGCAACAAACCAGCTGAGAAGGCTTGAAAGACAACATACAAACAAAATATTTTTTCTTTCAGAATTTCTGCGCATGTTCTGTAACACCGGGTCATAAACAAGATACAGCCTATGTCGATGCGATGTACATTTCTATGGAAAAGAAGCATGATTGTACACCTCGTTTTCTCCACCACGTATTTTTCATAATTTCATTTCAGTATTTATTAGTATCCATGGATGTCGTCTTCCATAAACCATTTTGACTTCCTCGGAAAAAAAATATCAAGAAGCTTGACCAAGGAGCACTTGATGAAATTAGGGACAAAGAAACACGTGTCTACAAAATTGTATACGGGATGACCTGCATATAAAATTCATAATATATGTTTTCGAAGTTACTGTTGCATTCAACATAGAAGTTGTTCTCCGTATTTATCTAAAACTTAAAATATGTAGGATTCAAGATGTATTTACCCTTTTATAATAATCATGCAAATGCAAACAACCGAGACCTTGGCACCGTAATCACGGAACCGTCTGAAAACAAAATTTGAACTTTAAATACTTTGAAATTAGAAACAAATTATACTTAAAGCCTTTGGACATCTGTGAGACAATGCAGTTACATGAAACAAACAAACTTTGTAAATTCAAAATCAAATTATTTGAAATTGAGACTGAGTTCAAATACTCAATACGTTGAGTGACTACGGTGACAGATCTACATAATACGCCTACAGATCATGGTCCACACTGTCCCTTCTAAGTAAGATTTCAAGCGAACCCCTCATTTGGAGCACATCGAGGTTTCTCTAGCAAAATCCACTTCGAATATAGTCTCATTGAACCATGTTCTCGCGTGGCTCCATGGGATAATCGCCATACAAAGTGACTTGTTTCAGTGACTACTGCTTCAAAAACGTCAAGTGTTCACAAGACGCTTGACAATATTGGCCAGGTACCCGTGAAAGACCCTCGTATGTTGAAGATCTTACTGAGGCCTGGTACCATGAAAGGCCCTCATACGGCTATGGTCACAATGAGAAGCTTGAAAACATTGTTAAAGAAACATGTATTTAGACCGATATATTGATAGGACGTGAAAAGTTGAAAGTCGTCAGAACATTGCGGAAAACTCAGTTAAATGCTAAGGAAGGAATAGAGACTTAGGGCCTGTTTAAACAATCACGATAACTTTTTGAAATTATTCGCACACATAAGTTAAAGGAAGTTATCTAACATGCTAACACATCATAGAGATACATGTTTTAATGTTTCGGACAAGATAAAATCATCCCCATCGATGAGTGTCTTTAGACGATGTTTGACGTAGAAATATATCATTTGGTAAACGACGAGCACGAATATCAATGGCGGCGACTGTAATATTTCTGAGGTGTTCTTTCCGAACATTGGCGAGAAAGCTCTACAGTCGTTTAGATTGAATCAAGACAGCAAAACCAATGTCTTTGAAGTATTTTACCACTTTTAAATGTTTATCTGACGTAAACTCGTTGTTATGTCTAACTGGCTATCTTGCAAACATCTCTCTGGAGAACTCTGGTCAAAGGGATGTGATCCAGTAACACATCTATATTTCAAAATGAAAACTCAGACAAGCTTCGTACTGTACAGAAGCGGATTATCGATGCACAGGCATCAACAGCTCTCAGATCTCAAGATTATAGATGAACGGGTAACAATTAATCTCAAGAAAGCGGATGTCAACATTTTAGAATATAATTTAACAAATGAAGACAAATATTATAAATAGATTATTATCTTCCATGACTCATAGGTTGAAAATCTAATCCTTACTAATCCTTACTAGTTAAAATTATTGAATCTCTTAACTGGCGATGAAAATATACATTTTAGGGCTAAGGTTGAGCGCGTTCGCGCAACTTGGGGATATTATTTGGTTGGGTTTACATTCACTGCGAATACGGAGTTAATAGAATACCGACTCAATCAAATCAAGTAAAGTTAGTATTAGTGTTAGCTGACCATTTTTAAAATGTCGACCCATATTTAGTTTGCTATTCCTTTAACTAACACGTGTTTGAATGCATGGGAGTGAACCATGCTAGGGCAACAAGTGGATATGACACATATTGTTTTTTCTTCTGAAGGCATTAATTTACCATCATACAGTAACTAAGCTGTTTTTCTGTATTCTCTAGGTGACTACTTGAAAGGCAATTTGTCCTTTTCAAAAACTAGAAAACTTCACAGAACAGTTTTAGGGCTGTGTCTTTACGTGTCAAGAATTTGAAGGTGCTGAGAAAACTAAAAATTAATATAATGTTTCAAAAGTTCTGTACGGACAGTTTTGCAACCTTTGGCAGTATTCAATTTCCATTAACATTCTGTCTACTGTTTCATTTTTGTCGTCGTTTCAGTGTTAAAGTTCATATTTTGTACATTGTTCAATGTTGTTCAAACTGTCTTGCTTTTAAAAATAAAATTTAAAAGGGTTTCACAACTTGGTGTTTTGTCGTCTCTTTAAATTCTTTACTTTCTTTGTATTCTATTTGTTTTCCATTCTTTCTGCAACTTATAGCACTAATACATTTCTTTCTGCCTCAAAGTAATGGTTCTCGTGGTTATACTGATTTCACACAAAGATATTTATAATCAAAATCATGAAGCATTTCAAAAAGAGTTTAAAAAACTAAAACAGATTTCGTTAACTATGTAAAAAAATCAATATTAGTCTCAACCGTCTCCTACAGACTTTAGTAGTGTATGGAAATTTATACTAGATCACGGCGTCTTGCTGATAAGGATGATCATACAGAGTTTAGTAGTGTACGGAAATGTATCACGGCGTCTGGCTGATATGGATGAATCAATACAATATGTCTTTGGTCAGGATAGCATGAAAATATAAAGTTCTCTCTTGAAACGTAGAATATTCTGGGCATTTTCCTTCTATGTTATCCTTTATGGTCTTATTTTGAGTACAGATAGGCGTGATAGAAAATGAAATCTTAACGGAAATAGTCTTCAGCATGTTTTAGAAATCACAGCTTGTTTGATATTCGCTTTTAAGCGAACGTATACTGTTTTAAAGCAGAAAGTATTAACAAAATACTGTTTAATCATTGTTATCCACTTTCATAAAATTTTATGCAAAAATGTCTTAAAAGTTTTGTTAGAGATAAAATGTTGCAAGCAATATTATTGGGTCGTAAACAATTTAACCTCAAAGAACTTTTTTTTGTATTTGAAGCATTCAGAAAACCGTCACGCTACAAAACGCTTGTAATATCGACTCGTATTCATTCCAATGTGACGGTAAGTAATTTTATCATATGACCACCATGTTATTTACGGTAATATACCAATGTCACCATTATCATGCATGTTGCACATGTAATAACACCACATGACGTTTTAACGTCGTGCAAAAAGTAAGTCGTTATGACTAAGACATCCGAGTGTATTTCAAAGTCATTTTAATATATTGGTACGTGGCATGGTCAGATAAAATTAGATAAAATCAGTATAGTTTCGAAATGTGATAAATAGAAACTAACATTATTGCTTAGTTCATATGAAATTAATGATACTTCGTAGAATAAGTTCAATCTATTGCTCGCCAAGGCTCATAAAGAGAAATTATTCCACTCGTTTCATAACTTGTATTTAAAATGAGCACCTATGTAAGGTCTTCTGTATGTACGACGAATAGCAACTCTCAATGTATGTTCAGATTTAGCAAGGTTAGAAACAGAGAAGTACATTTGCATAAATTGGCAATATGGCAGCTGAGAGGGGAAATAACTTCATATCAATTAATATCTTACAGTGACTGCCCTTGACAGGACAATATTTTTATGTGTACATGGACATAGAACACAATTTTACTATATATTCTCTACATTTGTTTCTCAGTACTGATCTTTCCACTGTGTTACAATCAATACAAATCATATGTTAATCTAAAATACCTTCAAAGATGACTTAACGATGACGTTCTTGTCAAAGGTTCACCGGCATTTTTTTTTTTGTTTTGTTGAAAGGCTGCATTGTAAATAAACCAGCGTTCAATGGAACACAGATTTCACTTCCGGATCATCACCAAGACCTTATTACTTACTGTATACTGTCCCCGAAACACACACAGACAACCACACCATAAGCTCACATTCTGAAGAATAGACAGTAGCCTTCAAATCCATATCAAGAATGCCTAAATCTAACTCTTGTATCACCACCAAAAGGAGACAGGGAAAAATGCTCTAAAATAGAATGGGGCTACATTCGTGAACCGGAGCTATTAATTGTGATCTGATTTCATATCTGATCTGATTTCATATGATGAATCGCTAACTCTGGGTCGGAGTACTTCTAATTCGAACTATCAAGATCTGAACAATAAATAATTCTTTAATATTTTATTGTTAAAAAGATCACGACAACAGAAAATCAACGACACAAGATATCCACATCATATGAATTTCGCCTTACAATGATTGTATATACGTTAAAGTTGAGTTCGTGTAGGTGTGTCATCTCCACTTCAAGACCACCTTACCATACCACCTAAACCACTGAGATTGCATCATTAAAGCTGTGAGATAGGTACAGTTTGTATATAGGTGTAAATAACAAAGTTAATCCACGTTTTGAACTAAACACAGGGTCTTCCTCGGTGGACAATAGACAGCACACACACACACACACACACACACACACACACAGAGTGGTGTATATAACAATACATATTTACATTTTGGCACAGAGATGCACACCTATCCAAAAAAATTAAAAAATCGAATTGCAACAAAAAGAACATGATAAGAGAAGTAAAAGCTACATTTGCAGAGAAGGTGTTATTGTCTATGAATGAATATACAGTATATGTATGTATGTATGTATGTATGCATGTATGCATGTATGTATGCATGTATGTATGTATGTATGTATGTATGTATGCATGCATGCATGTGTCTGTATGTATGTATGTATGTATGTATGTATGTATGTATGTATATATGTATGCATGCATGCATGCATGTATGTATGTACGCACGCATGCACGTATATGCTGACATTAAGAAGTGATCGTGTAGTCACGAACTAATTACTATTGTAATGATATTTGTGTTATATACCTATACATTTTCATAGAAATTAATAAAATCAGAAAACGTAACTGAAAAAAGGAAAGAACTTGCTTTAGATTTCAAACTTTTTTATACGAGAATCATCTTAACCCATGCACGCTCAATTTTTAATAACTGATATGCGCACCAATGTTTTATGAATGAGGCGTGCATAACAACAGTCACTTATTTTACTACTATCACTGTTAATAACAAGAGTTGTTTGACTCATGGGGACAGCAGACCCATATATGTGATTTGCAGCTGTCGTGCAGTTGTCAAATTTCATGTAACGGAAGTTATCACCCTATGAATAACTAGGAAAATGTCTGCGGTAGCATTTTGACTGTTTTGACAGAACATTATAAGATGCTTCAATAGGGATAGGCAGGGAATAACAGCATTATTTCAACTGGTATTTATTGCAGTATTTAACAAAATGTTTGATCTTAATGTTACAGATTTATTAAAGAGATTGCTGTTCATTATCAGTTGTATGTCAAGTGAGATTACTGAGTAGTTATTCGTGATTATTCAATTGTAACTAAGAAACTTCGAGTAAAAAGTAGTCCCAGCCTCGTTTGAGAGTATGATATTACGGAATCAGAAAATCGTTTTTCTACTTTTGAGCTTTCAACGTAAAATTTTTGCTCATTCTTGGGCGGAAAATTGATAGGTATGTAATAAAGGACTTTCCTGTCATTTGGTACTCATCCAAAAAACAAAGAAATGCAATTCCAAATGAGAGTGACATTTTCTTAAAAGTCAGTTGCTTTGTTCATTCACACAAAAAGGTACATTTAAACATAACAATATGTATAGTCAAGTGTAAAATGGAGCAATACAAAATATATATACATAATACAAAAACAAATCTTTACAACAAAAATTCTGTCCAGTACACAGTTTTTGTTAAAGATGATAAAGAGGTAGCAAATGTACAACTTATTCACAACACTTATTCACAACACTTATTCACAACACTTATTCACAAGACTTATTCACAAGACTTATTCACAACACTTATTCACAACACTTATTTACAACACTTATTTACAACACTTATTCACAACACTTATTTACAACACTTATTCACAACACTTATTTACAACACTTATTCACAACACTTATTTACAACACCATCAACATATACAACACTAGCTGCAAAAACAACATATCAACATGATCTGTTCTTGGAGATCTATCGAGGCATTTTCCTATTCATACCAAAAGTAAACATTACAACATGTGTTCCTTGTGATTGTGATTCATAATTTCTTTGAAATCCAACGGAAATGTTTCAAATTGCCGAACAATGTCTCTTATAATATACTGCTATCTTTATCTTGAAATAATTTCAGTATCATCAATTTACAACATTTGAAATGGTTTCCGTTTTCATGAATAAATATTTTGAACTTTTTTTCAAATTTTGTCAAACATGCGAAAGAGAATACAATATCCCTGGGTTCTTTTAATACAAGCTTCACTGTACTCCATAAAATAAACGACGAACAAGTATATGAAATACATTTTGAATGGAAAATTCATAAGATGCATAATCGTCGTGAGATGGTATTGTACTTGACGTTGATGCATCAAAATAGTAGCTTATTTGTATGCTAGGCCGTGAAGTACTGGTTTACTGTGAGAAATAATCTTGGCATTTCACAAGAATGAACAAATATTAGTTTCCACTGTTCCTCAATATTTCACGGACAACATTATTACCATGAAACTCGAAGCTATTCTTGGACTGTTACATAGCCGAACGGTAAATATGGCTGCCTCCCTCTAGAGACGGCTTGAGTCAAATCCAGCAAGACGCGAAATGATGTTTTGCTTGTGTTATATATATATATATATATATATATATATATATATATATATATATATATATATATAGTCCTAAAATTTCAATTTTCTTTGAACTAAGAAGGAGAATTATCTTTTTTTATTTTCTGTGCTAATAATCATAAAGCACAGTAGAACATAAACGGAAAAACCGTTGAAATGGCTAGGGATCCAGTAAGAAATCTGCTACTTCAATGTGTTATACAGTACATGCTGCTAACCAATATTTTAGCATAAAATAAGAACAAAATTTGCTTGCTACAACTAAATAACATATATTTCATCTCGTGGGTGAACAAACCAAGTATTTTCACGAGTGGCGAAATAACGACTTTTTACAAACTCGATGAAATATTTCCGTCATTTATTCGTTTCAAGTAAATATTATGCATATAACTGACGTTGATGCATCAAATTGGTATTGTAATTGACGCTGATGCATCAAAGATGGTATTGTAATTGACGCTGATGCACCAAGGATGGTGTTGTAATTGACGTTGATGCATCAAAGATGGTATTGACGTTGATGCACCAAAAGATGGTATTGTAATTGACGCTGATGCATCAAAGATGGTATTGTAATTGACGCTGATGCATCAAAGATGGTATTGTAATTGACGTTGATGCACCAAAGATGGTATTGTAATTGACGTTAATGCACCAAAGATGGTATTATAATTGACGCTGATGCATCAAAGATGGTATTGTAATTGACGTTGATGCATCAAAGATGGTATTGTAATTGACGCTGATGCATCAAAGATGGTATTGTAATTGACGTTGATGCATCAATTATATTATTGTAATTGATGCTGATGCAAAATTGGTATTGTGACTGACATTGATGCATCAGAGGTGGTATTGTAATTAGCGTTGATGTATCAGGGATTGAATTTTAATCCACGTTGATGCATCGGAGATGGTGTTGTAATTGAAGCTGATGCTTCAAGTACAGTCAAGTATTTTAAATATAATTACTTGGTCGTGTTGGTCCACTACATTGTCCATTTGAACCAAGGATGCCATTGCCAATGAATGATTTCCAACTATGTTTCGGGAGAGAACTAATGCGGTGTGCTATTAAGGTTGCTGTGGAGAAGGCTAAGGATGTGTATCAGTTATGCACCGTTTCATTTGATAATCCTGTTAATCCTTTGATTTCCCAATACTGTAGAAAGCTATGTGTTTGCGCCCTTGATCAGCATTATTTTTTAAAAATAAAAATGATTTCAAATTATCAACAGTTACGCAGAAAATGAAGAATTAAAATTCTCCGTTTATTTGAGTGGACTCTTTATCTTATAACACCTTGACTTGTGCATTTCAATAATTGCCAGAGTAAAGAAGCGTGCAAGTAGATGAGCATATAGCTGTCTCAAAATGAAGCATCGATTCGTCACTCATGTATGTTATTTTTCCAATCAAAAACAGCATACATTTACACTGAAACCTCGGGTTTCTTTAATGGCTTTGACATTTATACGGAATTCAAAAATTGGAATAATATTTTCTGTGATTCAACAATAAACTGTTGACACATCAGTACAACGCTGACTATTACAGACGTCATCGCCTTCCATTTTGGATTTTCATCGGGATTTGAACTGTAATTCACTTATGACTTTTCATTGATATGATTTGAACTGTGATTCACTTAGGACTTTTCATTGATATGACTTGCGTTTTAATTCTTGGACTGGTTTTGGATTTATTTCACAAAAAATAAGTTCTTTTTTTCTTCATTTTTTTCACTTTTTATTCACGGGATATAAACTGTTTGTTAAATTTTACAAAGCTCGTTGTCTTCTCTCTTTTCTGTTACTTATTTTAAGAGCATAGACTCGTAACATGTATTACATGCAGGCAGATCATGGCAACGGTCTATTACATAGGGACAAATCAAGTCAATGATCTATTACATGGGGGTAGATTATGACAAAGGTCTATTGCACTGGGGGGGGGGGGGCAGATCATGGAAACGTTTATTTCCAGGAGGCAGATCAGAGGCAAAGGTCGGTTACATGGGGACAGATCATGATAAAGGTCTATTACATGGGCGCAGATCGTGACAAATGTTTATTTCAAGCAGGCGGATCATGACGAACGTCTTTTACATGGGGTAGATCACAGCTAGGCTGCAGATTATGCGGAATGTTACAAGATGGTTCGGGACTTATCTTGTCTATCCTACTGTTGAAGCCTTTGATAGGTAGGAACACAATAGCAATATTACAATTAAATGTACATTAATCTAAATTTTCCCTGCCTTCTCACCAGAGTTTCACAATGCTTGTATTCCATGGGCTCTGTTAGAGATCGAAATTATATAACTTTACACCTTAGATTAACGTACACAGGTTTGACATAAAAATATCAGATTACAAAAGTCAACATGATACCATATATATATATATATATATATATATATATATATATATATATATATATATATATATATATATATATATATATATATATATATACACACACACACATACATACACGAACACACCTGAGTAGGATTAGTATGTTTAAAACATATACATTCTAAGATACGTGTACGTTAACAAGTAAATACACAAATTATAAGGTTTAAATTAAAACCTCAGGCATGCATATGTCTGGAAAGAAACTAAATAGTGCGTATAAGCCAGATAACCACACAATAGTTGACAAAATACCTACATTCCACCTCTGTACCCTAAAATATTGTCCATTATTCAAACTCCGTTGGTTTAGGACAATACGTGATCCGTTAGGTAACGACACCTGGTTTACTTTCTGGCACTGATGACTTGCGTCAAACAAATGGTTAGACATCTGGCAGTTCTTACAACATAGCATGTATAAGCTGATTTTTTTAATAACTTCATTATTTAACTATATTAATAATGTGTGAAAGTTTTACTAAGTACCGAAACTATATATTAAATAAAGTGATATATTTTTATAACATGAAGCGTCGTCATCTAGAACATGCTGTGCCTAGTTGTTTCGGCTTGGATGATTCGTTCATTAATTTTGCTAATTAGTAGGCATGGTTAATTTGGCTTGACGATTCATTCATTAATATAAAATTACAGACTTTAGTGGAACATGTCGTTAGTTAGTCTCTGTTCAAGACAGGCTCGTTGTAAGTGCTGTAATATGCAGAATGAACAGACGCGATATAAAAAATATTCACAACGACCCAAAGATCAGCAGACACACCATGGTTGAAGCAACTTTTCGGAAGTGTCTTATTCCAGGGGATTCTGGGAAGTGTTTTATTCCAGGGGATACTTGGTGCACATCAACCGGACAAATTCTGAAAGAATCGAAATGGAAAGAGACATAAAACATCCGAGAACTTTGTTTATAAAAGATATTTCGAGGAATCACATACTGTATGTACTAATTTATAGATAGAATCAAAAGACAAAAATCCTGTTCTGTCCTTGCATAATGCACCTGCAGATCGGGGTTTAAGTTGTTTGTTTTACTTATTATTCATAACAAACTGCACAGACTCAGATCTACGGGCACGTTATGCGACGGCCAATCTGGGTCATCTGAGTAATGACGGTATATTGTAAAATAATGGTTTTGTCAGCGCTTGGTATTTCTTGCACGTCAAGTAAATCCTATTTGGATGGCGAATAACATAAAGCAAACGCCATTGTTCCTGCGACATAAGCAAGTCACGAGTGTAATGATTTTAAAGAGATATTATGCACTCCAGAGGGATATGTTATCCTTCATATGACGATAATATTGCGCAAAAGCGATACCAACTAAAAAAATGATTTTAAAAAAATGCTTAAAATGGTATCATCTTACAAAATCTATTTTCCACCAATGTTAAGAGACTCGACATGTACACAAAATCTCCGTCTAGAGATATTACTAAAAATAATTAAAAGAAATAATTTTTACCTATTTCTCTATACTTCGTTTAATTATTGGTCGTGATTCTTCGTACTATTTTTGCGATCAATTTCTTCCTTTCTTTCTTCTTGTGTATTTTGAAAAGCAACTGCCAAAGTGAATGCTATGTTGGAAGTATTTATGACAACTTCAAATGGCATGATATCACGAAAAATATTCCTACCATGTATGAAATAAAGGTTTAATAAATTCTGGATATGTTGAAGTAGGATTAACATTTATTTCTGAGGAAACTTGTTGTTGCTAGAGAGTTTGTTTTGGTCACCATATCGGTTGAACTCAGACCAAGTAGAATAAAGCGTTAGCCCAGTTTTAGTCATGGAGACGAAGTGTTGCGAGAGACGCCAGTCGGACATACTTGATACAGAGCACTGGTTCTCAAACTTTTTTTCTGCACGGACCACTTGAACATTTGCGGAGGGTCTCTGCGGACGACTTGATGATCTTTCTCAATGCTGATTGTACAATTAGCTAACTATTGTAAATCATTACACCAGAAATGAACTTGAAAAGGGTTTGAATACCTCGGATATAGAGCATGCTACGGACAACAACAAAAACTGTTCCAAGTTTGTTTAAGGAGTAAAAAAAAAAATACTGACAAACGGAAGATGGATGAAAAACAGTTAACGGACATACATTGGACGTATGTTAAAATACATTCACCTAGATGAGGCTGAAATGCCTATAATTAATGATGAAGTGCTAAAACAGTGTATATCTTTGATTTCTATATGCATTTATACAGTAACGGAGAAATTAATGGAGGAGTGATGGACGTATCTATGCTTGGATTGACAAATCCTTGATGGGTGGAATTTTTGGTTCTGGAAAGTATATGTGAATGCGTACATATAATCTTTAATGGTTGATTGATTGGTTGACTGATTGATCTATTTATCGATCAATCGATTGATTTACCGATACCTTCATAGTTCATTCTACCATCAAAGTCGACGTCCACTTCCTTGATCATTTCCTCTACCTCTGCTAGGGTCAGTTTCTCTCCCAAATTTACCATACATATTCGGAGTTCCTCTGCGTCAATATACCCATTGCCGTCCCTATCAAACATTCGGAATGCCTCTTTTAATGCCGTCTCATGATCTTCGTCCTCGAACTCTCGCCTTGCCATAACGTCCAGAAAGCTCTCAAAATCCAGCAGACCCGTATCTTCAATTACACAGAAGATTAGTGAATTTTCCAATCATAATCGATATCGAAATATGCTATCGATAAAAGGAATTAGTATATTCTTACAAATATTTATAAAACTTTAATCTGCAACACTTAATTGAATGAAATTGTCTTTATTGTTTCCTACGACACTTATTAGGCACGGTAAAAATGTCCTCGAGTAAGAAAATATGTTGTTATTTGCTATACAGTAGGCCAATTTAAAGTTTATGGTACAAGAATGTATCTTCTCGCATCCCTCACACCCACCCACCCCAAAAAGATATTTGTAACTTGATGATAATGCCATGGAAAGTGTGGAAATTTTTACACGAATGCTTTAAAATAAGTAGACCTAAATCGCCAAAGCAGTGTTCTGAAGAAGCTTTATTAAAATTTGAATTTGAAGACCGGTTTCATCGCAAATGTAGTAAGTAATCATATAGCAAGTAATGCGCCTTTTCGCGTTCGTTCCAAAATAGCGATTCATATTACAGAATCACGGAGTATCAAGGATCGTGTGCCGATTGTCAGGAATGTTAGTGATTATAATGGCAGGTAACGACCGATGCAGCAATGGTGTATGAACCCGAGTGTTAGCGTTTGTAATGGTGTCGACCGTTATATATATATATATATATATATATATATATATATATATATATATATATATATATATATATATATATATATATATATATATATATATATATATATATATATATAACGCGTTTTATGTGAAAGACAAGTGATAAGGTTTTGAATATTGAATTTCATTTGAGGAAGGATTATCTGTAATTGAATGGCATTAAATTTGTTGTTCATTTGAATTTCACCTTTTGTGTATTCAGTAATTTAACTGTCGGCATCGCTGACTGGGGGCTCGGAGCTTTGCATCTCTATCACTACTTCAATTTCTAACAAAAACGAGCCAGGGTGGGTCGTCTGTAACAATTAAAGATAATACTGGGAGCACTCCACCCCAACCTAAGGTACTCCACGACGAGACCCTTTTACAGTGGGCGCTTCGTCCGGGATCTGAATTAGAAATAAATATTATCTTTGCGATCTAAAGTTTATTTGTTAGGAAGTAGCAGTGAACAGTATGAGATATTTTCATCCTGTGTATTTGAATTTGTTCGAATTTTCATCTTGTGTATGTTATATTTTGATATTTGCATGCTTGGTTGATTTTGATTACTTGCAGTAATTGTGAAGCAAATATCGAACAAATATCTTACTGTGCGAAGTTAGTTGGGTCGGCAGGTAATTATTTGGTTAGAAACGTTAACATCTGTCAATTGTTTAGTAAGCTGAGACAAGGTATCACTTATAATAATAACATGGCTACTGAAAGACGGATGGTTAAGGAATTCCGTACCATGGCCGCGACAGATCTCGGCTACGAGGGAGATCGCCTATCGGCGTTTATAGAAGAACGAATAAAAGAATGGAAGGCTGGAAAAGCCGCCGAAGAAGAAACCAGAAAGAGATGGAGCTGGCCCGGATAGCGGCGGCCACAAAAGAACGAGAGCTCGCTCACGCTCTCGAAATGGGAAAGATATGGGTAGAAGCTAGGGCTAACGATAGGGACGACTCCCGTACGAGCCCTGGTGGAAGCGTACGACCATTCATCGACCACCGAATGGTGCAGATAAGTATTCCGCGATTCAATGACAAAGACGAGTCCATTGACAATTTCCTCGTGCAATTTGAGAAACTCGCGGCCTCTCACAAAATTCAGCCGCAACATTGGACGATCAACGTCTCAGCCTTTTTGCAAGATGCCGCTTGCGAAGTTTACCACAACTTAGCTACCGACGAGGCTGATGACTACGATGCGCTCAAGAAGCCCCTTCTTTGCAATTATCGGCTGACTGCCGAAACATACCGTAAACTGTTTCGGGACTCGATGAAAAAGACAACGGAGTCCCACTCTCAATTCCACACCCGCGTTCAAGGGTTAATTGAGAAGTGGATGAAGATGGCCGACGTCGAACGATCGTACTACGGGCTAGGCGAGGTCATACTCAAGGAGCATGTTTTCAGCACGTACCGTCACGAGCTGATAGTCTTTCTAACAGAGAGAGAACACCGGACGCTCAAAGAAATCTCTAGCATGGCGGAGTGGTATGAGCAGGCACACTCGAAGAGTGGAGGTTCCGGGGGCGCGGACCGAGCCCGACCCACTGAGTCGCGCCGTGTGTGGGAGGGGGAGCCGGCTGTCTGTAACCGTCCGGGCGACAGGAAGGTCGGAGGGGGATCCTCAGGCAAGGATACCACCCACAGACCCGGACAGGCCTCACCCACGAAAACCGGACTTGCAGGTCGGCGAGGGCTGCCGACGTGTTTCAACTGCAAGCGCCCGGGACATTTTGCCAGGAACTGTCCCAAGGGCAGGCAGACCCAGGTGAATGCCGTTGCTAGAAATGTGTGCGAGCCGGAGGCAAGCTGTAAACCAGCAAACCTTGCGTCCGCAACCGTCAACAGAGAAGGTGCGACCATCTTGTACGACGTTGGGTGTAGCGTTGCAGTCCTTGTCGACAAGAAATACCTGAAGCCTGAGGACTACACAGGGGAGTTAATTGAAGTCCAGTACGCAAACAGCACGCGTGACTCGGTGCCAGTGGCTGTTGTTGACCTCGATTCACCGTACGTGAAGGGGCAAATTGAAGCTGAGTGCTTGGCTGGGCTGTCACATAACGTCATACTGGGATGTCGTTATGTGTTGCCACAACCGAACCCCGAAACCTGCACACCGATGCCGTTGAGTGATGGGGAAGCCAGGTCCAAGAGTCGATAGATGAAACCGACTCCGATGGAAGTTACGTCGACACTGATCAGTAACGTACTTCCGGCCGAATTGAGGCAGCCTCAGCAGGAAAACGCAACTCTGGCGCAGTTGCACAAATCCTCTGCAGAGGAAACAGAGAAGGAAACTCCGAATGGCGCGGTGAAGTTTGCGTACAAGAAGGGGATCTTGTATCGCCACGCCCGGAAAGGCAGCGAACACTTTAAGCAAGTCGTCGTGCCGAAAGAGAAGTGAGCCGAAAGTGTTAAAACTCGCGCACGAAAGTCTCATGGGAGGGCACATGGGAATTGCCAAGATGCGTAACCGTCTTATCAAAGAATTTTACTGGCCGGGGGTCCAGGGAGATGTCAAGCGGTTCTGTCTCTCCTGTGACAAGTGTCAGAGAATGGCACCGAAAACGGATCATCGACACGTCCCCTTGTGGAGTACCCCCCCCCCCCTTCAAGATGAACCATTTCGACGCTTCGCGATGGACTTAATCGGACCGATAAAACTCGCGTCGTCGCACGGAAATCGGTATATTCTAAAGGTCATAGATTACGCTACACGCTATCCAGAGGACGTGGTGTTGCGTAATATTGATTCAGAAACCGTTGCGGTAGCGTTGTTTGGGATTTGGTCAAGAGTTGGAGTGCCTGACGGGATCCTGACCGATCAAGGGACACAATTCATGAGTCGCGTGATGGCAGAGGTAAACCGACTGATGTCGATTAAACACGTCACGACTACACCGTATCACCCCCAAAGTAACGGACTGGTCGAACGGTTTAACGGGAACTTGAAGAACACGCTCAAGAAGCTGTGCGAAGGCCTCCCCAAAGATTGGGATCCGTACATTTCTGCAATGCTTTTCGCATATCGGGAAGTACCCCAAGCGAGTTTAGGGTTTTCTCCCTTTGAACTCTTGTACGGAAGGACCGTACGTGGCCCAATCGCCGTACTGAGACAGCTGTGGACGGACGATCACGCTGTCGAAGAGGTACGTACTATCAATCAGTACGTCGCAGTTTTGCGAAACAAACTGAAGGAAGTTTGTTCACTCGCACAGGAGAAGCTCAAGCGAGCGAAGTCGCGTCAAGCGAAGTATTACAACAAGCGCGCAAAACCACGCCAGTATGACGTAGGCGACAAGGTATTGTTGCTGTTTCCCCAAGAACACAACAAGTTGCAAGTTTTTTGGAGGGGCCGTAAGTCGTAACCGGGAAAGTCGGAGGTCAAACCTATTGGATACGACTACCGACTAAGGAGAAGCTATACCATGCCAATCTCCCTAAGCAATACCGGGAAAGGGAGACCGCCAACGATTTTGTCACCGAGGACGCCGAAGGCGACACGGAAGGGGCGAATACTGTCCCAAGCTGTACGTTAACGAGGGCTGAGACCCCCTCGGACGTGGAGTGCGACCCTATGTTGACGACGGTACAGTGGGAAGAGATAAAGACGTTGCTGGCCGGGTATTCCGATGTGCTTACGGAAATACCTGGGAGAACGCCACTTGTCGAGTTCGGGTTAAGTTATTTGGACGGACGCGTGCGAGCACTCTTTCCAAAGCTAAAGGATACGCTTACATCCGACGCAGTTGTCCGCCTACTAGATCTGTCTAAAGACTTCGTGCTTCACATTGACGCATGCGACACGGGACTTGGAACAGTACTGTTAATAGGAGCACGAGGGAACGATTTTCCCTGTCGCGTACGGCAGTAGGAAATTGTCTGCTGCCGAGAAGAGCTACTCTGTATCGGAGAGGGAATGCCTCGGAATCGTGTTCGGAATATCACGGTTCGAGCGGTACTTGTATGGGCGCAAATTCATACTGGAAACTGACCACCAACCCCTTGCCTATCTCTCGCAGGCGAGATTGTCGAATGGACGTTTGATGCGATGGTCGCTGTTCTTACAGCAGTACCAGATGCAGATCAGATACGTGAAAGGAACAGAGAACGTAGGCGTTGATTTCATAAATAGGAGCGCTGAAATGGCATAGATCGCTCTGCAAATAACCGTATGTTGTGTGTATATTGGTGTCCGTAGTCAGCGTGTAGCGTGGCTATGATTTTTTCTTTTATTGCATGTATAACGCACATTTCCATTTGGAGCAAATTTGGGGGAATAAAATCGCGATTTTATTCTCAAGCGGGGGGTGGGTGTCACGTTATAAGTATGGAACAATAGCCAGATTGCATCATGTATATGCTAGACTCTGAGGCTAATTATTCGCTTCATAAATGTTGCGAGTGTAAGCCGACATCAAAAGGATGGGGGGGGGTGAGTCGTATATAACATGGCCATATGAACTTGTTACTGGCGCCTTATTCTGCTGAGTGCAATTCACAGGTAAGTGGCATGAATTGCCGTTGTTGGCTCAAAGGAATCTCAAGTGGGTGTCGTAAATCCACCCTTGACAGACTGCCGTGGAGGGGGAAATGTCTGCTAATTATGTAGACCATGGGTGAATCGACATCCGCACTGAATTGAACAAGTCGTGACCACCATTGGAATCGCAAGTTTAAATCTAGTGTCTTGAAACTAAACACCAGTAGTCGCTAAACCATCTTGCGTGAATTACATAAGGAAGTTATAAGCTACTCCGACGTCATTCGAAATTGGCGGGAAACATTGTTATTCTGGGAATTACAAAGGAGCTTCAGAAAGGATGCTTTTAGGGACCGGAGGAGCTGTAGGAGACAGAGAAGGGAAATACCCTGGTACAGTTGGTCTCGAGTCTCTGTGAGACAAGAAAAGGAGAAAACAGAAGTCGAAGAAGTGGAAGGTTAAAGGACGTGGTTGTTGGATTGAAGGGGTACTGGGTACCAGTCAAGAAATACTGCAGATGAGTAGAAACACAGGACAGGAGGAAAATCTATGACACTAAGTCAGATATGAAATAGGCCGTCACTTGTTCGAGTGAAAGACGAGTGATAGGGTTTTGAATATTGAATTTCATTTGAGGAAGGATTATTTGTAATTGAATGGCATTAAATGTGTTGTTCATTTGAATTTCACCTTTTGTGTATTCAGTGATTTAACTGTCGGCATCGCTGACTGGGGGCTTGGAGCTTTGCATCTCTATCACTATTTCAATTTCTAACAAAAACGAGCCAGGGTGGGTCTTCTGTAATAATTAAAGATAATACTGGGATATAAAGATATATATGAAAGAAATAAACTGACAACGAACAGTGAGAAATGAAACAAAAGGATCAACCTTCATAGATCTGATTGGATGACAAAGAAGCTGTACAGAAGTCCGGTCGCACTTTCATTGATATAACACTTACTGCAATTGCTCACAACCCCAACTGGAGTTCCCAAACCAGGAACGAAAAGGAATCTTACTGGATACGCCGCCTTAGAACATTGAAACCAAGCGGTTTAAAATAAGAAGAATAGATAAAGAAAACTATGCACAAAAAATTATATTTTGCTACCGACTAATTTTCTTTTAAATAATTCTCTAAATATGCTTATTAGCATATGACTAATGTAACAATGAAATATCCTGGATATAATCTGCGCTTACATAAATTTACATACAATAACAAATGTCCTTATTGCTCATCAATTTCTAGGTCAATTCAAATATTTTCCAGTATCAGCAACAAGCTAAAATAAACTAGTTGAAACATAATAAAGTTAAAGGTTGAATTCCTGTAGAAACAGCCTTGTAAAGTTTCGCAAACATAACCGTTTTTCTGTTTTATTTGTTTGTCTTGTCTATCTTTTGTATTTGTCTTTGAAAAAGACTCATTAAAGAGTCGAAAGCGGGTCGCTAGCTTTGTACTAGTTTCGCACTGTTCGTTGTCAGTTTAGTGCATTTATCTTAATCAATCCCTGACTCACGTGATTCCCTTGCTGGATCCAGTGTACTTGAAAGGATTGCTATTCGCCACATGGTTTGTATTCTTTACATATATATATATTTTATACCAAAATGTCCGCTATGCAAAATAGCATATACATATATATATATATATATATATATATATATATATATATATATATATATATATATATATATATATATATATATATATATATATATATTAGTCGGCATCATCTACTAAATATATAGTTTAACAAAATAGCCTGGATAATATGAAGGGACCAGAGGTTAATAAACTCCATTATTTACCTCCACTCGGCACAACATCTTACTGCAGTATGGGCGTCCAGAGAGACCTACCATTAAACAAAGGGCGACATTTAGGGTTCATATCGACATACATTGAAATAACTGCTGTCAAAAGGCATGGAACACTGGTAACCAGTTTGCTTCGACGAAGTTCTAATCCGTTCGAGATAGGATGGATACACGATCTACTTGTAGATACAGTGTAATAGCGTGGAACCAGATTTGCCGTCTCATAATGCAGCTGCATGTCTAGATCATCACATCACATTCAATACGGCAATGTATTGAGAGCAGCCACGGCTCTATACCAAGTCCAATCTAATTGCAAACAACAGTAACGCTGATCTGCTGTCGCATAATGCAGCGGCAGATCAGGATCGAAATTGTTTGTCCAAGAGATTATTCATAACAGACTACATAGATCCGGATCTGTTAACTCATTATGCGATGGCAAATCTGGGTGATAGCAATTTGCAGCTTGATCTGTCTTAAAAGGGAGTACAGACGGTCTATTAATTCCTCCTGCTTATGTTTGACAGAGAATGTGTTATGTACATGGACTATATAATCACTGAAGGGCGATTATTTATAATCCTTGACACCTTTGTATCTTCCAACCAAAGGAAAATGTTGGGGTTTAATTATATTCCTGTCAGCACAATTTATACTTAATCATTGTTCGTTGTCGTTTACGATATCGCTTTTCATAAGCCACATTTAGCTACGTTGGGATTTTTTCAAACCAATAACAGAAGAAATGTGTGAACGCGTGCAAAAGAATATATATATATATATATATATATATATATATATATATATATATATATATATATATATATATATATATATATATATATATATATATATATATATGAATGTGTGTGTGTGTGTGTGTGTGTGTGTTCCCATTTTTCTGGTGAATCTGAATATCAAACCAAAAGCGTTCTCGTGGTACTCTCGGCTAATGAAACAATTAAACAGCCCATGGCAGTGTGATGTTGGAACAAAATATCAGCAGCTATGTCGCTAATTACTGCATCGACACTTCCTTGGGGCACGTGAGAACTGATTTATTTCGAAATCCCTAATGCATCTAATTATTAAGGTGGGACCAGAAATTCGATGAGTCCGTATTTCTTAGTTATTGTCTTAGATATTGCAGTGTTTCTAGCTAAAACATGGAGACATACTGTTACATCCTTTGCGCTCACTGAAAACTCTTTGCATGATATTTTGAAAATTACGGCTAATATGATCATACATTCGGATTATATATTTTTGTTTTCTTTCTTAAGATTTGGATTCGTGTCAGGCACTCTCATGTTAAACAATTTGGAAGGTTTGTGTATCGATTCTATATGGATTCATTATTTTATTACACTGCAAACTTAACATCCTGTAAACCTTCTCGTTCAAGTGTCTTAATGTTTTACAAAATGTGCAACAATATATTATTTTTCTTACTTTTTCCTCCAATTTAACAAGAAAAGATAGTTACATCTTCAGTCAAATTTAAGCCATGTTTCATTGCAAGATCATAAACTAACCGTGATACTTGCCCCTCCATTAAAGTCGAGATAGCTGGCACGAGATACGAAGGTATGATTGAATCCATAATAGAATTATCTTTATTGCTTTTAATACCTCCCCCCTCCCTATTTTAAAAGCGACACAGACGTGAAATAGACAATTGTTGTAAGCAGCCTGTATACGAATGACAAAGTAATGTCCCTTATTTTTATCCTCTAGTTACATGTTTTCGACATGAATTACCCATATTACAGGTAGCACTGCAGGATGAAAACAGTGGTCTGGGTTTTGATTGCAGGTTTAACTACATTAATTTAATTACTTACATATTTCATTTATTTTATACTTTTTCGATGCATGACATGGACTATAAATTCAGATATACCAAGACTAAATTTTACTTGCACTAAGCATTAATTTATCCAAAATTCAACGCAGGCTATGTTGCATTTTCTGAAAATACAATGCAAGCAACATTTTCCACTATTGAACTAATCGTCTTGGAAAGTCAGAGAACAAATATGAATGATTTTTTTGGGGACTATAGTATGATATCATAACAGGTTATTTCTTCACGTAGTGTTGTGATACGTATACAATACTTGTTTTTAACAAAATGTGTTCGTCATTTCAGCTCGAGATATTGTGGAACTTGGTGTCGGCAAACATCATTAATCAAACTATCGTGGAGATTATTGGTCCTTGACTGTCTTCCAACGAAAAAAGTGTCATATATTTTATAAGGCGACACATGAATACTAGAACATATTTATTCATTTTTGTTTGCATGGTGGCAATGATTCTAAAGGACACACGGTACCGAAAAATGGGAACCAGCCTGGAAATTGGTGAACCTAAAATAGAGTATTTATGGGTTTCGCTGACCAGGATTGGTTAATAATGTAAGGAAAAATAATCTTTTGCGATTTTATTCTAGTTGAAGTGATTTTTTTAGAGACATTGTTTTATTGGTGGAATTTCAGTCCTTTAACAGTCTTGAGTTTGGAACACTCATTACTAAAATTAGCACCGGTCTCTTTGGTGCGGAATTGAAAGAACAATTGTCAAACACCTGCAGGTCCAGAAAATGCCGCGGCTGATATCCTTTCCTCTACACAGAAGCTGACATCCAGGTTTCATCTATACTGATAAATATAGGTTTGATCATGAGCACTCAAAAAGTTTAAGTTATTGAATTTTTTATATAATTGTGTTTGCATAGGTTTACTATGGGAACCGAATTAGTACCGTGAGTCCTAAAATAACCTGCTCCAGGTCTGAGTAGCCACTGGCATAGGACTTATCGTCACTTGGTGAATTTGTGTGGTTTCCTCGGGAGAAAGCTTCACATGAATTGATGCACAGCATTGTGTCTGCATTTAAACTCGGCCAATATAACGTTCGGCGTATCGTCTCCAATGTGATAAGTAATGTCATATGTTTTCCCCGCAGAGGAGAATAATGATTACATGCGAGAACTGTTTCGGTAAGTGTTACTTTTACACACATTCGTATATGTAAATTTGACACTTATTTTCAAATTTTCGCTTTCGTGTGGAATAGAATTCTCTCATTTATAAACTAAACCTAGTCACAAAATAGAACATCCAAACTTGCATCTGAATTATTTGGCAAATTCCCGTTTTTAGAAGATGAAATACGCCCATGTATTGAAGGTCCTTTATTTGTTCTGATCCGGGTTTTTTTATGGGTCGGTAGGTGCAAATTGTCGCCTATTTTCTAGTGCACATGTCTGCAACAATTTCGGTCATAAATTTTGCATGGAATTTTTTTACAAGGTTTACATATTTGTGGTGACTTATAGCTCAGCATATTTGTGTATATCTCCTAGTCTGAACACCTTATACAATTGATGTGTCAGAAGTAATGCTTGCCACCAACGCTGGTAAAAGTCGGACGTCTTGTCTGTGAATAATACTACTAAGCATACCTTCACTTTCATGCAGTAATTTTGTTCAGTTGAGTATTAGACATTTTCCTGCTTGCCAAGTGACTATCTCTGCAGTATACACTTTCCTGGCCAAGCATCCCTCTCTGTTGCGAGTCCGTTTGCAACTTTGCAATTTAAAGGGTTGTTATAGACGACGATATTCAACTATCTGAAGATAAACGAGTTTTTTCCTTTCATAAATTAAAAGCTTGTTCACGGCAGGGAGTCCGTTGAAACTCAGAGAGTCTTGAATGACACCGATAGGCTGCGTATCGTCGACATTGTGAGCCAATCTCATCCTTAAGGAAACTGCGTTGAAGGTCCGGAGATGAGAACAATGCTGGTTAAACACTCACATAACATTAAATTGTGTTATCTGTTATGGAAATGCATCAAAATCAATACAGCTACTGAGTTTTCTAAAGTTACTAAAACATGATACCTTTCATTATTTTTCTTAGCAAATTCCAGTCTGTTGCCCTTTATGGTCTGGTAGCTTCTTGCATAATACCCTGGTCTAGCATACCTGACACCATACCTTCTAATCCCACCATTTGTTTAGTAAACATCCATAATCTCTCTGCCAATTGTAACACGATTCCGGTCAACTTGTATTCGGCGTTTGAGAAGGCCACAACAACCCAATTTACCATCTTCCCATATGAAAGATCTGGATTTTCAGCCAAACTATGTCAACACATTTGTTCTGGTCATCATTAAGGTGGTCCTTCTAATTGTAATGGTATATTTAAGTTTTGTGCAAGGTTCCCTGTTTTGATTTGAAGTTTCGTTGTCAAGTCCCATTCCGGAGTAAACTCTGTCATTTTAAAAAAAAAAAATAAAAAATACCACCCCTTAAAGTCAAGTTAAAACTATAAAGCTAAGCTCTACGTATAAACTTTACTCCTAATGGACCATTGATTTCAAAGGCCGTATCAAGCCAGTTACACCATTAGGAAGTAACGAGTTTTTTATAATATGGTCAATGTTCCTACTTCGGATGGGAGGAAGGAGGGGGAGGGGAGGGGACAGTTAATTCCTATGATGAAGGTAGTTGAGTCGAATTAAACTAAACAGGCTGCTTCCACAGCCAAGAGTTGGTTCTATTATCATCATCAAGTCAAATATGTTAAATAGTTCAGCCAATCAAATTATTTTTTCACCAGTTTTGTCATACGATATGTTTGTATGATAAGACTGCATTATTTACCATTGTACAGAATGCTTCATTAAAACATTCATTAATTCAAAATTCCAGTGTGAATTAAGTAACCATATATACGTCATATATTTCCATCCGGTATGTTTTCCACAATAATGATGGAAGACAAAGAGGCACTAGCTTGTATATAGTAAATATTTCTCTATTAATGGCCTGCCGACTTTCCTTTTAATGAAACATTTATACGAGTGGTATATCAGAGATACTGCGTACATACTATGCATATATTTTATTTATATCACATATAAATACACATGCTTGCATTTCCAGCTCAGTTGAGATTGACAATAAGCAACTGTGTATTCAAGGAATGAATGGAGTGTGCACAACTCTGTCCTGTGTATCCGTATACAAAATGTAGTTCTTAACCCTTTGCAAATAATCGCAAGTTTCTTTGAATATTTTAAGTTGCTTCTTTTAGTTTCTGAACTTCTATTTTCATTTGTATTGGTTAAATAAATGTAAGGCACATTTACGATTAAAACAAGAAAAATGGTTTAAATGAAGAACGTAGAGCACTACAAATATAGCATGGCTAACTACTTGAACACTGAAGGCGATGGTTTTAGCATTGCGGCTAACATACTTAAAGGAGTTTGAAATTGAAAAATAGCCCGCTGCCTTACCAATCCACACAATGATGGAGAACGTTTAAGGGAGGGTAGAACGGCCAATCAACGTTTTAATATTAAACAATGTTTTACAACCTTATTAGTAGTTTTTATAAAACATGAAGACATAGTTAAAAATAAACAAAGCACCATATAGATAGATTACACCACGTGTATTCTTCAAATCTGGAGGGGCGATTGGAACTCTTCAAATCTTGAGGGGCGATTGGAACTCTTCAAATCTTGAGGGGCGATTGGAACTCTTCAAATCTTGAGGGGCGATTGGAACTTTATATCACTAGTACTGTGAACACTGTATCAAAATCTCATGGAACATTTACACCTAACTTACGAAGTCCCAGGTTATTGTTGGTTACTTGGTGCAAGTTTAGTTTTCCTTTTTCTCTCGATCTGTATCGACGTAATATCTCCCTTGTGCATGAGAGAGAGAGAGAGAGAGAGAGAGAGAGAGAGAGAGAGAGAGAAAGAAGTGAATTGATAAGAATTCGTTTCCAAATGTCTCACGATACACGTTGAGTGTATAAATCACAAGAAGGATTAGAGAGTATATATTTTTTTAATTTTTAATTTTATCTATTTATCGTACGTTCTTTCTTTCTTTCTTGCTACTAGAACGTATATTATAGTCCGTCATGGCTGCATCTAAGACGTTCCTGAAATTTGGAAATGTGATGGTACATGGACAAAGGCGGGAATGGTGAAGAATACCTTTTGGATCTCATTATCTTTACGACTTGTCCGCAAAATTTCCTAAATTTCCTCTCCAACCCACTAATATGATACTATGCAAGTACGTGAACATGTTTCTTCATGTTTTGCCTGAACTCGTGATGATACAGCGTATGGCAAATGCATGATTTATCTTTCTCTTTCTCAACCGGTTATATTATAATCTTTTTTTCTGTAAGAACAACTGTCCCTTGCTATCACTACCTGCAAAAACCTGTCAGTTCTATTTCCATTTTTATCTTATCACTCATCCACTGGTTTTTACCTGCCTTGTTAAAGCTAAGTTAGGATCCAACAGAACAAGAACACTCATAAATTGCTGTCTATATGTCATCACGACTGACTCGCCAAGATTATCGTTATGTGACGCAACCTAAGCCCCAGCACACGTGGCCTCTTTCATCAACCATGCTCCCGGAGTGATAAATGTGTTACGAAATTCGGGCAAAGTAAAATGCGGGTCTGTTCATTACCGACAAATAATTTTCTTTTTCTCTGAAACTGATTTTTTTTTAAAATCAAATTAAATGTTGTATGTAGAAAACATTGGTACAATGTGGTCCATGGTGGAGAAGGAAAATCAACTTTTAAGGGAAATCACCGATCCTAAAAGGGTGAAAATGGTCAAAGCTCGTACAGTTGATATGCAACTCAGCAGTTTACCACGGATATTTTTCTGCTCAGCCACAACCAAGAAAACATGTCTAAAGACGAAATTTTTCGCTAAGCATTGTCTATAGTATATGTAAGTAATTTCAATGTTATTTCTTGAGCGCGAAAGTGACATCATGACTCAAACGTAGATTCAAAAGCACTCGAACGTACACTAAAATGACTCACATGATTCAATAATCCTGTTATAGGGAACTTGTATCTAATTGGTTCAGCATCTTGCCACTTTAGTAATAGTATAAGCTTATATTAGAGCACGCGGATATTTAAAACAATTTGATAACAAGCAAGATCCATAGATAATAATGGGGTGATATTGTATCTGATTGGCTGAACCTGTTACCACTATAGAGGCCATAAGTTTTATTCAGTTTTGATAAAACATGGAATACAAATGAAAGAATTCCGATTTCACGTGAATCCCATGATGAGCGAGATTTATAAGTCAGAATGAAGGGATCATAAATAATGTGGCTTGTTTTGTTACTGCTGTTGAGACCATGTATAGACCGAGTTTGATCAAACTCGGTGAATTGGTTTAAACCATTGCGTTTTCAGATGAGTATAACTTTGAGCGAGATCCAATGATACAAATGAAGTAATCTTGCATGTAATTAGGATTCTATATCTACTCAGTCTTTGTGGCAGAAAATCACGTGGATACACCAATGTAACAGAAAACAAATTGCGCGAAAACGTAAATGTTATTTAAAGCTGCGTGGAAATATCAATGTGGCTGAAAGCTGGTAGAAACTTCAATGCGGCAGAAAACTGCTTGGAAACGTTAATGTGCAAGGAAACTGCGTTCTTATTTCATTGTGGCAGACTGCGTGGAAACTTCGATGCGGCAGAAAACCGACAACGTGGAATAATCAGTGGGGAAAAATTGAATGGAAAATTCATTGTTATACAAACGGGTGTGGAAACATCGATGTAGAAGAAAACTGCGTGGAAACATTAGTGTAGCAGAAACTAACTGCGTTGAACCTTCAATGCGGAACAAAACTGCGTGTAACCTTTAATGTGGCATAAAAATGGACGTAGATTTAAATATAGCAACAAACAAAAAACAAAAAATAAGGCATTAAAAAATCAGCAGGACAAACAACTGCGTGGAAATTGTGAAGTTTCAGAAAACTGTGAGTAAGCTTCAACACTACACACAAACGCTTGGAAATACCAATGAGGCAGAAAACTACATGAAAAGCCCAATATAACAAATTAAGGAGTTAAAACTTCAGCGTGTTCTACGATTAGCCTGTATGGTTCTTGATCGACCGATTCGCAAAATGGCGGAGAATGATGAAAACCATACCCCAAAAGGCTATTTAAAGTAATTTTAAAGCGATGGAAAAATATTTAGTTTAATACCATATAAAACTTCTTTTAAAAAAAAAAAGTTTATTTGCAAATGCCATGTTCACAGGGGACCCAGTGCGTAAATTCAAGGAGCCCCACCAAAATGATCCGAATCAGGCTCGCGTTTGCACAGGCCGTTCCTGTCTGTGTAAATTAACTTATGACATGAAAGTGTTGTAAAGCGTATATTGTAAGGCCCAAGAGTAACGTTGGGCGAAAAGTTTGGTCGTTGTTCCACAAATACTTCTCCATTCTGGATAAGTGCAAGAAAGAACCTAAACAAAGACCCCAAAATGTACCGAAATGAGAAATGGAAAGGAAAGCTCAATTGAGAAGTAAATGTTCTTACCTTCAGAATCTACCTCATCAATCATTTCCTGGATCTCGATTTCAGTAGGGTTGTTTCCGAGTGCTCTCAAGACCGCTCCCAGTTTTTGAGTGGATATCAGCCCGTCGTTGTCCTTGTCGTACATTTTGAACGCTTCCTTGAATTCTAAAAAAATGTGATTATACCGATAATACGTCAAGTTTAACTCACCATAGAACCCAGACCTTTCAACAGCGTATTTAAACTGAAATATACATCATTTTTACAGAGGATTATTGTCTTGTATTGTCATTGTATTTATAACAACTTCTAAATATATACACATGTCATTTCTATTCATTTAATCGTAGTATTAGAAACTAAAATCGTGAAAATTCCTCAGCATATTCACCGACAACCTTGAGACAAGCTAACTTGTTTACCAGATAAAATGCCGTTAATGCATTTTACCTAAAATATATTCCTTTAGAAGCTTCAGTCAACAGCTATGGTTTTAATTGGTCAAACTTTATCAAAAAAATCCATAAAAAGTCATATTAGTTTAAATGAACGGTACAATGATAATGATATAAATAATGTTTCATTTCGAATGCCCCATGTTGTAAATGGGTCTAATAATTTCCTTACCTCTTATTTTATCATCTGTAAGTTCGCCTAGCTGAAAAATAAAAAAAATAGAACACAAAATAGAAACAAATTATTATAAACAGTGACGTGTTTCATATTTGATTCTTACGGCAAATAAATACTAATTCGCACCCACAACGAACACATCCATAATGATCGTATCCACAATCATCACATCCATAATGATCACACACACAATGATCACACACACAATGATCACAACCAGAATGATTACACCCACAGTGGTCACATCCATAATGATCGCACCCACAATCATCACATCCATAATGATTACACACAATGATCACAACCAGAATGATCACACCCACAGTGGTCACATCCATAATGATCACACTCACGATGATCACACCCACAATGATTACATCTATAATGATACACCCACAATGATCATAATGATCACTACTAGAATTATCACACTCAGTGGTCACATCCATAATAATCACAATCACAATGAACACATCCATAATGATCACAACCACATTTATCATTCATAATTATTACACCCACAGTGATCACATCCATAATGATCACACCCACAATGAGCACAGCCATAATGATTACATATACAATGATAACATCCATAATAATAACACCCACAACGATCACATCCATAATGATTGCATCATTCGGGTATTAGTGCATCATTTCTAGATGTATTATCTAAACAAGATTATTTTTATTATGCCTTAGACTTTTAGAATTATTTTGATTAAATTGTTACATATATTTGATTTAATTTATATTTTATTTAAGTTGTGTTTGATCTGATTTGATTGTTTGCGGGTTTTGGACTCTTTTTATTCTCTTTACATATGAATATAATGTAATTTTGTTTACAATGAATTTTATATTTTCCAGAAAATTCAGTTTGATCTGAACGTTTCCATAAAAACCTAATAATAGAAACACTTGTTTCTATTTTTGACTTAGTTCCTGGCCTTGATTGAGGGTCAAGTAAACAACTTTTTTTCTAGGAGTAAAATGATTAGGAGCTGTGTGACTTACATGTTAACATGATCACGTCATCCTCTTTTTCGCAATTAGGCATTTCCGAAATTGCGAAATACGTAGTATTAATAGTGATGTTTAAAGAAAGAGATCTGAGAGTCCGGCTTTTAAACACTTGATGTCAAAAATTTTTGAGTTTTTGAGTTATATGTTAATTCTTCTTCTGATTACTTGGACTCTAAAAGATTAATTCGTTTCTCTGGAAATATTATTGTATTCATACAGAACTCTTGAACAAGGACATTTCTTGAAAATTTTATTTGGATTTCCAAAACCGGAGGATAAATTATTGTTTGTACAAGAAACTATAGACGTCAACACGGTGCAGGATATAGCATACGTCATCGCCTTCCATCTTGGATTATTCGTCAGGAATCGAACTTGGAATCATTAGAACATTTCAGTATTAGGACTTCAAAAATTTTATTCGTGGATTATTCTTGTATTATTTTGGGATTTGATTCTGAAAACGTAAGTTCCCATATTTTTTCATTATTACAGTATTTTTCCAGGGAAATAAATTATTTGTTATATATTTTAAAAGTTTGTTGTTTTCACTCTTTATTGTGTTACTGTTTATTCGAGCCTAAACACGTAACATAAGAAAATTCATTATCCGTCATTGTTCATCTTAACCTGTAAGCAACAAAAGCATGAGAGAAACTGATCGGCTTAAAACTTACCTGGGGTAGTTCGAGTGTCTGTAGAAGATTGCCACACGTTTCTTAATGTTTAACAAGTAATATATGCGAGATGAACTGTAACCATATGTGTTCATCTAGTGCCATGTCAAAAGCGACTATTACTGGTAATAATAACGCAGGACGATTTACCAAAATGGCGGAATCATCTGTTTCAAAAAGGAGGTAAACCTAACGGGAACTTCAGCATACACGCACCTTGACAAATTCAATAAATATATGTCATCAAAGCAACTCTCGGACATCGATGTTCGTAAAAATACCTAAATATTCCTACCTTCTTAATGCATATATTCCTGGTATTATACATCATTCTTCCTACTCTCAGTACTGAGATTCGGCCAGCAGTAGGCACCACGTAGAAGAACGGAAAGATAGACAAAACAATTCCAGGCTAACTGACTGGGCTAAAATGACAATAACCTCGAACCTAATCTCGACGTCCAAGACAAGGGCGCGCGCTAACACACACACATTCACTCACACACACACACACACACCCTATATATATATATATATATATATATATATATATATATATATATATATATATATATATATATATATATATATATATATATATATATATATATATATATATATATATATATATATATATATATATATATATATATATATATATCACGCTCATTTATTCAGATTTTAATGTAATGGACAGGGTTAGTCCTGCTATCAACACAATAAATAAAATTATTTTGTGATAACGTAGACGTGATTCAAAAGGGCTAACATTCAATTTGATGCATTATAAAAGATTTACATGTAATATTAGCTAAATTCCCAAGAAGACATTCTGGTAGGAAAAAATGTAGGCATGTATTTGTTTATAGATGGCGCGTTAGAATGCAATACGAGATGTTCTGTAAGAAAAGGAATGTATGGTGCTTTTGTTTATAGACGGAATGAAAGGAAAGGTTCGCTGAAATCTTGGTATTACGATTGGCTTGACAAGCATATGTTCCAGTTAAGCCTCCATTGCAAATAACTAAAGCAAATAAATAAAGCGTTCGGGATGCGAAAACATATCGGATGGATTCCTGAAAAAGTCATTATGTCTAAAAGGTTTTTGAATATATTCAATATATCAATGAACTTTTCTGTAAATATTTTGCAAGTGCGAAATGCTGGCAAACGATTTATGTCAGGAATTTCTACTGAATTAGAAGTGATGCAGTTTTCTTTCTAGTTTATTGTAATGGTGGTTACTAGGTGATTGGGAAGCATTGCTATGTTCAATTTATGTTTCAGAATCTTTTCTTACATTATAATTCTTGCAATATTATCTCCTGAAATCCATTCCTATAATTTCTTCATCACAATTAAATTTCAAATAAAATTCAATGTTTTGTTCTGGTCCACGGTTTTACGTTCTGAATAGTCTTTCAGGATACGAAGAGCTAAAATTCCTATATCATCATATTTGTTTCCACGTAGCTGCCACAATGTTTGTCTCGTTATTCAGGCAAAGCGGAAAGTCGATCTCATACGCATTTAGGGGTCAGGATGAAATTGAAATTAATAATAGGAGCTGGAACGGAATGTTATTAGTATCTAGTCGTAATGCACATATATTATTTCATCGGGACAAAAGGTCACTAGTATATTAACGATGATCTAGCCCTCAACCACGAGTGAAGAAACCAGTTCTTAGCGGAATATCATCGATCGAATATGCAAATATTTCAAATGAAATTGCATTAACATCGAAACATTTAATTTTATGATCAACACGAAGTTGTTTAACATTAATTCAATTAAAATATAATTTACATTTTAGCACAACATAATTCTTATATATTATATGAATGCCATATTTATGGTGATATATGTCTAGAATTTAACCTTAGATATTTATTTAATAGGAATTTCAATAAGCAGAATTTTTACGGTGGTAACAGTTCATACTAGCATAAATTTTCCAATGATATTGAACCATATTCGAAAAAGATCATAATTCGAAAAATTTGACAATTTGGTTGCTAACCTACGGTTAAACTTAACAGAATTATGAAGAAACCCATCCAAGAGGAGAGTAAATTCTAGACAATTTTGTTTAAATTGTTTTTATTGACCCCATATTTATAATAGTACTAATTATGTGACCATATGGGACCATGATGTAGGTACACTCATACAAGGTGTATGATGAATAGACCTTTTACAGCTTTAGTAGTCATGAACAAACACAGGTATACACAGGTATACGCCTGCTAATATTACTTTGCTTACTATCTGTTGGTCTGTCGTACTTTGGTTAATATATTGAAGCACAGAGTTCATATTAACAAGTCATACACATATTCATAAGTTTACATTTCTTTCATAAATATATGGGATTTTTGTAAAACCTTTTTAAAACATGTACGCGATCTATTATTAATTGTATAAAGGAATATATCAGGAAAAGCAAAAGAAGACTCGAAGTAGAGATGAACATAGGATATGTGGGCATTCATATACGTAAAATGGAGCATACATACTTTTTAGTCACAGTGATTAAATTGCTTTTTCAAAACTGATCTCAGTCACCTGATTCGAGTCAGTTACACAACAGTCTGTGACAAGTGTCATGTGACACCTGATTCGAGTCACAGTTACACAACAATCTGTGACACGTATCCGGTGACTTATAAGGTATATAATAAAGAAAAAATACCTTCGTCAGGTGAAAATTAAAACCCCTTTTTTCACAAAGCAGCAGACTGTGAACAAGTGATTATTCGGTAAATTGTTTGCATAATATCCATCAAACCAAAATTTTCTCCATTTGCAAATTTTGTACAGATTTTAATTTTTGAAATTAAAATGAAATTTAAGTAGCTTTATATAGTTTGACCAATTGGGTTTGTTGGAATAATATTTACGTTTATAAGAAAGTTGCACTGCTAAAAGAAAAAAAAATTTCTTACATCATCAGCCTGAGTTCTCTCTTTGATTCCAAAGATTACATTTTCCTGCAGAAAACAAGGTTATAGCTGTGGTATTCTTGATCTACAGATGGAATATTGTTTCAGCATGTAAGAAACACAGATAATAAATATCATCTTTGACAATTGTGACTGTTATAAGTAAAATAACTTGGCCAAGTATGTATATAAAGTCTTTAATTACATCCATTTAAGGTCTTGGCAATGTGTGATTTTATTTGAAGTATAAAATACGGATGCCAATCATGTTATTCTAAATTACTGATCTATGCATTTAATCTCCTTACTAAAGGAGTTGGTTTTTCTTCCTTTTCAAATAAATTGTAGATGAAACCTTTATATCCTTTATAGATTTGTTGGCAATGTGTTCCAAGACATGTATAACATATTTATGGAAACTACAATTCCAACTGAAATTAGATTTCTTTTTACAACATTTTATAGCTGTTAGTTTGCTTTTTAAATCCTGGGAAGTTAGCTCTAAGAGAGAATCTACTTTCGAAGCTGTAAAAAATGTATTATTCAGAACCACCTTCATTAATGCAATTACTTACATATATGAAGTCCATCCGTGATCATATTTATAAAATTACGTTCACCTTCTATTTTAACGCTGTATTATACAATACCTTCTTTTGCAAACAATATTCAGGTGAGATACGTTTCGCTGACTCAAGTAATTTTGAGCAAACGCCAAATCCGAAAGGGAATAAGATCCATGAACACAATCTGTTCCATATCCAGAAATGGTCAATATTTGGAACTGAAAGTTGCGATTGATTTTCTCCCTTTGGTTTATATTTTGCTTCATTCCACACAAACTTGTCAGAGAATGTATTAAGCAATAAAGTTACCTATTCAGGCTGATGCGGTAAACTTATTCAAATGTATTACTAAAGCAATTATTGGTTTTTTCTTTTTATGTGTATAATAATTCCATATTCTTTGCTATTAGTGATTTTTCAATTGTATATCAAACTAGGTTTTATGGCTATTTGGATAAGATGGAAGATACAAACAATAACGGAACAGTCCCCTAAAGCATATGGCTGACTGTATCAAAACTCTACATTCTTGTACACAATAGCTGATCGGATTTTGATTAAAAAGGAACTGAAAGGCTTTTCTTAAAGTTAATGTCAGATATCTGTTTTCCTCATTTAATGCCAGATATATGTCTTTTATTTAAAGAGAGATATCACTGTTAATCAGACACTAACAGATAAACATTCCTTGATCCTTATCCTATAGATAAAACACCTTGGTCTAAGAAAAAATTCAGAATAGTTTCATAAGTAGGCTGTCAAATGACATTTTTATATCATTATCGCACATAACTTTCCGTCTTTCTGTCCATCTCTCCCTCTGCGCTTGCATGTAAACAAGATTTTGCTATAGACAAAATAAGTGCTTAGACATATGATGCTCCAAATTTTAGTTTCACAAAAGGATAGTAACAGCGGATGATCAACGTTTAGGAATAGCTTCAATGTCTTATGTTTTCCATTTTTGGTATCTTGCTTGAAATGCGTGTTTCGTTTGTGCTAATAACTACCTCTAAACTTTTTGAGAAATAGATTCTAGAATGGTTAAACTCTGTCAGCATGGGATTCCAGCCCGAGTCAAAGCTGAGTTCGATAACGAATTTTTAAATTGTAAAAAAGTCAGAAGTCGCAAGGACCTAAGTCCGAGCCTTATTGTGAGTGGTTTAATGTTTTAACGACAGTTTGTTTGGTAATGTCTGCATTACAAACGTGCATGTGAGTGCGTGGGCGTTATCTTATTATACACAATGAATTCATCCTGCAGTTTGTCTGGACACTTAAAGTGAAAAGTATCATGTAAAACCACACGTCAATTATTTTTGTTTGCTTTAGCATATTATTATCCATTGAATGTAATATTGTCTGGTACCGTGTGGTTTGCAAATATTCCTTGTTAATGCACATAACCGTTCTATTTGATTTGCAAAAACACTTTATTGGTGATAGCGAACATGTGTGCTTCGTTAAACTGTTTTATCCCTTACCATTGGGTTCAAGTTAGTGTATCCAATTTCTTTCCAATGTAATATTCTTATTTTAAAATTAAGCTTTATACCTGTATAATAATTCCCCCCCCCCCCCGATCTTCATCGGTCAACCCATTTCTTCTTTGTCAAGTGTTTAGGGCACACAGAGAACACAAACATTCCTGAAGATTCATAAATCTTTAGTCATGATTTCTTCTACACGTCTGTATGATATATTCGATATGTTTCCTACTTCTCAGACAGTAAAACGTGTCGTCCTTCGCATATACTTCCAGCGAATCGACTTTTATCTTTTGAAAGAGATGTCCTTTGTCTATCTTTTTTCATGCTATTGTGCAGTCTTTCTACCATCACCAAAACGTTTCGTCTATAAACTGATTTCTAATGGCATCCGAGTGGGATTTTATCTGTGTAAACGAGTTTCCTAATTTTGCATACAAGTGTATAGCCGATTTCTGTTCTAAAACGGTTTCATTTATCATTATTCAATCTAGTCTACATATATAAAATCGAAAAAGATGACGTTAGTAAATGGGCAAAGTTATAAACTTAAAAATGATGTCACGTCCTAAATTGGGGTGTTTTTGTTTATATACGGGATAATTTGCATGACTTTGGTTTTGCTTTGTTTAGAAGAATTTGCAGTTGTTGGATAATTTTTTTATGAATCTTTATAGTCATAGGACATACTAGCAGCAGACTGGCACAATTAGCAAAGTCATACCTTTAAAAAGAACTAACTTTGGAACAAACAGGCGGAGGATCCGTGGGACGGAACCCCAAAACGGGTCCTAGAGGGCGTAACCCACTAAAGCTCTTGCATTTTAAGCCTATACTTTGTAAAACTTTAACCGTCTAACTGTCAAGAAAACTTGCTCTTGGAAACGTTCTGGTTGTTTCGCGCTCAGATTTATGAACCGCCCCTATCAAAATATGCATGCACGTACTTGGTTCCTGATATCTTCATGTAGACTCGTGGATTTCTATGGAACAACCTCAGGCTATTGTCGAATTATAGGTGCTTCGTCAGTAATGAAATAAGGCCTTAGAAAGTATAAAGTAGATTCGTCGTCATCATAGTCCTACAGGTTGCACAAATACTCACGAAAGCGAAGGAAAGGTATCGAGCATGGATCGGTATTTGCCCTCTTTTGATCTTCCACCAAATAGGTTCATAACGCAAAGGACGCCTTCCTCTGAAGTGTTTGAAGTGTTTGGCTGTTCTTATCAAAGATGAGTGCATTAGCTATTTTGAACTGCATAAGAATAGCCTCAAAATAATATCACAATACTGCGATTTTATAATATCATAACGTCTAGTACGAACGCATTAAAGACGAAGACTAGAATAAGATTAAGTGGAGACAAAATACATTGACTTTAACAGTGATTGCCATGAATCTGCTTCACAAGTCAGACTATCCACATCTCTTTCTCTCAGACTGAGCAACACTATTACGTCTTATCCACCATATTGTATGGCATTCGTTATAAATCTGGCAGTCTGGCACCCTGCCTTCCTGACTAACTTCATAATATAGTGAAGAACGGCAAGGTTCTAGATCAATGGTAAATGGGCACTGTTACGAAATACCTGATATGACACGTCTGATATGTCATAGACGCCCGGATAATCAAGGTGACACATTTGGTACACCATAGCTTTTAATTTCTTAACTCTTTTAATGATGTGCGCATGGTAACGAATACGCTCGGGTCGTCTGCGCACACGTGCGAATTACCATACCAGGCTACATGTTTTAGGCAATAGGTACATATTACAGAGAGGGTCATTTATATAACACTTGTATTTTTAGAATTTAGTACCTAACCTTTTCCAAAATAAAGTTCTTAGTGTTCCTGACTAGGGACATTTCTTTCGTAAACAACAGAATGTACAGCTAAACTTTTCTCAATGATAGAGGATTAAATAGCCAGATTATTATTAATGTAAACATGATTACAACGAATGTGAGTTAAAATGTCTTTATTCTGACCCTGGACATTTCTAGAATGGAAGTTTCTATTAAGTGACACTGTACTTGCAGAAAATGGTAATTGTGATCTAGGTCAAGTAGAGGATTTATAGTCTTGTTTTTATAAAAATGACTCACTGTTGCATTAACATCTTGTAGTAGAATCAGTCTTATTGTTGTGCTAAGTTTTTCATTTGCAAATTATTATGCACTGGAAATACAAATTGCACATCAATAATATAATTTGACTGGAGCATTAATTTGGAATTATAGTGAATTCAGACAAGAACATATTTTGATTATATTAATGTGCTACATCAAATACTCTTAGCACATCGCCACTATCCAGGCAACTGGCAAATTAACACATTCCAGGCTACAGGAACATCAACACATTCAATGTAAGAACAGTTTTGGAATACCACCTGAATTTAATTGGAACTTTATACATCTGGACTTGTGATAGAACTTTTAGGACCATTTGGGATTTAATTCACAATACTGTAAGTTATTTTTAAAATTTTCACTTTTGTATTCTAGGGAAGTAAAAACAATTGTTGAATTTTACAAAACTTGTTATTTTTCGCTCTTTTCTGTTATTTAGTTTAAGAATATAGAGTCCGAACAATATGCATTAAAAAAAAAGTTCACGTGGCACATCCTAGGCAAATGCTGATAGCATAGCCCATTAGAGGTTAGAAACTGTGTATGCAGAAAAAAATCGACGGTGGATGTTTCGTTAAATAAAGTAAATCGCTATGGTAGTAGAATTTGAAATATATACAATCATACAGGATTTCCGAATTTCGAAAATTTACCGAAATGTCTGGCAAGATTTTCAACACTAATATTTAAAACTTGAGTTCAAAATTGTCTCTTGTGCCCCAAACAAATTTGAACTTTACAAGCCATATGAAATCTGTGTATTTCATACTTTGGAAACAAATAATTCGTGTTATTCTACAAATGTGCTAGAACTGCCTTTTCTTGCTGGCAGGGAATCGCTAATTCTGGTTAATTATTTATCACGCCTTGAAATTCTTTATTCTTACAGATGAAGAATTTCTAAAGATTATTCAAATAATCCTGAAAATTATTAATAGACTGTTATTTTCTATGCATATGTCATTTTGCAACACGATCTGGCAGTCTTAAATGACGCTAATAGTCATCAGAGACAAAGAATTAACACCAAGCGAATCATATCTTCGAATGAAAGCAAAAATCGAAATAGCAAATCCTGATTGGTTGAACCCAATGACGAAATACTGGTAAAATTATAGATGCACATCAAGAAAGACAATATCGAGTTCATTGAGTCTTTGTTCGAATGCGGTTTAGGTAAATCACTGTCTATTATACACACAGTTTGATACACGACCCCGAAATCACATATGGCAACAATTAATCTATCCAACATTTGCCAAACTCATATCTGTAAAACGTCTTCTTACAAGTGAAGAACGAATGCACTAGTGTATACTTATTAGAAACATAAGCCCAGACAAGATAAAGTCCTAATTTATGTCAAACAAGAATATATTGCCATTAAAACAACAACAACAACAAATTTTAAAAAATGCTGTATTGACGAAATTTCAGATGATATATCCTTAACATTAAATGTGATGTATGATTATATGGTCATACAGTCCTCATATCGATGTTATAGCTATATGTTTGACAGAAAAAGGTTAGCACATTTTGTTTCTATCTCTCTACATCAAGCCCACTGCCTCCATACATCAAACCCCCTTCTTCCATACATCAAGCCCTCGACCTCATTACATCAAGCCCCGACCTCTCTAAATTAAGCCACCTCTCTCTCTCTCTCTCCATCAAGTTCCCGACCTTTCTACATCAAGCCTCCAGCTTATCCCACTCGCTCCCTACACTAGCCCTGGACTTCTCAAGGAAACGATACGGACATATTTCGTTTTCATGTAGATCTTTGGTCGATATGCAACAATGTAAGAGCAAAACTAACAGAGAAAAACACATCACAGTCCCTTTACTCGTAAGCTTTACGACTCCTGAACGATTCTGAAAACTTCAATAACGTAAATAACATTTCATTAATGCGTAAGCTTTACGAATCGTGGACGATGTTGAAAACTTCAAGAACTTGACTAACAACTTTACGCGTAAGCTTTAATACTTGTGGTGCTTTGTGTAAACTACGGTAACTTGAATAACAGTCCCTTTACTCGTAAGCGTTATATATATATATATATATATATATATATATATATATATATATATATATATATATATATATATATATGTGTGTGTGTGTGTGTGTGCGAGAGAGAGAGATGACAACAATCTTTTTTGTCTGTAAAGTTGAGATTAACTTCTTTAATTTTTTATTAGGTGTGATTCTGTAACTGTGCAAACTGATTTTGTCAGCTCCTGCACACGAATGTAAGATATCGTGATAATAGAAATTACGGGGCTAGCACGTAGAAACAGATGTTTAAGAATCAGAGGACAAAAGTGAAATCTTTCCACGTGTTAATCCTGTGATACATGTGAATAGAGGGTGCAGTACGTTTGGTAACAAAATTCTTTTCTTCTTCTGTACAGTATGAGACTGTACAGTGTGTCACTGTAATATGTGTGCGTGTGTGCGTGTGTACAGTGTCTGTACAGTGTCTCTGTATGGGGGAGAGATATTAGAAGTTAATTATTGAAAAGTAAAAGGTATTGTGCAGGCATTGTACGTGTTCCTATAATAAACAGTATCAATACAATTCACCTTTAATGTTCTTTCGGCCATGTTATTCCTACACTTCCTCGCTGTCATGAAAAGTCTAATGTGATCATTGTTTACATGTAAGAATAAAATGGACTTCATCTGTAACGTCTGAAGTATCACAGTTCTTACCTGTCCTACAGTTATTTTCACTGTCGATTTAATGATCGTTTCTACCTGAAAATTATGTGCTGGAATTCTGGTATTAAAAAGCAGACTTTTTAATTTGAGTTTAATTGGTTTACTCAAACAATACTGTATGTTATAGCTAATAATTAACTGATTTGGGTAAAATATTAACTGTTGGAGTAAAATATGAATTGTTGGAGTAAATTTTTAACTGTTTGAGTAAAAATTAATTGTTCGAGTAAAATATTTAACGTTTGAGTAAAATAATAATTGTTGGAGTAAAATAATAACTGTTCGAGTAAAATATTAATTGTTGGAGAAAATATTAACTGTTTGAGTAAAATATTAACTGTTGGAGTAAAATATCTTTGTGCGAATTATTGCAGAAAGAGTGCGTTCAGTGGCGTCGCTAGGAGGGTGAGGGGGGGGGGGGGTGCGGACCGCACCGGGTGACACCATCTCAGAGGGGTGACACCAAAATGAAAAATTGCAAATTTTACAGAGCACACACTGCTCGGTCTAGTCGGATTTCATAAGCGGATAACCGATCTTAGTTAAATACATGACTATCAGCCACAGGGTGCCACCATGCAGACTGCAGAGCGCCTGGTGCTTATTTGAATGAGATTCAGAGCTGGTCGGAGCAAAATTTGGAGTTATTTTAAGAAGAAGAAATCCATGGTGGAAGTCTGGATGGGTGACACCATGAGTTTACCGCACTGGGTGACACCAACCCTAGCGACGCCGCTGATGCGTTTCATGTATTATCAAACCACAAACGCAGCTTAACATTACAGATTAAAGTTTGTTCATTTAAATATGTATTGACTGTTCCAAACATACTTTAATCAAAGATTATTTTGTCTTTTTTCAATATTTTACACCATTTATTAAACAATTCTCAATTTATATCTACACCAATCGTATAAAATACAGCTGTAAATTCAAAAGCTTTATTCCGTATTAAATAATTGTAATTTTTGTCCATAATTAAAAGTATCAACCAAGTTCTGAGTATCATTTCAATTAAATTTTAACATTTTTTGTGCACACATCAAAGTATGTTTATAAGTACTTGAATAAGTTGTGTTTGATTACTTAATTTCAGGTAAAGGATCGAATCCACAAACATCACAGGCATAAATGACACTTTCAGAATAGGTGTCTAGATGGTGGTATTCCTAGGTTACTTAACATTAGACAAAAATGACACACAAAATATATGTTGATGTTACATAAAATAGCGTCTAAATACAGAGAAGTATTTCTGGAACGGAAAGGAAAACATTGTAAATGTCAATCAAAGTAAACTCCTTTTATGTCGCCAAAAATCGACTCCACAGAAGTTTAACTTTTAAATGCGTTTATCAAGATTTTGTTTCATACTGTATTATAATCATAAAATTGCCACAGAAAGGTGTAAAACAAACATAAACTGACACGTTGCTCTACTTACTCTTTTCACCTTGTCTTTCGTAGTGGCCATATTTTTTCCTAGCATTTTTATCCCTTTATCTTCTGTTAGTCCTAGGATGTATCCATAAATTTGTCTTTTAGCTTATTTCAGTCCGTAAGACAATGATCCATTTAAGCAGTAGAAACTGGATCAACGCGTACTGCAGAGATTCGCACTGTTGTTTACCTCTACCATTTGAACAAGCACAACTGTACACGACCATTCACAAACAGCACCGTGGATAACCGTTTTCGACGGGAATACAATGGCTACGAGTGGAAACACCGCGCAGAATGCTTTCAAGCATGTTGCCAAATGCCCGTCAAGGTAAGTTTAACCTGTCTTCTCTTGCAAGCTCTAAATTTTGAAGAAACGTTGTTCCACATCGAGCACTCAAGCCCCTCTGGTCTCAAAAGTAGTAGTTCCTTTAAAATGCATTGTTATTTTAACAATTACTTCCACGCAGTATGCACAAATGTCACACGAATTCCATATTTTATCAACTTTTTCCTTTAATTATGCATTAATAACTGTCTTTTACAACCAATAAAACATATATCATACACGTAAACATTATTTTCATAGTAATTGCTGGGACAAAGAAACACCGTGTTTGCATTCGTCGAAGAAAATAATCCAGAGCTCTTCAGAGAGTTAGGTAAAGCGAGTAGTAAGTACATCGGGCAAAGGAGATTCAAGGAGAAGAAAAAGAGAAGGAATTTGAAACAAGCAATGCTATTTTATGTTTTAAAAAATTACAAAGAAAAAAAAGAAGTTTACTTGGGAATGAAATCGATTTAGTACGAAGAGTAGATTGAATGACGGAGCCAGTTTGGACAGCAAACAATTGAAGTTTGATAACTGACCTTTTATACAACAAGCACTCCTGTATTGATAAAAGTACACACAAAATGACATGTCAGTTCTAGCCAGAAGTCATATAATAGATCAACAAACTCCTGTAAGGATACAATAATAAACCAAAACAATTTTCCCCCAGAAGACATAAAATAGGTATCCAAATAACATAAATCATTGCGTAGCACTGTATAGTAATGAAACCTTGCGATTGCAATATTTAACTATCAAGAGACACTAACTATTTGCATTACAAAAATTGGGACGGGATAAATGTGACCTCAAAGCTACTTGAGTGGAATAGCAACATTCGTGAGAACAAAGGGTTAATTTGATATTTTAAACACACACACACACACACACACACACACACACACACACATATATATATATATATATATATATATATATATATATATATATATATATATATATATATATATATATATATATATATATATATATATATATATATATATATATATATATATATAGTTTGATAAAGGTTGCAGATTAAAAGTTAACATTCAATGATATCAAGATATTTTAAATAGTGAGAAATGAAATAAGAATTAATTACGGATTTAACGTGGGTGAATGCACAAAATTGAATTGGGCTAAATGTACGGTACACATGAAAGAGCATTTAATTACGTCAATTCACACGAATTCAAAACAATAGAGGTACAATTTATGGACAGAAAGTTCAATTTACAACGACAAAATATTGACTGAGTATATCGAGTATTAGAGTCAACCGTACGAATATAATAATTTGGTACAATATCTAAAATCATTCATTGTTTTGAAAGGATTGAAGAAAAGCTGCAGATTGCTCAAGAAATGTACATGTTTTTTTTTTTACAGTTGAGCAGTTGGCTCTTTGATAACATCTAAAGACGATTTGACAAGCATCAAGTAATCTACAGATGTTCTATGCCTTTCAGATGACAAGCTTAAATATAAAAACAGAACATCGCTATATTAAAAGT
The DNA here is from genome assembly GCA_028554795.2 of Sinohyriopsis cumingii. Taxonomy (NCBI): domain Eukaryota; kingdom Metazoa; phylum Mollusca; class Bivalvia; order Unionida; family Unionidae; genus Sinohyriopsis; species Sinohyriopsis cumingii. Next base: position 105,412,658 of record CM068825.1, read on the forward strand.
GGACTATGCAGACCAAGAGAAAAAACAGTATTTAAGACATGCTTGCAACTACATTTAAAGTCCCTTATTGTATTACACAAATATCAATCTGTTGTAGGAACACATTTAAAAGACAATACAATACTCTCAGTTGAAAGAATGCTTAACTGAATAGTCAACCCACACACTGCACACACAAAAGAGATCAAATTTTCACTCTTTCTAAAAGACTTTATATCAGTGGGAAGCCAGTGTCTAACAGACATTGCTAACATTAAGCAATTCAAAACCACAATGATGGATACAAATATATTTTGACAGTGATATATGTTTTCTCAAAATACGCATGGGCTGAAGCGGTAAAAACGAATAAGGGGATGCCATGGACATTGCTTTAAAACACTCTAAGACAAAAGCCTGCATAGAGACAGTCTGATAAGAGAAAAGAGTTTAATAATCTGCAAACTAAAGTCCTGGAAAAGGAAAATACCGAATATATATCCAAGACCAAAAGGCATATATACTTGATAGGTACAACATAACCCATACAACTAGAATGTAGAAGCATTTCACTCAAATGAAACTATAAAATAGGTTATTTTACCGAGGATAAGCGAAGGCACAATAACAACCATCATAGATCTATTGACATGACTCCGGTTGAAGCAAGTAAGGAATATAGTCAGTTAAGTTATCCAATAACTGATACATCTAGAATGAATGAATTTAATATTAACAAAACAGTTAGAATTTAGGAAATATTTCAATAACGATACAATTTTAGGCGAGGAAGTCCTCTGCAAATTGGATGACTTCCTGTTTTTTATTTTAGTGTTATTGTATTCATACACCATGGGATTTGTCGAAAACATTGCAATTTCGATAGCATTGTCAATACAATTATTGATAGTAGTGAAAAAAGAAAAACAAAGATCACTAAAATAAAATAAGATCGATTTGCTAGACATTTTTGATAATCATTTAGCTGTTTATGTAGTGTTCTAGTCGTAGAACACTGCATACATATGTGCAGTCACTACCATAGAACTCTGGTGTTGTATATGGGAAAGGAAATAGAATGTCGCATTAATGTCTGAAATTGGGAACGATTATCATGAATAATGTTTGTATTGTATATACTCGCTTATGAGTAGAACCCGACAGCGAAAAACATAAAGACCCTGATCGGTCATATACGTCGGATGATTAGGGTCTATGTTGTTTGTTCAACTGAGTACTCCTTGCAAACTGCATAAGCCCAGATCTGCCGGTGCATTATGCAGATCTAGGTGTGTGCAGATTACAGCTGAACCGGATTCATATACGAATATATATGGTACATATTACCGCACTGCAATCAAAGCACACGTGTTAAAGAAGTATGAAAGAGAAATCCATGCCCCACTATATATTATAAAGTAAACATAAATAATCTTTGAATTCTGCTTTATTCTAACTAGTCAAATAATAAATTGAATTGCCTTTGAAGCTTTTGCAATAAGTTTAAAGAACACAAAGTTATAGACTTAATGATGAGAGCTTTGTAGTAACCCAAAGAAAATTGAAATTACATTTTCATTGCAGTTTTGATTTATCTATACAAATGTGCCAATAAATCATACAGACACATATCCACATAGCTACATACATACATACATACATACATACATACATACATACATACATACATACATACATACATACATACATACATTTACAAATTGAGAATTAGACATCTATGAACGCAGAAAAGCATGGACAGAAACAGACAGCTAGATAGAAAAAGCGTAAATGCAGATTTGCAGTATTCTGCATGAGGTAACTTTTCTTGTCTTTTTCCTGCATAAAATCGTGATAAAAAACGTTGCCTTGCCGTAAGTGATATAGCATGAACATTTACACACCTGTCGGCCATATGTAAAGGTGAAATATTCTGAGCTCGAGTTCCCTCCATTTTGGATACTAAGTCAGCACACGATCGGCATGATTGTGGAATTTGATGTATGTTGTCATTGTCAGACTAGTCAACTGGAATACCGTTACATTCCCATGGGGTTTCCAATAATTTGGTGGTCTTCTCGGGCACCAAAGATCTGAAACTGTCAGCGATTTCCTGGTGCTGCCAGTTATAAATTGCACGTGACCGGGGACTTGTGTAGATTCCAAGGGGGAAAACATATTTATGAGAGCTAAATAGGTCGAAGTTCTTGAGAACCCATCAATATTTCGCTAAACAACTTAGAACATATACAGTGCATTTCTTGACTCTGTCGACCATGAAACGGTGGAACCGAATATGAAGACAACGGTGAATCATCTAAGTCTTGTAAATCAAACCTTACTGGTAAGACTATTTTCACACTAGACTTATCTAAGTACTCGCTGTGTAGAAGTATTGTAAACAAAGATTAAAATAATTGTTCTTGACAAGTATGTTTGACCTGTTGGTAATAAAAATATGATACTTTTGTCTATTTAAAGCAGAAACATTTCCACTGTCTATCAAATGCGAAACGGTGATATATATTACTGAAATTACCATAGGTTTTCAGCTTAAAGCTTAAGATAAGGTTTAAAACTCGAAATCCGATATAATTCATGGTGAACATCTAGTAAGGTAAAATTCGAAATCCGATGTGATTCTTAAAGTACATCTTGTACGGTGAAACTAAAAGCCCGATATGATTTTTGCAGGACATGTAGAACGGAGAAACTCAAAAATTCGATATGATTCATGGTGTACATCTATTACGGTGAAACTCAAATTCCGACATGATTCTTGAAGTACATCGATTACGGTGAAACTCAAAAATCAGACATGATTCTTGAAGTACATCTATAACGGTGAAGCTCAAAATGCGACATGATTTTTGGAGTAAATCTATAGCGGTGAAACTCAAATTCCGATGTGATTTTCAGAGTACATCTATAACGGTGAAACTCAAAATCTGACATGATTCTTGAAGTACACGTACATCTATAACGGTGAAACTAAAAACTCCGATATCATTCATGGAGTACATCTAGTACGGTGAAACTCAAAATCCGAGATGATTCTTGAAGTACATCTATAACGGTAAAACTCAAAATCCGAAATGATTTATGTAGTAGATCTACAACGGTGAAACTCAAAATCTGACATGATTTTTGGAGTACATCTATAACGGTGAAACTCAAAATCCGATATGATTTGATTCTTGCAGTACATCTAGAACGGCGAAATTCGAAATTTGATATGACTCTTAGTTTACATCTATAACGGTGAAACTAAAAATCCGACATGATTCTTTAAGTATATCTATGACGGTGAAACTAAAAATCCGACATGATACTTAAAGTACATCTATAACGATGAAACTGAAAATCCGACATGATTTTTTAAGTACATGTACATCTATAACGCTGAAACTCAAATTCCTATATCATTCATGGTGTTCATCTAGTAGGTGAAACTCAAAATCCGACATGATTCTTCAAGTACATATATAACGGTGAAACTAAAAATCCGACATGATTTATGGAGTACATCTATAACGGTGAAACTCAAAGTCTGACATTATTTTTGGAGTGTATCTATAACGGTGAAACTCAAAATCCGACATGATTCTTCAAGTACATCTATAACGATGAAACTAAAAATCTGACATGATTTATGGAGTACATCTATAACGGTGAAACTCAAAGTCTGACATTATTTTTGGAGTATATCTATAACGATGACACTCAAAATCCGACATGATTCTTCAAGTACATCTATAACGATGAAACTAAAAATCTGACATGATTTATGGAGTACATCTATAACGGTGAAACTCAAAGTCTGACATATTTTTGGAGTATATCTATAACGGTGAAAGTCAAAATTCGACATGATATTTGCAATACATTCAGAACAGTGAAAGTTATTAGACTATTAGAGATAATAGAGTTAATAAAATGCTGAAAGTTCCACAAATCGTACATGATTGTAATGAAAATTTCTAGAACATTGAATTCAAGCTTGAGTCTCGTGTTCAAAATGTTGACTTTATTATTATGTACAGACTTTTCGTGAACAATCAGAATAGAGAATTTAAAAGTTCAGCAGAAGCGAATTGAGAGCAAACCTGCTACTGAGTTTTACTCACAGTAAACTCAACCTTTTTGCGGCCTTGCAATTTTTGCAGATTATTGCATGATTGATGCAAAATAACATTTTTGTAAGGAGATATGCACATTTTTTTCCCTTCAGTTTCTAATGCCCATTGTTTCTGTTCGGCTAAACGTTTTGCATCATTATCAACTTTGTTTCAATTCTGGCAGGTAGCATAATATAATAATCCTTTTGATTCTGTCAATCGTGGTCTTTAAAACTTTAATGCATTTTCACTGAATTTCTAGCTTCTCTCATTGAATCGAATCCTTGCGTGGTTGTCATCTTTGGTTTTGAAATTTGTATTTTGTAATATCATGTTACATATTAAGTGCTGCTAATGTATTGATGTCAGCAATTCTTTAAATGGTATCATAAGATCATTTCATAGACAGATGTAACTTACAAAATAATATTCTAATAACAAATTCATATCGCCGTTCCAGTCAACAATACAAAACAATATCTTGAGGAACTAAAATAGTGTTATGTTTGGAGGAATACTAATGTAAGAGACTATTCAAGACAGGGAAAATAGCAAATAATGAAGTTAATAATCAGGTTCTTTTGTATCTGAACGTCGTAACGGTAACAAATATATTGACAGCTGGCATGGTTACTCGTTTTGCAACTGCCTCTTTAAAGATAACGGCTTCTCCGTAAATATTAATTTAAACATTTATTTATCCGATTTCCTGACTTGTTTTGTTTCAATTATAACTTCTTTTTTGTAATCTATATTTCCTGTTTTTAAATGTGTGGCCGTTATTATGATGGTATTTAACACTGATAATACGAATCCTAATCATAATAGTAAAACTCCTATAACGTATCACATTCCATCTCATGTCATGCAATTATCCATCAGATCTATTAGTAACTTATTTAAACTATCGGTGAGCACTACTTTGATTGTTGTCACTACTCAGATGATTACTTTAGACATTGATTTCATATTGCAAAGTTTGCTAATCTTGCACTAACGAACATTTAATAATATTTTCTTTATACGTCCATTTTGAAAAACATTCTTTATCATAAATATCCTGCCAAATATTTCAATGATTTACCGAAACATTGCTTGATTATTTTCTGCTGCACTTGCAATTGATTCCTTGCTATTAACCCTTGAACATAACATTCCAAACAAATTTATTCTCATTTATTGATTTAATTTTGATATTCCTTCTTCGGGTCATAATTTGTGTGTGTGTGTGTGTGTGTGATTTAGATTTTTAACGTAGCTTGAACAATTTTTCAGTCATATCGCTACGATATCTGCAATGTGACAGTGCATAGTGATGTTTAGCACTGGCCGCAAACATGTAGCATGATGTCCCACCCAGTCACATTATCTTGACACCAGGCCGACCTGTCCTAACACTAACCTCTTAATGCTGAGCGCCAAGAGAGGCGGCTGTTAGTACCATTTTAAAAAGTCTTTGGTATGACTCGGTCGGGGTTCGAACCAGCGACCTCCCGCATCAGAAGCAGACGCTCTACCAATAGGCCAACGGAGCGATCCATAATTTGCTGTTAGGTAGAAGAAAACATGTCTATTTATTACTCTTATCAAAAGTGCTTCTTACATTATTGAATTATTAAATGTTTGGAATGCATACTTCACTTTAAAATATTAAAGTCTCTAGTCCGGCTTTAATTCCTCATTAGTTAATGTGCTATCTTTATCCGTATGTGATAAATGTGACCATTTTGTGTTCATTACGTTAGTGTCACTATATAATTCTATTTCTTCCTGAATATTTAAAGTCTGAATTTTGTGATTTCTTAAAAAAATTAAATATATTTGTTAATTTTTAAACCTTGTAATAATACCAATATTATTTGCATTAAATATTTTTGTCACTAGCGTTCAGACAGTATTCAGACACACTCTCCGTCTTCTAGCTTTTATATATATATATATATATATATATATATATATATATATATATATATATATATATATATATATATATATATATATATATATGTATGGATGAATTTTAAGATAATTTTTGTTCTTTCTGCATAAGATATATCTGGTAGGATTTCTCGTGTTCTTTATTATGTCCTTGCTTGAGTGTAATTAATTGGGCATGTTAACGTTCTTGATTGGGTATGTTAATATGTTAATTGGGTACGTTACTATTGTTAATTGGGTCCTGTCAATGTTCTTAAATGGACATGCTTGGGTTCATTCTTATTCTTAATTAGGTCCTGTTATTGTCCTAATTGGGTGTTATAATGGTGTTATACCTGGACATGGATATCGTTCTTGAGCTGAAAGTAGCTGAAATCTTTTATCTATTTAATTATTTCTTATTGTTAGACTGTTATTAATTGTTGAATAGTTGTTTGAAACAATCTATAAATATTTTTTGCCCGATTGTGGCTCTAATTTGCTGTTTTAGGGATATCAAATTTTAGTTATCTGTATGGTAGCTGTGAATTGTTCTGCATTTTACAATATCCAAAATGCAAGGAACTTTTTTTGAAACATCGAACACTGTGAAAAAAGACATTAGTCCAGATGCATCACTAATAATCAAATTATAACCAGCGATGACCATCTGATAACCACTGATAACCATATGATAACCACTGACAACAATCTGATAACCACTGAGGCATCACTTATAACCATAGGGCTACTTCTTGCGCTTATTTTGAATTGTTCATGAATAAATGGAAACTTCGGCCACTAAACACTAAACTCGATAAGTTCGTTGTATAGGCAGCATTTTAAATAATAGCCAAAATTAAACATTCTCCAAAACCACTTGCACTAATTGGATGCAAGTTTCGTTCTCCTAGAATGATTTCGATCTTCGTGGTAGGTAGGGATAGGGGGCGGCTAGGGAGTATATGGGGCGGTCTTTTATTGCATAAAAACAGTACATTACATTTGACAAATGTTTCAGTTTTTAATGAAGCTTGCTAATTAAATTTAACATTTTAATCAGTAAATGAATGTATTTTCTTTTAATATTAATGGGCAAAATATATGCTACTGTAAGAATGATGTGATGCTCGAGGAATCAGCGTACGTTCTCTTGTACAAGGCTCGCACAACTGCGAAAAATGCAGACCCTGGTCTGCCAGTGTATCCTGTGTCGGTATAATTAGGTCCATACTGTTCACTCTACTTCACATTTTAAGCGAGCAATTACCAACTGAATTGGGAAATGTGGTATGTACTCAGATCGAATTTTAAGGTACAAGACAGCTCTAGTTTAAAATATGTATCGTTTAGTAAGTAGTTATTGCAAATCTCTAGAACAGGGGTGGAAAGTAAAAAAGTAAAGTTGAGCAAGAAGGGCTAAGGTACTTCTCCAGCTGATATTTCTTCAACGTGGTATCAAAGAATTCCAGGCCAACAGGGAGTTTTGATACACTCTACCAACCCGCGATGATACCCATACTCTGTATCATTGGGCTTTCACTTCATGCTGTGTTTATTTGTACGTATGTGAATTTAATGCATGTTATGGTCTGGAAGGGCAAGTTAAGTTGGCAACCCACTTTTATGGGTTTGCAGCATGAACATGAGCAACACATCAAGTATGTTGGGGCATAGCATTGCATCAAATACAGTATTATTGGCTTACCAGTTCTTAACATTAATGGATTCGTATGATGGAAAACAAATGAACCAAGTGGCTCAAAGCATTTATCTTAGCATCAACGGGAAACTGTTCTTCATTCTATCTCAGGAATGGTTTAACCATTTGTTCAGTATAGGGTATGGATTATAATAAAGATTCTTTTCGTTTAACAACGTAACGTTACAGTTTAGTTACAATGTGCAGAGTGGAAAGATGAAAGCAAGAACGTTCACCAAATATGTTAGTGTCACAAGATAGATCAGTCATGAAATATCATCAAACATTCCGTCAAAGTCTAAATGATCAGGAATTTAGCAGCAAAATGACTTTCGAATAAATGGCAACTTCTTGTACCGGTATCAGTTTTAACAGACATTTGAGAAGAGAAGAAAAAACAACATTCCCACCACGTTCTCCTGCTTGGGTCGACCATTTCCCATTTCATTTTCGGTATGTGTGGAGATTACTAGGACTGCTTGGGATTCAATTGTCTAAGAATGATTTTGTTTTGGGGTGCTTTTACTTAAAGATCATATTTTTGCTCTAATGAAATGAATATAATTATTTTTTTCTTCTAAAAATCACAGCAAGATAATTTTTCAAGCCATCTGGGGACTGGATTTTTAAAAGAAATGCAGGAAACACCCAACACCGAATATTACATGCTCATTCCGTAAGACAGTAGCTATTACATTGCAGTGTCTCGTGTGATAGCAGACTCTACACTAGTGTGTGCACTTGCATGATCTAACTCATGCAGAGTATGTTCCACTTGACTCTTACATTGTCTGGTTCGCAGATTTATAAACAATACAGGAATGTCACCGTATCTGTAATGGAGTAAATATCAGAGTGGGACAAAAGTACATAAAACCGTACCAGTCATGCAATTACCAATTTAGACCATATGTGTGTGTGGGTGTGTGTGTGTGTGTGTGATTCAGATTTTTTACGTAGCTTTAGCAATTTTTCAGTCATATCGCTACGATGTCTGCAGTGTGACAGTTTATAGTGATGTCCAGCACTAGGGCATCATACCTCAGACATGTCGTATCATGTCCCACCCAGTCACATTATTCTGACACCTGGCCGACCCGTCCTAACACTAACCTCTTAAAGCTGAGCGCCAAGCGAGGCTGCACCTAGTTTCATTTTTATAAGTCTTTGGTATGGTTAGAACCCGCGATCTCCCTCATCCGAGGCGGACGCTCTAACCACTTATGTTAAAAATGCAAAACAACTCTAATTTATTAAGGTTACTTCAACTGTTGTCTGATGTTCAGAAAAAAAGTAAAAAGACACGTTAATGAAAAAGAAGGAATACAGTAGGTCAGGAGGAGAAACTGCAAGCGATGCATATATTTGTTATTCTTTCTGCTACTTGTATATCGTAGATAAAATTAGTGGAGAGGGCAGACTTGCTAATAATTTATGCTCTTTCAGTTCCCCGTGGGAACATCTTGCTATAATTAGTTCTATTGAGAGAATACATTCTAGTCTATACATCTTATTTCTTGAGGAATTTTGAAATTAAACTGTTATTCTTTGTCATGTAAAATTTAGAAAGATTGTAGATTTGTGAGATTTCAATCAGCCCTTCATATTCAAGTTATTTGTTGGTTCACTTTCAGTTTGATTGTGATATTTATTAGTCAAAATTATGTAGTTTCATGCTTTCGAGTTTCTTGACTTGTCGCCAACAATAATTTATTGAGGTGTGAAGTTAATATATAATCTGGTTCTTTGCTAAACATACTCAGAAAGGGTTGACAAATTAGAATGATTACATTCCACGAACCAAATGTTTAATGTACCTCTCCGGTGGCCCAAGTGGTTAGAGCGTCAGATTCGTGTGAGGGAGATCGCGTTGTTCGAATCCCGTCTAAGTCATACCAAAGACTTATAAAAATGGTAATAACAGCTGCCTCACTTTGCCGTCAGCATTAAACTATTAGTGTTGAGACCAGTGTAAGGACTGGTCGGCCGAGTGTCACGATAATGTGACTGGGTGAGACATGATACTACATGACTGAGACATGATGCGCCATTGCTAGGCATTACTATTAACTGACACAATGCAGATAGCGATATTTCTGAAAAATAAGTGTTAAGACTACATTAAAAATCCAAATCACACACACACACACACACACACACACACACACACACACCACTTCGTAGGTTGTTTTGGATTATGCTAAGTACACTATACTGAAATAATTGCATTTCTGAGTGTTAGCGTGTTTGAATACATTTTTGTAAATTAGTTTCCATATCGCTGGGTTGCGGTCATGGCTGAAGCATGTACGACGCTTGGTATTGCAGCAGAAGATATTGAAGTTGTAGCAGTTAATTGTTGAGTGGTGTGTGCGTGTGTGTGTTTGTGTGTGTGTGTAATTTGGACTAGTACCATTTTATAAGTCTGTATGACTTAGCCGGGGTTCGAACCCGCGACTTTCCGCATCTAAAAAGTTCGGCCAAATTGATAATTGGTAAGAATTTTGGGAACACATATGCTTTATAATGTCCATGTTTTTATAGTAGTTAGGTTCTGTAACACAGGTTATAGAAAAGATGAATTAGAAGTAGGATGGACGCGTAGGTAACTATCTGAGCAGGTCGAGTTTCTCCACTCCCATTTTGTCCGGTTTTGCCACTCCACTTCTCCCCTTTTTGTCAACCATAAAGAACGGGCTTTTTGTTTTTATTTTCTTTTTATTTATTACTACCCCGGTTGGGGTGGGGTATGACCCGTCTAAATTAAATTTATATCTTAAAGCTCGGCGAGTACTGGTCCATCCCTAATTTGAAAATAGTAAGATAATTTGGTGCAATGTACATGCAATAGTGTATATCAAATGTGTACACACCTGTTGTAGCCGACTGATCGGTTCTCATACTGCACATCCTAAAATAAGTCTTAGCCAGTTCAAAATGAGCCACGCGAAGTTAAGCATACCCCAGTTTAAAATTAGCCAATCATTGAAAGTTACGACCAGGATCAAGTCCATGTTTGTCGTCATGAATAAGAAATTAGAAAAAAACTCATGGGATGTATGCTTCAAGAGTTTGTGGCAAATGCACTCGATAATATAAACAACCTATTCTACATGAATTTAAAATCAGCAGTTGCCAACCAAATGTAAGGAAACAGACCGAAAAATTAAGGTACTAGAAAGAAAATTTATCAACATATCGATACTATGAATTCACTGGAGGAAAGCAAGCGAAAGCTCATCGAAGAGCAGAAAAATCTATAACAACGCCCCCACTCACCACGGTAGTTTAAATAACTGTCTCACAAGGAAACGGAAACAATGGTAACGAAGAAACAACGTTAGTAATCAGAACAGTGAACGTTTACAGTGATATCACTTTCAGAAGAAAAATTTGAAACTCACAACAAAATCGAAACTTTGTGAATAAAAGTAAACAGTTCCAATATTATGGACATTTAAGGACAGATCAAAGATGTAATATGTGTGGTGAAACAAGCCATCATGTCACTGATCGTAGGCCTAAGGGTAAGGGATTTAGATATTGGGTATGTTCTGAGATAGCCAGAAAGACAAAGCGCATGATTCAGGTCAATAGGACACAGGCAATGATGCCATTGCCATTGTTTCCGTCAGTGGCATACACAGCTTTATCCCAGACTCTTGTTAACGGAAAAATCCTAAAGGCTGTGTGGTAAATACAGATCTCACTTATATAAACAAATTCACTATCTTAACTTACCTATGTTGTGAATGCAACAAATCTGCCTGGTGATGTAATTATTCCTCTAGCAGTAAAGACGAAAGCACAACCAGCATTTATTCCATGAATAAGCAGGCTGTAAATACAGTCAATATAGGTCAAATAAATATTCAAGGCAGCAGAGGGAAAATATATCAGGTTGAACTCGTATTAACTTCTCCCGACATCAATTTACATTTGCTTGGCATATCAAAAACAAAACTGACTGAAAGTCAAACTAATAATTTTCTCTACATTAATCGATATGACACACCTGTTGGCAGAGACAGGAAGGTAGCAGATGGAGGACTCCTAGAATGTGTCAAAAACGGTACAGTTTACTAAAGAAGGATGGATCTTGAATCCGAAAAAGTTGAATCAATATGGATTCAGATCACTCCAGAAAAAGCCAAACCCATTTTATTGGATTTCGTGTATAGGCATTCATCATCAAATATTGACTGGAATGAAGATTTCGAATTTCTAATATAGAAAGTTATAAACGAAAAGAAAGAATTTTACATATTAAGTGACATAAATAGGGACCTCCAAAATGAACAAGTAAAGAAATATTGGCTGATTTTTTTTAACCTTAGGGATTTCACAATCAGTTAATGAACCCACTATTGTAACATCCAATTCAAAAGCACTTGTAGACCATATATACACTAATACTAAAGAAAATGTTTCAAGAATTTGTGTTCCAAAATTGGTTTAAGTGACCATTTTACAATAGTTCTCAAAAGAAAACATAACAATGTAGAAGAAAAGAATGTTCATAAATCTATCACATATAGGTCCTTTAAACGCTTTAATAACGAAAGTTTCTTAAATGATTTAGAGCAAATCCCCTGGGATACTACCAAAATGTTTGATGATACCAAATTTATTTTAAGCATTTGGTCAGGTCTGGTTTTGAAGTTGTTAATAAAAATGCACCTTTGAAGACACATAGAGCTAAGTATGATCATGAACCTGGCTGTGTAACTACAGACATTTTAGATGCCATAAAGAGACGAGACCACTTAAATTTTGTAGGTAATGAAGATGAGTACAAAATCTGGAGAAATAAAGAAAGCAAAATGATAAAACAAGCTAAGAGAAACCACTACCGAAAACTTTTTGATGACAAAAAAAAAGCAACCCTAGAAATATCTGGAAAATTTTAAGGAATCTGGAGCAGGAAGGAACAAAAAATAAGATATATATATCATTCATAATTAATGATGGAAACCATGTACATGATCCATATGACACTGCAAATATCTTCAATGAATTTTTTGTAAACATTGGGTCCAAGATTACAGGACAAAACAAAAGTTGGACTCTGATCATTCAGAACTAAAAGGTTTTTGTTCCAAAACATTTCCAAATGATACTAAATTTGAAATCCCGGAAATAAGTTCTTGGTTTGTTTTGAATCACCTAAAACAAATTCATGTTTCTAAATCTACAGGACTTGACATGACTTCTTAAAGCATCTGCATCAACCATTGCTGGTAGTATTACCTTTTTATGTAATCACAGTTTGAGAACAAGTCAATTTCCCCAATCTTGGAAAACTGCCAGAGTATTACCACTACATAAAGCTTAATCAAAGAGAACATGAATAGTTACAATCTGACTAAAATCCAATTTAAACTGTCCTAGGTGTATCAAAACTCGCAGTGGAGTTCTGATTTGAATCCGATTGTGAATAATTATATATCAATATCAATTCTTCCATCCCTTTCCAAATTACTAGAAAAGCATGCAAAAATTTATGAACTATCTGAATGATCACAATGTATCTACTTCATGAAAATCAATCTGGCTTTCGAAAAGATCATGCTTGTAAAACTGGTAAGTGGCTGAAAGCCTTAGATGAAGGAAAGTTAGATGGTTCTGTAATGATTGATTTTAGAAATACTTTCGGCTGAGTAGATCATGAAATTCTTCTTAAAAAGTTAAACATCTATCAATGTACTCCTGAGTGGTTCACATCCTACTTAAGCAATAGCTCTCAACCGATAACAATAAACGGACACATATCTGAAACTAAAATGATAAATTGTGGAGTGCCACAAGGTTATGTCTTGTAGCCCTTATTATTTATTTTGTTCATACATGACCTAACCCTAAAAATAGGAGTTTCAGTCTCATCAACTGACATGTATGCTGATGACACTGCTATGTTTGATGCTCAAAGAAACCAACCTGAAGTTGAAGACAGCCTTGGAACTGCTCTCAACAGACTTCAAATATGGACAAAACAAAGGTCTTGTTAATAAATACACGGCAGAAAAGAGCAGGATTGCAAACTGATATGATGCATACTCTCTGTGATAACACCGAACTGAAACTGATGTGTTGAGATTGAATTCTTGGAATATTTGTAGAAAATAACTTGCAATGCTCTCATCACATAAATTATATTTCAGAGAAAATAAACTCTTATCTTTGGCTTTCGTATTGGTAACTAATTGAACCACCCTCTGAAAATAACGTCTATATTATTTTCTTCTTCTTTTTGTTCTTCTTCTTCTTCTTCTTCTTCTTCTTCTTCTTATTATTATTATTATTATTATTATTATTATTATGTAAAATCAACGGAATCAAAGAATAAAGATCAAAAGATACAATTCTTACGGTCATCAGTACTCTGAGAGATGTAGTAAACATTTTGATTGATGCTTTTGAGATTCAAAACGCAATCAGAATTCCAAAAAAGAACTTTTAAATAAAATGGAATCGGCCAAATTATCACAAAACTTAAATACTGAATAACGAGGGACTTAGTGATGAAAAAACTAAAACGAAGATGAAGGACAGGAATAAGAAATCAAAGAGCACTACTTCAACAGAGGTCAAAATTAACTTGTTCGCAAAGCTATGGATGTATGAAAATATGGATGTTGCTTGGTTATACGGTGGAAGAATAGACGCCAAAAAAAAGAAACTCTGGCAAGGACAGAATCCTCTTTGATCAAATAGTATTGGTGGATGAACTTCTTAGTGCCAAACGAACTTTCGTTCAGAAGATCAAATATAATAAACCCATACCCTCGTCGCGGATCGAACTTATGCCGAAAAATTACAATACATTGAAATGTAAATGATCACGGGAAAGGATTAGATGGTCGGAGAGACCCCAAGAATGAAAAGAATCAGAATAAATTTTTACAACAGGTAGGCATTTCAAAAGACCCCGTACGGAATTCCTGAAATGGAGAAACGTTAAGAGGTGAAGGTCGTTCGTTATACTTTGAAGGTATACCATCATGTCGCTGGTGGAGCTTTCGTGTTTAGAGGACCACATTTTCAAAATGGAAGATACTTTAATATATATCACAAAGAGCATTTTGATGCCATGATAATCATCGCATATGTTCCTTGATACAGTTACTATTGTAAGACATGTCAATATTGATTAAGACTTCGGGAAAGATGTCGGGGGTGTTTAGCTTCCAGGCCAGGCATTCCTGAAAAACGAAAAAAATTCCATCCTCGATTTCTAGACGAACATTTGTCAGTCCCATTTCTCACTAACAACATGGCATGAAACAAATTTAACAAAACAGAAACATATCTGCGAATTATTGACAGTCTGTTATACTTGTGGACAGCATGTTAGAATGAATACCCAGCAGGTTTATGTTTGTTCAAGGACAAAAAGATGCGGTTTTTGTAACCTAGTCATAGACTTCGAGCGTCAATGTTGCATTAAAAATCATTACAGTAAACTAGAAGAAGAAACAGAATAAGATCAGAGCAAGAACAAATACAAACAAGTGGATTTTATCTTTGAATACTCACAAGATACTGGAAAGCACATCCCTAATTTTAACGTTTAATTCATCATTGTCCCAATTATAGAAAGATTTAAGGAGGACGAGAAAAGGTCTTCGCGTCTCTGGTATATTTTGCTGTTTTAGGCAGAATGGATGTTAGATCCTACCGACGACACTTGGAAAGAAGAGTAAATATAACGTGAAGGTGTTGCCTTTTATATACTGCAGTAATAACTCACACTTTCTCAGGAGGAAGCCAAACTCGTTTACAAAACTGGGAAATGTACAGTTTACAGGTTCTATGAGTTATTTAGCCAAACGTTTAAGTAGAATGCCTAAAACCTTTGATTATTTTCCACACCTTTTTGATACCGAAGTCAAAAATATGTTGAGTCCCTGCAGTAGCCTTAGTTCGCCACCAGTACCCTGACAGTATGCACACACAACAACGAGACGTATTTCACAGATGGTACCAGCTGCATTCGTCAGAACCTTTTAACCTACAAGAAGAAATGCTGAAATATTAAAGATCTGACATACTAAGTCGTACGATGATCTTGTGAACATTTCGACAGTTATTTTACCAAGGAATCGATCCCATCAAAGAACTTTCTACCATTGATAAATGGTGTGAATTAGCCTACCTGAGAACAAATTAACTATCATACCCCCTCAGTCTTATTTCTCTGTCAGCCATCGAATCTCCATTAAAGTTTTACGCTGGCTTTAGTACTTATGTGAAACTCAGTACAAGTGGGTATACCATGGAACTCTTTCTGTGGATGGTTGGGGTTTACACGCATCCATCAGATGGTGTTCGAATTCCATATATGTTTTATTCAGGAGCGCTCTATTTGTTTTTGCCAGCGAGAACTGAAAAGCCTTTCTGAGACTTAATGATGGAAGAAGAATTAATGGTGTTACGCATGCTTAATTGGTTTTGTGTACTTGACCTTTGTCCGTAATTGAGGGTAGCGGTTTGGCTTCCCTGACTATTCTCATGTTTTCTGTCATGTTTGCGAGTTATAAAGAAGTTGTTTACTGATATTTTGAGTTCAGCGTCTAGATTGATTGCAAACTTAGAATGTTCTGAGAGCTATGTTGGTCAATTTAATGTCTTGGGTTTAAAATAAGATTGTGATAAATAAAAGTATTAATTCCTATTTTAGTGACCGTCCGTGGAATCACTATTAATTGTATTCATAGAAATCATTCATTATTTAAATTATTGCAATTGCGCATTGATGTTTTGGACAAAACAATCATTTTGGGAATAGTGTGAATTCATTCAAAGATATTCTAGATTATATCATTGTGATACATCAAGACTGTTGGCACATTAACATATTCAAGATTATTGATATATCAGCACATTCAATACTGAAATTGATTCAGAACACTCTATACATTTGCATTTGAGATAGAACCTTTAGGAGTTTGGGGGATTTAATTCACAATACTGTAAATTCCCTTTAAATGTTCACTTTATATTCAAGAGAAATACGTTATTTGTTTAATTTTTAAAAAGTTATTGGTTTCGCTTTTTTATTTTACATTGTTTGATGCCACATAGTCTTAATACGAGAGCAAACATACCAACGAATCTTGATTTGGAACGTCAGGGAAGTGGTATAAACCAGCTAGTGTAGAAGTTTCCAAAACGATCCAGAACGTTGACACATTGCCGAAATTTACGACGCGTTGGATATCGAAACCGTTAAATCCACACGACAGCTTGATGCTAGTATGAACTAATGCGACACAATTGTTGTACGAAATGAAAGAATATGAAAAAAAGCGAATCATTTTAATTACATAGATGTGTGTTCCTTGTATTCATCGGTGTGCAAATATGTTCCATACCATTTTGGCCATGATGTAGAACACATTCGTCAATACAAACGTTTACTCAAAATAAAATGTCACTCCCGACGGACCTATACCATCCTGTCTTACCCGTCATTGCCAAGGGAAGTTGATGTTTACTTTATGTTGTAAGTATGCTGAAACGTGTAATGTAGACCAACTTTGTCGCCGCAACATTCAAGAATGCGCTTTGACAGGAGCTTGGGTGAATGTGGATTTGTTTTTTGATCTGGATCGTGGACAACGCTTGTTAGAGGTTTGGCACTTTCTTACCACATAACAATATCGAAAGGACCGCGATTTGAGTTCAGCTATTTCTTTCAGTCTACGTACACGATTTTTTAAAACTGAAACTAAAAGCTATAGGATACCGTTCTATTTGTCTGACTGCAGGATAGAAAGACAAATTCAAAGAATGGTACTGAATTCAAGAAGACACTACTCTGGAACACATGGAAAAAATAACGGAAGACGATTGTCTACCAATCTTGTTGAATAGTGTATGAGGCAATTTGGCGCAACACCCGATATTAGCCAAGACGGAATACTTATATCTACAATCCCTACGTTCAAAAAGTGGACAACAAAAGAAAACATATGAAACACATGAAAATCATCCGTAAAGATTTGATCTAGGTGAATTAAATAAAGTGACAAAGTTTGCAAAGCCACCCCAAGCTCATTCTGACGAGTTTTGAAATGTCACCTTTGCGGCGTACATGATAGCTAATGTCCTATCAAAATTGCATAACGCCTTAGAACGTAGGGATTGTATCAACAAGGTTGGTAGACAATCGTCTTCCTTTATTTTTTCCATGTGTTCCAGAGTAGTGTCTTCTTGAATTCAGTACCATTCTTTGAATTTGTCTTTCTATCCTGCAGTCAGACAAATAGAACGGCTTTCGCCCGTGTTGCCTTGGCACGCTTGCAGATCCTAGCCTCCCGCGTCTACCCAGAATCCCGGTGTGGATTTCGAGCCGGCAGGTCAACTGTAGACATGATCTTCTCACTACGTCAGCTGCAGGAGAAGTGTCGCGAGCAGCGGATGCCCCTCTACATTGCCTTCATAGACCTGACGAAGGCGTTTGACATGGTTAGTCGGAGTGGACTCTTCAGACTCCTGCAGAAGATCGGCTGCCCCCCACGTCTGCTTGCTGTCATTATGTCGTTCCACGAGAACATGCACAGCACAGTGTGCTTCAATGGCGCAACATCTGAAGCATTCCCAGTCGTTAGCGGAGTCAAACAAGGCTGTGTCCTTGCACCGACGCTCTTTGCCATCTTCTTCTCCATGCTTCTCCAGTACGCATTCAAGGACTGCAGCGAGGGAGTGTACATCCATACCAGGGCTGACGGCAAGCTGTTCAACATCGCCCGTCTCCGTGCTAAGACTAAAGTCACAGAGGTACTCATCCGTGAATTGCTCTTTGCCGACGATGCAGCCTTGACATCACACACGGAAGATGGACTTCAGCAGCTGGTATGCTGCCTCTCCCATGCATGTAAGGAATTTGGACTGACCATCAGTTTGAAGAAAACAAATGTCATGGCACAGGACACAGACTCCCCTCCCTCTGTCTCCATCGATGGGTACAATTTGGAAGTTGTCGAGAACTTCACATACCTCGGGTCTAACATCTCCAGCTCACTCTCCATTGATTCTGAGGTGGGCGGCAGGATTGCCAAGGCAGCAGCAGTGATGGCCAGACTTAACCAGAGGGTCTGGAACAACCCCAACCTCACAGAGAAGACCAAACTGCGTGTCTACCAAGCGTGCGTGCTCAGCTCACTTCTCTACAGCAGCGAAACATGGACCACCTATGCAAGACACGAGAGGAAACTCAACAGCTTCCACCTGAGATGTCTGCGGCGCATTCTGCACATCCAGTGGCAGAACAAAGTACCCAACACAGAGGTTCTAGAACGCGCCAACATGAACAGCATGTTCTCCATACTCAGCGACAGGCGCCTTCGCTGGCTCGGCCATGTCAAGAGAATGGACCCAGGTCGCATTCCCAAGGACCTGTTATATGGGGAGTTAGCAGAAGGTGCACGACCAACTGGACGACCACATCTGCGCTACAAAGATGTTTGCAAGAAGGATATGAAGACAGCAAACATCAATGTCAACGACTGGGAGAGCTGTGCAAACAACCGTTCCAGCTGGCGTCTAGCTGTCAGGCAGGGAGTTCAAAACGCAGAGGAAAAGAGAAGAATAAAGCAAGCTGAAAAGAGAGCTAAAAAGAAGGATAAGCAAAAGCGTACTTTGGAGCTATGCCATTGTCTCTCGTAGACGGACGGATGCCAAGAAAGAACGTTTAGGAGCTGATGTTCTTTAGTTACAAACAGACAGTTTTATGTACATCAATCTCCCACGAATCAATTACCCAGACATGGAAGATGATCGTTTATGTGATGAATAATCCAGTTATTGTAGAGTTTACTAGTGGTGGCACCAAATATCACAAATAGGAATACATGCCAATATTGGCAAGTGCCGAGTCAAAGGACTGACACTGAACTATCAATTCAGTCAAGTAGTCAACTTTGACGTCTTGAAAGAACCCTCATAGTGCTGGCAAGATCAAGGCTTTCGCGTGAAAACGTTGGATCCACACAAAATTGTACCTCGGCAAAATCACCAAATCAGCATTCTACCTTAAGAAAAGAGTCCATTAAAGTATCGACCAGAAACGAGTGAGAGTTCGATACCACAAAACTTTACCGTACGGACACGCCGATCTCCACTATAAAACAGGGGAGAGTTTGAAGAAGCATCGGGGAAGGTGAACATACCACTTGCTTTAAAATCCATTTATGAAAATAAAACTTTATACGAAACAAAATGAAAAATATAAGGTCAATAACACAAAACCGAAGCCTCTAACCAAAACCGAGAGTTTCTCAAATTGGGTTAGCTCGTGTTGTTACTTCATCTTTGTCGTTCGTGTGCTTCAAAAATTTGTATTGGTTTTGTTTACCAGCCGTGACAATTATTTGTGATCGCACCATCCCTGCTGCTATCTCTTTATCCGAAGATTTTATCAAGACCTATACAATATCGCGATTGAGGATCATGTACATTTATCGGATAAATCCGTGTAAGGTCAATTGTGCTTTTGAAAAGAAGTTTTTGAACTTAATCATGTCCATGTTCCCACCACACCAAGTCTGATGAATATTTCTTAATGTATGTGTATCACCTCCATTAAACACAATTAAAATATTACAGTTACCGGTATCTGATCACTTTAGGTATTTGTGTATATCACTGAGTAACATTTATAACATCTGTGTTTTTATGTCGAGAAAATATCCGAGCTGGATTTGATTGTTTGTCCAGAAATACATTATCGTATACTACGAGATTATTAATAAATCCATCGAGGTCATCTACAGATGACGCTTCATCAATCTTGGTGATAAAATCAATTATATCAATACCATCCTTGTCCAACAATTTCGCATTTTCAATAAAATCTTTAACCACAACGTAGCATCTCTGATCATCGACGGATGGTGCCACTAAACATAACTTATCCCACTTGAGCCATTTCATTATCAACTGAAGCAGTAATTGTGTTTTACCTGATCCAGATGGACCTAATATTATCATTCTGATGGAATTCGGTATTGCTGAAATATGTTTTACTGGCTCTTGCTTTCGTGTCGCTGACAAATGAAAGATATCTGTGTTGCAGAAATATAATAAATAATATAAATTTATATTGTAATCGATACAGAGCATCACCCCAACAAGTGAATTAACAACAATAACAACAAACAATATAAAGCATGCACTTACAGGCAAATGTGTAAATATGCTACAAACAATATACATTTATCTCCCTGACACAGTTAGGACACAAAGTGTCTGATGGTGAAATAGCCGTTTCATTGGGAACATTACCAGGAACTCCATGGGCTAAGTATCCAGGAGAAAAACATCTTCCTGGAAATAATTATTGTGGTCCGGGAACTCGGCTTCATATCCGACTTGACGAGCTAGATCAACCAAGACATAGAGAGTATCCAATAACTGCAATTGATCAAGCATGTCACGTTCATGATGTAGCATATAAAAATGAGGATTTACAAAAACGACATATTGCGGATGTGAAGTTGATTCACTCGTTAAATTCCATAAAAAATAAATATTTCAGAAAATTAATAGCTAATTAGTTGGGAAGATCTGCGATGAAAGGTAAACTAGTATTAAGGACCGGTAATTAATCAATAGATTATTATTATTTCAATGGAATCGATTTAGTATAGCCCAAGGTGATATTGCAGGGATAGAGCAGTGATTAGTAACCTCGCTGATGCAGCAAATGTTGCACGTTCGGTTGCTGCAAATTGTTTAGCACAACAGGCAATATGCAAATTTATTAACCACCACCTAACACATTTCAGGATGCACATTTTGATGTCAGCACTCCTAATGAAGTTCATCAAGCAGATATTTTATTTTTACCATAAGATACTATTAAAATTGGTAGACGTCAATCACGTACATACAAATACACGTTAACCGTCGTTGACATTGTTAGTAGGTATAAAGAAGCAGAACCACTATCAACTAAAGCAGCAACTGAAGTAGCATCTGCGTTTGAACGAATTTATCAACGAAGATCCGGACCACAGGATGGTCTACGGTGGCCACAGTTACTACAGGTTGACCCTGGCAAGGAATTTCTTGGTGCAGTATCATCTCTGATGAAAAAAACATAATGTCAAAATGAGACGAAGACATGCCGCAATTCATCATGATATGGCAACTGCAGAACGATTTAACACTTGCTGAGTGATTGTTTGGATATCAATATGTGAATGAAGCAAGTCAGAAAGATATTAGATCTCGTGAATGGATTGCAAAACTTCCAAGTGTAATGTCTGCGTTAAATAATGAAATTACTCGTGCAATTACTAAGAAACCCACCAACCCATTACAAAAAGAACATACCCGTACAACGACATGACTTTTCAAAACAACCATTACTAGATAATGCGACTAAGGTATTTATATAAACCTGGTGAACTTGAAGGTGGTAATAAAGAGCAACTGATCCTATTTTGACTATTACGACTCATAAAATTTACAGCATGTTACGATCCACGGATAGACCTGCAATCTACATATTTGATTCAACTGCTCCTTAATTTCTGAAGACACAATATTGCCACCGCATTCACTTTTGTAAACTGAAGACACAATATTGCCACCGCATTCACTTTTGTAAACTAGCGCCTAGACATCGATTATATTCAAGACAGGTGAGCATCACATTCTCTCGTGTGTGACCAACATTACTATTAATTCTATCTACGATAAATTGTCTGGGATTATTATTTGAAAATTGCCACAACATTAAAACTTACACATCGATTATTTTGTTGTTGTTTCAGCGTCATTGTAAATTCAATATCTAGATCAAAGTCACGTTTATTTATTTTTGTCACATTGTTTATAACCAACTAATTTTTGTCTTACTACATCATTCTCAATAACATTATCGTTCTTACCAGCAGTTTCTGTAAAGTCTATAATAACTCTACGCAGCTGAGATATTCTTGTGACTTGAGACACTACGAGATAAACTAAATTTGACCATTCGATCCGATCATCAACAATCCGAATATTAATATTAGAAAGAGTTAAACCTTGAGATGAATGAATCGTTATAGCATATCCGAGAGTCCACGGAGTTTCGTCAATCGTTAACACGCTCTCAACAACACTGACAGGAACCAAAGCAATATCATTTATCACAAGATTTTGTTTCTTTGATGATCCTGGTATGTCGACTTCAATATTCTGCTGGTCGATAACATAATGGTACAGGTAGATTTGACAAATTTTCTTTATGTAATATAAATAATTGGTGTTGAAGTGTATCACGAACTATCTTTCTACTTGCAACTATCAAATCATCTGGTCTCCATAAATTCCAAAAATTGTTAATAGGAGTTTCAGAAATCATTTCGCGCATTATTTCACACTGAATTGTATTTGGTTGTAGTCTGATTAATTTCGTAAACACTCGTAAGTCTGGATCAAGTGCTCTATGATCATCATTTATTTCCTCATAAAAATCTACAAAATTCCTCAGCCATGTATGTGGAGACAATGCAACAAAAGGTAGCCGTTGACCATGATCGCCGCGTAGGATTACATCAGCATTTATTTTATCAACAACCAACCAAAAAATATTTTTAACGTTTCTAGCGGCGTTATACATATTTCATCCTAGATAATAATATTTTGGAATATATTTTTCACCTATTCGTTCAGGAGTTCATTTATCTCCCTTCCATAGAAAGAAGCTGTGATACGTACGAGATTTAACTCCTCGTTCGTTCATTTCTCTGGCAAGTCCATGTGTAGGTGTTAAAACAAACATATCAACAGAGTTTGAAGAACTGTTACGAAATAATTTGATCGCACTTCTTGTTTTACCAGAACATCACGGTCCATTAAGATCAACAGTCTTATGTTTATCTACATAATCATATACCGATGATGCTGATGATAATTTTGATATTTTATTATTTTTGTAATACATGTTTTTGATATTAACGTTGGCAGATTCAGAATAACTAAGTATCTTTTCTTGTTTTATTCACCATTCGCCGCATGGTGCATAAGCGACTATATGCAATTGTTCTAACAATCATGCATGTTTTTATTAATATAAAATGAATCTGTAGCGACTCTAACCGCGGCATCAGAAAATCTGTTTATTGTCGATAATAAATTTATCGAAACATACGCAAACATTGAAGATCTTAAATGAGTATATTGCGGTGACTCACCATCAATATAACTCACAAGTGTACCTAATTTAGTTCCATTTGTCAACAAAGACTGTTTCTCGACTTTTAAACATGTTTCTCTTCGTTGTATCGGTAATTGTGAAATCCAGTTCAGCATCATCTATAATTAATCTTATACAATGTCGTTCATTATCATATGATCCTCCTTGATCAATTTTGCCAATCATTTTTCTGCCAAGATCTTTTGCGATTCTCAAATCAGTTTTATCCGGATTTTCATCATCATAATATTTCTTTTGATTTAGTAACCAATCTTGTTTTGGCGGACTAGATGATATAATTTCTTCTGTTACTGTTAACAATAATAGTATTCTTACATCAAGAATATACCGTAGTAATACTGTTGGTGCCCATATTTTTTCTAAAAGTGGTTGCCAAACCAGAAATAACAAATTGAATGAAGATTTTCTGCGATCTTAAATGACTCGATACAAGCTAATCCAGTCAGGTGAAAATCTGGTAATGATCCGTTTAACGATACTCTGGTCATCTTGTTTGTTGGATGTCCAAATCGCTCAAAATATTTCGAACACTCTTCCATACCTAGAAAACATTCGGAATAACATGCAACCATATCAAATGATATAACATCCTTATAATCGTATCTGGCATTCCATAATCCACCGTGTCTGTATTCGACACAACTTGACATTATATTATCAAGAAAATCAAGCCTCAAAGGCATACACGAATTTTTATCTCTAGCAAAATGAGCCGTGACTGATGGAATCGTAAAACAATTACTGAGCAACATTTCATGATCGTTAGTGTATTTTGACGCAAGATCTTTTATTTCTTCGTGGAGAAATTCCGTACGATAAATATCTCCATTAGGTCAGACAAATAGATCATAGTTTCCATCATCGTCAATCTGAATTAACCATAATGATACGGGATCATTCTTCCTTATTTTGTTAATAAAATAGAATACATCACCATTATGAAATTTAACAGTTCGATTCCGTGGAAATATTTTTATAGCATTAGTCCACGCATGCGCATTATGATCAATATTTTGAATCAAAGATCCTTTCAATTTGTATTTCGATTCGTACGAAATCTCTCCTGTTAATGCTTTTACTCTTATTGGGAATTTCAATTTCTTCACTAATGCTACAACATCATGTATCGTAGCTCCTTCATCCTTGACTGATTCATCTCTTTTTTATGACTTAGATCGGTTAAACCATTTCCACGTATCGCGTTTGTAAAATGTTCCATTACTTGTTCGGCTACACAATTTATTTTAGAAAATTTCAATGGTTTGAGATCATAAACGCTGGGTTTATCGTGCAGCGGATATATTGCATAAACAACTGGGGTCACAGGATACGCTCTTTCATGATACGATTCTTCAATACCTGTCAAAATTCAAGGTCTGGAATATTTTTTAACGTAACAATATTTCCAGTGTGAAGACGGACACGGTCATGTTTGTTACGGATGATCCAAGTATCGTCTAATCCCATAATAAATGTTACTCTGAGAAAATATATTTGATTATGGAGACAATTTATAATCGTCACCGCTTCCTGGTCATTCATTGTAGCATCAACAAAACTTTCATTGTTAATAATTCTTAATGTTGACCACACGTGAGAAGCGCCATTTTTGCTGAATTTTTTCATAGCATCACGAATACTTTTAATCAGATTTTCCGTCTGATCAACCCGAGCTGGCCTCCGCAAGTCAAGGTTTTTTTCTATAAAGATAGAATCTAGATTCAGAAGTTTCAATTTTAGATAATCTCTCAAATTCTTTCATAGTATAATTAAGACAAGTGTATATTTAAATTTATATATATATATATATATATATATATATATATATATATATATATATATATATATATATATATATATATATATATATATATATATATATATATATATATATATATATATATATATATATATATATATATATATATTGTTTTAAACAAAGAATAAATGCAAATGGCTGATGATAGTTTCTACAACTCATTGTAATAAAGCCTGCCTAAACGAATTCTCTGGACTTCACTTACAAAGTGTACAAAGAAGGACATATGAAACAAAACCGTGTTTGAAGTGTGGTGTTCGGGTTACAAGAGAGGCGCAGATGCGTGTGCAATGTGGTGTTAAAAAAACTACAGAGAGTTGAAAAGATATTATGATTAAAAAAATAACAATGACAATAATGACAAATAATATTAGACAAAATGGAGCAAAGTGACTTTGTAAAGCATCGTATCATCAGGATTTACGAGGCATCTCGTGATGGTATCATTAAACTCATGCAACAAGCTATGTTCTAATCCTTGGCTACGGTCAAATACAAAGAAGTTGAACAATTCGTCTCACTTTCACACGCGATTGAAAAAATTAGATCAAAATTAGGTCACAAACACGAAAGAAAAAAGATTAACAGCACGCACGTAAGGCAGTTGAGAAAGATTCTATCTGATCATGAAAGCACTGTCAGTGGCCGCAGTGAAAGTGAAAGCTATGCAGAGAGTGTTTCAACTTTGTCTGGTTTAACGGAATGTGAAAATGAAAACAACGACAAAGTTGCTAGTGATGGTAAAAGTGGTAATATAATATATTTATTTTGATTCAGATTTATTTTTATTCCGTTAATTATATTTATTCTGATTCAGTCCTACAATTATTATTGTAAGGACTAAATACCCCAACTAATTATAAAATTAGTCCTATAATTATTAATTTAAGTACTAACTTTCCCAACAAATTCGATTATCAGTGAAAAATAAGACTTGTCTTTTCATTCGGATTATAATATTTATTCTGATTCTGATAATAATATTATGTTTTTATTCTGATAATTAAGATTTATTAATGATGTTCATTGTCTTATACAAATCTGAGATTTTGATGAAATTTAGTTAAAATTTATCGTTTTTTCATTGATTTTAGTCGATTTGTTAATAGAAAATCTTTTGAATTACTGATTCTCGAAGGGTCTATCCACAGGCAGTTCTCTAAGTCATTTTAGGATTTATTGATAATTTTGTTAACACTGTTCATCCTTTTTTAGAAATTTAATCAGAATCAGATTTTAAAAAGGCATTACTTCAGACTGTGTTTAATGAGAATTTATCAAGAAATCATCAAAATCAATTAGAAAAGTGTTTAAGGTTTAGCCCTTCGAGAATCAGTAATTTAACATATTTACAAAAATCATTCGATAATAATAATACTACTACTACTAATAATAATAATAATAATAATAATAATAATAATAATAATAATAATAATAATAATAATAATTAGTCTGACAATACTATTTATTATGTAATTTTCTGTTTCTAGCAGGATTTTAACAATTACAAGTACCATATACCCTATCAAAAATTTTACTAATTTTCATTAGTTTTAGTAACATTCTATCCCATCAATTATAAAAACTGACTGATTTTCGTTAGGTTGAATATCATATACCGAGGTCTGAACGAGAATCAGTAAAAATAAATATATATTATTTGCCCTGATTATGAACCAGGATTGTAAATCAATCACTAACGTGAAGATCTATGATCTCACATACAAATTTATATTCATATTTTGATGTCTAAAATCAAGCAAGTGTCCAGATTGGTCAGTAAGTTTGAAATGTATCATTAATGATAGCGGATTATCACATCGCAAATAGACCGAATTAATAGGTTTTTCAACAATAAAATACCGAGGAGGCACTTGATACGTAAATGTATACAGAATATATCCTTGCTGAGCCTGATTTGATTTTTCAAGGCCTATTTGATAACTGCCGTCAATTGCATCACATAAAATATTTACTGCAATTTTAATGCTATTTTAACAATTCCTGGTGAAATATGCCTGCCGCCACAGTACGGATCATTGTTATGTTTGGGAATATTTGCTGGTGGGGCTATTTTTCTCCATGACTCAACAATGTTTGGAAAGTTTTCGTTCATAATATCATTGACTTACATTTTTAGTTCATTGGTTATAAATTATGATATTAAGAATGTTAGTAATTCTGCTTCACTTATTTTATAATATTCAGGAAATAATTGTTTATGGGGTTTGCTCGTATATATATATATATATATATATATATATATATATATATATATATATATATATATATATATATATATATATATATATATATATATATATATCGTCCGAAGATTAAAGCCTCAGTAATAACTAAACTGACATACTCAGTGTCTGATATAATTTGATTAAGATGTTGTATTGTTTCAATAATTTGTTGTTTTACGTCCTTATTGTAGTATTTTAGGACACTAGTAAATCAATTTCGTAGAGTATTAAATATAATTTGATGTTCATTTTTAATTCCTTTAGCACCTAAATTAATAATTTCTTCGTTAGGATTTTCAGAAAAATTAAATAAATCTTCTGGTAGGATAGAAGGAACTCCAACAACATTTTTGCTAGTGGGTAAAAGTTTTGATTGGCCAGATGCTTTTTCATCAAATTCACAATGACGTTATCCACTATTCCATATGTTCTTGTCTGCAAAAAAATCGTCGCGATGTGGTTCTGGTGGTCCTTGATGAACAGGCGGAATTACTGCCCATCTAACACACCTGTGATTGACGATTGATAAATATATGGAGCATACTGTTGCGAATTTCTTTATATCTCAGCTGATTATGTTGGTTCGTGAACCGTGATAGCTACTTTAGATTTAATTCTTCTTTGTAATTCATCGTTGATTTGTTCGTTTTGAGAATTACCAGTGGGTATGCTGACAACTTGCCAATGGGGAGATCCATCTTGTTTATTTTTATTTGCAAATACCAGTTAATTATTTGATTGCAATCCACCGAATGATTTCGATCTGATATTTGGCCAGCTGTAATATATTCGTAATTGTGCTAGCTCTATTTCTTTCGCTGGAATTGCAGTTGGAATGTTAACACTTAATTCAGGATTAGTTGAGCTTGATTTTTTGACGGAGTTGTATTAACGACCATCTGCTTAAATAACCCGCTCGGGGTGTACATTATTATTATTATTATTATTATTATTATTATTATTACTATCATTATTATTATTAGTATTATTATTATTATTTTATTATCATTATTTAAATGAGAAGTAGATTCCATCGTAGTCATTACATCTTTGTAAATTCAAATCATCTGTTTAAATTCAAGATCTGATATTATTCTATCTCCATGACTCGATGATAACAACGATGATAACTTAGAATATGCCAGCGTCCATGCGTGTAATTTTATTATATACTCATGCATTTCTGTAATTGTACATGTACATATATTTAGCGATGATATTAAGAAGACCAGCAATTGTTGTTGCAGCTGAAACACAAATTGTCACAACTGCCGGCGAAGTCATTGTTATTGTTGATAGCAATAAACCTGTTCCAGCGATAACATCAGACGCCGAATACACAATTATGTCAACAACAACTACACGTCTGCAATAGTTTTTTTCTTTTACTGTATACTCGTCAATGATATTTTTCAGTTTGGTTTGCTATTCACGTGCCTGATTATATCAAAAACGTTAAACATTTATTGAAAGACTCATTATATTTTAATTGGGTGGGAATTTAGCGACTAATTCAAGACACCAATAATAATTCAATCCGAGTTTGTTCTTTTGGGGGTTCCACAACAAATGTTTCCTTGTCGTTTTGATCCAACATTACTAACATATAACCAGGAGATCCAGCTGACGGAGTCGGGAGTCAATAACACCGTGAAATTGTGATATATATCGTAAATATTGTAACGCCAAGTACTGAGAGCCTGTATATACCGATAACCTCAGCGCGATGTTTAATGGATTTACTGAGTAGTAACCATAATGATTGTCCAGATGCTACTGTATATACAACACTGTCTGTAAAAAAATTATGTCGGAGAGGTTAATATCGATGGCTGGTGGACTTCCAAACAATTCATTAATATTTCTATTTATGTTTCAACGAAAACTCATAAACGTAAATGATTAAAATATTCAGGTCTAAAAAAGATAATTTCAATATTGACTGAAACTAACGAGTTCATCATTTGAAGGATGAATTTCTTCGTTACAGCGTCATTGTCTGATTCTGGTTCTCCATGATCAGTGATTTTATTATTGGACATATTGAGAGAACCAGTCATTGCATCACTGAAGTTTTGTACTCGATCAAGTATATTATCTAATATCGTTGACATAATAACACCAGGTTTAATTTTTCGATTACTTTCAAACACAGCTATGCTAATTTCAGTTACTCCATTAATTTTAACGATACTATCTTTCAATGAAAGATTGCTTTTTAGTTTTCCTTGCTTATCCTGAAATACAACTACTTTGTTTGTCGTTTGAATCTACATTTGCAAGACTTAATAATTTAGATATTTCGTCACTAATCTGTTTCCTCACATTTTCATAGGTTATTCCTTCGGTTTTTTTTAAAGAAGAAGATCTTCCATAAATATCAACCATTATACTTTAAGATCTGTTTAAAACGACGGACCGTCTACTTGTATACTCGAGCACTACTTTATGAGATGGTATTGTTGACGATGACACAGCATCGAGTACAGCAATTACATCACGCCGCATATTGGCGGATCGGTTATTGTCTATGTTGGTAATGTTGAATACCAGACTGGAATTTTTATTGAGTTTACGTAATTTAAAAATTCTTTCGGTGGAGCCAACCAATACAAATAATTAAAAAAAAAACCAATTACACGTGGATCAAATGCGTATGCCACCCAATGAGTACAAGGACCGGAACTTTTATAGAGATTAATAATGCCTCTTTCAAAATGATTTGGTTGTTTTGGTAATTGATCACGCATAAAACACCTCTGAAGGTTTTTTTTAAATATTTAATCTTTCAGCAATATTAAGTAAATAAAGATCTGACATAGGAAGAATCCGCGAAGTCTTTCTGGAAGTCTCAGACATTTTTCGTACCAATGAGGGGTTCCTGGCAATCTGAGATCCTTTCTCTTGTTTTCAGAAGTCTTTATTGTTTTTCCTGTTGCTATCTTTAATGCCATAGCAGCAGCCGTTCCAACAACACTAAATGCTGCTTTTTTTTCTAACAGCTGCAGTCGCAGTGGATGTTAATGATGGTATAGCTGAAAGCAGTGGAAATATACTGCCTGTTTTAACTACGTCTTTAATGGTATCCGCAGAAAGATCAAGTTTAAAACCGGTAGTTGACCGTTTGGATTTTTGAAGTGCTTGAGCTGACGTTCAGTTTATTTTAATTTAGTTTGACCACCTCTGATCTGATCTTTTTTTAGTGTTATTTTTGTTCCCGAATTCTTTTGTGATACTGATTGTAGCTTTTAAATCTGACCAGGTATCATACTGACACTAACTTGATTATATGACATTATAATATCAGGAGCGATTTATTTACATGTTTTCTACTGGAGCATCTCATTCGTTCACCAACACCTTCATGTAGCGCTGCTTTATCTGGAAAAAAAAAACAACTGTGATTGCTCTGTAATTAACGCTATCACCTGTGTTTACGCGAGCTCGAAAGCGTATATCAACGACAGATTGTCTAATTAAATCCAGGTGTTCCAGCGAAAAGTAATAAATCGGATACAGTGTTGTAAAATCCGGCTGTGATACTTGAAGACAGGAATCAACATTTTCACCACGTCCCATAGAAGCCATCAAGCAATGGTATGCACGTGAAACATAATTTTGATCAAAATTTAATAATACTTCTTCAGATGGTTCTTGATGTCCCTTTATCCTTCAAAGAAACTTCACTAACACCGATTTTGTCAAATATCATTGGACTATGTTCCTGAGAGTTTAATCGTGTAACATTTTTAAAAGCAATAAATATATGTCGTGGTGCAGAAACACCTTGCTGTGATGCTATATGCCATTTAAATAAACTATCAACTACACTTTGAACACTTACTGTAGTCATCGTTAACCATGATAATGCTGATTTACCACCTGAATAAAAAAAAGAAGAAAGTAATTTGTGTTCTTCAGCAAGCGATGGAATCATTACCGGAATCCACAATGAAAGTTTATATAATACAACTTTACCAACAGCAACAGCGCCACCCTGACACTAAATAACATCATTATCATCCACCTTTCTCACAAGTACAATTGTATATTTGGCTGCAACAATAGCTTTTTTAACATTTCTACAAAATCTAAACATATGTGATAATAGAATTGAGCATGAAAATCTTCTACGTTCACCTTTCAACAATAATCGACAAGTTCTGAATCCTAAATTGAAATGTGGGTTGGGCCTTAATATCAATAAAGCATCAGCGTGTCTTTCTATTCAAGCTGGATGTGTATTAGCTGCAGTGTCCCGTGCTGTTTGTACCTCTAAATGTTGTCTGTCATATGGATGGTCCAAATTATCATTGGCAAACATCATTGACGGACGAGCTGAGCTAGTATATTCATCTCGTATAATATCTTACTAGACCTAATATCGTTGTGGCAATGTCAACACTATCCTGAATGGATTTAATCTCTTATCCATCAATAATGTATATAGCACTTCTAAATAACGCCATGACGCCATTATTAACAAAACCAGCTATGATACCAGGTCCGTATGGTATATTAGCGACGACGTCTGATTACAAGGTCTCCTTCTACTTCAATAAATGTTTCAGCGGATAAGGCATATTTACTTGTACCTTAAACTGGTAATTATATTCGAACACGCTGATTTGGCTGTCGTGCTTCATAAGAATAATACTGGTAATCACGCACAGATTCATCTTTGAGAACTGGTGTGTTCATGTCAAGCGCTGGATAGGATATACCCTTGAACATTTTAGTATATTTTTTATCGTCTAAAACGATGATCAGGTAATGATATCAGACTTGTGTTTATATTTTCTGCTTCAACAACCAACTCTGCTAGTTTTTGATTTGCTTCTTGATTTAATATTTTCCTGACATTTACAGGCATAACTTCAGTGCTTGGTTGCGGTTTTCGCTGTATTAATCGTGTTAGTCTCTCCCTGATTGCTCATAACGCTTTACTAGCAACATCACCTACAGCACCAACACCTTCATCACGAACAACGTCATTAGGTTTCATTCCCAGTTGCTTTGCAATAGGTATTGCTTTCGGGGCTATCCTTTTATAAAGAACCTTAACAACATCGCCGAGTCCATCTCCGTAGGTAACTTTATATATTGGTAATTGCGAATTTATCACCTTGACCATTACAGGTCCACGTTGAGCATTATGTATAATCATCCTATTGTTTGTCACTGATCTAATTGTATACTCTCAATCACTGTGATAATATTCAAATATTTCATCGATAAGAGACCGATAAACATTAATGTCCATGATACCTCCTGTAAATAATCGTTGAAAAATATCAGCTGTTTCATTAATAATTTCTCTGGAATTATTACCGGCTTGTTTTCCGCCAATCATAATTTCTAATCGTTCAACGTTGGCAAAAACGATGTTTGGAGAAGAAGTAATAAAACCGCATATTGAGTTTTAAAAAAACACTTCATTTGGCGCTGGGGTATCATCATCATCTTTATTAATTAGTAGTCGTCTTTGTTGTCGTTCTTGTTGCCATTGTTGTATTTGTCCTCGTTCTTGTATTTGTTCTGCTTGTTGTTGTTTATATATTTGTTGTTGCTGTAACTTTTCATAATCATTTATTTTTAATAAATTCATCATATAATTTATCATCATCTTTAATTTTTCCCTTTATAATTGCGTAAAAGATAGATCCATTTATACCAGATATTACGATTTATATAATTATTAGCAAACTCGGGTTTCAAAAATTCCCTTCTTTTATCAAAATTACGTACGCTTACGCAGCTATGTTTTCAATACCTTCATTTCTTTTTCCTTTAATTTCATCAATAATATTTTGGGTAAATTTATTAGCTATTTTATTTCTCCCTCTTGCCTCCTTCTGTTTTGATTATGATATTGGTTTATAAGACAAAACATTACCTATTTCAGCAAGAGTTGGTCAATACCCTCAGGTATTTTTTGTGGTTCAAGTTGAGCATCAGCTTTTTTATCTGGGAGTTCTTTTAGATTATTTTTTGTTTTTTTAGTTGTTTTGGCAGTTTGTTCTAATATAGGAAGAAGACTTTCGGTAGCCCTTGTAACTGGTTTAAAAAATTGTTCTGAACTTACAGCAAACTTCCACCTGAGAATCTTGACGTTCTTGTAATTTTTTCTGACAGAATCACGAACTGGATGATATTTTTTTAATTGCCTCTAATCGCTTTCGAGCTAATCTAGTTGTGCGAGATTCCATTTATTTATATGATTATGATTTAATTACTCACACATTACAGTAGCAGGGACGGTGCGACCACAAATAAGTATAACGGTCAGTAAACAAAACTTATACAAATTTAAAAAAAAAAACACGACCCACAACGATGAAGTAACAAAATGAGCTAACCCAATTAGAGAAACTCGGTTTTGGTTAGAGGCTTCGGTTTTGTGTTACTGACCTCATATTTTTCATTTGTTTTCGTATGAAGTTTTATTTTCCTAAAAAGAGTTTAAACCAAGTGCTCTGTTCACCCTCCCTGCTGCTAAAGAAAAGCACTTATTGCAAATGCAAATGACGACCTAGAAAGATGACTAATGCAACACAAAAACAGAGTGAGGGACCCGATATGGACTCTAACACATTTCAACGATAATGACGAATTTCACAATGCAACGAAATGAAGAACCACTGAGGACTACACGTTCAACATTTATCGAGTGTAA
The DNA here is from genome assembly GCA_028554795.2 of Sinohyriopsis cumingii. Classification (NCBI taxonomy): domain Eukaryota; kingdom Metazoa; phylum Mollusca; class Bivalvia; order Unionida; family Unionidae; genus Sinohyriopsis; species Sinohyriopsis cumingii. The sequence goes on from CM068825.1 coordinate 105,447,331, forward strand.
TATTGGGCCGTGCGACCAGAGCGATGCCGTACCCTAAGCCATCAGCGATGCAGTACAACCTTGCAGCTCCTCTACTACCTAAAACGATGTTGCTCGTGTGGCATGCCGCTGTACTATCGAAAGTGATTCAGCACAACCCTTTTGCTTTATTGGCAAAATTAGTACCCTACGTGTAAACCTATGGATCGCATCCATGCACTCGCAAACAACTTTAGATATCGTTAGCTCATCAAGATGTACGAATCAAAGAAGAATACACGTTTCCTGTGGTTCTGCCTGACTATTGTGACTTTAAAAGTCAACTCAAGATGTTCAAACAATGGCCCAGATATCTCGATGGATTACCCAGCGCCAAAACTTCAACCAGAAACGGATAGGTCTACCGGCGACAAGGAGTCCTAGCACGTTATTTCAGTTCTGGTGGGAATGTCCACGAATGTGTACACAAAGATCAATCTTTCCTGGAACATGCTAGATGGTGTGCATGCTGTCACTGACCTTCTTGCGTAGGGTATGCTTATATTCCACATGGATACTTACGAAGAGAGAATTTGAAGCTTTGCCTCCTGAGATATAAGAAAACATTTACAGACACTTTGTTCAGATTCATGTGATACGCAAGAAATCTTTGCATTCTTTACTACATAGACGTTTTCAACGGTGGTATTTGAAAACTATAAAAGGATTGATTTTTTTAAAATGTTCTGTGGTCCGACATTGATTAACTACCCACGACCCAGACTATATTTTATGCCACAACTTCTGCTTACAATGTGGCAGTGGTATTCATAATAAATAAAATATTGCCTCAATAAGAGATTTTATCACGGTGTGTGGTGTGTGAGTTAGAGACAGATCTAATTTACCGACCTATACCATATGTCAAGAGAATGGCTATTTCGTCAAAAAGATAGAGTCCAGTGAAGGACAAATATAAAACGTGCCATGCCATTCCTTTTTTCCGCAGTGTTGCAGCAAATTCCATGGAAGAAGTAAATGACGTTGTTTAGGACTTAGTGGATAACATGCACAAGTATTATTTCCATATATGATCCCTCATTCTTCTCCATTTGTGCACTGCTATTACCAGTTCCTCCCTGGACTTGTAGTATTCTTCCTGTGTTTCGTGTTCTTCTAGCGCTATTGCTAAGATAGTTTCAATCTATATTTTCACTTCTGGAGTTTCTTTCACTGAATATGCGCATTATTCTTTTCTTTTGTCAGTGACACACAATGCATTCGGCACAGTGAGCTACCTCTTGCATCCAAGCATCAAAGCCAATAGTTGTCCAGTCACATATATTTGTCCAGTAGTAAATTTGCTGGTGTAACCATCTAGCTGTACATTGTGTTTGGTAATTGTACAACATGGTTAAATTATAACGAATGTCTTCTCACTGAAGTAAGTAACTTGTCACCCCCATTATTATCAATACTGTCTATTTGTGCACAGGTAATTTTTTCTTGGCTATGTCTTTGTAGTATATACTTTTCATAAATATCACTGGACAACAAATTTTTACAAAAGTCATGTTACTGAAATAAAATTAGTCAATTCTTATCAATTTTTATGTGCTGAACACGAATATGACAGTCAAATTGCAAAATTGGCTCTAGTTTTTTTGTAATCTGCAAGAAATTAATGTTTACATAACGAAATGCATTCCAATAGTAAAAGGTCAACTGTAATAGCCTACCTATAAAAAATCAAGTCATTGACTACATCTTAGATTTCTTCGCCTGTCTCTTGTACAGCTGTTCGGGAGCATCTCTGAGGAGTGTCCAGCAGTAGTCAGCCAGCATTGTAGTGGACCATTTTCCCTGGTATCTTTGTTCCATTGTTGCGATATCTTGATGAAAACGTTCGCCGTGTTCATCACTAACAATACCACAGTTGCTAGGAAAGAAATCCAAATGGGAATGAAGGAAGTGAATCTTTAGAGACATATTGCAGCCAAGTTTCTTATACTTACGCTACTGGAATAGATGGAAGAATGTTTCCATTGTGCAAAAGCACAGCCTTGAGACTCAGTTTCGAAGAGTCCACAAATAGTCTCCATTCTTGTGGGTCATGAGTGATTTTTAAAGCATTCATGAGGCCCTCAATATCGGAACAGAATATCAGATTACTTTCCTTTCTGAAGAAAGGCTCCAATTGCTGGTGGCGCTTTCGATATGCAGTAATTGTGACATCTTCTTCTAGAAGATTCCATTGTTGGAGTCTTGATCCTAGCAATTCTGCCTTGTTCTTTGATAAGTCCAAATCACGAATCAGGTCATTTAGTTCTTCCTGTGTTATTCTGTGTGGGGTTGATGATGCACCACAGTGAAAATCTGGATCACTGCATGCTGATGGACCAGGAGAAGAACAGGTAGACTCACCTTTGTCTTCGTCAGATGAATCAAGAGAATATTCTGCTGGAGGTTCTGGAATAGGAAGTCCCTCACCATGTGGAACTGGTCTCAATGCAGACGGAATGTTTGGGTAGACTATTCTCGACTTCTTTCGCTTCGTTATTCCGCCGGAAAGAGGAGGAACCAAGCAGAAGTAACAGTCATTTAGGTGGTTGCTTGGCTCTCTCCACACCACTGGGACTGCAAACGGCATTGATGACCTTTTGCAATTCAACCACTGTGAAAGCTGTGTTGTACATGTAGCACAGCATATATGCGGAGCCCAAGGCTTGTCTTGCTCACCAACCTTGCATCCGAAGTAAAGATGATATGCCTTCTTCACTTGAGAATTGATACTTTTCTTCTGGTTGGCAAATGTCACTTCCCCACAAATATAGCAAAAATTGTCCGCGGTATTAACACACTTTCGAGGCATTACTGTTCTTTATTGAACGTAAATGGATAAAATAATAAGTTTTATGTAACAGTAGCTTGAACTGTCTCGCACAACGTCTAAAATATTTTAAATGCTGAACCTATCTGATTGGGCTTTATATAGTACACTGCTTACGTCAGCTTCAGCAGCCGCCTGGCATTAGTAATAATAGGCCTACACATGTATAGTACACTGCTGACGTCAACTTACTTCAGCAGCCGCATGGCATTAGTATTGCATTGCATCAGAAAATGATGCAATCAACTGTGGATGATGTGAGCATGATGGTATTATGCAATGTTACATCATTATTCCGGATGTTGCTGCAGTCCTACTGGAGAAATTTACACAGTGAAACATAGAAAATGAGGTATATGAATATCTTCAAAACGAGAGCCAATACAAATTTTTCACGGTTATATTCGTGTTCGGCACACCAAAATACTACAGATTAGGGCCTTTTCAAGTCAGTAATGATTTCACTGTTGACCAGTGTATTCTACACTCAATCTGCTGTTAAACGAAATCCGCGAAAAGTAGTCACACACACACACACACAAACACATACACACACTCGTCTAAAATTCAGTAGACATAATATTGCCGGAGAGATCAGAGCCAAATAATTCCAAAAGACAGAAGATTGAAGAATATATTAAACTTCGGTTAACACAAAAAAATATCATCATAATGCTTGTAATATATACAATACTCAGAATTAATTTCAACAAAGTAAAGCACATTGGACAATCATTCTCAATGGTCTTTAAGTGGTGTTTTCTTTTAAAAAAACAAATATCAAGTGCAACTGTTAGCCACACAGTTAGGAGAACTTTGGCTGAATGATGCGTATGACTATGCCAATCAAACACCTCGGGTGTAGTTATTCATTAATTGTAAATCCAGTCCTGCTAATGTAAGATTTTGTCACAATTTTGTGAAGCTCCTGTTACTTATACATCACCTTTAGCGGCTGGGCGAAAATGAAATATAAAAACATCTTTCGCTTCTTTTCTTTCTAACAGCATTCAACTTATCATTTTAATCTCATTTTCCTGTCAAATTGATTCGTGCACTCTATGCAACTATCAATGAAAAAATGACAAGTAAGGTCACATTTGTTAGACTTCAGTCTTAGGCGTTAAGATGGTTTTCCTTGGCAGTACGTCAGTTACAGAACAAGACATCGTTTACATACCACATCGAAAAACTGTTGTTTTTATAACATAGAGTGGAGTTGTCGCAACTAGTTGATCCAAAATGAAGCAAAGTTCACCGTCTACGTTGGCAAAGAGACAGAACCAGACATTTGTAAACCATGCATTTAATAAATAAATAAAACGAAAACACATCGTTATGTATATCATTAATATGTATATTATTTTCAAACTAATAAGTTATAGTAAGGATCACTTAGTTAATGACATTTTGAATCATAAAAATCATATGATCATAGTGTGTACTACGAATCATGCCAAATGTGTAATATATTATTTAATTCATAAGTCTCAAGGTTCAGTAGAATTAGTTCAAGAAAAGATCGTATGATCCGAAAAGGACACGTGTTCTCATGAATGGATGTCTGAGGATGTTTTTTTTTTAATAAGGATTCTGACCTAGCTCTTGATGATAACATTAGAACAGCTGTTGTTTACGCGAAATGTCTATTCTGAAATAGTAAATAATTCATTTAAAATCCTCGAATTGAATTGTTTAGCCATTGCATTGTTAGCTTGATATACTACCAGAGGATTGAAATGTGGAGACATTCATTCTTACAATTTTTTACTGAATATTGAGAGGCTTGATTCGTTTACTCAACATAATCATTTGTTAGAACTGAAGTGCTGTGAAAAACATTTATTCAAAGACATTTGGATCATAGTTGTACGGATTTACTGTTTAACCTTTAAAACTATTTGGGTTAATAGTGTTTTCGAATTAGTGTGAAATTCAATTATATTTTGGATTTATACTTGTATTGGATTTACTGTGATATCATATAAACATTTCGATTCATAACAGTGATTCTTTTGTATTGTTGGTATGTCAGTACATTATACTTATCACTCGAAAAACCTATGGAACGTATTTGTGATTAATTGGATCTATTAGAATTGATAGAACCTTTAGGATTTATGGAATTCTTTAACTACTGTAAGTTATTTTTAATTATTTTCTTCTGTATTTTAGAAGACTAAATTAAAATTGTACAGTTTAGAAAACATTTTGCTTTCCTTTTTCTTGTTACGTAGTCTGAACCGTTAGAGATCGTTACAACATTCATTTTATCACCACTCAAAATCCGTAAACACATGCTAGTGTTGTGGAACGCTTTCTATGAATTTAACAAGAACACGTGTGGAAATAGTGTACATGTACATGTCAACACACTCTCAGATACATCGACGTGCTACCACTTTTAGTTTAAGCTTTCAATCAATCGTGCCATCGAAACATCAGATATGTACCAGAAGAAGTGATCCCTGAAAACGAAGTGATGGTGTTTGATCAGTTATTTGGAACGTCTATAATAAAGAATAAAGCTATGCACACCAGAGACTGGAAAACCAAGCGCACTTTTGGCAAAGGTTATTAGCCTAAATGGACAACGCAATCGTTTCGTTGCAAGTGCATGGAAATGCTATCCACTAAAATTTTATTTTGGATTGCAGCTTCACAAATCGTCGACGATAAAAATCAAAAGAAGTGACCATCATGTCGTTAACAAAGCATCTACCTTCCTTTTCAGTGTTCCTCTCTTCAAGAACAAAATAAGCAAGTTCAGTGTGTGTGTATGGTATGGAGAAGTGTTCCTACAAATCAAGTAGTCTTTTCCTGCTAAAATATGTGATGCATTACGCCATCAGCAGCAGGTATTGCAAATTTGAGTTTTCAACAAGGAGACAAACGCTGAACAAAATTACTCAAAATGTAGGTAAGCGGCTGTGTAATCTGTTCTGCCTGATATGTTTTCTTTATTACCATTTACACCTTCATGGCATAGTGCGAAGACACTTCAGGCTATTCCTTAAACTTAAAGGGATTAGAATCAGTATATATAAACATACAACCCTCCACTTGATAATGGCAAACACTATATAGGCTTGATGGATTAAAAATCATCTCATTTTCCACTTTTAATAGCAAACAGACAAAATCAAATGTAGACAAATTCAATAAAAAGAACTTACGACCACTTTGAACCTAATCCGTTATTCTTTTTAATCTAAGTCAATTGAAGTTGAAGACATGTACTCTAAGATTAAATTGATTTGAGTGCTGTGTTGACATTAGAGTGATTTAATTCATGTTCAAATAAGCTCCAATTAAATTTAACACGGACTATTCACAGCCGGGGAAAAAAGGTTTGGGCATATCGCTGATTCAGAGTTCAGTAAAAATGTTTTATATGCATTGCAATATATAACTGACTTTAGGCTTCTACTAGTTGACCGATTTGACAAATGTAAATAGCAGATCTCGATCGTTTTCATGAATGCAAAAACCACTTGATTGTGATATAGAGGATAAATATTTCTAAGCTTTGAGAGTTGGCACCAAATCCCAACATGCACTCATGTAAACACAACCACATATCGACCCCTCCACGCCAACACATTATTGAGTATTACCTGGTTCACTACCTTAACAACCAAACCACGAGTTCCTAGTGTATAATACAGGGATAATAGGTGTCGTGTATTTTTGTTCCTGATATAGGGTTCCAACTGTTTATTTGTTTTGACCCTTAACAAAATTATGTCAGTGTATATGAGTGTTTCTTACCAGTTTGGAAGGAGATACTCGTCGACAAGTGTAGAAAAATTGTTATCACTGTTTGCATCCTTTGTTAGGTCATTAATCACTTTTATTGGTAAATTCTGCAACCTCATCACTTCGGTCGGAATCCATCACGTATATAATAAGTACCCGTCTGGATAGATGTTAAGTGCTTCGAACTGACTTTCATCTCCGGTGAGTAATTATTTTGAAATGCAAACGTGTAAGATTCGACATCATCGCTGCTCAGGCGAGTAATTGCTAATATTTCTATTACAAACAAACTACCAAATTGCTGTTTATAATTTATTTATGGACCTTCTCATTCGAGCCCACGTGACTATACTTGCAGTTATGATAAACAAGCGTAATCAGGACTCTCGTACCTTTAAGTTGTTACGTTTAGGCCAATCAAAACATTTTCAGTAGAAGGGAAATAATTCGGCCGTTTACCTCGTCAGATATTCCATCTCCTCTTTTTAATATACATATAATTACGCACCATTACCTTTCTCCCTGTCGTGGTGATGGCAAATGGATGATCTGTTCATCCACGTATTGTTTCATCCCGTCATAGGCAGTATCAATATAGACTTCGTTAAACATTATCAACAAAACAACACCTTTGATTTCACTTTTCAATGATTGCAACAAGGTTCTTTGAAACAACCATCTCAGACTGGCAATAACATCTTGAATGTCCACGTTAGACGTTTTAAGTTTCCTAAGCGATTCTCATAAATCACAAGCTAATCTGGTTCAACACCTGAAACTACCCGGCTGGTCAATTCAATAAAATTCGCTCTTGTGGAATACCTGCTCAGATCTACATCAGCACCTACTCATCAGGCTGACTTACGTCCGCAAATGCAAATTGTCATTTTGTATAAGATTAAATGTACTTCATTGCAAAATCAATAAGTTCTTGCGTGGTTGGTGAAGACTCAAGTGCATGAAATGCTTTAACAACTAGATGACCGCATATGGAGCCATCAAACCAAGTTTGCAACGGAAGAGTCGAATAAAACAGTGGTTGTTGTCCATCGTCCCGGGTTAAATAATTAACAACTTCAACTGGTAGTGCAAGTCCATGTGAATCGAAATAGAAGCGACGTCGAGGTGTTACGACATATTCAAGCCAATGTAAACCAGACCCTGTTATCAACTCCATGTTGACAATACCGGTTTCATGTACCATCGATATAAGTTCATTTCGCATAAAGACACTACAACAATGCTTGATTGATTACAGGATTTCTGAAGAGAGCTGACAAGACATTTTCGTTGAACTATTAAACCGGTGTTTACACCTGCAACTTATATTTGATATGCAAGCCTGGCATCCTGGTAACTGTCTAACATCTTTATCACGTACATGGGTGCCTTTTGCAAGAAAACCAACGGCTTCTTTAGTTTCACTACAGTCTTCTTTGACTTCAGCAATCGTTGCAGGCAAGTATTCAATATTTCTGCAGTTGTTTTGTGGCTTTTATATATCCTTTGAGGTTAAGCTATTTTACGGATTTAAACCGGTTCTTCTTCTGTTCATGTTGGCGCTGCATCCTGTTCCAGTGTTGCCTTTGTAGCCTTTTCAATATCCACGGCACGTTTCACAGTTGATTTTGTTGTTTTAATTAGTGGTGCAAATGTTTGCTCAAAGCCCGCTTTTAGATCTTCTCGTGAAGTTTGCCTCGACTATATCATGTTTGGGACACTTTTGAAACTTTCTCAAACATAATGAATTGATTCCCAGTGTTCACGAGACATTTGGCATAATTGTTAAGATTATTAAATTGTGGTAGTAGACACGTTTGCATCCAAGCCCACATTTTTTTCGGCCCATCTGTCGCCAAATCAATATTGATACAACTGTACGGGTCTTTATTGATACGTACACATATTTCACAAAATTCATCCCACGAATGGTCACAATAAGTCAAACGAATACTCGCATGGTCATGCGCATCAGTGCCACTAAATATCACCAACAGACAGAGTTGTCACGGATCACTTTAAGCACATAATCGTACCGTTCAGTCAGATATATCGGTGTTTTGTGCCGACCCCTTGAAAATATTCTTTTGGGATTGATTTGATTTTCAAGCAGTATATCATTGTAAACGACACGATTTTTGTCACTTGCATCCTAATCGTCAATGGTAGGTGCTTCATCAATGGTCACTTAATTCTTTCTATAAATCTTTGAGGACATCATAACACGATTGATCATGAGCCGAAGGCGTAATCAGGTAGAAACGATCCCTTGTAAACCATAGTAAAATCATTTTCGGCACATCTATACTTGAATGGTTTTGGCCGTGAACGCAAACACGGTTTTAAAAAGTCACCAGCATTGATGTCGCTGCCGCATTAACACAATAACCAGGAACACAATGGAGTAAATATCTTGATGAAAAACACATTCATGGATTTAATTACATTGGGTACATTGCTTGAAATACAACTTGATTCTAACAACCAACTAAAGCATGGTAAGGACCCATAAATCGTGTTGACTCTGCACGTTCCAGGCATGACCTAGTTTATAAAACATTAATTGATGTATGTGTACATCAACGTGCCGACGCGCATCTCATCCATGCCTTAAATAAGACTGTGGAACGAGAAAGAATAGTTAGAAGGATCATCAAAGGAGGTATGAAAGCCGAGATTGCTTTGGGTGGTGGTCATTAAAGTAAATTATATTGATACAAACAAACATGGATACAATTCTCCGAACATTATCAAAAATATGCTTCAATCTGAGTGGGTATTGGAAAGGTGAAAGGTGAAGCTACTGTGGAATAGTTAGCAAGCGCGGCAAAGATCACGCATGGTGCTGCTCAGTGATGGTTGGCCAAACAGGCGTTGTGGCAAATTTACCTACCAGTAACAAATAAAATTTCACGTTGGTGGTTTATTGTTAAAACAACAAATGAGGTTTACAAGGCTGATCTCTTATTTCTTCCACATGATCATGTACATTATCGACAGGGTCACTTACACACATACACGTACGCGCTAACCAATGTTGATGTTGCAAGCAGATACAAAGACTTTGAGCCGTGGACCTCAAACGAGGCTACAATTGTTGCTGATGGACTCATACGCATTTATGCAAGCAGACCATTAACATGACAACGAGTATTACATGTCGATCCTGGTGAAGGATTTATTGAATCAGTTGGTGAAACACTATGCTCGAGTTCGTGTTGGATACGTTAAGACACATCGTGACCAAGCTATTTTGGAATGATTTAATAGTACATATAGGGAACGGTTATTTGAAGATCATAATTGTTAACGAGGTCTCAATGATCTCACAAATGGGTAACACTACTTCAATTAATCATGCAAGCACTCAATAATGAAATCACCTGCGTTGTTGGAGTAAAACCAGCTCATTCGATTCAACAAAAGACTGCCCAGGTTACTCAGAAAATGATTTCACAACCACCACCGTTAGAATCACTTGGAAATAATTATGTTCGGTATTTATATGCATCTGGAAAGTTAGAAGGTGGACACGGTCGTGCTACTAATGCAGTATGGTCCGTCGATGTATTAACAATCTCCGAACGAATTGATACTCCAAGACAGCCAACACGTTACTGACTGGGGTTGTCATCGGGTGAACCAAAGTCTCCGTACCGAGCATTTGTGTGAGAGGAAGTACAAGCCATTCTAGCGAATACGGGAATACCACGAATATCTGTTTTAACACGTTAATAATGCGCTTTAATTGATGATTCTTAATTGCTTGGTCTTAAAATGTGTATGGGGTAATGCCATCGGGTAATATTCATCGCCTGGTATCAAGCGGTGACAAACTCACTTTGGTACATCCTTACACATCCATATGATGTTTCCGACACGGTTTCAGATTTGCTGTGTATGCAAATTCACCCCGCATGCATATCATGCATGAGAGCGTTTTGCACAATAACCCGTGGAATGCCTTTTGCTTTTTTAATGTTTCTGCCAGTTCTAAAAACAATCGAGTATAGTGTAGGTCGGAGTCCCGCATAATCTTTGGTTGGTTTACCCGAACATATTTCTTTCAATTTCCCAACAACCTTTTCATTGGCATTACTAAACAAAAGGTGCTCATTCTGTGTTCATTCGGAATATTGCGTTTGTCAAATTGGTTCTTGAGTACGCTTACAATATCTTAAAAACCGTCATCGGTGGTTATACGCATCAGCAGCGATTAGTGTCTGTATAAAGCGTTTTTACACCATCCTGGTAAAAAGGTTTGATCGTGTCGTAATAAAACCCTTACACGGGCAGCTTTGACAAGTCAATTACTGATGAACCAACATAACTTCATTTTGTCATTTTCAGCTTTGCTGTTTTACTATTTGTATTCCACGCTGTTGCACGACCTGTTTTTATTTGATGCAGATTCGGCGTGCCTGAATAAGTGAAAAGCTTAATCGACTGAAGCGTCCACCAATAACTTGTTTTAATGATGTTTTATCTACCAAGATCAGAAACTACAATCACTTCAATGATAAGATTTATTTAATTTATATTTGTCTCTTTCGGATGTTTGTGAACAGGTCACAGATGCTTCTGCGATCACACGTTTTTATGCACAAGTCACACGTGTATGTGTTAATGCAATAACAGGTTCGGGGAAGTTTCGCCTACGCGCGAGGTAATATTCACAAGCAGATCCACATGACCGTCAAAGTTGATTACATGATTTGGTTCCGATACGGATACAACATTTAAGAAATGGTCAAGCATCTGTGACAACAATATACGCTATCAAATGTGATTTACAGTGTTCATATTGGAATGTTCTGCATCCAGTTAATATTTTCCAATGCATACATCTTCAGAGTTATTGCCTTCCAGTGCCATTTAACTGTTTACATATGTAGAAGGTTATCTCATTAGGCGTAAACACGGCAGAGTTATCCAAATGCTGCCATATTACTTCGTTATAGGCCCGCAGATACTTTTTATTTTTTAAAAATATAGAGTCTGCCAATAGTAAAATAATCTTGTAATCTGCCCTTTGAAATAACCATTTTGCCTATTTCAAGGTCCTCGTCGTAATATTGACATACGGCATTAGAATTTCTTTCAGAAAGGAGTCGGCCCAAATATGTTCAAACAACCCATTATGTAGCACGTTTGTATCCAATAAAGTCAAACGTACTGTAAATTTCCTAGGTGGTTTGGGGTTTCTTGTGTCTGATAATAATTATTGTGAATTTCCTCAAGTGCTTGAGCTGTTATTCTTTTGGCTTGTCGTATGTCATTTTGTAAAACGTACACTGTTGATTGTCATTGTTATATAAATACCAAAAGACATTTATCTAACTGATTTTCTCTTTGAAATCTGTATTACGGCTAATAATATGCACTCACAGCATCGGGGTATATACTCATTTCAGATGTACTTAGTGACTTGGTTAAAGTCAGGGTCCTCATTTTTTCTTGTACAATTTTTAAAAAGGATTTTACTTTTCTCTGCTCATAAGCTTGACCAAGCCTGCATCGTTGCTTTTCTAAGATCATCTCCAAGATAATTACATCATCAATATAATCTGGTTAAGTCCCAAAACATATACAACATCTTTTGCGCATCTTTGTATGATACATTTAAAAGAAACAATAATTTAAGCTTTTCTGCCACGTTTCGTTTGTATGGCAGTCCTCTGGTAGATTACCGATGTTACTGGAGAACTCTATAAATACTTTCAAATTATCATGATCGTCGATTTGAAACATTACGCCAGTATGTACGTACGTATGTACGTATGTACGTACGTATGTATGTATGTATGCATGCATGTATATGTATGTATGTATGTATGTATGTATGTATGTATGTACGTACGTATGTATGTATGCATGCATGCATGTATATGTATATATGTATATATGTATGTATGTATGCATGTATGTATGTATGTACAGCAGCATTTGTTCTATTAATTTATATACTGCACCAAGGTTATCTCTGAAAGTACTGCTTAGTCAACAAGGTCGAATGCCAGCAATATCAGGCCATAGGTTCCCATTCTTCATGCATTTTAGCTAAGACTGTCATTTGGGATATCCTTATCAATATATGTCTTATATAGCAACAACAATGTAACAATAAACGTCATTAAACATGCTACCAACCATATAAGTCTGTTGTGGTACCAATCAAACCACGTAAATGAGAGGCTATAGCAATTGCTTGCTGGGGATTGGCTAAACAACATTTAGTTTTGTCTCTTGTTCTCAAAAAAAATATTTTGAAAAGAAACATAAAACTTGTAAAGGCATCAAGGTATATAGGATTAATTATAAAGAATTATAAACATACACCAGACAGAACAGAAAGTGCTATCCTTGGATTCTATAGGAGAATGCTTGATAATAGTAGGCAGAATTAATATGTAATACAAATAATACTATGATATTGGTTAGAGACTGTGTAGAAGATGAGAATTGATTACCCGGTCGTCATGCGAGTGTGTCTGTACACATGATGATGAATACATATAACACCGACTCAGCTGCATAATTGTTTGGTTGATGCGTGCTTAGTCATGATGGAATATGGACTGGTGCCGTTTGCCCGCGGACCTGGGTTCGAATCTCCGTAGAATACTAATGAAAAAATTCTCTAACCTGCATGATAGTATTATTAGTATTAAATATTAATTCCGCCTTCTATTAGCAAGAGTTCTGCTATAGAATCAATGGATAGTACTTTTTGTTTTGTCTGGTGTATGTTTATCTCTCTCTCTCTCTCTCTCTCTCTCTCTCTCTCTCTTTCTATATATATATATATATATATATATATATATATATATATATATATATATATATATCAGTATTTAAAACTGAGACAGACCCGAAGTTTTCTTTGTAATTTACGGCTTTCTTCCCTGAATTCGCTGATAAATATTTGACATATAGACAGTGAAAAGTAACGTATTTATGCTTAAGCATAAGTTAATAAAAATTAGAAACATATATATGCTAAGGTACAAGATACTTATAATTAGCAAAATATTTTTATACTAAAGTATAGGTTAATTTTAATTAACAACATATGTATACTAAGGTACAAGTTAATTATGATTAGCAGCATATTTGTGCTAAACTAAAAGTTAATTGTAATTAGCAAAGTAGTTATACTAAAGTACAAGTTAGTTACAATTAGCAACGCACTTAAGTATTCAGTCTATTTGGCTATATTAGCTGGAGGCTGGTAAAGCCCCTGCCGTTGGAATATCAAATTAAAATAAGTGTAGAAAGGCATTATTCTCTCAATATCACTCGACACATTATTGAACTTGATCCAGATATTACTGCCATTGTTACTTTACAAAATTCGGTCACAATCTAACCAATAGTACCATAAAAATGTTCCCGTTCTTGATCGTAAACTGAAAATGGATTTACTCTCATTATAAATTCATGGAGGGGAATAACTCTATGAGATCTTGAAGGAAGTTATAAAAATGAAATTCGACTTGAGCATTAATTTTGAAAGTCCTTGAACACAATTAGATCACAACCTATGAAAGCTTTGAAAATCTAAATATGAAAGCAATACAGATGGGAATGTGCCTATGTATAATAACCAACATCTGTTGTCAACATATCTGAAACGAATATACCAACATTCGAATGGTATTCAAATATTCGTTTCTTTGTCCAGGTATTTGGCAAAAGTCCGCAACAGAAATAAACATGGCGAAATATGAACTATGTAACGCTGAATGAATTAGCTTACAAGGAAGAGCTTAAAACATGCTTAAGTACATGTATTTCAATCCCTGACCCAGAAAATAATCATGATATCAAGATTCTGAAAAATTACATAGTTAACATTACCATTTCTATTCCATATACTCTTGAAATGATAGCGTGTAATGGTGCAAGCTGCAGAAGAATATGGAATGTATAACAGGGTCGTATAAAAGAAACCAAAGTCTAAAGTATCAATCAACCAGAGCTCCGAAAAGTGCATGAACTCTTTGCAGACATCCGTCCAGTGGGTTTAGGTCATTACACAACTGTGGAACTAAAGATATGCTTAAAATTTGACTTTATCTTTAACAGCGGGCTGGGTGGGGTGTATACATTGAGTTTCGTCAATCAAATACAATAGTAGAATCGGCGGTTTTAACTGCTCGGCCCCCACCAATACCTCCACCCCTGTGAGGGCCGCCAGGAAAGTTAGCGTCCTTCGCCCAGTACCAACGAGGACGGCTAAAAATGCCTTTATTAATATTTTTATTTGAAACAATATAGAGCTAAGATATATTTTTTTAAAAACAAAAAAAAACTAGAGGTACCAACAAGCGTGCTTGGATACTAATCGGAGCATTGAAAGTTGTGGATAAAGCTGAATAAACAAATTTTGTGAAGCTCGCGCGCAGACGCTTCTCAGAACAGGAGGCGCGCACCCTTGTACAGGGTGCGAAATAATAGTGAAGGAAAAGAACGCTCGTTGTGTGCCCTATGAGGGTAAAATCATGCAAGCGAGAGTTTGGAGGGACCTTTCATTGTTTCTCCATAATATTCAGGAGCATGTGTTGGTAATAGTACGCATTTTTAGTATCGACCGTTTCAGTTATTTGTTTCACAAAACTCAAAGTGTGTTTGATTCCCACACTTGCAACGTATCAACCACTGCTACTTTTAGTTATTTTCTTAACATTCAGTAATGCAGTTGTCTGTTCCAAATTAATGAGATGTATAGGAGCCAGCTGACTTGAGTCTCCAACACAAATTAAGTTGTGGAGCTCTTGAGTTACACTACAAGTTTCTACGTTTTGTTGTTGCTGTTAATTTATATACAAAACGATAGTTATCAGCATTTACTTTAAGTTGCGCCGGGATTATCTCACTTTTACTCTCCCATTCCTTTCTAAAAATGACTTAACTGTTGGTTTGGAATCACTCTTTACCCATGAAATCGAATGGTCCACTTGTAGGCTTGGCTGAGGCAGGAAACTAGGTCTTGCTAGAAGTTACATTACACAGTTTTACAAACGCGACCAGGCCATTTCACACCTGTTTCAATTAACATCTTACGCACACGATTATGTAATTACCCGTGTATGGAATTCAGCGAAAACACTTTTTTCTTAGTCTAAAACAGCTTTCCTAATGGATTAGCTGATAATCCCAGTGTCCAATCTGTTCATTGTATAGCTGGTCACAATGTCAGTCCCACGAGATAATACAGGCATGTATTAATATAGCAAATTCTTAAGAAATGTAATAAGCGTAACCCCAATTAATTAAATTAAATTTTCCATGGGATTTCTATTGTGGAAGAACAAATCGCCTGCAAGCCACTTCTTAGATTTTTCCTGTATTTAATTTCTCAATTGATCAAGCTTATGTCGTTTTAATTCCGTCTTCAGCACTAAAGTAACGCTTATCTTTGTACGGAGTACATTTGGGGGGGTGGGGTGGCGGCGGGGGTATAATATGAACAATACCATAAAAATAAATTATGAGTGTGACGAGAAGTCATAAATGTGTTTGTTTGTTAGACTTCTTTCGTAAAATAGTGAAACGGAGACTTAATAACCTTGATTAATATTTTTATAGTAAATAAATATGTCTGTCTAACAGAGTCATTTCTTGAGATTTAAAAAAAATGGAATAAACGCATTTAAGTCGGACACATAATAACACTAACTTAAAGTTGGAGTAAATACGACATAATATTTGGTTTCATAAATGAATTGTACTGTGATGGGTGGCAATGGTGACAAAGAAAAAATTGAACTTGTTTTAATTGTGGAGACAGATAAAATGAAGAAAAAAAAAGGTTTATGCAAGGTCATTGGAGTTATTTTTCAACTATATCGATTTTAACGATGCACTTAAGCAGGTAAATAAATACAAGTATTGCAGATAGCCTTTGGTATGTGTTTGAATTCATATAGAACGATATCTGACATAAGGAGGGGGGGAGTAATGATCTGTTTCCCAGTAGGACAACTGACGGAATATTTAGGTTGCTTCCGGATTTTTTTTTAAAGGGGAAATATCTCCACTGACAATTCCACGTACTTACTTATCCAAGTATCTAGGTATCTACGTACTTACGTATCCACCTACCCACACAAAGTTTGGAGAATTAAAAAAACGAAAGGACCAAGAAGAACAGCCACAGTGAAGTTGGAGTGCACCGGAAATAAGCAGGTTATGGAGTTGTACAAGGCAATGACTTCGATTGTTCACTCGATTCTATGATGAACCAATTCTATCTTTTAAATCAAATCGGCTATTTATATAAGTATATTGTGTTTGAAATTCGGTGAATGATTTATTTCAAAAGATGATTGTATCTTCCTAATGTAACGTATTATCACAGCTGTTTATGTGATTGATTAAATTATTGTATTTCATGTGAGGGGGCTCGCGTCATTCTGTCCTCTATATTTGCTCAGACCTCTGTTTATTCCATCTACAAGTTTCAAACTTTATATTAATATTTAATCGATCCGGGCAACAACAACGAGGGCGATCACCCTCTAGATAACGATAACCAAATAAAGCAGATACCTTGTAAGAAGGTACAATCCGCCAATCAACCCCACCAACACCAACCGCCATCAATACATATACAGAGTGTATGTATGTATATATATATATATATATATATATATATATATATATATATATATATATATATATATATATATATATATATATATATATAGTGTTATAACTAATAAAATATAATCTGTTTATTATAAATGTTTGGCTCTACAATAAAGAAACTAATGACTCACAATGTAATTACGAAATTCTTGTCAACTGTAAATAGCTGTGCATTTGGTTGCCATTTTCATAGACATTTGCTGTTATTGTATTCATTTTATAGCAAATGTGACATATTTCTCGTATGTATAGTTATAAACCGGCAATGCAATCCTCGTAAAAGATACCACATTTAATACGACTGTCGTATAAACAAACTGCCTCTAAGCGATGATTTAGGAGTCCCTGCTTTAACTCGTTGCTTTCTTAATCATACACTATGCTAATTTTAACACTTCACATACAAATATCTTGACATTTATTCATAATCACTTGCGGCTTATAAACGTAC
Organism: Sinohyriopsis cumingii; assembly: GCA_028554795.2. Lineage (NCBI taxonomy): Eukaryota > Metazoa > Mollusca > Bivalvia > Unionida > Unionidae > Sinohyriopsis > Sinohyriopsis cumingii. The sequence goes on from CM068825.1 coordinate 105,465,042, forward strand.
CTGCTTCGATTAAGTAAGTTCATTTAGAAAGGAAATCTCCGAGGTTTTCAAGTGAAAAAAAGTTCAGTGTGATATGTTTGGTGTATCAATGACTTATGTATAATACACATGACCAACGGCAGCACTATTTTAGAGATTGTACTACTTACGTCCACGTTTAAGTACAATGATCAAAAACATCAAATTTCACGAAAACATATTTGAAGAATCCGTGTGTAGTACAAAAGTGTACGTAAATATCACAACTCATACCATTGGGCTATAACTACAGACTTTTTGATGCCATAACTACAGACTTATTGAAATAAAAAATAAATACATGTGTCAAAAATTAATTCCAAAAAATTCATAAAATTATCGGAACACCAAAGATTAAGATAAACGAAAGTATTTGCAGATTGACGTAAATTCTTTATCTCTTAGATGCAGAAGATTTCAAAGTAGGACCATTTGAAAATATCACTTGAATGAAGATTCATTGGACAAATGTTATCAGCAACAGTGGAAGCAGTAATATTAGACATAATATGGACCTACCTTATTCGCGATATCTTTTGGCACGTCCATACCACCTACATTTCCCAGCAATACTACAAAGCCAAACTCACCGCACGCTGTTAATACTCGTTGACTGATGCTGGAGAGATGATCATACAGTGGTCTATTTGTCTGGCACCTATGGTCGCTCATGTGCTAATATTTCCACAGATAAAGACGTTAACTTAGAGGTAAATTAGTTAACTGTCTGACTGACAAGACATGTCAAAACAATACCCTACGGAAGGGCTTGTGTCGTAGGAATTCTCTGTTTGGAAAAACCGTCCCACTGTCTTTTGCAAAGGGTGTGACACTTTATGCTATTACACCGTGGAAATTGATTGAGTCGTTTCTTTTTTTGAATTTTTATTTCGCTGCTCTTGACTTTAGCAACATACACCACATTAACAAACAAAAAATGTATTTATAGCAATAAAGATATACAGACTGACAAACAGTCAGACAGACAGCGGGACGGACGGCGGGTGGATAGATAGATATATGACAGAAAATAAATTATAATTCTTTTCATAATATGTTCAAAATGTATCTTATCAATATTATTAAGCAAGGGCTACTGAACTACAATTTCCTTTACACTGACCTTTCAACAACACTAGAGCTCGAACCCGTGAGTCGAAGAGAACGTAACTCAGCAAGACGCAATCCCAAGAGAAACAAAATACAGATTTCGAAATTTTAAAATTACGATAAAGGGGTTTAATATAAGATTTTCTTATGGTATAATTAAATGTACCTCTTGGAATTCCGGACTGAGAAATTAACATGGACTGGACTTAACGACATTGTTTTCTTAGTTTGTGAATAATTATTTTCATTACTTCAGCAGTGACCAAGTACAAAGATACAAAGATGAGTGTCATCATCAAAATAATATAAGCTGCCAACGAATAAATGAAGTGACTGCTGTTAAGAATAATTTCATTGCTAAATAATTACTTTCACCAATTATTAAGTTGTCAGGTTTATTATTCGCATTTTTTATAGTGTCGTATCTATAATTACCGACAATAACCTGACATTCGCTATTATAATTCTTGTTGTTGTTGATGATGATGACGATGATCATAATGATGATGTTCCCAACTCAGTCTGTCGTTCTTGGCACCCACCGTTGCCGTTTATATTCGATTCTTCACATAGTGGTTCAAACCGACACATACATCACACAGATGGGCATAACATTTACGATGCCTCGCAAAAGTTAGGACTGAATAACCATCGTTATGGTTCTTGAATCAATTTTCTTTCGTCTCAGAACGCACATCATTCCTGGATATAAGCAATTTCGTCCGCCACGTAGAATAGCATTCCAGCGCTTCTTTAAGCTGACCTACTAGCAATCGTTTGGGTGGTCAATGATATTCCTGTTACAAGTAACATAGAAATCATGTAAAAGAGAAACCGTTCAGATTCACTCACATAAATGTCCGTGGGCTTTGCAGACACATATGAAAGGCCACGTAATGTTTCGTTGTATATTACAAAAATGACTTCCATTCTTCACCTTGACAAATCCCGAAAATACAGATTTGGTCAGTTCCATCTTGATACAAACGAACCCTGGTAGATTTTAATTTATACCTTGGATTTCGCGTTATTCGTTTCAATAAGTAGCCCATTCTAGGTCATACAAATCAGCACATACAATAAAACTGAAATGTCCCTAAACTTTGTTTTTTATTTTGGTTGCAGTCAGTGTGAGGCCCCTGGTTTTACATTTTTTCAAGAATGTTAAAGGTTAGCACTCGCGGAAAAAGTTGTGTTGGCATCTAATTCCACATTAATGAAGAAAATCATATTGCCTGTATAATTTAAGAAGTATAGTTTGGAGTGGCCTATCTACAGGCCCGCAGGTCATTTTTATACTATATTATATAACCACGCCTATCTTTGAAAAATTATTTATGGTATTGTTAATTAATAGTTCATAGAGAGCACTTGTTCTGGTTACGCTTTGGAAGAATATCTATTCAAGAATTAAATGCGCTAATTATAAATCATACAGACAGTTTTAACTTCTTTTTTTGGCGTGAACTGAGTGAAAACGAACCAAACTTTCAGTGTCTAAATCAACTCGAGTTCTGCAAACACTTTTTCTGGAAAAGGGCTATCAATAAAGACTCGCTTAAGGAAACGATGCCCATGACGTAAAGTGTTCACATCCAGCAAGATAATGTCAATTTGGTTACAGTAGACGCCATGGCTGACCCTGTTTCAATAATATTCAAAGTCATTCTTATGGTGTCGGAGCATGCGCAGAAAAACAGGAAAACAATCGGTGTGTGCACAATTTCATATGATAAAAAATTCTGATATTAAGAGATAAATGCGTGAACAAAAGTCTAAGGAAAATGTAAGTACTTAAGTTGATATCAATCAGAAGTTCAGTTGAACTGAACGATACTGATACCTGCAGATGATAAATATGGCAGTACCGTAAACTAGCCAGACATTAGTCCAAAGATAATTAACAATTAGAATGGAGGAAAGGATGCAAGTCAATCTGTGAGATTCATTGTTTGGTTTTGAAATAAAAATTAAATTAATAACTGTGTAACTCTGATGCATAAAACTAGGCACATGGGTATTCGCCTCAGACGTACTTGTCAGCAAAAGAAATATTTTGTAAAGGTTTTGTTCTTGATGAATCACTAATACAAAAGGAAAGCTAAAATACTTTTAATATAACTGTTCATCTTATAAGATCCTGTAGACGAAACCGGGGAGTACTTATTTAGTAATAAGTGAACACTTTACGTCATGGGCATCATTTTCTTACCCACCCCGGGTAACAAAATGCAGGTCAAAGTGAAAGGGATAACAATATATAGGTCAATATAGGTTAATGATGTCTTATTTAACTTATAGTATAAACCCATAATTTACAGTGCATACATAGAAAGAGATATTTTCATTTATTTTTTAAATCACTGATTTTCTTGCAGAATTTATTATTTCTTTCCCCTAGAAAAATAGGTAATAACATATATTAACTGTGTTGTTATTGCAGTAATGTAATGCCTTTTTTGCTTTTGGGAGATATCTGGATGGAAATTAATGGCATTATATCATCTTTTCTTAATGCGGCTATCGGCATATTATACTCCATGATTCATATTTAACAAAATCTTTTGATTAAAAAATAAGTACTAAACCAGCCAGCATATGATTAAAAGTAGCATTGGCTGCTTTTGTCAAACTTTACATTTATAAATCATGGCAACCCTTGCTGCGCACTTCTGGAGTACTGGGCATTTCAGATAGATTAGGAAGAAAAATCTTATTAGTGATCATTAATGATTCGTGTATATATGTAACAAAAGGATATGTAGGTAAGTACATTTCTTTTGGCTACTAAACAACCACTTATGGACATATACTGCCTGAATCATATGTGTGAATTTTAATTAAATAAACAAAAACAGTAATAATAGGCAAATCTCAACACAGTTTCTTATTATAGTGAGTTCTGAAGACCATGCAAGCGTATGAACGCATTGTCGCTACTGTACATACTCTGCGCTCAGTCTGAATGGATGGTACATATATACATTATGATTTAGGTAATAGTATGTCTTCCCTGCGTTAGATTCATTCACCGTTCTTTGTCCGGTCTTACTTGCCTGAGGTCAACATCTCCTTTATGAACACTGAAAAAGACAGCAACGCATAATCAGAAACACGTTATTGCGTTCTTGTGTGGATTTTGAGAACCGTTTAAAACTATTATATGTCTTTCAGTTACTGGTTCCAAATGAAAATTAATAATTTTGAAGATGGTTGAGGGCGTCAAAAATGTATGTATTAAATTCAACGACCCTAAATAGCAGGGAAACCGGTCCTAAGCTGTGTATATACAATGTAGAACTGAACAAAGTACTGATAATCAGATAATATTACGTCACATATATACTTCATTACTGAGATTTCGTTCAGTGATAATTATGCTAAGTACCAGTATTCAAAACTTCTCTCCAGATTCACTGTATATGACGAAGATATGTCTATCCGTTACGTTCAAGTTCAAACATGTTTGTGGAACTAAAATTCACTCGTTCCTATGATTAAATTTTACTTTAAAAAATGTTTAATCACATGACGTGTCCGTAAAACCTAATTCTGTTAAAATATGATGCGGTGAATACAACTTGCATTAATTTATTGATAAGTGATACGTACAATCGTAGTTTATATGACCGTCTCCGTTCATATCTGCTGTACGTATCATTTCGTCCACCTCCTCCTCTGTTAATTTGTCCCCGAGGTTGATCATCACATAACATAGTTCCGCCGAGCTAATGAAGCCGTTCCCTTCCTGGTGTAATTTAAAAAAAAAAAAAAAAAAAAAAAACAATTCAAAGAAAGTTCGAAGGAAACATAGAGCGAGCAGCAGAAACTTAACTGATTTTGAAATATTTGACATACCGGTTTATCTGGGTCCGGTCCAATAAAATGTCTATGATTCTTTCTCCTTCCATGAGCACTCAAACAATCATTATTCAACAATCGTTTCGAATAAACGATGTTTACCGTACTTATAATCAAAATTTGTCAAATAGAATGAGGAAACAGACTAGCATAAGTTGCAAATTTATTTGATATGAAGAGAATATATACTTGTTTTAGTAGATGCAATAAAGTGGAGTGAAAGCGGTGCGAGTGATAATACAAAATGTTTCCACTTCACAAGTAAATATTTCGTTATATCTATGTTAAAAATACTTGGAATTTTTGGTTATAATTAATTTTATAGTTAGAAAACGTAGATCTGCTTGGATATTTGCCTTTCTGCGCCTCAGCAGTTACTGCTACAGACGAATAGGCTTTATAACTACATCGGTCTAAAGAAGTTCCGAAATTTAGAACAGTAACTTTTTACAAATATCTGTCCTAAATCACACATTGTCTTTTGTTTATTTAACAACTGCTCATACGACAAATGAAAAGCTTGTTTTTTTTTAACGCATTTCTGGAACAGATTGACGCAATGAATACGTTTATAAATTAATGATTAATTTATCAATTTCTCCTCGACATTAAATTCACTATTACTCACTGACTTTTAAAATTCGTAAGAATTTAAGGACTCGAAATAGAAGTATACAACGCTGTTACTTCCCCTTAGCTACGAATTCCCACCTATAGGGGATGCCAACCGGAAATGACTTAGAGTTATCCCACAAGACGAAGTACATACTTCCTGTTGTCGAAAAATAAAACACTATAAACGATGCATAGGGATCATTTATATGAAACTATTGAAAACTAATTTACTGCTAAGCCTTATTTCGATGTGCGTGCACGACGCGCTAGATTGTGTTGCTTTCAAAACTGTTCCATTGTTTCAATGTATTTTCGAAATTCCCGTTAATACAGGTAAAAAAGAATGAACGATGGCTTGCCTATGTCGGCGGACTTTATAAAAGAACAAAAAAAAAAAAAAAAAAAATCGGCACGCTTAAAACAATCCAAAGGAGCCAAAGTTGGCTTCCTTATATCGGCTGACTTCATAAAAACAATCAACACACTTAAAAGAATCCAAAGTCAATTTTCGGGGTTCCGCTTGCTTTTGATAAACTAACCTTTGTATTAGATATCCTGTCGGTAAGTTTAAGTAAATAGTTTATTGCTCATCACCAGGGCTTCTGTTTGTTTGTCATATGTAATCATAACTTATGTTCGCAGGGTAAATAGTATACACAGCAAGAACTTGCTTCAGTAATACGTTTGTAACCCATGCTAGCGAAATTTTATCATTTGTACTCACACTAAATGTATTTTAAAATAATGATTTTTATTTGCGAGATGCTGTCATATAGTTAACCTGGATACAATACAATCTTGGTCACTGTGCAACTAACAACTTATCATGCATGAATGGAATGTGCCTACAAGCAATCGGGTGATATTCTCGTCTCTTTTGCGATTTTGTTATCTGACAAAAGCAATACACACTACAGTAACGATGCATATGCTAGCCGCCATCCGCTACATATACGAAGTTCGTGGATATATTTTTTTCTTTAATAAATCTCGCATGATGAAAAATAGAGGAATAGATGATAACTACGCAAGGTTGGTTTCTTTCATTTTATCTTCATGTTAGTATTTGTTTATCTATTTTATTGTACCGTGCAGTGGCGGAGGGGGGTCGGGGCACAAATTCAACACAAAATTATCTCCTTTATTATTTGCATGGAATAATTGAGCAAATATGATTGACAATATTGACTAGTAATGACAAGCTTTCAGTTTACGCGCGCACACACTAAGACATCAACATGAAGAAGAAAAAAAACATTACAAATACCTCTTAAGAACTTCATATTGCAGCAACTAAACACTAACAAAATGCTCAACATTATTCTCTCTCTCTCTCTCTGTGGAGAAAATACACAATGGAAAAAATACAACGATATTTCGCCCGGAGAATACAAGGTTTCCATCAAAGATCGCCTATTGGATCTATCGTGCTTGGGGATGATATCAATGGAAGCTCGCATAGATAAGCAAAAACTCGTATTCCTTGGTCGCATGTGTAGAACATCAGCAAATTTAACATCTAAAAAGGTTTTCCTCTGGGCTGTTGGAAATTTTATTTTTGACCCCCAACATAGCTACAACTCTTTTATATATGATGTAAATACTGTACTAAAAAAGTATGATTTAGAAGACTATCTCAACGACTTTATTTTCACTGGAAAATTTCCAGACAAAATAACATGGAAAAACTTAATTGGGACAAGAATACAGATATTAGAGGAGAGAAAACATGAAATGAGTATCAGAAATCCATCAGAGGGATTTGGTAGGTTTTTTAAAATTAATCCAGGATTAAAAATGCATCATCTATGGAAAATAACTTACACTGAGTCAAGCAGAAAAATGGAATATGGGACATTAATTCGTATTGGAGGAATGCAAGCAAGACCTGGACTGTGTCCCCTATGTAGCAAAATGAGTCATTACCGTATTTTGCACATTTCGATGAATTGTGGCTTGACCTCAGACGACAGAAACCACTTGATGGAAAGTCTATTTTCGTATATGCCTCCAGTGATTTACCGTGATTTCTGTGATCAGATCGATGATGTTATACTGATTATACTACTTGGTGGTTTAAATGATATATCAGAACGTTTAGAATTTGAGGCATGGATAAATATGATCAGACTATCTACCAAGTATTTCATTAAGATAAAGGATATTATATATCCGATTCAACAGAGAACTCACTCAAAATATAAGGAAAGAAATACTTGTACTGGATTGCAAAGAGAGTAGGAAACTATTTTTGTTGTGAGGATACATTTTCAAATGTTCTATCGTATATATATCTCTATCTAGATTAGTAATGATTTTAATTTATTTATTCGTTTGCTATTGGAAATAATTCAATAAGTAACGAATCTACTATTTTTGTGATTCTATGTATTTAAATGCATTTCTTTTTTGTCTTAAAATCTTCAGAAAATGGAGGAATAAAAGAATATCATCATCATCATCTCTCTCTCTCTCTCTCTCTCTCTCTCTCTCTCTCTCTCTCTCTCGTGTAATCGAGTGTGTATTATATGCAGCAGTGTTACAACCTGAAGCCTAAAATTAAATATATTTGTTATAATATGTGCGCTGCTCTTAGAAAATTGTATACGTATTCTGCAGAATATTATCTCTTAAGTATTAGTGTTTTATAAATCATTATTGATGATTTGACCGGAAGACTTAAATTGAGAAAGTCGTTGTTCCGAACTATATATATATATATATATATATATATATATATATATATATATACATATAGCAAGATATGTTAATTTGTGATATCTCATATATATGTACGTTACGAAGTATGATTATTTTCTTTTAAATAATATCAAGATAGTTTAGTTTGTTTAAAATTGTTCAATTTTTTCCTAATTAATTGTCTTTCGAGTTGGGCCGAATAATCTTAATTTGGGCCGAATTGTCTTAGGGAAGAATTTACTAAAATCTGGCATAAATAATACAACTTTCCCATCCCTCAACCTATTCGATCCCACAGCTTCAATCCATTTTTTTGTTGTTGGTAAACAAGGTCTTTCGAGAAAAGAAAGAACCCTTTATTCCCATCTTCACTCCTTTGGTTACGTCCATATGCAACACAGTGCATCATATTTGTTGTACAAAAACGCGATCATAAGATATATCACGTAGACATTTACGTGGGGAAATTAAACACTTGAATGGCATGGTTAAACAGAAGGGATAAGTGTACGCCATATATGTTTATGGCACGCGGAAATTACCAATTGTTTACTGAGATTGCCGAATATTTATTTTTATTTACAAAAGCGGATTTTTAAGTCTAATTAAACATTTTCATATTGTGCATACATAACAAATGCGTTTTTTAATGACTATAATAATATCACACGTTTGTACAATATAGGTGACCAGTGACCTTTGAATAAATCTTGACTTATCCAGTTGACACTAGGCAGTGTGCTTAGGGTCTACAAGGACTTTAATCCGGCCCTGCTTTGAGGATGTTGGTGGCATTTTTAAAGGGCGCTCGGATCCGACAGCCCACAGAGTGTAGCATATCTGAAAAAAATGGTTCTCAGGATTGGGAAATATATACTGGGATTCTACGTACAAATACTGTTGTCTGTTTTGCATTCTGCACTTAAGAGTACTTTGTGTGACCATGACAAGCTTACAGTTGTGTTCGGTAACAGATGTACCCAAATTTCGACCTAAGCTTGGTTTTCAATCAACACTTGAATATCGCCACAAATGTTTCATTGTTTTCAAATATAGTTATTAGAGTGATAAGAATTAAATTAATTAATTAAGCTAATTAAGCTTTTCTAGTATTATATGTCATTTAGAGTTTTGCCCTAATTCATGTACCGTTTGCTGTCGAGTGCATGAGGTATAGAAAACATTGGCTATTGAATAATACTGAATAACCATTGTTCTTCCTGATGCAGGGGGTGGAGCAGAGAATGGTACCAAATCAAATTCATTATAGAAGTTGATCGTATTCATGGGCAGATATTTTTCCGAACGGAGAAAAGTGAGCCGTTTCAGAAGTAAATCACATCAGTAACTATACCACTTTCATTGCCACTGTGGAAATATCATTTCTTCAGATGATACATTTCAATATCTGTCTCACTAATGAAATATCGAATACATAAAAATATGTTCTGTGACAAGTGAGACACGTGACCACTGACTGTAAAAACTCCAGCCTTCCACCAGCTACAGATCCATGACTAAAGGTTTTTAAGTTCGCACATGAAGAGATCTTTGAGGAGGTTGATATATTGTCCATGCACGTATAAATGAGCAAGATCTTTTGATAGTTCAATTCAAGTGTTGATGTGAAAGCAAAGCCCTGAATGAATATATATATATATATATATATATATATATATATATATATATATATATATATATATATATATATATATATTTTTATATATATATATATATATATATATATATATATATATATATACATATATATATACATATATATATACATATTTATATACATATATATATATATATATATATATATATATATATATATATATATATATATATATATACCTTGTCAAATACTCTAAAAGCTTCGCTCAGTTCTTCTTCCGTTTCGTTATCGTACATCTTGCGCGACATCAGCTTGAGGAATTCTGGGAACTTTATAGATCCGCTTCCTGCAAAAATGAACTGTTTCTTTAAAATGTCTTTGAGAAAAAAGACAAAGGAATAGGATATTTATTGAAAATGCTCCACTGAAAGGAATGGGAGAGGTGGAGAAAGACAATGTTTTTAATGATGTTGTTTGGGTTAGAACTTTGGGTATGAGTTACTCCACCCTTTACTTACTCTTGCCTTTCTTTTCAGCCCGTATGATCATACAGTAACATTCTCGTTTGCTTTGTAATAAGTTAATAATTCTTTAAAGAAACAAACATTTCTTAGCCTAACATCATGTTGATAAGAGTTCTGTATTTGACTTCTATCTTCTGGACATTTTCTTATAGTGTTATTAATCATGTACTTTCTAGCTGGAACGGTTTGTGTGTGTGTGTGTGTGTGTTACAGCGAAACCGTCATTACGGCGACAGTTCATTGTCACTGGGTAGTCATTATGGCGACAGTAGCATTAGGGTGACAAAATTTGTGTCACCTTAATGTTTGCTCTCATGCTGTACATTATCTATCTCATTTATTCACATACAGAATTTCATGTAAGTATTATAATATCGCCTTGAACTCATATTTAATGTTTTTTACTTAAGATATACATCTAGTTATTAAATATTGTTATGCAAAAATGTGTACGTGTGTTAAAGTTGTGTTTAGCCCCACCGTCACTAAATAACCATTAAGGCGACATTTAAAAAAATGCTTCCACTTTTATCAAAGTCAATTAATATTTTTATGATATTTAATAAAATGATTTAAAATAGTAATTAACACTTTGTAATGGCTTTTCTTTAAGATCAAATTCAATGACAGCTCATAACACACTCAACTTTTTGAAATGCAGTAGAAGAAACCGCAATAGTTTGTGTTCTTTTCAGGTACTGTTTTGTTAATAATAAATAAACGAAACGAATTTAATGACTGTTAGTTACATGAAATCATCATAAACAAGACATTACTGAAGCGTGTATGACATTTTTGTTATATTGTGCATAGACTTATAATATATTTTATTAAAGATTTAACATATCGCAGTTTGTTTACATTTAATGTTCAATTTTTATTACAACCTTTAAGTTCTTTTCGTAAAATAGTTTACCATTTAGCTGTTACTTTGACGGTATTAGCCAGGGATCACTGGTCGTTGTAAGTATCACTTTATAGTGTTTTTCTCAATGATTTAAGTAATGACTTTTTCCCATAGAGTGTTTTATTCATGAGACTCTTGACTTGCAAGAACTGCTTTTATAATTCGGTGTCTTTGTACTGTAAACTAGTTATTTTCTAAGTCTGATATTGTAGATATACTCATCAATGCTCTTTAATGGCGTAACAAAAATGACCATTTTTGTTACGCCGTTGAAGAGCATTGATGATAGTTATACATTACGGTATCATTTAAAAACAAAATTAAGAAGAACAGCATGACGTTTACAAAAGCAAATTAAGGCTTACTTTTCTGGAGATTAAAACAGCGATCTAGTGAAAACATAAAAACAAAAAGTACTCCTGTAATGCTTCGAATGGTTTGTCTATGGCACACAATTTTGGCCATAAGGTATAAACTATTATAATCTGCGTTCGCGAAAATCAATCAGAAGATACTTTTGAATCTCATTTTTAATAGGATATATACTAGCATATGCATGATATATATTTAAAAAATGGCTTTAATTTCGATATTTTGCTCATATTCATTTCCATTGTTTGTCCTAGCGAATAAAAATATTCACATTAGGGTCAATGATTAGGTTTTTAAATAAGTAGTGGGGCACCTTTTTCTTAGAATGGGCATTATTTTAACTAAGGTATTTGTCAACCATTGGGTATCTGCAGATAATAACAATTAGAATTTAGCATGGATACATCCACATGTTTTGTCTAATTGTTCAAAAACTTGTTTCAAAAGCAGATATTTTTCCAGTTTGGAGAATGGGGCCTGGTTCATAGAATTTAGAACTTTTGCCATTGAAATGGTCCTTTGGTAAAATTTATTGGAAAAATCTTAATATAGAGTGATTATAAAAATTGTGTAGTAATAATTATAATATTACATAAACAGCAAGTACTTGAAATAAAGAATAGCCTGGTGCCCCAGTCCTACAATATAACATGATATTTGTGGTCTGGTGCAACCAAAATATAAATACCAGGTGATTCATCGTACATTTTAGTACTTCCTAGTGCCTGTGGCCACCCTAAATCTAGACCAGGCACTTTCCATATTCTAAGTAAGTTGACAACTTGGTTGACTCCAAAAAAGTAATATTTAATTTCCATGACAAAACCTTGATCACACATACAAAATGCTGCATTTTCATTGTAAAGTTCTTCAAAGACACTGTTAAATTATTCATATTCAGCAACTTATTAGGGCTCCATTAGTTGCGTCTTCCACCTTAGGAAGATTTTTGCATAATTCAGGACCCATGCTACCAGGCAAAGTGGTGACTAAGTATAAAAATAATGTTAAGTTCAGCTTTTTCTTTTAGACAAGCAAAAACAACTTTGCCCTGTGATTGTTCAACTGTACATCAAGTGACTGTAGATGTGCTCCCTCTACTTAGCCAGATATTTCCTGTGTAGTTGTCTTGTTGCATTATTCCTCAAGGCAATAAGCATTGCATGTATCAGATAAATGATGTTGATATCAATTGCGCCAACAATCAAACACTGGCACAATCATAGGCATGTGCTGCAATACACTTTCCATAAACTCTGAGCAAAGTTATCATGGTCTGATTTCCACAAGTTATATTTTGATGAAAACATAACAATTTTTGTTTCCAAATTAAGATCTATATGTATAAAAAAAATTGTTTTAAAATTAGCAAAGGGCTCTTTGATTGTTTGGAGTTATTTTAACTGATGTGTTCTTCATAAAATCAGTTTGACACCGTAAATAAACTTGTCATGTGGCTTTGGCTAATGTGGGTATGTGAGAAAGCTTGCCAGTAGCTTCTCATGGGTCGGTGGTTGTTTCCGGGGTTTTCCCGGGATCTTCCTCCACCATTAATACTGGCAGCCATGTATAGCCTATCGTGTGCTGGAAAATGGCATTAAACCTTACAACAACAACAATAACCTGTCATGTGGCAATAAGGGCAGATATCACTGTATCTAGGAAGTACATCTTGATTAGATTGTCTTGGGGTATTTTTTACTTAATTTAATTCCTTTTTTGCCCAATGGGCGGAAAACTCAAGGAAAAATATACAATTCATAGAATGCATTTGTCAAAATATTATGTGATAAAGATTCGACATAGAATATAATTATGTAAGTCAGAAATGTAGGAGATAATGCTACAATTGGAATTCAAGAAGCCATGTAACGTCAAGATTGTTTTCTGACATTGATAACAATACATTGCAAAAGAAAGCAGTGAAGCATGCAATATTTAATGAACAACATTAAAATTAATATGTAGATAAATACTAAAACCATAATGCTGCAATCCTATCAGTTGATTATTTTAACAAAACTAGCATGTGAGTGGTTATTGATAATTTCTAATCTCAACATGACACAGGGGTCAAGGTAGACTTGACTTTTAGGGATAAGTGACTTCTTCTTTTGGACATAACAGGGAGAAGTGGGAGCAAAGCAAAAAATGCAAAATATGTATATCTGAGAGAAAATCTGTTTTGAGAAACCAGGATCTGCCTGCACAGTTTGATTGATTATAGTGTTTTGACCTGTTATGGGAGACCACATATCTTGAGAGACCATTATTGTTTGATAGATGGGATTGTCTTTCAAGACAGGTTCTACTGTATCTGCTTTTGTGTGTTGTTATCGTTCTCTTATGTTAATTATGCCCTCTAATTCCCAGTGTGCATATTTGTATTTAACATTGGTTTTAAGCAATAATTTATTCTCAAGTAGAACATTTTGTGAGTTATCTCCAGTTGTCAAGCTAAACTTGAATTTTAGGGAGAATGGACTTTTCCTTTTGGGCAGAAACAGGATAAGTGAGAGCTGAACAGGGAGAAGTGTGACACAAACAGGGAGAAGTGGGAGCAAAGCGAGTCATGCACAAAATATATATATATGGGTAGGTGGGTGGGTGTGTTTTCATTCTCTTATTTTAATTATGCCATCTTTTTCCCAGTATGCATATTTGCATTTATCATTGTTTTTTTAAGCAGTACTTTATTGTGAAGTAGAACATATTTTGAGTTCTGTTTCATTTATAAATACGTTTGGTGCATGTTTATAAACTATCATCTATAACTATAATTTTGCAATATGACTTAAAAAGATAACAACAGAAGCTATACATTGTAATAACTGCAATGGTAGTAGCTGGTGCAGGAAAGTAACATTTCCATTGGTCAGAATGTTAGAACTACTTTTCTAAGAATACCCACTTCTATAAATAGAGTCCCGTGTACAGCATAAGATAAACACTGCCACTGAAGGCAGACACGAAGTAAGCATTAAAGGAAAACAACATTCTTTCATTTTTTTAAAAATAAAAATAATTGAATAAATTTGGCTTCCATTGGTTGAAGGACTGGTATTATGATGACCTTATTACAATCAAGCAGGACAATCCCAAATGCTAAATATAGCTACGTAAACGAAAAAAACCCAAACATGTATTACTACGCCCAATTAAAATTTCTATTTTTTAATGATGCAAACAACATAACATAACGAATAATTTATATTTCAGTTATAAGAATTTAACGTTTTTTACTGAGTTTATCGTGGTATAAACTGTCAATTCTCGAAGTGCGTTATTTGCTGTGTGAATCGGCAACTGACAGTTTATACCACGATAAACTCCGACAAAACAACGTTAAACTCTTACGTAACCGCTCACTTTATAACTTCATTATGATTATGACAGTCTTTTGATATGATTGCAAATGTAAAGTATAATTATTTGTCTATGTTAGGGATTAGTTCAATAATATTTGCTTTGCTTTTTTATCTTCTTCATATTTTCACAGAAATTCGTGAACTTAGAAAACAAGCTTGACCTTACTTCATCTCTTGAATTCCACAACATAGAGCATTGTTCTGTGTGTTTCAGACCGACATAATTGCATTTTAAAGCTAAATATTCAGTAAAGTAATATTTAGACTGCTTTGTATGAATTGTATATTTTCCTGAATATATTTGCCCAGTGGTTTACAAAAAGAGACAATCTAACAAAGTGGTACTTCCCAGACACGTCGATGTCCACCATTGATTCCACATGACACTGGTTCACTTAGAGTTCCAAAACGATTTTTGAAGATAATACTGTACATGCAGCAGTTAAAATGTTCAAGTTACCGATTTTATTCTTAAAACACAAATTGTTATTTACTACGTTTAAGTTTCACAACACAAGTTTATATGTTTTTATCATCAAATGATTGTGGAAATTGGGCAGTAATAGTTGCTGACTTACTCGTGAAATGATAACGGTCAAGCACCTTAAAAAAACCCACATGCCTGTGAATCTGTAAGAATTTGTTTGTCTGCACAATTGATATCAACACCAGCTATATGATAGCTTGATGCCAACATTTTGCACTAAGCTATAACACTGGAACTAACCTGGCTAAGTGGGGTGAGCATCTAAAAAAGATGATCCATCAATGTACTTTTAAAAAATCACAAGCGAAGTAGTTTTCTCTTTCCTAACAGAAGAAGGGAAAGTTTACATTTTTTATGCAACTTAGTCACCCACTTCGCCCGATAGCATGCCTCAGTGGCATCACTCCTAGCATTCAGCCAATCAAATAACACTATCTGACTCATTTGAGTAATTGACTTGGTTTTTATTCTTTTAGACCATTGTCTTTGCTAGCGAAGAAAAATCCTTCAAGCCTGTTAATTTTCCTTTAAAACTAAATATTTATAACTAAAACTTGTTGAAAAGCATTCCAAATGTTTTCCAAGGTTTATTTTGAGAAATTCAGTTATGACAAAATGACACACTTGTAAGATAAAGGATAATGTTTTCCTCCTGCTGGAACAATGTGTCAAGCCTTTTGTAGCACATATATCAAAATTATTAAGAAAGTCCCTCATTCTAAAAATAGATGCATGCACATTTCATGCATATCATCATATTCATGTCTGTGCCGATTTGGTTGGAAAGAAGGGTCTAGCTCATTCATTTATTGACTTTTATGCTTCAGTTTTTCCATCAGTGCATAGTTGCAGTAATGTTTTATCAACAACAATGA
The DNA here is from genome assembly GCA_028554795.2 of Sinohyriopsis cumingii. Taxonomy (NCBI): domain Eukaryota; kingdom Metazoa; phylum Mollusca; class Bivalvia; order Unionida; family Unionidae; genus Sinohyriopsis; species Sinohyriopsis cumingii. The sequence goes on from CM068825.1 coordinate 105,481,497, forward strand.
AATTAGGACAGATACTACAGTGTGAAAACATGTAGTTTCAGGTATATGCTACAGTTATTATCTCTTATGTTAGTTTAGAAAACTGTATTTTAAGTGCTAGCTGATTCAGCATTTTTATCAATTTGCAATTACATTACTGTAATCTAGGTACTCCTATCAATTAAAATTATTTGTGATGTACAGTTTCTACACTGCTCTTTTAGGTATTATGGCTAAAATACACTGCATATGAACATGATACATTTTTTACACTTACAAATGATATCTGCATTGAAAAGTATTATTATTATTATTTCCATTTCCACAGCTCGGTCTATATGGTATGATGGCTGCTAATGATTATGTAATAATTGAATGGGTGACTCAGAAGAAGGATCCACCAGGATTCAGAATACTTGAATCTGATTCATCACGAGGTCTGTTTTTTTTTTTTCTTCTCCATCTTGTATAATATTGTGTGTATTTTGGTAATTTTACATGTATTCATCAGGTTAACATACATTATTTGAACAACTTTAGTTAATTAAATTTATAAGAAAATAATAATCTTTTCAATGACATGGAGACTTTGCATACTTATATGCTCTTACACTCACCTGTACTTTTGGAGTTTTAAATAAAGTAATGGTAATTGAAGCAGAAAAACAGTAAATGAGCATTAAAGTTTACATTCAAAGACATTGCATAGAATAATAGTCTTAATAAAATTAAAAGGGATGCTATTTACATGTTATTATGTAGCAGCCATTTCAACATATTTACTTGTTATATTATTGCATAGACAGCATTTTTAAAAGTTACTTTGTTATCTTTTTATTTATGTGGTATTCAGGGAAGCATTAACATTAAAAGTAATTGTGGTCAACTTGACTTTGACTCGCTTCTAAATATCTTAATCAATGTTTATATATATGTAACTTTGGTGATGTTTAGTTGAAAAGATAATGAAATAAATTCATACATTGTTTACATTTAAGACAAATGCATGTAATCGGTAATATTTATTGCAATCGATTTGCCACAGAAAATATAAAAATATATTTGGCTGACTATCCATTTTTTTCTTGACGACCCTTGCACTTTTTGCACCCCTGGGTGAATTTATTTTTATACATTGAACCACTCCAGTAATCTTAGTGGCTTTGACATCTGTGTTAGATGCAGTAGGTTGTGGGTTACAACCCTGACCCAGGCCTACCAATTACTTAGCCAAAAAACGGTATTAGCAGCTGGCTGGGTTGGCGCTTAGCATTAACAGGTTAATGTGACTAGGTGGGACATGATTCCACATGTTTGCGGCCTGATGCCCAAGTGCTAGACATCACTGTAAACTGCCACATTGCCGACATCATAGTGATATGACTGAAAAATTGTTAAAGCCATTTTACAAATCCAAATCAGACACATGCACAAAAGTAAATAAAGTTCCAAAATCGATTTGTGCATGTAATTGAGTTGGCTTTTTGTCCAGTACATGAATAATTTAAATTGCTTCTAACTGAGCTGGTTTAGCCCATTGCTTCAAGTACATATTCGAATATATTATATACAGTGTTTTAAAAATAAAAAGTCCCTTTTTAATTTTGTTTGGTTCATACCTGAATGAACCCAACTTTTTTTAAGCCATGCCTGCCTGTACTACTTTTCTGTACATAATGATGAATGAAGACTATATTTAGAATATGGGATGATTAAGTCATAATTCTTACTTAAGATTTTAATTACAAGCACTGGACATTGTTTATAAAAAAAGAGATATCTTTGCTAATGCTACAAGTAATATACACTTTAAAAGAAAAATTAAGCATCATCTGCTTACATATCTTGTTAAGACATGATATTTCCATGAGATACTCATTGGTATGTGTGTATTAATCAGTTATTTGAAATCTGTATACCATTAAAATATGGAAATTTAAAATGTAGTCTTTATATTAAAACAAACAAAAAAACAATAATCTGTTTACACTGGGACTCAAACCCAGGACATTCATATTATTGACGCCACTGTAACAATCTGAGCTATGCAGTCACTTGATATGTTTAGTATTAGATAATTTATAAAAGCCAGTGAACTGGAAAACTTTCTCTGATTAGTTGTAAATATATCACTGTGATTCACTGTTATGTAATTATTGTGCCTTAATGAGAGTGAAGTTCAAAATATGAATAAATAAAAGAATGTTATCAAAATATGAGTCTATTTAACTATTTATGCAGTTGAATTTAATTATAAGGATTGGCCATTTATTGTTTAATGTTCAATGAAGCATGAACCCAAAAAATCATGCTGTGCACACTTTGTATGATGTGCATAATAACTGGAATATAAGACTACTTTTATTGTTCATTTTTTTAAATAATGTAAAATGTGATATTTACATATTTGTCTTTCTTACAGTATAGAGTGTTTCAGATTGTCTGCACATGAAAGGATGTACTTTTTACTTTGTGGCTATTTATATTTTTCAGTCACATTAGCATATTGCATACTGCCTTCATTATTTTTAAATTAAATTACAGTCATTACTCCTTTATAGCAGTTGTTGGTTGAAGAAACATTGAATCAGATGTCGTTCCATCCATAGCACTGTCAGATAAGTATCATGATAAACATTTTTATACTTTACTCCATAAATATCTTTGATTTAAATGTTGTTTTTTTCTGGGACGGGATTGATTCTTTTCATGATTGTGAAAGAAATACTTTATTCAAATAAATAACGTAACGCTTGTGAAACTTTATTCAAATAAATATAATAAAGCTCAACATATATATATATATATATATATATACTAATTCTATCTTCTGCCTCCGTTTGTAATATTGACCCCAAAATTCTATTTCATCATTATTATAATTATTAAAGTAAATAATTTATTATTTGAATGTATTATCATCAGTTTGCTTATACCCATATGTATCACTATTAATAGTGGCCCTGAAACTAAAATATTTCATTCGTATTAATAAAGATGAGTATAGTATAAAATGTTTATATTTTTCTGACATGATGCTTTGTTTTTGCCAATATTTTATTTTTCAGGTCGTGTGCTATAACCATTGATAATCTAAGTAAGCACATGTTGCATGCGCAACAGCACACACTTATAATTTGCTGCTTCTTGTACTAATGCTTTTAATTGACAGGGTCCAAAATATTTTAGTATCAGATGTTACCTTAGGACTCGGAATGAAATGATATGTAAGGCTGATAAAGTGTAAACAGGCAAGTTCAAGTATATCATATAATCCACAAGTGTTGATTGCTGTCAGTATATCAGTTCCAAGTATGATAATAGATGAACAAAAATATTTGTACTCAGCATTTGTAAGGCATATTGTTGAGCTATTAAAATAAATAATATAGCTTTAATTGGGAATTTCGGTTTTCTTCATAGTAAAATGTTTAGTATCTGAGCCTTTTGCTAAATATTCTTATTAGGCCAACGAGTCCTGCATAATATTGATACCATCAATTTAAGGATTAGATATTTTGGTCTGTAATACATAAAAAAAATACCATCAATTTCAGCGGAAGCAGTTTTGGCCATTATTGTACAATATTGACAATATCATTGTAATGGGTGTATATTTTGGACCCTAAAGCAAGCTTATTAAGGTAGATAATAATATTTTTCATATTTTTCATTGAACAATTATTTATCTTTCTTATCAGCACCCTGTGTACTATTTTTGCTCTGCTAATTTCAGTGCATATTAGCACTCTTAACATGCTTATTTTCCATGTATATTTGCACACTTAACATGCTTATTTTCCTTGCATATTTGCACTCTTAACTTGCTTATTTTCCTTGCATATTTGCACTCTTAACATGCTTATTTTCCTTGCATATTTGCAATCTTAACATGCTTATTTTCCTTGCATATTTGCAATCTTAACATGCTTATTTTCCTTGCATATTTGCACTCTTAACATGCTTATTTTCCTTGCATATTTGCACTCTTAACATGCTTATTTTCCTTGCATATTTGCACTCTTGACATGCTTATTTTCCTTGCATATTTGCAATCTTAACATGCTTATTTTCCTTGCATATTTGCAATCTTAACTTGCTTATTTTCCTTGCATATTTGCAATCTTAACATGCTTATTTTCCTTGCATATTTGCAATCTTAACTTGCTTATTTTCCTTGCATATTTGCACTCTTAACATGCTTATTTTCCTTGCATATTTGCACTCTTGACATGCTTATTTTCCTTGTATATTTGACCCTTAATATGCTAATTTCAGTGCATATTAGCATATGCTAAATTAAATTAATATTAACAACTTTAACTTTGGCTTTTCAGGATTTTCATTATATGTGTGCTACATTATTGGATGCAGTGATATTTAATGGAGCTTTTACTGGTAATTTTGACTGTCAGTGCTATTAATGTACAACGTAAAATTGGGAAAGACAGGATAATTTATTGATGTCATGTGAGTTGCTGCATAAATTTTCATGATGAACTATATTTTAATATACAAATATTGTTCTGGTAATGATAGCATCCTTCTTTAAACCATTAAACAGCGAACCTAGTCAAAAGAGAATTTGACATAGGACAGTAATTAGTATTTTACTCTTATGACTAGAAGATATAACCGATTTACAGGGTTCTGTTATTTTATTACCCGGCAAGATATTAATGCTGGTAGCAGTGCCACAAAAGTACATTTTGTAGCCTATCTTTAAATACTGTCATTTCACCTCCAGATAAAACAGTCATCTCCTTGAAATCAATTGCAAAGGGCCAGTTTGTGTTGGAGCACCCTGGAACATTGCTATCATACAATAATAGCATTGTAAGACAAAACGACTATGACAGGAGACGACTTAAGAGTCAGCTGCTGTTTTTTGAACATAAGGGTGATAAAATGTGGTTAGTATAATTTATAGTCTTTAATAGAGTTAATAATCATTTAGTTTTGTCCAAGTAGCCTATCAATGTACACCTCCCCTTCCCATTTGGTACCTTAAAAATATAGAATACTATCTTCCAAGTAGCCTATCAATGTACACCTCCCCTTCCCATTTGGTACCTTAAAAATATAGAATACTATCTTCCAAGTAGCCTATCAATGTACACCTCCCCTTCCCATTTGGTACCTTAAAAATATAGAATACTCCCTTCCAAGTAGCCTATCAATGTACACCTCCCCTTCCCATTTGGTACCTTAAAAATATAGAATACTCCCTTCCAAGTAGCCTATCAATGTACACCTCCCCTTCCCATTTGGTACCTTAAAAATATAGAATACTCCCTTCCAAGTAGCCTATCAATGTACACCTCCCCTTCCCATTTGGTACCTTAAAAATATAGAATACTCCCTTTTATTATGTTTGTTAGGCAACAGTAAGATGGTATTTTTTATTTTTAAAGAAGCATCAGTTATTTTAATATGTCTTGTTCTTTTATATGTTTTAAAAGTTTTGGACTTTGACTTTTCTTAATTGGAGGCTTTGCTTTGCACTAATTGAAATCCTGCTATTTTCGATATTTATATGCTGCAATTGCATGATGGCATGAATAGATTTTATGTCCATTACAACAGTTTTTGGGGGACATATTTTACAATTTGTTATCTGCTTTCCAATGAGGCTTTTATGCAGATTCATCTGAACAAAATTAACTTAAATATATGACAACTTTATCACCTGACCTAATTTAAAGGCTTTTGTATTTTGTAAAAACATGTATTTGTTAATTACACCCTCAAACGCATACATTAGGGAAAATTATTACCTAGACACCTTTAAATTAAAGTAACTCATTCTTACAAAAAAGATTTAATATTGTGACCTTTTTTGCACACTTTAATGGTTATAATGACATGGGTTTTTCTGTAAAAGATTTCCTATAATGTCTACTTGGTCCTAAATGAAAATTATGCCATTATGATATCTAAAACCACAACCATGATGGCCATCTTAAATATATTCTTATTATTTCTCCTTTTTTTCATATCATACTAAAAAAACTGCACATTTGATGCTTATTGCAGCATTGACTCAACATTATCGAGACAGTTTGGCTGCCGCATTCAAAAGAACAGTAACAATGCTAATGTGTACAGAGAAGTTATTGTTATTAATGGACAAATGTACTTAATATACAGAGCTTCAAAAGACATTTTCCCTGGTGATGCATTGATATGTAATGAAGAAAATGGTGCTGAAGCCAGTGATCAGGTAAGATGAAGAGAAATTAACACTAGTGTTAATTGGAAACTGAACATTTAACTAATCAGAATACACATTTTTGTCAGGTCAGGTCTGCCAGTTGTCTATGGGGCTTTAAAATTTCCATCTCCATCAAACATTTATGAGTGGTAAATGTCTTGTCCATCTATTTGTTATACAAACAATTCTTGCTTGTTTAATAATAAAGCAGTTTTACCATAGTCTCTTCATGAAGTGAGAGAAGGATGACAGAGATCACATTTGTGTAAAAGGTTAATGACACAACAGTACATCACTGGCTATATCGTGCCAAATAGGTTTAGGTATTTCAAAAGGGAATACAATATATGGGCCAAAAGAGTAAAATCAGTAAGATACAGCTGAAATTTTGTTATAGAAAATACACTCTGATAAAAAGAAATCCAAGACCTAGGACCTGTAACATTATGATGGGACACATTCATCTGTAACATTATGATGGGACACGTTCAGCTGTAACATTATGATGGGACACATCCAGCTGTAACATTATGATGGGACACATTCAGCTGTAACGTTATGATGGGACACATTCAGCTGTAACATTATGATGGGACACATCCAAGGTTGAACAAGTTGCCTTAATTAGCAATCATACTTAAGTGACATTGAGCTGAGGTGGCGAGATCTATGTACATGTATGTGAGAAAATAGCTCACCATTCCTCATAATTTCTTTTCATGTGCAATCTTGTGCATAGGAAGACTTTAACTTTAAGTAATTCAAAGTAGATACTATCTGTCCTGTTTGTAATATTAACATTATCTATCATATGTACTGATGTCTGATAAGAATTAGACAGTTATGACTAATTCATGTGTATTTTTCATTTGGATCCATATTTAAGTTTTATTTTGATGATCCCATACATTAAATTGTATGCCAGTCATCAAACATGAACATCATTTGAATAAATTGCAGATCATTCTTAAAGTAGAAGACAACTCAAGAGAGTTTGCTCCGCTGTGGAAAACGTTCAGTGTTTTTCAGAAACCAGAGGACTTTACTGAAGTGGCAACTTGGGGTACTTTCATCCAAATAATTATACACTTTTGTCTTTGACATTTACAAAAGATACATCAACAAAAATTAATGCTTTTAATTAAAAGAGATGGACAACAAAAGGCACATAAGCATGTTAATGAGCAATATAATTAAAACTTTATGTCAGTATAGACTCAAAAGAAGATCCTTGTTAGCATAAATTTCTTATTTGGTTTCTACTGTAATGTTTTTCTCTCTCATTATTCTGAATTTTTAAAATCATATTTCTTCTCATCAGCTACCATTTGCTCCATATCTATGTTTTAATATCATATGTCGTAACTAAAGCAATGTAAGCTCCATTTGCTTATGCATCTTGTTTGTGCACTTTATAACAGACATGAAAATTATAAAATGACAAAGTCATAAATGACTTTCAGGGTTGATACAACTCTTTTCGACTGTAACTAACATTGGCACACATACAGTGGAAGCCCTGCAAACATCATATTAAAAAATAATTTCAATTTGGTTATTTTCATGGGCAACAATTTTAATTGTTTTATTTAATTCATGGATTTGTACTTTATTGTTTGCAATGATGGATCAGTATTTATTTCTTTAGTCATTTATTAATTTTTTATTTTATATATTAACCATGGAATAAACAATGGCATAATCATCAAAAAAGTATTGTAGGAACATATCCCAAAAGTCCAATCTCAAGATAACCACAAGTCGAAAGATACTTAAAAGGATCCTTGATACTAATTACATTTTTGTGTGTTTTTAGCACCCGATAGAAAACCTGCAAGTAAAAATAGATATTGTGAAGTCTGCAGGTGCACATATACAAGTCTGAAACAGGTATTATTTAATTCCTATACTAAAATTTATTTTATAGTTCAGCTTGATGAAGATAGTGTTTAATGAACTAAATCTCTTTTGTCATACTCCTTACAATGACTTTAGAAAACAAAGAAAATATAGCTGGCATGTGACTGAATCACAGAAAGAATTATTGCAGTACTTTGCTTACTAAGAATATATTTACAGTCACCATTTTTAACAGTGTGTTAAATCTGCTTCAGAGAATGAGTTATTGGGATTATTGATGTGTATTTATGTCTCAGTTGTCAGAGATAATCAGCTATTAGCCTCATAAGGATTGATTATGGAGAGACATTACATGTACTTACTTTTTACCAGTAATTATACATGATATGAAATTATATTTCATTTTTTTTTAAAGTGATAAAATTGTTTGATTTCAGCATCTTGCTCTGGTATCACATCAGCAGATTCAATTACAGTCAACATACATGGTAGGAAAGCAAAACTTCCAGGTTTAATGTGCAAATATGGGTAGCACACAGGAATATAATGGAAGAGTTTGAGCAAGAGTTCACCTATTTCTTTCTCTTAAATATTCTGACAGATAAAATAGTATTGTATAAATATTCTTAATATTCTTACATTATCAGTTATGGAGACATGTACATTAATAAATGAGTCACTTGTAAATTTCATAGAAAAATATTATACTCATTGAAATTATCTCTGACCATAAAAGACCAGCTGGACCTGGCCCAAAAATGTAAAAGCTTATTATTTAGTTTTTTTAGCTTGGAGTATCTCTTCTCGGTATATGTAGTATGCAAGATCCATAATGGAAACATTTTTAAAAAATTGCTCATTATAAAATATATTTTCTCATTTGTATCTTTTGGATTAGCAATGGGGTTATGTGGTAAATATACATGTTCCTCCATCTGTTGGTTAGTATATATCACACATTATGGAAGACACAAGCTTGAAATCTAGGTTTCTGTTGGTAGATATGCATATTAGTATTGTAACATTATCTATATTGTCACTGACTATACTCATATCACTTTTGTACAGAGTAAATTGTATAGGTATTGGAGAACATTTGCTTCATAGAATGGGAATTATATACATTTGAACTGACTTATACAAGATCCGATCAATTGAATTATTTTCTTCATTTTCTTCAATTATTATTTCATACATGCTTTTTTCACATATACGTTATTACAAAAACAGTTAATTTGGGTATGCATCTACTTCTCTATTTCAGGAAGAAGACGCAACCCTAAATATTGAAAAACTTGTATGCAAAGTATGTAAAATTATACAGGTTGGAAATTCAACTAACTTTCAACCATGTGCACTGTTCCGTTGTTTTGTTTAATAGCTTCATAAATTGTCATCTGTTATTCTGAATTAGAGATTATATGTAATTTGTAATATGTTGATTTATGATTTTTATTACTACCTTGTGCTCTGTGAATATTTACAATTCGTCAATACATATTGGTGAAATTTTCAATTTATTTTGAAGGATATTATTTGTGTATGGATTTTTATGGATATTTAAGTTTTATTTTTGCACTTATGTGCTCCAGTTTTCTTTTTCATTTACCTGGTTTTCACTTAGATAGTTTTAGTTGAATGTTATTAAATTTATTTAAAACATATGATTCAAGATACATGTAAATAGTAAATAAAGTTTCATATATTATTTTGTATAGGTCTAGACCATTTATTATGCTGCAATTTATTTAATCATTTTTAAATTGGATAATTTGATTTTCAGATGGATGATAAAAATAAAACAAGAAATAAATAACTAAATAAATAAAAGAAAATGATAACAATTTTTTAAAAACATTTATTAAATCAGATTAATCTTTCAACTTTGAAGTGTTTACATATTAGTTATGAAAAGGTTCATGCTATGATTATGGTTATTTCTTATGCTTTTAAATGTTTTTGTTGGCAATTTACTGCTTTAATCCATTTGTTTTTAATATTTATGCAGTTTTGTATAATGGCCAGAACTTGTGTTGCATATTACTGCATATTACTTTCACATACTCTACAATTCCATGATGTCAAGGTGCTGTAAGGAAATACTTAAATCTATGCATGTGGTACAATATTTTGATCCACTAATGATTTTTAAATCAATGGTCTAGAATGTTGATGGAGGAAATGGGGTTAATCAAGTCAGCTGCATGGTACTAATTAACATTAGTAAATTTTGTTCTGCTTTTTAGATCACTGCAGAAAATATGGATGATTTTCCAAATGATCTATTCACAAATGTAAGTCAACATCAGCTTTGCCACCTTGATATAATATAATGCATATATAACTGTATTTGTGGGTCTCTTCCTGTGTGTAAAATCAATACAGGTTTTATAAAAAAAATACATGTTTTCTTGCCTGGGTGTATAAGAATGCAAGTAACATTGGCATTCATAGCATCATGGTTTTCGTATGATAGGCATCAGATACAAAGATGTAGGAGGGTTATAAGATTGATACTTCTTTTCAAAAGACCACATAGTAGTCTTTTGTGATAATGTAATGACTTATACTTTCAACATGACTTGTTCCAATGCTTTTGTAACCGACAAAAAAATTAATGAAAGTTGAAAGTCAGTGACATGCATCTTTAAATGGCAATAAATCTACGGAATGATTGTTTTATGTGTATCATAGTCACATCCCTTTTTCCTTACTTTGGCTGCTGCATAAACTATATAGCTCTTGTAAAATAAATAACATTCATAAATATTATTTGTTTTAGATCACTGCAGTTAATATGGATGAAGTTGACAGTGATTTAATCCCAAATGTAAGTTAATATCCATTTTGCCCCCGTATTCATTAAAATATTATTGTAATGATCACAAAAGTTGGCTGAAGTATTACAAAAGTCCCTCAAACATGGTAACTGCATAAACATTTTTCCTAAGTCCCACAGAGTAGTTACATTCGCACATTTATTAAGTGACACATGCTGGAGTTGCATTAAGAGCTTTTTTGAGTAAGTTCCACATATTGGTAACAGTATTGTCATTTTCATTGAGTAAGAAGCACATACACTTTTGCCGCATTCAAAATTTTATGTCAGTACATAGAACCTGTCTGCCAAATATTACTCGATATTTTATGCTCCCAATTTTCATGAACTGCTGCATAAGTAACTAAAGTACTTAGTGCTGAAATTCCAAGAAAAATCATTCTATCAGCTTGTAAATGTTTATTCCCCTTCACTTTGGCATATACTATTCCTGCAGTTTGATATTCAGAAGGGACTTACTTGATGATCTAAAGTCTTATCAACTAAATCAAACAGATTCTTGAATTCTATCATTCCTTATGATTTTTTTTCAGGTGTCAAATCTAGATATTGTAATGGACTCTGTGAAAAGTGACATGGTAAGAAAATATATTTTGCTAAGCTGTCTTCCACACAGAAATATGTCATCAGTATTAGCAAATCAAGTCCTAATACATCGCCATTTAATCTTACATGGTTCAGTAAGAATTTTCCATCCATATTTATGTGTTTCACAATTATACTGGAAAATATCTAGTTATTTTCATCTACATCATTGGTGTTTGTGGATGTACCTAATCAAATCTATGTACATTCTAAGTCCTTTTCAATTACATCCCCATTGTACTGATAGCAGTATCTGAAATGTATGAATGAGGTGTTATGTAATACGTACACAATATTTTAGTTTGGGGATATGACTTGTTTTTATAACAATGATTGAAATGTCTCGGTATTAACAAATCGTTCAGCCATAATTTATTTTTCTTAATTTGCACCAAATCTTGGTTTTGAGTATGTACCATATTGCCATATATCATCAATATTTGACAGGTTTGTATCAGAAGAATAACTATGTGATGCTTTTATTTGCTATGTTTATCCATTAAATTTACTTCTACTTTTAATCAAATCTCAGATGTAAAAAATGTTGTTTTAGCTCAAGACAGAGTTTTTGAAGTAATATAAAATTACCATGTAACTCTTTATTCCCAAAAAAAATAAAAATGACCCCTAATCCTGTTTTATTCATCATAATGTCATATTTCTTATGATTTTTTTATCAATGGGGTCTCTGATTATACAATGAAAATATTATTTGAAACACTGAACTACTGCCAAATAATCCTTATTCATAAATATTGTGCCATCACATTGGTTAGTTACTTTCAGATTTTCATAATTACTTAGGCAAGTCTGAGATTAGACCGTCATCTTTATCTCTTCTTATTTATTTTAAACAGATTTCTGAACATGTTGATGACATCATGATAGATCCAGACTGGATTCCGGACAAGAATGTAAGGATTAAAATAATAAGCAAGCCTTTCTTTGTGTTAGTGTCTGGCCATATTGCATGGCAACTCACCTCCTACCACCAATCCATTTCAACACAAAACTTCACATTTACATTGTAAATATCTAACGAGATTCTCCAATAAAAGTTAGTATGATGTGATAATCCTAGCATGAACACAGATTATATTAGTACGTAAGATACTATTTTACATCCTAGTCCAGGTGAAGTTATTCAGATTTGCAATACTGTTCAACAACCTGTCTGCTAGCACCACTTTCTACCAAATAGCTGTAAATTATCATGACATAGATGTCTTTCAGTCTGAGGCCAGTGTCATATTGGGGCGTTTGCCTTTTATACCAATGTAAATCAGATGATCAATACCAATCCCATTATCTATTTAAGCCTTTTCTTAAATTCAGTTTAAACTGGGCTTGGATGGCTGATTGGTCTTTGCCAATGTGAGAAAGGTGGCAGTAGCTTCATTTGGGTGTGTGGTTATTATTTGAGTTATTCAATGGTTCATCCACCAGCAGATATACTGGCTTGGCCTATCCTGCACTGTGAAATTAAACCAAAAACAACAACACCGATTTTCACTATTGTAGTTTTGTCCAGAGTCTCAGACTTATATCATTAAAGAGAATAAAGTGTATTTATTATTAGTGTACATATAGTCTAAGCTTTGGAGATTATGTAAACATTCTGCTCTATACACTGAATATAACTATTTCTTTGTGTTCAGAAAGATTATAGTTGAAATATGTGTCATTTAATTATTGCAACAAAATGCAAGTAAATGTAAAACTATTTTTTATGTTGAACAGATGTCTGAGGATCTTGATGTCAGTTTGACAAGTGAGAAGAACAAGAGGGATGAAAATGTATGTATTACCCATAATGATTTGGAAATTTTTACAAATATAATAATTTCTAATTATAGTATGAAATTATATTTCTTGATGCATGGTCATCACTGTTACCAAATTGTGGTTGTCATTGCTTTTTGGACTATGCACATGTTTTTAAAACATTTGATCACATTAAGGACAGTTTTTTTTAAAATTTGCATTAGCATTCTATTTTATGGTTTTAGCTTTACAAAGCGTTAATCAAAACTTTTAAAAGTCTGAATCGTGTCAAATTTCTAAAGTGATAAAATATTGAGGAAAAAATAATTTTTTCCTGATGTAAGATAGAAATTCAGAATTGGACTGTCAGAAACTTCTTAAAAAAATCTTTTTTTGTGACTGTCTATTTTGTCTATTAAGTTGTATTATAAATAGTAAATTTTATCTAAGAGACTTAGTAAATTTTCTGCCTTTTAATGAGAAAGTTTAAGTGCATATGCTGTGCAAATTTAACAGTTGTGCTATTGTTTCATTTGGGGCGTGGAGTGGGGTTTCAGTTGTTAAGCAATTTCTAGTCTCTGATGCCTCATTTTTAGGAAGTGAAAACATGTCAAGAAATGGAAGAAGATGGAGTTCATACCAATGCTGCAAATGTGAGTAAACAACTTTTGTTACCATTTATACTACTTGTGAAAATAATTTTACACTGGAGTTGTTCTTAGCATGATTTGATTGCAATCCTAACTGTGAAGTATTAACATTTAGCATTTACTGTCAGCTTAGTTGTTAACCAACTCATAATTAATAGACAGGTGCATTCCATGAACATGTTTCTATTTTCATTTTGTTTGTATGCCAAGTTTGAAATATAGGTTACATTATAATTCATTATCTAATATTGACAATGAAACAACATGGTAGCCACATCTCTTTTTTGTAGACAATACACAAATTTAGTTACAAAGGCAAAACTTCTGTTTGTGAGGAAATGTTACTCAAAATTAACATGGGTCCTATATGGCCATACTGAGTTATTTTCCTGGAACTGTACCATTTATTCTGGTGCAGATGTGGAATCTTTGAGCTTAGTGAATAGCTTGGTGTTTAAAGCGTATTCAGGGGTCTATGACAAACATTTTCTTCAAGCAAGTATGGTGAAGTTATTCTTGCTTAAGAAATGCATAATTTCAGATTACAAAATTCCTCTATCAGCTTAAGGAGCTCAGTAGTTATTATACACAGATATTTCCAATTGTTGTCATTGGTAATAATGATTTTTAAGTGGCTTTCTTGGGGTTATTACAGTTGGACTAGAGATGATAAAATAAAAGGCAGTACATTGGTAAAAACAAAATTATTCACACCCAGAATAAGCAAAATAGGTAATTGTTAACTGTCATTCTTCAGGACTTTTATTACTTGTTTGATTTAGGTCTCTTTCTTATACATTGCTTTAGAATTGCCTGGTAGCTTTGATTCATTGTATACTGTACCCTGATGTGAACATTGGGTTACTGTCACCTACTTTCACATTTGAATTAATTTGGTTAATTTTTGTATTGAGGGTATCTTCTCTTTCTGGTTCTTGTCACAGTGCTGTATAAAAAATTGTGTTAATGATTGAGCATATGTTTTTTATGAAGATAAAACTACAAGTTTTCACTGTATGGATTAAAATGAGAAATTATATGTTTGTACATTACACTTCATAGATCAATTACATATGTTGTGGGATGATGTTTCCATTGGACTTTTGTTTGACTTTGCTTTTGTAGACCAGAGCTATCTCAGTGCCTGATAAAAGTAATGATTCAACTGAGAAAATTGAACACAAAAAACCCAAACGTTCGTGCCTCTTCTGCAAGAAAGAACAGAGTCAGCTAAGAAGACATTTTAGAAATAAGCATAAAAATGAGCCAGAAATTAGAGCAATTGAAAAACTGCCTCTTAAAGCAAGAGCAGAGGCATATGACAAATTAAGGAAAAAGGCCATTTTTGCATTAAACCAGCAACGAATGAAGTCAAATAAGCCATTAATAAGAGAGAGAAATCAAGGAGATGGGGAGCTCGCCATGTGTACTTATTGTAGGGGTTTCTACAACAACAAGTATTTTTACAGGCACTTAAAACAGTGCCATGCCAGAGAGGAAACAACATCACCTGTTTCTAAGCAAGACATGAAATACATCAAGGCAAAAACAAAAGCACACCTTTCTGATAAAACTCTTAGTTCATTCGAGACAGAGATTTTAACAAATTTTAAAATGGATGAGACAGGAAACATTTGCCGCACAGACAAGTTGATACAAATATACGGGGAAAAGGAATGGTACAGCTCAGGGCAAAAAAATAAACAGTCTGTTATGAGTAACATGAGGAGTTTAGCAAACCTTTTAACAGAGTTTCGAAAGCAAGAAGAAAATAAAGATCTGTCTGGCAAAGACATGTTGGACCGAACAAGGTTTCAGAGTTTAGAAGCATCTATTAGAAATTTAACAGAAAATTGTAATGGTGAGGAAAAAGCAGCTCAGAAACTTAAATTAGGTTATGCTATCAAAAGCGCAGCCAAATCAATGGCTGGACATTATGGCATGGAAGAAGATACAGAGCTTGTCATTAAACAAGTGAAAGGTATTGAAATGTTTATGTTTGTGTTAGAACACAATTGGGGGAAAATTTTTGTCAGTGCTCAAAAGAAATTAGCACAGAGAAGAGCTGAAGTATTGAGGAAACCACATGAACTACCTATTGAAGAAGATATGATGAAATTAAAAATATTTGTTGAAGTAGAAGTTGCAGAAATGCTTAAAGATCCATATAGCACATGGGGACAATACGAATATAACAGACTAAGGTCCATGCTTCTTACTAGACTAACACTTTATAATGCTCGAAGGGGTGGTGAGCCAGCAAGATTGACATTAAATGAGTGGGAGTCAGCGAAGAACAAGGAATGGGTAGACCCAAGTTTAGTTAGCAAAATAGATGATCCAGTAGAGAAGCACCTAGCTGGTCAGTATTTGCTGGCTCACCAGCCTGGGAAAGGAGGAAGGACATTGGTTCCACTTCTGATACCAAATAATATTGTAGCTGCTATAAACAAGATAGTTGAAATCAGGGAGGATGCTGGAGTGGCAAAAAACAACCCCTACCTGTTTGCAAACACCCAAGGATCCATGGAACACTGTAGAGGATGGGACGCAGTCAATGAGGTCACCAAGGCTGCCAATCTAATCCAGCCGGGCAAAGTTACAGCAACATCTGTTAGACATAGGGCCTCTACATACTATGCATTGCTCGATGTCAGCAGAGCAGAGAGGGTCACTTTTCTGAAGCACATGGGTCACTCAGAAGAAGTTTCGAATAACATTTACACCACACCCTCAAGTTACATGGAATTATGTAAAGTTGGCAGATTTTTTGAAGCACTTGATGAGGGCAATCTCAATCCTGCAAGTTCTGTAACCATAACATCACTGCCCCACACCAAGAATAATTCAGGTTTTCTGGAAATGTCATCAGGTAAAATAGCCTTGCATGGCATTAATAGGTCAGCATGTAGTTATTTTATAAAAAATTTGAATTACTGCATGCCCAAACATTTAGTGGATTGAGTATCAGATTTTTATTGATTTTTTTTTCCATCCAGCTGTTGATGCTCTTGCAATGAAGATAACAAATTTACATCTCTATTTTGAAATTAAGGTTATTTTTCTTGTGAAATGATTATGAACTTTGTCTTCCTGAACAATTCTCAAAATATAAAAATAGGTCACGATTACTGGTGTTAATTCTTTACTCTCTTTAATGATTGAACCCTTACAATATGTTTGTGGTACTGTTCTTTGTATTTAACTTTGTCAGACTTTTTCAATTATATACTAAAAACAAGTTACGACTAAAACATGCATAAGCAACAATAATTTTGCTATTGATTTATTGCACAATGTCAAAATTTAATAAACCACATAATGTGAATATACTTGACAAGAAATTACAGAGACAGCTATTGGTTAGGTACTTATCATCACAGACAGTCATTATGCTTGTGAAACTAGATATGACCAACAAATTCTTTTAATTTTCTATGATATATTCAATAGAAAAAGACAATATTATAACTAATCAATACTCTATTTTATCTATAATACAAAATTAACACTAATAAAATATTATCCTTGGTATTTCTTAAAAAAGATTGAATGGAATAGCTTGTAGATTGTTAATTTGCTTTGGTGAGCTTGTATTTATTTATTTGACAATGTTCATGGTTTTGCATGCAAAGTTTGTTTTTATATGATGCAGGTAAGATATTAATGGATAATTTCATTTACATACTCAGATCATCAAATGCAAGACTTTAATTCCAAACAATGAATATTGTGATCTTATATAAATATTTTGTTTGGAAAAATTTGTTTGCTGCACTTAAATATTTGAAATAGATGCAAATTATGCAAGTTTGATACATGTCAGTTATAATTTTGTTGTACCGCATGGATATATATATATATATATATATATATATATATATATATATATATATATATATATATATATATATATATATATATATATGCAGTTAATGAGTGATAGTATTTATACACTTAAAATCTGCAGATATATGGTATCCATTCAGACATGTAATAGGTCAGCAGCTGTTCAAAACTATTTGCTTTAAATTTCTCTGTTGAAATTTCTTTCAGAAAATCTACACTGGTTAGTGTGCAAATTGCTTCTAAAGAAATATAAACTGAATTAGTTAATTATCCTTTTTTGTCAGTTAGTATAAATGGCAAAATTTATATAAATTCATAACTATTGGAAACAGACAATTCTTAATATTTGTACTTCAGTTTTTTTGGGGGGGGGGAATTATTTTATGGATCTTGCATCATCACTCAACATTGAAATACATTTTATGTATGAAATATAATATTTATTTATGATTTTTGTTATGATTCAGACATGTTAAATTCAGAAATATTCAATATGTAACTTTATATTATTATGTTCAAGCTTCATTATTGTAGGGTAAATGTGTTTTGAATATCCTTTGGTAAAATATATTATATTTTTTTTTACATTATACCATATTCAGCAGAAAAGAAGCCTTCCTTGCCATGTTCTCTACGGAATGAAAAGCATCCATGTCCATCATGTAAGTGAATAAAACATACACAGCTGTACCTAAGCATAGAGGTTTATTTTTAACAATTTAAAATGATTTAGTATTTTGAGAAAAAATACCAATTACTATATATTTCAGAATAACATATATACTTTTGTACTTTATTTTTTTAATTTATATTTAATCTTAATTTTTTTAATTTATTTAAGTATAAAGGCTTAGGTTAAACTTTATTGTCATTTATATCACTTCATTATTGTCAAGCATTTTGTAACTTTATTTTAGCGTTTTAACGAAATCATATTGGATTAAAACAAATTTTTAAAATGAGTTTGAGTTGCCTAGAATATTTGAATTTTAATGTTCCCAAAAATATCAAATATGTTTTGCCATTAATTACTTAATAATTGATTTATGTTACAACAATGAGGATGTTAAAGCACATTTTTATAAAAAAAATTTAGTTGCAATTTCAAATGATGAGCAGACCCTTGGAAAAGTGTCAAGGAAATGTACACAAGGTAAGAGCTTGTACTATTACATAAGGTATGGATTGATGTGAAGCAGTAATATTAAATGCAAATATTTTTAACAGTCATTACCAAATGAGGCTAAAATAATTTAAAAAAAGCCCAATAATCATTATAACTGAGGTCAAATTAGCATAATTTAACACAAAACTGATTTTAAAAATCTTAATGGTATTTTTTGTATCTAATTATAAAGCTTGTAAACATGTCAAAATTATAAAAATTGTGTGATAGAAGGAAATTTTAGACCTAGATGGATAAGAAAGTTTATTTTAAAAAGTATCCTATGATACCTTTGAAAAAGTGGGAGACAAAATGCTACGGTCTCTGCATACTTATGAACTCTTTGCATTTGGTGTTTGTGTAAAAAAAAAAATTAACATTATGAGGAACCATCTGAGAAAGTTTCCATTGTTGATCATGGCTGAATGATATTTAACCATGAATGTTTTAGCTCCAACGCTGAAAGAAACTGAATAAATCTATCCAATTTTACAATTTTTGGATGATTTAAAAAAGGCCATTATGGTGTTACTTACTTAAATAATTAACACAATTAACTGGAACAACACATGTATATTTATCATAATTGTGTTACAGCCAAGAAAGTAATGTGGAAGCCTGATGATGAAGTTAAGGTAATGGATTACTTCCACACAAACCTCGTGACAGATGTGGTGCCTAGTAAGTAATATACGCTTTACTATCAAGTGTCATTCTAGAAAAATGAAATTAATATGTTGAGCTAATAATACTTTAATATAGCATTTATATTAAAGTATATATAATTGAACCCATTGTTTCAACTCATATACATGCCACATTCTAGATAATCTAATGGTATAAAACTTGTAATAGATGATGTATAAGTAAAACATCATTGTAAATGGTCATTTACAATTTAAATTTAACAAGTGTGCATATTTCACAGAATGATAAAAGTCTACAATATTTGGTATTTTTCTTTCTGTAGAGAGAATTTAGTTTATATATATATATATATCCCAGTGGGGTCAGTGTGTGTGTGTGTGTGTGTGTGATTTGGATTTTTAACATAGCTTTAACAATTTTTCAGTCATATAGCTATGATGTCTGCAGTGTGGCAGTTTATAGTGATGTCTAGCGCTGGGGCATCATGCCACAGACATGTAGCATGATGTCCCACCCAGTCACATTATCCTGACACCAGGCCGACCAGTCCTCACACTAACCTCTTAATGCTGAGTGCCAAGCGAGGCAGCTGTTAGTACCATTTTTGTAAGTCTTTGGTATGACTCAGCCGGGGATCGAACCCATGACCTCCCGCATCCGAGGCGGACGCTCTAACCACTAGGCCACCGGAGCGGTCCCAGTGGGGTCGGACTGTGTGTATATATATATATATGTGTGTGTGTGTGTGTGTGTGAAACAGTGAACATAAGCTGTCCTTGTGTCTAATGTTTGGGTAAAGAGCTGTAGTATTTCTTATCATAAATTGAATTATACAAGTGTTTTTAACTTTTTTTTCAGACAAAAAGCAAGTAGATGCATTCTTTGCTTTGAATCCACGCATAGCAGAGAGCTGCAATGGAAACTGGAGGAGAATAAAATATAAAGTCTACAATGAAATTGTTAGGAGAAAAAACTTACTGCAGAAGAAAAGTTTTAAATAGATGATAGATATAAGTATTCATTTCAAAATGAAAATTATGATATAAGTAAAATAATTTCATCTTTTTTAGGTTTTGATTGGAATTATTTGAAAGTTCATTCATTTATTTTGAAATGAGCATAAATGCAGATTTTATTTACTGCATGATTAAAAATACTGATTTTATAACAGCTAACTGCAGATGTGTCATGAAATGACTATCGAATTCATTTGGAAGTCATATTTATTATGTCTTTCAAATGGATGACTTGATAATATCATTTTTGATGTCATGAAATGTAATTATGTTGTTGTTGTAGGGTTTAACGCCATTTTTTCAGCACATGATATGCTATACAGGGCAGCCAGTATTAATGGTGGAGGAAGAATCCAGGAAAACCCCAGGGAAAAATGCCGACCCACGAGAAGCTACTGGCAAGCTTTCTCACATACCCACATTAGCCGAATCTGAGAATCGAAGCCATGCAGACAGAGGTGAGATAGCAGTGATCTGTAACGGAGAGTGCTTTAGACCACTCGGGGCCCTGAAATATAATTATGTGCTACTTGTATGATAAATTTAAATTCATAACATTGTAGTCATGTGATACAATCTTATAAGCCGTTGTGTTTATAATTTTCTGAAAAAACATTTCATGGATGTATTTTTGTCTCACAAAACAACAATTTTGGAGGACTAATCCCATTGGAAAAGAAAATAATGGATTTAGCATATCAGATAGTTTCAGCTGACATGTAATTTTGGTATGTGGCAGCAGTACTGGCTGTAGCAAGTATGATTCCTGTTATAAATTATAGGAGTCCATAGACCTGTGAAAATGCATAATGAACTAAAATAGATTTTATTAGTTAGGAAATCAGTAAACAAGAATGAATCACTTGATATAGTAATTGATCATATTTCTGCTGAGTTGGAGACCTAAATCATGATTTTGTCATTTAGTTATGTTTGCCATCCATGAAGAGCTAATGAGCAGTCAATACTAATGTTATGCAGCAGTAATCAGGAATCTATCAGATATGCTCAGACAAGCTAGAAGTCAGGTTTTTAATCTGAAAATAATATGTCAGCCATTTCATTGGTCATCAATGCTGTGTGCTAACTTGACCATAATTATATCACACTGGAATTGTGCTAACATGGTGATAATTATATGGCACTCAGTAATACAGCCAGGGCAGCAAGACTGTATTTGATGCAGTGTGCTAATCTGAACATAATTATGTAATACTGATATCTGAGCAGCAATACAAGATAACAGTGATACATTGTTATTTTTTATGTGTGCTGACTGCAGTGTAATTATGTAACATCTACCAGTGATCAGTAGTCTTAGTTGCAGAGCTAACCTGCACATAATTATATAATACTTGCTACTAGCCAGCAATTCTAGCAGGTGAGTAATAAAACGTAAGTTGCAGCATTCCAACGGATCATAATTATATTACAGTCACAACTGACTATCAACATCAGTTGATTTTTTTTCTTCTTGAACGATGTTATGTGATTGAGTTTTATTTTTTTCTCAAGCTGACTGTGGTATAAACTGTCAGTTGCCAAACTAAAGTCATGCACATATAACGATTTACGCTCGCGTAAGGACATTTATGGGATGTGTGATTGGGTCTACAATTTCCCGCCAGATTTGTCAGGTAACGCGCTGTCTAGGGCCAATCTATTTAAAGCTTTTAATCACGTGTTCTGCCTAGCCAATCGCAATACTCTCGCTCCGTCAACGTGCAGAGGGATTTTCTCTGATAAGGACTGCGGTTTCAGTTCAGCTAATATCTTTATGGGGTGCGGACGTGTTTCCTTTGTTCTGTAGAAATTTAGAGAAATGTAATAAATTCTTACATTTATATCTTGCTTGAAATAAAATTACCCTCAAGGGGTTGCAATCCATCATATGTACTCTTAACTTTTCTCGCGCAGTTGTTTTGCCGCGACAAATTTTTCTTAGGTGACGCATCAACTTGACGATTGGCA
Source organism: Sinohyriopsis cumingii (assembly GCA_028554795.2). NCBI lineage: Eukaryota > Metazoa > Mollusca > Bivalvia > Unionida > Unionidae > Sinohyriopsis > Sinohyriopsis cumingii. The sequence goes on from CM068825.1 coordinate 105,504,037, forward strand.
TCGCAAAACCTAATTAGATTAACAAAAGAGGTAAAGGAAGATTTATGGGACTGGCAAAACTTTTTAACGGTAGATCCTTATTATTACCTGACATTTGGCTGACCTCTGACATGTTGGACTTGTACACAGATGTTTCTGCCTCAGTTGGATAGTGTCATCAGGGTCACACACTATTTCTTTGGCATTTGGGATCAGACATGGGGATATCAAACTATAACACTTCTATAATTCTAACCCATCGTTCTGGCAGTTGTGGTCTAGGGAGAACACTTATCTATTTCCACACTGACAATCAAGCCTTAGTTGAAGCCATAAACAAACAAACCATCCTCTAATGACACAAAACTCATGCATTTCCAGGGCTGAGCAAATGTATATATATTTGTTTTTGTTGACCACTAGTCCAGGACAAGTGGTTTCAGAAAATTCACTTGTCCCACCTTTCTCATCACTAGCCCCACCTTACTTTTCACTAGCCCCATCTTACTTTTCACTGGTCCCAAAATGGCAATCACTTGCTGAGATTTGATGAGACGTATGTATTTAATCCGTAGAAAAGAAGAAGGAAAAACCGAAATAATATACAACATAATTATTTCTTAAAAGAATTTAATTTTTCAAAAACATTGGTTGTTGTATTCGCTTCTTCGGGGTCATGTATATATGTTTTAGCTGATGGATTTGAAAATATGCCCATGTATATGTCTGCCACCTGCACTAAGCCAGCAGTTGATAGCAAATTTGTACACTTGCCTTAAATTAAATATCTTGGTCAGGGCATGACATACACTTGGTAAGCTGGCTTGGATGCTATATAAAGAGTTCACATCGGACAATTTGACCGTGTTCTATCAGTTTAAATAATAATCAATATAGCCTTTTCAGATGCATTTGAGAAATGCATAAGGTTAGGTAAAAAGGTTTCAGCTTTGTGACCCTCTAATCACTTTTTCTAAGATCGCCATTCTGCTGTGTGCTAATTCCTCTTTCAGGTCTCGTGGGTTTCACAGACTTAGAACTATAGGCATCGACCGTACTTTGCTGGGATATCATTCACTCGACCCGGACTAATCTGTGTCTACCTACCTTTTCGACTGCCAGGAGCGTACGAGGGTACTCTAACAGCTCCGGAAGACCAACAGCGCATTCAGGAAATACGCGCCTCCATTTTAAAGTTTCTTCCCAATCCTCCATACATGCTGGATATATCCTAACTAGTGGGGAGTATGAGGGTGCTCAACTGCCCCGGCAATACAGAATTCATCGCTTTAATTTTGATCAACATTTATCTTTTCTTTGATGCTGGACGCTTTTGTTCTTTGCCCCACCCTCCTTTTTGTGGCTGCCAGAAATACAGCAAGCTCTGTTTGCTGTATTTCTGTTTATGGTGGTTGCAGCCTCAAAAAATGTCTGTATTATATGGTATGTCTCATTGTTCACTTTCTTAGCACGTTTGCGATATAAACTTTGTCCACATAGTTATGTTATGCTGTAAATACATAGCAAATATTTGGTTCACTGAGATCATTTATGTTCAATACAAAGTCACAAAAGTGGCCAGCATCAAACACAACGTTTGTCTTTGTTTTAATTATGTACCCATATACTTTGACTTTGTAATATTTGCATGACTGACCTAGGGTATTCTGTCATTTCACTCTTTATCTTCATCTCGACTCTATCGATGTTGGAAAGAGTAGGCTGGTGCAGGTACATTTCATTTTACAATCTCGTCAAACAAGTTATTAATACAAACCATCATTCTCATTCACTTTCGTTCTGACAATAACTTGCACCCCTCTTCTACATGTGCAAGAACACATCACATAAAACGATTTACGCTCGCGTAAGAACATTTATGGGATGTGTGATTGGGTCTTCAATTTCCCGCCTGATTTGTCAGATAATGCGCTGTCAAGGGCAAATATATTTAAAAGCTTTTAATCATGTGTTCTGCCTAGCCAATCGCAATACTCTCGCTCCTGCAACGTGCGGAGGGATTTTCTCTGATAAGGACTGCGGCTTTAGTTGAGCCAATTTCCTTATGGGGTGTGGACATGTTTCATTTGTTCTGTATAAATTTTCCCCACCTCCACCCCATCATACCTCCTTGTATATAATTGTTATATGCAATATTGTTGTTAATGAAGTTTGTTTATTGTTGTGTTTTTTGAAAATATTGTTTAATTGTTATATTTTAATTTCTCCGTTTATTCGGTTTTTAGGCTGTTGCATCCGCAGTAATCTCCTACAAGGTTATAAGGCTTCTACAGTATCGTTGTATTATAATACCACTCGTCTCAGTGTTCCATGTGTTAGCACCTTTACTTGATATGTTTTGTTCAAAGTTACATTGCTGTAAATACATAGTTTAGGTGGAGTCTGCTCAATACATAACAATCATGTTTACGGTGGTTGCAGCCTCAAAAAATGTCTGTATTATATGCTATGTCTCATTGTTCAATTTCTTAGCACGTTTACGCTATAGACTTTGTCCACATAGTTATGTTATGCTGTAAATACATAGCAAATATTTGGTTCACTGAGATCATTTATGTTCAATACAAAGTCATGAAAGTGGCCAGCATCAAACACAACGTTTGTCTTTGTTTTAATTATGTACCCATATACTTTGACTTTGTAATATTTGCACGACTGACCTAGGGTATTCTGTCATTTCACTCTTTATCTTTCTCTTGACTCTATTGATGTCAGAAAGAGTAGGCTGGTGCAGGTACATTTCATTTTACAATCTCGTCAAACAAGTTAATAATACAAACCATCGTTCTCATTCACTTTTGTTCTGACAATAACTTGCACCCCTCTTCTACATGTGCAAGAACACATCACACATATATATATATATATATATATATATATATATATATATATATATATATAATTTTATTTGGTCTTATTGTAAAATCAATTGTTGGGTTAAATATTTTATCAAATGTTTCTTATTGTTTTTATTTATATGTTAATTTTTTTTTTCCAACTCATGCATCCATTTTTTAAAATCTTGACACTTTCTTCTATGTCTTCCTTCACATGACAGGCATTTAAGCTAGTATCTGTACTAATAAATAAAGTACATATTTCTAACAAACTTTGTCTTTCTTTTACTTTGCAAAAAAAAATTGAGTTACTTGTAGTTAATGAAAATGATTTGTCTGTCCATCATATTATGCCTGTCAATCATAACATAAATGTGAGCATCATTAATATGCAAATTAACAGTGGACAGAAAAGTAGATTCTGTTTTGCATCATCATTCCCCTTCATTTCATCATCTGAAACTATGTTCAATGTTTTTTGCCCTCAAATAGGGAGCAATAAATATAATAATGATGTTCATCTGAATATCCATACCAAATCTGTTTGAGGATATTAGCTGAAATAGCGACATACATTTTGTAACATTTTTATAAGATAGGACATTTCAGATTAAAACACGTATTACAGAAGGGAGTTCTAGATTTTGTTATTATGTCTATCTCTGTTTCTCAAAATTCTGCCGTGACGGCCAGACCTAACCCCAATTCCGTCCCAAATGTTAGTTCCGTGTGATACACTCCTGACTAGAAGGTTTCCAGCAGTTATTCGTGCCTTGAGGTGATGCTGCTTTCAATGCATGCATCAGTAATTTAAAAATAAGGTCATTAATAGATAATTGCAATGACAGTAGCTGCTACAGGAAAGTAACATTTCCATTGGTCAGAATGTTACCACATGATCAAAATGAATTGCGTTCATTTCTGTATGAACTGTAAAGAGAACTACTTTTTCACTTCTATAAATAGAGTCACGTGTACAGCTTAAGATAAACACTGCCAGTGGAGGCAGACACGAAGTAAGCATTAAAGGAAAACAACATTCTTACATATGACTCGGCTTCTACCTTTTCATTCCTTGTTTCAGATTTGGTTTTTGCACCTGATTCCTCCTTTCGCCTGTTACTTTTTCAAGTTTACGCGTCAATTCTTCCTGGTTTCTTTGTTTTAGCTTTCTGTTTTACTCTTGCAGTATGTTCCTTTGCTATCCGGTCATTGATAACAAAATTATTAATGTAATCCTCAGATGTGATCTGCTGAATATTAAAAGCAATGCAATATAAATATTTAACACAATAGGCAGCTTTTAGGGTTTTAATATATTCTGGTTTTACGCATCGTTTGTCGACCCCCATATCCAAACACGGCAATATCAAGTATTTTGTCAGAATCCCCTGATAGCGGCAACATCTTCCTCAGTAAATTTATCTATCATGTTAGTTCTAACTTTGGTGGTGGCGGTGGTCGAACTCCGGGCTGTGGTTGAAGAGGTTAATGAGGTGGTGGAGCGGGTTGAAGATGACAAGCAAAATCCTCGGGTAATGTCTTAAGATCTTTTTGCTGCCTCATTTGATGTAACAATTTGTTTTGGTAGGTTATACATTTAATTTAGATAACTGTTCTGTACTTTCTCAAAATTCCACCTGAGCTTTCTGACGCTGTTATAGTTGCTATTTGATAGAATCCGGGACGGGGAGATATTTCTTAATTAGTTCTAGTCAATGTCGAGCTATTTTAGCTGTGCAATATTCCATAGTTGGCGCAGAAACATATTATTATTATTATTATTACAACAACGATTTAGTTACACATCACGGACCGCGGATATACTTAAATGCACATCAAACCGTTAACGCAGTAAACGCAGCGACATGCGCGCACATAATTTTTGTTCGCACTGCTATACCGCATCTGAGCCTTCTTGTCGCACATTATGGCCCTTGACCTGTGAGGATTTCAAAACAATACCGGGGTCTTGCCAACCAGGCTTATACACAAGGTTCAGGTTGGCTTTTGGCAACAAAGAAATCTACATTTTTACAAGACCCGATTGTAGAATCGGGGCCTTGGCGGAACGAGGAGGGGGAGGGCTAAAAAAAGGTTAGCTGACCCACCAGTTCTAGCCTTAATTCTTTTTGCCCAATCAACTTATGGGTCTAGCCCATGTGGAGTTCGAAACATCAACAAGATCTTGCAAACGAGGATTTGGGCAAATAATAAATCAACCAGGCACTGGATTTATAATTGTGGTCTTATGGGTGGAATCTTCGCACCCTCTCCCAAAGGTCGGCCAACCGGAACCCTCCCACCCCACCCCCACCTCGCTGCTCGGGGAATAAAGTAAGAAATATGTTATCAATCTTATACTATTTCTAGCCAATACATCTGAGCATAAAATTAAAAGATAATTTGCTTGGTCTGAGTGAATAAGTGAATAAACGATATATTTCATCTCTCCGGTGAAAACCTCATAGTTGGTTACACATAGTGAATGTTTCGTATCTGTAACTCGGCAAATTTCAGATTAGTGTCATTAAATGTAACTAAAAGTACCTAATTCATTTTAAGCACTTTGCGGGACACGAATTAGTAACTTTTAGATACATTTGATGACGCTGACCTGAAAATTAACTGAGTTTTAAAAAATCGCTTGGAGCAAGAAAATGTCCTATCTTTATTTTACTATAGGCCGTAATAATCTTGATAATTCACTGTATTGGAATACGATACATTTTCACTGCTCGTCAATATATATTGAGAATATTTTGAGCAAGAAATTTACTTATATCAAAGCACATTGGTTGTCTATAGGTAGATATGGTATTACTCATACTATCGAATTGGGTGAAAATCCAACAATAGACATAATTTTTTAAAATCTTGTTTTGTTGAGCTTTTTATGTGATGTTGTAACTTTAAATGAGATGGAGAAGTATGACTTTGGTTATATTTTCTATGTGAATGTACACAAACACAAGCAGCTCATAAACGGTAGACATCTTTCATTATCGCGCGGGATGCAGCAAGAAATGTACTAATTCAGCCTGTGATAAATATTGCAGACAAACCTTTAGAACTTGAAATAAGAAGAAAATTAAATTGATTTGAGTAATTAATGGATATATTTCACTAAAATATTTTCATCAACCGGATTAAACATGTCGGTTATTAGCTCATTTAAAGCAAATTTCTAACTGAGGACACTTAATATATGGGATGGGAGGGGAATTATTTTCATCTACTCACTGGTGCCAAAACTATTATGACCATACACTTTTAGATGGAGTTAAAAAGAATTATTATGGCTTGAAAACAATAGTGCAGCTTCTGTCTTATATTTAACTGACTGCCTATGACATTTAAAAAAAAGTTCAAACATAAATACGTTTGGAAATGGATAAGCAGGCGTTGCGATACAGTTTTAAAATGGCATATATTTATGATTCTGATCATCTTAAAATATAATTTTAGTTTCATATTTTGTTTGGTATAGCAATAGGGCCATTACAAAATACTGTCGCCTTAATGCTGGATTAGACAGAATATGTGTGTGAAGACTATATCGTCATAAGGATGTAGATGAACATACGTATTACAGTTTTAAAAGGCATAAACTTATGATTCTGATCATCTTAAAATATAATTTTAGTTTCATATTTTGTTTGGTATAGCAATAGGGCCATTACAAAATACTGTCGCCTTAATGCTGGATTAGACAGAATATGTGTGTGAAGAGTCTGTCGCCATAAGGCTGTTTTGACCATCACAGTTGTGTGTTGGCATTAAGGCGACACGGTATTAAGGCGACAGATGTGTGTTTTCATTTTACAATACTTTTTGCTGTTTTAAACATGAATATTGAAGTTTGATAATAGGAATTATAGATTATTTTGATGAATTTATATACAAATATGTGCTGCAGTTTTATAACACAACATGATGTCTTTCTGTCACCCTAATGCTGCTGTGTGACATATGTCGCCCTAATGTTGGTTACGTACTCATGTGTGTGTGTGTGTGTGTGTGTGTGTGTAGAGCGAGAGAGTGGATACAAATATCGATCGCAAGGGAGAGTAAGTTAGCTTGCTCCATTATCAGTTAGAAATCATACGATAGATTAAAAACATCACGTAAAGAAATTATAACTATTGCTAAACATTTCATTTAACGCCTGATGCCTCCAATCCTTAAAAAGCAAATCATGTCTCTTGCTGTGAATAGAGTGTCTTTATCATTAATCAGTTTGTTGGCCCGGTTTGTGGAATGGGATTCTATAAGATAAATCTTAGGCCTACTAAAAGAACTAGTAGAAAGAAAAAATATTTATTTGCATTTTTTTTATCCATACATTTTTTATCCATATTTAAGAAATTCTTTGTAGGAGTCGCCATCTTTTACAAGATTTCAATGAAACAAACTGGATCTTGTATGGATTTTGCATTTACCGTATTAACCAAAAACAAGTAGAAATCAGCATGAATATACCTTCACAAACGGATAGTTAAAAAACCCTGTATTCCCAATAATATGAAACTGGAATTTTTCTAACAACTATTTATCGCAACTGATGAATCTTCAAACCAAAAAAAAAAAAATAAAAAATAAAAAATAAAAAAAAACCACCCTAAAAAAGTAAAACAAAAACAACAAGAGCAAAAACAAATCGATACTTTCCAAACTGATGTCATCATTTTTTGTTTTTCCTGCAATACATCTAGTTGTGAATGTTGAAGTTGCGCATGCGCAGTGCTTCAACGTCTTGATGATACAACACTTAAGTAATATAGATTAATCAAGATGAAACAAAGGAATGAAATAGAATAGAAACGAAAGTAAATGATCATACCATCAGCATCTAGTTCATTCATCATGTCATGTACTGCGCACTCCGACGAGTAAATTCCGAGTGACTTCATAGTCAAGGACAGCTCCTTTGTTGTGATGGAGCCGTTCCCATTGGTGTCAAAAAAGGAGAAGATGTTCTTGTATTCTAGGACATAATAAGGGAATAAGATCGGTAAACAATAATTTTTCACACATCTACACACAAAATATGTTAGTTCATATACATACATACATACATACATACATACATACATACATACATACATACATACATACATACATCTAAGGGGCCCAGAGTGGCCGAGTGGTCTAAAGCGCTCTCCGTTACGGATCACTTCTCTCTGTGTGGGTTCGTGTCTCGGATTCAGCCAGTGTGGGTATGTGAGAAAGCTTGCCAGTAGCTTCTCGTGGGTCGGTGGTTCTTTCTGGGGTTTCTCGGGTTTTTCCTCCACCATTAATACTGGCCGCCATGTATAGCCTATCGTGTGTTGAAAAATGGCGTTAAACACCACAACATACATACATGCATGCATGCATGCATACATACATACATACATACATACATACATACATACATACATACATACATACATACATTATTACATTCATACATACATACATTCGTGGCTTTAACAGGGTTGTTATGCCGTCACTGTGGTAGGTGTGGGGTTTGGTGCTTCCAATATTTATTTAAATTATTATAGAAGCCCCACCCAGGCTGGAAGTTAAATTATTGAAAAACAGAGATGTAAAGCTCTGAGCCCCTAATTAGCAATTTTAATCGGTTAAATGATTGAATATACAAAAAAGTGAAATTCAACTAATAACAATTTAATGACAATTCAATAATCAAATGGTTAAAATTTCCCAAGTATTCTCCTTCCGCTCGATTTGTAGTGTGAGATAGCTTTCCACCTGTCACTGTATTCAACTCATCTGTGTATTCTTTCTCCTTTTCCTCAAATTCCTTCTCCTCTTCCGCTCGACTTTCTCCAAATTCCTTCTCTCAACCTACTCCTCGATACTCCTCCTCCTTCCCCACTTTCTCCTCGACTCCTTTTCCTCCTCCTCCTCGACTCTCTCCCGACTAGACTTGACGATTCCGACTGTTCTGCAAGTTTCACTTCCGTCCCTTTTAGAGACACTGGACTCCCTGAACCGGATGTTTTGTCCCCCAAAAGCTTCCTGTGATAACACGAGGACGGTAAAATATTTCCCTAAGCCCGCTCATTTCACACTACACCCACCCTATCATCAGATAACGGCTAATAAATTTTTTCGGTCACGCATACATACACATCGAAATACTCATACGTTCTTGTATAGTAAAACAACGAAGTAATAAAAGCACTGTAACAATTACTTCTCATACATACATCAATAAACTGCGTCACATCAGTACATATTCCTAATCCCAATTTACTAAACAATACAACAACAATCAGACGCATTTCTTTTCTCAAATACGCATGTAAACTAAACACTACAAAGGTAATTCTACGTACTAAACGATCCTAGTAATTAAGTGTACATGCTACAAATAATTACAATTACAATACCGTAATATTCTGCAAAATCGAGCAAATAACTTACTTACCTTTACGAAGCTTTGTCTTTCCTTAGAATCTCCTCTCTCTCTCTCAAAGTTTTACCGCCAAATTACGAGTGGCTCTCTCGGAGTAACCCTATATTGCTCATCAATCGTCCTAGGCGAGGCTAAATTTTCGCTTGCTAGTTAGAAGCTATATTTCGGATCGAAATTGTTATCACACACCCCACCCCCCGTATCAATTCCGATTGGATGTCTCTTTGATTCGATCCAATCAAACTTAGCGAACAATGTCCTTCCCGCTGTCCGTCCACCGGGGGACTGATTTAGAACACGCCCCGGTCCTCGAGGGTTCTTCTGATCTTTGTAACACATAGGTGGGAAATTGCTCGATCTAAACCCTGTGCCGATCTTCTCTCTGGTCACGGTAACCTTGTGTAAGAGATTAACTCTAGTCTGTGGCTGTGTTCAGCCACCAAACATGGCTTGTACTAATACCTTAGTTTATACACGCCTTGCCAACTGACCTGACCAACCGTGACAGCATACATACAAACATTCATTGACAGATGGGGGAAGAGACAGATAGAGAGATTGAGGGAGAGACAAATGGGACGGGTACACCAAATCTTAAATTTTAACACATTGTAACGCAATGTCATAAGAACCCAGCTTTCTGGAGACACCCCCTACAACCTACTTTATCGGAACTGATGCATTCCAAGAATTTTCAGACGCCGTATTGGATTTCAGCTTTGATTGAAGGTACGCTTTGCTTTGAATTCTGTATTAAACAAACCTTTTACGGTAAATGATGACAATAGATTGCCGGGTAATCGGTTATCTCTGTTTGGGTATTGTATGACATGCGATTTATTCAAGCACCTCAACCAATCATGGGTTGAGTTTGTTTGGAGTTATCAGCAGCATAGCCTACTGACTTTGGAGCAGTATGTATTTTTGTATGAACAATCTTCAAAATACGCATGCATTTAGCAAAATTGCCTCGAATCGACAGTTCAGTCAAATACGGCGACTCAAAATTCCTGCAATGCCTCACTTCCTGTATTGTATGTTGATGGTCTGGGAGAAGGCATCTCCATTGATGTTTTAACTAGAACATTAAATTACACTTGTCAATATTGAACCACGTGGATAAGCAGAAGAGTTTTATTTATGTTTTCCATTCTTGTGAGTTTTCTCGCTCTTGTAAATATAATGGCAGCATATATGTATGTTTGTTTTACTCAGCTATTTCCATTCTATGGTATTTTTCAACCCTTTCTTACAGATACTTGCCTACTTCTCGCATACATACATGTATATTGTTATGAATATCTGTATTTTTTAACTCTTGGTACATGACTGCATCTATATTTTGTACAGTGCATGACTGTAAATTGTGGTGATTATCTACAAAGATAATTGTTTTAGTAGGGTATGTATTCTTTTTTTAGATAACACAGTCCCTGTATAATGCATAGGATCTACAAATAAATGTTATCAAGTTTCTAATAAAAAAAAAATCCTGTTGATAAGTTTGGGGTAATTTCTCATCGGCTGGTGTGGTCAGGTGGGTTCTAGGAATAATTAAGTTATTTCCTATTAGTTAGGTTAGTTCTGCTGAATAGATAATGTGACATATTAGATTGAGTAGTAATGTCTGTCACGTGGGGTATATTGCGACATATATTCGTAATATACTTTTGGTGGTGTATAGATGAGGACAACTGAGCAATCAATTCATTTCTGTTTTTGGATTCATTCCTATTTTGGATTCTTGTTTCATATGTTAGAATCAGTCTGTAGATGTGTTCAGTGTTGTGTTTAGATAATTTGAGAGGGGACATTTGTTCTGATTATTCATTTAAATTACAAATTATACTAGAATGTTATTATGAGGCTATTGTAAGTTATTCAAAGGAGTTCTGGATAATGCATTGTAATACGTACATTCGAGGACCTGAAATCCATTCGGAACATTCGATTCTTTTGAACTTGAATATAACTTTTAGAACTATTTGGGATTCAGTTTATAATACTTCAAGTTCCTCCTAAATTTTCCTTTTATAATTGTGATGATTAAATTTTTTTTCCAAGTTTTACAAAACTTGTTGGCTTTGCTTCTTTCTGTTACCAGTTTATGGCCATGGAGTCATAACAATATAAACATGCATACAGGCTTTGAACACCTAAGCATATTCATATCTTTGTGTGCTTCATATCTATTAGAACTATATAATAGCTTCATGTTTAACATACATTGCTAGTTTATAATGATTCTATTTAAAATAAAGTATGTTATACTGCATACGTTAACTATATCGTGTGCATCATACGTATATCTCACACTCTCACTACTTAATACTTGGATGTTCTCAAGTGTTGAAGATGGGACAGATTTTCTGCCTTTCCAGTTCGTTACGTACTGTATATCATATCAATGAAATTGGAGCATGAACATCTTCGCTAGCCAAGGTTCCGATATGATAACCCTATCTACACCTTGGCGGATCGAACCGATATTGTAGTGCTTTGTCCTTGCGACATCTATTTGATTTCATGAGTTGCCTCTCTTAGTATATAATGCCAACTAATAAATAGCGTGTAACAGAGGTACATTTTAGATCGACCAAAAATGGTGGAGACTATTGATTTAAAAATGATATGTTGTAAGTTTAACATCAAAAGTATGACTACATACCTGAGCGAAGCCATTACAGGTGTATTTGAGTGAAAGGTATTTGTATAAACGCGGAGCAGTAGTTGAAATTTGCTTATTAATCAGTCCACTCAAGTTGTGTGAGCTCCTTATCTCGATCATGCAGAAACAGTGTTCAAATTTGAACAATTTAATTTTGATTGAATGAAATTCACAAACACGAAGCACAGAAATATGTGCTCGATACTCCAATGTGTATATAGGGTTATCAAATCGGAACCTCGGCTGGCAAAGATGGGGCACGAAATGTTATTTTAATTATTTAATGACATTCATTTTACTTTTTAAGAATATATTTGCATGTCTATGGTACTATGTATTCGTTATCTATTTAGTGTTTCTGTCGCTATCTAAAATAACGAAAATAACATAACGTCATCCCTTTCTAATAGCGAATAAAGACAGACGGTCAGTCAGTCAGTGAATCTTTTCATCGATTCTTGCAGGCATGCTGATAGCCAGACAGACAAATACACGTACATGCTACAGATCATAACTTAGTTGGGTTTAAGCCACAAGTTGTTATGTCTTAGTAGCAAACAAAATTTATGTTTACCGTTAGGCAGTTCTGATACCCCCATGTCGTTTACCACTCAATAATTCAAACTGATGATTCATGCAATATCTGAAAATTTCGACATGACGCGATTAAGTGTTAGCGAGATAAGTTTAAACGTACATGTCAAAATATCCCACCACCACCACCACCACTAACAAGAACCACCACAAGACTGTGTACACCTTCGTCAGTTTCTGTGATCGAGTCCATGTGATGTCATGTGAGGAACCCCGTATTGCGAATCACCATCGCTCTACCGTTATTCAAATGTGAAAGTATTTCTGGATTGTTTGTGACTGCGTGTATTATTTAGCTGGAGGATGAGGTGTGTCCTTGGCGAATGTAACTGTACCAGTATGTCCTTGCTGTCTCAAACTCGAGAAAAATATCGACACTATCGTATATTGGATGAAAACTTTTCATATGCAGACACTATTTTAAAATAATGCTTGGTCAAATTATCTTAGTAAATTGTAGTCCTCTTTATAAGCAAGTCTCGGTACAACATTGCTCTCTTTATAAGCACGTCTCGGTACAACATTGCTCTCTTTATAAGCAAGTCTCGGTACAACATTGCTCTCTTTATAAGCTATTCTCGGTGCAACATTGTTCATTTTACAAGCATTTTTGTTATAAGCAGCCCCTTCGACATTAAATACCCACTCTTGGCGAAAATATTCTTAGCTACACGAATACTAACAAATTTACACGAATCTTTGAAAAGAAAATGATTAAACCGTAGGTTCTATTTGCAATATGGAGAGAGAGAGAGAGAGAGAGTAGGTTAAAATGCTCCGAATGATACATGATACCTACCGTATTATAGGTAAATGTGATTCTCATACCTTTAAATAACTGATGATTGGCAAGAGGAATAAAATTAACCTACGTGAATAGCACACAAGGAGGGAACAAACAGAGTAAAAAGTAGTGATCTTATTATCACCTAAAAGTCCAATGATACTATAATTTACGGAATTCTCACATATAGAATTTACTGTATCCTCACATTCCTAAGAGAGAGAGAGAGAGAGAGAGAGAGAGAGAGAGAGATCTCGAAATTGCCGAAGACACATAACTGCAGCAATATACGAATTTAAAATAAAAAATGTTGCAAAACAAAAACAGATGTTATTGGTACTCTTGATGACTATTATGCATACGGTGCATAAATATCTCCACTAACGTCACATACTATCGCGAGTGTATAGGACTGTTTACAAAAATCTTGCCTGTTTCCGTAGAGGTCGCATTTCTGTGGCAATTAAACAGCCATATGTCTTGAATCCAATGAATAAATGTGCTCCAAGTCTTTAAAGTGCACTTGAAATGTTTAACAAATTAAGATTCCAGATCGTATCATGTATTACGACTCTATGATCTTAAAAAAAATAATAGAAAAGAGTGAGAAGCAACAACCTTTTGTAAATTTCAACAAATAATTTGTTTCTCTAGAATACAGAGTCATATCGTATAGAAAAGAACTTACAGTATTACGAATGAACTACAACAATCCTAGAATTACTAACACAAGTCCTAATGATTAAAATCCAGAATAATCTTTAGTGGTATTCCAAACAATTTCCAACCCCCGAAGGTGTTGATGTTCCTGTAGTGGCCTGTAGTCTTTAATGTCCTAATGGGCCAATGGTTTGAACTGTATTGATGTGCCAACAGTCTTTTTATTGAATCACAGTAATATAATCCAGGGTTTCCGTGATTGAATTTACTATAATTACCAGGTAATGTGTCTTTCCAAGGATATTATAGAGCGCTTTTTATTTCCAGAGGATAATGAATAATTTCACCCAAATAAAATCTGAACACAACAATTTCAGTGAGTTCTGCCCAGATGTTATCGCGTGAATGAATATTTTTTTCCAGTAAACAAAATTATATAAAATAAATTAGACATAAAACGAAAACCCGGATGAGGGTTTAAAAAAGAGTAATTGTTCTAGAACAATTAGCAGGTTTGTTACCATAATGCAATTGACAGATTGCGTACATAAGATAATGCAATTGACATGCGTACATAAGATAATGCAATTGACATGCGTACATAAGATAATGCAATTGACAGATTGCGTACATAAGATAATGCAATTGACAGATTGCGTACATAAGATAATGCAATTGACAGATTGCGTACATAAGATAATGCAATTTGAAGAAATGCGAATGTTCTTGACTCTTCTTAAGATAAGAATCATAATATTTATTCTTCAGTCAGAGAAAGATAAACAATGTTATTTACAGAACTGTCGCCCATTTATGACATGATCAACTATTAGATTAACTTTGACATTACCCATTGCAGATGACGAAATAATAAAATTAACTAACAAAAAAATGCAAATAAAATATACATAAATTATATAACATTCAGGTCAACCATTACATTTGCAGCGATTGGTCCCTTCTTTCTACTTCAAAAGAAGCTAATAAGGGAAGTAACTAAAGATATAGGAATATAAAGATAATAAATAACATTTTTTCAATTAACAGAATATAATGAGATGATTCTAGTGGTATAGCAATTAAAAAAAAACAAACTTGCAACTGCTGGTTGGGGTGTGGGCACAATTACCATTAAACAAAGCTTTTGTGAGAGGGGGACTAGGGTAAGGAGCAAGATATCCTGCTACGCCATTGGATGATTATATTTACCTTCTATCTCTTTTTCCGTCAGCTGCTCCTGCAATGAAGTAAATAGTACTTCAATATTGACTGATGGCAAATGAAGATTTAGTAGTTGATGATTATACAAGAAAATGCGAAAAGAATTGTATCTAGATCTATCATGTATATCTCGCATTCAGAGCCAACAATAGGGGAGAGGGCTACCGGGGATATATCCCGTAAGAGGGCCCGGGCCGAAAAACACTTTTTAATTTTATTAAAGAAACTTTTTGCTTGATCAAGAACTAGGAGAGGCCCGGGTGTTTCTTACCCCAGGGCCCATGATCGTGCTCTACGGCCCTGCTCACATTTGACGGGTGACAGCACTGCCGTATTTAATAAATTAATGGCAATCTTTAAAAAAAATATAATGTCTTTTGTCATGGAACTATTCGTCTATAAATCCGTCCATCTGTCCTTCACTCAATTGCTGCATTTGCCAAAATGTAGGATATCACGCATCGCATTAATGACTTCATGGCTATCTTGAAAAAAAAATTGAATGTGTTTTGTTATGGAACTATTCGTCTATAAATCCGCCCATCTGTCCTTCACACAATTTGCCGCGTTTGCCAAATCACACGAGAAATGTAGGATATCACGCATCACATTCGTGTACTTTGCGGTACGTTCAGTGTCAAGATGAAGAATGAATTGCCTTGCAATGTTTCCACTTTATTACTTACTTAAATTAAACGTTACCTGTCCACCCTTCATCCTTATATCGTGCACAGTTCTCATCATGACATAAATACTGGAGTTATCTTATAGATCCCGAACTTTTCTAATCAACATTACCAGATATTGCCTTTCAAAGTACATTTGTTTTTGCCTGGATCAAAGGTCCGTATAAAACCATAGAAGAGTTGCACATGGGAAACCTTGCTAAGACAGTATTACTCGCAGGTCATATGTTTTCAGAGAAACGGTATCAAAATGTATGTATGATATATCGTGATGCGTGAATTTCTTTATATACGCAATAACTTCATTTTACTTTTTTACCTGTTTTTACGTTCCTTTTTGTACATGAAGAAATTGTTTAATCATGATGTCTCAACAACATGATGTTGACAAGGATTAATATGCTACTGGAATACGGCTTAGGTAACTACTATATAATTTACGGAGTGGTGGGGTAGGGGTAGAGGGAGCTTAGAGTTGCAGTGTTTTGTAGAAAAAGCGACTATTATATCGGTCATATCAATTTTTTTTAAATTTATCTTGCGATAAAAGAAACTAAAAATTATATTTTCTTAAAAAAAAATCCGTTGCACCCGACCCTCAACATTTGAATGGTTGGTTACTTAGAGAGGCAACATATTAACTGTCAGTAGTAGTAGTAGTAGTAGTAGGATGAGGAGTAGTAGTAGTAGTAGTAGTAATAGTAGTAGCTGGAGAGAAGTATAATATATGCTTGAGCAGAAAGTTTTGCTAATTACATGGTTAGTAGATGTGGATTTTTTAGGAATATAGATACTAAACATGTAGAAGGCGGACAAAGTAAAAAGGGACAGGTAATCTGAAATGACAAAGACAACTATAAAGTAACTAATGGGCAGATCCTCAAACAGGCAGGCAGGTGGACATAGACCAAGGGGCAGACATGGATAAAATTGACAGACATAAAGGTAGACCGAATATTTAGATAAATCTGTAAATAAGTAGACAAAATTTGATACTAAACTATCGACTTAACATAGGCAAGAAACTATGCAGAGAAAAGAAATACAATCTCAAGCCATTGTAATTATAAGGATTGTATATATTCATACGTGTAAATATGCTTTGTCTAAGAAAAACAACTCTTTTCTTAATGCAGCAAATGAGAAATAAATATATTAAACTCACCATATAGCAGGTTGAAGCAGGTTTAATCCTCGACGAAATTTGATTTCTATAATATTCTGACGAGCTTTAATTCGGCGTAGAGCAGTCGTAAAGAAGCACTATTTATAAGATCAGTGGATGACCTCAAGGGTGAAAAAATCCGTCGACATTAACTGGTTTGGCATTGAACATAATGTGCATTCAACTGTATTCAAAATAAGCGGTATCAACTCAAAATGAAGCGACATGATTAATGTCTCTACCTTGAAGAGCTCAAGAGAGAACGGATTTGCACATATAATAACGACCAAAATTAGTTACTGTTGCAAAAAGATATTGGATGTGTACATACAGGGCTGTCTTAATGGGCGGACAATAGACCCAGGCCAAGAAGGGGGAGGGGTTGACATTTCGTCGAGTTCGTGGTATTTTTATTTTATTTATTTTTTTGGGGGGGGGGGCAAACTGGGACATCCCTGTGTACATATGCAGTACCGTTGCATGGTACTTACTATTATGAATAGCAAGCGACATGTAACTAATTAACGACAGCAAGAGCCCTATTCCTATACAATGTGGTTTCACCAATTTGATGGCGGAATCGAAAATGACTACACAGTTACTTAAAAACTAATTCTCTGTTTCAGAGAGAGAGAGAGAGAGAGAGAGAGAGACAGACAGACAGAGAGACAGAGAGAGAGAGAGAGAATTAAATTATTGAGCAGTTCAGCAGCGCTTGTATTTATGAATAGTATTCATTTGTGATGCAATGACCATGTGTACCATTATAAACGTTAATGCAGTTAATTTCATAAAATATTACTAGTAGTTTCCATTTATTCGTTCGATTTATTACTCATAATTATTTAAAAAAATTAATTTGCCTTTCTTGCCTGCATACCTGTATTATTTGTTATCATCCTTCATCATACCAAATATTTATGACTGCTTGCATCACTTTGCCATAGTGCTAACAACTGATACAAACGCATTTTTTAGACGATTTTAAATGTATATATTTATCTCCTTCTTGACCGAGAAAAAGCGGTCGTTAAGAAATTAGATGGTTCTGAAAATTAAATTAATGCTAAGAAAGATATCTTTGTCATTATCATCATTATCGTCATCATCATAGTCGTCGTCGTCATCGTCATTATTGTCCACGTCTTCAAAATCACCACCAGTAACTAAAGACAACAACAACATAAAACAATAACAACATCAATAATAATAATAATAATAATCATTAACACCTTCTATATTTTCACTCTACACTAAAACAGACACTATACGTTATACATAAATAATTCTTTCTCGTGTTTGTACGAAATATCATACCAGTTTGTTGTTTTAATCCGTGATTTTCTAACTACACGGTCAGAGTCAAATCAATTTTTGATGGTTTTGTTCTAATCTTTCATTCCTGTATACCGCTCCGGTGGCCTAGTGGTTAGATCGTCCGGCTTGGTTACGGAAGGTCGCTGGTTCAAACCTCGGCCGAGTCATACTTAATGGTGCTTACAGCTACCTCGCTAGACGTTGAGCTTTAAAGGAGACCAGAAATAAAACTTTTCCTTTTATTTATGTAATTCTTTACAAATTTTAATTAGACTGTAATGTTTATAAATTAAATATCGCAGGCGGGTAGTGATTATATTGCGCGGAAGATACCACGACTCCGTAAATTACCGAGTTTTGATGAGACAACAGACCACGTGGTCCCGCGACGCAATACTATCCAGTCCTCGAATACAAACAGAAATATGGCGAGCGATACAGACAGGAGGAGACCAGATCTGGTTTGCGATTTGGATTACACATTCAAAAGTTGAATCTGCTTCCGAAATATGCTCAGAACTATATATGTTGAGTTGTGTGTTAACAGTGTGTTTAAGACCTGACAGCGGAATTGTACAACAGTAAGAAAGTGCTCATATTTCATATTTTGGAATTTTTGAAAAAAGCAATGTAATTTTGAAATACTTATACATTGTGTGCTGTGCAAATATATAATAAGGATTAAGTGATGGTGCCCAATGTAAAAATTAAAAATTTACCACAATATTATAATTTCGTTTAAGAAGGATGAGGTTCAATTGTATTATATGTAAATGAAATGCATTACCTACCCACAACTCACCCCCACCCACCCCACACACACACACACCTATCTAGGTACTAACATCTTTTCACCCCCACCCCCCACCCCACACCTATCTAGGTACTAATATCTTGAAAATATACATCCAACACTGAAACACTAAGAGATAATACTGAATTCTGGGCGAAGAGCCTAGAACGGGGACCGACTTGTATGTGAATCAATATCCATTACCGGGGAGGTGTAAAAGGCATTGAGAACGGTTTTCATCCGTCGTAACTTCTGCATTAGTTTTTCACACACACACACACACACACCGCCTCCCCACAAATAAATATGCAAAGCAGAAATCTTAAGTAATTAATTTAAACATTGAGTGGGTTCCTTCTTATGATTCAATTACAGTGTATTTTACATTCAAGCTGTAGTTAGCATATTGACAAATCTGAAAGTATCTACATGTCTGGTATAAATAGTGTATGTACTCTATTGGTCAGTGCTCAAAGAATTCTTTTTAGACACAGGCCCCCGGCAGGTGACTTAAATAAACCCACATGCGCTGACTGAAATTCAACAAACTCAATTGGCTGGTCATTTAGGGATCAATAAAACTTATTACAAGATCTTAACTCACTTCTATTGACCAAAAACTCAAAAGTGATGTTGGTAAATACTGTAGATCTTGTCGTACCTGTCAAATGATAGAAAAACCAGATCAGAAAATTCCCAAGGTCCGAGTCCGGGTTTCATCAGACCCTTGTCACCCCATTTTTGATATTTGGACATTTATGTTGGGGTGTAGGGTCAGAGTCCATTCCCTATCGAAAAGTTGGAATTCGCCGACACCATTTGGTGTCGGCATAGGGTAGCCGCTTACTAGCCGGCCTAGCAAACTTTAGTAACCTTTCATCGAAATATACCTGCATGAAATCGATGGGAATATGATTTATTTTCTAAGAAATTGCGAGTATAGCATTCTTTATGTCTTTAATCCGCTGACAGACGAGATGAAACAACAGCGTTGATGCAATTTAACCTGGAACTAGCCATTTACATTCCAAGTCATATGACTACACAAATCTCGCAACCTACATGTCAATGACATCAGAGGTCCAATAGGCACGTGATATCAACAATAAACCATTTCCAAAGTTGTTGGACATATAACTCTAAAATTTTAATGAAAAGTCACCTAACGTTTGTACATAAATATATTGCACACTTAATTCTCAACCTATTTATTCTGATAACAAATACGACAACGCTGTCGATATCGCTGCAAAGTTTAGAAATCCAGATTTATCAAGTATTCAGCACGTGTCAGCGATGGAGTTTATTGGGATCACGTGACTACCGCATTGACATGTGCTCTCCGCTTGGTGAATTTTGTTGTTTCCAAGTTGCTGCAAGATTGACAGATTTCTGGTCGTTGTTTCGAGAACAAATATTTTTAGAAGTTTGTGTTCTTTCATTTTTCTTTAAATATTACATAACTTTCGTTTATATGTTCCATTTGTTTTCCAACAGCAACATTGGAAATGGTTAGAGGTCGCGAGATTTGTGTAGTCATGTCCAAATAATAAAAATGGGGTGGCAAGGGTCAGAGGAAGCAGCAGAGAGGGTGAACAGACCATAGAATTCCGACAAAACAAATAAAACAAACAAATAAATCATCTCGTAGAAAGGTCCAGATTTTACAAATGAACTTTCCTTGAGATGTTTATTTTTGCAATGACCGATTGTGCTAATAAAACCTCAGTTCGAAATAGTAGCTGAAAAAATAAAGTACTCTACGTGTTTATTTATTTCTTGTTTATTTTTTTGACGACCAACGTTGGTAGGTACCCTCTCTGCTGCTATTAATTTACCACCATACCAAGTTTGATGAATATTTTTCAACGCGTTCTCGCTGTCGTTTTTCCTCATCTGTTTCATCTTCATCTGAATCTTCGGAATTTGTTCTATGTTTCAAGTAATATTCAAGTTCTGATGGTGGTTTTTCTATTTTTGGATTTATGTTCTTTCTGTGTTTATAATATATCATCAAACTTCTGTATCGATCTCCACCGCAATTTTTGCAAATCTGATATAATCCTCTAACGCCGTTGTTACATCCAACACATCTTCGTGGACCAGCATGAGGATTTTTCTTTATAAGATAATTATGTTTCTTGCAATATTCTCCACGGCACCTTTTGTTGCATTTATCTGTTGTTCCTTGACGCAGCCACGCACAGTTGTTCATTATATTAATGATATCTATTTAATTAAATTTAATTTTATCATCACCCCTCTCTGCTGCTCCTCTTCTGCTGATATTAATTAAATTATTATGTTATAATAAAAATGGTACATCCAGAATCTCATACTGCAAGAACAGCTCGAGAACGATTAGAAGCAATTAAAAAATTTCTTCCTGTCAAAGACTCATTTAGAAAAAATCTACAAGCGCAGCAAGAAGCAAAAGTTGAGTATGAAGAGGACACTAAAAAACTGTTTAAGCCCGTCACTGCAGCTACTGAACAAGTTACAACTGTCATCAAAGAAGATCTTCTTCCGGTATCAGAAAAAATAGCAAGAAGAACTAAACAGGCAAAGAAGATTTTACGAGACCTTCCAACTGACATAGCTGCAGCTCAGCCTCCACCTGTTGATGAGGAAATACTTGAAGGTATTGAAGAACTTCGTACTGAAGTCGCCGATGTGAGAAAAAAACTTGCATCTAAATCCAAACCAGCAGGAGAAAACGTAGAATTAATTGCAAAATTTAACGAAGGAGTTGTTGAGGAAATTAGAAAAACTGAAAGAGAGGGATTACCTGAAGCAATATTAAATAGTTTATCTAATAAATCTAGTATTTTAAAACCCCGTTATGAAAAAACAAATGATGATAATTTCATTAAATGGATATATCGCGTATATTACAACAAAAAACAAGCTAGAGGTCCAGAATTTGAAGGACTTAAAGAAGAAGTAAAAAGACTTTATAGAGAGAGACGGGAACAACCAAAACAAGGAGAGTCCTCCCAGTATCAGCTTCCTCCACCTCTGCAACAAATAGAACAACAGCAATCTTCTTTGCAACAGCAAAGGTTGAAGTCGGAAATTAAAAAGACTAAAGAACTAATTAAATCACTATTCCATAAGAAAATTCCTTCACCTTCACATAAAATTTCTGCACCGGATGTAACATTTACACCGACAGGTTCACCATCTGGATCACACCCGGCCACCACTGAAGTGCTTGCTCCGGTAATGCAACCACCAGTATTTAAAACACATCAAGATGAACCTAAAACAGGATCTGGTTTATGTCCTGATAATATCATCAATGACGTGTCACGGTTAGAAGTTCTCATAGGAGGAAAACGTGCTGGAAATAATTCACCAGAAATAACCAATGAAGCAGCTGATATTTGTCGGCGACTATTTCAAGGTGGCATCATGGATATTGGCGTTTACCGAGAACTTATTGATGAGCTCGTTGATGACTAGTTGTTAGATAAATGGTAAATAAAATAAGATGATTGTGCATGATAATCATCGTAAACCCACACAGGTTAGAGCGGTAAACTCACGATTACCAATCTATGAAGCAATTTACGGAAATGGACTTGGTGATGTCATTCGGGGATTATTCACGAGGATAGCTCCAAAAGTAGCACCTGTTGCAAAACAATTATCGATGAAGGCTATTGATATTGTTCGTGATAAAGCTCCTGGTGCAATTGTCAATGTTGCTGGTAAGGCGTTCTCGGCGATCAAGGAAAGACTAGCACGATTATTGCGACGAAAACAACAACCACCGGTGAAACTGGCAAGTACTGAGGTGATGCCCGCAGATGTTAGTAAAATAATAAATCAGGCTGCAAATCAAAAACTAGCGGCGATATCTGAAGAAGCAGAAAAAAATATAACAGCAAATTTAATAGCAGGAGGCGGTCTTCGTCGACGATGATCATCATTTGGAAAAATGGTAACTATAATAAAAATGTTCAGGCGCGAATCAGACCCAGCATTTGATATGGAGGCACCTGTCCTTAAGTACGAATCTGTACGTGATTATCAATTTTATTCCTATGACGCAAGACTACCAAATCAGCGAGGGAGAATCGAATTACAGGTTCATGATACAAGTAGATATTTCTTGCCCGCTGAGGCGTTTATTGAAGTAGAAGGTAGACTTGTAACGAATGTTGTAGCTAATACGCCATATGCTGCTAATTTACGTGTTGGTTTTGTCAACAACGGGATTATGGCACTGTTTGATAGCGCCACATACATGATTGATGGAAAAAATATTGAATCAATTCAGAAGGATGTTGATGTTGCTACAACAATAATTGGTCTGGCGAGATATTCTGACGACTTTACAAGATCGGCTGGTCCAACAATGATGTTTGCTAAGGATATTACTGACAACGCCAACCATAATCAGTATATCAAGTTACTCGTACAACGGGATAATACTTCTGCTGCTAATCAGGGAGAAGCTGCCAACCCAGACCGTGAAGCTAGACCAGGTGCTGATTTTGACATCATAAAAGATATTGCCCCGACTTACAACTTAGGGTTTGCAACACGCCGATCAGCGCTGTCGGGAGATAATAGAAATTTTTCGTGTGCAATTCCATTATCTCACATCTTTGGATTTTGCAGAAATGTTAGAAAGGTCATCTTTGGAGCTAAACACACAATTGTGCTCGTAAGAAAAGGTGATGATAATGATGCAATCTGGCGAGGTGTTGGTGTTGCTGATGCTGGTAAAGTAAATATATCAAAACTTTCATTGTGGATGCCAGTAATGACACCATCTATTACTGAGGAACAAAAATTACTATCTTTTATGGATCAAGGCGGCAAATCATTGCTATCATGGTTAACAGTAACCACAGATGCTGCTCAAAGCAATATTAATGGTTTATTTACATGGCATATAGCATCACAACAGGGTGTTTCTGCACCACGACATATTTTTATTGCACTACAAGATAATGCTCGGATAAATGATCAACAACAATCACATATGATATTTGATAATCTTGGAGTTAGTGAGGTTTCTTTACGGATAAATGGACATCAAGAACCATCCGAGGATATACAACTAAATTATGCACAAAATCATGTAGCGCGCGCATATCATCGTTTAATGTCATTCATGGGACGTGATCAAAATATAGATACCGGGTTGCAAATATCACAACTAGATTTTACAGGTCTATATCCGATTTATTATTTTTCACTAGAACATCTTGATTTATCCAAACAATCTGTTGTTGATATACACTTTCGAGCTCATGTTACTAACCCACCAGCTGGTGGTGCCTACAGAGCGATCGCGGTCATACTTAGCGACAAGGCCATGTTACTTGAAGGTGGTAGTGGTCGAATGAGGGTCGTTGATGCACCGGTGGAAAATCTTTAATCGTGTTATTTAGAAAAATATATTTTATATAAAAATGTCGTATGGTCATGTTAATGTTACTCTGACCCCGGGTCAGGTAAAAAAGCTTCAATCAAAAACCGCCAACAAATGCGGAACTAAAATATCACTAAAACGAGATCAAATTGGTGGTGGTCCAAACAAATTATCGTTGACAAATAATCAGATTAAACATTTCAATAAAGCCCTAGAATCAAAAACTGGAGTTCAATTCCATCTCTCCCCGAGCGCCATCAAAGACATGGTTAAAACGGGTGGTATATTCCCACTATTTGCGGCCATTCCGGCATTACTAGCTGCGGCTGCTCCGGCCTTAGCAAAAGCGGCCGCGTTAGGTGTTGCTGGAGGTGTTGCTGGAGCGGCGGGTAAAAAAATTTTCGAAAAAGCTACTGGTGGACGATATAACAAAAAAAAGGGACGCGGTCTAAGATTACCGGGATCTCGTTGGGGGGAGAGGCCTAAGGCTTCCAGGGTCACTTCGTTAAATGTTCCATCATCAAATTTTGATTTACTTGATGCTGCTAAAAAATTAAAAATATCCGCCTTTAGAGGTGTTTTTATGCGAGATCAATTACCGAAACAACCAAACAAACTAGAAACAGGTATTATTAATCTTGACAAACGTTCCGGACCTGGTACTCATTGGGTATCATACGCGATTGATCCGCGTGGAATTGTTTATTTTGACTCGTACGGGTTAGCTCCACCTGTTGAATTTATCAAGTATGTCGCACCACTCCACGCAACAACTAGCGGTTATAAAGTTTGGTATTCAACACTACCCACACAAACAATGACAGATCCGCCAATATGCGGCCGTGAAGTAATTAATGTACTCGACGCAATATCAAAATCATCCAAGCCGCCACATAAAGTCGTGCACGATTATACAAGCAACCGATATGTTGCGCGTAAAGCATTTTAAACAACGGATCTTATTATAATGGTTGACATTTACGGAAGATCTTCTACTGGTAAGAAAATAAAATCCGACGTTGATCTGTCAAAGTATGCGACTAAAGATGACCTCGCTGATATTATGAACCTGGCTGGAGTTGACCCAGATGAAGTTGTTATTTTTCAAGATCGATATGGTAAACTAAAAACCAGCAATATCAGATGGAATGATATAGTCCGGCGAGTACTCGGTGCAGTTACGGATAATATTCCCGTGTTTACTGACGGTGGTAGAATCAGAGATTCAAGTATGTCACTTAAAACCATCAGAGATGAAATTGCAAAAAGTGTTGCTAATCGCGTGAGAAACACCGGTGACACGATGACAGGTGAACTTAACATGAACGGGAACAAAATAGTAGCTGTAACAGCTCCAAAATCTGACAACGACGTCGCAAACAAACAATACGTCGACGACGTGGATGGAAAACTATCCACGCTACGGGCCGAGTATGACGTTCACACGGGCGCGTTTACAAGGCTTCGAAGAAATTTTCAAAAAACCGATGATGCCATAAATAAGTTCTTTGGAAATCCTTCCGTCATTGACATGAAACTTTCTGATATCAAAAGTAACCTAGACACGATCAAACGAACACAACTAGACATCGTAGCGGGAATTCCTGAGATTATCAATAAAACCAATCTGATTAAAATTCCAGCTGAAATAACTCCCGGGCATATCACAAACATCGTATGCACGGTTTCATCGGGATTTGCAACATGGTCAAAACAAAATAATACCATCAAATATACCGCAACAGTCACTGGCGTGTACAGGCTGTCTGTGTTTAGTGCTGCAAAATTTTACATATTTACAACGTTTCCATGGCGTCATTCCACCGACAGGTTTCCCGGGTTTGTATCTGTTGTATTAAATAGCGGAACCGAAGAAGTATTTATGCTGGAAGCAACTGATAAGGAATTAACCGCAACATCTTACTGGTGGTGTTTGGAATTTGTAGCTGAAACACCTCAATTGTTTACTGCATAAAAATATATGGACGGTGCACAATACAGATACAATCAAGCGCGTGAATGGCAGGCGGCGCTAAAAGATCAAGTCGATCAATATACAGTAAAAGTAAAAAAATATCGACGACGATTGGTTATCGTTGATGTGATTGTTTATTCAGTATCCGCTGTTGTTGCTGGAACCGGTGTAATATTATCAGCGTTGACAACGATGGCACCAGTAGCTGTAACTGTTTGTATTTCAGCAGCAACAACTATTGCAGGTGTGCTTGGTATCATCACAAAAAAAATATGTACTTGTACGAACGAAAAGTTATCCGATTACAAAATAAAATTACATACAGCGACGGTAGCATACTCGAAATTATCCTCGTTGTTATCAGCGAGTCTCAGTGATGGAATTATATCTGATTTCGAATTTTCAATGATGACCAAAATATACGATGAAGGTATTAAAGATACAAGTATTAATAATGACAGAATTACTCCAGCAGATCGTGACCAACACAACTCCGCCAAAGATAACGATGATCTCGGTAAGTTCAATTAATCCTGAATTTAGTGTTAATTTTCCTACTGCAATTCCAGTAAAAGAAATAGCACTAGCACAATTACGGGTATATTACAGCTGGCCCAATATCAGATCAAAATCGTTTCATGGTACACCAGCAAATAATTCGCTTGTATTTACTAACAAGAACAAATCCGATGGAACACCTGACTGGGTTGTTGTTGGAATACCAACTGGCAGTTATGAGATCGAACAAATCAGTGAGGAATTTGTACGTAGAATAAAATCAATAACGGGAAAGGAATCAAAAATATCAATTAATGTTCATGAGCCGACGTTGTCCTCGACGATTGAAATAAACTCGCCTGATTATGCCGTTGATATTTATCGATCTTCAATCAGATCAGTGCTAGGATGGCCTGAAATATCACCACCGATAACACCGATACCACCAGAACCGAAAAAGTCTGATTATGTCACGGATAGACAATCATATCATGAACTTAATCAAACATACGGGGAAAAACTACGTGATTTTAAAAATAAATTAATATTTAGCCATTTTATCTTTCACACCCCCCTGGAGACATGGACTTTTCTAAGTCGGGGGGGGGGGGGAAACAGGACATGTTTTGGCTTTTGATCGGAGTGATATTATTATATATTTTCAGGAAATCAATCAAAAATGTAAAAAACAACTAGATCAACTGAATCAATATTTTAACGAACATATGTTTGACATATCAGCGTCATCGCGTGAAAAAATCATCACGCGTGTGGAAATATTAAATCAGCTTATATCAGATATGGAATATTTTAATAACCGAATAGTTCAAGCGATGGTTAGTTTAGGGCCATCATTTAAAAAATTTGAAGCATATAAATGGTTAGAAAAATATAGATTAACAGAAGCCGATGTACCGAATTATAAATTCCCCGGGTATAGTGTAACCGAGTTAAGAAAATCTGTCAGTGATGTCATTGATGAGTTTTTTCCTAAAATACTCGATGCGTGGAAAAAACTGCCAACACCTTCAAATGTTCTTAGACATGATAATGATCCACACGGCGGCGGAAGACACGTATCTCCGCGGATCGTTAATATAACACCGACGGTCGCGGTCAATCTGGTTTGTGACGTAATCGATGGCAGCTATCAAATAGATCTCGGAAGATCAAATCAAGCTCAACAAGGATACATCCTGTACACGTTCACACCACAAGTTCCCCCTGGAAATTTAATCGTGCAAGAACCAACTAATCCCGTGTATTTGCGGTGTCACAATAATATGTTAACACGAATCAATTTTAAACTCACAGACCACCTTAATCGCTTGATTGACATACGTGGAGAAGAGCTTGTAATAAATCTGTATGTAAAGTCCTAGGACTTTTGTCTTAAGGATTTCTGTCGTAAGGACTTTTGTCGTAGATCTTCATGTGGAGGAGGGTTTTACACGCGAGGATTTCTTAACAGTTAGAAGAACATTTGTAACAGAGATCAGAATCAAATTCGATCAACTTAAAATTACAGGCACAAATTTGTGTTTGGTACAAATTAATCGGCCTAGGCAACTAAGGCCTAGGCAACTAAGGCCTAGGCAACTAAAAAAGCTAGTCGATGAAAGTAAAATTAAAATTTCTATCACAAAAAAAATAATATTTATTAATTTTACTGAAATTGTACAAATTACTTGATTTTGACTACCAACTACCCCCTCAGAAACATAAAAATGCACGAATTACTTGATTTTGACTACCAACTACCCCGTCAGAAACATAAAAATGCACGAACTACTTGATTTTGACTACCAACTACCCCATCAAAATCAAGTAGTTCTAACCTTGTCAAATTGTTCCTAACAAATTTTATTTATTATAAATTTTATTTTTACTAAGATTTTTATTTTTTTTTACTAAAATACAACGAAATTGCTCAATTTTCCTGATTTTGACTACCAACTACCCCGTCAGAAATCAAGTAATTCGTGCATTTTTCTTTGATTTTGACTACCAACTACCCCGTCAGAATCAAGTAATTTGTGCATTTTTCTTGATTTTAGTAAAAAAAAAAAAACAAATTACTAACCCATCAAATTCAGAAATATTATTTCTGATCAAAGATCTCAGTCATCTTCAAAATTACTACGCTGGATCGTTTCATCAGTAACGAAGTTACCTTGGATCGTTTCACCAGTAACGAAGTTACTCTGGATCGTTTCACGATCTGACATTATTTTTCTTAATAGTCTTATGCGGGTACTAATCGTTTTCTTTGCCTCATACTCGTGGGATAATAACGACTTAATTCTTTCTACGGCGGTAGAAAGAGGAACGAACTCCTTCACATGATCATCTTCTACGGTAGCTAGCGACTGAAACATTGCCGATTGAATCCGTTTCATGAGACTGTATTCAGATGATAGTGTGTGTGTCCCCTGGGTTTTACGTTCTTGTAAAATCTCAAAGTCAGAAACTATTTTTTCAGGATTTAGTTCATCAGATATATTAATTCCATCTTTTTTCAATTTTTTAATAGCAACAATTACATCATTGATATTTTCATGGTTCATTATATAATATATAAATCTTTAAAATAAAAAAAAAATATCCCAGAACCCCCTTCGAGTTCGTCGGGATGTTTCTGGGACAGCACAAACATATAACTTAATTAAGGTACGCTCAGCAAAAACCCACCCATAATAATTAATCCAGTGGGTGATACGAAAAATAGGTATCAACCACAAGTCAATATTGTGGGTGAATTCTGCTGAGCGGAGGGGTTCTTGCGGTTCCCCCCACTATTATAAAAATCGCAATTATGCGCACCACCGACAAATTGTCAGCCATGGGGGTTTGATCCTGGACCGCGAGCGCCACAGTCCAATACCATACTGATCGAGCTATCAAACATTGTTACGAACATATGTTTCGGAAGTTAATATATAGCTAAGGAACCAATATTTACACTAAACAGCGGTTTCTGAATAATAACAGTTTCTGTATTTAACAGTTTCTGTATTTATAACAGTTTCTGTATTTAACAGTTTCTGTATTTATAACAGTTTCTGTATTTATAACAGTTTCTGAATAAAGGTTTCTGTATTTGTAGCAGACCGAAAATCAATAATAATAGTGGCATTAATGCACCAGTCAAAGAACTTTCCAGAGTGTAAGTTCAGTGAACACACAACTGCAGGTCAATTACAATGAGTAACGGTTTCTGTTTACACACAGCTTCCTACGGATCATGTGTTGTATGATGGGAAAATATTTAAAAACCATAAATAATACTTATGAGTCTGTTCGTCGGCACTATACGATGTAATTAGTTAAACTGACTAATTACGATCATAAAAAAACCAACCATCTACGAAGAAAACTATATATTACAAAGTAATCTCCCCTTAAATCAAAAATTCAGTAGTGTATGGAGGACCTACTGTGACATAAATTAAAAAAATTAATTCAATGTGGTGATGATAGTTAATAATGTGATGATGATAGTTAATAATGTGATGATGATAGTTAATAATGTGGTGATGATAGTTATTGATACTGAAAGATGATTTTCTGCTTATATTTTTTCGAGAAAGCTGTTTTATATATATTTTCTGCGACTTTTTGTACTGAATGCGAGTGAATATCAAAATATTTCGCAGCAGCACACATCGAACGAAATATAATTACTTTGCCAGTTTCTATGTTTGTGGAAATTACCGCCCTCTTTCCGATTGTCTTACATCTTCCTGTATTACCGCGTGTATTATTCTCGCTGTATGTGACAACACGAAGGTTGGATAAATTATTGTTTTGAGGATTTCCATCAATATGATCAATAACAAGACCGTCTTTGATCAAACCCTTGTGACACTCGTACGTAAATCTATGACATAGATAATGTTTTTTCCCAACTGTAAATCTAAGATAACCATGATTATTAATATGACCAACTTGTCTCTTCAACTTGCAGTGTCTGATGATACCATTAATATTTGATTCATAGTTTGTTATGACAGGATGTGGGACAAATATATTTTGCTCCATTATAATAATATTATATGTTTAAATCATTGTTTGTCTGAAATCTTGATATATAATCCTCCACGGATTTTATAGCGTTTTCACCGCTATTATTTTTTTTGTCATAATATCTTTTAAGTTCTCTGAACCGTTTCCCGCCGCACTTCCCACATAATTTTGTCTTTCCACGTACTCCAATACCACACCGTAGACATGGTATTGGTCCTAGACTTCCTCGTCGTATGTTTTGTGAGTGCATCCAACAAAATTCCTTTCTACAGGATTTGTTGCATCGATTTACTGAGCCGATCATCAACCATCTACATTGGGACATTGTATATATATATATATATATAATTTTCTTTATTTAAATATTTGTTTTAATTATATGAACGAGTTTGAGAGATTATCCCAAACTAGGCCTGTTAAGTATAAATTCAACCTTGACAGATTATCTTCTGACTTGCCAGTACGAGATCTGGTTGATCCGAAAAATAAAAGTTTGATCTCGAAAATTCATGACGCTAAGAAAGAATTTTACACGGATGGTGCATCTCATACATGGTCAACGTTCAAGATTATACGCGCTGACGGAGTCAAGGACGCCACAATGAACGACAAGCGAGCGGCAACTATCATTAACTACATCGCTGAATACGAGGGCAATCAAAAATATTTCTTCAGAGTAAAATTTATTGTATTAACAGAAACAGGTAGTTGGATTATCCGTGACAAATATGATCCTGTCCTTAATAATAATAAAACTATCATATTAAGTAAAAATTCCAGACCGGGTCTATTGACTGGTATTGATAAACCGTATTATGAGCGAGCGTATCCTGTAACAGCGGTTATTTATGGAATTTATGAGATAAATAAAAAACCCAACGTTGATAAACTAGCGCCGATGAAATTATCATCCTTGACCTTGTCAAGGCTAAATTGTGTAGCTGAACGAGTAATAGAACACTTTACAAACGCGATGCGTGGAAATGGATTAACTGATTAACTGTTAGGGACACCGGTGCTACAATAAAAGATGTTGCTGAGTTAGGAAAAATATTAAAATTTCCAATAACTGTGGCGACAATAACGGGAGAAGTACTGTACCAGTCGAAATATAAATCGAAAGGAGCTCCAATAAATATTATCGATCATAACGCGCACGCATGGACTAACGCGGTAACAATATTTCCACGTGATCGAACTGTTAGATTTTACCCCACAGATAATTCTGTGGCAGATAATTCTGTGGCAGATAATTCTGTGGCAGATAATTCTGTGGCAGATATGAGTATGTTTGATTTTATCAACGAAATAAGTAAAACCGATCCTGTATCGGTATGGTTATTTAAAAGTAATGAGGAGGGTGAATTTGATCAGTTTGTCAAACCGAACGGTGAAATATATCGCACAGAATCCCTCCATGACGAGATGAAAAATCTTGCGACGTTTTTACAGTGCAAACACGCGGAAAATACTGACAAATTACTAACTAATTGTTTTACCGTTCCATCTGTTGCGGCTCATTTCGCCAGAGAACGAAATTCATGGAAACCAACACGATTTGATTTACTCGAGGACGTACGTGCAAGTTGCGTCGAATATGGACATGGCGGATTATGGAATACCAAATACAATTACAATGATGTTATTTCGGTTGATATGGTTGCATGTTATCCAGGAAGTTTTCTGGGATACGGAGATTGTTCTACGTACTTTGAAAGATTTGGTCACCCTACAAACGAGATGACGCGAGTGGCAATTAATGGACCATTACCTGATTTTGATCTGACTGGATTCGCCTGTATTGAGTCGTTCGAGTTTAACGAAAATCTTCACAAGATTTGTTATGTTTGGTTTGGCAGACATTTTTGTGAAAAACGTTGGGCACCTATAGTTCTGTTGCGATATATGCTAGATTGTATGATACTGACATCGTTGGTGGTCAGTGAGGCAATTATATCATATCATGCACAGACCAAAGTTTGGTTGCCCATGTCAGATTCTGAAGTTATTAGCGAGTTTAAGGAAAAATATCCTGATGTTTCCGAAGATGATATTCCTAAAATTCTCGAGATTAAACTCAAAACCGCAAAAGATCTCGGTAGAAAAATTATAGGTAAATTTACTCAAGGTGGTGCATATGATTATAAAAGACATCACGCACGATTAATTTTAGATGATGCCGAGTACGATTTTATAATCGCTGATACAACGGCGAAAAATACATTTGTAAATCGAGAGAGTGTTTATTTATCCGACGGAACAAAATTAGGTACGATCGTTAGTTACATAAATGACGTATCCCCGCAATATACTCATCTAAGATCTTCCATGTTGGCTTATGTTTCTATAAATTTATTATCGATGATTAATAGATTTCCTGAGACCGCAGTCAGAGTCGCAACGGACTCATTTTATATTTCAAGTAAATATTTAGAACCTGTTATGAAATTTACAAGTAATGATGAACGATGGGGTTCGTGGAGAATAAAAAAGGAACTATTACACAATTATGTAGAATCAGCAGATGTTCCAGTGAGAGATGTTTATCGTGAGGGTAATAAAATATCAGAAATGTCGAAAGCACCATCGTTGAGTGATCCAATAACCAGATATAAGACAGTATATCTCAATGGACCTGGTGGATGCGGCAAAACAACTCGAACGATTAATGTTTTTAGAAATTCAGATATAATCGTGCTGACACCCACACATAGACTTGCACGTGAGATGAAACAGCGGCAAGTACAATCGTGCACGTATCATAGTTTCTTCCGATGGCGCGGGGATACATGGACTCCTCAACGGATGGAGGAAAAATATATACCTAAAATAATTATTTGGGATGAGATATGCACGGTCTCATTGGATACATTAAAAATGTTTCTTGATTGGTTGTTGACGAAAAATACCGCCATAATAATGTGTGGCGATCATGGTCAACCGCCGCCTTTTGTTGGACCATCTCCACATGATTGGTTAAAAAATTTCGTTGATTATTACGAAGAAATAGATGATGATCATAGAGCTCTTGATGCAAATTTGAAGGAGTTTAAAAAATTAATCAGATTACAATCAAACAAAATTCAGTGTGAAATATTACGTGGAGTGATCTCAGAGACATCAATGAGTGATTTTTTGAACTCATGGAGACCCACCGATTTGATCGTAGCAAGTAGAAAAATAATCAGAGACGCTTTACAACAACAGTTATTTCAGCTACATAAAGAACAATATTCAGAACTACCCGTACCGTTGTGTTATAGACCATCAGATACACGAAAACAGAATATTAATGTTGATATTCCAGGACAGACTGAGAAGCAAGATCTCGTATTAAATGATATTGTCGCCGTTGATATCAGTGTGGTCGAAGATGCATTACGCGCTGACAAATCTCCATGGGTGTTAGGATACGCTATGACGATCCACTCGTCTCAGGGATTAACTATTTCTGATACACGAGTCTGGATTGTAGACGATCGAATCGAGTGGTCAAATTTAGTTTATTTAGCGGTATCGAGGGTCAGAAATATATCTCAATTACGTAGAATTATAATTCCTGAAATCGTTGATAAATTTAACATCATCGATGATGATATAATAAGAAAAAAATTAACCGGATACAAAGAATCTGACAAAAAAAATAAACGCGACTTTGATCTTGATGTTGAATTTATTATTGAGTTAAAACAGCAGCAGAACAATCATTGCACATGTTGTAATTGTATAATGTTATGGCGGTATTCGAGTAATGATTCAAGACAATTTACCGTAGATAGAAAAGATAATAGTCGCGGTCATACACGAGAAAATACCATGTTAACCTGTCTCGAATGTAATCGACGTAGAGGCGCTAGTTAAGTGATCGAAATCACCGGAGTGATCGCGGTGGTAGTTGTGTATCCGCGGGAATTATTTGTAGTTGTTCACGTGTAAATCCACGTTGAGGAGCAGCAGAATCTAATCTGTAGATTGCAGGTCTGGAAACGCCTACATTTCTTCCAGTGGATCTTGTCACGGTAGATATTTTGTGTGTGGTAACACTCCAAATAGGATCAGTTGCTCTCGCGCTACCACCTTCAAGTTCACCAGGCTCATATAAATATCTGACTGTGACATCACCTAATATTTTTTGTTTTCCAGCATCTTTCCGTTGTGTTGGTATATTTTTTTTTGTGACCGCGCTAATGGGTTTCATGTTGGTTGTTCGTGTGATCTCATTATTTAATGCAGCTATCACGATTGGTAATCTTGCAACCCATTCACGAGATCTCTTATCCTGAATAAATTCCCTCGCGTATTGATATCCAAATAACCGTTCAGCAAGTGTTCGATTAAATCGCTCAACAATTGCTTGATCACGGTGAATTGCAGTATGACCTCGTCGTATTTTGGTATTATGTTGTTTCATCAACGATGATACTGGACCAAGAAATTCCCTACCAGAATCAACCTGTAGTAGCTGTGGCCATCGTAGACCACCTTGTGGTCCAAGTCCTCGTTGATAAATTCGTTCAAACGCATCAGCTACTTCAGATGATGTTTTTGCCGATAGCGGTTCTGCTTCTTTATATCTACTTGCAACATCAACTACGGTTAGCGCGTACTTGTACGTTTTTCCACGTACAGTATCATGCGGTAAAAACAGAATATCAGCTTGATGAACTTCATTAGGAACACTGACATCGAAATACGAGTACTGAATTTGTTTAGGACGTGGTAGATAAATTTGCCATATTGCTTGTTTAGATAACCACGTTTTAGCAGTAGAATGTTTAACCGATGCTGCATCAGCGAGTTTACCAATTGCTGCTTTGCCTCTCCAGTATCCTCTCGGTGAATAATAAATTGATTCCATTATTAATTACCAGCCCCAATCGCTAATTTACCTTTCATCGAGGATCTTACTAACCAATTAGCTAATGATTCTCTAATATTTTTATTTTTTATAGAATTTAATGAATGAATTAATTTTACATCTGCAATATGCCTATCTTGTAGATTTTGACTTTTATAAGCTACATCATGAGCATGACAAGCTCGATCAATAGCATTTATTGGTTCCTCGCCTGGTTTTGGTTGATCTTGATTATCGAGCCTGATATCGAGTCGAGTACCAGGACCGCAATAATTATATCCTGGTAGATGTTTTTCTCCGCTGTATTTAGCCCATGGAGCACCTGGAAACTTTGACATCAAATTAGCAATATCACCACCGCGCTTATTAGGTAAAAACGAAAATTTCTTTCTACAGCATACAGAACATTTTCCACCGTACGCTATTTTTTTATTTTTTGTTGTAACCGTAGCTAAATCAATAGTTGGAGTTTTAACTTTACAGCGTAAACAATATAAATTCATGTTATAATATATATGGATATAATTGATTTCTCAGCAACTCGGCAGCGAGAGCCAGTTAAGCATCATCCTGCGCTACCGAACTCCATCAGAATGATTATCATAGGACCATCTGGATCGGGTAAGACGCAGTTATTACTTAATCTGATAATGAGATGGTTGAAATGGGATAAATTATATTTAGTAGCACCATCCGTTGATGATCAGCGATGTTATGATGTACTTAAAGATTTCAATGAAAACGCGCGATTACTGGATGAAGATAATGATGTTATAGAGTTTATAACCGATATTGATGAAGCACCGTCCGTAGATTCCATAGACGGATTTATTAATATTTTAGTTGTATACGACGATGTGATGCTAGATAAACAATCAAATCCAGCCAGAATATTTTCCCGAGGGAGACTTAAAAATACAGACGTGATCTATGTTACTCGACGATATACACAAATTCCAAAGGTGATCAGAGACAACTGCAACATTTTAGTTGTGTTTAATGGCGTAGACACACACACGTTGCGAAATATTCATCAAACCTGGTGTGGTGGTGACATGGATATAATTAAATTCAAAAATTTCTTCTCACGAGCGCAAGCTACCCCGCATGGATTTATAACAATAAATTTACATGATCCAAGAACAAGATATCGTGTGGGTATTGATAAAATATTTGGGTAACAGGGGGAGCAGCAGAGAGGGTACCTACCAACGTTGGTCGTCAAAAAAATAAACAAGAAATAAATAAACACGTAGAGTACTTTATTTTTTCAGCTACTATTTCGAACTGAGGTTTTATTAGCACAATCGGTCATTGCAAAAATAAACATCTCAAGGAAAGTTCATTTGTAAAATCTGGACCTTTCTACGAGATGATTTATTTTGTTTGTTTTATTTGTTTTGTCGGAATTCTATGGTCTGTTCACCCTCTCTGCTGCTGAGGAAACTCGGACTAACCGGCGCAGAACTAAATTGTTACATTCTAGATTTCAATCAACGTTGCAAAACATACATTAAAAAAAAAATATTGCTTTACTCTAAATGCCATTATATTCATAGAATCTACCTTAAGGGAGTTTTAATTGCGAGCATTAAGTTAGTAATATTACTCGATTCGAATATATGTTTTCAATATACATATAAGCGAGAGAGAACATGGAATAGTACAAATCTGTCCAGCTTGGGTTTTCAACTCAGTTTCAAAGATCTGTTTATGACCTTAAAGCGTGAAACGGAGGATATTGTCGCGTACTTTTCACGGCAATAAATAGCAGTTGTAAAGCAAAATCAAACACCTGCTGAACAATATCCTGCTTTAAAAGTATTTACTAGACCTGTTCTAATTCCCCACCCTATGCTTGATTTGAAAAGACATTTCTTTATCTTTTCAAACCAAAATTGTTTTAGTTAGGTTCGTGTATTTTGAAAGCTTTTCTTTGTTGTTCTTGTACCCGTTTTACTCTGACTAAGTAAACAACCAACTATTAGGTAAAATCAGGACTGTCTAGAATTTGAAAGAAACACGCATAATGAATTAACTTTTTTATTTGCCAGACAATAAAAGCAAGCTATAACTATTTTCATTTTTTCATATAAAATAATTTGAACATGTTAAATATAATTTCACTTCTTTATGTATCAATTCATAGCTGTTATAGATATTACGCATACAAAATGAAAATTCATTGTTAGCAATAAGTATTTCAGGGTCTATTATCACACACACACACAGATATATATATATATATATATATATATATATATATATATATATATATATATATATATATATATGCGTGTGTGTGTGTGTGTACGTATATAATATGCATACCATGATAAATTTGCATACTACATATTGGGACCCTTTTACAAACACTTTACATTCTCAGTTGCTGTGTTCGATTCACCATGATGCACTTTAAATTAAAACAGAGAAACAGAAAGATAGATGAAGTACTTTTCATCGGACGGTAATGCTGTCGATATCTATGGGGTGTTTGATGAGTCAACAAACAAATAAAAACCACTCTGAAGCAATCAAATCTATTTATAAATAATACAATTAAAATGTCGCAAAACTTCACTTTCATAAAACAGCATGGTAATTTTTTAAACGCCAAATGGTAAATTGCACTCTGGCGATAAATTATATGAAAGTTCAAAGGTCGTAAACACAATATAACTTCGATAAAAATTGTCGGTATTGATGTTGTTTCCAGCGCAGGTAGTACATATCAGTTGCTATGTTGTTAGTAATTAAGCAAGTGCAGTGTGTGTATTAAGCACATCTGTGCCTTGCAATTCCTGAGATCCTGCCGTTATACTGTAAGTAACCGGAGTAGTGGAGCATGCGTAGTGGAGCCTATAAGAACATACATATAGGTTATTATCAACCTATCTTCACAAAAAGTTGTTCTAGCAAATTGATACATGTTAACCATACAAACTGCACAGTCGCTTCACGTTCGCATGATGACCTTGGTGAACTCTGTAAATTAGAATGAAAAAATGTTTTATTAGCAAAATAAAAACTGTTAGTTGATAGCCATTAGATCAGACCGTATGAAAAGCATTGGTTTCGATATTGGTGTCTCTTTAGAATGTTAGGAGGAGGTTATTTCATGTATACTTAATGTACCAGGATGGGAAAACATAGGTATTTATATCGATAATTGCCTTTTCAATACATGATGTAATAAATGTGACGTTTTGTCAATCTACACGCATTTCGTCATGCAGATATTTCAAATGACATAATGAGGTTACATAGGGGGCGCTCTACATATATTGTGAACTTCTGAGAAAGTGGTGGGTGTAAGGTGAAGTTGTTTACTTTTGCAACATGTACAATGGAGAGAATGTGGGTATAACTCTATGTTACTTTCATGAACTGTGGCTGACACTTCACTGAATATTATACTTGTTGAAATTGTAAATGATCTAAGCATACGGATAACAAAAATGACTGCTCCCTTGTGCTAAAAAACCATCAGTCTGAAGTAGTCTAAAGTACACTGTCTTTAGCAGTTACTACAAGAGGGAAAATTAATTTTGCCAGACCAGACAATAGCAGCTTCTTAAAGTGCAAAGGATGAATTACCAAATATATAAGACGTAAAAAAAGTTATCGCTCTTTGTTTACAATTTACCTCTGATGTCCAGGAAGTGAAAAGTAAGGCCAAGATGTATACTCTATAACCCATATTACACCTATCAATCATATACCAAAATAAAGGGAATTAAATGTTCTTTGAATAATACCTCAGATATACAAGGTCCTTTTTAAATAGCCAGTATAACCAGTGAGGACAACGGTGGAAATTCTTTATCTTTAAAATTCTAAACTGTTGAGCGCCACCATAAGACACAGCAAACCATGACTATATTACAGCACATAACAAATTGTCGAGTTATGATTGATTGAATACAGGATTTATTTCAGAACAGTAACGGATGCTTAACTTGACTGAGAATTATACTTGTTCCAGCATGCAATATTGTATGACGTCACATGAAGTCTTGTGATCTGCTGTTGTTTTCTCCACTGGATACTAGTTTTGTCTGATACAGTAATGTCCCCTTGTCTTAGGGTCAGGCACTACGCACACAACCCAGACAACATTAACGGAGAACAGTTTCCTCCGGAGAAGACAAAAATAGAAATGCCGGTCACATCGTGGAACTTTAGAATAGGTCCTTTGACAAAAACATGGAATATGACTCAATGTTATGTACAATATGCATAATTTTACATTATCGCTAATTTAAAATGAAATATGTAAAATTGGTCAACTAATTTCTACGCTTTACTTGTTGGGATTTTTGTTATGCAAAGCTAATGAAACCGTATACTGAATCTAAATCTAGACTACTGTTGTGTCTTCAAGAACTTTAGTAACTTATAGAGTATATTAATAGCCATCGGGGATAAACATATTTAGGTAATGTAATGACAAAAGGAACTCAACTGCCTACCCTGAGAAAGACTTATGACATCAAAATTCAACAAATATTTTCAATGGATATTTCTTTACCTTAAACACACACACACACACACACACACACACACAACACAAAAAGTTTTACGAAATTGTAGTTAAGATAGCTCACCGTTATAATCAAATCGCCCTGTATTTTGCGGATCTGCCTCCCTTATCATCTCATTTACCTCCGCATGGGACAGTTTCTCTCCAAGGTTGGTCATAATCTCCCTCAATTCTTCTGTTGTAATGTATCCCTTTCCCTGGCTGTCAAATTCCTGAAAGGCCTTGGCAATTTCCTCTTCTGAGTCCTGCTCGCTCATCCGGCTCGCCATCAGCTGCAGGAATTCTGGGAATTCGATGGACCCACTACCTACGTCAAATATATAAAATGTTCTCATTAATATTTCAGGGTCACGTGTATCTAATTCATTATACACCCCCACCCCCTCCACATTCCAGCTCTATGCCCGCCTAGACAAATGGCACATTCAGATTTAATTAATGTGACGAACATTAAGTCCTTGTGCATAACATATAAATAAAATGTACTGGGTTTTTACACATATTTAATTATTTTATCCACAAAATATAGATTGTAGCATTATTATGTTATTTCCCAATCATCCTAGTGCAATGAAATTTGTATTAATCCTAAATAAAAACAAATGCATAATAAAACATCAATATTTTATAGCTGTAGTGGTTTCACATATATCATCACTCCAATCGGACATTCGTCCCAATAGTTTCGCATAATAATCCTTAACGTGGGTGTAGAACGTTAGAAGTATAATGGACTCACAAACTGTTTTGCGAATTACATTCCTCTGGGCAGTCATAAACACGTAATTATTCCACCAAACTTTCAAGAAAACTAAATATATTGGTGTGGACGAATTACCTTTCTCTTGTGTTGTCGAGTAAATCTTAAGATATTTTGTTTCGGGATGGTGGAGAATATATCCTTACTGTTCTCTCTCCAATAAAATTATGAATAATCAAAATGTTGGAACAGTCTATGCAAATATGGCAGGGTCGGCTGCTTTCTTGTATCCGTGAGGAATTCCTTGGCATGTTAAGTCAATAATGTGTTAAACGAACAGTTCAAACCAACAACAAAGACAAACAAAAATGGCTATTGAAAAATTGGGTGACTGTCAGGTCACAGAGAATAGACAGTGTCAGGTTTAAAATAGTCAATTATCTTTTCACAAAGGGTTACGTCAAGAAAATCAATGGTCCCAGTCTATCAAGTACGAATGCTCATTTTTCCATGGAAGATAAAATCTATGTAATTTTTTATTTTTAATGAGAGAGAGAGAGAGAGAGAGAGAGAGAGAGAGAGAGAGAGTAAACAT
Source organism: Sinohyriopsis cumingii (assembly GCA_028554795.2). Lineage (NCBI taxonomy): Eukaryota > Metazoa > Mollusca > Bivalvia > Unionida > Unionidae > Sinohyriopsis > Sinohyriopsis cumingii. The sequence continues at coordinate 105,545,776 of CM068825.1, forward strand.
CAAGTAAACATAAATCACACTTAGTCAACAAAGAGAAAATATTTAGTGGACTTCAGAAATTGCGTAAACTAAAAAAATTTTTACAGATTATCTCATGAATATCAAATCTTAGGATGTTTTCCAGTCCTTACAAAAATTACAAATAAATAACTAAACAAAAATGACTTTTTTAATAATATCCGAAATCGTTCCAAAAGTTGTACTTGGACCATATATCTTTCACACTATATCATTTGCTCACCATGTTGCCATACATGACACGTGTCAAACATGTGATGAAATGATCATAAATATAATTATATTTGTAATATTTAAAATTAATTTGTACTAAATACAACTGTTTTTGTCATGAAAAATGAACACATACAGTGAATATAATTAGATTCGTAACAAGATTACTCGGGAAGTTCCGTACATGAGTTAATGACGGAAACTATCGATGTACCATTACAGTGAAAAATTGCCGTGCTACGTACCACGGGAAAAAGTCATCGCATTAAACCGGACACCAGTAATACGGCACACCACGGAAACCGTGGGATATGATTGCGTGGTCTGTACTCTGTATATGTACCAAACAATTTGATAAATTTATTATATCTCCTGCGATTGAAGACGGAGGACCAAAACCCCAAGTTTAAACATTGCGATCTGGGAGTGGGTGTGCATTTCTGATTTTTTTTTTCTTCACAGGGACTGAAAATGTGTAGTGTTACACCAGTTGGGATTCTAAATCCATTCTCCACATCACCCACCTCTGTACTGAGCCTGTGATTGAAAACTTAAAAGATATTCAGATCTATGTATCTTAATCACGTCTTTGCTGATACGTTGACTGCACGTGAAAATACAAACCTGCACGTGCAGGTATCATCCGCCCCTGCAATGAAACCTGGAAAAGAGACTCAAATTTGGAGAGAAGGATCGAACAGGAAAGGGGCGGGGATGTTGTTTAATAAGCACAGAATTCTGGTTTTAATATGCCGTTTGCAATGGTTTGCAGATTTTCTTCATGGGGCAAATGGCGGGGTTTAGTTGTAGTAATTTGTTGTAATACGTTCTTGCCAATGGTGAGGCAATAAAATGACATGACAAACATTTAACTACACTATTTTATATACGTGCTACGTAATATTACCCCTTTATGTTCAACATTATTTTCCTTTTGGACGGGGACGGACACAATTCTTACCATCTTCATCGACCTCCTTTATCATCTCCCTGATTTCGGCCTCGGTGGGGTTCTGACCCAGGGACTTTAACACAGTGGCCAACTCACTTGTGTCTACGGTTCCATCCCCATCCTTGTCATACAGTTTAAATACTTCTTTGAACTCTAAAATCGAAATAATAATAATAATAATAATAATAATAATAATAATAATAATAATAATAATAATAAAATATACATTAAAACGAATATGATGATGATAACGACAACTGCAGCAATAATAATAGTAATATACACTAAAATGAAAAAGACGATGATAGCGACAACAATAACAGGAGCAGTATTAATAATAATAATAATAATAATAATAATAATAATAATAATAATAAAATATACATTAAAACGAATAAGATGATAACGACAACTGCAGCAATAATAATAATAATAATAGTAATAATAATAGTAATAATACTAATACTAAAATATACACTAAAAAGAATAAGATGATGATAGCGACAACAACTGCAGCAATAATAATAATAATATTAATAAAAATAATAATAATATAAAAATAATAATATACAGTAAAATGAATAAGAAGATGATAGCCACAGCAACATCAGCATTAATAACAATAATAATAACAATAATAATAATAATATGCACTAAAACGAATAAAATCGTAGCCATAACAACAGCAATAACAATAATAATAATGATAATAATAATAATGACATCAATCATTGTATCAACTTAAGAATCTTATTCAATGAAAGTAAAAAAGAATAACTATTTGAACGTTTTTCTCTTATGCTTTTCACGAGTTTTTCGTCTGTGACCTTTTCAAAGAGAGTCTAGAAAGACGTTGTAAAGATTAACTTATTAATGTATATATTACCAATAGGAAATGAGAACCATATTAATGCATACTATAATGCAACGTTAGGTAGACAAGTAAGGAAGGGAGTAGAAATGGATTAAGGAAGTCATTTTTAAGTCAATAAACCAGGCATTGGATTCGAATAAATGACCCAAAAATATGAATATGATTATACACAGATCAGAAATTGGAACAGTTTCAAAGAACCGCAAAAGTAAACCTTTCATATTATCTGTAGGGGTGGATCAGTAGGGGACTATGATAGAGAGACTTGACAAATGTGAAAAGAGATATATCAAAAAGGGGATATGACAGATAGACCTTGTAGATATCAGTAGGGATGGATGAATAAGGGGATATGACAATGTGACCTGACAGTTCAATAAAAATGAATTGATAAGGGAATATGACAGTGAGACCTGACAGATGTCAATAAAGATGGATCGATAAGGGAATATGACAATGAAACCTGACAGACGTCAATAAAGATGGATCGATAAGGGAATATGACAATGAGACCTGACAGTTCAAAAAAGATGGATCGATAAGGGAATATGACAATGAGACCTGACAGATGTCAATAAAGATGAATCGATAAGGGAATATGACAATGAGACCTGACAGATGTCAATAAGGATGGATCGAATAAGGGAATATGATAGTGTGACCTTATAATGGTCAGTCGAGATGGATCCATAAGGAAATACGATATTGTGGTCTTTTTTCAAGCTGTTAGAGCTGTAAACAATTAATCAAAACTGAATACAACTAAAATGAATCAAATAGGGACAAAAGGGCTTTACTAATTCCGCTTAACCCTAAAAAATTTACTCACTTTAGTGATCGCGCTCAGAGAACTACTCCGTAATACAGATTGTTTTTGTATAACTAGACTGCATATATGAGTTTCCTAATTCATCAAAGAGACTAAACACAAAAATGCTACATCTTCTGTACACCTCTAAATGTTTAGTTTCCGAGGCTTGAAAGAAACGACGTTTTGCTGTTCACATTTTTATTACTTTACAGTGATCATAATTTACCTTTTTCGATGATAGATATTGGTAACATTTTCACAGATGGACGCATACATTAGTGTGAAACCTACCAGTTATTTGCTCGGCTGTAAACTGGTCCTGAAATTAACATAAAAAATAATTTAATGTCACTGCATACAAGACGTTTGGAATGTGTGTGGGAATTAAAACTTATCCGCAAGAATGTTGTTGTCATCTTCAACAGCATCACCACTGTGCAACTTTCACTATCAGAACCAGTAGCAATTGGTAATCATCGGTCAGCTGGACGGCAAACAAAACAGTGTAAAACAGCACAATTCCTATGTTGTTCCGCGTTGGCGGAAAGAGCGATTTGATATGGCATAGGGTTGTGTCGAGGCCGTCTGGCCGAAATGTATTCATACGCCATATCAAACGAGTTCTCTTCCACGACAAAGATGAAAGCGCTAATTCGGTTTTGTACTTATTATACATTCCTTTTTAATTGTTTCCAAATACGTTTAGAGATACAGAAGAAAATTAAAGGTAAATTGGAATTTGTGTAAGTTCAAAACGGTGCATCGAATAACATCGACGCGCTAGCACCAGCAACATCACCTTATTAGTTTTAGTCTTTCTGTGCCATTCGGAAATAAGGGTGGAATACGGGTATCGAACATTAGTTCAACCATTTAAGATTAAATAGGTATATAACAAAGTACTATATTACATACGCATTTAATCCTACATGCTTAATCTGGTGTTCGATACAGCTGTTCAGTCTGTATAGCCATAACACATGCCAGGCTGAAACTGTTCAGGTTTTTTAAACTTAGGTCTGCATATCAATATTTTGAGATGAGCTGAATATAGCCTCAATAGTTTCCAGTTTATTTAGCATTTCATTTACATCGCATATATGCAAATAATGTAGCAGCAGCGCGAACAGACCTCTTGCTAGATCGTCATTTTTTAAAAAATAACGCTTCCTATGAAAATGAAAAATATAAGTGTAATAACGCCAAACCGTAGCCTCTAACTTACCGAGAGTTTCTCTAATTGGGTTAGTCTTTTTGCTACTGTATCTTGGTCGTTTGTGTTTTTATAAATTCGTATGTGTGTTTTGTTTACCCGCCGGACGTTTTATTGAAGTCGCACCTCCTCTGCTGCTATAATGTGTGAGTAATTAAATCATTATTATATCAACCAAATATTTTATCAAGACCTATACGATATCGCGATCGAGGATCATGTAAATTTATCGTTATAAATCTTTTTTGAGTAGATTGTGTTTTGAAAACAAGTTTTTGAACCTGATCATGTCCATATCCCCACTACACCAAGTCTGATGAATATTTCGCAGAGTATATGTATCGACTCCATTAAACATAACTAAAATATTACAGTCATCTCTGATCATTTAGGTATATGTGTATATCGCTGAGTAACATAAATCACGTCTGTGTTTTTATGTCTGCCTCGAGAAAATATTCTTGCTGGATTCGATTGTAAGTCCAGCATTACGTCGTCATATACTACTAAATTATTAATAAATCCATTGAGGTCATCTACATATGGGGCTTCATCAATATCGGTGATAAAATTAATAATAGCATCCCTTTCTTCGTCCAACAATTTTGCGTTTTCATTAAAATCTTTAAGTACTTCGTAACATCTCTGATCGTCAACTGACGGAGCTACTAAATACAACTTATCCCATTTGAGCGATCTCATCATCAAATTAAGTAATAACTGCGTTTTATCAGAACCAGATAGATCTATTATTATCATTCTGATGGAATTTGGTAATGCTGAAATATATTTGACTGGCTATTGTTTTCGTGTCGCTGAGAAATCAATGACATCCATGTTGTACAAATATAATAAATAATATGGATGTATATTGTGTTCGATGTAGAGCATCCACCCCCCCAAGTGGATTAACAGCAATAATAAAAAAGCGTGCACTTAGGTAAATGTGTAAAATGTGGTACAAATAAATATAAATTTATTTCTAATAATACGATAGGTGATGATATCGCTACTTCATTAGGAAAGTTACCAGGAACTCCATGGGCTAAATATCCAGGGGGGAAAACATCTTCCAGTATATAATTATTGTGGTCCTGGATCAAGACTTGATATCCGACTTGACGAGTGATTCACTCGTTAAATTCCATAAAAAAATAAATCTTTCAGAGAATCAGTAGCTAATTGGTTGGTAAGATCTGCGATGAAAGGCAAATTATTATTCGGAACCGGTAATTAATCAACCGATTATTATAAAATAACGGAATCGAGCTATTACAACCCAAGAGGATATTGGAAAGGTAGAGCAGCCATCAGTCAACTCGCTGATGCAGCAAATGTTACACGTTCTGTTGCCGCAAAATGGTTAGCACGACAAGCAATATGGCAATTTATCTGCCACCATCTAAGAAAATTCATCACGCACAGTTTGATGTCACCACTCCTAATAAAGTTCATCAAGCAGATATTTTATTTTTACCACATGATACTATTAAAACTGGTAGACGCCAATCACGCACATACAAATACGCGTTGACTGGCATTGATGTTGCAAGTAGATTTAAGGAAGTAGAGCCGTTATCAACTAAAACAGCAACTGAGGTTTCTTCAGCTTTTGAGGTAATTTATCAACGAGGACCCTTGCGATGGCCACAACTATTACAAGTTGGTCCTGGCAAGGAATTTCTTGGTACAGTATCATCTCTTATGAAAAAACATAGCGTCAAAATTAGACGAGGACATACCGCAATTCAGCGTGATCAGGCCATTGTTGAACGATTTAATCGAACACTTGCTGAGCGGTTATTTGCATGTCAATATGCAAAGGAAATAACTCAGAAAGATACGAGATATCGCGAATGGGTTGCAAGATTACCAAGTGTGATAAATGCGTTAAATAATGAAATTACTCGAACAACTGCCATAAAAAACCCGTTAATGCGATTACAAAAAATATATAACAATACAATGACATGAATTTTCAAAACAGCCAGTATTAGGTAATGTGACTGTCAGGTATTTGTATGAACCTGGTGAACTTGAAGGCGGTTAAAAAAAGAAGAGCGACCAATCCTATTTGGAGTATTATGACACATAACATTTCTAGCGTTGTGAGGTCTACGAGTAGACCGGCAATCTACAGATTAGATTCAACTATTCATCAACGTGGATTTGTACGTTAACATTTATAAGTAATTTCTGAAGACACACAATTACCACTGAATTAACTTTTGTAAACTAGCACCTCGACGTCGATTACATTCAAGACAGGTCAGCATTTCATTTTCGCGTGTATGATCAAGACTACTACTACTTCTGTCTATGGTAAATTGTCTTGGATTATTTTTTAAAATATTGCCACAACATTACTGTGTTACAGCTCGCACAATGATTATTTTGCTTTGTTTCAATGTCATGATAAATTCAGCATCGAGATCAATGTAGGTCTTATTTTTTTGTCACATTGTTTATAACTAATAATTTCCTTACTATATCATTGTCAAGAACATCGCTATTACCAGCAGTTTCTTCTGTAAGTTCTATGACAATTCTCCGCAGCTGAGATATTCGTCTGACTCGAAACACTGCGAGATAAATTACATTTGACCAAACATTTGTATCAGAAACGATTAATCCTTGTGATGAAGGAATCGTCATAGCGTATCCTAGCGTCCATGGAGTTTTTTACATAGTTAATGTGCTCTCAACAACATTGACAGGAACTAAAACATTATCATTTAATACAAGAGTTTGCTTTTCTGACGATCCTGGTATATAACGTCGATATTTTGTCGTCGCGTATCTGCTGGTGGATAACACAATGGTACGGGTAGATTTGAAATTTTTTCTTTATGTGACATAAATAATTCTTGTTGAAGTGTATCACGAACTATCTTTTCTACTTGCAACTGTCAAATCAGCTGGTCTCCATAAAGTCCAAAATTTGTTTAGAAGGGTTTCTGAAATTATTTCACGCATGATTTCACACTGAATATTACTCGGTAGTAGTCTGATTAATTTCTTAAACTCTCTTAACTCTGGATCAATTGTTCTATGATCATCAGTTATTTCTTCATAATAATCCACAAATGTTTTCAACCACTCTCCAACAAAAGGTGGTGGTTGACCATGATCGCTACACATTATTACAGCAATATTTTATGTCAATAACCAATCAAGAAATATTCTAACGTTTCTAAATAAACGGTGCATATTTCATCCCAAACAATAATCCTTGGAATATATTTCTCTCCCATTGTTAAGGAGTCCATTTATCTCGATGCATTCGAAGGAATTTATGATAAATGCCTGATTTAATATTTCTTTCTCTCATTTCTCTTGCTAGTCTGTGTGTAGGTGGTAATAAAACTATTTCTGAACAACTGTTCAAAAATAATTCAGTCACACGATTTGTTTTACCACAAACTACAGGCTCATTGAGATAAACTATTTTATGTCTTGCTACAAAATCAAATACAGATGGTGCAGATGACAATTTTGATATTTGATTTTTTTAAGTAATAAATACCCTTAATTTCAACGGTGGCGGATTTAGAATAATTAAGTATATTTTATTGTTTTATTCTCCATTCACCCCATGAAGTATAAGTGCCGATATGGAGTTGTTCTAGCAATCCTGTATTCTTCTTGAAATAAAATGAATCCGTAGCGACTCTGACAGCAAACTCAGAAACTCTATTGATCATCGATAATAGATTTATTGAAAAGTACGCAAGCATTGAAGATCTTAAATGAGTAAACTGCGGCGACTCATCATTAATATAACTCACAATTGTACCTAATTTAGTTCCGTCTGATAAATTAACATTACTTCGACTTATAAATGTATTTCTATTAGTTGTATCAGCAATTATAAAATCTAGTTCAGCATCATCCACAATCAATCTTGTACAATGTCGTTTATGATTATATGATCCTCCTTGGGTAAATTTACCGATTATTTTTCTGCCAAGATCTTTTGCGATTTTATTCTCAAAATCAGTTATATCAGGATTTTCATGATCAGAATATTTCTTTTTTTGTGGTAACTAAACTTGTTTCTGCAGACTATATGATATAATTGCTTCACTTACTGTTAACAATAACACTATTTTTACATCGAACATATATCGTAATAATACTGTTGGTGCCCAAGTATTTTTTATGAAAAATGTTTGCGAAGATTTTCAGCAAACTTAAATGACTCGAGACAAGCAAATCTAGTCAGGTCAAAATCCGGTAATGTTCCGTTCGTCGATACTCTGGTCATCTCGTGTCTTGTATTTCCAAATCGCTCCAAATACTCAGAACACTCTCCCATCCAAGAAAACGTCCCGGATAACATGCAACCATATCAACTGAAATAACATCTCTATAATCGTATTTAGCATTCCATAATCCACCGTGTGCGTATTCGACACAACTGCGTTATATTTCTTCAAGAAAATCCAATCGTGTTGGTTTCCACGAATTTGTCTGTCTAGCAAAATTATCAGCAACTGACGGAACGGGAAAACAATTACACAGTAACTCTTCAGAATCGTCATGGGTATATTTCAACGCAAGATTTTTCATTTCTTCATGGATAGATTCTGTATGAGAAATATCTCGATTAGGTCGTTCAAACTGATCATAGTTTCCATAATCTAAACTTTGAAATAACCATACTGATACATAATCGTTCTTACTTTTTTATCGTTAATAAAATCAAATATATCTCATTGATAAAATTTAACAATTCGATTTCGTAGAAATATTAATACTGCATTAGTCCACGCGTGTGCATTATGATCAAAAATTTCAATCGAAACTCCTTTCGATTGATATTTTGATTCTTATAAAATCTCTTCGGTTATTGTTTTTACCATTATTGGAAATTTTAGTTTCTTTCCTAGCTCAGCGATATCTTTGACAGACGCTCCTGTATCTTTAATTATTTTCCCCACTCATTTATTATTGTACGTCTTTTGTCCGTTAAATCGTTTTCACGTATCGCGTTTGTAAAATATTCCGTTACTAGTTCGGCTACACAATTTATTTTTGAAAATTTCATCGATTTTAGATTATTACCGCTGGGTTTGCCATTTATCGGATAAATTCCATAAATGACCGTGGTTACAGGGTACGCTGCTTCAATACACGGGTTGTCAATACAAGTCAATATCCCTGGTTTGGAATTTTAACTTAATGCGGCAATTTTTTCATTAAAAAGGACCTCGTCACGTTTGTCACTGATAATCCAAGTATTATTGTTTATTTCTACTAATACAATACACTTTACTCTGAAAAAATATTGATTGTCGAGATGATTAATAATCGTTGAAGCTCGTTTGTCGTTCATTGTAGCGTCGACGACTTTTTCGACACCATCGGTGTTGGGTATGATTTTGAACGTCGACCACAAATGAGATGCACCATCTTTGTCAAATTCTCATTTGGCGTTATGAATAGTAATAATCAAACTTTTATTCCTCTGATCAACCAGAGCTTACATAGTTAAGTCAGGAGATATTCTATCAAGATTAAATTTATCTTTAGAATGCTCAATTTTAATCTCTGTTAATTCGGTCATATTATAATTAAGATAAAAATATATTTAAATTTATATATATATATATATATATATATATATATATATATATATATATATATATATATATATATATATATATATATATATATATATATATATATATAGATATATATAGATATATATATAGATATATATATATAGATATATATATATATATATATATATATATATATATATAGATATATATAGATAGATATATATATATATGTATATATATATATATATATATATATATATATATATATATATATATATATATATATATATATATATATATATATATATATATATATATATATGTATATGTGCCATTTGTATTTGTTCTTAGTTTGAATCATTATACATAGACTGATTCAAACTAAGAACAATTGAAAATGGCTTATGATAGGCTCCACAACTCCTTGTGACTAATATTGTGTAAACGAACTCTGCAGATATCATTTACAAAGTGCACAGAGAGGGAGTTTAGGACCAAACCCGTCTCTGATATGTGGAGTTGGAGTTTGAAGAGAAACGCAGTTGTGTGTGCAATGTGGCGGTAAAAAGTTCTGAGAACTCAAAAGATATTAGATAAAACAACAAAACTGGTAATAATAACAAATGAGATGCAGATAAGAAACAAAATTATTTGTGTAATTTGCTAGATGTTACACAAAGTCAGAAATGCAGATTTGGAAATACTGGTTGTAATAATAAAAGCGCAAGATCACTAACCATATGTGTGATAATTAATATCAGTGGAGTAACATAATTTTATAATAGTTCATATTAGTAGAAGGATATTTCGACTTTCCAACATAATTTTTTGTTGTTGTTGTTTTTTTTTTGTTTTTTTTTTTTTGTTTTTTTTATTTTGTTGCAAATACAAGTGAATTATTCACCTGTAATCCGCCAAAATATTTTGATCTGATATTCGACCAGCTGTGATATATACGTAATTGAGAAAGAGCGATTTCTTTCGCTGGAATTGCAGTTGGAAAGTTAACATTAAATTCATTATTATTTGAGCTTACCGATATCATGGTTGTTTTTGACGGAGTTGTGTTAACAACAATCTGTTGTAGTAACTCGTTTGGGGTTGATATTTTTATAATAATTATTATTTAAATCAGGCGTGGATTGTGTCACAGTCTTTGCTTCTTTGTAGATTTTAATAATCTCCGTGAACTCAAAATCAGATATTTTTCCATGACTGTGGCTTGTTGATAAAAACAAGGATAATCTGGAGTATGCTAGCGTCGCTCTATGTAATTTTATTATATAATCATGCAACTTTGCATTTGCACACCTGCATAGTTTTACAATGATATTAATAATACCGGCAATTGTTGTTGCAGTTGAAAGGCAAATTGTTACAACTGCTGGTGCCATCACTAGCGATGGTGTTATTATTGATAATAATGGACCGGTTGCAGCAATAACAGCAGACGCTGAATAAACAATTATGCCAACAAATATTACACGTTAGCGAAATTTCTTTACTTTTAATGTATATTCGTCAACGATATTTGTTTGCCATTCACGTGCTTGATTATAGCTAAAACGTTGAACATTGATCGGAATGCTCATTATATTTTGATTAGGTTGGAATTTAGCTACTAATTCAAGTCACCAATACTAGATCAAACCGAGTTTTTTTTTTCTCTTAGGGTTCTGCAGTAAATGTTTCCTGGTCGTTTTGATCTAACATCACTAACATAGATCCAGGAGATCATAATGCTGCGAAATTGTTCTATATATTATAAACGTTACAACACAAAGTACTGTCTATACCGGTAACCTCAGCGCAATGTTTAATGGTTTTATAGAGTGGTGACCATAATTCTTGGTCAGGCGCTACTTTATATATCACCTCGATAATCTGCTTGTGGGCAATTTTAATCAGATTAAATTTTTTAACGATATCAGAAATTCTACTTATAACATCTTCAAGGTTTTTCTAATATCATCGATATTACTCTGCGCTATCGTGATTAACTCTGAAAATGATTTAGGATCTCTGATGACACCTAATTGTTTATTAATCGTTTCAATGTCTGAGACAGCAGTTTTAATATCGCCGAGTTTTGTGTTCATTTCAGAGATTTTTACGTCGGCAGTCAACGGACTTTCAAGGATATCATGTGCGATTTTATTGATTTTTTGAAAGTTTCTACGAAGATTTGAGAACTTAGTCACGTGTAGATCATTTTCAGCTTTCAGCATGTTTATTTTAGTGCCTACAGTCTTATAGTTATTGTCTACATATTTTTTTTGTGGCATCTTCATCAGATGTTGGATTCCTTACAACAACTATTTTATTTCCATTCATGCTGAGTTCACCTGTCATTATATCACCGATTGATCGTAAAGGATTATCAACAGTTTTTGCAATTTCATTTATAATAGTTGCGATTGATATATTTGAGTTTCTGATTCTACCACCGTCAGTAAATACTGGAATGTTATCCATAATAGCACCGAGAACTCTACGAACTATATCATTCCATTTAATATTACTCGTCTTTAAAATACCGTATTTATCCTGAAGAATAACAACTTCATCTCAGTCAACTCCACAGAGGTTCCTAATATCGGCAAGTTCATATCTGTGATATTTGCAAACCAGTATCTATATTTTGATCACGTCCCATAAATGTCATTAACCGATGATATGCACGTGCTACATGATTGTGATCAAAATTCGGGGTCCCGAGTGGCCGAGTGGTCTAAAGCGCTCTCCGTTACGGATCACTGTCATCTCACCTCTGTCTGCGTGGGTTCGAGTCTCGGATTCAGCCAATGTGGGTATGTGAGAAAGCTTCCAGTAGCTTCTCGTGGGTCGGTGGTTCTTTCCGGGGTTGACCCGGGTTCTTCCTCCACCATTAATACTGGCCGCCATGTATAGCCTATCGTGTGCTGAAAAATGGCGTTAAACCCTACAACAACAAGACTGATCAAAATTCAATAATATATTCTCAGCTGGTTCTTGATGTCCGTTTATTCTTAAGGAAACTTCACTAACTTCAAGTGTGTTAAATACCTTATGACTATGTGTTTGTGAATTAACTCGCACAAAATCCTAAAAATCAACAACTATTTGTCGTGGTGCAGAGACTCCTTGATGTGATGCTATATGCCATGTAAATAAACCGTTAACGTTAGTTTGAACACTGACTGTAGTTACTGTTAACCGTTGATAATATCGATTTACCGCCCTGATCCATAAAAGAAAGTAATTTTTGTTCTCAGCAATCGTTGGAGTCATTACTGGCATCCACAACTGAAGTTTTGTCAGCGTTACTTTACATGCATCACCAATAGGGCGCCAGATTGCATCATTGTCGGTAGCCTTTCTCTCAAGCACAACTGTATGCTTAACTCCAAAAATAACCTTTCTAACATTTCTGCAAAATCAAAAAATATGTGACAGTGGAATTGCAGATGAAAATCTTCTACGAACATCTTTCAGCATTGATCGTTGTGTTGTAAATCCGAAGTTAAATTCTTGGCTATCACCATGAACCACCGGCCAGACATCAGCGTCATTGGCATTGGCGAAGTCTCTTGGTCGTTTTATATTATACGATCTGTAATCAGGGTGTTCAGAAGTGTCTTTGGTAAACATCACCGATGGACCGGCTGATCTTGTATAATCATCTGAATATCTTACTAGACCAATTATCGTCGTGGCAACGTCAACGTCCTTTTGAATTCATTCAATATTTCTTCCGTCGATAATATACGTAGCACTGTCAAAAAACGCCATGATGCCGTTATTAACAAAACCAACTCTAACATCATCTGCGTATTCAGTATCATCTGTTTTTGTAATTTCACCTTCTACTTCAATAAACTCTTCAGCAGGTAAGAAATATCTGCTGTCGTCGTGCGTCATAAGAATAATACTAATAATCACGGCATCTTTGAGAATTGGTGCGTCCATGTTAAACGCTGGATCGGATACACGTTTGAACATTTTATTATAAATTGTTATCGTCTAACACGAAGACCACTTCCTGCTATCATAATAGCAGTTGTATTTTTTTCTGCTTCACCAGCCAACTCTGATAGTTTTTTTATTTGCGGCTTGATTTATTATTTTACTGACATAGCTTCAGTCCTGGGTTATTTTACTGGCTGAGGTTTTCGTCGAATCAACCGTGTTAGTCTTTCCTTGATTGCCAAGGATGCTTTACCGGCAACATTACCAACTTCACTAGGAAGTTTTTCACGAACAAAATCAATATCTTTCATTCCCAGTTGTTTTGAAATTGGTATTACTTTTGGGGCTATCCTTATGAATAGACCTTGAACAACATCACCGAGTCCATCTCCGTAAGTTGCTTTATAAGTAGGTAATCGCGAATGTATCACCCTGACCATTACAGGTCCACGTTGAGTATTATGTGTAATCATCTTTTTTGTTATTCATTTATTTAATCACTGTGATAATCATCAACAATTTCATCGATCAGAGACCGATAAACATTGATGTCGATGATACCGCCTGTAAATAATCTTCGACATATATCAGTGATTTGATTAATAAGTTCTGGCGAATTATTTCCAGCTCGTTTTCCTCCAATTAGTATTTCTAATATATCTATGTCCGAAAGAATATTGTTAGGACAAGCAATAAAACCACTTCGTTGAGTAGAAAAACCACTTCCTGTGCATTTTTTTTATCTGGCAAAGGATTTAGAAGTTTAACTCGTGATTCTATTTTTTTAGTTTTATTCTTTCTTGTTTTTTTGTCTTTCTCTTTGTTTTTTATGTATTTCTAATTCAATTTTAAAATTAAAAAAAAACCAATACATTTTTTTCGAGAATGTTATTATTATGTACAGGCTTAAATCTATTCTTGATATCAATTAGTTTTGGATCTTCTTCTTCTTGTTTTCGATAGAAACGATCTTAATGAGGAGGTTTTGGTTTTTTTGTGGCAGAGGAATTCGTAACACGAAAGACTGTGGTTGTTTTTGTTGTCGTTCTATTTGTTGCTGAGGTGGAGGAATTTGATAGGAAGGTTCTTGCTTAGGAGGTTTTGGTTGAGAAGAATTTGACTTCCTCGGCAATCTTGATGGTTTTTACACCTTGTTCTTCAATCATTTTGTGATATTGATCTATTCCCACAAGATAAGTTTGATCCATTGGATCATTCACGCTTTTCTGATCAGTTCCTTTGTTTATATAATAACAACAACAAAAACCCAAAAAAAACAATTACGCCATGCTTCACGATTTAAACCCGTAATATAGTTAGGTTTTAAAAGTCTATGCCTTTGAGAAGCACCAGCAAACGTACCTAATTCACGTACATCGTTAAGTTTTTTTTTATTACTCGTATATCTTCCTCAGTAAATATTTCCTTAAAACCAGCTCCTTTTCTCCCTTTTCTTAGTGTTATCTTCGTTTTTCTTCTTCGTCAATACCTTTATCCCCGGGAGGTGGTTGAGCAGCAAGTTGGGCAGCAGCTATTTAAGCTGGAAGATCTCTTAAAAGCTCCTTTGTCTTTTTAGTTCTTTGTGCTATTTTTTTTTTTTCAGTTACTTCTGCAACTCGTTCAGTAACCTCTGTAACAGGTTCTCTAACTACTCTCTGCCTTCCGCAAATTCTACCTGAGATTCTTGACATTCTTGAAGTTTTCGTCTAACACAGTCACGAACAGGAAGAAACATTTTGATTGCTTCTAATCTTTCTCTAGCCAATCTAGCGGTGTAAGACTCCGTACCCGGTGTTATTATTGATGTAATAATGATCTAATTATAGTAGCAGAGGATTTAAGACCTAAAAAAACGTGCGGCGGATAAACAAAACCCACATAGAAATTTAGAAAAATACAGAGGACAAAGATAAGGTAGCATAATAAACTAACCCAATTAGAGAAACTCTCGGTAAGTTAGAGGCTTCGATTTGGCGTTATTACGGTTATAATTTTCATTTTCGTAGGAAGCTTTATTTGTTAAAAATGGCGTTTAGGCAAAATGTCTGTTCACCTCCTCTGCTGCTAATGTAAAGCGAATAAGAGGGCAAATATAATAAACAAAACACCGTATGCGTGACTTTAATCGACATCGGTGGAAAGTACTTGTTTGTTATGGTGTATGCATACGTCTCAACACAGCGGCGTTAAAATGTACAGGGTTATCAATTTAAAAATCAAGTGCTAGATGAACATTTTAAATTTGGAAATAATATATTTTTTTTTAAATTCTTCAACATTTTAAAATGTCATACCCTGGACCACAGGAGCCACCAGAACAGGCAAAGGCGACACCCACACCGGTTCCAACTCCTCCCTTTCCACCGCCTGACATACATTACCAACAGTGCTGAGCACACATTAAAACGGCTACGCACCCCCACGCCCACTAATTAACAAGCATGTCATACATGCATTAAAGCCCAAGTTGATTTGCTGCCCGGTAAATCACTTTACGAACCCCAAACTGATGATACCGCAACAGTTTGGGAGAAAATTAAATAGTGCGCTGTGCACATATTAATTACTCGTACATGGCCAGTTGGTCGCACACGAGAATAATCAAAACGATTGATTGAACAGCGGCTTTGGTGTATCCCTAGATTGGAGCTAATAAGGTGTTTTCAATGACCTCCGCTCCTCATCTTAGATCCACCGAATCAATTTTTATTAAATCCCTGTTTGTTTTGAGTTCCATTCACGCTGCATAGCTAGACGTATTTGGACAACGTAAATAACGAAGTATGTAGTCAGCACAAAACCGAATTAGTGCTTAGTTTATATTTGGTATTAGTGCATATATATGACACAGCAGTCACATAGGCTTTACGAGGCGACTGGTTTCCAATGAGTTTGTGAGAAACAAATGTCATCGACTGAAGCAGTCTCATGAAATATAAAAGTAGAAGAGTCGTCAACAGCATCCCATTTGTCACTACATACCACTCAGAAGGCCCAAACATAGAACACATTGTCTGGAGACACTGACATAAGTTACAGTTATTTATATATAATTTGGATTGTGTGTTGGCCAATTTTTTACATGTAGCAATTTTCTGTCATGGTTTTTCAGATTTAATTTTAAACATTTTATTTTTCTTTCTCTTTTATTGTGGTCGTATTGCGGATTTTCTATGCCATGATGTAAACACATTGTTCTTTCAATACGTGTCACTCGTTGTGTGTTTCTTTGTACATGTCTGCTTTGTCCCACCACACCCCCGGAAGACATTGTTTAGGTTAAACGTTTTGCACTTGGTTGTCAGTTTTTCTGGGATATCGATTATTTCCCCGACTAAAACGATCGTTTTTGATCCAATGCTTTGAAAAAACTGTTATATGCCGTGTAACTTGTAACTTGTATTTACCCCTCACATGAAAAGATCGTTATTGTTTGATCTAACAACTTTTAGTTCATGTATTATTGATGTCTTTGTCCTTGTGTTTCCCTGCTTATTTTTTTTTTTCTCGAAACTTTATTAGTTTTACAAATACCGCATCACAAAGCAGATGTTTAAGACTTTACGCAACGAAACAAACTCCTTTGTGCCATTGCATCACCACGATGAGTTTCTGGGTCACATGTATAACACCAACACCATAACAAACGTAAGCTTCAAAAGGAGAAACAGTAAGCGTAATTGGTTTCTTTCATCATACAAAGCAACCAAGAAATATCGTTTCGAGAATGGCAAATACGGTCAATATATTCAATAGCAATATCGATTTTTCTCTTCCCACTTGTATTTAAGCATACCATATGTTTCAGTCGAACTTGTAAACCGGTGCGTGGTGATTGTTGTTCAGTCTTCTATAATGAAATGTTCGTTCACTTCATAAAAGCCGTACTGACCTGTTAGAGAAAAAAACGAAAATGCGTATGTATGTATGTATGTATGTATGTATGTATGTATATATATATATATATATATATATATATATATATATATATAAAGAGAGAGAGAGAGAGAGAGAGAGAGTGTGTGTGTGTGCGTGAGAGAGAGAGAGAGAGAAAGAGAACCTACATTGATATTTTCACTCTTAATAGGCGCGAAGTGTGAATGTGTGTGTGTGTGTGTGTGTGTGCTTTATTTGGATTTTTAACGCAGCTTAAACAATTTTTCAGTCATGTCGCTACGATATTTATTGTGATGTCTAGCGCAGGGTCATCACGTCGCAGACATTTAGCATCATGTCCCATCCAGTCACATTATCCTGACGCCAGGCCGACCATTCCTAACACTAGCCATTTAATGTTGAGCACCGAGTTAGGCCGCTGCTAGTGCCATTTTTATAAGTCTTTGGCATGAATCAGCCGGGTTCGAACCCAACCGAGGCGAACGATCTAACCACTTAAGCCACCCAAGCGGTAGGTGAAAAGTAATTTCTATTGAAAATAATTTAGCAAAACCTATGGTAGTAGCTAATGGCCATACTTGTTATATTTTATGAAGCCACAATAGCCACTAATTTTGTATGTAAAAACATGGATTGAATCAAAATACTTGTTTTACTGTACTAGGTTAATTCAGCAGGAACCGGTGAGTTTGATACTTGCTTTAATCAATAGCTGAAATCGAATATTATGTCAATGCAGTAGATGTAAGATGTTGTTTCTGACTGATTAGTGTCTACGTATTACAGTGATTATTATATTAATTAACAAATTAAACATCTCTTCTTTCCCCAATAGTGTTAAGTTCACTAAATGAGTTGACATTAATTAATTACGCTTTTTGACGTCACATTGTTCTCTAAAATCAAAAATGAAATAATGTTAGAAGAAATTTTAAACGTTCTGCACACATTTAACTATGTTTTAGACCAGGGGTCGGCAGCCTATTTTCAATAGCGTGCCACTTTTTTAATATTAATTACAAAATTAGCGAGCGCGTGCCACCAATAAGATAGTAACACTGTTAAAATCGATAAAAAAATTTTACTGCCCTTCGCATGCCACACAAAATCGCTTGACTTGCAACCTTGTGGCACGCGTACCTTAGGTTGCCGCCCCCTGTTTAACATGCTAACTCAGTTCCATGTGATGTATCCTAGGCATAAATAAACTCAGTTCTCATTAGTTTTATTCAAAAACTGTAGTAGTCATTTTGATAAGCCTTAGTTGCACAGATTTCTGTTTTTCTTTTCACGGCAATCCGATAAGCACAGAGTGCACATATTTCTTCTCATTAAAGTGTTCTGATACACACAGACTGCACTGATTTCTTCTTTTTACACTATTCTGATACACACAGACTGCACTGATTTCTTCTCTTTGCACTATTCTGATACACACAGACTGCACTGATTTCTTCTCTTTATAGTGTTCTGTTACTCAAAGAGTGCACATATTTCTTTTTACAGTTATTCTGATGCACATAAACTTCACAGATTTATTCTGTTTATAGTATTCTGATAAGCACAGAGTGCACACATGTTTATCTTTTTTACAGTGTTTTTATAAGCAAAGAGTGCACATATTTCTTTTTACAATATTCTGATAAGCACAGAGTGGACAGATTTATCATTTTTACAGTGTTTTTATAAGCAAAGAGTGCACATATTTCTTTTTACAATATTCTGATAAGCACAGAGTGGACAGATTTATCATTTTTACAGTGTTCTTATACGCAAAGAGTGCACATATTTCTTTTTACAGTTGTTCTGATAAGCACAGAGTGCACATATTTATCTTTTTTACAGTGTTTTTATAAGCAAAGAGTTTTTTTACAATATTCTGATAAGCACAGAGTGGACAGATTTATCATTTTTACAGTGTTCTTATATTTCTTCTTGTTAAAGCGTTCTGATACACACAGACTGCACAGATTTCATCTTTTTACAGTATTCTGATACGCACAGATTGCACATGTTTTGAATATATTTGCATATATTGTTTGTACTCCCTATTGGAAAGCTGTTGGAATTTAAAGCTAAATATCATTTGAAAATGACTTTTCTTACTTTACATCAAAAACTTAATTAACCATGTCTTCATTAAACATTTTTAAAGTAAATATTTTCAAAGTCCTAGTGTAAAAAAGATATGAAGCGTCTGACCTTCTTTTGTCTCAGCCGAACGTAACTGTTAGTGAGTGCATGGTTGGTAGGGTGCAGTCGAAAAGAAATACAGATTATCAGCACGTGTGTACCAGAAAACAAATTATATTAAGATTTACCTGTGATCAGAAGCATATTAACGGAATTATTTGCCTGGAAAAGTATTGATTTCGATATTTACTGTTACAAGCCAGGGGTATTCGCTTGACCAAGCGGTGTCAAACCCTGGCGCGATTCCGCTAGAAATTATAAGTTTACCCCACATTTCCCAAAATTTCAATACAACTTCAGTTGTAAATTAGAAAGCCCGACGTGTCCATTCTACACGTACATTTGAATCTAATCAATGCAAGACCACAGATCTCACAACTTTCTAATTATCTATCAACCGCACATCGGCATGGTTTCTCTTCATCAACTTTCCCTACCGTCAGCAGTTCACGCCGTAGAAGCTATACAACTGTCCCCTAACACAGGGAACTATTGTCACTACGCCACCTTAGACCAGTCAATTCATGGTTTCCATGCACATTTCGCCAGGTCAACTGCATCACATTTGCCATCATGGCGACATAAACGGTATCTGCCAAGTACCTTCTTGTTTATTCATGTGTGTAATTTAACGGTTTTCTACCATAAATACTGACACTGCAGTCAAACCACCAATGTACACCTCTAGATTCGAATAGGGACTATGGAACGACAGGGACACTCATGCGGCTCCGACCTGAATTCACCAAAACTAATGCATGGCATCATAGAAACCCACTAACGATTCACTCCTTGACGTTTTCTCCTAGTAATTGGCTAATTATTTCGGGCTAAGGACTATTTCCACTGCACGTAATTACAATAATCATACAAGTAATAAAAAAATCTAAGAATTCCTTAAAACGGGGCGCTATAACAGAATATGCATGCTCCAGATTTATTACAATACTAAACCATGTGTCCGAAGCATAATAGTTACGGATTTTCCCCTAGTTGGAACCGACGAAAAATGTTTAACCCAGTTATGATCAATGCTGTACGTGCTGTATATCGTTTTGAGTGCATTGACCCCCGAACCAATAGGCATGTATCAAAATTACATTTTTCTTAAGTATAGATAAATGTAGGTTACTTTTTTGGATCAAAGGAGTAAATGTTATAATCTTTCAATATCAGATCTTTACTATAAATTTCTTTACAATTATGTAATTAACTGCTCTAAATTTCATAAATTCACTTGATTTATGTCACGTGGACACTTTATTCAGCGAACTTTCTCAAATTTCATTTAAAATATGCTAACTGCCTCTTTAACAAGGTGTCTTTCTCAGTCACCATTGTCGTGCTGGCTCTAAAATGCAAGGGTACATATTTATAATCAAGAGATTTGTTTATTCTTTATATTGTCAAATATCGTAAATTACTCAGACACAAAATGATTATCTGACAAATATACTAGATTACTAAATGAAATTATGTTAAACATGTCGCCATTAGGTTTACGCAGTTTTAAAGACACTGCAGAGTTTTAAATGAATAATTCTTCTTCATCAGTTATTAATAATCTTAAACCGATTTTCGATTTTTGTTATAATTTTTTTTTTATAAAGAAACAACTTGTCGACTGGAGAAATATATATTTGTTTTTACTTTAAATTTATCTTATTTTACATTTTACTTTTATATTTAATGCGTAAAAATTGAATGTATTTCAAGAAATTACTTGAATACAAGTAAAGATTTTTTTTAAAAAAAACAATTGATTGTATAATGTTGCTTTTAGTGCCCTAATATAATGATTTATCTTCCTGGTATTTTAAATTGTTTCAAACTTGTGCAAAATGCACCGATTTTTAATTCCATCGAATAGTGATGGTCTTACTAATATTTTGTTTTGTGTCTCATCATCCTATTTTAGTTACCAACTTGATTTTATATTAGTTTTCTCGTGACATGAATTAAAGTGAATGGATTTCATGAAAATTACCATGCTATACTTATACACTGTGTATTATCTGGATGCTTGACTCGAGATGTATTACCTCCAATAAATGTATTACCTCCAATAAGCTCTGTATTTCTTTCAGTATAATTTTTCCACAATATATCATAGCTACCTGCATTTGACAACTCTCCAGTAAGTTACCGTATATTCTCAAGGATAGAAATAATCCAACTGTAATATAACATAGACGAGATTTGTCGTCACATAATGCGTCGACAGATCCGGATAGAACATGCTGACTCAGATGTTTTGACACTATGTGATAAATAGATTCGGTATGTATTGTAACCTTGTATGATTATTTTGTGCATATTTTACTTGTTAGTCGTAGCGGTATAATGAAACTACCTTGTATCATGTATAATTCCACCATGACATTGTCAAGTTATTCCATAATTCTAATGTTTTTGAAGTGCACTCGCTGCCAATACATACTAATCCGCCATTTGCACTCTTGGTCAGCGAGCGCTATGGAATCTGATTGGCTATTGGTCGCATGACCTTTTTTTCTAATAAATAGGACCATGTACTTGTAATGTAGAGCTTCACTGTTATCTTGGACAGCGTTCGGAGCAGACGGAAGTAAACCATCGGGTGACGTTGTAACCATTTCATCCATTATATAATATCTCGAGCTATGTTAGATAAACGTAGTTAAGTCGCAATGGTTAGTTCCTAATGAAATTTCATATGCTTGCTTGACATTACAGTGAATTCCAGATTTTATTTATTATTCATGAGGTGACGTCTGTTACCGTATTGGTTGATATGATTTCATCTGTGAATTATCACCATGATTAACCTATGTAAGTGAAGGCGAGAGATCATTACGATCTATATAATCCTGGGAAACATACAAATTGTTCCCTCAGGAACTGATATAAATGTATATTAACGTCAAGTCGCTACATAAACCGTCACCTTTCACCTTCGTTAGAAGGCGAACTCGCGTTGCACCTTCACCTTACGATACTCACCATCTTCAGCATCTGAAGGTTAATATTTCACCTTCATCTTATTCACCGCCCCGATTTAAGCAACTCCTTTCTTGTACTTCGATAACCTGAATTCTGTATGAAATAAACCATTACAAATATATTCTTAAATCCACTAAGAGAGCGGTAGAGAAGGTGCAATTATCTTTGAAGCTCCATTGCACCCCCACCCCCATGGGAGTCGATCACCGTTGTCTCCCGTGATTATCTTGGTTCTAATATGTCTCGTATTCAATCTTAAACATTCATGTATATGTAATTGTACTGACTTTCAGTAATTGCATGTTCACCTGTTCTTGTACTTAAGGTTATTTACAAAAAAATTGTTTCGATGTTTATTCTATACGGTCTTGTATTATTCTTTCTAATCAAAAGCTAGACGACCACTCCGGTGGCCTAGAGGTTAGACCGTCCGTCTCGGAAGCGGGAGGTGGTGGGTTCGAACCCCAGCCGAGTCATACCAAAGACTTACAAAAATGGCACTAACAGCTGCCTCGCTAGGCGCTCAGCAGTAAGAGGTTAGTGTTAGGACTGGTCGGCCTGGGGTCAGGATAATGTGACTGGGTGGGACATCATGCAACATGTCTGCTCTGCGGCATGTTGCCCCAGTGCTAGACATCACTTTAAACTGCCACAATGCAGACATCGTAGCGATCAAACTGAAAAATTGTTAGAGCTACGTTAAAAATCCAAATTACACACACACACACACACACACACACACACACACACACACACAAAAGCTAGACAGGAGGACCCAAAACTATTGTCTCCCCCATATATATATTCATTTATCCACTGTAGAGAATAGACAACCTCAGAACTTATTTTTAGTCAACTTTGCTGGTCGAGAACAAGACAAATACTTAGACTTTTATTTTAGCTTACACAACTGTGTACGTTCGTCACACCTTAAACATTTGTTGATTTGTTTGTAGTAGCGCTTTATGGCACACAAATTAAGTTTCTTCAATTAAATCTGCAGAGCTAATGGTTCACTAGCATGGAAAATTATATTCAACACAAGAATTCTTGACTTACTGATGCACGAGAGCAAGAGCGTAGGTTTTGTTAAAGATATATATCGTGTTCTTTTGAAATACCAGCATGGTGGGTTTTTTTTAACCTATACGTGAACACCCTATATTCTGTCCCGAAACCAGTCTGGAGGAGGAATATTGAAACGTGAGTTCACTGCTGCGAAGAATCATTGTGGAGATCTAAACTTGAAAGGAGACCTGAACTTTTACATTATGCAAGTGTCCATACTAGTCTTCAACCACTCGCTGTCTGGAAGCATGGTACATGTTTTCCTAGTAAAACTTGGACTTTCGCTAACATTGCCTATTTAACTCTGTGTTCAATTTCAACAGAGGATGAATATAACTGTAAACTCTGCAAGAGATTGACTACAGATAGAGCCAATCATATGTTACTATACTGCCAAGCCCTCAACGACGAACGTACTACTATGTTTGAAAAAATAATAGATGCAATATACATTCTAGACTCGCACTGGCTTTTATATCAGGACAATGACTCATTACTTAATATCCTTTTAGGCAAGAGAATGGACATCTTTGAGTCTATGGATGATCAATCACGTCAGGCATTCATGAGTGTGGTGGCTGATGGAATAGACACAATGTACAGAAGAACAAATGAGCTTGAAAACGATATCTGATATTATGCTTGTTCAATAAATTAGGAAAATGGACCCATTTCATTTTGGTCTTATAAAGTATCTACAGGTGTTCTAAGTGAAAGAGAACATGATAATCCATTTAAATCGCCACAATCGAATGTAAATAATTCCAATTCCTTTATTTTCCTCTCTTAATCTATGTTGCGCATATATTTCGTTTGCAATGAGTTCTCTCACTCATGTTTTTAGATATTGCATTTTCTTTACGTTTATATATATATATATATATATATATATATATATATATATATATATATATATATATATATATATTATATATATGTATGTATGTGTATATATGTGTAGATGTATGTATATGTATGCATATGTTTATATATGTGTAGATATGTATATGTATGTACGTGTGTATGTATATGTATATATATGTGTGTATGTATGTATATGTGTATGAATATATATATATATATATATATATATATATATATATATATATATATATATATATATATATGTGTGTGTGTGTGTGTGTGTGTGTGTGTGTGTGTGCGTGTGTGTGTATATATATATGCATATGTGTGTATATGTGTGCATGTATACATATGTATATATGTGTGCATATATACATGTGTATGTATGTGTATGTGTATATATGTATGTATATGTATATATATGTATATATAGTGTACTGTAAGTCCATGCATGTATATATATAGCGTACTGTAAGTCCATGCATGTAAATATATAGCGTACTGTAAGTCCATTAATGTCAAGCTATGTTTCTATCTTTTCTGTATTAACGAAAATTTAACTGAATGAAATCTCTTCTGAAGAGGAAATAAAGTCAGTCAGTCAGTTAGACACACACACACATATATACGTCACCTTTAATTAAAACAGAAGGAAGAGAAAATTGGCAGTTCAAACTTGGGTTTCATAAGATCTTGTCTTTCAGATCTAAGTACGATTGCATCAAATAAGCCTGGTGTTCACGGTTCGATAAACAACTGAATGATACGACTTTGATTTGTGTTTTAGTTACCATGTTTCAACACAAGGTTAATAAAGCGATCAGTGATATATAATCCTCGGTTTGTACGAACCGTTTGTTCTAACAAATTGTGCGCCATAGCGAAGAAGTCTATCCCTACAACAAAAGAAACAAAATTGCAAATTTCTCACTTGTAATGTAACTGGGAATATATGAAACCCCCTTCTAATCTACTGTATGCATTAGTATATTTTATTACTATTTTACAAGTTCTCAATGCATTGTATAATTGTTCCGCTTTGTTTCTCGCATACCACTAACGTAGTCTGAAAGGAATAAACTTAAGTGATTGGTTTTCCTTTTAGGTTGTTTGACTTTTTTTATTAATATAATTGTGTCTTCTTTGAACTTGAAATAGGTGTTTGCAACATCCATAAATTTTCATTTTAGAAAAGCATGGTTTCGCCGTTTCTAGAGAAAAATGTATTATGAAATGTTTGGAATGCATATCCTGATTTTTGGGAGAATTACATACAATGTAAATTATATATTTTCATTGACATATAATTACCTCTATTTAGCGACAAATCTGAAACCTGGAAAAAGATCCGTTACTCTCACGACCATGATGCAACTTTATAATGTATATATTTTGCCTATCTTTCGTTCGCTAAAGGCCATGTTATATATAGATTGTGCTGGATTGGCACAGATATAATGATACTAAGATACGATGTTTAGCATCATATTGCTAAAGAATTAAATTCTAAACAGACTGAAACTGAGGAAAATTGTACAGATTATAAACCTACCTTATGGTGTTCCTGCCGTGCAAAAACCTATCACACTATATCCCATATAATGTTCACAAACGGAATAGCTGTCAGATATAATTGATTGTTGAGGGGGTGAATTATAAAAGAGATACTCTGAATGTGATAATGGTAATATTTTCTACAAATCGGCGAATTATACCTTACTGCGACTGATTTATATTTAAAACAGACAAATATTGTTGTCGATATTTGTATCCAAGCAAAGACAACAATGGTATAAAATTGATTAATTTATGTATTATATTTACTTAGTATAAGCAAATAATATACGACTTCAGAGAAAGTAGTTTCATGTGAATCTATTTACTTTGTGAATAGTAAAGTAAGCTATGTGTAAACATGACATTTCTGTATCAAAGTAATGAAACTTGCAAATAGAGCGGGAGTTAATAAATTTACACGCCTCTCTCTGGGGTCCTTCAGTTTTGAAAAGTAATTAAAAATTATGTTGACCCAATACAAAGTACCAAATCAACATCAACGCCGCAAAAGTGTTCCGGTTCATATATGCTTCTCTAAAGAATTGTCGCTGGGGTATTGTTTCTGGCAAGTGCAAGTGTTGAGTGTGGGAGGGAAAGAGCGTTTAACGGCACATTTCTCATTATTGGCATTATCGTGCTAATGGGTATTAAGTGACTTCCCAAGGACACAAATAGGCAGCAAATCCGGGCTGGCATGGGCAAGTATCGAACCTGCGACCCTTGAACGCTCTAATAATTTTAGTTGTTATTGTTGCAGGGTTTAACACCATTTTCAGCACAAGATAGGCTATTCATGTCGGCCAGTATGAATGATGGAGGAAGAACCCGGGAAAACCTCGGAAAGAACCACCAACCCACGAGAAAAAATGTCGTAAACATTGAACTGACATGAATTTAAAAATGGCCGCAAGCAAATTAACAAACATATGTTAATTGTATTTAATAGGAACAATTATCATTGCTGCCAAGTCAGTATACTTAGCCTACTAATATTATCTCAAGTCAGCAGATGTTACGATACCAAATACTATTAGAAGAAGTGTGTCTGAATTTTTATTCTGAATTATCATTACACGTACACACATGGATATTTGGATGTAAAAGTAAATTAGTTCTCTTGACTGCAGGTACAATACTTGGATACAATAGTGGTGAACTTAGTATTTTCTCGCCCATTTTGATATACCGTATATACACGCTTATAAGTCGAGTCTAAAAACAAAAGTCCTGACATTTATATGCTGAAAATAATAAAAGCATTAAAGCATTTTGGAATGAATTTGCCTGATTTTAGTGTGGCATAACAATTGGAAGTGGTTTTTCTTCCTAACGATGCAACAGATAAAAAATGTTTGGTATGCTTTTAAATGCTTTAATTATACTTGATTCAAGAACTATACCTTCTATCAAATAATGTATTTTGTTTGAGATACTTGTTTCATACATTTACAGTATTGTCATTTACAGGCTCTTTCTTCAACTTTTCTGCTTAGGCGTTTTGAAATTTTGTGAACGTCTTGCAAGTTGTTTTCAATTTCAACGCTACGTGAATTTTTCTTCTTTCGTGATGTTGCCTTTTGTGATAGCTCTTTAACATTAGAAATATCTATCGTTTTACTTTCATTCCATTCGATTTACTGTGCAACACAGTAAACAACTAACGTAAACATAATCTCAAAGCGCGTTGCAACTTATTCCACGCCGTGTTCTAATTGTTTTTAAAACTTTACATCATTTTTATGAACTTGTTGAAAAGGGATGGTATTATAATTTCACTCGTATAATTAAAATGAATGAAATAAAAATATCTTAATGGACAACAAAAATCATGTCCAAATGCGAAATAAAAATGTGTCTGTGTGATTTGGATTTTCAACGTAGCTTTAACAATTTTTCAGTCAGATCGCTACGATTTCTGCAGTGTGGCAGTTTACAGTGACGTCTAGACATGTAGCATGATGTCCCACCCAGTCGCATTATCCTGACACCAGGCCGATCAGTCCTAACACTAACCTCTTAATGTTGAGCGCCAAGCGAGGCTACTATTAGTGCCATTTTTGTAAGTCTTTGTTATGACTCGGCCGGGGATCGAACCCACGACCTCCCACATCCGAGGCGGACGCTCTAACCACTAGGCCACCGGAGCGGTTCCGAAATAAAAATAAAAATATAATTACAGAGTGTATTGAAACAGTAAATTTAAGGCTTGCTACAGATCTTATCGAAAATATTGATAACAAAATATTAATAAAGATATTATAAATCGGAGACAAAAGAATATAAAATAAGTACACGCATCAATGGTTGTCTCAATGATAATAAACACAAAATATCTAACTTGGCGGGAGATATAATTTGCTATGCGATAAAAAGAAAACATCATATCTGATACAACGTTAATAATGATTGGTGTCCCACAAAATAAATTCGAGCGAAATTGACATTAATAAAAGCTTTCATATAAAAGATCTAGGCAGAGATCCTTGTGCATCAACGGGCTTTTCTAACCCATAACAACAAAACTAAATGTTTTACTGGCTAAATATAAGGTATATGAATGTTAGTGAAAACAGGTCTAAAATGATAAAATGATATTAAAAAAAGAATCGAAGTAAACAATAAAAAAAATTAGAAACTTTCAAAATGCAAACTGTGATTGATTAATTAATATGCTTGTATCATCTTCTATATCCTGATTCAAGTTTAAAATATGTGGTAAACAAACGTAATACTAACAGCGACATTAACACACTGTTACTAAACAAATGCATCGATTAAAAAACATCCAGCACACATTAATGTATCAATATTTTGTTCGCTTTCTCTTTGAATCTTCTGTTTTGTGTTTAC
The DNA here is from genome assembly GCA_028554795.2 of Sinohyriopsis cumingii. Taxonomy (NCBI): domain Eukaryota; kingdom Metazoa; phylum Mollusca; class Bivalvia; order Unionida; family Unionidae; genus Sinohyriopsis; species Sinohyriopsis cumingii. The sequence goes on from CM068825.1 coordinate 105,574,783, forward strand.
TCCGGTGGCCTAAGTGATTAAATCGTCCGCCTCGGACGCGAGAGATCACAGGCTCTAACTAAAGACATCTAAAAATGGTACTAGCAGCTGCCTCGCTTGGCGCTCAGCATTAAGAGGTTAGTGTTAAGACTGGTCGCCCTGGTGTCAGGAAAATTGACTGGGCGGGACATGATATTACATGTCTGTGGTATGATGCCCCAGTGCGAAACATCACTATAAAACTGCCATACTGAGGACATATTAACAATAAGACTGAACTTTTTTTAAAACTATGTTAACAATCCAAACCACTCACTCAATCAATACCAACAAGAAGTCAAATGCTAGGTCCTTTTAAATTTTAAACAAACAACAACCACGCAAAAAAAACTTAATCCCAAATCACCGTTAATGAAAAAAAATAATGTGCGAGTAAAGGAAGTTGAACAAAGATATAAGTAAACTTCTCTAACTGAAGAGCAAGGACTGTATACACTTTACATAAAGTCATGAATGGTCAATAGTTTATTTTACATCTTCAGTACACTTTTCCATGTTAAATATATAAGCAATCACTCAGCCCTTTACAAAATCCCATTGATAATGTAGGTAATCTGAAGGGGAAAAAAAGACTCTTCTTGATACGCAACGATAGTATCATGCCATATAATAAAAACCTATCGATGACGATGGTGGGTAGGGCTAATAAGAAATGACTACCATCACGTGCGCAAGGTAGTTAGAGTTAATTTCATGTAAAAAATCGGTTTTGTACTCAAGACCGCGTATGTTACGTGAACCTCAGATTTCAAATGGAAGTCATCAACCTCAAAAAATCTGAAAAAGAACCGAAATATCAATTCAAATTACAGAAGAAAAAAAATGTAAATTCAACGAAAGAATATATATAGCTCAAAATTCTGAACGATTCTTTGACAGATACCCAGTGTTGGAATGTTAAAGAAAATTAAAATTGAAAAAAATGTCGTTAATGAGATGAGTACATTTAACATTAGACTGTCAACCTTTTCGCCCTAGGTTATGTACAAGTATTCCAAGCCTATGCAGTAATGATTGTATTAGGTCGGTTTTGTGGATTTGATCGAAATGCTTATACACAAATAAATAAATTTAAATCTCTTTAAATATGATATTTCAGCAATCGTTTCAGCATTTAAGCGTATGATGGCTATAAAGGTTTTTACTTTATGAAATGGGCCTCGAATCTTTTTGTGTCTATAGTAAGGGCCTTGAATCTTTGTGTGTCTATAGTAAACAACTGGAAAATCATACTAACCGTTATGCAATGGCCGATGTATGTATGTATGTATGTATGTATGTATGTATGTATGTATGTATGTATGTCTGCCTGCTTGCCTGTGTGCGTGCGTGTGTATGTATGTATGTGTGACATTTACACTTTTCCTCACCATCATAATTTATCTTCCCATCCCTATCAGTGTCAGCCTCTTTAATCATTTCCCCTATCTCTTCGTCTGTCAGTTTCTCTCCTAGATTGGTCATGACAAACTTTAGTTCCTCATTGCAAATGAACCCGTTACCGTCCCTGTCAAAAATGTTGAAAACATCCTTGATTTCCTCCTCCGTGTCTGCCTCTTTCATCTTTTTACCCATCATGATGACAAAATCGTTAACCTCGATGATGCCATTTCCTGAAATGAAAATACCGAATTAATGTGTGTGTGCGTGTGTGTGCGTGCGTGCGTGCGTTCGTGTGTGTGTGTGTTATTTACTACGCCAGCGGAGGTTCGGTCTAGTGGTTGGCAGCATATTTTCTAAGATAGATTTTCGTTGGTTACATTCCTGCCCTAGTCATATTTTGTTCACATTCCTGCCCTAGTCATATTTTGTTCAGCTGAGCATGACAACTAACCTGGATTCGATACACGATCTGCCCAGCCCTGGCTGGCTGCCTCTATGTCTCCTTGGATTTTGCACACCAACCATCCATTTTTATGGTATTACATAGATAATAACGTGCGGTGACAAAAAGAACAAATAAACAAACTTGCTTGAGTCGGCTAACCTAGCAAGCTGGAACTGGACACTCGTTGTCAGCAACTCTTCCAAACTTGTCACATCAGGAAATCCAGCAATCCTGATACAGACGACATCGTTTACTTAAATACTGACAACTGGTTGCATGATGTTCGGGGAAAATACATTCGATTGACGACAGGTCTAAATCTGCATAGATATATGAGCTTTTTTTAGATAGTTGGTAAAATTTTATTGGTAATGTTCCACCCGCCGCACTTTAAAAGCCCTACTACTTACCATCCATGTCCATTTCATTCACCATGTCTTGCAACTCTGCCTCCGATGGATTCTGACCAACAGATTTCATCACTGTGCCGAGTTCCTTAGTGGTAATGGAACCGTCTCCATCTTTGTCGAAGAGGCGGAATGCTTCTTTAAACTCTATTGAAAGACAAAACATGTTTCCTATACAACATTTGTATGTATATGCAGTCTTCTTATGGAATAACGCCATGCAATATACTGTATATATCGCTTTATGCAAATACATTGTCCACAACGAATCTCTCAACTCTTTATTCCCGCGTTTTACCAACCCCCGAATCTCCCAACTCTTTATTCCCGCGTCATACCAACCCCCTCAGTAAGCCCCTTAAGTTGGAACAAAATGCCAGTTTCTATATTTATTTCTCAGTTACAACACCACTTGATTCTGATATACATTAATCGCCATTTATCTGTCTAATATTGTTATTCAATGGATGTTGTCAAGACTGGCCAAGAATGAATCAGCGCTGAAAGTCTACCTCACATGACGTGGGCTACTATTTCTGACAAAGTACATGTTACAAGGGCAATACGAAAACACCCATTTCATTACATTTAAATTAACCATCTTTCATCACCCTATACTGTGTCATTACCGTCAACTTCTTATATTATGCCCATACCATCAACTCCTTATACTGTGTCGATGCCATCAACTGCTTACACTGTACTGATTCCTTTCAACTCTATACTGTACAGATTCCTTCAATTCATTATACTGTATCGATACAATCAACTCTTTATACTGTCATGATTCCTTTCAATTCTTTATACTGTACCGATTCCTTCAATTCAGTATACTGTACCGATTCCTTCAATTCATTATACTGTACAGATACAAACAACTCTTTATACTGTACCAAATTCTACAATTCATTATACTGTACCGATTCCTTCAATTCATTATACTGTACCGATTCCTTCAACTCTTTATACTGTACCGATTCCTTCAACTCTTTATACTGTACCGATTCCTTTGAACTCTTTATACTGTACCGATTACTTCAATTCATTATAATGTACCGATACAATCAACTTTTTATACTGTAATGATTCCTTTCAATTCATTATACTGTACCGATTCCTTCAATTCATTATACTGTACCGATTCCTTGAATTCATTATACTGTACCGATTCCTTCAACTCTTTATACTGTACCGATTCCTTTCAACTCTTTATACTGTAATGATTCCTTTCAACTCTTTATACTGTACCGATTACTTCAACTCTTTATACTGTACCGATTCCTTTCAACTCTTTATACTGTACCGATTCCTTTCAACTCTTTATACTGTACCGATTCCTTCAATTCATTATAATGTACCGATACAATCAACTCTTTATACTGTAATGTTTCCTTTCAACTCTTTTTACTGTACCGATTACTTCAATTCTTTATACTATACCGATTCCTTCAATTCATTATACTGTACCGATTCCTTCAATTCATTATACTGTACCGATACAATCAACTCTTTATACTGTAATGATTCCTTGAAATCTTTATACTTTTTCTATACCATCCTCATTATTTCATATAAGGTACTGGCTTCAAATTTTATTTGGACCCGTTTGGAAACGAATTTAGAAAGGTACTAGTCGTGCAGTATACGTCTGCATGCGTTCTCTGCTGTAGACGTCAAGATGTTTGTACATCTTAAATTCTCGTGTTTGAGATAAGTTGTCAATGTAATAAGTTATAACATGGCAAAGAACATTAATTAGAAAGATATCCATTTTTTGTTTCTATAATTTGTGCTTTTTCACAAAATCCTATTTGTTTTATGTTTTGTTGTTGTTTCTGTTTTTCAGTTCATGTCTGATAATGAACTGAAAAATAGCTACACTTGGCATGAAGGGCTATAAGCATGCCTTTATAGTTCTTTACAAGGTTTACATGACGGTGTCTGATACTCATTTCTGAAGGAGGTGAAAGGGGCTTTGGCTAAAATGCCAAGTGGTATCTCCAAGAAAAAAATATTATATAGCTCCAGTCTTGAAATAACACTAAACATGTTATTGAAGAAAATATTTTTGTCTTCTTAAAAAATAACATTTTAAGAAGATTGTCAAATAAAATTTGTATAGCGTATCAAGGCAGGAGTCCTTGATAGGGAAACTGCAGAATGGTGATCTTTCACTAAATAGAACATCTCTCTCTCTCTCTCTCTCTCTCTCTCTCTCCGCTCATTCGGTTGTTTTTGTTTTCTAATGGACAAAAGTGTTTTGGTTTTCTAAAGGACAAACGTAACTGTAGGCCAAATTGATCATGGGCAAAATATGTCCTATGTTGTGATCATTGTTAGAAATAAATGAGGTAAATTATGTAACAGAAAGAAAGTGAAACCAACAATTTTAAGCAAAATCAAACAAACTCTTCATTTTTCTACAATACAAAGTGAATATTTATTTAAGGGACACTCGCAGCATTTTGATTTAATCTGAAATATCATATCATATCTCTAAAATATAGAATGTTACGAATTAATTCCAAGCGCTTGAATGTTTTGATGTAACACAGCAATGCAATTCAGAATGTCTTTGATGAGTTCACGAAATTCCAAAAGGAGTGTGTATAAATCCAAAAGCCAATGAACACTTTAGCAATTCCCATGAATATTATAAATAAATAATTCCTCTCAAACCATATCTGAACGCAACTGCAAATTCCGGTCATATAATCCCACAGGCTGATATACATCAGAAATGATTATTGCCACTATTGATACACATTTTCACTTGAAATATAACGGAATGTAATGTAAAGATTTCAAACGGGGAAGCCTAAGTCTAACTTTAAACTTGAAAGACTTGATTTCTTACTATGTAATCATATTAACAACTTACAATCATATACAAAAGTTAGCTGTGTAAGCATGTTGTTTTACAATAAAAATCCATGAACCAATTATGATCACACAATATAAATTAAATAACTATGACGTCATTATATTTATCGTCTGCACTTCACGAATAAAAAGGATCGGACTCAAAGAGTTGTTCATGAGCAAATTTTAAAATGGCAAGATGAAGAGTCTGTATTCAGACTTTCATACTAATGACAGCACGAAATTGTCATGATAATGTCATATTTACTTCCACGAGATTGTCAGGATAATGTCACATTTACTTCCACGAGATTGTCATGATAATGTCATATTTACTTCCAGGAGATTGTCGTGATAATATCACATTTACTTCCACGAGATTGTCATGATAATATCACATTTATTTCCACTAGATTGTCATGATAATATCACATTTACTTCAAAGAGATTGTCATGATAATATCACATTTACTTCCACTAGATTGTCATGATAATATCACATTTATTTCCACTAGATTGTCATGATAATATCACATTTACTTCAAAGAGATTGTCATGATAATATCACATTTACTTCCACTAGATTGTCATGATAATATCACATTTATTTCCACTAGATTGTCATGATAATATCACATTTACTTCAAAGAGATTGTCATGATAATATCACATTTACTTCAAAGAGATTGTCATGATAATATCACATTTACTTCAAAGAGATTGTCATGATAATGTCACGTTTACTGCCATATTCCAGAAGATAATGTTCTATTGTATATTACTGTTTGTAATTTTTTTTTTTAAATTTTAGATCCTATCACAGGGGCAATATGTCATACATAAAGGTCACCATAACCTAAATTTATTTTCGGCATTCTAATTAATGTTTAAAATTGTTGCCGGAGACTATTAAAGAAATCTGTAGAGGCGAGGAATGCATGCAGTGATTATACACAGTATTCTTATCTTCGATTCTGTGACATGGCAGCAAATAATGTGAATGGATGAAACTGATGAAAAAATTTCCGTTAATATCCGAACATTAAAGTTTGGCGAGGTTGGAAACTGCGTGGTCTATGGTACATAGCAGGTTGAGTACACCATATTTAATGTTATTCAGCGAAGCCAAAATAATATTCAGAGTTTTCCTTTCATGATGCATCTACTCTGTCGACACTAAGGCAAACAGAACGCACCTCCGAATTCGTGCCTGACACTCTTTTCTATAAAAAAAAAACTTTCTACTCGCCAATAATTCGTATCCATATAACAGGGATGAGACAAGTTCTAAACACACTATCCACACAACACTACTACAGTGATTAGAGCGTCCGCCTCGGATGCGGAGGGTCACGGGTTTGAACCCCAGCCAAATAATACCAAAGACTTATAAAAATGGGTCTAACAGCTACCTCGCTTGGCGCTCAGCATTAACAAGTTAGTTTTGGGACTGGCCGGCCTGGTGTCAGGATAATGTGACATAGTGGGACATGATGCTACATGTCTGCGGCATGATGCACCAGTGCTAGACAGCACTATAAATTGCAGACGTCGTAGCGATATGACTGAAATATTGCTAAAGCTACGACAAAAATCCAAATAAATAAATAAATATCTCTCTCTCTCTCTGTCTCTCTCTCTCTCTCACACACACACACACACACACACACACGCACACACACACACACACACATCCAGTCCAAGTTTTATTAGTCCCAGGTCATTTGTGTGAAGGAAAGAGACGATAGACTCTAATTTTACATTGGGACAAAGCAATAAATGTTCTCATGGAAATTGCACTTTCGAAATCGTCAGTGAGTTGAAAACAGAAGAAAGTATATTACATCATAGTCAGGAGAAAAAATACTGAGCTCGGATAAACATCAGTGTTTTTACATACCTGCAATTTGTTCTTCTGTGAAATCATCCATCTGACGGAAAAGTAAAAATTTAGAAATAAATCAAGGTACTAAGCTAAAAATAAGCAAATGGGCATACAAAGAGAGAGAGAGAGATGGCTATTTGATTGAGTGATTTATAGGCAATCAATGATAAATCAATTATCACCCCAACGAATCCAGATAAGTGCCATATATAACTAACAACAAAAGCTACTTTTGCCAAAAACATTCTTCACCACCAATATAAACCTTTTTCTCTCTCTCTTTATATATATATATATATATATATATATATATATATATATATATATATATATATATATATATATATATATATATATATATATATAAAGCTTTTCAACGATTTCAAATATCATTGCTGGATTAAAAACGAGAACACTCGATGGTTTTGTCTGAAAAATAATAGTACCTAGATACTTACACCAGTCATTCTGTATTTCTTGCTTGTTATTCCATACTTCTTATATTACTGTACTCATATGTAGCTACACGTTGCAATCCTATGCTTATAGTTGAGAATGAAAACTGAAATTCATAAATGCGTCAAAAGAGTTTCGGATTTCAACCGGTCTTTTGTTTTTGTGGGCGTGCTTCATGAATTTTTAAGGGGCTAATAGGTTCGAAAGATTAGAAATCCATTTTTAAAAGTGACCTCATTAACCTGCTTACAATTCGGCAGATATGCATATGAATGCAATGAGTTTTTAACCTTTGCCATCCACTGTACAAAGCACGTAGTTTCTCTCCAGGAAGGAATGAAGGAAAACAGAAGAAGGAAAAAGAATAGTAACTAAAGAATAACAAGAACAAGAAGAATGAATTTATGGTGAATAAGCACATGAACTTCTTTTAGTGTTTACCTCTATAATGCATACACCTCTGAACTGCATCCACCTGTATTTAAATGTAGGTGTCTTAAGTATTAAATGTACCTTAGTTCATTAAGAACTCCATATACGTTTGTTTTATAAGTAAAAAAATAATGCCAATAATAATAATAATAATAATAATAATGATAATAATGCCAATAATAATAATAATAATACGAATGAAGTACTTTTAAGATGGCGGACACAGCTTTCCAGAGAAATTAATCCTGATTGGAACTAAACCTGTGTTTAAAATATAGAAAGTAGAAACACATTTGTCAATCAGTTTAGACAATTTTGTGCATCCTGAGATCAAAGCTTAACAGTGAGCACGAAAATGACATTGACAGTAGTTAGATAATCCATTTTTCATGCTTTCATATATATATCATTGAAATACCAATAGAAGTATAATATTTATTTAAAAATAAACGATGCCTGCAGTTTGTTTTTAATGAAAATTTATAAAAAGAGTGGTATCTCAATGATACAGCGTTCATACATGTATTTCATTTTATACTTGCAATTCCGACAGAGTTAGGATTCACTTCAGGAAACTCTATTAATGGAGTGGGAAAAAACTGATAAACTATACACATGCATGCTCAGTGTGTTTACTACAAACAATGTAGTTCGTTACCTATTGCAGCTATTCACAATACTGTTGGGAATTGATAAGCTGCTTCTTTTCTGTGTTAGCTTATATTTTCATTCTTACTGTCCAACAGATGATAACAAAAGATAAGACAGATGATGCCAAAAGATAAGACTGATGATACCAAAAGATAAGACAGATGATACCAAAATATAAGACTGATGATACCAAAAGATAAGACAGATGATAACAAAAGATAAGACTGATGATACCAAAAGATAAGACAGATTATACCAAAAGATAAGACAGATGATAACAAAAGATAAGACTGATGATTTAAGTCAAGAAAGTAGCGCACTACCAACAAAAAAACAAACATGGTTAGCTTCTTGAACATCGAACTCGAAGACATTCAGTTACTGGCGAGTTTATTGAAATGATAGGGTTATTTATAATGAGCGAAATGACGAACCAGCAAATCAAACATTTAAATTTATTACAGTTAACATCGACCATATGTTTGCGTCTGTCTGTCTGTCAGTCTGTCTTTCTCTCTCCCTTGCAACTTTGGATTACTTTGGATACATGCCTTGGAAAGTTTATAGACACCATTACGACGACCGAAGTTCTTGTAGATTACTTGGTGTAAATTCAAATAAAAGGGTTTCATCCAGGTCAGAGTCTTTTCCTCTCTCACTCTACATATTCTTACCTATTGTATGTATGTATTTATGTATGTATGTATGTATGTATGTATGTATGTATGTATGTATGTATGTATGTATGTATGCATGTATCTATGCATGTATCTATGTATGTATGTATGTATGTATGTATGTATGCATGTATCTATGCATGTATCTGTGTATGTATCAATGTATGTATGTATGTATATATGTATGTATGTATGCATGTATGTATGTATGTATGTATGCATGTATCTATGTATGTATCAATGTATGTATGTATGTATGTATGTATGTATGTATGTATGTATGTATGTATGCATGTATCTATGCATGTATCTGTGTATGTATCAATGTATGTATGTATCAGAGAGGGGGGGAGAGATAGATATTATCAATAAAAAAAACGATGAGTAGGTCATTCACCCTTTGTTATGGCTATATTCCCATTGCTTTAAATTCACCATACTCCTCCCTACCGCAGGTGGGTCTGATTTCAATATCCTGGTTACTGACAAGGACGTTGACCAATCGGCGTGGAGCACACTTCTGGCAATAAGTAATGTGTAGATTAACATTGCAAAAATACCTGGTGACTCTGACATTCTTCTATTTCTCGTTCTCGGAACACAGATACAATTATGACCGGATAAACAGAAAATTGGCTTCATGACTAATTAAAGAAGCAACACATCAGACCTTTGTTATTCAATGATACTTGAGACAACCACCCACTTTAAACTTCTATTTTGTGTAAGGTTTTCTTGAGAGCAAGTCCGTAATTAGATGATGTTACTGTTAGCCACAGGACGATTTTGTCATAGATAAAATAGTTAAACGTTTGTCCAGTAATATTTTAGTCACATCTCACATTTTGTTTTTATCATTTTGAATTGAAATATAGAATTTTTTCCTCGCATACAGTTATTGCATATGTTCATGACATGTTGGTGCAACGTGAACTGTCCACAGTCTGTCAGTGAAACGTAGCACAGAGAACAAATTTTGTGTTTGATTCTGGATCGAATGGATAGCCAGTGTAGGTACAGAGCAGCGGGGGAGGTGTGCTCTGATCGTGGTACTCTAAGTATGATCCGAGCAGCTGCGTTTTGAACTTTTTGAAGTTTTTCAAATAGATATTGAGATGAACCAGACAGAATTGAGTTACAATAGTCCAGTCTTGAAAGTACTAATGAACATAGAAGTGTTTTAGTGGCATCAACTGAAAGATATTTGCGAATGGAGCTGATGCGTCTCAGCTCAAGATATGCAGCCTTGCATATGTTCATGACATGTTGGTGCAACGTGAACTGTCCAGAGCGACACCTAGGTTTCGTACTGATTATATCCCCTGCGATTATGTCAGAAGCGACGTAATAGAACATACTAGTCCTAACTGTTAACTGTAAAAGACCCACGAACTTTAAAATTAAAAAAATGTTGTTTATTATTTAAATCGATCATGACAAACACAAGCTTAAATCTTAAAGCATCGGACTCTAAAGATGCTGCCGAAATATGACGTAAATACATTTCAGGATAATATATATATTATCTTATATTGATCTAGTATTCAGTAAAGTCTGAATTGAATTAATCCGTGGTCTTTCACCAGTACCTTTCTTCCCTAAATTTTTAAAGGTTGAGAAGGAATGATATTGCATGTTTTGTTAGTTGAGATCAGTTATTTGGTCAGTGGGAGAAAACGAGCGAACGATATCGTGAGTACCGTATTACGGGGTGTACAGATCAGAGTTATTTTGTAATCTGAGGAACAGAGCAACGGTTAACGCGAGTGTTAGGCGAAGAGGTATTGTTGATCTGCAGTGGTTACCAATTTGTTCTTTGTACCCTCTACCGATTTTAGAAACAAAACGCCTCAAGGATATAAAAATGCACAAAACTTAGTCATTGTATTCGCTGATTATAATTTCTGAAGTGATTGTCCTCAGAGGGTCCGAAACCTGTCAAGTTTTTTTTTAGTTTTGAACCAAACAGGAGTTTCTTTAGTAGTACGGTCGCCATATTTGCATGGGCGGGTCTACGTTTTAAAGCAACATATCGATTTAGTTCACCATCTTTGAGAATCTCAATAATTCCGTACATTTTGGGAGTTACGTCTCTTTGAACACATGTATACAAGAGTTCCTACTTTTTATTTGTTCAATTTGTTTAGAAATATTAAAACTAGACATTACAAATTTAGGATACAGGCTACACAGCATTTACTGAAATGGACTGCTCTAGAAACCAGAAAAGTGTAGTGAGCAGACTGTCTGCTTGTTTACATCGAGGGATTCAATTTGCTTTGAATCGCCAATAAGTTGACGGTGTTAGGGACCTCTTGGAGACATTCAGTTAGAAATTATAAATCAGTAAAAGAAATGACTATGTTTTGTGCATTTTTTATAGTCCTGATGCTTTTAGTTTTTTAAATTGGTGGGGGGAAGGGGTTACAAATAAACGGGAGAGTGTGTGAATACTATAATTGCGTTCGGTAGATTCTGCATTTATCTGCATGACAAAAAAGGTAATAGATCTAACAAAAGTTATGGGACCCCACTAACTTGTCGATAAACACGCATTTAAATAACAATCATAACGTGAACACAGATTCTTTACGAACCGTTTCAAAATTCAGGACTAATTGTGTTCACAAGATTCTGTCAATAATAATAATAATAATAATAATAATAATAATGTGGACTTTGTATAGCGCCTAATCTTTAGAAGCTCTAACCGCTTTACAACATTAGATAACAAATATAACATAAACAACATATATGATATTATTACAAAAAACAAACACCATGAAATTAGAAAACATAAAAAATATGCTGTAAATATTTAAGGTAGGGAACATTATTAGGTCTTCAAGTTTGTTCTTGCAGTCGAAATAAGTGAGATTTAAGAGCACTCTTGAATGGGATCACTTTGTGTCTAAATTCAGTGGGCAATTCATTCCACGTTGCTGGGCCCTGGTATGCAAAAGAACGCTGTCCATATGACTTTGTTTTCATTATGAGTATACGATTGTCAGAAGAGGAGCGTAAGTATCTTGCTGGTGTGTACACATGGATTAGGTCTAATAGGTATGTTGGACTGGAGTCTGTCAGTGAAACGTAGCACAGAGAACAAATTTTGTGTTTGATTCTGGATCGAATGGATAGCCAGTGTAGGTACAGAGCAGCGGGGGAGGTGTGCTCTGATCGTGGTACTCTAAGTATGATCCGAGCAGCTGCGTTTTGAACTTTTTGAAGTTTTTCAAATAGATATTGAGATGAACCAGACAGAATTGAGTTGCAATAGTCTGATGCGTCTCAGCTCAAGATATGCAGCCTTGCATATGTTCATGACATGTTGGTGCAACATGAACTGTCCAGAGCGACACCTAGGTTTCGTACTGACTGTGTGAATTTAATGTTGGTGTTACTGATATTTATTGTTTGAGGTAAAGGATGTGGCTGAAAAAGTGTTTTTGTTATGATCAGAATGGCCTGTTTTATCATTATTCATCTGTAGCTTGTTACATGTTATCCATGATTTCACATCAGGAATGCACCTCTCTACACCTTGGATGGTAGCATCAACTTCCGTTGGGTGGCTGATTTGTATATTTGGGTGTCGTCAGCGTACAATTGGTGAGACACTGGGTGATGATCTATGACACTTGAGAGAGGCTGAGTGTATATAATGAAGAGACCCGGTGCAAGAACAGACCTCTGTAGAACACCGCAACATAGATTAACTGGGCTGCAGTGTATTCCATTTGCAGACACAATTTGTATCATGTTGACCAAGTAGGACTTGAATCACGGTAAGGCTGTATCATGAATGCCAAATACATGCTGGAGACGGTGTAGTAATATATCATGGTATATTGTGTCAAATGTTGCAGACAAATCAAGGAGGGTGAGGACTGTAATCTTTCCGCTATCCAAAGCAGAGAGAATGTCATTAACTACTTTTAGAAGAGTAGTTTCAGTACTGTGGCAAGAGCGATGTGCAGATTGTACATTGCTAAAAATACTGTTTGAATTCAGATGAGATACAAGCTGGGATAGAACAATGTTTTCTAACATTTTTTATATGAATGGGAGATTAGAAACTGGGCGGTAGTTCTTTAAATCGTTATGGTCCAGTTTTGGTTTCTTCCGCAGAGGCTTTACAATGGCAGTTTTGAAAAATGATGGGAATTCCGCGGATGAGAGAGAGGTATTAATAACATCAGTTAGTGAAGGCAATACTGGATCTAAGCACTCAATCAGCAGTGATGATGGAATTGGATCAAGTTTACATGACTTTGGTGCACTCTTCGTGACGAATAATCGTACTAAATACGTAGAGACAGGTTCAAATGCTGCTAATGGTTGCCGCTGTAATTCTGTATCCCAACTGTATGGTGACGACGAGTCATTTGAAATTGTGTTGTCAAGCTTATCTCTAATGGTTTGTACTTTGTCACGGAAGAAATTTGCAAACAGGTCCGGAAAGTCGGCTGGAAGGATGGTAGTTGAAAGTGGTGTGCATTTGTTCCTTGACATTAGCTTGTTAGTAATCTCGAAGAGCTCTTTGCAGCTGAAACTTTCCATGATCTTAGTACTGTAGTGGGCTGATTTCGCTGCATGGACTATGTTTGTGACGTTCTTCTCAGCGGCTTCATAGATTTGCTTATAAATAGCTAGTTTGGAGGGAAGCCAAAGCCTCTCAACTTCACGGTGGTCTCTTTTAGCAGTGCGAAGCTGGTCCCTAAGACTGATACACCATGGAGAACAATTTTGAATTGATACTCTGCACTTGGTGGCTGGGGCATGTTTGTCGAGCAGTGAACTCAGGCAGTTATCGAGTTGTTCTGCTGTAGGAGGTAGTTGTTAGGTTTGCTTGGATGTCATGCATTAGTTTGGTTCTATTTATCATACGGGGTTTCTCTTAGTAGCAAATAAAGGTGGAGGGTTAGGGACTGACACGTCAAGATGGCATATAATGCAGATGTGATCTGATGCATGTTCATGGGATACCAGGGAGGAACGTAGAATACACAACATAAGGCTCTAAGTATTAAAAAGATGCAGTAAATAGTTTAAAGATCACGGAAGTTCCATTATTTGCAAATATGTGCATATTTATAATATGAGTATGATACGTATAACGATCCATTAAAAAAAACCCGGAAGATAAGTTGAATTTAGAAGATTCACTCTTGCACTGCATTCAGCTGTAGGACGCTAAGGGCAGTAACTTTAACAATCATATGTAGAGCACACTGAGTTGTCCATGTGCGGATAATCAGAATATCGCCATAACATAACACAGTTTTATAGCGATCTATTGAAAACTGTGAGACCAAATGCATTTAGAATGTTATATTATAAACTGCGTATAACTACATGTCAAAAAGAGAGCAAACTTGCATGAGTAACATGACCCGTTCACCATTTCGCAGAGGCCCATCAAAAACACGCGGAACACCCAATCATAAATTCTTCTGCACGACAAAAACGGCGGCAATAACTCTGAGCAGAATTTGTTGAAGGACTGTTCAGTTTTCCGTGAATATTGACATGAAACTCAGTACATTCAATAATCATCAACATATGTGATAAATGTTGACCAGTCTTCGTATTCACAATAGTTTTATGAAGAAATATGCCATTGTTTTAACTATCGACTCGTATCCATCTTGGGGCAGAGGCAGGGCCGTAGAGAGTGATCACGGGCCCTGGAGTAAGAAACACCCGGTCCTCTCCTAGTTAAAATTGTTGTTCGGCCCAGGCCTCCTTACACGACCCGGGGATATATCCCCGGTTGCACGCCCCCCACCTCTAATCGGCCTTGGGTAGAAGTGGGATGTCGGAAAGCCGATTGCTCACCATTCCTGCAATTATTATTATTATTATTATTATTAGTAGTAGTAGTAGTAGTAGTACTGCTAGTATTAGTAGTGTATATATTGTAGTTTTGTTGTTGCAGGTACAAATCTACACAGTGTGCAAATGGTGTGCATGTGAACGAGGTATTTTCATATTTGTATTTCGATGCTGTGAAATATTGCTTTTGTAATCACACTTTAAACGGATGACCAGTCTAAGAAACCCATTATATGGCAATATAATAGTGTTTTTAAGTGATACTGGGCATGCATGATATCCCCCACCCCCAATACCGCTAGAAATGTTTTTAGTTTTAGATCGAACTAAGACATATATCTATCGAAGGTTTAAATTAGGGTGTACATCCTAATGTAGGCGCTGTTCCTTAACGATGTTTGGAATTGGATGTTACACCGATAAGTGAAGTGCGAAAACATGCTGTCTACTTAGTAAATAAAAGAAAGATGTGTGTGTATGTATGCGTGTGTGTGAGTTTATATTTTTAACGCAGCTCTAACAGTTTTTCTGTCTTATCGCTACGATGTCTGCATTGAGGCAGTTATAGTGATGTCTAACACTGGGACATCACACCACGTCGTAAGCATTTAGCATCATGTCCCACTCAGTCACATTATCTTGACACAAGGCCGACCAATCCTAACACAAACTTCTTAATGCTGAGCGCCAAGCGAGGCATCTGCAAATACCGTTTTTAAAAGTCTTTGGTATGACTCGACCAGGGTTCGAACCAGCAACCTCCCGCACACGAGTCAAACGCTCTAACCACGACGGCCACCTGAGCGGTCAAAAATAAATAAAGGCAAGACAGTAAGTTATGCACGAGTTTTGTAAAGCTATAAATAAAACTACTTAAAATTATCACCGAACAATTTAAAATGAGCACTTACCTGCTATCTGATCCTTCTTTAACTTTTCATCTGTCGAAGTACGAGCGATAAATACATTAATTACATGCAATAATTTATTAAAGAAAGAAAAAGAAGTAGATAATATATAGTTTGATGTGAGCATATATTTATTATCTCTCAGAATGTTCGGTGAATTCAATCATTTGTTATGAGCGATGGGAAATTATAAACCAGAATAAAGATGAGTAAACCCGTGAGAATAGCATCACTAATAAATCAATTGATCGATGGATTGAATATTCGAGAGAGAGAGAGAGACAGAGAGAGAGACAGAGCAAGAGAGAGAGAGAGAGAGAGAGAGAGAGAGAGATTTTAGTTCTTACCGGTCTTTGATATTAGCTGGTCAATATTTAGTTCTGTACAATTAAAATAAAACGAAGTTATTTGTAACTAAATTTTGACGATTACGCAAGCTGCACTGTATATAGATTGTTCTGACCATCATACAAGCCGCACTGTATATCGATTGTTTTGACGAGCATACAAGATGCCATGTATATCGATTGTAATGGCATATACATCTGAACAAAAGGTCTATGTTTGTGATTAGAAAAAACATGATAAATAAGTAGTGTAACTTAATATCTTCACTGCGCTTTTACTGGTGTTATACGGACCATGTTGACCTGTATGTGATCGGAAGCGGTGACATGTTTCATTTGTGTCGTGTTATGGGTATGTTGGACTGTTTGAGATCGGAAGCTAGTATAAAGTTTCATCTGTGTCATGTTAGGGGCATGTTGGACTGTTTGTGATCGGAAGCTAGTGTAAAGTTTAATATGTGTCGTGTTATGGGTATGTTGGACTGTTTCTGATCGGAAGCTAGTGTAAAGTTGAATCTGTGTCGTGTTATGTGTATGTTGGACTGTTTGAGATCGGAAGTTAGTGTAAAGTTTCATCTGTGTCGTGTTATGGGTATGTTGGACTGTTTATGATCGGAAGCGGTGACATGTTTCATCTGTGTCGTGTTATGGGTATGTTGGACTGTTTGAGATCGGAAGCGGTGACATGTTTCATCTGTGTCGTGTTATGGGTATGTTGGACTGTTTGTGATCGGAAGTTAGTGTAAAGTTTCATCTGTGTCATGTTAGGGGCATGTTGGACTGTTTGTGATCGGAAGTTAGTGTAAAGTTTAATATGTGTCGTGTAATGGGTATGTTGGACTGTTTCTGATCGGAAGCTAGTGTAAAGTTTAATCTGTGTCGTGTTATGTGTATGTTGGACTGTTTGAGATCGGAAGTTAGTGTAAAGTTTCATCTGTGTCGTGTTATGGGTATGTTGGACTGTTTATGATCGGAAGCTAGTGTAAAGTTCATTTGTGTCGTGTTATGGGTATGTTGGACTGTTTATGATCGGAAGCTAGTGTAAAGTTTCATCTGTGTCGTGTTATGGGTATGTTGGACTATTTAATGATCGGAAGCTAGTGTAAAGTTTCATCTGCGTCGTGTTATGGGTAGGTTTGACTGTTTGTAATCGGAAGCTAGTGTAAAGTTTCATTTGTGTCGTGTTATGGGTATGTTGGACTGTTTATGATCGGAAGCTAGTGCAAAGTTCATTTGTGTCGTGTTATGGGTATGTTGGACTGTTTGTGATCGGAAGCTGTGACAAGTTTCATCTGTATCGTGCTATGGGTATGTTGAACTGTTTGTGATCGGAAGCTAGTGTAAAGTTTAATATGTGTCGTGTTATGTATATGTTGGACTGTTTGTGATCGGAAGCTAGTGTAAAGTTCATTTGTGTCGTGTTACGGGTATGTTGGACTGTTTGTGGACGGAAGCTAATGTAAAGTTTCATTTGTGTCGTGTTATGGGTATGTTGGACTGTTTGTGATTGTAAGCTAGTGTAAAGTTTCATCTGTGTCGTGTTATGGGTATGTTGGACTGTTTGTGATTGGAAGCTAGTGTAAAGTTTCATTTGTGTCGTGTTATGGGTATGTTGGACTGTTTGTGATCGGAAGCTAGTGTAAAGTTTCATTTGTGTCGTGTTATGTGTATGTTGGACTGTTCGTGATCGGAGGCTAGTGTAAAGTTTCATTTGTGTCGTGTTAAGGGTATGTTGGACTCTTTGTGATCGAAAACTAGTGTAATGGTGCACATGTGACTTTTTCACTTCTTTGTTGTTGTGTACCCATACACAGCAGTGTACATGCAAGGGTGACAGACCCTGCTAAATTCACAAATCCAACCTGATATTTTCATGGAACGAATTTGAGATCTCTTCCATCTGTGTGACTGTATTTTGATGATGAGGTAATTTATTGCAAGATTTTATTGATACATAAAAGCTACAGAAATATAACGTCTTGATAGAAATAATCTATTCAAAATATTTGCATATCAGTTAGTACTGAACATGCAGAATTTACTAGTTTTAGATACTCTATCCATAAAGTTCACGCAAACTCTCTCATTCAAAATACATGATGGATATCTCTCTGACAGACTCTGCATACATGTTCATAGGTAACCCTCAAGGCCCCAGTCAGACAACTACGATAAAATTCCTATGTCCCACAACGGTCAGGGGGCCCATGCCTAAGAGAAGACAATTATTTTTTTGGTGGGGTTGGGTGTTTCATAGAGATAATTTATTCTATGGCCCAGAAATCCTTTCCTCAACCGTGGTAACCCTTTTCCGAAACATTAACTTAATGTGATAGTACGATATTGAGCTATGTTATATTATATCGGAGAACAATAGAAGGCATGTATGTATGTATGTATGTATGTATGTTTGGATGGATGGATGGATGTGTGTGTGTGTGCGTGTGCGTGTGTGCGCGCATGTATGTATGTATGTATGTATGTATGTATGTATGTATGTATGTATGCATGTATGTATGTATGTAAAAAATGCAAAGTCATACAATTTTTAAAAAAAAACACTTTTGTGAATAGTCCATAACCCCCATTAACCCCCATCTGCGAAACAAGATTGCGTCATCGGGCAAAATATGCTTGGGTGGATGAAGGGGTTGGATTGGGTGCATGAAGGGGGATCCGAAGTAAGGCTGAGGCTTTAATTCACATTAACGAATTTTATTTCAATTTCATTGCAAAACCATTTACTGTTACTAGAATGCATTAAAAGTTTGTCTTTAATTCTTGAAGGAAATTAAAAAGTGAGTGATAAATGGAGATAGGGAAAGTTTACAACTTCATTAAACTGTCTGTGTGAATATCTGGTATGCTTATAGCACTGCATTTTCGCGCACGTGCTGAAATATATGTTACCGCGCAACCACAGTACTTGAATTTGCAGTTTTTGGTATCAATACGCATAAATTGCGAAAAATATGGCAGCAGTCGATATTAGCCAGGCTGAATGTTTGTGTGTGGAGTGTGGTGGGGTGGGGTCTAGGTGGGAGTTGGGGATGATATATTTGCATATCATAACTTCTCTCTCTCTCTCTCTCTCTCTCTCTCTCCAAAATAGTATTATTAATGGAACTCATTCGATTATTTTTTATCTTTGTTCCGAACCGAATTACGCCTGATACAGTAATCTCTGAGTATCCTTTAATTTCACTCTGTGGTTTCGTGATCTTATTCTTTGTGTGTCTTCATGATCTAACTGTAATACAATGTCAGAAAACTGGCAACTGATAGAAATTTTAGTTAAAGAGTGATGCATCTTTGAGTTCAAATAGTTGCTACTTGGTACTCAACAGCATCGTGACGAAATCTGAAATGATAAATCACAATCATTAATTATTGTGAAAGAATTAGGTTTAAACTTTCTCTCCTTAACAATATTCTGTGTGTTTTGACACAGCGGTTTTATAACACGCGATTCACAGCTCAACGGCTTCATAATAAGCTTATACAGGTTTGAAAATTTCAAAGTTATCAATAACTATAAAATAATTCTCACAAATAAGACCTTAATTATATGTACCTGAAAAGGCAGCAAAGAAATATTAGAGCAATATATGTTTCCAATGTGTTATACCCGCCATACGATGTTGTACATTTCTTACATAACAAGAGTTCCTGAGAATAATTTAGTTTATTTCAATTAAATATCATGAATGTTTAGAGACAAGACAAAGATTCGACTGCAACATGCAACAACGTCATTATGTTAGAAATTACGTCTCTTACGTCACAAAACGTAACTTTGCCGTTTCACGTTTAGGAATAAATATTAACTCACTTAGTATTGATTTACGTTCCAAATGTTATTTTTTTCCAACTTACTGAGTCTGATATTTCAAAATTGTTCCAAAAGATTCGGAATCTAATGCTGGAGTCAACGTACGTCAGCAAACGCTAAATTATGAATACATCCCAAATTTTCAGAACTTGAATGCTTGGTATGCGTAAAGCTAATGTGATAAATTGCCAGTGTGCTTCAATCCCACCTTGTATTGATAGGATATACTATTATCATTACTAGCATGCCACCCACCCACCTAAAACTGACAGGATATACCATCAGCATTGCCAATGTGCCTCCCACCCATCTAGGATAGATATGATATACCATCAGCATTGCCAATGTTACTTCCAACCCCCAGCATTCATAGGATATACTATTAGCATTACGAGTGTCCCACCCACCCACCTAATACTGACAGGATATACCATCAGCATTGCCAATGTGCCTCCCACCAATCTAGTATAGATATGATATACCATTATCATTGCCAATGTTACTTCCAACCCCCAGCATTCATAGGATATACTATTAGCATTACGAGTGTGCCTCCCACCCACCTAATACTCACAGGATATACCATCAGCATTGCCAATGTGCCTCCCACCAATCTAGTATAGATATGATATAACATTAGCATTGCCAATGTTACTTCCAACCCCCAGCATTCATAGGATATGCTATTAGCATTACGAGTGTGCCACCCACCCACCTAATACTGACAGGATATACCATCAGCATTGCCAATGTGCCTTCCACCCATCTAGTATAGATATGATATACCATTAGCATTGCCAGTGTTACTTCCAACCCCCAGCATTCATAGGATATACTATTAGCATTACGAGTGTGCCACCCACCCACCTAAAACTGACAGGATATACCATCAGCATTGCCAATGTGCCTCCCACCTCAGGGGATAAATACCAGTGGTGTATTCCTTATAAATACCGTACGCAGCAGAAACACAATTAATACAATTTAACGGTAAAAATCGTCGCTGATGCTAAAATATTCACCATTATAATTTATGTGCCCATTTCCAAGTTTGTCCGCCGCGGTAATCATTTCATCGACCTCGTCGTCGGTCAGTTTCTCCCCTAAGTTGGTCATCACGTGACGTAGCTCTGACGCATTTATAAAGCCATTGCCGTCCTTGTCGAACACTCTGAAGGCTTCTTTAATTTCATCTTCTGTGTCCACGTGTTTTATGTTCCTTGCCATCATCTTCAGAAAGTCAGGAAACTCGACTGTGCCGTTACCTGAGAAAATAATAGTACACTTATGCGCGCCGTAGGTGTGCTAAGTACAGTATAAGACTGTTTGTCTATTATTGAAGGTGGGTGTCTTTCTCTTCATGTAAATTTGTTTTTAGTTTTTATTTTTCTGACTGGCAATCAAAATTTGCACCATAAAAATTTAAACTGAGCCGGACTCGAAACAATTCTAACTTGGAAATGACCTTTAAATTCCAGCAAGATGTTTGTTCAGAGAATATGACATTTTAAAAATAAGCCACTTATTTATTCCATACAGAGTTAGCATTCTTGTGTAACGTTTTTTTTTTTTTTCTTTCTTTTCTTTTTTATTTGGTATACTTTCGTTTGTGTCATTGTTCTTTGCTAGCTTTGTGCCCTTAAAAAAGGAATCGGTAGATAGGGCTGGTTTCGCATCAGTTTGGCACTATATTGTTATTCAGGTTTTCAGACGTATCGATTATTTCCCTGACTAACACGATCCTTTTTAATACAGTGACTTTGAAAACTGTTATTTGCCGTGTGATCACATACATACATACATACATACATACATACATACATACATACACACAGAGGCAGAGGGAGCAATATAGTTCAAAAACTGATAAATCCTTGTTCCTAAGACAAAATATTTGCAGATAGAAAAGCGCAGGCATGTTGTTTATTCCACTTATTTTGGTGACTGTGGGACAATGTAACTAAAGAAGAAGACAGGATAGATACAAGAGAGCAAAGATATGCTCCTACCTTCAGGGTCTACTTCATTAATTATGGCCAGAATTTCAGCTTCGGATGGATTTTGTCCTAGGGACCGCATTACCGCTCCAATCTCCCGTGTTGTAACACAGTCATCTCCGTCTTTGTCAAACAGACTAAAGGTCTCTCTGATTTCTGGAATTCAAAAGACGAGTACATTCAAACCCACAACACTAACCATCTGCACAGAAGAATCGGGTGTATATATAAATCAAGTAAAACATGTGATCAATGCATTCTATCTGTATTTGAATTCAATGACTCCAGAACCATCGTTTCGGGCTGATCTAGTTTGATAGTCTACTGAAATAAGAAAACACCTAGTGAGCTATTTTTTAAGACGCATGTTGATAACTTAGATGTCACATAAATTATGAAGTTTACCATACTAAAAGTAGATAGGCAATCTATTATATTTATGTTTGACATTGTCGGAAGAGATCGACTGATATTAAATATTGAGTCATAGAAACAGAAAGATGTGCATGTATAGGTATTAAAGGTCACTGCATTTGTATCGGGAAATATGAACGAGTTTTTTTGATGGAATACTGCACGACCTTGGGAGTGAAGTATATCCATCCGACAAAACGAGTTCATATTTTCCCATACAAATGCAGCAACCATTTTATTATATGCTCGTTTTTTTTTTTGTTTTTTTTTACTCTACCTAAGGCTTAATTATATAAACAAAATATACTACAAGAAACAACGTAAATGAATGTATGCTGTATTCCAAACTAAATACACAAGCGTATATTCATCATTACACAACAACATTATTAGTGCGCACATAACTCCACCCAGATAAATTTTAACTTAGTCGCGCGCTCGACATAACTTTCGAAAGAAAATGGCGTGTCTAGTTAAAATTAAAATTTTGAGTCATATTGTGAATGAATGTGCATTGCAACAACTTTTCCATTTGATCTGGAATGAATAGATTTTGGTATTTTTTCGATTCTACGAAATTTCATGATTATGGATTGGATTTGTATGTGACAATTCCAGATGAAATACATGGGATTGAAGAAGCTAGGGAGAAGCGTGTTGACATCTGCAAATGTTTTTCTGTTTGTCACTGAATTTTTGAAATCATAATATGGGAAAAATATGAAGTCTTTCAATTGCACTTATCAAAATGACGCTATGGAATTTAATGCTTATTTCATTTTGAGTACAGTATGGAGGATGTAATTGCACTTATCATCGAACTTACAGTACAATTTCGAAATGTGTAATCAAGATTGAGAACCTATGACATGGCTCATGTAATTCGGATTTGCGGAACTAAGAAAGTACATTTTGAGGAAATTCCGGATGTAAAACGGTAAGTATATATTTTTTGTTCCCATTCTTATCACCAGCTAAAGAAGACAGTATATGACTTGTCACTTGTATGTTATTTGTAAGGACCTTTTCTTGCGTCTGTTGTATACTGCAGCTAGCCTAAATCCGAAACATTGTATCAAAGCGGAATGTGCCAAAATAGCTGGCATGTGGCAGTCCACAAAACATTTGCTTTAGTTCATTCAGAAACAAATTTAAACAACCACAACGTAAAGCGCCTCTTGCGCGAGTGTACATTATTTGTTTACAAATCAAAAGTGCTGGCGTCTGCGTCCATTGTTTTTTACAATAGACAGTAGTTCCTTTATGCACGTGAATGCTATATGTGTATTGGCGCGCGGGTTCAGTATCGGGTAATACTGCACGATTTTGACAATGTAAAGTTAACGGGGAAAAAAATGAGCATATAATAATTCCAAATACCAAATACCATTCATTGCGCAATTGAGTCTTGGACCTTACTGTCATTTTCTTTCAGTAGGGCCTGACACTGCGATTGCTCGTTTTCTTGTCATATTGGTCATCAGTTACGACACCTCTCTCGCACTCAACCTCTCTAGTAAGCAAGAGTTATCTCATACTTTAATAAGTGGATAAGTACAACAAAATGTGATAGGCAGACATACACGCGAATAGACTGATGGGCAGAAAAATTGATTATACGTCCTTCGGTTCCCACTCGAAAATCATATGGGGGCAAAACTGGCCTGCAAATTATTTCTTCCGTTTCCTAAATTCCGCCACTGAATTAAGTTTTTCGGTTTATGGGATGGGGTGGGAACATAAGTTCTTGCTACGCCACTGAAAGGGCCATATTGCTTAGCTATTAAACGATATTTACCGGTGATAATCTCAACTTTCAATATACAACAACTACGAACGGACTACGCTTGAATTACGAACGGAATATGCTCTAAACACTCCAAGAATAATTCTATTTAGAGGTAGATTTAGCCTTTTTCTTTCATTTAGATGCATACTTTACAGAAACTTTGCAAACCCGCAGACTAAATACAGACACCCTAGCCTCCTAGCGTATTACATATGATAAATACGTTGTGGTTTAAAAAACTTTAATTCGACACTAACTGGTAGTGGTACGAAAGAATTCAGGTTAAATGTCATAGGTCTATCGTAAGACACAAACATATTTTACTATCATAAATTTCCTAAAGTAGATCAGACTTGTCAAGATGATTTTCAAAGTGTTTCGAAAGATTGATTCCCGTTTAATGGAGCAAGGGAGAGTTTGTATGTACACATTTAATTTTGCATGCACATGCCTAACATACAAAATCATTAAAAAATAAGTACACGAGTGAGATCAAAAAGGTTAATATTTTTGGATAGGCATAATAAAGCCAAATTTAAGAATATCGTTCACATGACCTGATAAATTGGTGGAAATTCCTTGAAGAAAATGGCGATTCACCCAACCCCCAAAAATGTATACGTGCATTTTTTATGTCCGAAAGCCATTTTTGAGAACACGTGATGCTCACAGTGCAAACACAAGCCCTTTCCCTGTGTAATAGTTTTGAAAAACATTGTGTAAGTAATAGCTTGATGTAATTCAAAATAGTTGTCGTCCATGCTGTTTTTCAGTTATTCTACTTGCCTTGAACCAAGGTGTCTACTGCTATACGCGGCTAGCTCTGTTTCCTAGCCGACTATTGACATTTCACTGGCTACATACTGTGCAGTGACTACATGATGTGAACATGCCTCACATCAGTTTCAAGAACAATACAAGCCGGAATGACCAAATTCACAAATATATCCATATCTTTAATTATTACACAATAACAACTCAAAAAGTCACACCATAGCCTTAAGTTAAGAAATTTGCAGGAGCCAATTTACGAAACTGTCTCTTGCCGCCTAAGAACAATATTGTCCCCTTTCGAAATTACTCTGATAATAACTTCTTTTGGTTGCTCTACGAGTAGTGAGTTCTGCGTCTTGTTGTATTTCATATTCTCTGCTTTTGGTTCGAAATCCCGAATACACCTTATCCAATACACTTTCACTGATTTTGACTAAACCCTCTTGAAAGCTTTTACTAAATTTACATACTAGTATCAATCAATCACCATACAAGTGATGCGTGGATAAATAAACACCAAGTAGACTATATGAATAGTTTTCGTTATACATTATGAACAATTACGATTGCATGAACCGAACTCTAAATGGCACTCTTCTTAAGGGAAGATCGTATTATGAAAAATTAAACACTATTAGACATGTTTCGTCATTGATGTCCAGGACAAGTGTAAAATTTTAAATTAATTATTTGTAATTAATCTTTTGGAGTTAATCTTTTGTAATTAATCTATCCGGCTTCCTTTTTTATTCCTCGTAATTATGAATCTTTTAGAGCAAGTTCGAACATTTCGACAATCAGATGTAAGTTTGACTTCTTGTTAATACCCCCCCCTCCTCCAACCAAAAAATGACTATAGCACTCTATGCAGTTTGTGATGTATAACAGATTTGCAAAATACGGAATCCTTCTTGAGATCCTGCCTACACTAGGCAGAAACCGTCTTAATCATTATAAAGACAACAACGTGTTTATCACAAATAATAGACTTTTTGGGACCAGTGTGCATGTATTGTTCCATTGGCTACATCTGTTCTATAAACTAGCAAGCTACAAGGAGTAAACGAAACAGTTTTGATGAGAACCGAAACACTTGTTTGAGACATAACTTATTTCGCTTGTAGTCATTGTCTTCTCAATAAATTGATTATATCTGGTGACATTGTGAAAATTTTGGTTTGTGGTTTTGAAACACGTGATTTACTATGCATGGCGGCCTTTAAATTTGGTGGAGGAGAGAACCAGGGAAGAAAAAAAAAACATAGGAAGCTACTGGAAGCTTTCCCACAAACCCACGTTGATCATTGTGAAAGTAACGTGTATCTCATCCTAACAGAAAAAGTGTAATAAAAAAGTCCTAGTTACTGAAAAATAAATGCATTTCGACCCTGTTTACCATTGTTATACTCTTCATTGTCTGCAGTCATTTTAGCTATTTAAACTTATGTGTGGATTACCGCCCACCCCACCCCGCACCTATTTATGTAAACGAGTAAACAATTTCAGAAACAAAGATGTAATCGTTTAGCTGTTGTATACGGACTCGATCTTCTATTTTAGAACAGTGCAACTGTTTTGTATATTGCTTAAATGTATAATGTACCCTACTTATCGTGTCTTCTGATGATTTCGTTTCCTTTTGTCTTAGACCAGTGGTTCGCAAATTTGTTTATCGCTGACCACTTGAGATTTGTTGAGGGTGTCCGATGACCACTTAATGATCTGTCCTAATATTGATAATACTGTTAGCTATCTATTATGTATCTTTCCGCGGACAAACGGTATTGTACCACAGTTTAAGGACCTCTGTCCTAGACCATTGCTCACGCCACACTTACAACCATGTGTTTCGATCACGGGAATGTTAACTGCTCGGGGTGGCGCAGAATGGTACTCTCAGAAAAAAGAGGAGAAGCAACCAAATATATAATACGACCAGGCAGAAAGTTGCATAGAATATTCATCAGCTTCATTTTTACCACACTTCAACTTTTAAACAATTTTTATTAACATAAATAAAATCATTCGAAGATAATAACTGTCTTGAGTTACTGAGTAATCCGATTGAACATAACCGTGTGACATACTATAAAGTGGCAAAATATGCCATATATTTTCCCAAATACAAAATTATGAGCTTTCACAATAAATACTTTGTTGGTCCACAGGGGTGACTGATAAAGAAAAATAAATCTTGTCGTGGCCTTGACTATTTTTCAAGGGTTATTGTCCAAAAGATTTCCGAAGCTGATCGACAGTGTCGCGTAATTAAATCAATGTCTTCGCAAACAAACTCACATGACGTCTGGTCCACTAGCGATAAATTAGAACAATGTACATGTGCAAAGAAGAGTCTTGGCAATACTATTGCTAAAACTAGCATCACTACACTAACAAAGTATTACATAAAACTGACATTACACCACTGATAAAATGTCTTACATAACACTGGCATCACTACACTGACAAAGTGTCTTAAATAAAACTGGCATCACTAAACTGATAAAGTATTACATAAAACTAACATTACACCACTGATAAAATGTTTTACATAACACTGGCATTACTACACTGACAAAGTGTCTTACATAAAACTGGCATCACTACACTGATAAAGTCTCATAAAAGTGAAACCACTACACTGATGAAGTGTCTTAAAATAAACATGACATCAATACACAGATAACATATCTCACATAAAACTGACATAACTACACTGATAAAGTGTCTTACCTAAAACTGACATCACTACACCGATAAAGTCTTTCATAAAGATACATCAATACACTAAAAAAGTGACTTACATAAAACTGGCATCACTACACTGATAAAGTGTCTTTCATAAAACTGGCATAACTACACTCATAAAGTGTATTACATAAAACTGGCATCACTAAGTTGATAAAGTGTCTTTCATAAAACTGTCATCAAAACACTGATAAAGTGTCTTACATAAAACTGACATCACTACACTGATAAAGTGTCTTTCATAAAACTGGCGTCAATAAGATGAAAAAGTGTCTTACATAAAAGTGGCATCACTACACTGATAAAGTGTCTTATATAAAACTGACATCACTACACAGATAAAGTGTATCACATAACACTGACATCACAACACTAATAAAGTGTCTTTCATAATACTGATATAAATACACGCATAAAGTGCCTTCATAATACTGATATCACTACACTGATAAAATGTCTTACATAAACCTGGCATCACTACATTACTAAAGAGTCTTACATAAAACTGGTACCATACTCTGATAAAGTGTCTTACAAAAACATGATATCACTACACTCATAAAGTGTCTTTCATAAAACTTGCATCACTACATTGATAAAATGTCTCACATAAAATTGGCATCACTACCCTGATAAAGTGTTTCACATAAAACTGGCACCACTACACTTATAAACTATTTCACATAGAACTGGCACTGATAAACTTATAAAGTGCCTTACATAAAACTGGCATCATTACACTGATAAAGTGTCTTATAAAAAACTAGCATTACTACACCGATAACGTGTGTTTCGTAACACTGGCAGCATTACACTGATAGTGTCTTACATAAAACTGACACTACTGCACTGATAAATGGTCTTACATTAAGCTGGCATTACTGTACTGATAAAGAGTCGTACATAAAACTGGCACCACTACACTGATAAAGTGTCTTACATAAACCTAACATTACTTCACTGATAAGGCGTCTTACCTAAAACTGGCATCACTACACTGATAAAGTGTCTTTCATAACACATCACTACACTGATACAGTGTCTTACATAAAACTGGCATCGCTACACTGATAAAGTGTCTAACATAAAAATGGCACCATTTCAGTGATAAAGTGTATTACGTAAAACTGGCATCACTAGACTCATAAAGTGTCTTTCGTAAAACTGGCAGTATTACACTGATATTTTCTTACATAAAACTGACATTACTACAGTGATTAAATATCTTACATCAAACTGGCATTGCTGCATTGATAAATTGTCGTACATAAAACTTGCATTACTACTCTGATAAAGTGTCTTTCATAAACCTGACATTACTTCACTGACAAGGTGTCTTACAAAAAATTGGCATCACTATACTAATAAAGTGTCTTAAATATTTTTGCCATTGTAAAACCTTTTGAATGAAATTTAGTCCATTAAGTATAAGTTAAATTAAACCAAGACTAGTTTACTTAGGTATTAACGTGGAAACAATATATAATTAGGTATTAACGTGGAAACAATATATAAAAACACCAGCATATGATATGTTGCATTTAAATTACTGCAATTTGTAGTTCGCGTGATTCTTGTGGAATCTATAATATCACACGTTTTTATCATCCAACACAAAAGCCAAAGACTGAACTGTGTAAACATTTTATTATTTTGTTTTTTAGGCTTTCTTGTAGCTTTCTACTGAATGCAAAGACAGTGTCAACTTCTTAGTCTATCGCCAGAAAAATTAATATACAAATATAATGTATTTTCTTACGGACTGCAATAGGCTCAGTTTGTGATGCAACACAAGTACTATATTATTGCCAAGACGATGAAGTATTATGATTAATGTGGTAAATCAATCGGATAAACGGTCGGGCCAAGTTGGTATCAGCAAATATATTCAATCCATCTGAATGAGGGTGGGGTTGGTCGATGCCCTGCCAGACTGTGTACAAACTATGATTACTTTTCTCTGTCAACGTTGGGGAATACCATCGCGCAACGATCCTCGATACCTTATGGCATGCAATTGCTTTGAATATTTAGTAGCTGACAGCGAAGAAGAACTGAAATTCAACCAATTTTTATCAGAGAAATCTAAACAAAGCTGTAAAGCAGGGTTCAACATAGTAATGTATTTAAACATAACAGTAAGGTAGAATTAAACATAGAAATGCATTTTAAATAATGTCAAGTTTCAAGTATAAACAAAATTGCTTCATTTTAATATTGTAAAATCCCCAACCCACCTACCTCAAAAAGAAAATTAAAAAACAGTACAGTTAAAGACGTAGATTCATTCATACTGCCGAAAACGCGTCTTGAGTACATTACCTGCAATATGTTCTTCTGTCAGTCTGTCTCCCTGCAGAGAGACAAAAATAGATTAAATACCTTATTAATAAGAGATTCTTCAGTACCCAAGTTATTTGGTCCTTACACTTACCATTCAGCACAAACATCAAATTTACAGGTGTGGGAAAACAGGTGGGCAACATAAAGTGGTATATAGACAACAGTAATATGATGCCCGAAGCGACCTTTAAGACTGAAACTCGAATTTGATTCCCAGTTGGTATTTGAACGTTGCAATCGTATTATTTCTTTTGGATTAAGTAATACACTGTCAATTCACTTTTGTCGTTTGTGCTGCATTGCAAAAGCCTCATACACTGCAAGTCACAGAACTATAGTCTATACATGCAAAGAAAGGTCGTATGTTGTTGTGTGAACTGGTTTTACACTTTGATCAAAACCCACTGCCACTGCAACTGGCACCCATCCCTGTCTGGGTGGTGTTGGGCGTGCTTTTAATGAAAACTACATGGATATCCGCGGTAGCTCAGTAGAGAGCCTGCCGGACTTGATACAAAAGAGTGCGCGAAAGAACTTACTATCAATTCAGTCCTGTTCGGCCAGCGTGTTGTGTCCTGGGCAAGGCACTTTATTCCAATTTTCTCAGCATGTAAATAACCTTCCAGCGTTGCTGCGCAATGAAACATAAAGTCCGCAACGAACTAAACATGGATATCCTACAGGTTTTGTATGTGTTAAGAATTTTATATTTTACAGCCTATTCTGTTCCATTCTCACCCTACAGATACATATTTATAATTTTAATAATCATGAAGATTATGCAGGTAATAAATTCAGTCGGATACTGTGTTTGCGAAATTAAGCTGAAACTTCTTGTTTTGGTGCAACATTAAATATTTTCTGTGATATAGGACACGTTCTTACTCATTGTTTCGCTTACTCGTGGAAACAATCTCATTTTGATCCATTATGAGCATTCTGCCTTTTTGTTGTAATATCCCTTGCCCTGCCGTAATTTTTTATGCCTTTCGCAGGAAAAAGGGCATGATGGGGCCAGAGACTAAGCCTACTAAGGCCTTCTATACTCTGGGGGACCAGGAGAGACTAGTTGACTTACATAATTTATTTTCAATTTCGTTAATGTTCATAAAAATCCGAGAAGTCAACTATCTATTGTAAAATGTATCTGATTTATAATGCATTTCTTAGTAATGTATGTGCTAATATTTCATTTATGGAATTATCCTGGTTCTAGATGTAACCTTGCGTTTTGGGGCAATTCTTTATTTTTACATTGTCAGAACTTAACTTTTAATTGGCCCGATATAGCTATTATTCTGCTGACGTGCCGTTAGATGCTACACACATACATACCAGTTGGAGAGCAGTCATCGACATACATATTTTGGCGAAATCACCCAGTGTAAGTCCTGTCATGTGTTTGCACACTTCTGAGGCACCCCCACCCTCAAACACGCAAAATAAATTCGGACACTTCATATTCCCTGAATGTTTTAAATCTTTAAATCCTTCAATACATTCAATCATTTTAATGTCTGATTAGTTTGACTCTATC
Organism: Sinohyriopsis cumingii; assembly: GCA_028554795.2. NCBI lineage: Eukaryota > Metazoa > Mollusca > Bivalvia > Unionida > Unionidae > Sinohyriopsis > Sinohyriopsis cumingii. The sequence continues at coordinate 105,606,547 of CM068825.1, forward strand.
TTATGGGTTCTTGAAGCATTTTAAAGACGCAGCTGTTCACCACTTGGAGTGAGAACTAAATGTATACAAAAATATGTGTCCGTTTTAATTCGGAAACCATTGCAAGACTGCAACATCATTGTTAAACAGATATCAGAAATACGTTGCGCCCTGTCCTTTTTATATATGTAAATTATTCAAAACCGTAATTAGAAGCGAATGTTGGGATGTAAAACGATTGTACAGCTGCAGTTATATCGATACATATTTACAAATATATTACATTAAAACGTTGATTTAGGTACCTACCATACTTCAATCGTTAATTCACCAATCCGGTGTACATGTAGACATTGGGCGCAACAACAATACCAATCAAGACAGGTACATATTGAATATATTTTACAGGTAAAATTGGACTTATTGTTCATATTTCAACAATAGCCCTAAGACAATGTGACCCTTTGTTTTTACTGAAGATTCCTTTCAAGGCACGACAGCGTGGAACAAAAGCAATAATTAAGTTTAGAATGACTCTCACAAAGGGATAGAATGGTTCTCTGAGTTCGAGAATCTATTCTGAAGAGTATTACGTTGATACTCATTCGACCCTCATATGAAAGTAGAACCAGACAGCCGTTATTCGTGACAATTAGAACTTTACGATGAATACGAGTTCAACGATTGGTCATAAATAAAAAAAATTATGTTTCAAAAAGCGACTTAAATGAAAGTGCACGCCTGGCTATTTACGAAACTTTCCGGCAGGTTTGGTACATGACTGAAAAGCTGGAATTTTCTCCTTCTCTATAACGAGTACCTGTATATACTACACCCGACTACAATGCTCAGATGATGGTATAAATCAAGCACCTGACGCATCATGAATAGAACTATCGGCAGAGATTCCTTCCAAAATTTATTATTTTGTCCATATTCCTAATCCCACTCTTTTATTTTTCTCTCTCTCTCCCCCCCCCCTCGTTGAAATAAACCCAGTCTGCAAATATTGTTAATTATTGTAAAAAGTAATTTTGGAATTTTGGTTTGCAGTGCTTGTGTGACCATACATCTTTGTTTGCTGGCTTGCTATTGAAGAAGAGCACTGTCTGTGTTCTACAAAGCTGTTGAAAAGTTTTAATGAATCTGCTGAATTGTTTTGATGAAGATTTTTAGGATGTCGATTTCTTGCTGACTTGACCGTAGTGCCCTAAAACGTCTTCCAGCTAATAAATAAGCACTAGCAACTCCATCACCAAGATTATTACAGTCTTCCAGTAACGCAAATTAAATTACTCAACCAGTAACAATGGGTGAATTTTGCTTGCTAAAGTACATTAAAGCAAATATGTTTATTCCCCTTTTCCGAATCAACATGTATATGGCCTTCTCTCAGTATCAGTCGTCCAAAAAAGTCTTCTTTTGAAACAGATATAGACAACAATTACAATTTTTGGAAACAATAGATCTTGCGAGATTTCAATATGTCTAAATTGCGTTTGTTTGCATTTTTCTTTTACTAATCCAGATTTCGCAAGTTTTTTAGATATGCATATAAATATCTGTTTCTTGTCTGCGTTAACAATGTGTTGTACAATGCTTCAAGAGTTTCTCGTATCGGCATGTTACAGAGTCTCTGCCAGTACTGACAAAAAAAAGAGGAGGAAATAAACAAAAAATTCTTTACTATCCAGAAGGAATTGTTGGTTAGTGTAATATTCATTATCTTTAAACACAAACGATCGTTAGAAGAGTTTTGAGCAGCGTTAGCAATAAAAGCTTTAGACTGACGACATTATGTGCAAGGTACGTGTACTGAAATATAAATAACTTTTTATTGTATAGTCTTACCCACATCTTTTCTGCAAAGTGTGTGGAACACAAAATCTAGAAGTTTTAGTTACAATACAAAACGACTTTTAATTAAGCGAAAGAATATTTTTAAATGAGCCTGACATTGAAGGTGGGTGTGGTGCATCGTGATGAAAAAGTCATTGCTAATTGATTCATCAGCCTGAATTCGAAATCAATCCATCCAAGTTTTGGGATCATGACTGTACGGAAAACTGATTCAAACCTGAATACAGATTTTAAATGACGTTGACCTTACTCCAGGGATAAATAGTCAGACATGAAAAGACAAAAGAGCAATTCTTACTGATTCTACAGTCTAAATATTACATATATCCATATAACAATTTTATACTGGACATATGATCTTTACATAGGAAACCCACCCCACTCCGGAATCAATGTAGCCTCAGCTACTGACGGACTTAGTGTCCTCCACGTCCTGCATTCGTTATTGCAGGCGAGACACATGATCACGACTCACCCACGTCTTGCGTGCCACACTAGCTTGTTAAGTCTGTGACACACACGTGTATATATTTTATTATACGTAGGCCTATACATACTGCAGATGTGCGTACAGTGCAAATTTACCCGTGCAATAAATAAATCTGCGCACATGTGTAAAATGGTGCACGTGAAAGATTGATTATACGCGTGCAAAAATGTAAAAAGAAAAAGATAATGAGAAACTTCGAAAATTCCTCTTTAGTCCAATAAGATAATGTATAGTGAGTTTAATTTTAATGTAATTAATTATTCCAGATAATTTTGTCTCCACCTCCAATAAATGTAAGCTACCAAGATCACACTAGAAGTGAAGCTTTCTACATTTGCCTTCACGTTCTCACTCTGACTGCTCATTTTCTCCCATGAAACCGATGTATTTATTTATCGTTGCCTTCTTCTCGTAATATTTGAATCAATAAAGGGCATGATTCCCCAAAGAAGTCACATTTTTATCCTCGGGCATCTTGTTTCCATGGCTAAATGCCGCATTTCTGAGTTGTGTAGATGGCAAGATGACACATAAGTAAATGATGACAGTGACTTGTGCACAGATAGGTTTTACTGGCGAGACCGTTGATTGCCATATAAGGTGCTGCTAAACATTAGTTATATAGATACTAGTTATACGATTTATACAGACAAACGACATTTTTATTGGATAAGTGATTTATTCTTTATCAGTTATTTTTGCTACCAATTATCCAGACCTACCTCATTTTTCCATTTGAGTCCGGAAAATGTACATTTTAGTATGTGTTCGTCTTCTGAGTTACGATGGTCATAATATCCATTGTTAACATAATATTTACTATGAAAAATAAATCGCTGTTGTGCCTTGTTGAAAGCAGATTCTTTCAGCTGGGCGATGGAACAATTTAATCACTATTTACTACCATAGAAAGCTTTTATATTGTTTTGACCCCCACAATCGGTACAAAAGAAATTAAAAGCTGGTTAGATGATTATGTAGTGTTTAATCCGGACCCGACATTGAGAAATCGGAGACCTACAGTAGGCGAGTCGAACAGTAAGTGTGCCATGACCTCAGACAGACAGACAGATAATATTGCAGAAATGGCGTTCAAGAATTTATCATTCCTCGTGTGTTTCATAGATTTGTTACTTTTTCCCCAAAATGCATAGTTCTCATTCTTTTGATAATTAACTCACTTTTATTCACGTTCTTGTTAGTTCTTGACCAATTAATACGAACATGACCTGCTTGATATCGATCTACAGCCTGGGTTCACAATTTTATGCGTCAGCTTTGTATGCATTTTTTACCTTAGAAGCTTGGCCAAAACTTTATGATGACGTCAGAATTGACGTCTTTTGAACTGTTTTATTAAGGTATTCTCATTTAATGATTTCACTTCAACTACCCAGAGGACAAAATGGTAGGTGAAACAACATCGGCATTTTCAAATAGTCAGAAGCATACCAACTCATGTTACTTATACTCTCTCTCTCTCTCTCTCTCTCTCTCTCTCTCTCTCTCATCGTAAATATATAAAAGATATTTGTTAGTTTCCTGAATATGAATTCAAGTATGTGTAATATACATTCTAATTTTTTTTATAAAGATTACATTTTTGCGTAAAACATTAAACGACTGACTCTTCTATGGATTGGTTACTATTTACTGTATAAATTACAAAACAAAAATCGCCACCTCGTACCTATAAGCTTGGACATTGCTTAGGCAAGATTCTGGTAGTGAGCGTTTGACGCATTACTTTTTTAAATTCATTTTTTAAAATAAAATAAAAATATATTTTATGAATTTTCACTGGTGTATCAAGTCAAGCACGTTATTAACACATTTTATGAAAATGTATTATAACTGCTTTGATTGATTTAGGCACCTTTGCTTTTGGGCCTTTTCTCTTTCTCTAGTAACATTTCCTGATCGAGAATACTTTCTGGGTTATAAATTTGATCCAACTGATCTCCGTCATTCACTAATGAAAATAAGAAATAGTTAATTTCAATGAAATTGTAAGGTGAATTTGGAAGATGTCAGCTTATTTGTATAGCAAAAGATATGTTACTTCTATTTCTCGTTTTACGGCGGTTTACAAATGTTACAAATCTTATGGAAACATTTATCAAAGGTATTCAGTGGCAATAATAAAATCGTTAAATAGTGATAACATACGTATTGTTTTATTTAATGATTAAGATTAAGACGGCTGAGTTAGCAGGGGATAATTTCGTAAATTAACTCATGTAATATTTCTTAATCTAAAGCTATGATGTGACTTTTTCAGCTGTTTTGTTGAATAATGACAGAGGGAAGAAGAAATTTGGGAATTAGGTGTTTGACATTAATGTAAACGATTTACACCTAAATTATTTACTTCACAGCTTGTAGACAGTGAAATATCAATAGTTGGTTAGGAAGCAGAGCTTGCCACAAATAGCAGTATACACGTGGGTTCAAGGCATGTGGAATATGTCAAAAAACGGCCTGGATATTTCGAATTGCATCAAGCTCTTATGTACACAATGTTGTTTCGAAATTATCACAGAGGACAAGAACTTACATTTGCATTTGCACTGTGAGCATCACTTTATGTCAAAAATGAGTCAGTCGTGAAAAATGCACGTGTGAATTCGGGGTTGGGATGCATACAGTTCATTTCTTATGAGCTACCATTGACTTGCCAGGTCAAGTGACTGATATTCTTATGGTTTGTTTAATTACAGTTATCCAAAAATATTAACCTTTCTCATCTTACTGGTATATATTATTTTATGAATTTATGTCAGATAGGTTGATGCGGATTAATCTTTATGCGTAAAAATAGTCCTTTGAGTCCTAAGCGAGACAGCGGCCCCTAATACGTTGATCTAGGATGTAAAATAGTTCCCACGACATTAGTTATAATAGCAAAGAAACGAATGATAGATATTCACAAAATAGATGTATCTTTTTTATTTTACCAAGAACGATAAATAGGAAACGGACAGTCCCGTTTTGTATTTGTTTTGAGGCCAGCAAGTGTTTTGTCATTGCACACAATATACCGTATCTATGACTGCTAGCAGGTTTGGACAATAAGTGCCAGAAGCAATCTCCATTTATTCTTAGGCAATCAAGGGAGTCGTAGCGTTCATACCCTAGCCATGAATACTGTAAGGTTTGAACGGTGGGTGCCAGAAACTATGTTAGTACCAGAAAAACAACGGGCCGTGGGTGCCAGAAACAATCTCCTTTTACTCTCAGACATTCAATGGAATAAGATGTGGAAATAAGGATGTTCCAAGTACACATGAAATGTGCAAACAAGATGAGTAATATATATATAACACAGACCATGCTTTCATTGCAAAATGAAAACAATTAATATTACGTTCGTGTCATCGTCTGTTCCGATGAAATAAGAGGAAAGTTCCGAAATATATGAATCTTGTAATTATCACACGACTGTTTACTCTAATATATCAATATCATAGTTCTCAGATAAGTTACAAGTATAAACGCAAATGAAAGGCGTGACGATATAGGTATCCGAATGTATTTCATCGCATTAAACTCCACTTCTCTGTGATTTAGTGACGAATACAAATCTGTATTTTTCATGATGCGATGAATGAGCAAGAAAGAGCGAGAGTGAGAGAGAAATATACCGTGCAAGAGAGAATGTGTGAGAGTGCGCTAGAGACTGCGAGCGAGAGAGGGAGAGTGCGAGGGACTACGAGCTAGCGAGCGAGCGAGCGAGCGAGAGAGAGAGAGAGAGAGAGAGAGAGAGAGAGAGAGAGATTGAGTGTGTGTGTGCAAGCGATAGAGTGTGTGTGTGTGTGCCAGCGAAAGTGTGTGTGCGTGTCTGTGCCAATTAGAGTGTGTGTGTGTGCCAGCGAGAGAGAGAGGGAGAGTGTGTATGTGTCTGTGTGTGTGTGTGTGTGTATGTGTGTGCCAGCGAGTGTGTGTGTGTGTGCCAGCGAGAATGTGTGTGTGCCAGCGAGAGAGTGTGTGTAATGTGACACCGAGTGTCTGTGTCTGTGTGTGTGTGTGCCAGCGACAGGAAGAGAGACTTTAGACTCCACATAATTTATTAGGAGTAAAACATCTTTTAATATAGAAGAAAGTTATCCAAGTTTTGAAGTTAATGATGTGAAATATGTATTTTGGTCGTTTGCAATAGCTAATGGCCCTGAAATATTATAACTACCGGTGTTTAACTCTAAAGGGAAATCATGAACTTTCTAACTGAATTAAAGTCATAAATATGTTTCCATATTTTTATTCAGTCACTTTTATTCTCAATTAATCGGTTCATCGATTAATTACTTTATTAATCTCTGTGTTTTTGTAACTTTCGTTTGTCACACTCTTTGTGACAGATATCACGTTGTTTTATGGTTCCCTTTTTCTCTATAGAGAAAATTGCGAAGCAAGCAACATTTTCTCTCAGAACTGCATTGCATGATTAGGATCTAAACTGTCCTGTAGAAATCTTGATTGTAGCAAGTGACGAAGAGAAAGATCCATTGATTCAAAATGCATGAATTCAGTTGCATACATACATATATACATGCATGCATGCATACATACATACATGATTACTTATAATATCGTCGTAGATATTTGTTATACTGATTTATTCTATGCGCCAACGACTACCCACAGTTCATCTGTGTACATTTAGCAAACAGGTAAAAATGTAACCACTCAGAATATCCATGTCTGCTGGAATTTTATTCCTTGCCATGTTCTGCCTACGTTAAAATCAATTTTTAATTACAAACGTAGTTGTGTGTAGACAAAAATAGCTTTGTGCAATTAAGGAGCGAAATACCGCATATTAACTTTCCTACACGAATACAGAGAGACATTTCTGTGAATAAAACGATTTAAAAACTGGCAGCATGTAAGTCTTGCACTCTAGCAAGGTGCGAGTTAGAACTCTGTTCCATCTCAGTAAAACTACCTATCATGAAGAATATTAGGACAAAATGACCACTCTAGAGGGGTTGCCGGTATAGACGGGTCTGATACGTATTCCAACGATCTTTAATGTAGCAATCTATCTAGCCAGTCTGTATAAGATGACATGTGACTAAAAAGGTGGTTGACGGAAGTGTCACTGTACACATTTCTGTGACAGTACGGAAAGAAGCAAAACTAACCCGTATTATGTAACTCAACAACTAATTTGATTCTTTCAGTTATAAAATGAAAATGTAGGAGTAACTTACAGTGTAATGATTTAAATCCAAAATAATGCTAAAGGTTCTATCAAAAGTGCAAAGAATATTGTTCAGAATGAATTTCATGTCCTTAATGTACTTGATGTCCCAATACCCTTGAATGTGGTGAAGTGCCAACAGTTTTGATGTATCACAACGGCATTGTCCAGAACGTCTTTGAATGAAGTCAGAATAATCTCCAAAGGTTGCTTTAGCCCAGAACATCATATAAGAACTTTGTAATTCCATTGCATAATTTAAATAAATAATTCCTCTCAATTAAATCTAAGCACAACATTAAGTACATATACAGACTGGTATTAAAACAAGAACAATACTAGGAAATAGGAACTCGGAATCAGAGTAATTGTTCAACTCCGTCTTTATATAAATCTCCAAGACTCGATTACGACTCTTCGATGCAATTCATTCCTATGCGAATTATGTCGCAACACAACACACTCTGCTTAATCATCGAATGGGAAATTACCCCAGATTAGTTCGTTATATAGAGCACGAACTCAAATAAACAATTTATTTATAGCTCGTTGCAATTTTCAGTCATGAACCTAAGGGGGAAGACAAAATGTTATAGATGCACGTAGCAGCCGTGCATCTCCGGACAATTTTTTTGTCTTTCTTTAGGAAGCCAAAAGTATATGCTGTATGCTTGTTATGTTGATGAATAGTGCTGCTGGGGCTGTGCTAAGTGGTTTTAAAGTATTATTGTTATTTAAGGCTATTTTTTTTGTTTGATCGTGAGGGAAAACTTTTATTTGTATCAGCTAAGATCAACTACTGGATCTGGAAAAGTTACTTTCCCTTGATTAAGTATCTTGAAGTCGCTCTCTGCCAAGTCCGCAGAAGTACATTTTTCATCTTCTCAGTACTAATTATTTTTCACGATGCATTTGACAATTGTATAATAAAAACAAAGTTCATAAATGTATATGACCTCTCTAAAGCTAAAGTGCTACACGGTTTCCATTTTGCCGAACTTGTTAAAAAAAAGCTGGCTAAGCAGCAGCCCTTTTAAATAGACCTTATGGGCTGCATCTTAATTCTGTTTGCCTTTCTTGTCAGTTTATTTTGAATTCTATTTACATTATTACTAGTTCATGTCTTGAGAACTAGAGTAAAACGACTGACAACCTTCAAGATGTTCCCTACTGATAGTTTTAGCGACCTCTGAAACTGAATGGTATATCCTATTGTATAATATTGCAGTCATTATCGGGATACCTATTATTATATCCAATGTTAAACTGAACATGAATAGTACAGTAAATTGAGAGTATAATCGCAAAGGCGTAATTGTACACTGCCCGGCCTCGCTTTATCGATTAAAAACCGTCACAGACCAAAATTGAAGCATCTAACAGCGGCATGCATGGACGCTAGACATTTATCACGTGTGTGACCACATGTCCTGCCTGGTATCCGAGACTTTTTGCAAACAATTCAACTCAGTCGTTCACTGGGGAAGCATATCACTGGTACACAGTACTCTCAATTTACTATGCTACTGTTCAGCGGGCTGCAATTTTTTATGTCTTTATATGAGTAAATTAAATGCAAGCCATTTGTTTGTTATCCATTATAGCAGTATACATAAAAATAATATCTTTTTGTCATGTCTGCAAGCTTTTTGATTTAAAAGCCTATTGTATAAAAACACAATATGTCTTAAAACTTTCTTGGAGACACTTGTGGAAGCATATCGGATAGAGAAAAAAAAATCACAATAAGGTCATCAGATCATGCCAACGACATCTGGCGGCTGAGAGTTCGATGGAGTTCTTGAAATCTGTCCATTTGCAACAGCTACAGACGCTCCCACAAGAAATTCTGTTGAAAAACAGTCTTCGGTAAAACTTCCATGTTTGTGGTGAACTGTATTTGAGCCAGTCGTCAGAAAATACGTTGAAATCACGAAAAACGAAAACGTCATTGGCAACATTTGCATTCAAGTCATATACAGTTTCAGAAATAGTGCAGTAGCTAAATTGTTAAACAATAAAATTCTCCTTTTGGAACGGAAATGTCCCTTTGTCAAAAGTTTAGGTAAGTTGCCAGAATATTATCTTCCGCAAATATTATCGGAGTTAGAGGTCTCGGTGGTCTCATTATACGGTTTGCTTATTGACATTTTTTTGTGAATGATCGCTAGAACAATTGGGATTTTGTACGAATAAAACAGAAATTTCCGCAGATACGTTAAAGATCCAATGGTCTTTGGATCACAGAAATGTTTGGCGAATACGACGATTTCGTTGACTTGGGGGAATCTACCAAAGCTGATCTGATCGCATTTCGAAAGAAAGACCTGCATAGAGAATATTATGACGTTATCTTTGACACCATTCGGACACCATTAGCACCAATGTCCAGACAAAACACTAGTCGCGGTCTTGCCGTGGAAAATATTTAAGATCACCTACAGTTACATAGCTCGCAAACCAGGCTATCGGAAGACAATTCGGAATGCTGTATCAAAATGATGGCAACTTGTCTTAGCCTTTAAACAAAACCATATTGCATAATCGTGTACATACTGACTTAAAACGACTAACAGCCGCATGCAAAAAGTGTCTAGTAAACTGATAAAGTGTCTAGCAAACTGGTACCAAAGAAACATCACTGAAATGACAGCATTTATCAGACAGTGATGTGTACTGATTAGTCAAGAATAATCTCGCGATGATTTATACGGAAATCCAAATAAGTGAGAGCACTTGATTTTTGTGTCGATATCGCCGACGCATGCTAGAAGATGCCTACAACAAACACGGTCACAAGAAATTTCTCTACGACTTATCAAAACCAGATGTGATGATGGCAGTTTTTATGCGAGCAATAATGATATGTATGCAGAATTAATCATAGCTGCCTAAGGAGCACTTTTGCTGTTAAGCTATAAAAAAAAAAAAAAAAACACTGAATTAAAGCGAGCTTGTATATTTCTAGAAGAAAAAAGAAATACTTTTTTGAGAGGAACTGTTTGTTGCATTCAGACTTTAATGCGAGCGACATAGCGCATTAATAATTATTGTCGTCTGTTGTTTGCCTCTGATATTTTTATATGCATTTTTTCATTAAGTAAATCAGTGTAATTTGATGACTTGTTATAGGGACACAGAAAGCGTTCTTTCAATGTATTGTCGATGCTTTGACGACTTTTATCTGCCAGATTAAATGTGCTCGTTGTTGTTCGTGTCTGCAACAAGACTGTATGTAGATACTCTGTATACATTGCCACGTGAACAAGTAGATACGCAAGAAGATAAAGCGGAAAATATACTCATATACCTAGAGCATCAAAGGCAATTGCATGGTCGCGTACTTGTAGGCGAACAAGAAAATCAACGCCATCTCTTTCAAAAGTTATTAAAGCCAGTTATATAACAAACAGAACAGACTGCGACTGCGCACGATGCAGAGCAAGATGGGCTCAACAAAATTTTGAAAGAACATAAAGCAAAATTAATTGAAATTCAAACAGTGGAACAAGTTGCGTATGGCCAGCTTGATCCAAATTTATATCCACCTGTTTCTGGGTTCCGAGAGATGGTTGAGGAGAACTGCAAGGTACTCTATGAGATGAAAAGTCGTGCTGAGGACGAGGCGGCCATAGTCATGTAGTTTATAGTTTTAGGCATAAAGCGCCACAGAAATAGCTTTGACAATAAAACCATTGCATCTCATTTATTATCCGATCAACAATGTTAATTGCATATATGAGATAGCGATGTCATAACATATCAATCTGGAAACAACGTTAACCTTAGCAACGAGCTAGCCTATGCAGACGATAGTCAGAACTGTGTAACATGATTGTATAAATGAAGCCAAGACGAGTTAACCGTAGAAAGATCATAGAAGCGTTTTTTTTTTTTTTTATCAACGATGTTTCTAAGATTTTTAAAGGCAGCGCAAGGTATAGTCAAACAAGTTGCTCCACTTGTCCTTGACGTCGCAGCATGCGCCACTTCAGCAGTATGGACAGCGGTTGGACAGAAAATTGCAGACACAATTAAGGTAATGCATGCACCCGTGCCATTCAACCTGTTGTGATACAGCCGCCTGTTGAGCTACCGCGATATGTTGCACTGGAGCCCGTCAAAGAAATCAACATGGAAATTGTACCCACAAAAGTATCTGAATGTAAAATGACTAGAACTACAAGATATTATTGTCCAAGCGCAGCTACGATATTAATAGTGAACTCGAGATACAAACAACTAAATTCAACGCTAGAGCGGCAATGACAGATATTATGGCAGGATCCGGTCTGAAAAGATGTATAAACATACTGCCACGGTTTACAAAATGGTAATTTAAGCTTTTCTTGAAGTCAGCAAATTCCTGGAAACCGACGGTCCTCCACATGCAGATTATCCTGTCAATGCAAAAGTAGCGGCGCTAACAAAAATAGCTGGAGCCAGTTTAAGACGGTGCGGAATCAAGTTAATAACCAGATAGTTGAAGACATTAGCAACTATCTACCTGTTGCCTTCACCATCATGAGTCTGGTTTCGGTGAGCATGGTTACAGCAGAAGCTCTGCAACAAACACGTGTTGGTGCACTGATACGAGTAACTGTTCAGTTAGCAACAAGTATAAATAAGATGCTGAAGTTATTACCGATGCTGCTTCTCGTATTGCTAGAGCAGCGCCAACTGCAGATGAAACTCGAACAGCCATCGGTAATGTCTTAGTTACTGCAGAAAAAGGAATTTTTCATCTTGGTTTTGCAGTCAGATTTTGTCTCACGGTAGGTTACAATGAAGCGTTCTTGCTTCAATCGCTAAGTTTAATTGATTTTGGTTTCTGCCGCCTTACTGACACTACATTTAGAGGTGTCAAACACACGTTGGTTTTGCAACGAGCTGATCCCAAGAAATGCATGCATCATGCAGACGGTGATGGACGATTTATTTTTCCGAATCTATCACTTTGGATGTCAATGATAGCACCATATATTTTTCACATTCAACATTGACAACCTTTTGTCCAGGTTTAGCAACAAAGAAACCCTTTATTTGGAGCAGATTTTAGTCTTTAAAAGTGGTCACGTACTTAGCAGCGCAATTACCAGTCACGTGGATAATAGTCACCTTTCCTGGCACGAACTACTTAGACACACGTAGTAGCAATTCAACGAAGTTACACGAGATCAAACCGGAGGAAAGAACCGTGCATTTAACATGGCTGCTGACTCGTTTTGTCAGAGTAAATATCAGACAGTATTCAGGCGTGAACTCGGATGCAACTTTGCCCACGTACATTTTTCGTGTGCGTACTTTCTGCTTGCAGAAGCTGTGCAAAATACCGGAATGTTGATAAAGAAACATATATCCATGGAGGACGTTGCAAAACGGTACACTGTTTATCACTTTGATGTTTCGAAGCACTAAGGACTATCCAGCCAGCAAAAGTAGTCGCAGACAATCATGATTATGCTGTAATTACTACGGATTTATCACGCTTCACGTTGGTAGTGGCAAGATGATAGTTATTGTGTAAAACGTCATCAAAACAGCAGTTCATTGCAGCAGCACATAAAAATAAGGCATGCGTGTGCATCAGGTACGGGGAAGTTTCTAAATGCGTCAAGGACAGCATGTTCCCGCCGTAGCAAAACAAAAACAAACATCATTCAAATTAAACGTACCAAAACACTCTAATGCTGGGTTAATTATCAAGTTGTCTGCCAGAAAAGGTGGCGGAGCTTTACCAGCGATATTGCCATTTCGTACGACATTGGCGCCAAACAATTACCCGTTCCTGCTTTATTAGGAATGGCAGAAACAGCTGCAGCAATATCTTGTGCGACAGAAAAGGTAACAAGCGACAAACGACTGCGACGCAGAAACGCTTTGCTGTGTCTAAGTATTGTACATAAAATATCTATCTTGCTCTCTCTCTCTCTCTCTCTCTCTCTCTCTCGATGTCTCTATCTTTGTATCTCTCTCTCTCTCTCTGAAGCACTGGCATCTTCTATGATTTGCCATTGTCGATAAAGTTGATATTAAAACACTTATCATTTGGCGGTGACAAGTTCATGTTGATAAAACAACAGAATGATAAGGTCCAAAAACTAAAAGAAACAAGAAACCGTATTGTACTTGTTGTTGTTATTGTGGGGTTTAACGCCATTTTCAGCACACGATAGGCTATGCATGGCGGCCAGTATTAATGGTGGAGGAAGAACCCGGGAAAACCCCGAGAAGAACCACCGACCCACGAGAAGCTACTGGCAAGCTTTCTCACATACCCACATTGGCCGAATCCTGGACTCGAACCCACGCAGACAGAGGTGAGATGGCAGTGATCCGTAACGGAGAGCGCTTTAGACCACTCGGCCACTCAGGGCCCCGTATTGTACTTGACTCGTCTGCATCGCATCCAAGAAAGAAAGGTGTAGTTTTAACACTTTTACCACTATTTGCTGAAGGAGCTGCAGGTTAGATGTTGCCAAGGCTTCTTGGCAAGCTTTAATTGTAATATCCTAGAACAACGTGCGCCAAGCATTTTTGACATCAAATCAGCGCTTAAATGCATAAAATAATTTCGCCGCGTTTTTCAAGGATGAATATATCAACAACAAAATTAGGAATGAGGAATATTGCTTCAAAAACATTCTGAATTATTATCAAGGCGTTGGAATGCATAGGATTGCAATTGTCAACAGGTCAGATATTGATGCTGTATAATAGTTTGATTCCTTTGGCCTGCCACTATGCGAGTATGCGACGCCCTCAAAACGTATATTTCTGGTGCATGACACACTTGTGTTTATAATGCAAAGCAAATTCAACATCTGAATAGTTCAGCTTATGGCATTTTTTATCAGGTTACGATGTAAAGAAGAAAAAACCCACGTTAGACATTTTACAACATCTTATCCATATTTAGATAATGACAAGCAGGATCGAAATAAGTTCTGTGTAAACATCAGGTACAATGACAGCTTTGTAGTGCTTATGATGCATAAACAATACCAATAGCCTTAAAGAATGTCTCAAAAGATAAATGTACGTCCTGTAATAAAGTAGGTTTGTGGTGTTTGCAGCAAAAGAAATCTGTCTAGGCCATGTCAGGCCGTTGCGTTGAAACATGTAATAGGTAGGTGATTTTGGTTTTAAACGGATATGGTGTTCTCACATACGATTGTCTGTTGGTCAAATATATAGGCTGTTATGATGATGTCTGTATTCGAGTCAATAAAACAGTTATGCGCATGACATTTACTAAAGAGTTTTTCTAGAGCCAAATACAAAGCTAAACAAAACAAAAACAAAACAAACAAAAACGTTGCTACAAGGTTATGCTGGATGTGTTAGCAGCAATAAAACCAAAGGAGCTTCGAAAACGTCAAAACAAAGCTTTGTCAGAGCTGCTATGGGTTTGGAGTTCAAGCTTGGTGCTTACGCCACAACCTTGGTTGACCACCGCAACCTTGCATTATATACGCCAGCAAAAAAGCATTTTTTTCACGACTCCAAGTTGTAACTAATAACGTTGATGACATCTAGTCAACTTATCACATAGATATGAAAGGGTATTCCAGAAAAAATGGTGGCATCAAATACGTGTTGAATATCATCTGTGATTTAACAAGTCCACATGGAACTTTCCGCTAAAATAGAAGACATTATTTGCCATCAGAAACGCTTTGCATCTTTGCCACGAAAATCAACGAAACCATACCAAAAGATATGTAAATGGTGATTGGCGCTCAGCATTAAGAGGTTAGTGTTAGGACTGGTCAACACTGAATCAGAATAATGTGACTGTGTGGGACATAGTGCCATATTTCGGCCGCATGATGCCCCCGTGCTAGACATCACTATAAACTACCAAACTGCAGACATCGTAGCGATATGACTCAAACGGTTAAAGGTACGTTAAAAATCACCAAAAGACACAAAGATATTCTTTATAGATAGTATGCAGTTTTTAAATGAGTCGTTAGAGGAATTGTTCAGAAATACAAAAGTATTTGAGCACACCGCAGGAGAGTTTAAGTACCAATATTGCCTTGACCACATCCAAAGGAGTTTATCCCTCTGACTTCATATCTTCGTGGAACAAGTTCGATGAAACAAACTTTTCAGGCAGGCAGTAGTTTTATAGCCATCTTAATAACATTGATATTTATGATGCAGACTACGATCATGCTTGAACTTTTCGAACAAGTTCAACATAAAATACCTTGGAAATTTTTATGCCTTATATCTCAAAACTGATATGTAGTTGCTTGAAGAAGGTTTTGAAAATTTCTTAAATATATGCATAACCTATTTCAAGTTGGATCCTACGTGGCATTATTCGAGTCCTAGTTTGTCCTGGGATGCTGCTCTTTCAAATTTCTAAAAAGAGCGTCTGGAACTGCCATGGGATATTAACATGTTCAAGTTTATCGGAAAAGTAATTCCTAGTAGAATTTCTGCATTTCTGTCATCATGAACAGACATTATGTTACGAACAATAAATATCTGTCAGGTTATGATCCTGCGCAAAAGTCAAAGCATACTGTTTATCTTTATAGCAATAATCTTTACGAATGGGCCATGTCAAAACACAAAACGTTTCGTGTGGGCGAATATTCCTGGATGCACCTATAACATTTTACCGAAGAAACCTTGCAGAACGGTCATAATGCTGGTTGTATTCGATGAATTTATCTTGAAGATCCTGCTGAAATTCATGCTTTTCACAATGGCTATCAACTCGCACCAGAACAGATGGCATCGGACAACTCCATGTTAAGTCAACGTGCTCAGCTGCCCGTGGAAATAAACTTGGTGTTGGCAATTTCATGTCCCAAAGCTCTTTCCAAACAAAACCTGCTGGATCAGATGCAGAATGTTATTATTATAGAAATCTAAAGCAGTGTTTAGACTTAGGCTTGCATTTGATACTAATTTACCGGGTGCTGCAATTCAGATAAAAGTCGTTGTTTTTATATGGATAAAAGTTCCGATGCCACAAACGATTCGAACAAATTCTTCAAGCTGATAAATAATTATGTGCTTGAAAAGGCGATGGAAAATATCTGAAATCGAGTCAACGTAGATTTAGTCAACAAACAAGAGCGCAATGACAAGCTGTTTACAGTGCCAACTTTTACAGCAATGAAAATATTTGACGAGAACCTGGTAGAAACCATCAAAAGACAGCGCCTTAAGTAGCTTCCACAAAGTTAAGTGACAAGGCCAAGCTGCTTTTTGCCAATACTGAATGCTGTGTTCTGAGGTTCAGAATAATGATGTTTATGCCGGTATGTTTTTACCTCGAACACATATTTTATTTTTCTAATTGTGATATTAGGTTTGCTGATGATCGTATCAGAAGACGTCCAAAAGACATCAAACGAAACGTCAACAAATTCTATCACACACGAAAACTATCTGAAAGCACTAGCTGGAGAAAAAAATTATGCTATGAAAAGGATTCGCTCTTGCGGTCATGTTTTGCATACGGTTTGACTAAACAAAATAAGACTTTCTACATACGAAGACAAGAGATATGTCTGTCTTGTCAAGCACAGAATTATTTATCAACTTGAAGAATTTGTTCGAATCTTCCACACTTTGACCTATGGTCATTATTGATTGAAAACAAATAACTCAGATCTAAACTAAAAAAACAAAATGAAAATCCAACAGTATGTATTGTTGAATATGCTTCTTATAGTTCCATCACAACGCAGAAAAATATATTTGCGACATATGGTAAATGATAATTCAGTCTTATCCATTGATTAAAACGTTTCCGTTCCCCTGTTGCAATATGCGCAGCTATAACAACAGAACGAGCTTATTCAAAATTACTAGCATCACCAGCATGTACTCCCCTGCTATGTTCCTTTAAGGTGGCCATCACTAGGTTAAGTAATAACTCTGCTCGATTCTGTGGCCATTAAGATGGTCATAATCTGGTATTCAGGAATAATCAGATTGAAACACTCAAATACAAAACGGTGCGCACTGTTTTTCTAGCGGTGTCTGTCTTTGAAACAGTCACTAATCAATAGCCACTATTATTTGGTTGCTTGGGAAGAACCTTTGTCTTAAAACATGTCCCTTTTCGTTTCTTTCATGCATGTTGTAGACCTATCGACCTAGGTTGTTCTCTATGGCATTATTATATATAATCATCTCTCACTGAGGCTTTGTTTGACAAGCCTTTCTTTTTGGCGATCTTGAAAATGGGCAGCAGCTGCCAACTGTGGCTGGCATGCTTTGATACGGTTCTCGAGATTTTTGTTTTATCTGATGTGCTTTTCACAAATGCCATGAAGATAATCCTTGATATCCCTTGTTACACAATAAGTTTGTATTCAATTGGTTTGCAATTAAGCTTATGATTTGTGTCAATCTGAATACAAAACATTTCTACAAATTAAAACAAAATTAAAGAAATGTGTCATCTGAATGACCACTTACTTATTTATATTTCTGTAAGAAAGGAAATATCAAGAGATTTGCTTTCTAAAAGGTCTGAAAACGAAAGACACACATGCACAAAACCGGAAGACGGTCGGCTGAAATGCGAGATTCTGTGTTGATAAGTTCTTAATTAAAATGTATATGTCCCAGACGTGGATCTAAATGTTACACACGGAACGTCTCTTGTAAGTTACATTAAATCGACTATTCTTAGGCATGCCACACTGTTGTTAACGTTGAAAATTGCAAATTAAAATGATCCCTGTTGCAACGCTGACCTGGATTCACTCGAAACTATATGACCTATCTTGTTCCCAGACACATGAGAAAGAGGCACTGAAACTCGCATAAAAAAGAATATGATATGCAAATCAGAAAGACGCGATGCTGTCAAAGGAAACAGTTGCTAATGAAACGTACTTTTATCAGCATTATGGAATATGGTACTATGTTTGGTGTAAATAGTTTGGAAAAATTACTGGAAAAAAACGAAGCCAAATATCTCTTGGAAAGCCTTCTAGGTTGTATGTAGTAATAATAAATCCACAGACAGTCAGACTGGTTGAACTGAAGAAGTGAGAAAGGGCCTTGCATGGCATATGAATCCAAGCGTCCTTAACAAAATAAGGGCTGGTATTTTATGAAACTACAGAAGAAAAGGAATAGGTATAAAAATATTTGAGAACAATGTGCGGAAAAGAATTTTTGTCCGTCTGGAAATCAATTTATTTATAATTTCTTGTCATTAATACAACAAAAGAAAAAGTAAATGTAAAATCAATCATTTTTTTAAACAAAAAACAATAACTTATAAAGAAAATAACGATTTTATGAATTGTCTTTTTTTTTCTTGGAATGCTTCAATTTACTATAATTATATTTCTCCATGAACAGTTGCTTGCACATGAATGTTGACTGCAAATTTAAAGAAATATGCAACCTATATGCAGAGAAAGAAACCTTCGCCAACCTTACAGAGCTAAATGCCTAAGTCGTAGCATTAACATGATTTACAATAATTAGTTGTGAAACCTGAAAAGAGTTGTTAAAATGAAGTTGACTTTTATATACAAATGATATTAGATGCCTGCACCAACTTATCTTTACAATAAATTCGTTTTGTTTGATAATTAAATCAAAAACGTTAGACTGTTCATTTCACAAAAATCAAA
This sequence comes from Sinohyriopsis cumingii, assembly GCA_028554795.2. Lineage (NCBI taxonomy): Eukaryota > Metazoa > Mollusca > Bivalvia > Unionida > Unionidae > Sinohyriopsis > Sinohyriopsis cumingii. The sequence goes on from CM068825.1 coordinate 105,625,709, forward strand.
GTGATATATAAATTGGACCATCGATAATCCGATGCGTTCCTAGACACAGCAGGAGAAAAGGTTTCTCCTGTTGCCAGTATCTCGTGCGACCAAAGGAATGGCATTTATAAAACACGTGCGCTGGTGCTGTCCAAGAGAAATCTTTCATGATTGAGAGATCGTAATAGTGCCGGCTAATTTGACAAAACCTTTCTTTCATTTCGACATCATCATTGTGACGAATTCTGGAAATAAACAAAAACAAGACAGTTTCAGAATAGTTGCATAAACAACGAATTCATGAAAGTTTCGACGAGACAATTTTAATGATGCATGCAAATGAAATCCTTGGTTGTAAATAATTATGCAATGCTGTTCTATACAACTAGCTGAGAAAACTTAAGTGGCGAACTCTGACCATTTACCTCTTCATTAGGAAGTTCGGTGTTAGCGTTAAGGTCTATGACTTTGCTAAATCTTACAAGATTCCCATATATATCGGACTAAAGTTTATCGTACCAAGGAGTAACTGAAACAATACGTATCACCAAAACGCTAGACGTCTATCATCTCCAACCCTTCCCTAGGAAATCCATAACATGAAGTGGATGATATCGGAATTTATTACAGTAGACAAGCTCGAGAGACTGGTCCGTATAGGTCTACGCATACAAAATGTGACTGGTTGTGTAAACAAGTCTGTAATTGCCAGATTTACTATTGACTATTATTTTACAGTATAATAAGACACAACGATAACTTCCAGTATCATCCTCTAATGAAATACTCACCTTCATAATTTACTTGACCATCTCCATCTATATCAGCTTCCCTGATCATCTCGTCCACTTCCTCATCAGTAAGTTTCTCACCTAAGTTCGTCATGACGTGACGCAACTCCGCTGCACTGATGAATCCATTCCCATCCTTGTCAAATACTCTGAAGGCTTCTCTGATTTCCTCTTCAGAGTCAGTGTCCTTCATTTTGCGAGCCATCATGGTCAAAAATTCGGGGAAGTCTATTGTGCCATTACCTGCAAAGCAAATTGTGAATGAATTGCAATGAGTCTTCATTCTAAATGGAATTTATTATATGTGTGATTATGATTTTTAACGTAGCTTTAAAAATAATTTAGTCATATCGCTACGATGTTTGCAGTGTGGCAGTTTATAGTGATGTCTAGAACTGGGGCATCATGCCGCAGACATGTAGCATGATGTCCCACCCAGTCACATTATTCTGACACCAGGCCGACTAGTCCTAATACAAACCTCTTAATGCTGAACGCCTAGCGAGGCAGCTGTTAGTACCATTTTTGTAAGTCTTTGGTATGTCTCGGCCGGGGATCGAACCCACGACCTCCCGCTTCCGAGGTAGACGCTCTAACCACTAGGCCACCGGAGCGGTTTGGAATTTATTAAACAACTTGACTGCTAGTGTATGCCACGGGTTGCCTTCAGCAGGTTGAAAAATGTATTATTTAATGGGGTAATAACTTTTTTATTCCAAAAAACGAAAGTTATTAACTTGCTCAGATAACTGAATAGAATTTGCGTTGCTTGATAAAATTATTATATGTATAACAATGTAACAAACAATATTCACAACGAGAAGTTGTGACGCTGATAAAGAACTAATTTAGGTGGCAAATATTCACTTACATTTAGCTGATATTGTTTCTAATATCTTTAAATTTTTGGAAATACATTCGGAAATATGAATGTGCAATGGACAGAATCACTGAGCAATATCAAGGAGGATTTATTTTGAGCTTTAACTAAAACCTCCACCTTATCTTACCATATTGTAAAGGAAGATGATTTTCCTTGTTGTATACAAGTGTTTCCATCGCTAACAATTTTTCCGACATGAAATCTACATCATTTAAAGAACATACTCCCCAACTGGTATAATAAAGAAGTCCATGGAAATTTAACTGAAAATGCCAAGTTTCTGATAATATGAGTAAAACTGCTAAACAAACAGCAATATTTCACAAATTCGTATTCACTTGTACAAACATAACTAATAAACACTAGATATAAATTTTACTACTTTGTTCTTGTTTTTAATTTTCTTTTCTTTTACTTCCTCGTGTGCACTGTAACTACCGATTGGTAGTTTTACAATGAAAATAACTGCAAACAGCTAAGAAAGTCCATACTCAATGAATTTTTTTACACTGTATTTAATCAAGGAAAGTACAGATCGTCTGGGATCAAACACAGGTAAGTAAATCTGAATGACAACAGGTATAAAAGTAATGGTACTTTTAAAACTACATGTACTGGGCAAGAATGCCGTTTCCAAATTTCGTATTTACGTCTACCATGTTGAAAATTTGCAAATTAGAAAAGAAAGTTAACTGCTTTCCGTACTAACAATGATAGTGACAGCGATGGCTTAGAATTTCAATCTGCATCAATGTAAATATCTTTATCCTGGACAACACATTTTTAATCCATGTATGTATAATCTAGACCCTTCAAAGTTCTGTCAAATTTCCTCCCCTAGCTAAATATCCAATGTAATCTCATTTGGCCGTTCGGTACTCTTTTGGCTGCCTCATTTAAAAGCCCTTCTGGTGCAGCTAACGACCAAACGATACAAAACACGCATCGCAAGGCTTTTCTTATTGAAAGCTACGTGCAGTGTGGCAGGTCTTTAGAGGATCGATGAAAAACACACTTAAAATAAAACATACCGTCAGCATCCACTTCATTGATCATATCCTGGAGCTCTGCTTCTGTTGGGTTCTGCCCTAGCGACCTCATCACTGTACCGAGTTCCTTTGTAGTGATGGTTCCATCCCCATCCTTGTCGAACAAGCTGAACGCCTCTTTGAACTCTGTAAAAATTGGTTCTATCGATTTAAGATAAGATCTTTGAAAGTGTATGATGTAATATAATGATTTTTTCTATGATATACAAAATGAATTTCCAGTGGAATGGATGCAGTTCGTTCATGTAAATTAACGATGAACCTCGTGGCTACAAACAAAGGATGGGTTCTTAACTGAACTGCAGTTTATTTAGGAGCTTGTGACAACCACTGCCAGTCAACATTTGCTGGCAGCATTATAAGAGTAAAGAAACGTCACCATATGCTCTCGTGTGTTTGTTGCTAGTGGCAACAGCTCAGATCCAGATATGACCGTGAATAAAAAACGCAGCCTTTGGTCTGATAAAGCTGTCTTTAATTTACAAATAAAGAAAACATCGTAGATCCTGAATAGCTGACGCATTACAAATCTAAACTGTTGTGTTTTGTTTGGAGGGTTTTCTTTTGGCAGTGGGTGTTATATACGAGTAAATATGGTTTGTCGAGTAATGTATCGATTCATAGAGGACTTTCCTCTAGAGAATGTAATATTTGGTTTATCAAAGACCATACTCTATCGTTGCGAAGAAACACCTTATCGATTCGCATACGAATTTCCTTGTGAGGTTTTGGCGTTGATACTTGTCGCGTTTTTATCCAAGATCATAACAACATGAATACATTGCACAGGGGAAACTTCAATCGATTAGGAAAAAAATAACTTTGAAACGAATGCTCATTGGTATGTCATCTTCAAAGTTTAAATTTCCATTCAAACTATAGAACAATAAACATATAATAATGCTTATATTCAGTGCTATAGAAGATACATTTTAATAATTTCCTTTTGATTAGATGAAATAATGAAATCATCAAAACACAAATCTTAATTTTAATAAACGGAATGCTGCATAAATACGTAAACTAAAACCTAAAATTTTGCATTGTTATTCTGACTGTTATCATTTTATTCTTCAGTTCTTTGACAGATATCCGGTCATCATTTTTGTTGTAACAAGTGTTAAAGACTGTTTCTAAACCAGGTGTTGTCATAAGAACAATCAAGGGTGTAACTGACTTCTCTCTTTAGAGGTTAATTACCTCCGCATTCAGAGAGTAAATAATACAGCTCAAGTAATTCTTGTTTTTTCATCTCCCAAACCTCTCTTTCACCAAAATCTTTAACACCATTTGCCTACCGTTACTACTAGCAATGGCGGATTTCGGGGCGGGGGGGGGGGGGGCGAAGCGCGTAGCTGGCGTCCCACCACCACCAAAGTAAAAATAGAATGCGAAATAACCTGAATGTTTCACTCAGTAAACTTTCTTTACGAGTAAATGACTAAAAGTATGCCCTAGAGGTGCCAAATATGCCAAATATGCAGGAGCACACCCGACCCACACCCTTAGCACCCAACCCTACACAACTCTACTTATAGATCCGCCACTGACTAGTGACTTCTCAAAACATGCAATAAATTAAAGAGAATTCACCTCTATTATTGAAGATCATATTAATATGGAGTGAGCGACATGGAGACTTCGGATATTTCATCCATATCATGCAGGCGAAGATAATGCGTATGAATATGAATGTACACATATGCTGAAGTACACGTTAATAACACAACAAAGGAAAAAAGCACGCCTATACATGCAAGGATGAAACTTCGGACGAAATATCATAGGGAATGTGTGCAGGGCATTTTTTTTATTTTTATTATAATCACCGTGTCCAACAAAGAAGAAATTGAACAGCGGGCAAAGATGAAAATTGGGACGGAATATCATCGGGAATGTGTGCATGGAATTTGATTTTTTAACATCACCGTGTCCAACGAAGAAGGAATTGAATAGCGGTGAAGGATGAAACTTCGGACGAAATATCATCGGGAATGTATGCAGTGATTTTGATTTTGTAACTTCGCCGTGTCCCACGACGAAGGAATTGAATAGCTGGCTATCAAACTTAGTTTTTGGTAATACTAGAACATATGAAGCCATTTTTACGGGAAAATTTGTCCAGTCAATAACTCAAGTTAAACACAGTGACTTCAGAATCTACTGTAGAGTCCTTTCTAGAAGGTCAACTATTCATGGAAGCAACTATGTCATCGTATAACGATCTGGCACATTTGGGTCCTTGAAGTTTCTTAGAATTAATCAGTAGAGCAAACAACATAGACTGGTACATTATACCACAGACAGAGTTTATGTGGTTTTAATTGAAATCAAATTTGCGAGTAGATACGTTAACCATGCAAGTCATATTACTGTGGCCGACACCGACGGACCATTTGCCAATATCTGCTTAAAGGAAGTGACTAATATGACTTAATCGATTGTTGTATAAATCACTGGTCATGACGAGGTATACGAACAGGATTTCCTGTCAAAGAGGGCAACACATAGCCGCCTGAAGCTTATGTATAAACTGGTGTAATCGTATTATTCGACTTGCTTTCAATGGCAGCTGATCAGATTATATCAGAAGAGACGTTTAAATTTGTCCATCATGATCTGCATAAACGTGCTTGCGGGGGTGCAATACATTTTATTTTCGCTATATTTAAAGGGAGGATTGATCCTGAAAGTAACCTACATCTCACCACCTCGCTCTGATGGATCTTTATACAGTTTGTAACAAATAGACCCCACCTACCTTTTTGTTTATCTATAAAAACCATACTTAATAGGAACATAAAAAACAAGAATACCTTTTCCAGTGCACTTAATCAAGTAAAAATTAACATTGATCTTAAATCTAGGGTGTGGACGGACGTACGGACGTAAGCGCACATGGACACCAGATTGATCTCCTTTGTTGAGCTTTCGCCGAGTCGGATTGGACACTGCTGCAAGATTTGGATACTCAGTAGTCAAATAACGTTGCGAAGGTTATAGCATTACAGTTGGAAAGCGGATGAGATAGGGGTAGCACATAATATGAACAAATATAGTTATCCACACGTATAAGCATGTGAAATCTGTCTAATGAATGATGCCCTGCTTTAACACAACAGTTCTTCATATGTCTAAGCGTGTGAAATCTGTCTAATGAATGATGCCCTGCTTCAACATAGCAGTTCTTCATATGTCTAAGCATGTGAAATGAATGATGCCCTGCTTTAACACAACAGTTCTTCATACGTCTAGGCATGTGAAACCTGTCTAATGAATGATGCCCTGCTTTAACATAGCAGTTATTCATACGTCTAGGCATGTGAAATCTGTCTAATGAATGATGCCCTGCTTTAACATAGTAGCTACAGAGAGCTGTATTCCTTCAATCGGATTAATACTGAGACAACAGCTACAGTTGCCTATTATTAAATATGATGCAACGACCATACGCACATAGCAAACAATATTTGTATACATATATATGTAATATTAAAATATAAGCTAATATAAACGTGTATAAAATAAAGATCACATGCTCAAAAGCCGGTTTCTTGCAACCCATGTAATGACTTCAATAGATGGTTCAGTGTTTTTGTTTAATTTATCCAATTTACCAAAATGGAATATGCTACACTCTTCATTAGTTTAGCATCTGACAATACACATCAATCAACATTTGTCATGTACGTACAGGGGTAAAGGGTTTCATATTAAAACTGTCTTCCTTATAAATGAAATAACCATAATTATTTTTTTATTACGAAAGATACTGAATTCGGATTAAACAGCTTACACACAATCAACAGGAAGAAAACGTTTTGGTTTTTCTTACCATAACTGCAGCTCCGCAAAACAACGTATTATGCTCGCGTGGGGATATTTTTAGATCACGGTATGAAAGTAATAAACAGATGAGTTTTGTTTAGCGCTCAATATATTAGTTCTCTGAGCTATGAAACAGAGATAATAGCCTTTGCTTCGCGTCAGCCGATATTAACAGTTCAATAAAACAAGGTATGGAACTGAACAAGCCATAACTGTATAATACTATCAATCCAATTTGCCTTAGACAAATAGATCAGCGTAGAAAAGCAGAGCATGTCAGCACTCTATCTGCTATTCACTCAGCTAAATAAGCTGTAGAAACTGCTCTGGATAGGAACAACTGAAGCAACGATCACATAGGTGCAAAGAGTTACAAAATTAATTCAACAGTGAGTAAAAAATACAAACTTCTGCATCTATTTGATCGCTTGATGCTGTTGTGTGGTCCCTTTTAGACCATTGCAATTTAATAATCATCGGTTATTACGGCGTGATCCGATCGTATGCATTGGCTGTTCTTGATACCAGTATTATCGTGCAACCATCCTACTAACTGGGACAAAGGTAACCGTTTTCGTTGGCTCTAATGAGTGAAAAAATATTTCATGCATGGATGTTTCGTAAAGAACAACTCACACTACCACTACGTATTAATTTATGCAAATATATCTTCAAATTATAATATCGCTCACTAACTACCCTAGATTTAGCACGAAGAAAAGAAAAAAAAACAACCTGCGCAACGATAAATAATGCCAGTCCAGCTTAGTAAATCTCAAAGACATGACAAAATCACTAAGAGCTAATGTAGGATGCTGTGACCTGTTTTTCAAAAGTGAGAATATTAGTCTTAAAATAAAGTTTAATCATCCAAAGAGCAAAACTATCAGAAAAACAACCAAATGCAAAATTTATTGTAATCCATGAAGCGTGAAAAACATCCAGTGACCTAAAAAAAATTAACCACGATGAATAGCACTCTTTAATACGAATGCATCCATCAGGTTGCACTACACTGCATACAAGAGTGTACAAGAAGAAAAACGGAGCTAAATGAAAAAATAAACTTAAGGTGTGCTCATGCGTATATGATCAGTACACTGCATATATTACTACATCAATAAAACGGACGCTAATATAGTTTCGTTGAAGTTTTGCAAATAAATTGATTAAATACAGTGTGTACGTAAACACTTAAGTACGTATGTATTTACGCATGTATATGTAGAAGATTTCACGAAACGTCAGAACAATCATAAATATATAGTGCGAACTCAAAGTCATGTGTTTAGAATAAAAAGCAATAAATAAAACATCTTAGCTATCAAAGGCGTTCTCATAGTAAACAAGTCATTTTACGACATACCGTAAAGGTCATTATGTTAGTGTGACTTAAAGATAAAATTACTCATCAGGATAAGTGTAATTCGGAAGTATTAAAACAGTACAACCTTGTCTTGGTATCTCCGTTGCGTTTTGTTGTATTTCTAGTGACAATTTGCTTTGCGTCTATTTCGTTTTTCAATAGCCTGTGACGTTTGATTCGTTTTTCAATAGTCTCAGACATTTCTTTTGTTTTTCGATAGTCAATATCCTTCATATTATCTCTTGAAAGTCTCTGAGTAATCAGGATATAACAAATATGTTAAAGATTGTAAAAATTCCTCATCCAGGACTAAAGTTCCTTGGAGTCCAATGTAATAATGAATCGAAAGAGTCATATTACAATGGTACCTGAAGTATCAAAACTAGTTTCGGTGAACCCCAACCTTTCAGCACTTTGAACTAATTAGTACGGACCAAAACTTAAACTTACTGCAATATGAAAAAATTTCTATATATATATAAGAAAACTTGAATATCCTTCTATCTTAACAATGACGGCGATGATAGCAACAACGACTAAGTCGAAATAATTAGATATACGTCTCGTCTATGGATAGCCGGCAAGACACAGAAAAGAATGAGCCTACTGTCGGACTATGTATCAGTAGGCACTGATCCAATATTACATACCTGCGATTTGTTCTTCTGTAAGTTGATCAGCCTAAAATGAAAGAAAAGAAATCTTTTGTATATTGATTGTATCCAAAACCAAGGGGAAAAAATTGAGCAAATGTAATGTTGGCTATTATCGTTAGGTGTTTAATGACAAATCGAATCAATTTATATTTCATCTACTCGGTCATAAATTTATTATTATGGTTTTTAATCTTAAAAGAAGGACAAGTATACACATAAAATTGTTACCATAGTCCTTTTGCAGTCATTTAAAAGTGATAAACACTAATTCCTACCTTAGGTAAGGATAGATAATGATTACAAACGACTCCACACAATCTACATTTCCCATAAAACACATCACCACATCACTCGCAAATTATACAGATTAGAAAAATGTCCTGAAGTGGTGTTGTTTCCAATATACGCAAGTGAAATAGCTGTAAAACTCTTTGTAGTTGATGAATTTAGGTTGGTGGATGCTTCTAATACAACCTGTAAAATCACATTAAAATTTTCCATTTCTAGGAGGCAGATTTTAGTAAATTATTATGTTCTGTAAAGGTTCTGGACACTGAAATGTTCGTGATGATTGTAAAAAATTCAAGACAACAAAGGTTTTGGACGTTGCTAAAAATATGATAGTAATATGTATCCAGTTTTTTTTATTCTATACCATAATTTAACGAAATAAATTTCTCAAAAAAATAGGTTTTGCCGAACGCAATACAAGCATGCAATTGAAAAGAAACGCCCGCATCGACAAAGTTACATTGTCATTGTCCGAAGGTACTCTCAAGGTAGGTACTTTTCTATTTTAAGTTCCACGGATTATCTATCCGTCAATACATATTTTCTAGCACACTGGTGTGTAACGAAATTTCTCAGTTCATACGTTAGCAGATTGTAACAGTTCCACTAGTATTCAGCTGTAAACCTTACCTAGATGATATTGATGATTATCGTGATGCTCACATTTAGTAAACGTCACCTAGATGATATTGATGATTATCCTGGTGCTCACATTTAGTAAACGTTACCTAGGTGATATTGATGATTATCCTTGTGCTCACATTTAGTAAACGTTACCTAGAGGATATTGATGATTATCGTGGTGCTCACATTTAGTAAACGTTACCTAGAGGATATTGATGATTATCGTGGTGCTCACATTTAGACTTCTTTAAGAAATATCAATATCTGAGTAATTGTGTTACTTTTGAAAACTGATAGAACTCGTAAAAATGTCAGAGCATAATACTATCCAAGATACAATGAATTATCATTTTCTTAAATTTATTTTACAAATGCTTTCTGTATAGTATTTCTTTGAAGCCAGTTACGGTTTTGACAGTATAGGGTATATTTTAATTAATCACTTGTTATTGATGGTGTACACTTCATTGATCACATGCAGGTGGCAAGTTTAAATGACATTAATTCGCACATGCATAAACTAGATTGAATGGCTTCTTAACAGGATAAAACAAGTTGCCAGGTAAGTTTTATCCTAACATTAAGGGAGACGCATAGACTTCATGGTTAAAGTGCCAGTTCCGTGACTGTAAGAGTGCGTGTTCAAATCCTACCACTGGATCAGCCCGGGTAAAAAATAACAGTGCATTATTGGGCAAGACTTACTCCCTATTTCCACTGCAATAACCTACTGGCAACAAGAACAGCATGAAAAGCACCATCACCACCACCACCACTGCTACTACTACTGATAATAATAATAATAATAATAATAATAATAATAATAATAATAACAATAATAATGATAATAATAACAACAAAGTAAACCTGAATTTTGCCAAAACAGCTACATTTAAAATTCCGCTTTTTTAATATCAGTGCAACATTACCAATATATGACTATGAGGAAAAATACAATCTGTTTAATTGTCTAAACAACCACGTACTAATTCCAAAATTAAAACTTAGCGAAATGTCCCACCCTTAGGTATAACAATCTACATGACCCATAAGTGAATAATGTGCAACACAGTTCTCACACTCGTTCTTCGGCTTAAGTTTGAGCCTCACAAAATATCTTTCACTTGACAATATTCATTAATTTCACCAACAACTATATAAATTACCAGAGGAAAACAGCAAATTGCATATTTACATCAAATTCTTGTTTAAACCACTTAGTTAAAGTCCTTCCCGTGGAATAATAGAGGTGGTGACAAGATGTTTCAGTCACTGACCGACGGAAACGCTGATGGATACGATTATCTTTCCACAAAGTCGATTCCTATGTTACAAATTGAACTTTATCCAAATTATTGCAGACTCTGAATTCACTTCTGAAAATGCTTATAAAACAGCGTGTTAGAGCGACAAATTTCCGTTAAGGAAACAAAGTTCATGTTAACAGTAATGAAAAAATAAATATTTCCCAAAGTAAGATTTATTCACGGAATAGAAATCAAAAACATGATATTTCTTTGAATTGAATAATCTTGTTATGACGTCTAAGTTTCGGCTCGAACGCAATCATGTTTTCTGACGTCATTTTATGTCATATTGATCCAATACATTTTTAGAAAAGGGTATAAAGTTTATCAATGGTGCTTTTCTCTTACGATAAATGGAACATTTCAAAGAGATTTAATATGAATCAACAGATTTTCACGCTCTCGTTTAAGCTATGACTGCATGTATATCAGGCGTAACCAGTGAGCACATGTGGTGGTTGGCAGTTTCAAAGTTACTTCACCATAATGCAAACTCGGCTGCAAAGAGCACCACATTCGATCTATGTATGTCGTAATGTGAATTCTTCATGTTACTGTTAGTTTTTATAAATATACTTAAAATTTATTTAATTCTGAAAAAGAATATATATATATATATATATATATATATATATATATATATATATATATATATATATATATATATATATATATATATATATATATATATCCATCCATGATAATGATGATATGTATGTTTGACTTAGAACTAAATATTATAACAGACCCAACAATGTGTCAAGTAAACATACAATTTTTGATAGAAAGTAATATCATGAGTATTAATGAAGATAAAAGCAAGAGTAACGAAGAAGATCACATAAATAACCTAATATTTTGATAGATTGATCACAGAACTCTCCTTAATAATATTCCGATAGATCGATCGCAGAAGTTCTCAGAGAAGGAAAACTTTATCGATTGCCGCAATTTTGATTTCAAAACAGTTAAAGAAATCTTAACAGAACCATACTCTGCCGCCGTTTGGTTTTAATTAAAAATTGACTGTTCTTCCCCTTGACATGCTTCGAAGTCGACAACTAGGTCATGAAAATCGAAATAGCTCAAATTTTTCTGCAGTGACTATTTATAACAACCTATTGCAACAATCAGTCCAAGAGCTTGGATAAATCTGCGGCTCACACAAGACAACCTTCTGGAATAAATAGCTGCTACTTTTGAATCGCTGTTTACGCAACATTTTGGTGAAACCTCGCTTACAAACTTACAGGTGAAAACGTACCTTCTTTGCCCTACTGTAAAAGAAAGAAGGAAAAAAAAAAACAACACGTTTTCTTGTCTGAGCTGATCTGTTTCTTCAAACACGTCAAGCCAATTATTAAAAATGGGCTGTTTTACATATCGACTGCTGAAAAGCCAGAAGGGTTTCGAAAGCCCGTAACGCAAGTGGAATGAGAAGTATAATACAAACTATTTTAAAACCTAATCCTTACCCTGTGTATAATCCAGGAATTGTCATTTACAACTCGAAATTCTAGCAACAAAACGAACACTTGTGATAAAGATTTAATAGACGACCCTTTAATACTGGAATAATACTGCGTTACTGATAGCCCATGTGTGGTCAACAGTTATCTCAAAGTTCTCCTCTTTCATCCATCTGACCAATTCACGCCACTATATCAAGGTATTTATTAGAACTTGAAGAAAATTTGATCGCCAATGAAAACTAATGTACTATAAAGTTATTTTTGCCCATTTCTGTACGTATCATTAACTTTTTCCATCATGTATGTTTTCCTGGTCAGGCTATTTTTCATAAAACATTTCTTTGGAACAATACTTATTGGCGTATTCGATAACTGGAAAGAAACATTGATGGCTTCAACCTCCTGTCGTCAATGGTGTCTCAGGATTAGAAATATTCTTGGCTCCTTTGAACAGTTGGGAATTTTCGTCTGTTACTCCATATACGATGCGATCATTCTCATGTTAGTTCTATTCTCATCATCCCTCACTTCCGGTTGACTACTTTCAAAACACTGATTCTAAAATATCTCTGATCCTTGATTCAATCGATTTTATAATATAGCCTATATATCTATTGTCTCAAACAAAAAGTAGGTTTAGTCAGTGGAGAGGAAAGCGTAGAATGACGGAATCAAGATGGCGGTATGTTCAAGAGCAAATAGATTACCTCCCTTATAAAAATCTTATGAATGAAGAATAAAAATGTGCCTTCCCTTGAGGTTTAGGTTACGAATACGGAGATTTCTGATGATGATCTTGAGTCTGATCATTGATGAAGCTGCAGAAAAAACGGTAAGTTTTGAGCCAAAGTTGAACTATATACACAAGAAAGAAAGTAATTTGGACAAAATATAAGATTAAATTACAGTTTATGGTCACTTTTACTGGAATGTCCATAGTTTTGGAGAAAAAAAATCACAATGTGCAAAACCAGTACCCTTCTTTCTATCTTTCTTCTTCTTTTTATTTTCTTCTTCTTCTTCTTCATGAATAATGCAGCATGCCTGTGTAAAACAAAGTCAATTCTGTACTAATGATGTTTGTTTCAAAACTTAATGCTCATGAAATAAATTGAAGAATGCCAACAATATTGCTCACTGATCAATCAGTAACTCGAATCTTTTATTTCGTTTATGATCCTACACTTGATGTACATTAGATATGCAAAGCATTTTGAGTTGATTTGGCTAAGCCCGCGTTTGAGGCATTTTGCCTGGTGACTTTAGCTAAGTTTTGCTGGGCAATGCATGCTAGAGCTTTCACCACCAGTGAGTGACGATGCATGTTAGCAAAAAACAAAACAAAAACGATTGATAAAACAAATGAATATCAATCACTTATTACCACAGTGATTTTAAAACAAATCTCTGCATTTTGTTTTAATTTTTTAGAACTTTCACCTAATCTATCCGCAGGTTGTGATTCCGACTATCATACATGTGATACGTGATGGTAGATACACTAGGTCAAATTTGACCTGTTTAGGGACGAAACTGAGCTTAAGATATAAGAAAAATATACTGTGGAGTATCCTTAATGTAATGAATAAATATCATTTAACATATGCCTGAAATAATTCAAAGTTTTGTACACAAATTAAATATTTCTTGTCATGGTTAGGAACTTCACAGTTACGTTTTTCATATATAGAGGATATCTAAATTGCTTATGAGTAGAGTGTGTGTGTTTGTGTGTGTGTGTGTGTGTGTGTGTGTGTGTGTGTGTGTGTAATTTGGATATTTAACGAAGCTTTAACAATTTGTCAGTCATATCGCTACGATGTCTGCAGCATGGCAGTTTATAGTGATGTCTAGCAATGATGCATCATGCCGCATACATGTAGCATGATGTTCCACCCAGTACCATTATCCTGACACCAGGCTGACCAGTCCTAGCACTAACCTCTTAATGCTGAGCGCCATACCATTTGTATAAGTCTTTGGCATGACTCAGGAGGGGATCGAACCCACGACCTAACGCTTCCGAGGAGGACGCTCTAACCACTAGGCCACCGGAGCGGTTGTTTATGAGGAGATATAAGGAAATATTTCCCGAGTGAAGTGGAAACATCGAACTTACCCGACTGTAAAGCTACGATGGACAACACAAAATGTTTCCACTTCAGAAGTTAAATACTTTCTTACATCTACTGAAAAAACCGGAAATTTTCATTTTATCATTATTTTTGAAGGAAAACTAAACATCTTATTCATGTAATTTCTCTACATTCTGTGCCAATGCGATAATAGCAATTTCTGAAATTTTAAAAATAATTAGGATAGTTACCTTTATCAAATTTAGGTTGTAAATATAATGATTCAAATTGTGCACTTTGTCAAATTAATGACTGTCCGTTAAATGAAGAGATTTTACGTTTTCATTTCTTGCGCTGATTCAGATAGTGAATATTTTTCGGGTGCGAGTACTCTAAAAGCATTACAGACTGGTCGTATCCAACAAAATTCAGAGCGTAAAAAAATCTTTAAACATGATTTTGATGATCTAAGTTTACATGAAAGGATATTGGTTCTTTTTTATTTCTGCATTTGAACGTGGATTACGTGGTCTTGGAAAGCTTGAAGTCCAGTTTGGTCACAGATGCTGCACTCAAAGTTCGATTGTCACTGAATTTCTGTTTGCAATCCACATTTATGTGTCCTGATTTCCTTTTAAGACGTGATAGTGATTGTCATGATAGTTAGGATCACTACTTAAGCAAACTTTATTCCTATATTTAATCGAGAATATTTACTTAGTGTTTACCGTTTGTCTTCACCTCTGTCTGCGTGGGTTCGAGTCTCGGATTCAGCCAATGTGAGTATGTGAGAAAGCTTGACAGTAGCTTCTCGTGGGTCGGTGGTTCTTTCCGGGGTTTTCCCGGGTTCTTCCTCCACCATTAATACTGGCCACCATTAATACTGGCCGCCATCGTGTGCTGAAAAATGGCGTTAAACCCCACAACAACCGTTTGTCTTGTCTAGTCTAGTCTAATCTAAGGTGAGGTAATATGTGATAATTTAACTAAAGAGAAGAGAAGAGGAGGATTCTTTTGTTCATACTTAATGAGCCATACATCTAGATTTAAATATATATGCAGTTTAAGCATTAAAGATCATAACTGTCTTATGTACATACATAGAGATGCATAGACAACTACTGAATGTCTCTGTCATTGTAGTATGTAACAGGAATATGATACATATGGGTGACAGAATATTCAACAGTTCATGTATGTTCCATCCCTAACAATTTGCATAATTAACTTTAAAATCAAATTTAAAACAAGATAGTTTTTTAAACCTAATTTGTCTTGTTCGGAGTTCGATTTAGGCATTTCCTGATCATGCTTCGTCAATGAGTGCACACATGTATGCCTCAAACGAACACAGAGATGCTTTATGTACGTTAACTCAGCATAATAACTTGCAGGCATATTGCTTTATAACGGAAATAAATTCTATAATATGCTAAGAAACTATTCATCACGAATTCATTCTGCAGGTAAAACCCAAAAGTGCCAACAAAATTAGAATTTAAAAATTATCGCGTGGGAGGGATATGGTAGGACAAGCACTGTAGTTCAACGTAAATGGCGCAGCCAAATACCTTCATCTTTTCAAAGAATTTCTTTTCTAGATCTTGTTTGTAATATATATCGGATCTTGCACGTGTGCTCATTTCAAAAGGAATGTATGAAACAAGTTCAATTATTGCTACCTTTTGCTTGTCTTAGCGAGGACACAAATATAAAATTCCATGTATCGCAAGATGCATGAGGAGAAATTTCCGGCAGAAGTGCTGTAAATTGCCTTGCAAGTATATTCCGATTCCTTGGACATTACGCCATTGACCTATATAAGGACGTCATTGATAATATTCCGAGGTGTTATGGAACGAGTTAAGTATTCAATAAAGTATGTCTTTTCTCACCCATTCGACAGAGAACTCTAGCTGTTTCGCTAAACTTACTTTTCTTATCTCGGTCTAGTTATCTCAGACCAATCGTCTCAGTCAAGGTGTCCATGCGCTCAAAAATACTTTTAAAAAAACAAACCATTGTTGTCTTCTGCTGTGCCTGACGTAGTTGTTCTAAAATCAAACAACAACAACAACAACAACAAATATACAACAAAGACATAGTAACTTAAGGTCAATCCATCTTTGAGTACACACCATACAAAATCATTTCGAGGGAGCAAAGACACACACGCATACAATGTCGAGCTTTTTGGTATTTTTGCTACTTCGTTTCACACAGCATGGTCAATTTTATATTAAATGCAGACCTAGCTCAGTACATTTTCAGGTCATCGTCATTAAATGTAGCTAAAGCTACCTAATCAGTTTTAAATACTTCGTGTGAAACAAATCATATACTGTTAGCTACATTTAATGACGCTGACCTGAAAATTGACTGTGCTACATATATGACAAAATTTTCGATGCTGTGTGAAATGAGCTATGACAGAAAACACTGATCCCTGAACATATACTATAGACCTAGACACTTCATAGCCTCCCAGCTCTCTTAACAACTACGGAAAACTTAGCAACAGCCAGAAATGTGTTATGTCAAACATGCTTTATTCTAATTTTGTTAAGCATCTCCATGGTGCCCCATTTGAACCAAAAATATTCCTACAATATTTAATTACAAATAATGCATTTACCAGCAAGAACGAAATCATGTGTTCGTCAATACATTAATCCATAAGCAAATTTCACTGTAGCACTTGCCATATTTCCAAGACAGAAAAATAATTTTTCAAAGAATCCGTGAACTGGAAAGTTTAGCACATGGTTATCCGCCATAGTCCGTATTTGAAGGGTCTTTTATACACGGGGGTAATTTTACAATCAATATTCAGGATAACACAAGCATGTCACAAACAGTTTCATCTCCTCCAAAGAAAGGGAGAATTATATACGATAGTGACACAGATCAATAATTACCAGTGAATACCCCAAGCACAGAAACTCATACTACATGTAACTTTTCGTTATAAATATAGCCTATACACTACAACAGAGGTGTAGGCCCATTATCGTTTCATTATTTACAATATAAATTTCTAAATTGGAACTGATGAGAATGAAACATTTCCTTGTAGTAAATATCACCTCTTTATTGTTAATCTCATATAACATCCATATATTAAATGTGATAACTCCTCAATACTATGCAACGTTTAATGTTGTTATAATTTTTGGCTCACGCATAAAAACTGTGTACTTCAGATGACACAGTCACGCTACAGTCTTAATTAACATATTTGTATCAGTGCACCGCATGTAAACATTTGCGCTTGAGCTATATTGCACAAGTGAGAATATTTTTACTTTAAATGAAATTATTGGGTGAGAAAAAGAATCTACGTTGGGGTTTGCACCGAGAGAAGGAAGTCCCAGTCGCGGGGTTACATTATAATTCCCCCCCCCCCCATAACACAATTCAACATCAAAATATCAGTTTAATTGAAATATAAATTAGCCAAATTTATTGTTTAAAATTTATTGTTGCTATTATAAACACGCTTTAAAAACTGTAATTTTTAGAACACGTACAAAACATTCCAACAACGTGGTCAAACTAGAAAACACTTAGTCCAAAACTTTGTTCAATCACATTTAGCGCTCTCCAGTATATTTTTTTTCTCACAAACACACATTTCTTACTGGAATTTACTCAACACAATATTATAACTATTGTTAGATAAAATTATAGAAACGATACTTATAGTTCCCGAATGACGTCATCAGCAGTCATATTTGTGGTATGCTGACATATTTACCACTGAGTGTATATGATGTTTGGAAGCTTAAAACAATTTCATTGAATCTCAAGAAAATGTTACAACAGTACATGCCCAGAAAGCAAACTAGGCTTTATGTTAGTATCATTATCTGTAATTTACAAGCGGAGTTTGCTTCCGTGTGACTTGTTCAAAATGGTAAATGTTGGTGGTCGCATACAAGAAAAACTGCCAGGTTGCCCATCGCCCAGGTAAAATGGGGAGAATATCGTCTGCTATTGACCTTATCAGGAATCATCTATAACTTTCTGTTGGAAATTAAATCAACACATTTAGAAGCTTTCAGTGTATTCTACGTATATACTGATTCCTTTTCGCATTAGTTTCAGTGAAGGTATCAGCCAAATATTTAAAACATTTTCTTTCAAATGTCGTCTACGTTTCATCTCTTTATGGACTACATCACAATAGAAACACACGTGCAACGACGTTTTATATTAAGACAGTATTACTATAGAATGATTCACTTAAATATGTGGTAACTTAATGTGGATTGATTTAATGATTGACCTACTGGGTATTTTAGTGTGGATTGATTTAATGATTGACATACTGGGTGCCTTAGTGTGGACTGAATTAATGATTGACCTACTGGGTATTTTAGTGTGGATTCGTTTAATGATTGACCTACAAGGTACTTTATGTGGATTGAATTAATGATTGACCTACTGGGTGCCTTAGTGTGGATTCATTTATTGATTGACCTACTGGATACCTTAGTGTGGATTCATTTAATGATTGACCTACTGGATACCTTAGTGTGGATTCTTTTAATGATTGATCTACTGGGTATTTTAGTGTGGATTCATTTAATGATTGACCTACAAGGTACTTTGTGTGGATTGAATTAATGATTGACCCACTGGGTGCCTTAGTGTGGATTCATTTATTGATTGACCTACTGGATACCTTAGTGTGGATTCATTTAATGATTGACCTACTGGATACTTTAGTGTGGATTGATTTAATGATTGACATACTGGATACTTTACTGAGGATTGATTTAATGACTCACCTACTCGGTACTTTACTGTGGACTGATTTAATAATTGACCTACGGGGTATTTTAGTGTGGATTGACTTAATGATTGACCTGCTTTAGTTTGGATTGATTTAATGATTTGCCTACTGGGTACTTTAGTGTGGATTGATTTAATGATTGACCTAGTGGGTACCTTAGTTTGGATTGATTTAATGATTGACCTACTGGGTATTTTAGTGTTGATTGATTTAATGATTGACCTAATGGGTATTGTAGTGTGGATTGATGTAATAATTTACCTACTGGGTACTTTAGTGTAGATTGATTTAATAATTGACCTACGGGGTACTTTAGTGTGGATTGATTTAATAATTGACCTACTGGGTACCTTAGTATCGACTGATTTATTGATTGACCTACTGGGTACTTTACTGAGGATTGATTTAATGATTGACATAATGGGTACCTTAGTGTGGATTGATTTAATAATTGACATGCTTAGTACTTTACTGAGGATTGATTTAATGATTGACATACTGGGTACCTTAGTGTGGATTGATTTAATAATTATCATACCGGGTACCTTAGTGTGGATTGGTTTAATGATTGACCTACTGGGTACTTTAATGTGGATTGATTTAATGATCGACATAATGGGTACCTTAGTGTGGACTGATTTAATGATTGACCTGCTGTGTATTTTAGTGTGGATTGATTTAATGATTGACCTACTGGGTATTTTAGTGTGGATTGATTTAATGATTAACCTACTGGGTATTTTAGTGTGGATTGATTTAATGATTGACCTACTGGGTATTTTAGTGTGGATTGATTTAATGATTGACCTACTGGGTATTTTAGTGTGGATTGATTTAATGATTGACATACTGGGTACTTTACTGATGATTGATTTAATGATTGACATACTGGGTACTTTAGTGTGGACTGATTTAATGATTGACCTACTGGGTTCTTTAGTGTGGACTGGTTTAATGATTGACCTACTGGGTAATTTACTGTGGATTGATTTAATGATTGTCATACTAGGTACTTTAGTGTGGATTGATTTGATGAGTGACCACCTGCTGGGTATTTTACTGTTGATTGATTTAATGACTGACCTATAGGGTATTTTAATGTGGATTGCATAATAATTGACATACTGTGTATTTTAATGTGGACTGATTTAATGATTGACATACTGGATAATTTACTGTGATTGACTTAATAATTGACATGCTTAGTACTTTACTGAGGATTGATTTGACCTACTGGGTATTTAGTGTGGATTGATTTAATGATTGACATACTGGGTACTTTACTGATGATTGATTTAATGATTGACATACTGGGTACTTTAGTGTGGACTAATTTAATGATTGACCTGCTGGGTTCTTTAGTGTGGACTGGTTTAATGATTGACCTACTGGGTACTTTAGTGTGGACTGATTTAATGATTGACCTACTGGGTAATTTACTGTGGATTGATTTAATGATTGTCATACCAGGTACTTTAGTGTGGATTGATATGATGAGTGACCACCTGCTGGGTATGTTACTGTGGATTGATTTAATGACTGACCTATAGGGTTTTTAAATGTGGATTGCATTAATAATTGACATGCTGTGTATTTTAATGTGGACTGATTTAATGATTGACTTATTGGATAATTTACTGTGGATTGGTTTTAATGATTGACCTACTGGACACTTTAGTGTGGACTGATTTAATGATTGACCTACTGGGTACATTACTGTGGTTTGCTTTTAATGATTGACATGCTGAGTACTTTAGTGTGGATTGGTTTAGTGATTGACATACTGGATACTTTAGTGTTGATTGATTTAATAATTGACCTAGTGGGTACTTTAGTGTGGATAGAGTTAATAATTGACCTACTGGGTACTTTACTGTGCATTGGTTTTAATGAATGACATACTGGGTACTTTACTATGGATTGATTTAATGATTGGCCTACTGGGTACCTTAGTGTGGATTGAGTTAATGAATGACTTACTGAGTACCTTAGTGTGGATTGATAAATGATTTAAGAATTGGGTACTTTAATTTGAGTATATTTATTGTTTAAAGTATTGGGTACTTTAGTGTGGATTGATTTTATTGATTGAAGTACTGGATACTTATGTGTAGGGATTGATAGTTAAAGTACTGGTACTTTAGTGTGGATTGATTTGCGGATTTAAGTATTGGGCACTTTAGCGTGGATTAATTTTATGATGGAAGTATCGGATACGAAAGTGTGGAATGATTTGTTGATTTAAGTAACTGGTACATTAGTGCGGACTAATTATTTATTGAAGCATTGCGTAACCAAGTGTGGATTGATTTACTGACCGAAGTATTAGGTACTTTAGTGTGAACTGATAACTGAAGTATCATGTACTTTAGTGTGGATTGATTTATTGATTTTAGTATTGGGTACTTAAGTGCGGATTTATGCATTGATTGAGGTAATGGGTACTTCAGTGTGGATTGATAAAATGATTTTAGTATTGGGTATTTAAGTGCGGATTTATGTATTGATTGAGGTATTGTGTACTTTAGTGTGGATTGATTTGCTGATTTAAGTATTATGGACTTTAGTGTGGATAAATTTATTGATTGAAGTATCGGGTACTTTAGTGTGGACTGATTTATTGAATGAAGTATTAGGTACTTTAGTGTGAGTTGATGATTGAAGTATCGGGTACTTTAGTGTTGATTGATTTATTGCTTTTAGTATTGGCTATTTTAGTGTGGATTTATTTTCTGACTTAAGTATTATGTACTTTACTGAAGATTCACTAATGCGTGCAAGTATTGGGTACGTTACTGTGTATTAATTGTTTTTTGTTTAATGGCATATCAACCCACGATAGACTGTATCGTGCCGGAGGAAAAATAGTAAAGTGCACTACCCAGATACATACTACTGCAGTCAATATCATTAGGTCTCGACGGGATTTTACTTTTTTGTCGAGAGTTCGGCAAGATAGAATTGTGCCACTTCGGCCCCTACATTGCTCTGGAAAATATATGTTAGTTAGTTTTCATGCTCGTAACGTAATCGTCAAGTGTTAATTGCCTCCGTTGTAAGAAGTCGCGCTTTTATTAACTAATACGGCGGAAATTCAAATTGTCCGTTTTCCAATGTGCAGTTAGGATGCCAAACTCGCTACCAAAAGAGTACGGATTCGAATCCTACCATCAAATCAGCTCCAGGTCGACTATAGTATTCGCACACTCTCCCATTAGTTTGTACCCCAATACCGATTTAAAAAATGAAAACCAGCAAAGATATAAAAAAAAATGCACAAAACTTAAGTCATTTCATTCACTGATTTATAATTTCTAACTTGACTGTTGCCATGGGTTCTCTAACACTGACGAATTATTGGCGATTCAACGCAAACGGATAGCAGTCATACTGCTCGCTATCCTTTTCTGGTTTCTAGAATAGTCTATTGCAGTAAAATCTATGTCGTCTGCGCCAAATATTTGCAATGTCTGATTATAATATTTTTTAACAAATTGAACAAATAAATATGAGGAATTCTTTAATAAATGTGTTCAAAGATATGTAAATTAATAATTTACGGAATTATTAATATTTCCAAAAGCTGTGAACCACATCACATCTGCTGCTTGAAAACAAAGACTGGCACAAGCAAATATGGCTAACATGTTGCTAAAGAAACTCCCGTTTGATACGAAACGCCAACAAGTTGAAAGTGTTTGGGACCCCCTGGCAACAATCAGGTTAGAAAATATAAGTAAATGACTAAAATGAGTAAGCTTTGTCAATTTTTATATCCTAGATGACTTCTGTTTTTAAAACAGGTGGGGGTAGGTTTACAAAGAAACGGGATGGTGTCTGAATACCAAGACTTGTTTTGGAGCATGGCGCTTTACTCCAATTTCCACTGCAATAAAGAATCTATTAGCGTTGATGTGCCATAAAAAGCCAAAGAAAATAAACCACTGTTTAGATTTGAACCCACAACTTTCAAGAGATAAATCGTCTAGCTGTGCAATGTACCCACACTTAGCATGGAGTACACTTTAATTAGCATTTGTTTTGAAACATACTTATTGTAACACTGACTCTGCTAGCAAATGTCTAAGACAAACTAAGCAGACATGCAAAACTATCATATCACGTTTTAAGTTTACCTCAACTTCTATGCATAACACTAAATTCTAAGTTACAATTACATGAATCACACACACACACACACACACACACAAATATAAATATATATATTAATCGACTGTGACTAAAATAACCCTTTCTAAGAATACTTTAAAAGCCTTTAAGCTTCTTTGCGTCGACCATATTAACCCTAAGCTAATTATCAGGAATTGTCATGTCAAGCAAGAACAAACTTCCACACAAGGCTATTCTAATTCAGTAACACGACCACCTGAAAATCAATACAACTGGTAATAACTCCCAGACTTTGCTATAAACAGTCAGCTACAGCACATCTGTTGCTCAAGAATACAGTTCTGATACATATAATTTATTGATCGATTTGTGGATGTTAATGCAATAAAATTGTTCTTTTCTTCTGACAATCATCTGGAATGTAGCTTGGGATGATTCTCACTTGTTCTGGCGACACATGTGGTTGTTTGATTCAGACCAAGTCATGTACATTATATAGTCATATACGTACATGTTGAACAGTTATACAAATCAGTCCATTTTAATATGTGAGACTGCGTGTGCGCATGACACAGTGCGTGTGACTTTTGCATACGTTGAGGACCACGTTGCCCATGGGTCTCTCTCGTGACCAGCAGCGTAAACCTCGTTCAATAGAGATTGTTTTCATCATCATTATTATTACTACTACTATTATCATATTTTTACAAAATGGACTTTATTGTGATTGTTAAGGTGGAGAGAATAATTTGGATAAAAGGTTAAATCATGGCTACTTTATACATATAAATTCATGATTATTTTCTGTGATATCACCCAGCAATTTACGGCGATTAATTGTTGTCTTGTAGAAGTCATTTTCTTTCACAAAATAAAGTACTTCACATGTGGGTGGGACTTATTTGTTAAAGTAATTCACATCGTTAATAGAAATTAATCCAATAAAGTCACAAAGCGAGCTCATTGAACGGTTAATGTTACTAGCATGCATGGATATTTGTATGACCCCTGTCGCATTGAGACTATTTCGAACTCAGTAGATTCCTCCTCCCAATTGAATTTTTTTAGAATGCATAATTTGATGATTCAAAAATGTATATTTTCAATTGCTACGTATATCTGATTATATATATATATATATATATATATATATATATATATATATATATATATATATATATATATATATATATATATATATATATAGAGAGAGAGAGAGAGAGAGAGAGAGAGAGAGAGAGACAGACAGACAGACAGACAGACAGACAGACAGATATTTTAATTTAATTGTTTGTTTTTTTTTTGTTTTTCTTACATGCTATTGTAATGTAAATTTATTCACTAGAGATGATACTTTTTCAGAAAATTGTTTGACCTTGACTGTTAGTTTATA
This sequence comes from Sinohyriopsis cumingii, assembly GCA_028554795.2. Taxonomy (NCBI): domain Eukaryota; kingdom Metazoa; phylum Mollusca; class Bivalvia; order Unionida; family Unionidae; genus Sinohyriopsis; species Sinohyriopsis cumingii. The sequence goes on from CM068825.1 coordinate 105,650,352, forward strand.
AACAACAGGCGTTGATCTAAATTTTGACCTGGATTCAGAATTAGTAAACAAAGTTCTATTTTATTTTAAAATGATTGGTTTTTGTCAAGGTCATGATGGGACTACGTGGGTTAAGAAGTAAACACTTTGTAAAAAAAAATTATTCTGGGAATAAAATCATTGGTCTAATCGAGGCTATATTCTGTGTATGTGATAAAAAAATGATCATGTGACCCCCCCCCCCTTCTGATTTCGCAACTTGGGGGGAATTTCGAAACTGCTTCTTATGATACAATATAATCTTTGTTTTGGGCTTTTCATACTGATGTCAAGTTAATTTGTTGTAGCCAGATTTGAGCTATAATAATTCTTCAGATCAGCTGGATTTCAAAAGGATTATTTCTTTATTCTCTGGAAATATTTTGAGGAGTGCTCACACATAAATTTTGGAAAGACATTGCTTACAAATTTAATTTGGATTTCCAACACCGGAGTGCCATTATTTGTATTTCTACAAGGAACTGTAGATAAGCACAATACTGACTACAGCATACGTCATCGTCATCCATCTTGGATTTTCCATCAGTATTCGATCTTGAAATTATTAGAACATTTATTACTAGGACGTTTGTAATTTAATTCGTGGATTATTCTTAGATTATTTTTGGATCTGATTCTTGAAACCGTAAGTTCTTCTCCTTTTTTCATTTTTACAGAATTTTCCAGGAAAATAAATTATTTTTTAAATTTTAAAAAGCTTGTCGTTTTCACTCTTTCTGTGTTACTGTTTATTCGAGCCTAAACACGTAACACAATTTAAACAAAAATAAGGAACCGCAATTCATCCCCAAAACACTATAAAAAATTTCTACATGCATTCATTCTCGACAAACAAGCAGAAAAATTGCAAAACGAATTTAAAACTTCTCAAGTTTGCCAAGCATATCATCAACTTTATTATAATAGGTACTTAACCGAATTACCTAATTACAAAGTAGAGGTCACATGAAGGTGATTGGGCTTATATTAACTGTCGTAGTTTATAGACTTTAACAAAAAAATATCATATGTCAATCGACTTATTAATTAAAAAGGTATGGGTAGTCACCTAACTAGGTAGAAAAGGTCATATGAAGGTAAGAATAGTCTCGTATTAACTGTCAGGGTCAAAAGACCTGCATAAAATTATTATATGTTAATTGATTAATACAAGCTTAATACGTTTCTTTTCCATCGTTACTTGATAAGTGGATCCAGCAGGACTCGGTTATGTTGGTCAAGTTTTTAATAATTCGCTCATCTTCTACATGAAAGAGATACTTTGTGTGCGGACGACTGCTCGTTTATTGACTTAAGGGACTCATAAACTGTAAAACACAATTGATCAGCGAACAACGCCGTTTTATATCTGCAACTGTCAAGAGAGGAGCAAAGTTCCCATTTTTCATTCGGTCAGTTAGAATCCTCTTACCGTATACCGTATAGGGTGATATTCGTGGAATGCTTGCATATATAATGGGACTGATTTAATATGTACCAGACAAAAAGAACATCTGATACACGATTTTAATCCTAACACGAAAACTACTGCCGATGAATTCGTGGATCAATGACATGCACATGTGCCAGTTATAAATACACTTGTTGTTTGGGTTGTTGTTGTTGTTAAACTCTTCGACTGAGGAAGTGAAAACAGAACATTTCTGTGTGTTTTCGATATTAATTTATCTCACTAAAGGGCATATAAGCCCAGCCGATCAGAAATTACCTTGCAAGTGACGATAGCTTTAATCTATTTATTGACGTGCATCAGACACGCAACACTGTTTGGGTCTGCTAGGACTAAGCACGCTTTAAGGTCTTTTTCTCTGTCTAAAGAATCATTCGTGAAAGACAGCTAACGTTTGGAGGACCTTTCAATAAATCAGAAATTTAAATGACAACTGAGGGCGTGTTCGATTGAGAAGTATACAGATTTTCTAGTCGGCTACATCGATGATAGTACCTAAATAATGTGTTAAGCAGGTACTTACGTAACTTAATGGATAGAAATTACTGCCTAAATCATCTTTATTCCCACCATTAAGTTCTTTGCTGTCCTTTTCTGAGAATTCTGTAAGCTACTGCACTCTTTAAAATCACTTAAGTGTCGCTATAAATCATGGTACTTATTAACAATATGGGTTCCATATAGATACATAGTACGCACATCAGTATGACCTCCATCTAGTTGGATATTACGTATAACAGTATGGTTTCTATCAGGTTGGATATAACCATCTCCAATTAATACCGAAATAATCAGGAAAACAGTTTATTTTCCTGTTCAATATGTTGTGTTATTCACATAAGACTGTCAATTAAAACATATCAACGACTTTGAAAATTTCAGTGTTACGCAAATCGTTCTGTTTCAAATGCGTTATCTGTAACTATGACAACAAACTGGAACAGATCTGTCAAGCTTTTTATGCTCCGCTACATACACCCATCAATACTCCACGCTATCGATTGTTGGTCATCCACAATTTGGCATGGTTTTTGAGTTTCTTATACTTCTAACAAATATCAATTTTGTTTTCGAAACTGTTGTTATACAGATGTACATTCAGCAATAATAATTTATGCATAAATTTATCAGTGTTTTTTTTAAAGAAAAGGTTTTTTGTGTGTGCAATATTACCTTGTATTTTCTAATACAACGATAATAAACATTTGATCCAAACACACATATTTCGTAAAGTTTTGTCTTTTTAAAAATTTTCTTTTGAAGATATTAATTATATGGATTGTTAATACCATATGAACTTCTTAAAATTTGTGATCGATCATGTACACTAGCGGTGGATCATCGGCTGTAAAAGGGAAGTAAAGTGCCGGATTAAGGCTTTCCAGGGCCCTAAACACTGAAAATACTATGGTGCCCCCACACCCTTACAAAGTGTGAAACTGAAAAAAATACACCAAAAGACAAACCCCAATAATTCCAAATAAAAATATTTGTTCGTGCAGATCGACATGGTCATATATAATTCATTCAATTTTATCATCAACAATTTATTTGAATATTTTTCTGGTGCCGCTGGTGTGCCCTAAGCACGTGATAAGTGTGCTTAATGGGCAATCCGGCACTGGGGAATTAAAGATCGGTGTACTTTGTATAAATAAATGTTCATTTAAATTTTCTTTCGAACATATTAATTATATGTATCATTATTACCATCTGGAGTGTTTACGTGTTTTTGATCGATCATGAAACACACACGGTTGGTGTTCGACTATAAAAGGGAAGTAAGAGATCGGTGTATTTTGTATAAATAAATGTCCATTTTAAGTTTTAGTAATCAATGCTGAATGCATCATATGAACCCTTTGATTAATTAACATGTTAATGAAAAGTAGACATGCATGCTTCATAATAATTATTCGCGTAATTAACAAATGATTTTGTGCCAAGGAACATTGCGAAACGTGGTCGTATGAACGCAAACAAATAACACAGTATATAACACATAATGAAACTCACCATTTTACGGGAACTTGGGCAAGATGCAAGTCTTCTTCACGGCCTGTTCGTTGAAGTCTGCAGATGAGATCGGCTACACGATTGTGAGGAAACTGTAGAGTGTTAAAAATGATGAATACTGTTGAAAATCAATGCCTCACCTGAGTTACAATAGCGCTACATGTATGCAGTGCGCAACTACAGGCCACTACTGAATGTCGCAATGCGGAACAACGAGTCGCGCGCAACTGGAAGAATACAAACGATTCTCGTATGGCAATTGGTGTTGATCTCAATAATACCGCACTCCGAATATGAATCATAATGTGTCATGTTGTGTTGTCCATTTCTATCACTCATGTCGATATTTTTCTGTTAGAGTTCTTATTCCGCCATGTTGAAACAGTAATAGGAGAAACAGGGCTTTTGCAGCCGTGTCTTAAATCCCACGAGAATATTGATTTTTCACTAATTTCATGTATTCCACAATTGCAATGTGTGTTCGAGTGTGAATAATAATAATAATAATAATAATAATAATAATAATAATAATTATAATAATTATAATAATAATAATAGTTATAATAATAATAATAATAATAATAATAATAATAATAATAATAATAATAATGATTATTAGTATTATTATAATAATAATAATAGTTATAATAATAATAATAATAATAATAATAATAATAATAATAGTTATAATAATAATAATAATTATAATGACAATAATAATAATTATAGCTAATGTCTAATGTAGCATCGTAATAATTTAGTCATTGGCATTTATTTATTATATTACGTAGTATCTTCATTACATATAGGGGAAGTATATTAATTGTGTTTGGGCATATCTAAATTAGAAGGTAGGGGATGCATTCTTGCCATGGAGACATAATTGTGTAGATATAAATTAAATGTATGTGTGAGTGTATGTAGGCCCTATGTCCGACTGTTGAAGTAAATTGTTATATTATCGTCACAGACATTAAAATAGTCACGAGTAATATTGCTACATTCTTAACGTAATTCCGACTCTAAACTAATCTGTCTTTACCTCTATGTACGTGCGCGTGTGTGTGTCTGTGTTTGTTTTAACATTGTTTGCTCCTCTGTAATAACGCCACTGTATGGTATTGTTTAATGGTTGTTTTTTTTCTGTTTTAGAAATTTAAGGAAAATAATCTAAGCTGTCTTGTTACACTGAAGGATTTCTATTGAATTAATCCAGTACAATAAAAGCTCTAATGACCATATAGTATAATGTTTACATCATCATTTTTATATTATAACAATTCTTCAAGAAAAAGATTCTGTATAATATATCCATAATTTTTCCGTATAAAAAGTCAAACAATCAAAGGTGCCAAATTTCACTCTTAAATATCAGACTTTCCACAAAACACAGTGTTAAGTATATCTAGTAGACTAGTCATCATGCAACTTTATTCTGCTATTAGGTGCGGTGTAGAGTCGACGTCTGAATTTGGATTAATAAATGAATGTGGGATAGTAGATCTCATACGCCATTTGTCTCTTCGCTTGTGTTACATGAAGTGGGGACTTGTGCTAATACGTTTTCATGTCATCTTCCCTTTTGTTTGATTTATTTGCAGCAGATAAATTGTATGAAGCGCAAGTCAGCAGATTTATAAAATTTAAATATTTTATATAAAGCAAACTCTTTGTGAGATTCTAAATATATCCCGATCCCTAATAATTGTATATAAAAAATAAGGAAAACGTTATGCAGAGCAAACAAGCCCCTCAGTTATTTATAGATTTATGAGACACAGACTGAATATAAATCAAAAGGATAACCAACCAGTTTCCAACTATGTTAATAGTGCAGGTCATTTATTTACGGATAGCTTTAATTTTCCAATGGGATCAATAAAAAAGAAAGTCACGGATAAAGTTACCAGATTAAAATGTTGTAGACAATGACGTCGATTAGTCAGGAAGAGTAGTAAACCGTACATCATTGCTATATTCACAATGCAACACAATGTAACTAATCTTAATAGAGACGACTACATGAAAATTTAACAAAGCCTCCAGAAAATAATATTTCAGCATAAAAGTGGGACCACTTATTGTAGAAAGAAAGAAGAATTTTGGCGCTATTCTGGTTAGGATCAGGTAAAAGAACGAGAGTGATTCCTATACAGGGCTCTTGCAAAACTACATCGAACCTTAATTTTAATTTTAGCAACACATGTGTATTACAAAATACAAATAACAAGCAAATTAAATGAATTCAACCTTCCATGTTGAGATCGCCAAAACCATACAGTGCTGAAATATGACGACAAGCTTTAATTTGTGACAGAGCTATAGTTGAATAATGGAAACTAAGTTTCTTGTATTCCATCTCGAAGACAATTAGAGTGTAAATTAACAGAAAATGGGAAAAATGTGTCAGTCATTTTGAAGATATGGACTTGACTGTGATACGCGAGATAACAAATCGAGAAGCTTATGTGTGTGTGTGTGTGTGTGAGAGAGAGAGAGAGAGAGAGAGAGAGCAGGTTAAAATCTTTTACTTAACAAGTATAAACACATCATGTACGATGCATAATTTTAATATACTTTAGTTTTTCCAAGTTTTAAACTCAATTATTTTACAGTAAACCGCTTCACTCCAAATTCTGACCTTATTTGATAATGTGGCAAATTTTTACGTCATGCTTCTCTTATAGACCACATTGCTCTTCATGCAATTTAAAACAAAAAGAGCAACTAAAAACGACTTTTTATAACGACGTGAAAGGTCAGTTAGTGTGCTAACTCTAAGTCAGAAGAAAGTGTCACAAACTGAAGAATCAAACAGGCCTCAGAATGCATTAACATCCCAACACAGGCCTCAGAATGCATTAACATCCCAACACAGGCCTCAGAATGCATTAACATCCCAACACAGGACGAGGTTAAGATGACGTCCTTTTAGCTGCATATAAAAAGCCGTGACGAATTTCATTGTTTTGAAAAGTGTGCTTAACTACTGCACTCCACACAAGGGTTTTTTGTCATTTCCGCTGCTCTGCGTTTCAACTTTATGTAAAGGATATTCACTAAAATACTTTCATCAGAACTTATCTGGACATTTGTTTTTTCTCACAGGCATCTCTTCGCCGAATTCCGAGTATTGTAATGCACATTCCATTCAGAGTATCCTTACACTTCTTTGGGAAACAAACATATGGTGTGTTGCCGATGCATCAAGTCTGAACCTCATTTATCCGTATTATTTGTATTGTACACATTTTTGTTATGGACAAGTTAGTTTAGTGATACTCGTTGGATAGTCATGTCGTTTACACAGAGAAAAACGAACTAAGCATAAGTGACCAATGCTTCAAAGAGGATTTTAGTGACCAATGCTTCAAAGAGGATTTTAGTGTTTTACGGCACAGGAACACAATAAAGCATTTTTAAAGATCATCTTTTTTAATGATAGGTAACCGTTATAAAAGCAAAGATGTAAAGTCAGGTTGTTTTATTATTTTTACAATGGTAAAACAATTAAAATATCACTTGAGCAACAAGACCTTTGTATGTTTTTGTCTTCTGTTGTCTTTGGGGTTTTGTTTCATTTTCTTAATGTTTTGTTTGTTTGTTTAGTTTTATTTCTGTTGATGTTTAACGGCACAACAGCACATCTAGGTTATCCAGTGCCATGGCAATTGGAGAAAAGTGCATTCTCTAAGGACTCACCACAGCAGCCGATCCTAGCTGATTGAATTGTAGAATTCGAACCAACACCCTTTTGGACGCGAACCCTACATGTGAACCACTGATCTGCTGAGGTAGAGCGTCGGACTCTTAATCCAAGGATGGCACCTTGGCCAACCAGCTGCCTCGGTGTGTCATTTGGAAAGGTACATTTTTCCCATTTCCTCCAGATGATATAGCTAAATGTGTCTATTAAAAATGAATGGGATGGATTTGGACTGAGTCAAATTTTGTAAAACAAAAGCAATTAATCGTTTGTTTAAGTGGCAGCGGATTAAATATTTGTACCACTGTTTATACTCAAGCCTGCTAATCCCAGATCAATTTACCAGCTGAACTTTCCAACAGAAAAGTCCGTGTACTAACACAGCAGATAAAGACCTTCCTTCAATATTTAACAGCTTCTTCCTGTATGACAGATGGTCACTCTGAAAGCCGAGATACAAGTTAATATTCGTTTAATATTTACCTTTTTTATACGGAAACCTGTCCTCTAGTTTGATATTTTTCCAATTCACTGACGTTTATTTATTTATTTATTTATTTATTTATTGTGGTGGTGGTGATGTGCTTGCGCGCGCGTGTGTGTGTGTGTGTGTGTTTGTGGTACGACATCAGCGAAAGGGCCACAAAGTCTCCCTTTATCATATACATTTCTTTTATATCGCTTAAAAAATTACTCTCTTAATTTTACATTATGTCTACAGATACGGGAGTGGTCTTAACAATGGTCTCCTAAGACACTTAAGGTAATTTATAGAAAAATAATCTGATTTTTTCCAAAATAATAATGCACAGATGGTGATTTTTGCTCAGATGGTGGTGGCGTTGAGGGTCTGCTCTGTAATAATAATAATAATAATAATAATGTCATACTAATAATGCTATTTGGAATGAAGTTCTACACTTTAAAAAAAGCAAATCAGTTTAAATCACCGTTGTAGAATCGATTAACTGACTATTAACTGAGGATGCTGTTGAAGTGTACTACCCATCTTTGAAGTATACCCACTCTTGAAGTATACTTTATTTTATCATTGATCAGCGTGGTGATATCAGAACTCAGTATTGGACATGTTCCTGATGACTGTGGTCCGTGGGGTGTCTTCGAAGCATCATATAATTTCTTCATGTCATTTATGTCGGCATACGACTGAATCTCATCTGTCTTATTGTTCAACCATGAGTCTTCTAATCCTCTCAGTTTGCATTGGACAGTCCACTTGGTGTTGTTTAGGACTGCGTTCTTAGATGATGAAGTGCTGTCTTGAAGCATTCTCTTTATGGCAACGTTCTTCTCAGCCAACAAATATTGATATGTACGTATGGTGGGACCGAAGGTTAGTGACGCAGTTGCTTACACAGAGTATCTGAAGTATCCAAAGGATTCCCAGTTTTCCGTAATATTTTCGGGAATTTATATCAGTTATATTCATTTAGCTGTAAAATTCTTTGACAAATGCACGTTTCACTTTCTCCTGTATCAACTTCAATACGTTAAGCTTTTGGGCACCTACTGTCTTGTGGTCGTCTACCAGGATAATAAGCTTGGAAAGCATGTGATCTTCAATCATTTTGCACTTGTCAATTTGATCTCTAATGGTTTTGCACTTGTTCATGAAGAAATCTGCAAATAGGTCCGGAATTGCAACTGGAGAGAAGGTTGTTGGGAGTAGTGTAAAGTTGGCGTTGAATAATGTGGTTGCTTAGACTAAAGGTTGACGATTGAAGAGAAATTTAAATTAATTTGTTTAAAGTGACAGTCGAGTTTTCAAATCAGAGTGAAAGAAAGGACAAAAGAGACACAACTAGAATTGTTCTCCCTGTTCTAAGCTAGCAGGCTTTGAAACAATACTTCTTTGTCGCTATAGTGTTTATTTAAGTTAATATAAATGTTGTTCAAGATCGTTTAATCTAGTAGAAAATGTAGTGTGAAGCGCCGAGGAGTGGTCATTTCAAGCAATAAATGAGGGTCTTTCATAACGTGGGTGGGTAGACTGGCACGTATCACATGATGGTATTATGTTCAGCAACAATGGCGGTTGCAGCAGTTACAAAAAATCTAATAGATCTCGTTTCCCAAATGAAGCAGATGAAGAAATACATTCCAACAGGACAGGTAATGCATGATGAACACAATAAAGTGGACAAAGACAGTCAAAAAGCATATATATAATGAAAAAGCACAAAATATACGGCAACTGCGTCAAGCATGCTCAACAGTATATATTTTAAGATCGATGTATTGGCTAGGATCCCAATAGCCTGGCAACTTGTAATAATTATTCTGTTCTGTTTGGGGCATGAATTTAATTTTAACTAGAACCCGATTGTTCACATTTAGAATAGACAGAAAGGGCTCGATGCTAACGTGAGGTTATAGCGGTAAAGTGTCAAAAGTAACATGCACACGGAGAGAGTCTTTTAGAAAGTTGTGGTCAGTTTGAAACATGTGTAATAAACTGATATTTTTCAGAAAAGTTATTAATAAAGGCGGACTAGAAAAGGTTTTCTGACTTCTATGGGACTGATAAGATATTTGGCGGGTAAAGTAGTAATCTTGAACGAGTGTGTGTTCCCAGGCTGAATTCATGGGTTTTCGAATAACTCGCCTCATAGAACTAAGCAGTCTAAGTTCTGCGTGGAGACAAGCTGTTGACTCCGGGAAGTAATAAGTATTTCTCATCAGATTATCCTAAAGGACGAACGTCGAACTTTGAGGTCACGGGAAGAGAGATTCAGCCTGATAAGAAGGTACGAATCTCGGATAAAGCACAATGTTAGTATCAATTGCACGCAATGTATATTCATTGAATTCATTGATGTAATTTTGCAATTATTGTTGAATTTATTCGTTTTAAATTCATAATTCAATGTTTCCTTGAATTCAAAAACAATAACCGCATGTTTCATGATTTGCGTTGCCAGAATATCTTATAATATTTCGTTATATCAATGAGTTAAGTTTTAGAGGTTTGGGTTGTTAGAGAAATCATGGATTGTAAACTTTCAGTCATTTCTTCTAACGCAAATTGTGTTAATATGTAAATTATCTGTCTTAAACGATTTGTGTCATTTATGCTGAGGATTGATTGTTCTTTTTCAGAACATCTGTGTCAAGGAATCGCTTATCAGCAGTGTAACCAAGTAGGACAAGGAGTGAAGTCCATGAAATCGTCTTTTATTAAGTTGTGAGTTCTCTTCAACCAAGAATCGAGTTATCGTGTGGCTAATTCAATTGATAATTTAGAGCCCAGCGGAGAAAATGTTGTCAGACAGGGATCTAATTATGTCATGGTCCTCGTTTAAGAATACAGTAGCCGCTAATAGGATATAGATTTATGATAATAGGTTGTTGTGTATTAAGTGTTGAATTCGATAGACTTTATCTGCCGCAAATAGAGAATGTGAATCTCAGTTGATCCCAAGAGAAGACAAATCTGCCATGCATTTGGGTTAGGTACTATATTTTATTTTTCAAAGTAAAGAAAATAGCTCTACACATACCTGACTGTACAGTATGAAAGAGGGTATAGTCCTCAGCTAAGAGGTCGATGACTCGCTCAGGCTAGTAGTAAAAAGAGATGGAGAAAAAGGAAAGAGACGGAAACGTCAACCAATCGCCAGTAGCGATTTCAGAAAGACATAAAGCACTAAATGATGATGTCATGCCTGGCAATCTGAGTTCGATCTGTCACTCAATCATTTGATGAAATTTGTTTTGTCAGTAACAGAACGGCTACATGAAATGTGCATAATTTTGTAACTATTTCTGACAGAAAGCGAAACCTTCACACGTCAGCTTTGTTGATGCAATTTATTAAATTGTTGTATTTTAATGACCGGGGCGTGTGTTATTATATTTATATATCTCTGTTCACATATATGCATGCTTGGTCACACGGGGGATTTGCTGGTCTGGTTAGCAAAAGGATCAATATCTTACTCAATATCTGATGACTAATTGTAATGTTGTCTAAAGATTTTATATCTCTTCGTTTGTAACTATCATATCGTCTGATTCCTATCGACTACATAATATGGTTCAAAGTCGATAAAACTGGTTCAGAAATGACAACGATATTTAATTTGGACTTGTGTGTTTTCCTGCATCAAATTCAAGGTTTTCTACTATAGATGAAATCGATGCGTTTGTATTCTAAAGTACTATCATGGGAGCTTAGAATAACTATGCATTCATAATGGGAGATTTTAATGCCAAATTTCATAATATCTATGATTCATTGGAAAAAGACGAGTTCCTTGATAACACTTCGATTTTGGTGTCTGTTACGTGGAGTTTGTTTCGATGTGTATAAAATGCCGAAGAAATTGGTAACATTATATGATAAAATAAATGCTGTTGGGAAAATAGTGATATACATGTGTAGAAATAATAATTTTAATACATTAATTGGAAGATGTGGCGACGAATCAAGAGTTGGTTCTGATCTACATATTTTCCAAATACACGTTATTATTTTGTTTCTAGCAGCACTGAACTCTGATATTATCTGCGTACATGAACTTTATCCACCTTTAGAGTTAATTACTCCTTGTTAATGACTGGTTTTAATTTGTACCAAAACACTGGTGACAATTTAATAGATTATTACAAAAATCGAGTTGGCAAGAAAGAAAAAAACAAAGCTACTTTTCTTTAAAGTATTGATATTCGTCAGCTTAAAGAGACAGTAAGGATATTCGCGATGCACTATGTAACCTTTATATTAGCATCTTTTTAATGACTCTGCATCAGAATGCCTTGTAATAAATATTAGCAATATAATTTGTAATACGATTGACAAACGATGGTTTGAAACTAAATGACTAACTTCCCGCTGTAAATATCACCATGCAAGAAATATATATATATCAATAACCAAACAGAAAAAAATATGAAAGATCTTAAACATAAAGAAATAGGGCAGATCTTATCCATCCTTTTTATATTTTATATGGATCAAGCAGTCCCTTACAATCTTTAATGCCATTTAACATCTGCCATAATGGTACAGCCATCCAAAATTCTGCACACGCTTTATTGTGACGTCATACAAGGATTCTCAGACGATTCCTATGCAAAACAGCTTCCCAACATTTCGAGCTAAATAAAGCTCTTAGTCAGGGGAATGGACACTTTACATCCACAAAACAAATACCAAACACAAAAGACAAGGGAAATTCTTGACTCCCATGTCTTTCACTGGTGGGAAAATAAACAAAGAAAGGAAAAAGATGGAAAAAAGAAAGGAGATAAAATTAACTAAATGGTCCTTAATATCTATGTTAAGCTGCCATGAACCCAACAAAGTTCTACAACAAACTTACAGGAAGACATTATCGTTTCTATCGAGTAGAGAACCAAAGTGCTTTTCCAGGTTTGGAACAAAGGACGAACACCATGCGTGACGAAACTTCGATGCCACCACTTATGCCACGGTAATGTTTTTCATGTAAGTATTAAGAACTTATACCAAATGGTGTAACATCACAATGGATAACAGTTTCAAATAATAATAATAATAATAATAATAATAATGATAATACATGTAAAGAGTTCCAGAATATTCACTTGGGTAAATAGTATCGCAAAAAATGCATACGTTTGTTAAACCGATATCTTTCTGTAGTTTTCATAAGACTGCATTAGAAAGATTAGACTTTTTCATTTAGCCCAAACTTCTAATACGTTTTCAATAGTAGTATCCATTATTGCTCCATAAGCATGTGTTCTATATCGGTCCACCCCAGGTTATATGAAATCGAAAGCATCTCGATGAACTTGACTGGATGACCAGTATGTTTGCAAATTGGACAGCCTATAGTCTTTGCAGCAATATCTGCCTAGATCTGTGGTATTGTTTTCAATTAACTAGTCACGCACCATATAGTCATTCAAACTTTTAAATCTACGATCCGCAACCATGTAAACGTCTTTAAATATACCCTTTAGAAGTTCAGAGGATTCAATCTGATGCCAATGTTTCCGAATGATTGTAGTTTGAGGGCGTTTAGGTGGAAATTATCCACGCATATGACGCATTTCATGGTTTTCTTGATTTTAATTTTCAGGATAGCTCCTCTATGGGGGGGGGGGGGGGGCAAGTCCTGCTAATAACCTCCTTGAAGTGGCTATTTCTGTATCCTCTCCTTCTAATGTGTCTTTTTGAGCTCTCAGAGACTCTTTAACAATGTAGCTAGTTTGGAGCATACGCGTTTTTTTTTTCTAATGCACACGTCCCAAGGTTGATTTTTTTAAATTACATACTTAGGGTGGCGGCTGTTTGGGAGTATATACAGGTGAGAGTCAGTTGTTTTTTAATAAAGGTAAGTTTATATATTCCCCTTCAGGAGGGCAGACTGGCTATCTGAAACGATGTTGGACCTGTTTGATGACTCCGACGTAAATTTAAAAATAAATCTGCACAAGCTTAGAGGTCTATACATGGTCTTGCTGAAGAGCGTTTTGCTCTCGTCTTCCCAAGAAAATAATGGCATACTACGGTGCCATTTTAGTGTCCATTGCAGTTCCATTCATTTTTTATGAAGGTGTGGTTGTTGAACACAAAACCTGAAGAAGATGTGTTAAGAGTGTGGCCAAATAGTATTAGGGGGTGGGGGAGAATCAGGTAGACTGCCAAATATTTCCTTGAAGTCTGTGATACCTTCTTTGTGTGTGATGTTGATGTATAAGGAACAGATGCCCATAGTGACGAGGAGAGTATCTCCTGGAAGTTTAGGTTTTGGTGCTTTTTTTAGATAATCTGTTTTACCATGAATATATGAAGGTAGATTTACCATGAAAGGCCGAAGGTGATAATCGACGAAATCAGAATTTGTTTCCTGGGGAAGGTAGCTTACGGAAATGATTGACTTCAACGGGCTCCCTTCGTTGTGTATTATATATATTCTCTCTCTCTCTCTCTCTCTCTCTCTCTCTCTCTCTCTCTCTCTCTCTATATATATATATATATATATATATATATATATATATATATATATATATATATATATATATGTATATATATGTATATGTGTATATATATATATATATATATATATATATATAGAGAGAGAGAGAGAGAGAGAGAGAGAGTTGCTGCTGTTGTTGTTGTTGTGGGGTTTAACGCCATTTTTCAGCACACGATAGGCTATGTATGGCGGCCAATATTAATGGTGGAGGAAGAACCCGGGAAAACCCCAGGAAGAACCACCGACCCACGAGAAGCTACTGGCGAGCTTTCTCACATACCCACATTGGCCGAATCCTAGACTCGAACCCACGCAGACAGAGATGAGATGGCAGTGATCCGTAACGGAGAGCGCTTTAGACCACTCGGCCACTCGGTGCCCCCAGAGAGAGAGAATTATAAATAGACACCAGACAGAACGGAAAGTGCTATCCATGGATTCTGTAAAAGAATGCTTGATATTAGTACGCAGAAATTAGCATTTTAATACAAATAAACTATAATACAGGTTAGAGAATTTTAATTCGTAATCTACGGAGATTCGAACCCAGGTTTGCGGGTAAACGGCACCAATCACCTTGTCTGCACATACGAGCCAATATTCCCGCACGACTAAGCACACATAGTAGCATAATTTTTGGGTGATGAATGCTTAGTCGTGAGGGAATATGGGCTCGTGTGTGCAGGCAAGGTAACGAGTTCCGTTTACCCGCAGACCTGGGTTCGAATCTTCGTAGAGTACGAATTAAAATTATATATTCAAGGTTTGAACAATAGCGGCTGTAGAAGTGAAAGAAGTTTCAACAGACCATTAAGAGCTGTTAGATGTTACCTCCAGGGAGTGTCAGCAATGGATAGGACTACATCTAGCTTTATACTTAACTTTAAAAGCATATTATAAAACAGAGACTTACAAAAATCATAGAAAATAACATGAAGATTTTTGACATATTAGACCAAACCAATTACCCCTAACAGACGACCCAAATCACCATTTTTAGCACGTGACTAATATTACAGATGCTCTCTCATCAAAACAGCAGAGTTTCTTTGTACATGCAGGAATACGGTAGATTTGTCAGGCTAGAAGTGGCTCGCGGGGAGATGCAGTTTTGAACATAATTGATTTACGACATCAAGACATTGTGTTTCAGGTCAGCTGTTCATAAGAGTCTAACATACTATTCATCCAGTCTTCAAAAAGATTGACGTGAAACAAAATTTGTTTCTTTGATACTACACCAGCTCTGGATAATACCATGCGGTTGCTAGGGTGATGAATAAAGTCAAAATGTGTTCAGAAATAAAGTCATATACAAGCGAAGACAAGCCTGAAAACATGTTTTAGAGGAGGCGGAAATCCATCGACTAAAATTTCAAGACATAAAAGTCAAAATATTAAATATTTGCGTCAAATTATGTCCGGTTGAAATATGTGCTCAATTTAACATCTCTGCCTGTCAAGGAATCATGAAACAAGTCTGATATTAAAATAGAAAAAAGCTAATATATAACAAGCAGTGAGAGAAGTTTGCTATTTTCATTTTAAATGCGTTATCGTGCACATGAGTGTGTGTTTATGTAGTCTGGTTTCTTTTCTTTTGCTTCTGTGCAAAACTTTCCTTATGGACGAACTATTAAAGACAATAACTAGCAATTCAATAATATTATATTTTTCCGACTTTCATAGTCTGACATAGCATCGTATGCCCTAAGGTTGCCATAGTTACGGATGAACGAAAAGAAAATTAAGGAAAAAAGTTAGGTAATATATTGAGGAATAAAAAAGGAATTTCGACGGTAGGATGTTTAGAAAAGTGTTCTATTGAATACAGAGAAGGGGCAAGGGGTGTTGAATTTGGTTTTTGTCACTGTCATTGATATTTGTTAGAATAGCATGATAATGAAAGGGACATCAGACAGCATCGAGAACATCAGAACGGCGGTCATCACGGCAGACGTTGCTGTATATCTACAGCATGTGTAAACACGCAATAATTTAATATTTCGTAAAGAACCAGCAGAAAACTTTATACCGCTTAAATAAGGGTGCAGGAGCCAGTTTTTATGTATAAGTTTAATGCCGCAATCAGCAACCTAGCACAAAAAATCATAAAAAATCAAATACACAAGTGAGGTCAAAAAGGTCCATATTTTTGGATACCTATATTAAAACAAAGCATAATAATATTATCCACTTGACCAGAGAAGTCAATGGCAGTTCATAGCAGAACAAGTTTCTGTACCCCAACCCTAAATTTATACCTGCAGTTTTCCTGTCCGGAGGTCATTTTTGACACCATGTGATGTTCAAGGTGCAAACACAAGCCCTTTTCCTAATGACAATTCTGTAAAACAGTGTGTACTAAATAGGCTGATGCAATTGAAAATAATCATCCAAGCCACTTTTGAGATCTTCTAATTGCCCCAAACCCATGTGTTTACTGCTATTGGAAGCTAGCTCTTCTTCCTAGCCAACTATTGGTATTTCACTATCAACATATTGCAGAGTAACTATGGAAGATGCACATGCCTGACATCAATTTGAGGAACAACACAAACCCGAAGCACCTAGCTCACAAATATGCATATCTTTAATTAGTAAACAATAATTGCCGAAAAAGTCACACCATAGCCCTAAGTTAAGAAATTTGCCAGGGGCCAATTTACGAAACTGGACCCTGTCACCTAAATGCTATGTCCAAGACATGCATTTCCAATGGAAACGAGAGAAGCACAATATATAAATAACAATGTGAAGGAAAATGCAGCTTTATGAAAGAAAACGAGTTACTAGGATATGACAGACGTAAATTAAAACAGCGAATTAGATGATTAACGAGTGAATTTGTATTAATCTCTAAAGCAGGGAGGAAAAGAAAGTATATTAAAAATATGACTCTACATATTGTGAAGTCTGCACGTGTTTTAACTTTATCCAGAGAGTGTACACATATCTCATATCAGCTAGTTTTGGTTTATTTTGTGATAATTAATTGTGAGTATAGGTTCCATGACGCTTGAGAACTGAACATGGTTAATATTTTCCTAATGAAAAATGTATACTTGTTGAACTGTTTGTATAAATCTCCACTTTAAATGAAATTTGAAAGCGGTTGACATGTTATAATGGTTTCATCAACGTCTGTTTGGTTCTGATTTGTCCTTTATGTCGCTCAACAATTTAGTACGTCAGCTTATCCTTTTTCATTGTATTTCTTTTAATTGTTGCTTTTAAATGCAGTTATAATCGACTTCATGTTTATCAATATTATTTGTTTTCATTTCTTCAGTCAGGCTATTTAATATCCATCTTGGCTATTGCCCACATTGCCGCCGCCTTATCACATATTTGTTCATGTGTACCAATTTGTTATTTAACTTTGTCTTTTTTATATGTACTTTCTTTTTCCACTCTGATTTCGTAATCAACAAAAGTTCACATAGCGTGCATTTTTAACTCACTCACTTTGAAAGGCATTTTTCTTTCCTCATCGGTCACATTCTTGAAATTAATTGTCATACTTCTTGATATTGCTTTGTATGTACGTTGCTCCGGTTGTCTCCATTGGAGAGGTGCCTCAATGACACATACATTTCAACTGATACCTAGCTTACAAAAATATTCGACATGTTTTCTCCCTTGCGCAAGTTCATACTCTATACCTTTTCTTTTTGTTGTTTTCAAAATTCTGTTCCACCAGTTTGATTGATATTTCGACAAGTAGTTTGATATCTGGACAAGTAACTGTACCCTCGGTGTTATAATACAATATGTGTTAACTGCTGTTCTTTATCAGCCATTTCAAACAGCATGAAAACATCCACTTTACACTTGACAATTTGTCTAACGGCGTTGTCAACAAGCCAACAGGACACACATTAACAACTGGTACTTTTGTTTTCAGCAATTAGCAATATCTCTTCGCTCCATTCAAGCGTATGAATGATTTCGGATTTATGTTTAATTTAATTCAAAGATAGCTACTCCACAAACTCAGTCATTATATGATTTTTTAATCGAAACTTTTTTCCATAAATTCTGTACGTTTTACTTTGTCGAACGTTGTATTGACCCTGTAGTGTTACGATATCTTCGGATTGTACTGTAAATTGAGCCAATACTAATTAGTATATTTATCTGTATCATATCTGTGTAATGCCAATATGATATTGCACACACAATACACACTAATCTGTTAAGTGCCGATATGATATTCCACACACCATAGACACTAATCTCTTAAACGTCAATATGATATTCCACACACTATACACACTAATCTGTTAAATGCCAATATGATATTCCACATACCAGACACACAAATCTGTTAAGTGTCAATATATTTCACACATAGATACTAATCTGTGAAGTGCCTATATGATATTCCACACACTATGGACACTATTCTGTTAAATGCCAGTATGATATTCCACATGCCATACATACTGGCTATGTTTATTGTGCCATAATGACACATCACACTGTGCATCATTCCCTCTCATATTACGATATCTGTCAAAGTTAAGATCCTAGTCTTTCAAGATATCATTGTCCATTCTGGACGTCATCTTCTGTCTCCTCTATCGCTTTTGTCACATTTACTTCATCTTCCAATACTTCCAGTTTCACGAGCTCTTTAGAAAATCCTGCTATGTCAGATTCCTGCTGTAGTGAAAACAACTATTTTGCTTTCTGGTCGTCAGGTGAAAAATCCATATATCATTGTTTCTGCTTCACTCATTTGCTGGTCTAATTGTTCATCTGTGCTATTAGTTTGCATTTCTACCTCCTCACCAACTCTTATTTGTGTATTGTAAAACAGTTGGCTCCATTGGCTATGTAGTAAATGTATCTTCTGTTTCTTTTGTCCGTTATTTCCCTTCCATTTAGTCTCCATATCCTCTCCTATAAAGCAGCTACTTAATCGGATGACCCCTGCTCCATAACTCTTATTTGGTCTAGTTCCATCTCCAAGTTCATCCTCTCGTGATATTCATCTTTTTCCGTTGATGTTGATACTTATGTCCTTTTCTGTGCCAAATCTTTCTCCTATAAAGCATTAAGAGTTTTCTCCCTTTGACCTCTATACGTGCTGAGTCGCAGACGCGTTCTTTCTCTTTCTACGTTGTTTAAAAAACAAACCATGTTTCCGTCGTAATTTGCATACACAACATTATTAACACCCTCATGAATGATTTCTGTAAATAAATTTGTAAATACTTCGCTTGATCTAGAATTGTTAATATTTCTTAAGCGATTTCAGCATTTTTCTCATTGTTTTGATATTGTGTTCCTGAAGTGACATAAATAGTCTAACTGGTCTAAAACTTCTAAATAGCTCATATAATAAACTATAACTTGAAGTATCGGAACCGAAATGAGGTATAATCGAACCTTTCGTACAATTACATCATTAAGAATCAATCAAGCCTTTTAGAGATATCGTAATCTGTACATATTTTAAGATACTTAGACCGACAGTAAATCAAAAGAGTTAGAACTCGTAGAGATAGTATAGTCAAGGCGTGAAGATCAACATAACCAATGGGACTATTGAAATAGATAAATTTTAAGTCCTTAACTGCGAAGAAGATGGTATAATGAATATGACATTTACTGTAAACCGGTATATGGAGTGTCATAGTTGTTTTAAGAGGTTACTCGTAAATATGGAAGGTGATGGCGTAAGCATAGCATTTTGCACATGCTAATGGAAGCAAGTAAATAGGTAAAACGGGTGACGTGAAATCAATATTATTTTCTTAGAAACGTTATTGTCCAAATAACTACGCCACTTTCTTAACCCTCCAGAGTTCTAAAACGTAGAAACGTTAAAGAGATATCTTCGTTCTAGGATTTCATAGACCTTGACGATCTCTAGACTGGAAAATGTCCCTTTACAGAGGTTAAAGTGAACTGTTCCATGTAAAAATTACATTTCGGCTTTGTCGAGATTATTTGAAAATGTAATTACGTCCTCTAGGCTCACAACAAATAAACATACGACCTCAAATGAGAGTTGAGTATCGAATATTTAAAATACTTGTAGCGCTTTACAGGGCAGGCAGCTTTGAATTCAATGATATCCTGACCAAATACTACCATCAGTCTTTCTGCCATTGTTATCCATCCGATCTTTCATGGACATACATAATCTCAAATTTATTTTACAGGCGTCTCTATACACACTATATTTTGGTACCTTTTAAATATGTAAATGGTCACACATAGGAATAGGAACATAAATAGAGACTTACATGCTGAATACATATAAAGATGCAATTACATCTTCAAAGACTTCTGGGATCACTGCAAGATAATTCAATTAAATATCTGCAATTACTACTTTTAATGGGAAAAAAATACGAAGGAATGCATGCAAAATGTGTTGAATTAAAGGAATGGCAAATCAGGCAAACTATTCACTCACTCAACAAGCGAAGTAGAAAGAACTTTCATTTCATACAAGACCAAATGCATACCTGATACGCAAGCCTGCAAGGAAAGCAGTAGTGGATACAGATATATGTTTGACGTATATATATTGTTATGTAAACTTGATTTAATTTATATTTGATTTAATTTAATTGTTTGTTTGTTAGATTTAATTTTATTATTCTATTACATGTTATTGTAATGTAATTCTATTTCCTGGATTTGACATTGTCCAGAAATTTAATTCAGTAGTAAACAACTAATAATAGAAACTTTGTACCTAATGCTGACCTAGTTCCTGACCTTGAATCAGAACCATCAAGTTTTGTAGCAAACAACTTTTTTATATTTGTTTTTCTTTCTCAGAGCAAGACTCATAAAGTGGATTCGAGGCCATACTTGGAGTACGTGGCAAATAACATGTATCAAATAGGTTTTTCCAGAGGATTAAGCCACATCCGGGCATCTGTTTTGCGTTGTAGCTAGACTTATTATTGATGTATTGAGAAAGAATATAGTCATTAGTACCTTAACACTTGAAAAGTTAAAGTTTTTTATGTTTTGACCAGTTTTGGGGCTAATTATTTTCTTTTTCTTTAAATTATTTGGATTCCATGAGATTAATTTTCCCTAGAAATACTTGTGTTAACAATTATTTAGTGGACAAAGACATTCATCGAAATTTTTACAGAATTCAAAAACTGGAACATTATTTTTTGTGATTCAACAAAGAACTGGTGACACATCAGTACGACGCTGACCACATCATATGTCATCGCCTTCCATTTGGGATTTCATCGGAATTCGGACTCGGTTTTATTAGGACATTTATTACTAGGACTTCTATTTTTTAATTCTTGGATTATTTTTTTATTTGGTTTGATTCGTAAAACCCTGTGTTCTTTTTCTTATTTCTACCTTTGTTTCTCTAGAGAAATAAATTATTTGCTAAATTATATAAAGCTTGTTGACTTCACTTTTTACTAGTTACGTTTTGTAAGAACTTAAACATTGAACTATATATATATATATATATATATATATATATATATATATATATATATATATATATATATATATATATATATATATATATATCCTCATCTATATGTTATATGATGATGTAGGTCTCCATATAACTTATCAACGAATCCGCAGTATAGATAACAGGGATATAACTGAACTCTACAATCTGTTTACACTCTATACTTAACAGAAACACTTAATACGCCATGACTAACAAACATACATCACACGTCACATCTTATACCACATCCTTGATACTTCATATATGTTACCTTTTAATGTATACTTCACAGAGACACATCACATAAGCAAAAACTTCATAATTCACATCTCAGAAATCATATTTCATACACACTTCACACACTTCACGCACCATGTCCTTCACGCATCGTTGTACTTCTCTCAAGAATATCTCATTATTCATACTTCCACACGAGGGTACGCGGATGGGTGCATGCGACGCTCTGATACCTAAGATGCTCACATCGTTCTTCACAGACACACTTTGATGGCTATCGGGAAGACATTTCGTTGTTGTTTTTTTTTTTTTTTTTTTTTTTTTTTTTTTTTTTTTTTGCGAAGTGGCATCCCTATCTAATATAAGAATACTCACTGAATTTAAATTTACGTTTTCTGAAAAATCATTATGCAGGGGAAAGTTTAGAAATAACCTAAATATATCCCGTTGATTTAAATAATACTTGTAAAGTTATTGAAAATAAACTTTCTAAGTCTAGCTTATAGCTGAATTCTTCAATTATTGCAAATGATATTGAAGAATTCCTATTAAAGTTAGACATAAAATGTTTATATATATATATATATATATATATATATATATATATATATATATATATATATATATATATATATATATATATATATAAACATTTATATATTTATTTATTTAAAAAAACACGATAACTAAGTAAATGGAAATCGCACAACTGAAATATACAATGATTTCAATGTTTACCTCTTGATATAATGTCATGAACTAAAACAAAATTATGCTCATATGCTTTTTGTTTGCTTTCCTAATCTTCTTCTAAATGTTATAAAAACACTTATAGAAATTCACTATTTTTGAAGACAGTTACTTCTTAATTTTGCGATTTTTTATTTAAGTAATTTCGGTAAACAAATACTTTTATTTTATATTGTTCATAATAAGTAAGTCGAAATCGTTATGATCATTTAATTTAATGTATGAATTATCTATCAAATATGAAAGTAGTGTTCATATGGATCATATAGATGATGGGGACAGAAGTATTTTCATTATCTGTTGTTCCTTTTATCGAGTATTTTTTATTTCGTTGTAGTAAATAATTGTCTGTATAATTAATTGCATCGTGAATGTTTCACATCGTTATCAAAAAGAAGGTGTTGCTTTTTTTCCTATGCAGTCAATATTAGTCATGGCATTTTCGTAAAATGACATTAATGATGGGCACAGTAGTTTATATACTAGATCAATTCATTGATGTAATTATTTGTTTAATTCAGTACTTATTTCATTTGTTCAGTTGTTGGTTAATTTATTCAACTATTTATGTTCTTACTCGCTTAATAATTTCAAAAAAAGTTCAAGAAATATTGAAAGGAAACTACCTGAATGAAAGTGAAAGTTTGAAAATGGTTATTTATTCTAGCTGACACTATTGCAAAGGCTTAATTAATATAATTTAATGTGAAAATAAGCAATCACACAGACATTGAAAGAAATAGAAAACGACATCCAAACAACGGTTACATAAAAAATGGCTTGTATGACGATTTTTTCTTTCGGGAATCAAAACTGATTCATTTTCAGACTGGTATGCGACCCAAGCAATTAGCGTCAGTTGTTTGGGACTAACGCAGTACTTCAAGAGACTAATGCAACACCTTACGATCTCTCGAAGGTACAAGAGAATCTAGTTAAATGAGTCTATCCAAAACTAAAAGCACTCCAATAACCTGGGTGGTCCAATATGTCTTCGTATTGTAAATGCTAATTTCAGTGCTACTAGATCATGTTGACGTTTTCTTTCTAATGAAGAAACTGCTTTTGCTGTCTGCCTTAGAATTTATTCATTAGCTGAAGGAAATCTGAAAAAGAAAGGCTATGGTTAAAGACATAATTTTACTTACTATTACTACTTACATGTGTCATATTCATGGAGATGACAATTTGACGCTTTCTTTACAATAAACTGAAACCAAGATTCAAATTCCAACACTGGCATTACCATTAATGAGACATTTTACACGCATATGATTCCACATTAAAATTCTCTCCTTTTTAACATTAATCTAAGACTAGATCAGTATCATTACCTCCCCTAATTAATAAACCCTTAAACTCAAAGGATTAACTGTAAAGAACAAACATTTTGGATCCAATAGAGTTTGCCATTTAAATGAATGTATCATGAATTAAGTTGGTACTTTATTTTAAAATAACCTTTCTCGCCAAAACTTTACTTCTCTCTCCAATATTTGTTTACGCAGTTTAAGATAAGTTATTATATAGCATTTTGACAATTATATATGATTAGCTCTTATTTTAATTGGTTCTTTTGATATTGAAACTAGTACAGTCTGGGTAATGCAGTTAGAAGACGAAGGCAACTAAACAGTTATCCTGATGGTACTTTCACTATAGATGAAATAAGCGGATGTCTAAACGTTCCTGACTTTATTTTCATCTCTTCTCCTTATGGACATCAGTCAAAACTATTAGCTGAGCTATGCTACAGACAGGAGAAGATGGAAGCAAATATATTAAGTGTCCATTTCTAAGGTATACAGGTGGTTCATTTTCATTTCAAGATTGATTGTGAAGACCTAACAGTGTACTTTGAAATCACTTAGTAATACTAAGTCAGGCCTTTTTAAAAGAATATTATAAGATATTGTCAGACGTTATTCGTAATATCGACTCGATGATTTAATGGCAGGAAACCATATATGTTATTATTGGGACATTTTAAAATTTATTTATCACCAATTTGTTAACATCCAAGTTCTCTTGTAAGAAATTCAAATCAGATAAAAGATATAGACAATCCTGGATTATATATAAATTGCCACTAACGTAAACAAACGTCAAAGAGGATGTCATGAAAACGCCAATGGATGGAAATGGATACAATTCTTTCCAGTCGAATAAAACAGAACTAATGATAGTGTTACACCGGTAAAAGTTCACTACGAAAATATACTTGCATCTTAAATACCAATCCGTAGTACTTTTGGAATCATATCTGACAGTTCAGGCCAATATTCCAGTTCCGTGAAACTCTTGAAATTAATATCACGAAAATTTCCAAAGCCTCCAAAAGAGTTGACATATTCAACAAAAAAAAGTATTTTGTCTCTGTTCTTACTTTTGAACCTGAATTAGACTTTTCATTGCCCCAATTTAACCGTAGATTTATCAAGGCGGTAAATTTTCCTGGTCCCAAGATAGCACTAGATTTACCACGGCGGAATAGGGAAGAAAGACAGAAATTTTAAACAGGTCTATCTAGACGTTTGATCAGTGCTACATTCATACATGCCGGCAGAGGTTTTAGCGCGGGTACTACGCTCCAATAGTGAGACAGATTATCCCACATGCGCTGCATTTAAGTACGTCAGCGCAGTCGGGGCAATCATTCGTGACTTTTGGCTTTCTCCTGATGTCTTTGTCCCCAGCAATTAATCGCTTAGAAATAATTTTTTTTGACGTGAAAAACTACGGTATGCCGCACATAGAGACGAAGTGTATACATAATCGCTGCATGTCAGGCGATGAAGACTACAAACCACTGCGGTGTCGTCGACGTACAATACTAGTACTAGAACATTGCCCAATATGACACACACTCAGTTTATAGCTTTCATATTTGCAATCAAGTGAAAATAATTTTACATGAAAACTTCTCTTACCCAGCTATGCAAGGTGGGAAATCTTAAAATACGGCATATATATATTAAGAAGTACGAAACCATCTTGAGCAAGTTTGATTTGAGCAAAAACGCAAACCGGAGGATTGACAAAAGCCAAAGCGATGGACTATATATCAGCCACCTACCTGGCGACCTTGCTTACTAATCCAACTTTGGTATTTGGAAATGACTGCGACCGATATTACAAATAAAACAGCTCGTAGAGTGACCTTGTAGAACGAAAAACAGCGCGTCGCTTGCTTTGCGCAGACCGAAGATTGCTCCACTTACAACATATTTGCTTATTTTATTATTTGTGATCTAAAGGCTTTTACTACAACATCTATCGAACTCACGAACGAAAGCGTCCTGGTGTACATATGAATGATGTTTGGTGCACATGTACAGATGATGTCATCCATTGTTGGCAGTGCTATCAGTTCAGCGTACAAAAGTAGTCATTGATGTATGCTTTATTTTTTTCTTTTGGTTCTTGGGGGCTTCGAAACCATCGATTACATTCCTGAATTTTTCGATAAGTATGAAGACTTGATGCAAAAAGCTATATGTGAGCTCGCGTGCCACCCTACGTGATCTCATTAGACGTGGAGAACGAAAATTGGCTCGTACAACAATACATATGTTGTTGAATACATCACTGGAGAAATGTGAATAAACATTAAAGTTAACTCAGAAAGAACGTCCTTGCCATTTACAGCAGTCGCGCGGTCATCTCAGGTTTCGAATCCAATTACCACCAGCCACGACTAAAACCACTAAATATCATGCTAACCAGCCAAAAGAGCACAAGGAACATTATTGCGCCGATAATACCATGTTCTTCGGCTTCAACTCTGTTTCTGCAAATGGTGTGAGCAGGTTATTTTAACTCTGCTTAAACCACTCATTTACAGTGTTGGCCCAAGCCAGGGCGTTGAGGTTTGTGCCGATGACGTGTGTGTATACGCGCGCGCGTGTGCGTGTGTGCGTGTGTGTGTGTGTGTGTGTGTTTCACTAATAAGACAACAGTGCTAATAATAAAACCAGTCGATATGGGCAAATACACAGTGACGAAGAAATAAAGTATGCAGTCTTTCCGCCAAGGTACGGTTCGGTTGAGAACTTTAAGAGACTCCTTGATAGCGTTAAGCTGACTGTGATTCCTGGCGAATTTGGGCTGACAAGGTTTGTTCCTTTTTTTCTGGCATTGGGCTGTCTTTGTAACTGTTCACGTTCTGCTTCGCTCTGAACCGTTTCGAGAACGGTCTCCAGTATTCTTTTTCTAGCCTCTGCGAGTTGAATATTTTTATTTATTAACTCGCTGCATCTGCTTTTCAGTTTATAATCAAGGCAAGGATTTAATGCACAACAAGCGGAAAATCATCCCATCCCCCAACAGTTCGTTCTTCGGAAACAAGACCATCAATATTTGCTGATACTTTCTCAGAGATAAGGAGATCGAATTAATTACTGGACATGAAACGCAAGTATCTATCATCTGGTATTCCATTAGTCTTAGTATGGGAAGCTCTGTTAACTGGGTATATCTACTGATCTCTTGAGTTCTGATTTGGGACGAATCGATTACAAGAACGATGCCAAAGCTGTTATAATTACATCAATGTCCCTTATGACACAAACTATGTTGGTTTAAGATGGCAGAATAGTAATTCTGTGTGTTTTTGATTTAGTTAACACCCTTGCATTCTCTGTTTCCATCGTTTTATCTTGAAAGATATCTACTATAGTCCAAGTGGCTACTGGAGTTGTGTTTAACACTAAACAGAACTAGGAAGGGATGACAGTGTGTCTGAGTCCATTGCTTTAGGGTGGCTAGAAAGGTCACATATATATAAAAAGTTAGTCAACGCCTTCCCGCAAAGTCATTTGATGAAATTCATGAAGCTGATCTCCTGCTTTAACCTACCGATAAAACCCGAAAATATGTCTTACCAGTAGCTGACGTGGATAGCTGCTGGAAGGAATCAGAGCCACTAAGGTCAAAAATTGCATCCGAAATTGCAAAATTTATGTTTGTAAGTTAAGAAACAAAGAAGTAATCGAAAATTGAATATTGCTTTCAAAAGATGCCTCAAAATATGTGCAGGGCCATAAAAATAAGAACACATCGAGAACAATGTTGGGGAAAGAGTATACACGTGATACTTATAAGTTAATTTATGGTTTAAATAGATCCAAATCTGGGAAATGGTACAGACTATGAGATTTACCATTTTGTTAGGTATCCAATAAACCTCGTGTAACCATTTGCAAAGATCGAAATCAGAAAAAAATGTTTTCTCCTATACAGTGCTTGATAGCGGGAAAGTGTTACAGCCCAAAGTAATATAGATTCGTTGAACCTTGAAATAATTAAGCGAAATGTGAGATGCGTGTTCTACGGATGAGAGGGATGCATCAACCGAATACAACAAGTGTCAGCAAGTACTTTGAAAACCAGTGTAAATATAGAAATACAGGTTGTTTTGTACCTGCATGACGTACTCAAGTCCGTCTGAGGTGCAAGTATCCGACCATGCATACAAGTAGCTATTCACCTTTTCTGAACGATTACGTGTATTTTGCTAATATAATTATTTATGTTTTTAAAGAACCCAGATGAGTCATTATATATGTTTATACATGTTCCCCAATGCGCGCATTAGGTTTGCAAATAGTAAATATTATTTTAAACAGATCAAATAACAAAGTTCAGTTGAGGACCATTGGTAATTCATGATTAATTGAACGTACTGTTACCTTGAAGACTACTGAGCACACTTGAAGTACTCAGTGCATCCGTTTACATTCCACGGTCAACTCGTCAGATTTGCTTATTAAATCAATTTATCAATCTAGACCTATGCCAATTACATTACATAGAAAATACATTTTATATTCAACTACTGAGCATGATGTAGGTGTATTGTTTACAGACTTAGTTTATCTTGTAAATATTTTCAAAGTGTCTTCACTTCAAGAAAGTAAATGACAACATTGGTTTACTCTATGCTAAAGATGGAACTTTTATATGCATTTGCCACTAGTCGTCCTTAACGAGCTTTCTCTTTTAACTTTTTCTATCGGATTGCAAATAAATATAGTTATTGGAGAAATCATGTTGAAAACGTATTCTGACAGAGTTTATGCAATGTTACCATCATAGCTTATTTGTCCGTCTCTATCTGCGTCCGCTTCTAATATCATCTCGTCTATTTCCTCCCTTGTTAGTCTCTCTCCCAGCTCCAACATCCCATGTTTTAGTTCCGCAGGAGTAATAAATCCGTTTCCGTCCTTGTCAAAGACTTTGAACGCTTCCTTTATGTCTTTTTCGCTGTCTACGGCTTTCAACTTTCTGCTCATCATGTCCAGAAATTCATGGAAATCGATTGTACCGTTTCCTATTATAGAATAAAGAAAATATTTTCAACATTTCCAATTGTTTTCTAAGCGTATTTTTTGTTAAAAAAATTACAACGATTTTATACCAGGTTCTAATCGTTTAACACGCTTAATTTTGATACTTCGTGTATTGACTCAAGCGGGTCTGTGACTTAGCTGGGAAAGAATCGGATGGAAACTAACGGGGTGTGTGTGTGTGTGTGTGTGTGTGTGATTTGGATTTTTAACGCAGCCTTAACAATTTTTCAGTCATATCGTTACAATGTCTGCAGTGTGGCAGTTTATAGTGATGTCTAGCACTGAGGCATCATGCCGCAGACATTTAGTATCATGTCCCACCCAGTCAATTTTCCTGACACCAGGCCGACCAGTCCTAACAATAACCTCTTATGCTGAACGGATTCATATGGAAGAAAACATGTCGCGTCTTTTACTTCTTCAGAAGCGGATATCGAGCCCAAGACCGTACAGATGCAAAGCGAAAATATTGCTGACGTGCTCTTTAGAGCAAATCTAAATCATTTCTGAAGAAGAAAATTAATTAATTGAACCCTTGAGATTGTAAATTACATGTACAACAAATAAGTTTTCATTCAATAGGTACAGCTCCATCTCAGTATTAAAAGAAAAAAACTTTCAAGAAAAGAAGAAAAAAAGACCAGAGGATTATAAACCATTTTTCTTGATGGGCAGACGTCTTTTAATAATTGTAAAAAATTTAAAATTAAGAAAAATGAGCTTTAACTTTGCCACAAATTCGTTGTGTCCTTTATATGGAAGATGTCCTCTATAGCAGATTCGACCGTGTCACATTTTCTTAAACCTTCTGAATTAAATATGGCTAAGCACTGGAAAATCAAAACCTTTGAGCATACCATTTTTTCCAAACTTCCCAAAGGTGACAGTTGGCAAGGTCGCTCAGTACCGACATTATAACGCAATATTCCGGAAGGAATATATGAAATCTTATTAGATACAACAAAGTCAGTGTCGTATTTACATCAATCATATATCTTTATTCTGAGAGCAAACCTAGAACATAAGTAGTAACAAAGTTTTAGCCTCATTGGCACTATAAAAATATATTATTTGTCTGTTATTGCTAGACAAATGTACAACTGGGATCGTTCATTATTATTCATTTACGCTCAACTTTCATTTCTTGTTTTTAGAATTGACCTATTCCACGAAAAGCAATGACCAGTCCCTACTCATATACATACCACATCACATATAATTGAAATAATTGTCTGTTTACGCATACCCCGTATCATTTAGTGTTAAATTTTAGTGCAAACTGAACATTTCATGGACAGTGCTTTGAAAAATACTTACGTTATGATGATCTGAATTTGTATATGATATACAGTGGCAGCTAAAAAGGTGATGAAGATTAGGCTTAGGCAAGGAAGTCCAACAAGCTACCTATGCCAATCAACCACGTGATACACACACTTTTTCCAGCAATAGCATTGATTGGCGGTCCATAAGTGTTGGCATGTGTTTGGGTTTGAGTGACAAACGGCCGTACTGTACAATGATTTTCATGGGTCAGAATCATAATAGAAAACACAACAGTAATAAAATGACGGCTTTTGGGAAATAGCTTGCAGCTAGACTTATTCTATGCACGCTTCGTCGGTCTCTGTCACACGTGTGATAGTAGCAAAAGTTACTGTTGCTGTCATATTCGAAAAAAAGAGTTCTTTTATAAGTTCGTATGAATAAGTATAAATACATTTGCAATCGCATCTTGTCGTTTTCGTTTTCATAGAAAACAAATATTTCTAAATATTAGAACCTTCCTTTTGTTCGTTATAATTTTTCGCTCGAAACTGTTTTACCTGCTGGACCTTCTTCATACTATAGTATATGTCTGCTTGACTACATGTTTATTATTTTCAATCTAGCAGAGACTACTCAACACCATCAGCACCACCAGTACCACTGTATTCTGTTGTGGAGAGTCATCTCTGTATTTGGGTTTTTTATTTTTATTTGTAAAATCGATATTATTGATATCAAACACAAACAATATCATACTTAAAATGTTGTTTCAAAACCATATTTCTTCTGGAGTATTGCCTTTACTGAAAAATGAAAGTCAGGCAATAGATTCTGAGAAAAAAATTTATTTTCTTTCCTATATCTGACCCGTTTAATACGGATTTAGCAATATTAAATAATATCCTTTCCATGAGTTTCGATGACTTGGTATAATTCATGTTTTCATTCTGAAAGAGTTCAGTTGTATTCCTTCTGTATGGTCAACGAACAAAAGTTATTTGTTTTATCCTTATTTCATTTTTTTAAGATCAGGTGCATCACGTTTCTATAGGTAGGTTCGAGCCTCATCTAGATAATCCCGTAAATCGTATAACAATGGCACGTGTACCACGAGGTCGTTAAGAAAGAGCACGCCATACCATAGTCTCATCAAAATTAATCCTCCAAACCTCTACTGGTTTGATAGGAAGTTGACAGTGCTCTGAGCAGTTATAATAACAATATATTCATTACGTGAAATCCACAATACTCAAGTCACATAGCCTATTAGCAATCATTTCGAAAAAGCGATGTCACATCTGACTGGTTCATCTAAATGGATACAACAGCCAATTATCCGCCGATGGAGCCGAGAAATTCCAAGTGGTGATTGTAGGTATTGTTCTTTTATTTCCACGTGGATTTACAGGCTGCCAAATATCGGACTTGATACGGAAATATGAGGTACAGAGCGCTAATAGGCCCTACTGTAACTCCAGAGTCATAAGAAATACCGGTGAATGTCAAAAAGTAATCGATATGTGCACTGAAGTGTTGCAAACATATCCATATGTAATAAACTGTAATTTTGTATGAATAGGCAAGAGCGGAAGACAAACCACCCTTAATTACCAGTTCATATCTGGGGGATGATTTATCGGAATCCTCAATTCTTCCATAAAACATATTTGTGTCTTTTGTGCATGTAGAAAGTAAACGC
Organism: Sinohyriopsis cumingii; assembly: GCA_028554795.2. Classification (NCBI taxonomy): domain Eukaryota; kingdom Metazoa; phylum Mollusca; class Bivalvia; order Unionida; family Unionidae; genus Sinohyriopsis; species Sinohyriopsis cumingii. The sequence continues at coordinate 105,682,322 of CM068825.1, forward strand.
GCAAAAATTATTAAAATTATAATCATCGGTATAGATCCATAAAGACGTGCTTAAAAGTACTTCAAGAAATATGTCCTTTTCATAAATCATGCGTCTAGTATCCGCAAATCAATTATCCAAAATTTTTTACTTATCCACTGGCTCAGAAGATCGTTCTTTGTAATATACACAGACCAACCTGGTTCATCTCCGTGCCGTTTCCCGTTATAAAACACATGACTCTCATTTGCTCTTGCACTAAACAGCTATTTATCCATTTTTGTAACATTAACCAACCAAGAACATGACTATCTTTAAGCAGTTATATGAGAGAACTGGAGGTCATTCGGGAATCAACATTATACCGTAGGTCAGCATGCGTAGGACGGCAGTGCGTCATAAGAGAAATAATGATTCATCCGTATAATATGGGGATGGTATTATGGGGTCAAATGTTGTTTATAAATTCAAGTCTTTATTGGGTCAAAGGGAAATGGTCATGCGAAACTATTTATCTGCAATCGCAACACACATCTTTACAAACCAACACATGACATTGAATTTTTGATGCACATACTTTCAGACAAAAGTACATTTATGCTATCACAGACAAGGATATGAAGTGTTTATAGACACATCACTATATCCGCTCACACATACATACGTAATATTACAATGAAGAGAGAAGCGGTAAAATATTTTTTGTTCAAGTTGTCAACAACATAGACATTACAGAAAATCACATACATAAACAAAACAGACACAAAGCACAATTCGTTTTAGCCAAACAGGATTAGTATCTCTCTTTTCTAGTGGTATGGGTGGCCCTGAAGGTGCCATTTGTTTTTTCCACTCCTTTCCTTAGTGGTTACATCTTGCTGATCTTGCACAGCACTTTATTTATACCAAGATGCTTTGTAGAGACCACGAACTTAAACGTAGGTTCATTAGTCTCCTTCTGATCATCATGGATCCAACTTTTATCCCGTTCTGTCTTTTGACGCTCCTTCTCTTTTCTCATATCATCCCATTTTGCCTTTTCCTTTGTCATTTCATTCTCCATTACTTCTCTTACAAACCTCTTGGCTGTTGTAAATGATGTAAACTCAAAATGGACATGGCTTTGGTTGGGGTAATACTCCATTTCCTCGATCTGGTCCAGGAGGTACTCCACCGTTCCCTATGAGACTCATGGTTTCCATCAACGTCAATGCTTGGCAATATTGTCGGTCTTTTACTGCTTTTCTCTAATAGGATTGGCACGATATAATTTTATTGTTGTTGTTTTGGTTTTAACGCCCTTCATCACCGTATGATAGGCCGTACATTTTGCCCTGCATAACTGGTGGAGCAGAACCCAGAAAGAACCACCGATCCACTGGAAGAAGCTTGACAGCTTTCCTACAAATCCACATTGGCAGAACGACATGAGAAAAATGGAACAGAAATTGCCCGAACCTAGAAGAAACTATTTACATTTTTCCCCATAAATCCCTATCATCACTGAGAATAAAATACTTATACGCTATAAATGGAAGTGTTTATGCATAACCTTTATAAACACACAGACACATACACGCACACAATTACACTGGGCAACGGATTTAAGTTTTAGCTGTGAACATATACATTTAGAAATATACATTTCTGGCAATAATTTTGAGTAGTATCTCTTTTTACTAGAGATAAGTGTGGCCCTGAAAATTCACCTTTTCTTTCTCTCACCTCTTCTTGTCCTCTGTAACTACCTTCCTGTAACGTCAATAAGACAGCTTGATTCCATATTTTAAACTCATCATTATCCTCTTTAACAATTACTTGTCCGGATTGAGCTCCTTGACTCAATCCAGGAGGTGACGCAGTTTTCCGGTGGTATATCTGTTCATTCTTGTCTTCTTAGTCAACTTGACAGTGGGTGACAAGACTTACTGACTGCTAGATCTTGCGCACTATTTAGTTAATTGTGCAGTGTTGCACAATGTACGATCGGCCGAGATTGGAAAAAACATGTTGTAATCGAAAGGGCTTTAAAAATGCCATAATGGAACACCACATTCAGTCAGGTACTTTCTTCAGCAATCTCCGTACAGTAGACCTTTTGGATTTTTCTCTTATTGGAGGTTGGGCAGGCTGTAGGTGCGCCATATTCTAAGTTTCATATCCATGCGTGCTGTACGCCTTCCATCCGCTACGTCCGGCGATGACGTGCTGGTTCCCGTGATTATCGTCGCTGAAATCTATTTATTATTTTAACCAAAATGCATTTCCAATTGTAGTTCCTGGAGGAGACATCCCTCTGATACGGGACACGGACATTAAACATGACCAAGATCGATAAAAATTGGAAGATCGTGAATATGCAAAAAAAAAATCATATCAATACAGGTTTCTTCAAAATCAACATGTTTAATAATAAGAAGAAGCAGTTTCTCAAACAATATTAAACATGAACGTAATTACATGTTTGACGACTTTGTAAAGTCAAACAGTACTTCCAAACGTATAACCTATTGCATACACGTTTCTTAGTTCAAGAAAAGAGATAGATATAAGGTTCACAAAAGAATCTTCCTATTTAGCCTAGCTAGAACATCTTTAGGGTTGCGATGGGAAAGTTCATCTTTAACATACACCACAAGATTTTAAAAAGTTGCATACGAACTGTGAGTCAGAATATATAAAGTTCCCAGGTATCGAATATTTTTATTTTTGTGCTTTCGTTTGTTCACAGTTAATAAGTCATCAATTCACACAGTTGTTTTCCTGGAAAAGGTTTGTCAAGTAGGTCAATGAAACACGCGTAGTCTCTGTACTCTGTTGCAAGAAATATTCAATATTCTAATATGACTTCTCTCAAACTGTTGACTTCCAGTGTATTGTCAAATATTGCGTACGAGATGACGTTCACTGTTTTTGCCAGCGGTACTACTGCATACTGAAGTTCCACACGAGGTTGACCCAATTTTATGGGGTGGAAATGTCCTATGCCGCCGCCATTGTCTGGAGAAAAAATTTAAACCTCGCACAGAATATCCTCCTGCATAATCGTCGCATGAAATTCCTTTTCTGCTGTTGGAACCGAACTGTCCTGTAGCTTCAAATAGTGTCAGGTAATATCTCAAGACATTTTTCTGGGTAACGTGTGGCTCATTGGGTCTCGTACACAACGTTCGACCAACTTGAGTGACTTTTATCTTGGATATGTTGAATTGTTGGAATACAGAAAGATTTCGATCGTTGCCTCCGTTGAGGGTCGTATTGCTGACGATGCCAGTAAGTAAATATTTGGATAGTTGCCTTGGAAAACACAATCTTCGACCTTGGATTGGCGTCCAGGGGCAATAGTAAAGATTTTCACCTGTTTCTCGTATCTGATACTTGGCTGTCGTACTGATCAGAGTTTGACTGATGTCGATTCCCACTTTAGATAAAACTTCTAAACGGCGCGCGTAAAGTCTGGATTATTCGATGATGGCTTTGTACATGTTAACATTGGTGATACAAAATCAAACAAGGTAAACATATTTGATTCAGTTTCAGGGCATATCCACTCCATTTAACGAATACTTGGCTTGCAACTGCGTGTCCAAATGCGAACGATCTATCAGTTCGAAACTGAGTCATAATTTGATTTTCCTTCAACAGTCGTAAAATCCAACTCTATGACGATCGTCAGCGTCTGTCAAATTTGTGTCGTTGAAGACATCAAAGGAGTCAGGTTTCGATACCAAGAAAGCGTCTAGATGTGAGTTCTTACTTTCTTTCCGTATGTCAAGAGATATACTAGTTAGGCTCGGCAAGGGTAAGTAACCATGCTGCTGATGTTGTGTTTGTTATTCAAGTGCAAATCAATTCGGTTACCTTGTTCTGAATAATATTTTTTTAAAAGGTGTCCATTCTATCCCAAGAAATTGCGAGCGATTGCTGTAGAATTTCGATGGCCAGTCTCTGTAAGGCTGAATGTCCTCTTGGCTCAAAGAGTCGTCGGCAGGGTCTAAAATCATCTCCGCAGCAAAGTTTGGAAGATGTTGGGGTCCCCAAACAATTTTTTCTCGTCTTTCTGGAATCTTACTACATTTGGGACAGTACAAAAATGCATGTTCTCACAAGCCTTATGAGCTACCCAGATATTCGAGATGTGAATGCCAGTCTCTTGCGCAAATTCAAACCTAAAAGATATAAAAGCAGCCTATTTTGTTGTGGTGGCATTCTTCTTTCAAGTCTTCTTCCAGTTCATTATCATATTTTTTAATGGAATAATAAAGTTCCTCTGCTTGCTGTTGTTGAATAAATATTTCTTCTTCTTTCTGTCGCTGCAATAAATGTTGTCCAAGTTATCTTTATGAGATCATCCACCAATGGTAAAAAGGGAGAACTAGGTGAACGTAGTACTACAGGCAAAACTTGGGAGATGACATGAAATCAGCCAAAGTAAACCGAAGTTGTTTTCTTCTGGAATATTGGTTAGAGCTGTATTAGTAGTCGTAATATTTGTACTATTGATGTGAGTGTACGAGGTATCCGCAACAGGCATACCCTAATACATTGTCATGGTAAACCTTAGGAATGCTGTTGCGCTTAAAATATTGAAAGTGACATTACACGTCAGCTGTCTTCTGATTGGAAGAGAGACCGCATGCTCTGACCGAATTTTGTAACGCGAGTTTTAATTGGTGGAACACTTAAATTCGTTTCGATCCGGTCTTAAACTATATACACAATTGCATTCTCCTCTAGTGTCACCAGTTCTCAAGACAATTCAAGCAAGACGTGGACTAGTGTAAAGTTATCAACCATCGTTTTGGGCGTGCTGTTTAAACCGGACGACCCGTTGTATGTGAAGGTATAGTGAGCTATTACCGGAATCACAGACATGGCAATATGGAAGCTAATTATTCGTGTGGAGTAGCCAGGGTGTCTGTGGAGGGTCTTATTCTACAGACTTGCTGTGCGATGAAGATTGAAAAGAAGAAAATTAAATATTTAACAAACCCCAACGGCCTTTTTCAGGGCCATCCATATCACTAAAAAAGATACACTAATCCTTTTTTTCCAAAATAAATTTAAGTTTTGTGCATGAATTTGTTTGTGTATGTCAATGTTGTTGATAACTTAAAACCCCCTAATCCCTTCTATCTTCTGTGAAATAGTAGGTTTATATGTGTGAGAAGGTTCAGTGGTGTGTCTATAAACACTTGCTACTCTTGTGTGTAATAGCATATTTGCACGTTTGTGTGAAAGCATGTTTATCAAGACTTCAGCCCTTCTTGTTGGATTGTATGAGCGTGTGCTTTGATTGTAATTTAAAAGCGGGTATTGGATTTTTAGGGGCATGTTTGGATGGTATATGTGATGTGAAGGATTGTAGGAGTGTGTGTTTGGATAATAATTACAAAATGGGTGTTGGGTTGTAAGGGGTGTTTGGATAATGTGTGTGATAAGTTGAATTGTAGGATGGTAATAAAAACGTGGGTGCTGGGGTGTGAATTTAGATAGTATATGTAAAATGGCAGCGTGAGGGTCAGAGGAACCGGAGGGCAATGATCTTTCGTGGCGCCCCTACTTTACCACAGAGAAAACTTTTGTCTGCTACGAACCTCCCTCTTCACCATCCCTCCTACATATACGTTTTTATCAGAACTTGGCCCAGTTGCACGAAATTGAGATGAAACACTATGAAAACTTAGACTTAAAAAAGCACCCAACTGCGCCCAACTTCATTTGCAGCTGCCTCGTCCCTTGAGCCGCCACTGAATATGCAAATGTTGATGTTAGGATTATAAATAAAATGTTAACATTACTGTTGCCGTTTCACCTCATCGACACTCTTGACCCATTAAACAAACTTGGCCCCATAAAACCATCACCAAGTTTAACCAATGGACTATGTTGAGATAGGATTTATCTTATGACCCCATATCGTCTCCTGAATGTTAACACACGTCGTAATGCTAATCCCCGTATGACCCGCAATTTCCTCATACAACTAATATTCTTTAGCACCTATACTGTATTCTTCATATCATTGACATTATTAATCCCGACAAGATTCGTGTCTCGCAGTAATGAAAGTTAGGATAAGTTACTTACCATCGACATCAACTTCTTTGACCATTTCTTGAATTTCAGATTCCGTCGGATTCTGTCCCAAGGATCTCATAGCAATGCCCAACTCTTTGGCGCTAATGCAGCCATCCCCATCTTTGTCAAACACGTCGAACGCTTCTTTTAACTCTGGAAAACAGCAAACAAATAATAGACATATCCCAGATCCCGTGAAGCCTGGATAGTTTTAATCCTATATGTGAATTCAAATCCTCCAACTTATTCACTTGTATTGAATGTAAAGTGAAAAATGTGACCGCGACATTTCTTTCATTTGAGTAAATTTTTTCTCGCTTGCCGTCTTTCATACGAAAGACAATGATTTCAGAGAAAGGAAAATGTTTAAACCTACAATCAACCCTTTTCTTTGTGTGAAGTATTTATTTCTTCATGGGACTGCACCTTTCTCTGTCTGTCTGTCTCGGTCTCTGTCATATTTTGGACTGGATTTATATGTGATAATTCCACATGAAATACATCGGATTGAAGAAGCGAGGGAGAAGCGTGTTGACATCTGCAAATGTGTTTATGTTTCTGTCATTGAATGTTTGAAATCATAATGTGGGGAAAACATGAAGTCTTTCAATTGCAATTATCAAAAAGACGCTATGGAATTTAATGCTAGTTTCATTTTGAGTGCAGTAAGGAGGATGTAATTGCACTTATATTCGAAATTACAGTACAATTTCGAAATGTGTAATCAAGATTGAGAACCTACGACATGGCTCATGTAATTCGGATTTGCAGAACTAAGAAAGCACATTTTGAAGAAATTCAGGATGTAAAACTATAAGTATATTTTTTGCCATTCTTATCACCAACTAAAGAAGACAGTTTATGTCTTGTCACTTGTATGTTATTTGTAAGGACCCTTTCTTGTGTCTATTGCATAGCTCTCCTAAATCCGAAACATTGTATCAAAAAGTTAACGCGGAATGTGCCAAAGCAGCTGGTATGTGGCAGTCCACGAAACATCTTCTTTACTTCATTCAGAAACAAATTTGAACAACCACAACGTAAAGCACCTACTACGCGAGTGTACATGATTTGTTTACCGATCAAAAGTGCTGGCGTCTGCGTCCATTGTTTGTTTACAATAGAAAGTAGTTCCTTTATGCACGTGAAAGCATTATGAAGGTGTGCAATATCGTAAAATACTGAACGATTCTGACAATGTAAAGTTAACGGAGAAAACAATAAGCATACAATAATCATCTATATTATATTAGTACTATTCGTCTACATTATACTAGTACTATTTATCTATATTACTATGTTAAGTACCTCTCTTCACTGACTTGGTTACAATAATTCTGTTGAAAGTTCCGTTTGCAGTCGAGAATAGTGTACTTTCTCTCTCTCTCTCTCTCTCTCTCTCTCTCTCTCTCTCTTCATGCATATATGTATGTATGTGTGTATATTCACATATCAAATGTTGAAAGCTATATCTTATTTATTCACATTATACTGAAAATCGGAGCACATACATTCCCATTTTCAACATTGTTATGTCGATAAATCATAAGTAGCGTTGGGCCAGGTAAACATTTGGAAATGTCATTAGATCAGGTTGCCCACCATCAAGGCCGCCAACCGCTTATAATATTAATTAAAAACCAGCGGCCCATCTTTCCTATGACAGACTGACAGGTGGGCATGTCCAGTACGGATCTCGAGATCAATGAATAAAACATGTATTTTTAAGCCTTACCCAAGACTTGATCTTCGTTGAGGTCGTGTGCCTGTTAAAAAAGAATTAAACAAAAATAAATTAACATGAATAAATCCATCTAAAAAGAGATGAGTATTACCAAATAAATGTGTGGCATGATTTGTGACTCTATCTATTCGATAACAATGGTAGTTGGGGGCTTCGATTACAGGACTTTTAAGTGTTCGCTTGCATGGACAACACACAAATTACTTAATTCCCTTGTGGGCAGCGCAAAATTTCTCATGCAAGAACATGATTTTCCCCGAGTTTAACTTATTTAGCACAACGGAATGAAATAGTACCACAAGTATGGAGATTTTGAATCATTTTGCTCCAAAGTCCGTTGTATTCCCAAGGGTCTATTAGTCAAAATATGGTTAAAAATTATTGTACTCGAAGGTATAGTTAACAAATTTTATAAACGACTTGATATATTTTTGAGATCATGTCATGTGTTTTAAATAAAAGAACGCTCTCCTAAATATCTGAAGATATTCAAGATATTTTTGTAAACAAAAATACCAATTAAGAGATCCGAGAATGAAAACTGTATTAAGAAAAAATACTTACCATGTTTTGAGGTTTTGTAAAATACAGAATGAAACTGTCTTTGCTTTATCTTTTGCACGTAATGAATTATTTTCCCCTCTTTTCAGACCTTTTTGTTAAACGTTCAGTCTTGTCAATAATCGTCTTATCACTCATCTCTAGCGACGGACCCTTTAACGGTTACTTTTTTTTTGTAAAAGTCGTCGTTCTCAAAGGGTTGCACTGGCCCTCTTGGTGTACCCAATCACAATAAATACATGAATATATATACATCACACTCGACTCTCATAAACGGATTTTTAAAAAGCCTCACCGGTGTAAGGTTGACTGTACCTGGAATTTGATGCTTTAGACACCTAGTAATGACAATAATAATACCTTCTCAATACATTTTACATTTTCTTCCGTACGTAGACTATCCGCTTAGAATGCACTTGTTGCTTTTGTAAAAGAATTCGTGACTGAATTAATAATGCGATCTTTTCTTAAGCTGTGATGTTAAAGGTTATTGGTTCGAAAGACGAGCTTTTGTTGGGAAAACCAAGAAACTGAATCAGGTGAGCGGTAATGCGAGAGGAAAGGGTTTCATATATCGTATCCGTATAGTGGATAGACGCGTGGCTATGTAGAAGAGAGACAGACAGTCTAATAACGGTATTGAAAACCCAGTGAAAAACCATATTGGCTAGGGGATGAAAAAGAAAATAAACAAATAAATAAACTACTCTGCATATATCGAAGCTTCGAAAATGAACAGTTGACATTTCTGGCACTAATTGCAACAAACAAATACTCTCCTGTAGGGTAAGGGAGCAATTATGAAATGATTTCTTTGTATCCTAATAGCAGCTGTAGGTTTCTTGGGAAAATGTATACAAAGCCATAAGAAAAAATAAGACCGGGTTCCGGTTTTTTTTTTGGGGGGGGGGGATTTTTTGCTACATCATTGCTGGGGTTGAGGTGTTTGAATATGTACCATGTTTGCTTTTAATTAAAATGCATTCATACCGACTCCAAATTCATCAATTGCGTTGCATTAATAATGTGGTCTATTTTTATTGCAGACTGCGCTGTTTATTTTCCTTGTCTTTTGAACTGATAGCCTAACTAGAACCGCAAGACTTTGTGGACAACTAGAACCACAGGACTTTGTGGACCTTTACGGTTTTCCCGACAAAAATATCAATTCAGTTCTCTCTGTCTTTTTGGGGACTTTCGCAAACTATGTATTCAAAAAATTGCAAATGAATGTCGGTAAGCTGGAGAAATAGAGGGACTGGAATAAGTGTCAGTCTCTTCTTCTTCTTAGCGGTACGAGATTACATGGAAATCTATGTCAATACACAGATCAGGAAGAAATAAACAGTTTTTATGGAAACTAGAGATTGAAGCCATCACAAATATCTGTACCCTTTTACATTAAAAATCAAAAGAAAAACTTTCAACACCCCAACTCCTCTTATCATATTGCGTCTATTCCCGTTCGTTGCATCCAAAATCTGAAGCCATTGTTGTTATGTACTCATCTTTGTCAAACTTTATACCAAATATAACTGCATATATCGATCAGTACAGACGGATCTCAGCTCACATACTTGCACCTCGGTTATACCCAACCCCTATTCATCTGAGGTACATCCAGTATCCCAATTAGCATGGTCTCATCTTGTCACTTACTCATCCTTGTAAAACATCGTACCCACACTTTCTTCTCATACATCCTTGTACAGGTTGTTGACTTGCTAAAAATTCATATTGATAATTCTTCAGTTTATGTTTTTATTTTTCTGTGACCATAAGGCTAATTTTCAGACTCGGAGAGATCGGCAGCTTGCCGCTTTCCAGCATAAATGCCTCTTCTACTGTGATACCATAAAGAGATGTGTAATGTTATCTGCGTTTCCAGTCATTTCGATTACGATAACTCATTGAGTATGATATTGCCATACAATACGCATCAGTATAAAAATTTTGATAAAATGCATCCGCCTCGAATGCGGGAGGTCGGGGTTTTGAACCCCGGCCGAGCCATACCAAAGACATACAAATGTTAGCAGCAGCTGGCGCTCAGCATTAAGATGTTAGTGTTAGGACTGGTTGGCCTGGTGTCAGATTAATGTGACTGGATGGGACATGATGCTAAATGTCTGCGGCATTATACCCCATTGCTAGACATTACTATAAGCGGCCACACTGCAGACTTCGTAGCGATTGATAAAAATTGTTAATTCTACGTTAAAAATCAAAATCACACACACACACACACACAACAAATGCATACTGTGATTCATACCCTTGTGTTACTTTTCATATAACCAATATCACTGTCCTTACATTTGGTCCTCAAACATGGAAATATATTGTTTCGAATCTTTCTGACTAAGCGTGTCATCGCTGGAAGGTTTCTATTAAAAATTGTGCCACAACATATTGGTGTAGATGCGCATTAGTTTTATTGTTTTCCTCAGTAACAGTTTGTGGTACATATGTTGGAAAATTGTAATTAAAAGTGTGGTGTTTTGTGGAACTCAGTTCGTCGTCGCTTGTTCTCCCACACAGCTTGGAAGATTGTATCAAAACTTTATCGGTTAAATACGTGGTTTAGGTAGATGTTCAGTAAGGTTCTACATTCTCCACAGGATCATTTCTGTGGATATTTTTAAAAATCTTTGTCTACTAGAGTATTTAGTGCATTGAAATCGCCATCGCGCTTTAATCATGGTCTATTCCATGATTTTATTAACGCTTTGCATTCTAGATATGTGGTTTGACTAGATGTCCAGCAAGGTTTTACATTTTATCCACTAGCTCATTTTGGGGAGCATTTCTTGAATAATTTTTTAATAAATAAAACCAGGTCCTTTGGACTATTCCGTTTTTCACGACTTCTCACAGCTTGGGTAATTTTATTAAAATTTTGCATTCTATATATATGGTTGGTACAAATGAAAAAATAACTTTTTCCTCTGTCTCCTTTATAGGATTATTTCTTTAAATATTTTTTGATAAAAGGTGAATTTTGAGAATTCAGCCTGTTTATTCAATGTGCATGCAGCTCTATGCAATATTACAAATGTGCAGTAAACAGAGTGATCTTTCTATGATCCATACTTGAGACTGGAAAAGTATGTTTGTTTGCTATGTACGGAGACATCCTTGCTATATGTCTGCGGCATGATGCCCATTGCTAGACATCACTGTAAATTGCCACACTGCAGGCATCGTAGCGATATGATTTAACAGTTGTTAAACCCACGTTACACACACACACACACACACACACACACACACACACATACACACTATATATATATATATATATATATATATATATATATATATATATATATATATATATATATATATATATATATATATATATATATATAGTCAAATAAACATGCTTAAAGTGCGGAGAACTGAATAGCTTTGAATGACGGTACATCTAGTTACATGTGCTTCTATGATGTAGCCTGCGTGAGTCAAGGTTATGGTGTGATTAAGATACAATTAAGAGTTTAAAGGGGGGTTTGGGGGCAGGTTTGAAACTGACTCGAAGATTTGATGTTTTCTTGGACGGGTTCAACGTGATCTGGCTGATTCATTATTGTACATTACTTGTGAGTAACCAGTTTCGATTTCTTTAAACCTAATTTCATGTTCATTACCAGATTAGGTTAGCTAGAGGTGTCCTTGCAAATAAAATTACGACTATCGCTAAAGGGTTCTAGTGACGTGGGTCCAATAGTCATACAAAGAGAGACGTCGGCCTTGACAGTTACAATAGGGGAGGGTCGAGACTTAACCCCACCCTAACATCGTAACTATCAGGTTCGGCGTATTACATTGCATAACTAGGGGTCTAAGTGTTATAGTGTTAGTCTCTGGCACCCCTCCCCACCCCCATCCCTCAGCCCTATATCCATTTACCTATAGTTTAATTTCATTCATGAGCCCTATTACAAGTGTTGTAGGCCCAGTGTTTTTCTCAAAAGATTTTGAGTTTTCCAGCACTTAGACCCAGGTCAACATAAAGAGAGATCTTACTCTGTAATTAGACACAGGTCAACATAAAGAGACACAGGTCAACATAAAGAGACACATGTCACATAAAGAGACACAGGTCAACATAAAGAGACACATGTCACATAAAGAGACACAGGTCAACATAAAGAGACACAGGTCAACATAAATAGACACATGTCAACATAAAATAAAGAGACACAGGTCAACATAAAGAGACAAATGTTAACATAAAGAGACACAGGTCAACATAAAGAGAGATCTACCTCTTTTAGAGATTTAAATTGTTTAACATTCTTTTTCTTTGAAAGATTTGAATTGTTTTCGTTTCTTACGATCAGCTGTTCAAAAGGCAAGTGACTAAAATCTAGTTAGTTGATTCGAATGCTTGATAATTCAGCTTTAGAAGGCATGTCAGATATTGATGGGTCAGTGGGGTCAGTGTCTCCATGTATCAAACCTATCTGATGTAGCAAACATTTTGAGAATTTTGCCATTTCGGACACAACAGTTGCATGCAGTCTACGGGTGACTCAACAGAACATAACCTTGCGTACTAGCTACATTTTTGTACAGCTTTATATCTAATGTAGCAAAAAAGAACAGTGATTTTTTATATATAAAAATTACAACGATTTGTTGCTTTTCAAAACATTTTATTCACTTCTCAGAAAAAGAAAAATAACACTAACATTTTTATTTTATTTGCTTTAGTTGCTTTGTATAATGTATAGAAATTATATCAATAGTTCTCCGAACTGATTGCAGCAACTAATGCAAACATAATTATTGCATCGTATCTGCTAAAAAAAATCGATCTTCCCGATTCATATAACAGTATCGTTACAAAGGATAATATTGACGAGTTGTTAATTTCGCAATGTCATTTTCTTCAGTACCATACGTGATGTTCTTTGCCACCGTGCGGCTGGTTGGTACAGCACTCAGCGCGACATTTGATTTCGATAACGTTTGCATTAAAAAAAAGTATTACCGACGTCATTTCGTAGGCTTATCAAGTCATTCAAACTTACACAAGCTCTCTGCAGTGAATAAGACTTTGATTTTTCTTTGTCAAATTCCTCGACCTTATCAGTTAAGTCTTAGAGTATCAATTGGTATGCATAGGACTGAAATATTCAAGTACCAGCCACATGCAAATATTGTGGCAACTTTCGCAACATAACACCATCAGTAAGGGAGATGATTATAGCTTGCTTAAAATACCCAAAAACGCATACCCAAATGTGAAATGGCATCGCCTCAGATAATACCATCACATTATACGTCGAGAGATCGTGGTCTACGTTCTTCACTTGAAGACAGTTAGGTTCAATTGCAAACGACATAGACTGTGATATGCTGGCTCATTATGTACAGAGATATTAGGGTATATGCAATTTGAATTTGGGTCCATCTGGTCTAAGACGAGTACGTACGGTAGTACTAACCATAATAGAAGGAAAAATAACCTGAATCATTCGCATAATCAATGCGTTTTATTCATGAGTAGCTTGCGGTCTTTAATAGTAACCCATAAGTAGTGTTCTTTGAGTAGCACAAATGTATTTTAGTACAAGTCAGGCATAGACATATTTGAATTCCAGACAGGATCCATTGAAATGATTTTTATTTTCATTTGCATCAAGAAGCGTAACACTGGTTGCATCTGGTACATTAAGCACATATTCATCATTACGCACGCATGCACACGCACGCACGCACACACGATTATTTTATATAAGAAAATTAACAGTTGCAATATCAGTTCTCTGTTGTACAGGATAAACGTTATAGGATAGAAAAGTTATGTGTAACTGCTTGATTTTCTTAAAAATTTAGATTGGGGGCCGTCCATTTAGTACGTACGCATGGAGGAGGAGAAGGGTTAAACCAAATGCATACGCTTGCGTATGGGGGGGGGGTCTACTGATAATGTACGTACGCATAGGACGGGGTGGGGGTGAAACCTCAATAATAATTTGTCTAATACGTAACATATTTGACTGGGCTGAATAGGCGTTTGAATTTGAGCTGACACTAGCAAACTTTTCAAAGTTACGCAGCTTATTTCTTTGATGCAGCCAGACATTCAACGTCGATGGACTATCTGTTTTATTAAACACGTTAATATTATTAATCCGTGCGTGGATTAAATAAAGGCCATTCATTAGAAATGGGGTGCGGGATGCGTCAAGCGTACGTACCCAGGTGGGGGGTGGAAAAAAGTACGCATGTGTACAGAGAAAAGGGGAGGGGTCAGCTTTGCCAGATTCTTGCGTATGTACTAAATGGATGGCCCCTTACGCTAATGATACCTTGTCAACGCCTAGCAACAAGTTCATGAAATGATAGGAATATTAAGACATTTTATTGGTGATCCTGTTCTCCGTGTCCGTGGTTTCATTTGGACCACTGATGAAATGCGGAAGATTTCTAAAAACAAGTCCTTGACGCACTTATAATTTCATATCAAGGAAATTTCTAAAACCTGGCGTGGTCACCATTTATAACGACATGAAGATTGTCACTATTCACCTATCGGGAACTTTATGGGCAAAAACATGCAAATGGAACTATAAATTACAATCGGTATTAACGAATTTCAGATTCTTCACTGGAATTGGAAAGAATACGAGACGTAGCTTAAGAGTTTTATCGAAAGGAACAAACATTGAGATACGAGTTATGTGATTAAAACCTTTCAACGTTCAAAATTAAAATGAGACATTTAAATGATGATAGACATCAATTCATCAAATCCTGAACTTTCTTCATATACTTCACTTGAACAACTTTATCATACGGTTTAAAAAGTCATGATATATATAACGATACTTTTATATAAAAAACTTAACAAAAAGACTCATCGCTTCACACAACTCAAATCATATGCACACATTTTATAACATTGTTCGCATTTTGTTGAATGTTGAGGATATAAGGACAGATAGTGAAAAGGACCAATTTTATCATTATTAAAATGTACACTAATGAATTAACCGTCTCTTTTGAACTCCTGGATATACCGCTAAATCTCTGGTATTTGCAAATATTACCAATTTAGAATTCCAGAAATCAATAGGGAAATCATAGAGATATAATAATCATACATGTAGGAAGTTCTGACACGTAGTTAACTTTAAAGGGTACATAAATAAAATGTATATAGAAATTCGAGAAATTCAGATTCCAGTATATTCCTTGTTTGCCTACTCAACATCTTCCCAATATTATCGTGTGTTCTTTTTATTTTCTTAAACCATACAACCACATGAAATGGAGATGATAAAAATTGTCGTCTCATATGACTTTACAGATAAATAAATACTGCGAAATGTAAACTTGTTTTATAAGGGATCCATCGTGCTGTAGACGTTGGGCATACGGATTCAAATGCCAAACTCCGTGTTATTGAATTTACAGTCACAGTCATTTCGAGAATTTCACAACAATAATATTACCGACGTTAGAATTTATTATTAGTCATGAATAAAACTATTTTTTATGCACAACAGGAAAAACAGTTATTGGTCACAAACATTGCTAAAATGCTTCAAATATGAGACATTCTTACCTTATATTTGCTCGTCACTCAATGTCACCTTCTGCTCCTGTAGCAATTTAATATATATATATATATATATATATATATATATATATAGAGAGAGAGAGAGAGAGAGAGAGAGAGAGAGAGAGAGAGAGAGATATGGATGGATAGATAGATAGATAGATAGATAGATAGATAGACAAGCGCCCCACTCCAGAAATGCCCCATAAGGCTTGCATCTCTGTCAGCTAAAATCCACCTCCTGGCCATCTTGAGTGGCTTAGCTTCTAAGTCCGGCGGACAATGTTTCCACTAACAGGAGAAGTGGTGAAGGCGGGCCATTATCGCCTTAAAACCAGTCGCTTGGGTTAGATGGGACTCGTAATTCTTGGATAGTAGCTCATCTAGAAGAAGGAAATCTCCGATTCCAAATCTCCGTTGACTTGTGGCTATACCCACTCAAGGGAAAGGCCAAGGGAGTAAACACCGACAGAAAATCCGGAGATGGAGTCCTTAAGGCGGTCTGACATTGACATCAACGTCATTCCGGCAAATCCTGCGACGCAGCTGGTGCTCACCTGTATCTTCATTCGTCGTTCCCTTGGGCACACCAGCTGCGTGGAGAGGGGTGATCTGCTGCATGGGCAACAACTGATTCTTCATACCACCCTGCCCAGGCTTCGTAGCTCTAATGGAGAGGACACTCCAACGTCTAGTAAGGCATCTGCACAACACGGGAATCAGCAGTTATCGGTTCTAAGTCAAAGCTCGATTGGCGTAGAGCTTGGCGCCAGGGGTTACTTCCGACGGTTGGAGAGATCACCATGTCTCACTGGACAGCTACCGCCCGCCTCAAGCTGGGCAGCCCTCAGTCAGTAAGGAGCTGATCCGCCATGGCCTGTCTGCTTCACCAGGTGTGTTGAGCGTACAGAACCATCTCGGCAATTGGGCTACAAAGTCCGACCAGGCAAGAATCAAAGAAGAAATAAGAAAACCTTAGCTCTTCGTTTTGCAAGCTGAAACATCACGACCATATGCCCTGGATTCACCGCTGACCTTCAGCAGATCGGCGACTCACGGAATACTGCCGTCATTGACAGAGAATTCTCCCGACTGAACGTCGACATTGTCTGCCTTCAGGAGACCCGACTGGCCGACAGCTGCATCATCAGGGAAGACAACTATACATTCGTTTGGCAGGGCAAGCCCTCGGATGGACCTAGGCAGCACGGTGTCGGCTTCGCTGTAAAGAACACACTAGTCGGCTTCATTGAGCCTCCGTCATCAGGCATTGAGAGGATCGTTGCCCTCAGGCTGTCAACATCCTCAGGCCCAGCCAACATCTTCAGTGAGTACACCCAAACCTCAGCTCCACCCACGAGGAGGAAGACAAGTTCAACGAGGCTCTGGATCAAGCAATATTCAGCATCCCCGACACTGAAGGCCTCTACCTACTAGGAGACTTCAATGCTATAGTGGGAGATAACCACGAGGACTGGTCCACCTGTCTCGGCTCTCGCGGAAGGGGCAAACTCAACGAGAATGGTCAGCGACTTCTGTAGATGTGCTGCTCCACAGCCTATGTGTAAACAACACCCTCTTCAAATGCAGGGAGATTCATATGGTGTCATGGAGACACCCACGTTCCCGTCACTGGACCCAGCTTTACGTCGTCATCACCAGACGTGCGGAACTGGCCAGTGTCTTCCTCACCAGCATTTACCACAGTTCCGACTGCGACATGGACCACTCCCTCGTGGCCAGCAAGGTGCGAATAATACCCAAGAAAGTTGCACCAGGCAAAGAAGAAGGGTCGCCCACGCATGAACACCTGCTGTGTAAGCAGCACAGAGAAGATACAGCAGTTCATCAGCAAACTTCAGTAGGCTCTCACCAAAGAGACAGCTGATAACACCATCGACTCCAAATGGTACAACCTCAATGACGCTGTGTACAATGCAGCAATCACGGCCTACGGGAAGAAGGAGTGCAAAAATGCCGACTGATATGAAGCCAACTGGGAGGAGATGGATCCCGTGACTGAGGCGTATAGGAAAGCCCTCCTGGCATAAAAGGCTGCAGCTAGCCCTAGTACAATACAAGCCCTCAGGACTGCCAGGAACAACGCCCAGCAGACCGACCGCCTGTGCGCCAACATCTGCTAGCTGGGCCTCTGTACCAGTATACAGACAGCTGCCGATATCGGGGATGCAAAAGGCATGTACGACGGTATCAAAAAGGCGACAATCCTACACCCACTACTAATACCGCCGCCTTCAATTCAAAGACGGGCGAGGTCACCACAGACCAGGAGAATCAGCTGCTGACACGATGAGTTGAGCACTATCTCAAGCTATATGAATACCACACCGCCCTGGACGCCATCTCAAACCTTCCAGTCATGGAGGAACTAGACACACCGCCCACCCTGAACAGCTCGGAAAAGCCATCGATTTGCCTCGCTTGTGGGAAGGCTCCTGGGAGCGACGCCATCACGGCTGAAGTCCTAAAGAGCGGAAAATCAGCACAGCTCTAGCCCCTGTACGTACTCCTTTTCCTCTGCTGGGAAAGGGGACACATCTGCCAGGACATGCGAGACGCCAACATCGTCACTTTGCACAAGAACAAAGGAGACCGTAGCGACTGAAATAACTACCACGGCATCTCCCTCATCAGCATCGTCGGAAAGGTTTTCGCCCGTATAGACCTTGCGCGCTTGCAGACCCTAGCTTCTCGAGTCTACACAGAGTCTCAGTGTGGCTGCGGAGCCGGTTGGTCAGTCAACTGCAGACATGATGTTCTCACTACTCCAGCTGAAGCAGGAGTGTCCTGAGCAGGAGGTGCGCCTCTACATCGCCTTCATAGACCTGACCATGGAGTTTGACCTTAACAGTCGGAGAGGACTCATCAGGCTCATACAGAAAATCTTCTGCCCCTCCCCCTCGATCGATCGCTGTCGTCACGTTGTTCCAAGAGAACCTGCACAGCACAGTGTGCTTCAATGGCACAATATCGGAGGCCTTTTCAGTCAGCAGCGGAATGAAGCAAGGCTGAGTCCTTGCGCCGACGATCTTTGTCATCTTCTTCTGCATGCTCTTCCAGTACGCCTTCCTTCAAGAACTTCAGCGAGCGAGTGTACATTCATACCAGGGATGACGGCGAGCTGTTCAACATCTCACTTCTCCGTGCTAAGACTATAGTCATATATATTCTCATCCGTGACTTGCTCTTCGCCGACGATGCAGCCTGGACATCACACACGGAAGATGGACTGGAGCAGATGGTATGCCACCTCTCCCGCGACTGTAAGGAGTTTGGACTGACCATCAGTCTGAAGAAAACGAACGTCATGGCGCAGGGCGCAGACGACCCTCACACCATCTCCGTCGATGGGTACAGCCTGGAAGGTGTTGAGAACTCCGCGTACCTCGGGTCCACCATCTCCAGCTCGCTCTCCATTGGTTCTAAGGTGAACGGCAGGATTGCCAAGGTATCATCAGTTATGGCCAGATACAACCAGTGGGTCTGCAACAACCCCAACCTCACTGAGAAGACCAAACTGCGTGTCTACCAGGCCTGAGTGATCAGCACACTTCTATACAGCATACATCAGCGAGGCATGGATCACCTATGCGAGCCATGAGAGGAAACTCTGCAGCTTCCACCTGAGATGCCTTTGGCTCATTCTGTACATCCAGTGGAAGGACAAAGTACTCAGCACGGAGGTTGTGGAACGCGCCAACATGAACAGCATGTTCTCCATTCTCAGCGAGAGGCGCCTTCGCTGGCTCGGCCACGTCAAGAAAATGGACGAAGTCCGCATTATCAAGTACCTGCTATACAACGAGCTAGCAGAAGGCGCATGGACGACCAGACGTCCACGTCTGCATTTCAAAGATGTCTGCAAGAAGGACATGAAGACGGCTAACAACGTTTAGGACTGGGAGAGCTGTGCTTACGACCGCTACACATGGCGCCTAGTTGTCAAAAAGGGCATTCGAAAAGCTAAGGATGCGAGAAACATAAACCTCGCTGCAGAGCCAGGAGGAACGCGAAACAACAGCAGTCTCAACAAGCATCGACGTTCACCTGCAGCAAGTGCAGCAGAGACTGTTACTCTTGGGTCGGACTCTTTAGTTACTCGCGAAGGTGCAGATAGAACAGCCAACCAACCGGGAGCTAGAAGCTAACCATCGTCTCCCGAAGACGGACATATGCCGATATATATATATATATATATATGTGTGTGTGTGTGTGTGTGTGTGTGTGTGTGTGTGTGTGTGTAAGTGTGCGTGCGTGTATAATACATGCGTTTTGTGTCAAATAACATGTCACTTAGTAAGTGAGTATTGGTTGAAAAATATAAGACTGATATGAATATAAGTAAGTACTTATAGTACTTATACCTCTATGTATCGCCAGCTACCTGTGGATGATATATGTATAAGGTGATGTACAGGTTAGAAGATTTTCATTTAAAACTGTGTTCATCAAACTTTTGTGATATTGAAAAGTATATCTTCATACGGTCAGTGGACGGGTGGATTGAAATATCCATATCTAATATTACACCTGTGGAGTAGTTGACGATGCGTGATTTTTCTTTCCAGTTATATCGACCGTGTAGTACTTGAAAATAACTGCACGTTCCATTGACAGCGGAATAAGTAGGGTTCATCTAATGAAATGGATGTTCATTCACTGCTGATTTAATTTTCAAATCAGCAATTTAAATATCCTCAGGCGTTCCGTTGATAATCTGCATGGATAGTGCAAAACATATGTACTAGTACCAATCAAGAAAAGTATGATTTATTATTTCAAACCTTATTTGTTCACGGAAGAACTCAAATTCATGAAAATAAAAGACAGATATAAAGAAATGGATGGATAAACATACATACTGACTTGTAAACAAACAGAAATGAACATTAGTTTGGCTTAAACATAATTTACTGCCATATTTACATGGGGTCGAGATACAAGTTCGCATAGCTTAGCAACAGCCCTCCCCCAAATACAAGTAGGCACATGAAAAGTGACAAGGACTTACAGTGCATGTATATACTTATGTCCTGATCAGAAATACAATGCATTAGTAAAAATGTATATCGAAAACTTTGTCTTACTAGAAAAATCAATACCAATAAGTGTATAATGATTAATTGAAAGAGGAGAAGGGAAGGTGAAAAATTGGGGAAGTGTGTCGATAAAGGGATTCCATGGAAGGTGTTGTGGGGAGGTCATAGCAGTATGTTGCTTCTCTTGGACGTTTTTTGAAATCATTTAGCTTCTTTAATATAAATCTGGAAGATTTCATAGACGTTGGTGTTTAGGCTATTTTATAGGTCAGCTGATCGAAACAGCAAGACATTAGTACTAACAGGGATGAATAATTAGCTTAACCAATGCATTAGTCTCTGTCTTGGTACTGTATGTTTCTTATAATGGTAGTCAGTCTCATGGTCCTCTCTACATATGCACAATGGGCTACCAGTAAGAAAAGTTTAAAAAAATTCGTGGTTTCAGTGACTGCAGTTGAAATTCTTATCATAGTATGAAATATTTATGATTTCCTGTTACCAATATACACATTACGAGATAGAGATAATATCCTCTCAAGACAAAATCCAACCAGGACATAATCCCCCCACCAGCAAAATGAAATCTATGATATAATCCCCTACCCCCGCTCAAACGTTTGAGACTTTTTAAACCGTCACAAATATACGAACCAATACTGAAACGAGATAGGGGAAAAAAGACACAATGTGGCATATCATCACTATGCCCCATATTTAATTTAATCATGGAATTTTATGTTTATCCGATGATGCCTTAGCTTTTAAATGCTTCCCAAAATAGAACAATAATTGTCAAATAATGTAAACTCAGTACTTCTAACAGCCAGGTGACAAAAGCGTATGCACGTGTAATTAGTCTTTAGATTAAAACGATCATTAGGCATCTTAATCTCCTTGTGTCGGTTAAGATCTAATATCCAACCCATGTATCATACGTCTTTTATCTATTAATATATCATAATTATGGGTCACAATTTGACAGCATGCAAAAGCTATCTTAACATGATAAAAAAAATCAAATACTCACTTTACACAATACCAGATAGGTACAACCGAGTGTGAACAAATATTTACTATGCAGACAGTAATACAAATTAAAGTTAATATTGCAATATCTCTTCTTTTTAATGTTATCAAGTTATATTGTGTAAATTGGGAGATTAATAGTACGTTTCTGGACTTCCTCAACGTTTAAAATGTATCGACTCTTTGAATATCGTTAGTGAAAATCCATGGTAAGTGTCTGTTACCGATATAAAGTCATTGGTATGTATTTATTACAGGTATGAAGTCCATGGCATGTATCTATTACGGTTATAAAGTCCATGACATGTATGTATTACGGTAGTGAAGTTATTGGTTTATATCTATTACGGATACGAAGTCCATGGTATGTGTCTATTACGGGAATGAAGTCCATAGTTTGCATTTTTACGGGTATGATATTATTGGTGTGTTTCTATTACGGGTATGAAGTCCATAGTATGTATCTAGTACAGGTATGACGTCATTGGTATGAATATATTACGGGTATGAAGTCCATGGTATGTATCAGTACAGGTATGACGTCATTAGTCTGTATCTATTACGGGTATGAAGTCCATGGTATATATCTAGTACAGGTGTGACGTCATTGGTATGAATCTATTACGAATACGAAGTCCATGGTATGTATCTAGTACAGGTGTGACGTCATTGGTATGAATCTATTATGGGTATGAAGTCCATGATATTTATCTAGTATAGGTGTGATGTCACTGGTATGAATCTATTACGGGTATGAAATCCATGGTATGTATCTAGTATAGGTGTGACGTCATTGGCATGTATCTATTACGGGTATTAAGTATATGGTAAGTGTCTGTTACGGATATGAAGTCCATGGTATGTATCTATTACGGATATGAAGTCCATGGTATGTATCTATTACGGATATGAAGTCCACGGTATCTGTCTATTAAAGTATGAGACTTAAAAGAACATTCTAAATAAAATTATATTTATCCTCCGCTTTGGTTGATTTTAGATGGTGTAATGAATTTGTCTTCCTTTCTCTACAGCAAGATTGTGAGAAGAATACCTGAATTTGGAAAGGTAAAACGTTTAACATTGATTGGTCGAAATGCACATTTTCTTTGCAATTGGGATTTCTATCGACAATTAAGTTCGCCTGTTCTTTATGCCAGGTGAAATGGGTATAGTTTTCTTAGTATATGGTTCGATCAACATATCATGGCAGTTACAATAGTGGAACGACCGCTCAGCTGACCTAGTGGTTAGAGCGTCCGCCTCGTATGTTGGAGGGCGCGGATTCGAACCCAGGCCAAATCCTACCAAAGACTTATAAAAGTGGTACTAACAGCCGCCTCGCTAGGCGCTAAGCATTAAGATGTTAGCATTAGGACTGGTCGGCCTGGTGTCAGGATAATGTGACTGGATGGGACATCATGCTACATGTCTTCGGCATGATGTCCCAGTACCAGACACTCTAAACTGCCGCACTGCAGACATCTTAGCGATATGACTAAACAATTGTTAAAGCTACGTTAAAAATCCAAATCACACACACACACACACACACACACACACAACAGTGGAACAGATAATAAGTAGTCATTGAAGCGGGTGCACGGTGGTAGAGAAAAGGAACGTTTGGGCTAGGTACAGGTGGAGACAAGGAGGGAGAGGATTGTGGATAAGGTATATTTTTTTTAAAAACTTGACTATAGCGAGGACTGACAGACAGTCCAAGACCAAACTTGATAACATTGAAAAATATAGTGCGACTAATTAGAATGACAGACCAAAACCAATAGATGGGCAGACACAGTCACAAAAAATGGAAACAGACATATAGTCGGAAAGACCATGATATATACACATAAACAGACAGACCAACAGGCTGACAGACAGACAGACAGAAAACAAAAAATATTGACAAGTCAGCATAAGTGATTCATACATTCATACATGTGAAGTAAAATCGAATAAGTTATAAATTTATTCATGATACTGCATTTATTCATAAGGTTATCAGCAGCCATTCATGCCATACACGACTAATTACGCATCGCCATATGTGTCCAGTGAAAAGTTATACCAATATGCTCACAGATGAAGGCTGAAACCGTATCAAAGCTCTTAGTGACCACTGATTACAATGGTTTTGCTTATGGCAATAAGGACGTACAGATACAGCTCTGTCAATCACGATATAATAAGCAATTTGGACAATGGTACGTTCTTGTTGTCTCCTATCTGTGGCAATTTGGACAATGGTAAGCTCTTGCTATCTCCTATTGGTGGCATTTTAGACAATGGTACGGTCTCGCTGTGCACGCGTCTTAGTGATCAGAACATACGTCGATGAAAAAAGATGACAAGTGTCAAGAAATTTAAGATTATCTTTCTAAAAAGCTAAAATTTGGGCTCCAACTACGTTTATGCAGGTCTTACCTGGAAATTAATAATGCAGTCTCTTTCAGACAAGTTTGAACATGTTTAGCTTTCCAATTTCGGCAGTCAACAAAAAGAGGAACCAAAATATTATTTCTTTTATTCTATTACCCGGTGGAACATATATCAGTTTTTAAAAATTAATTTTAATACGTCATTCTCAGTCCAAATAAAGTTGTCTCATGATTAAGTAAATTAGTTATTTAATGAAATTCAAAACGCATCTCCTTTGAACTCATTTTTCATCACTTCGTCTTTCTAATATCTATCCACGAACTTCGTATATACCTACCTATGTATGTATGTATGTATGTATGTATGTATGTATGTATGTATGTATGTATGTATATATGTATGTATGTATGTATGTATGTATGTATGTATGTTTGTGTACACATGCATGTATGAACCCCTACATTCACTCATCATTAGATAGATAGATAGATAGATAGATAGATAGATAGATAGATAGATAGATAGATAGATAGATAAATACATTTTTAAACACAAGTAAGATATTGTTCTGAATACATTTTAATCCATTACATTATTACAACCTAGTCCCAGATTAAAAATGATTAATTTTGCAAACGTTCGTAATCAAATATCATATGTCATAATCAAACATAATACGTCATAATGAATCGTAATACAGCAGATATAAATGTCATTTCATGTATGTACGAATCCTGTAGAATAGAACGTGTAGCAATGATATATTTGGCCTATATTGGGAAAGGATTCTTATTACACGGCTATATTTTGCATTCAAGTTTTCCTCTTTCGATTAAAAGACAACTATAAATTATTGGTATGTACAAACATTATATGTTTTCTACATCGTCTGCACGAAGAACCCATACAGAAAATAAAGCATTTGTAACCAATGGTCTAAAAGGTCTTAGCCTATTTCTGTTCTCTCCTGTGGAGGTACAATGATTTTCCATCCGATTCCCCAGCAATTATCCACTCATCATCTTCACAAATTCTGTAAGAAAGAGAAGAAAAAATAACGAGTACGTATTAAATCACTATAAATTTAACACACACACACACACACACACACACACACACACACACACATGGTCATCCCGGATAATACTGTCTTTTTTTATCAATAATAACCTTAATAACAACAATCATAACAATAAAATAAAAATAATACCAACAAGAACTACAAAAAGTGGTAATCATAAGTAAATTAATGAATTGTTATGAATATCTGTATTGTGTGTTTGTCTTTGGTTCGTAGCTGTAGCTTCTTATTTAGATAATGATATATAAATAGATTCGTTTTTTTCTTCTTCTTTTTTTCTTGTTTTTTTTTTTTTTTCGTGTTCTATATATTGAACCTGTTTACATTCTGGGGTAATTTCTCATTGATTAAATCGTGTGGGTTGTGGTGCAACATAAGTCACCTGGGAGGTATTGCGACTTAGAGTTGTAATAGAGTTCTTTAGATGGACATTAGAATAAAGAAGAAAGCAATTAATTCATTCCTAATTCCTATCTTATTGCTGTTCTTAGTTAATTTGAGAGGAGTCCTTAATTTAAATTATTTAATGCAATTGCAACGTACTCTTATGATTGATTGGACTAAATATTTTGTGATTATTGTTAATTCATTCAAAGGATTCTTGAACAATGCCATTGTGATAAATCAAAACTGTACGCACTTCAGCACATTCAATGATTTTGGTACATCAGCACATTCGAGACATGGAAATCATTAGGAACACTATCTTTTAACTTGTGATAGAAAGTTTTTATTATTTTTACTGGATTTAATCCTCAGTGCTGTAAGTTCGTCTTAAGAATATCATTTTATAACCTAGAGAATTGTATTTTTTATACGTTTTACATAATTTATTGGATTTAGCTTCTTTTTGTTACTTTGTTTACGACCATAGAGTCATAAGAGAATAACGAACAGCACCGAATGCATTGTTTAATTGAAAACAATGGCCTCTAAACAGATAGTAGTTTTATTGTATTGTATTTGCATGTGAGTGCCCGTTCGTAGTCTTATTGGTTTAACACGAATTTATATTAAAAAGTAAACTTTTAAGTAATAGACGCTATGGTTATTACTTTGGTCCCCAATACCTCGTATCTCTCTCTCTCTCTCTCTCTCTCTCTCTCTCTCTCTCTCTCTCTGCGTGCATCAAGTAGCAGCCCGCAAATAGAGACTGAGGTTAATAGATAGCAAGACACCCATTCAGACAGCAAACCTGAAGTGGAATTTATCTTGGGCATGTCCTTTGATATAAAAGTTCACATTTTCGTTTATATTTTAAAGATGAATCTAATATACTAGTGTGCATTAAAAGAAAATCCATATGACCTGTTGCCAAGGAGAAATAATGATAATTTCTCGACCGGCCTAGTTTTATTCCTAGACATCAGGCAGGCGAAAAGAGACTTCTTGGTCAATGTTTTGGGTGGTTAAGAATCCACACTGGCTTTTACATACTGCTTGATGATCATTTCTCAATCGATTATCTCGTCCACACGATACTTGCCATAACCAGTGGTAGTTTTCAATTGGCATTAAATTCGAACAGCGGTCATGGTGCAAGACTGTATTTACACCAAACTATGTTACAAAATCGTAATTAATTTATTGGCCATTTAAATGAAAGTCATCAGTTCTTCCCACCAAAATCGGTATTTGGAACAACATTGCTGGTTAAATTGTTGTTTCCCGGAAACATTCACTTGACTCACTTATATAGTCAGCTTTGTATTAAAATTCTTAAATGCAAATAGCTATACTCTTAAACTATATAACTGATAAATCATGATTTTGTACTAGTTAAGATGGTGCTTACCATATTTGTTCTGTCTAACACAAACTTTAAATTGTGAAAGGATCGTATTTATATAAAAGTTTAAGAAGTTAAAAATGAGTAGCACCGAAAAAATTCACTTCTATCACGGCATAGTTAGCACATGGCCGAGATTAATCGTTCATTTGAGCGAGAAATGGCAAAGTGTGCGTAGTGTCTGTGTGTGTGTGTGTGTGTGTGTGTGTGTGTGTGTGTGCGTGTGTGTGATTTGAATCTTTAACGAAGTCTTAACAATTTTTCAGTCCGATCTCTACGATGTCTCCAGTATAGCAGTTTATAGTGATTTCTAGCAGATATGTAGCATGACATCAAACCCAGTCACATTATCCTGACACCAGGCTGACTAGTCCTAACACTATCCTCTTAATTTTGAGCGCCCAGAGAGGCAGCTGTTCGTACCATTTTTACAACTCCTGGTATGATTCGACCGGGATTTGAACCCGCGACCTTCCGCATCCGAGGCGGACGCTCTAACCATTTAGACCACCGGAGTGGTCACCAAAATGGTAGATATTGAATGGCCTCTTTGATGGAGCTATAAAGTCATGTATAAGCTATAATCTACCCTTCTTGGAAATATTAGTTGAATTCATACGCAAGGTTTCCATGACCAGCCAGAGACCGGGAACTTGAGTTGGCAAAGGCGACCGGTCGCGTCACTTTACAAAGGCTTGTCGTTATCATACCTGTATGTTAAATGTTTGTTCAAGGATCAAAAGGAAAGACCACTGGGTGAACTGGGGGTATTCTTTTTCGTCCCCAAGTTGACAGACAGCGAGAGGGACATTGTCCGCTAAGTTTGATTGGATCGGTCCATAGCGATATCCAAATGCATATTCGAGAAATGGTCTTGAGCCTACGTAGAGAATTATTTGACGCGAGGCGGAATTATGTAGATTGTTAGCTTGTGGTCAGAATTAATTTTGTGATTCACTATTAGGTTACTTCGTAGTAAACCAGTACATTTATTAATGCGTTATGCTAGAATTTACACACGCTTGGATTGTGAATTTGGAAAATGGTTGAAGTACGTAAGATTATTTACTCTTAATGTATGCATGTTTGAGAGTATGAATATTTGTTTATTTACCTACTTTGCGTGAGTTGTAAGGTAAAGAAATGCGTCTGATTATTGGATATTGTTTAGTTTAACGGGATTAGGAATATGTACTGATCTTGATATAACATTCAGTCAGTATACTTAATTGTTGAAATGTTTAAAGGCAAGACCTTCAAAAATACTTTAAATAACATTATTCAAAAGTATGATATGGTCTGTACTGAAAAATGCTATAAACTCCATGAATGCATGAATGATACAAATTATTTCACATCAGATAATTAAGGGATGATTTCAAAGTACCCGGATAAAACAACTCTGCTATACTCCTATAGCGGAGTTGTGGTCTTTAGATGCATAGATGAATGCAGATAGCTTTTGTTTTTTTAGTAACCAATGACGCTGTATGGAGAAAAGGATATATACCTTCATAATCAACGATGCCATTTCCGTCTTGGTCCGCCTCGTGAATCATTTCATTTAACTCCTCCTCGCTCAGCTTCTCGCCCAAGTTTATCATCACCTGCCTGAGTTCTTGAATTGTGATGTAGCCGTCTCCGTCCTTATCGAAAACTTTGAAGGCCTCCCGAAGTTCCTCCTCAGGATCCCCGTCCTGCGCCTTCCTGGCCATCATCTCGATGAACTCTGGAAACTCAATGGCGCCACTACCTGTGAAAATAAATTGAAACAAATTTGTAATTCAATCATTTATACCAATAATTCTAACTGAAATAGGGCGCGTAGCGATATACGATAATAAACCATTAGATTATATTGCAACAAAAGCGTATACAATTTGCAGCAAATCAGCATAATAATATGCCTTTTCTTTGCTAACAAATCACTTCAAACATTTCGTCAACGGTGAAGGTTATACCTAAGCAGCAGAGATGGCGAACCCACCACTTTTAAGAAGGTCCTTTTTAAAAAAACTAAAGCCTTTAACGAAAACGAAAACCAAAGGGTCAATAACGCCAAATCAAAGCCTCTAACTAACCGAGAGTTTCTCTAATTCGGTTAGTTTATTTTTGTTACTGTATTTTTGTCGTTAGTGTTTCTTAAAACGTATGCGCGCGTGTTTAACCACCGGACGTTTCATTGAGGTCGCACCTCCTCTGTTGCTGTAATTAAATCCAAACATTTCATCAAGGCCTACACGATATCGTGATCGAGGGTCATGCAAATTTATCGTTATAAATCCGTGTGGGGACGACTGTGCTCGCGAAAAAAAATTTTTTAATTTAATTATATCTAAGTCTCTGCTACGCCAAGTCGGATGAATATTTCGTAGAGTATGTGTATCAACTCCATTAAATACAACTAAAATATTACAGTTATCTCTAATCACTTTAGGTATTTGTGTATATCGCTTAGTAACATAAATCACGTCTGTGTTTTTATGCATGCCTCTGGAAAATATTCTAGCTGGATTTGACTGTTTATCTAGCATCACATCATCGTATACAACTAAATTGTTAATAAATCCGTCAAGATTATCTACAGACGGTGCTTCACCGATATCGGTTACAAAATCAATAATATCATCGCCGTTTTCATTTAAAACTTTTGCATTTCCATTAAAATCTTTAATCACTTCGTAGCATCGCCGGTCGTCAACTGATGGTGCTATCAAGTACGATTTATCTCATTTGATCCATCTCATTATCAAATTAAGTAGCAATTGTGTTTACCAGACCCGGACGGCCCAAATATTATCATTCGGATAGAATTTGGTAACGCTGGATGATGTTTGACTGGTCTTGCTTTCGTGTCGTTGAGAAATCAATTACATCCATGTTGTAGAAATATAACAAATAATATGGATCTATATTGCGTTCGATGCAAAACATTCACCCCCACGAGTAGACTTATAACTATAACAACAAAAAATAAACGGCGTGCGGTTACAGGCAAGTGTAAACGATGTGGTACAAAAAATATGTATTTATTTCCAAGAAGACAGGTGGTGGTATCGCTACGTCGCTGGGAAAATTATCAGGAACTCCATGGGTTAAATACCCAGGAGAAAAACATCTTCCAGGATATAATTATTGCGGTCCCGGTACCAGACTTGATATCAGACTCGATAACCAAGACCAACCAAGGTTTGGTGAGTATTCAGTGAATGCTATTTATCAAGCATGTCACGTTCATGATGTAGTTTATAAAAGTAAAGATCTGCAACAACGACATATTGCAGATGTCAAAATAATTCATGCTATACAAAAATAAATCTTTCAGAGAATCATTATCTAATTGGTTGGTAAGATCTACTATGAAAGGTAAACTAGTATTAGGAAACTGAGTTTCTCAGGCCGATAATTAATCAACCAATTATTATTATAATGGAATCGAATTGTTATAGCCCAAGTGGACATTGGAAGGGTAGAGCAGCGATTAGTAAACTTGCTGATACAGCAAATGTTAAACGTGTTGCCACTGCAGGTGGTTAGCACGACAGGCAATATGGCTAATTAACTACCACCGCCTAAACGAATCGAGTATACACATTTTGATGTCGGCGTTCAAAATGAAGTTCATAAGAGGGGTATATTATTTTTACCACATGATACTATTAAACTTGGAAGACGTCGATGAACATACAAATACGAGTTAACTGTCGTTTACGTTGCAAGTAGATATAAAGAAGCAAAGCCGTTATTAACTAAAACAACTGAATTTATCGGCGAGGATCTGGACAACAAGGTGGTCCACGATGGCCACAGTTGCTACAGGTTGATCCTGGCAAAGAATTTCAGGGTGCAGTATCATCGTTGATGAAGCAACAAAACGTCACAATCAGACGAGGACATACTTCAATTGATTATGATCAGGCACTTGTTGAACGATTTAACCGAACACTTGCTGGGCGGTTATTTGGATATCAATACGCGAAGGAAATCATTCAGAAAAATAAAAGATCTCACGAATGGGTTACTACCAAGTGTGATGCTGCACTGAATAATGAAATTACTCGTGCAACTATGAAACCCGTTAACGCAATCACACACAAAAATATACCAATACAACGAAATGACTTTTCAAAACAACCAGTACTGGGTAATGTGACTGTAAGATAATTATATGAACCCGGTGAACTTGAAGGTGGTAAAAAAAAGAGCGACTGATCCTCTTTGGAGTGTAACTACACATAAAATTTCCAGCGTAGTACGATCCACGGGTAGACCTGCACTATACAGATTAGATTCATCTGCTCCTCAACGAGGATTTGTACACGAACAATTACAAGTAATTCCTGAAGATAATCAATTACCACCGCATTCATTTTTCTGAGTTAGCGCCTCGACGTCGATTACATTCAAGACAGGTCAGTATCACTTTTTCACGTGTGTGACCAAGACTACTATTAATTCTATCTACGGTAAATTGTCTTGGATTATTAAGAATATTGCTCCACAACATAACTGTGATACAGCTCGCACAATAATTATCATGTTGTTGTTTTAATGTCATGATAAATTCAGCGTCAGGATCAAAGTCGCGTTTATTTTGTTTATCATATTGTTTATAACTAATTTTTTTCGTACTATATCATCGCTCACAACTTTGTTATTGGTGCCAGCAGTTTCTGTAAAATTTACGATAACTCTCCGCAACTGAGATATTCTTCTGACTGGAGACACTGCGAGATAAACTAAGCTTGACCATTCGATACGATCATCAATAATCTAAACAACTGTATCAGAGATGGTTAATCCTTGTGATGAATGAATCTTCATTGCGTATCCTAATGTCCACGGAGATTATTCCATTTTCAGCACATCCTCAACAGCACTGACATCAACTAAAACAATATCATTTAATACAAGATTTTGTTTCGTCCTTGACTCTGTCAAAGATCCTAATAGTAGTCTGATTAATTTCTTAAACTCTCTTAATTCTGGATCAAGAGCTCTATGATCATCAATTATCTCCTCATACTAATCTACTAACATTTTTAGCCATTCGTGCGGAGACCATCCAACAAAAGGTGGTGGTTGACCATGATCTCCGCACATGACCACAGC
The DNA here is from genome assembly GCA_028554795.2 of Sinohyriopsis cumingii. Classification (NCBI taxonomy): domain Eukaryota; kingdom Metazoa; phylum Mollusca; class Bivalvia; order Unionida; family Unionidae; genus Sinohyriopsis; species Sinohyriopsis cumingii. The sequence continues at coordinate 105,714,719 of CM068825.1, forward strand.
TGTATTCTTCAACAATAACCAGTCGAGAAATATTTTTAATATATCTTTAGATACCGTGCATATTTCATCCCAAATGATGATCCTTGGAAAATATTGCTCGCCCATTCGATCAGGAGTCCATGCGTCACCTTTCCATCGGAAGAAGCTATGATAAGTACATGATTTTACTCCTCGTTCGCTCATTTCTCTTGCGAGTATTTGTATAGGTGTTAAAACAACCATATCAACTGAACTCTGCCGAAATAATTCAATAACACGAGTTGGTTTACCAGAACATTCTGGTCCGTTTAGATAAAAAGTCTTATGTCTAGTCACGGAATCACATACAGATCGTGCTGATAATAATTTTCATATTTGATTATTTTTGTAATACATATATTTGATTTCAACGTCGGCGGATTCAGAATAATTATGTAACATTTCTTGTTTTATTCTCCATTCGCCACATGACACACCGTAAGTAGTACTTATATAAACTAAGTCAGCAATTCTAAATATTTTTTTTTTGTTGATATAGAATGAATTCGTAGCAACTCTGATAATAAATGTATCGAAACATACGCGAGCATTGAGGATCTTAAATGAGTAAACTGCGGTGACTCGTCATCAATGTAACCAACAATTGTACGTAATCGTGTTCCGTTAGACAAGTAAGCGTTTTTTCGACTTACAAATACATTTCTCTTAGTTGCATCAGCAATTATAAACTCGAGTTCAACATCGTCTATAATTAATATTGTATAATGTCGTTTATGATCATATCGTCCTCTTTAGGTAAATTTATCGATTATTCTTCTTATGAACAACGATATTTATTGGAGCTCCTCCTATTTTATAATGTTTCTAATCGTGTAAAATCTCTCCTGTTATAGTTTTTACAATTATTGGGAATTTTAGTGTTTTTTTCTAACTTAGCGACATCATTAATTGTAGCTCCCTTATCCATGACTGATTCAGCCCATTCACCTATTTTGTTACGTCGTAGATCCGTTAACCCATTTCCACGTATCGCATTTGTGAAATGTTCGGTTACTCGTTCAGCTACGTAATTTATTTTCAAAAATTTAAACGGCGCTAAATCATTAATGCTGGGATTGTCATTTAGTTGATATATCCCATAAATAACCGCGGTTACACGATACGCTTGTGTATAATACGGGTTAGCAATACCAGTCAATGTTCCTGGTTTGGAATTTTTACTCAATATAGCAATTTTTTAATTATCAAGGACAGGGTCAAGTTTGTCACGGATAATCCAAATATTATTGCCTGTTTCGGCTAATACGATAAACTGTATTTTGAGGATATATGTTTGATCGTCAAGATAATTAATAAACGTTGCTGCTCGTTGTTCGTTCATTGTAGCATTGATAACATCGTCAATACCTTTGGTGTTGCGTATGATTCTGAATGTTGACCACACATGATATGTACCATCATTGCGAAATTCTTTTTTAGCATCTCGAATACTTTCAATCAGTTTATTCATCGGATCAAACAGATTTTGCTTCGGTAAGTCAGTGGTTATACTGTCAAGGTCAAATCTGGATTAGGAAGTTTGATTTTAGATAATCTGTCAGACTCTTCCATATTATAATTAGGACAAGTATATAAATTAAAATATTATATATATATATATATATATATATATATATATATATATATATATATATATATATATATATATATATATATATATATATCCTAACAAAGAATAAATGCCGGTGGCTAATGATAGGTTTTGCAAGTCCTTGTAACAAAGGTTGCATAAACGAATTCTGCGGATACCATTCTCAAAACGTACGGAGGGGGAGTCTAGGACCAAAACCATGCTTATGGTGTGGTGTTGGAGTTAGAGAGAAAACGCAGTTGTGTGTCCAATGTGGTGGCAAAAAAAAAAATACAGAGACCTGAAGCGATATAATGATTTAAAAAATAATGACAACAATGATAAAGTTATAAGAAACGCTGAAGATTATTTAGCTAGAATTGTAAAATAATAATTTAGATAAATAATAATTTAGACAAATAATATTATATATAACGGATCAAAAAGAGTTTTGTGAGACATCCTGACGTCAAGAATTATGAAGCATCTCGTGATGGTGTAATCAAACACTGTCGACTAAAAAACTGTTGGTTTTGTTGATAATTTCGGTTATCTAAGATCTGGTGCTGCGAGGAAGAATTATTAGTCATAAATTTGCCAGTCAGGAGTTCTATCATCTTTATTTTCATTTGCAAATACCAACGTGTTATTTGATGGTAATCCACCAAACGATCTTGCCCTGATATGAGGCCAACTGTAATATACTCGCAATTGTGCAAGAGCTATTTCTTTCACTGGAATTGCAGTCGTAAAAATAAAACTAAATTCAGTATTGACTGAGCTTACTGATGTCATTGTGGTTTTCAACGGTGCTGTATTCGTGGCGATCAGCTGTAACAGCTCTGTCATTATTTGAATTCCCATGATCTAAATCGCGATTTATTAAATGATGGTGATTAAAAGCATGGTATATTTTAACCATCGCGTCAAACTAAGAATATGATATTGCACAGTCGTTGAGGCTTGATGATATAAACGCTGACAATTTAGAATACGTGGCCGTAGCTGCGTTTAATTTCACCATGTAATTGTGTAATTTTTTTATTTGTACACGTAGATATATTTTTGAGATGATGATAAGAACAACTGCAATTGTAGTAGACGCGCCCGCGTAAATTATAAGCACAAACGGCGCCACTATCTTTGTTGCTAGCGAAGATACCCCTACGGTACCAACAACCGCTGGCTCCGAATAAACCACAACGTCAATAACAAACACGCGCCTACGGCATTATTTTACCTTAACTGTATAATCATCGATATTTTTTATAACTGTTTGCCACTCATGCACTTGATTGTATCTTAAATTTTAAACATCGATTGAAGTGCTTATTATACTTTACACAGTAACCAGTTGAGGCGTTTCAGCGACAAATTCCAGACACCACCAGTAAGACGTTGCGGTTAATTTTTTTATCCGGTGATTCCAGTATAAATGTTTCTTCGTCGCCGCTATTTAACACAATAGATACGGTTCCAGAAAACTTATCGGTTGAATGACGCCATGGATACGTTGTGTATATACTAAATTTTGCTCTGCTAAACACAGACAGTCTATACACACCAGTGACTTCCGCGGTATGTTTGATAGTGTTATTTTGCTGTGACCATGTTGACAATCCTGATAACACTGTGTATGCGTTGTTGATAATCAGCGCGTGAGGAATTTTGATTAGGTTAAGTTTTTAACGATATCAGGAATTCCTCTTATGATATCTTTTAGGCTTTTCTTAATCATTTCAATATTCGTCTTAATATCAGAGAGTTTCACGTTAGCAATCAACGGATTTTCAAAGAATTCATCTGTGATTTCATTAATTTTTCTAACGTTTCTACAAGTATTCATAAACATGTTTATGTGGACGTCATATTTGGCTCGTAGCGTGCATAATTTGGCGTCTACTTTACTATAGCCAACATCTACATAATTTTTTGTTGCGGCATCTTCATCAGATGCTGGATCTCTTAAAAAAATATTTAATTTCCATTCATGCTAAGTTGTCCTGTCATTGTATCGTCGGTGTTCCGCGAATGATTAGCAAACCTTCTTGCAATTTCATTTCTAATAGTTGCGATTGATACACTTGAGTCTGTGATTCTACCGCCGTCAGTAAACACTGGAATGGTATCCGTAGTAGTGCCAAGAACTCTCCGAACTGTGTCATTCCACTTGATATTACTCGTTTTTAAAACACCATATTTATCCTGAAAAACAGAAACTTCATCTCGGTCAACTCAAGAGAGGTTCATACTATCAGCAAGTTCGTCTTTAATCGCGTAATTTGACAGATCTATGTCGTCGGCGCTTTTTTTATCCCTTAATGGTACCACCGAGAGATCTTCCGTAAATATCTACCATTATACTTTAAGTTCCGTCTAAATCATGATTTTCAAACCGTGAGGTTTTTAAATTGTGCTCTTGTGTAAACATGCACGACTTTGTGAGGTGGTAATTTGACTTTGAAATAGCATCGAGTACAGAAATTGCTTCACGGCCGCATATTGGTGGATCAGTTATTGTTTGTGTCGGGAATGTTGAATACCAGGCTGGTACATTTATCGATTTTACATAGTTGAAACATTCCTGCGGCGGTGCTAATCCATACGAATCAAAATAAATAATTCCACGTGGATCAATCGCGTATGCAACCCAATGAGTATCAGCGCCAGTACTATTATCAAGATTAATAACTCCTGTCTCAGTATTGTTTGGTTTATGCGGTAACTGATCGAGCATAAAAACACCTCTAAAATATTTGAGGTTTAATTTTTAGCAGCATCAAAAAAATCAAAATTTGACATCGGCAGGACCGCTAGCGGTGGAACGTCTTGACGCTCCCTTGACGTAGTCAAGGCTAGATAATTGTTCCTGTAAGCTTCAGACCTTTTCCATTTACGGATTGATATTGGGTTCTTGGAAGTCTTAGACTCTATCCTGTCACTTTTTTTAATGCCATCCCAACAGCGGTTCCACCTGCACCTAACGCCGCTGCCTTTTCAACGGCTGTAGCTTCAGCGGCTATCAATGTTGGTATCGCCACGAGAAGTGGAAATATACCACCTGGTTTAGTTATGTCTGAAATGGCACCTACAGAAAGAGTAATTCGTATTCCAGTCTTGGCTTTCTTAGCATCGTTTAATTTTTTGAGTTGATGTTCTGACGTTCTGTTAGCGACAATTTAATTTGACCACCTGTAATATGGTTGTATTTTAGCGTTATTGTGGTTCCAGATTTTTTAACCGACGCGGATTGTCGTTTTTTAATCTGAAAAGGAATCAGACTGACATTAACATGATGATACGACATTATAAATATCAACGGTGCTCTAATTACAATTACATATTTTCTACTGGAGCGTCAATAACTCTCATTCGTCCACCAAAACCTTCGAGTAAACTTGATTTGTCGATGAGTATAACAGCGATTGCTCTGTAATTAACACCGCCACCTGTATTCATGCTGGCTCGAAAATGAATATCAACAAAAGATTGTCTGGACAAATCAAGATGCTCTAGCGAATAGCAATAGATCGGATGCAAATTTTTTAAGTCAAGTTGTGATATTTGCAAACCAGTGTCTACGCTTTGGTCGCGTCCCATAAATGTCATTAACCGATGATATACACGTGCTATACGATTTTGATCATAATTCAGTAGTATGTTTTCAGCTGGTTCTTGTTGTCCGTTTATTCGTAAAGAAACTTCACTAACTCCAAGTTTGTCAAATATCATATGACTACGATTATGTGAGTTTAATCGCGCAGATTCCTGAAAAGCAACAAATATATGTCGCGGTGCAGAAACACCCTGCTGTGATGCTATATGCCACGTAAATAAACCATTAACGTTAGTTTGATTATTATCCTTGATTGCTGTTAACCATGACAACGATAATTTACCACCTTGATCCATAAAAGACAACAATCGCTGATCTTCGGTGATCGTTGGAGTCATTACCGGCATCCACAACGAAAGTTTTGCTAGAATTACTTTACCAGCATCGCCCACAGGTCACTATATAGCGTCGTTGTAGGTAGCCTTTCTTACAAGTGCAACTGTATGTTTAGCTCCAAAGATAACTTTTCTAACATTTCTACAAAATCCAAAGATGTGGGATAGTAGAATTGGACATGAAAAACCTCTACGATTTCGTCCCAACATTGATCGACGCGTTGTAAATCCTAAGTTGTATTCTGGATTAGCACCGGCCACATATCAACGTCGGCGGCGTCGTCAAAAATTTCTTGGTCGCCTTATATTAAACGGTATGTCGCTAGGATGGTCGGAAGTGTCCTTCGCAAACATCATTGTGGGGCCGGCTGATCTTGTATAATCATCAGAGTATCTTGCTAAACCTATTATTGTTGTGGCAACGTCGACGTCTTTCTGAATTGTTTCAATATTTTTTCCATCAATTATATATGAAGCACTGTCAAACAACACCATGATGCTGTTATAGACAAAACCAATTCTAACTTCATCTGCATATGCAGCATCGTCTGTTTTTAAGATTTCACTTTCTACTTCAATAAAAGACCCAGCGGGTAAGAAATATCTACTTGTATCATGGACTTGTAATTCGACTCGTCCACGCTCATTTGGTAGTTGTGCTCCATAAAAATAAAATTGATAATCGTGTACAGATTCATCCATGAGAACTGGCGCATCCATATCGAACGCTGGATCGATATGCGCTTAAACATCTTTATTATAATTATCTTCGTCTAACACGAAGACCACTTCGAGAAATACCACTCCCCACTATCAAACTTGAAGCTATATTTTTTTCTGCTTCAGCGGCCAACTCTGTTAGTTTTTTTATTTGCGGCTTGATTTTTTTACTGTACTGATATTTGCAGGCATAATTTCTGTGCTAGCTAATTTTACTGGTGGTTGCGGTCTGACAACAGGTTGTCTACGTATTAATCGTGCTAGTCTTTCTTTGATTGCCGAGAATGCTTTACCGGCAACTTCACCAACAGCACCAATACCTTCAATAGCTTTCATTGATAATTGTTTTGCAATAGTTGCTACTTTTGGAGCTAACCTTCTGAATAATCCTTGAACAACGTCGCCAAGTCCATCTCCGTAAATCATTTTGTAAGTTGGTAATCGTGAGTTTACTACTCTGACCATTGTAGGTTCACGTTGAGCATTATGTACGATCATCTTATTTATTATTCATTTATTTAATCACTGTGATAATCATCAATGATTTCATCAATGAGAGACCGATAAACTTTAATGTCCATGATACCGCCTGTAAATAACCTTCGACAAATATCAGCTGCTTCATTAATAATTTCTGAGAATTATTTCCAGCACATTTTCTTCCTATGATGATTTCCAGTCGTTCTACCTCAGAAAGAACATTGTTATGACAAGCAATAAGACCATTTTCCTGGGTAGAAAACCACTTCCAGTAGCGCTGGTATCAGGTGCATCGTAAAATTCTTCCTCAATACTAGGTGAACCGAATGGCGTTTTTTTTTTTAATATATGATAATATATCTCCTGGTAATGGAACTTTTTTAACCCCTTCCACTTGTTTCTCAAATTATTCAAATTCATCCTTGTATTTGAGTGCTTCTAGTTATACCACGAGATTCTCGAAATACAAAAGGAACCCAATTCATTTCTGGAACATAAGCGATATCCTGCTGCGGCAATCGCTACAGCATTCTTTTGAAGTAGATGATAACCTTTTTCGGTAAATTGAGCTGGTGGTTTTTGTTCTAGTTTTGGTTTTGGTGTAACAAGATCTCTGACATCACTGACCTCCTCGCGGACTTTATCAACGCTATCGATTACTTGTTGATTTTCGTCTTGTAATTGTGGTTGAGCAGCACCCATTTCAACTGGAAGCTCTTGTAGAATCTTGTTTGTTTTCTTAGTTCTTTCTGCTAATTTTCCAGTTGCTTTAGCGGTTTGCTCCAGCGTAGGAAGAAAGCCTTTGGTAGCCTTTGTAACAGGTCTAAATAATTGTTCTGCACCTTCTGCAAATTCAGCTTGAGATTCTTGACGCTGTTGTTGTTTTTCCCGCATAGAATCTCTCACGAGGAGAAATTTTTTTGATTGCTTTGAATCTATATCGAGCTAATCTAGCTGTATGAGACTTAACGCTGGTGCCTTTATTGATAAAACAATGATTTAATTATAGCAGCAGAGAGGGCGCGACCACAAATAAGTGTCACGGCAGGTAAACACGCACGCATACTGTATAAACAACCACACTAACGACAACAATCAAGAAGAACTTAACCAATTACAGAAACTCTCCGTTAGTTAGAGGCTTTGGTTTTGCGTTATTTACCCTTTTTGCGTTTTCGTAGAAGGCTTTAGTTTTAAAAAATGACCTTCTAAAAATTGGTGGGTTCGCCCTCTCTGTTGATTCCTACTATTGGCAATCCTTGGTACTCATTCGAGTACATCAACCCTCTCAAATTACCTAAAATATCTTTCTCATGTGATGCGCGTGGACGTATGCGATATTAATCATGCACATACCAACGTATCCGTATATGTATGTCAACATGGGCAGAGAAATTGATCGTATCCGCTTTTATCTGAGAAGTGCATTGACTGAACTGAACGAGGTCTTACAGATAGTGCAAACTTTATGGTGCATTTTTTTTATTGCCCTGCATACAATCTGGTATGAATGTATGCTAGTATTTTGATGTTTTCATATGGCATGAAGAAATGCTAGTAAGTTGGTATGCTTTAATATGGCATGAAAGAAGGCTAGTAAGTTGGTAAAATTGTATTTGACACAACATAATTTTTATGGATTGATAAGAAGATTCATCAGGCTTGGTAGAATTTTTAATAAGATGGTACGTTTGGAACTAGTATAATAGAGTACTGATAGGTTGGTACACTTTCATCGCACATAACAGAATGCTGATATCTCTGTAAGTTCAGCTGCCCTTATAGATGCATACATGTTCGCAATTCTTCAAAGTAAGATAAATCTTACCATCGGTGTCTACTTCATTGATCATGTCCCGGAGTTCTGCCTCTGTTGGTGCATGTCCAAGCGAATTCATCACGTTTCCAAGCTCTTTTGTCGTTATTGTTCCATCCCCATCCTGATCAAACAGGTTAAAAGCTTCTTTATACTCTGCAATACAAATAAAAAGCACCTGCATGATTATGATTTGAAGTGCGAAGATACAATACTGGTCACATGACAGACGTCAGTCCATTTTATTTGTGTAACATAAAACATATGCGACAACATTTTCTTGGCCGATTAGAACCCATACATGAAATTTGAATGGTATAATGTGACCAGAAGTTAACAAATCACAACAACAAAAACTTACTAATATAATATTTCTCAGGCCGACTTGCGCATAACAAGGGTTTTTATATTGGGACCAAATTGCTCCAATTTTCAAAAGAAATCACAGACTGGTATGCAATTACTTCATACCTTCTTGTAGTAATAACAGTTAAGCATCAAACAAATCTGCCGACAACAAAGAGTGCCTTTTGGGTGACAATTATACGGGCATTTTATATTTAATTATCTGTGAACATTAGAAAGAAGGTAAACAGTGTTAAGCAAACAAAGCATTCTATAATTAGGGATTAGCTCGATTATTACCCACCATGACCAATAAACATATAGTTTTCTGAAGTGACAATAGTGCACAGCACAAAAAGCACAAACAATTTTGAGAAATGTAAATCAGTATGAAATATAGGTCATAGTGACATAGGTTTGGATGACAGAACGATTATATTCCAATAACGCTAATTTGTCGATAAAAGCATAAACTGACTGCAAATAAGCGGAACCTGTATAGAGGTTAACATTGGTAAAACAATATTTGTTTGATCTTCTGTCATAAAATGTTTTTTTAGGACGACGACGATACCAAGTACCAGCATCATTTCACGAAAACAGGTTGCTGGGAATGACTACTATTGATATAATTTATAAATAAATATTGAGAGCACCGCGCCTTTCAATGATGATTTCATTTGACTATTATAAAATATAGGTATATGCAAGATTGATGATCACAAAATATACACGTAAAATGCATCTTTGAAAACTAGTAATTAGCCTTTATTTCTATATGTTGTAAATTTTACTTACCTATCAATGATTTACAAATCCACTTGCCCGACTCCCGGGACAAACTTAAATTCGCTTCGTTTATACTCATATTTTGAAGATACTAACCGATTCATAAAATTGAGAGAGGAATATCAGATACAAGAAATGTTGCTGAACGTCGGTGTCTAGGTAAAATACATTAACTTTCTGCGAGTTAAGATACAGACAAGGGGTCGTGTTCAGTTTCTAATGCTTCATTTCCTGCAAATTTTATATCGTGCGATGTTTCCATAATACATATACAACACTTTTTGCCGTTTATGTGTATTGCATTCTTCTTCTGCATACCAGTCTACAGTTTATTTTATATATTATACGTGTTATTTCCATCTTGTAGTTAATGTCAAGGTCAGTCTCGCATTTTCTCACGCAGAAGATGTGATAATAAGAATATATCATATTTAAAACAAGTTTTGACAAATAAGAAATACATATTTATTTTAATTTCTCATTTACATTTTAGTCGTACTATTTGTATGTATCAGGGATTCGCCGACTTTTCGGATCTAAGTTAGCATCGTTGACAGATGTGTGTTTGGAAATAAAATGGACTCGTCTCAAACGATTAATTGCCAGGAGGATTTCGTTCAAAGGGTAATTATGTTAGGAAAATGTAGCACTCACAAGCAGCGTTTATATGTTGTTTACCTAATAATTACAGGAGATTTGATATGTACCGTTTGGCAAACACTTAAATGGACAAAAGCCGGATTCTCAAATATATTGGTGCACGTACTTGATTCAAGGTGACTGTATGTATATAATAATTGTAAAATACCGGTAAATGGATAAAGTAAGCGTTCACAAATCCTTGAAATGTGAGTGTAAATAAAAAATTACAACTAAAAAGACAGTATGTACTAAATACGTGTGAAATACATACAACAAAACAGAAAATTAACTTCAATAATAGGACAAAATCACTTAAAATGCCATCACTAGAAAATCTTTAACTATATGGGAATAAAGGGTTCATTAAAGAACTGCAAGCTCTAATCAGTTGTGGCCAGAAAAGGGATGTATTTAATACACTCTACGAAAGAAACACGTCTACTACCATACGGACCACAATCAATCAACCTCCGTACAGTGAAGACAAGTTAAGCCGCTATTGTTCTAAAGAAAACATAACAAAAAAACTACCTGAAATACGTATTTGAATCCCAGTAGAAATGCCTCGGGAAGTGACAGTTGATAAAATGTTGACTTACGAATAGTATGATGTGCATACTAGAAATTGCAAATGAAAAGTAAAAACAAATACAAATTTGGTTCTTTATGCATAGCTTTAAAGTTATAAGCTGATGTAAGAGATGCATATACCATATAATATGCAACCACTGAGGACAAATGGACCACGCACCAAGAAAGTGCACAAACAGAGAAACCCCAACCAAAGACTTAAACGAGGGTAAGACTACACCCCAACCAAAGATTCCAACTACTACAACTGCGTCAGCTTCTTCGCCCCGCGAAAGAAAAGAATTACTAACAAAGTGGACCACAGGTAGAGACGATACAACTCGATGTAACCACAAAGAAACTACCATGATTACGACAAATGAGAATGAAAAGAAATAAGGAAACACAACAAATGATCCAACGCCCGCACCCTTTGTAAGAAAAGAATTGCAAACGAACGGGGATGCGTTAGGAGATGAGTAGATGTTTTGATAACCAATGAAAAACCGCATGAAAAAGAGATGACCATGATTACAACAAAAAGGAATAAGTCATTGAATGGAACCATGAAAAAAAGAAGCCACCGAAAAAACAAATCAATAATAAGTGTTACCAACTCAAAAGACCGGACACAGACCTCCAAGAAAAGAGATCAGCAGAGACCACAACGGGGAATCAGGCAGAAGTGAGGCGAAGGAAGAGAAAGACAGACTACTAAAGACCACACATGGAAGAACGCTTTAAAATGCTTATAGACAGTGTCCAGATATCGCCCAGTGAAAGATACAAATATGTGAAATACCACCATACGAAAAAAATTGAACTAGTGACACACCGTAGCAAAGAAACTGAGACAGAAAAAAGACAAGCAAGGAAAGAAAAAACAACAATAACAGCAAAGAAAGAAACGGAAGAGGTTATGTAAACGAGAAAAGAGTCAATCGCAAACATACATAAAGCAGTTGAATAGAGAAAGGATAACTCATAAAACTGACTTGAACTTTTAAGCCCAAACAATTAAACATAGAAACACATTAACACAAAAATCTGTCAAAATTTACTAAGAAACAAACTTTCTCAGGCACTGGAAAGGATAGAAGGGAAAGAAAATGCCGACAGACAGAAAATATCTAAGCAATGACCTGGAAACCCCAACCAAAGAAAACATGGTTTTCTTTTTATAGGGAAAAGAACGTTAAGCCTCAATCCAGAAATAATTTTCAAAGGTAAACAATAAACCGTAAGGTATTTAAAATGTAAAATGAAGCTCCAAACAGCCATATATTCAGGGAGGGAAGTACAGTTATCCAAAAAAATGACATATAGTTTACTCTCTCTCTCTCTCTTTCTGTCTCTCTCTCTCTCTCTCTCTCTCTCTCTCTCTCGTACAGCTATTTCCAAATCTTGTCTACCTATATATGTATCTGTCTATATGCATGTGCACATCCACATACTACGTCTGCATTTGAATCTTTCTAATCCACATATTGATCTACGTGTTTTATTAACATATATATATTTTGGATAGCATTAACTATCAGCATATGCTTGTAAAGAGCCAGCAAGATACAATGGAAACACAAATTTCGATAAAATTAATTTGATTTCCTAAAAATATACAATATTTTGGTGGTTGTACTACTCATGTTGAGATACCATGTTTGGTGCAAGGTCAAATTTTTCAAAGGGGAAGTCAAAATGTGTATATCCTTAAGTATATATGCTTGCATGCTTAAATATTTATGCGCAGGAAAGGTTATCAATGCGACCCACCTGCAATCTGCTCCTCTGTCAAGTTGGCAGCCTGAAAGAAGAAAATTTTACAGAGATTTGGTATGCTAAATGTACATCTGTGTATGCGTGTGCGTGTCTGTGTATGTTTCAATTTTTACGTAGCTTTCAACAGTTTCAGTCGCATTGCTACAACGACTGCATTGTGGCAGTTTATAGCGATGTCTAGCACTGCAGCATCATACCACAGATTTATACAATCATGTCCGTCCCAGTCACATTATCCTGACCCTAGGCCGACCAGGCCTAACACTTAATGCTGAGCGGCAAGCGAGGCATCTACTAATACCATTTTTATAAGTGTTTGGTATGACTCGGACGGGCTTCTAATCCGCGGACTCTGTAACCGCTTAGGCCACCAGAGTGGTCTTTAAACTATGCATAAACTATTAAACAACAGTGACCTACTTTCGTTGTAAGGGTGTATTACTAACAGAGATGCATTTAATTCTCAAGAATCATTACTCTAACACGAACAGTACCTAGGAAATGAACATTAGAAACAAAACGTCAACAAAGTCTCTGAAAAATGAAATATAGATCATTGAGACGTCTGTTTAAAATAAGGGTGTACTAAAATAAACCATCTTGAAAAGTTTCATAATGTTAAGGACGATAATATGCAAGTCCATATGTGATCATAAGCTACTATCAAAAACCGTTATTTTTAAGCATCTTTATTTTAATTTAAATATTTCAAACATGCCCTCAAATTCAATACACGAACAGGGAAAATACAGTTTGCATCAAGGGAAAATCAAGAGTCGTACACCATATAGAATATCAGGCTACTTGACTTAGAAGTTGTCTAATTTTCTATTTGAATTAGCAGTTTCTTTTTCAATATTTTATATAATGCTTATGACAACTGATTAACTGACAAACAGCAGGATTCCATTCCAATTACATCTATAAGCATAATACTTAGGATTAAATGATTCATATATTTATCATCATCATAAATACCAGAACTTATATTTTGAGGGGAAATCGATATAATTGAATTCGGCTTTTTGCACCAGTTTAATAGAGCAAGATCTCCATACATCACTAGCAACTATACATTCAGAGAAGAAAATGTAAATAGACAATTGTTTGCCTTTACAGAAAACAGAGTCTTATCAAGCAATATATAACCATATACGGACGTTGCCTCGTTACCCAGTTGAGAAGCAATAAGTTGTATTGGAATTCCAACAGTTCCAAATGAGCCACATTAGTCTTGAATGTACTGATGTGCCAAAAGTCTTGAATGAGCTGATGTACCAATATTCTTGATTGTGTAGGTATATCAACCGTCTCGAGGTACCACCATGATATTATCGAGAATGTATGTTTAAATGAGTCCTCATTAATCCAAAAGTAGTGCAAAAGGTCAACGAGCACTTTGTAATTCCAATGAATAATTTGAATAGATAATTTAACAAAGGTCAAACACATGATATAGATATACATATTATTATAATCAGCAGATTTTTCTCTCCCTCTATTATGACTCTCTGATGGTGTTATCCATCGTGTTGGAACAGTTTATATCAATAAATAATAATCCAAACAAGTTTCTTTTGTTTTATAGTTTTGTTTCAAATATTGAATTTAAAATCGAACCAGAATTGAATTTTTCCGAAAATCAATAGTTTTAATGAAGGTAGATTCAGTATAACACAAATAAAATGCTTCTATGTTATACATGTATTTTCCATTCAAAATTCGACACAGTTTTTTAATGCATGAGATCTTTAATGGCATTACAATTTAAACAAAATGTAAACACAAAAACGTAACCAAAGCAAGGAAAGATGAAATGTAGGTCACAGTGACCTATTTCTGTTGCAACAGTGTGACACTACCATATATAAAAAGTGAGTAAAGTGTAAAATATATACAGTTTTGACCGACTTTTGCAATGAGAATATAGTACTCCTCAAGATACATCATCTCATAACGTTTAACAGTTCTAAACAGGACGATATGTACACAGCATGCAAACAAAACCTATGTGGTCATGAATCTGAAGCAAAAACGTCACCGGAGACAGGTAAATGTGAAATGTTAAGCTTAGGTGTACATAGCTTTCAGAAAATTGAGCTAAATTTACATCGATTTTCATGTAGCATGAAATCCATGCGCCTACAGAGGGATTCATTTTACTCATGAACCGTCTATTCGACCGACCGTGTTACCTACTTACTTACCTACTTACATACCCACTTACCTATTTACATACCTATTTACCTACCTGCCTGCATACATACATACATACATACATACATACATACATACATACATACCACACCGATGACCTAGCAGTTAGAGCGCCCGCTTCGGATCCGGGAGGTCGCGGGTTGAAACCCAGACCGAGTCATACCAAAGACTTATAAAAATGGTAATAACAGCTGCCTCGCTAGCATTAAGAGATTAGTGTTAGGACTGATCGGCCTGGTGTCAGAATGATGTGACTGGATGGGACATGATGCTACATGTCTGCGGCATGCTGTCCCATATTCTCATACATACATACATACATGCAGACACACACACACCAAACACACGCATGCACGCACGCAAGCATACACACACGTACACACACACACACACACACACACACACACACACACACACACACATACATACATACATACATACATACATATCAGAAGGCCTAGTTATTTGGTGCTATCGTCATATAGAATCTCGCAATAAGTTCACCTTTTCTCATTTAGGTAAGCTTTTAAACAAGTATAGATTCGTTCCGATTCAAGAGTGAAGGTAGCACTCCTAAACCTCGATCACTGCAAAAACAAGAGTATTTAAAACAATAGAATACATTTTATAGTACCGAACTATGACCAGGCGTTTTCAATTTACTGTCTCTCATTTATAAACTTTTAAAATAAACCGAAATAAAACGTTACCATTTCAATAGCTGCACAGATTGTGGATCCCTGCGTCTATATTTCCCCGACACCAAAAGAAAACAGACCAGTGACGTTATGAATTTAGTTTCCAACTAGCAGATTCATAACAGGTATAAAAAACTATATCCTTAATAATAAAATCTGAACCGCGAAGTCAACATGTTTGAGTGAGGGGGCTGGTCAATACACGTCTTTGACTAAGATTTAACTTTTGTTTACGATACATGCTATCATATAGGCGTGTCAATTCATGAGGAACAAGTGCGTACAAGCTCTCTCATACCGGTCGAGCTGTTCTTTACATGCTGCTAGATCTAATCCTATTTCCAATATATTACCTATTTAAAACGCTATACGGATAATTGCGTAAATGAAATGTAGTGAAAAGGACCACTTAAAATAGATTTGTCAGAGTAACAGACCACCGGTTTGCGGCACTTATTACGACATCCAACGCAAAAAGAATGAATGAATTTCTCTTTACAGTAATCAACAAAATTAATCAGATATTGAGACAAATACATCAATTCGTTTTTCATCCCATTTACAAATGATTTAAAATTAAGGTTAAGCTCTGCAATTTTCACAAAATTGTCACCAACTCACAAGTGCTACGTCTGGATGATGTTCTATTTTTATGGTGAAACTGCCTATACATGGATACTTTTTATCTCATACGATCAAAAAAAGTATTCTCTCTGTGTCTAACTTGCGGTTTAACACTATTCTAAGGTCAAATATTACACACCCATCCAAGTCTAACCTTTTCACGTCCGAAGTTTCCTGCAACTACACTGAAAAGGAAATATAAGTACTTGAATCTGCCTTACTCTATACAAAATCCAGAGAAAATATGACCGGCTAAACAGTTTCTTTTTCAAATTTTGAACTCAAACATTTGATGCACATGTATGCTTTTTAAAACTTAGAATTTCACATAGTTTTTCAGCCTCTGGTTTCGCAGCAGTATACGCAGCCTCTGGTAAAAATTGAATGCTTAAACAAAATTGAATTCGCGCTAATAATCTTTTCCGATCAGTGTGGTGATCTCCCTTAATAAATCTGCTTAAGGAGATAGCAGTTTCCGGGCAGCATTTTCAGAAATAAGAAACGACAGAGAGACAAAGAGATATATAGAGAGACAGAGACAAAGAGAGGTGAAAATACAAAAAGCAAGAATTTACTTTTATTTTTTAATATCCAATATTGATGTTTTAGAAATATTTTATTATATCTTCTGCAAAGATAATTCCATGTTTGAGAGGTTATACGGTCTCCATTTATTGCTCAAGTTGACAAATTATTTGCTTTTCTTGTTGAAAAGGCACACCCAATTAAGCGTCATATGGGATGATGAGAAATCTTGTATTTTCAAATATGAAATATTGGGATATGATTTTCAATTCGAAAACAAAGGAATGAAAAATATGAAAATATTCACGAGTAAGTCTCTGTATTTCAAACCTAATTGTATAACAAAAAGTGATAACTGACCAACTCAGATATAAGCATCCCACTGCTTTGGGATAGAACCAATGAAGCAACTTTAATCCAAAACCAAAACAACTATGATTAGAAAATATACCATTACTTGCGAAGCACTGTAAGTACATCCAGCCTAGTGTACACGACTGGACATTTTAAACAGACACCCACACATTGTAATCAAACTGTTTGCTCTCTGGCTGAGTTGGATAAGAAGGCATAACTTTGCATCGAACAAAACCTTGTACAACTACTTCGTCAATATTGTGATAACTAACGCTATATACGTATCCGTCTTCAAAAATCACTCTGGCTTTTAACTGACGTCTGGCATTATTCGACCAACCATCACATGTTCTTTCTAACATTGTCTTTCTAACCCGATTTAAGTTACGGGAATCCGAAGGAAAAAATTCTAAGGGAGGTGATTAACCTGCTGATACGAGGTTCATTTGTTTCTCGCACGACACGTTCTGTTCTTTCTCTTTGAATTTATAAGCGATAATAAGTGGGTCAGTGGTTTTTACTGGTGTTTTCCTGGGTTCTCCCTTCACCAGTTATAATGTCCGCCATGTATAGCCTATCGTATGCTGAACAAATGACGTTAAACCCAAAACAACCACAACTACTCTAAATTCACTAGACCAGATATATGTGAATATATCACAAATCATAAATTACTAGAGCAGTCTTTCCAAGAGGAGACAAATCTGTAGCGTGTTTATCATGCTGTTACGAATTAGCACCCTTGATTCCAGCAATTAAGAATGCTGATGATATATGGAAACATACATACACGCTTAGAATAATCTTCTAAACAGGTAATGATTTATGTATAAAACGTATGCCAAGATAGTTGTTGCAATACATACTGGCTTGGTGGGTTGACCACCTGTCGCATCGCAAGCAGATAAGTGAGACATGGCCGAACGTCTATCGTGGACATGGTCTCAGTTGTCACAGTAAGTTGAAAAGATGACGGAAAACTCTACTCTGAAGCTGTTCACATTGCACGTTTTGGTTGCGATTACCGTGTATGTTCTTTGATTACTGGTGAACTAAGACCTTTAGCAAGGCTAGCATCTGGTCACCAAATTTGTGTTTGCTAAATGTATTGCCAAAGTTAAATCAAGTATTTGTATAATCTAAATCATTAGTAGTTAAATATACCCTGAACTTTTTATACTTAAGTTAATAAAAATTATAAACACATCGATAATTGATGCGCCTATATTAAAATAATTTGAAGTAACGATTACAACCACCGTTATTGTGAGCTCAAGATATAAATGATTCAGATATATGGATATACAGGATTTGATCCGAGTCGTATGACATATGGATATACAGGATTTGATCCGAGTCGTATGACATATGGATATACACGATTTGATCCGAGTCGTATGAAAAGGCTCATATATTCGATAAAAGTCTTGTAAATGAGTCGCGGCAACAACCGGGATTTCTATCAATATTTCAGTGATATTGAACCATATATTACTAAGATCATCAGTGAAAAATTCGACAATTTTATTCTTCGAAAACTTAGAATTAACGATTAAATTCATGAGTAAAAATAAAACACTCAGAAGGAGAAACTAATGAATACATACATTTTAAAAATAAAACCAGACATACTTAAATAATAAACAAGGCAAAATGGATAATAGCATGATCGTATCTTCAACATTTTACATACATAAGATTGGAATTATCACAGATAAACAGACACGAAAAGAAGCATAACGCTGTTAAAACAAATGCTCGATGTTGACAAATCATCGGAACATAAATATTGTACATTGTACCATCACAGTTTGTAAACATTATTTGAATATCGGAATATTCCTTGGTATCCGTGTATGACAGATATTTCAGCCTTGGAATGTAACTTGTAAAACTCTTCAAGGTAACAACATCATTCGTTTTCAATGACAGCTGCAATTTTGAGAGATGAAGATGGTAATTAAATGTCAAGATGTTCTACATTTCCTGTTAAAAACTGGTTATGGTTCAACTTCAAAGTTAATACCTCCAGTACAATACGTTATGTTCTATAAATGAAAAGATTATTTTCATTTTATGATTTTACAATTTAATCATATATGTCACCATTAGTTTCTGCTGACATGTTTAATTAAATACTTGTGCACCGCATGAGCCTGGCACAGTTTATTGACGTACCATAACATTAATGTTAAATTAGCTTTTCGTCTGTAAATACACTGCTTTTTCACATTCACGTGTAATTTCTCGTTGATTTCTCGAATCTATTCGTTGTCTCCCCTGTAATGCCTGCATTTACACACTTTTTGCATCTATTGTATTTTATACTTCCTTTTTCTATTTACTTTGGGTTTTTCCATTTTGCATGTCTAACATTTCTTCTATGATATCATTCATTACTATGCAAGGACTAATGTATACATAGTATCCACCTTAAATAATTATTCTGCATACCATTTTCTTACTTACTGGTGATATTTACGGATGAACGTTCTTTTTTTCCTTCTGGTTTTGCATTCAAAGCTAATTCACTTTTTATACATGTCTTAACTCAGTCTTGCTTTAATGTGCTAGGGGTGGGGGTTATACCCGTTGTCACATCCTAGAAACTCGTATTCTATAAAAACGCTCGATTCTCAATACTTTAATAGGAAATGTGCTTCCTTCATTTCTTTCAATGGCACGCTTTTCAGCTGACTCCCAGTTATAAAACGGTTTACAAGAGCTTGTCAGTTTCACGAGTACATACTATTTACTAATCATTCGTGATGTGCGTATGCTATCTAGTTGTATCACAGAGAGATAAATCTTGGTTATAAAGTATGCTTGCTATATATACTCACTTCAAGTGTTCCATAAACAACAGGTATAACGGCTCTGTGGTCTGAATAAGAACACTCACATCAGAACAAGCCTTCTGAGAACAAGGGCAATCTACCTGATAATAAGAGACTCTAAGAAGCTTCTGTGTCCCTTAAACATTTAATAGAGATATGATTGGCAGAATCGCACATGAGTGATATAGAACCGTTCAACATGAATGGTTCATAAGTATCCATAATAAAATCAGATTGAGGTCTGTTTGACCCAACTAATGTATTGCTTTCGATACATGATCATGACTTCGGACGTCTTAGAAATAAAATAATTTGGAATATATCTATCTTGACTCAGTTGCTTATTTTTCCAATTTGTAGCAATCAGAAATAAAGTGCCCCTTCTTCTTGCAATAGGTGCTCGTAGGAAGAGATAAAGATTTCTAATCAATCTTATCAAAAACTTTATTCCTAAAGCTTGTGCCAGATTGAGATTTGGAAGTGCTCGTATTAGGCTGAAATGGTTGTTTAACAGAAGACTACTGCGTGAAAGACTTACTGACAAAATAAACTTTATGAGCTACGGAATATTCGTAAGATGTATGAGCAACATTTTCTGAAGCTTCTGCTTGGTGTTCCTCAAGCTAAGTCCTGGCGTCTCTATGGACTTTTCAATCAATATGAGTTGTATTCGGATTATTATTTTTTCCTTCAGTTTTCCTTTGTATTTCCCTTTCGGTGTCTTACTTTTCTCTCTGTATCTGTATTTCTTTCTTTTACCATCAGAAGCCGAATCCTTCTTTGTTCTTTTTGATCTCGTATTTCAATATCATTTCCATAACTTGCAAGTTCGAGCCAAATGAAGACTAATTAATCAATCCAAAAGCATTTTTATCCAAAACATTATTTTCCACAAAAATTGGACCAAACTATTTTGTATCTCCTGCTTTGTTAAAGAACCCTTTGTCTATAAAAAAAAACCCTAATATCTGGCAAGCTGGAGCAAGTCATTCTTTTTCAAGGACTCTAACCGTTTCTGCGAAGGATTTAACATAACGGTCTCTTTGTTTTAGCTTGCCAGTTGCACTATATATTTCTAATATGTGAAATAATACCTGACACTGAAAAAATTCCAAAACAAAGCGAATTATAAGGGCTATATTGAATAAGGGCCATTTTCTGCCCCCGTTTTTATGGAGAGAAAAATTCTTGTAAATATTAAAATTCTATGTCTCATTGTGTATTCGATGTATAAATCGCCATATTCCGCATTAGATATGCATATAAATTTCTTTTGAATACCTAAACGCAACCTTTGAACATGGGCTGGTATGGGAAATTGAAGAGAATATGCCACATTTAAGCAACTTGAAACTAGAAATAAGATCTAAGCGCAGGCTTCCTCAAAAAAGGTATTTACACTGATTGATTAATTTTTCACGAAAAATTTTGGGTTCACATATTAACTTATATGAGCGCGTTTGCGCTAATCACCAAAAACCAACACATTTGTTGAATTTTGCTGTCGATGTATTATTTTCGTTGTTTTTCTGTCGCAAGGTAGCTGCATTTCTAGGGTGCGCTACATTATTTCCTTCATTATTAAATTTATAAATTCTTAGAATAATAACTATTCAGATATTTTATAAACAATGTTATCCATTCATTTCTCTCTTTCTTCATTCTTTCTAAATTGCCTTGGGAACGCGATTTTTCGAAGAGGCGCTGAAGGGGCATTATGAACTATATGTAAACAAAGACTAAGTAGAGTAAACATTAAATAGAATTGTATTTTACGTTGCCAATGTTTTGCAAAAGCGTGCTGTAAATAATAGGATAAGTACATATATATTGTCGTACCAAGTTCGAATCCCCAAAGCTCAATTTTTCTTTTCTTCATTTTATCTTTTTTCTTCTTAAGAATCTATATGAATTATATCAACATTTGTAAATTTACAGGTTTGAAATAAAATTAGCAACTGCTCCGTTTTCAAAACCAACAAAAATAATGCGCAATTTGAAAATTACGTTTTTTTATGTCGTGCAAGGTAACATTTTTTATCATTATGTTATTCTTCTAAAATGGTACTATACAAGGGTGGCCAATCATGTCTGCATCAGAAAATAATGGTATTGGAACCAAATGTTGAGAAGCGGTTATTCTTCAATAATTAGATAGTATATCCTTCAAACAAGTTTATTTATATTCAATTTATTTCGTACTTAATTTTTATCACATTTTCTGGTGCACCATTCCACATAAAGACAAATTTGTTTTTAGACTAACATAAAAAAATTTAAACTTGCTTACTACATTAATGATGTTTCTAACAATTACTGAAATGAGAAACCATTTTTAAACAGCGGGAACCATTTCCATGTCGCGATGGAAGCCAAGTAATTGAATTGATTTATGATTTTTTAATTGAAAATATAATTTGTATCACTTCTGCGCCAAAAACCAGCCATTATATGAGCCCCAATCATTTTTTATGTTCCTAAAGTGTAATATTTTTATGGGTATGGCGTTCATCTAAAAGGAAACTAGAGGAGAGTGGCCAAATATCTTTGCATGAAAAAATGATTGTGGTGGAACCAGTGCTGTGAAGTGATTATTATTCCATAGTTATATAGTATAATTTGTATACATGTTGCTTATGCTAAAATTTTTTAGACTTAATGTTTTATCACATTTTCCTAATCACTCCTCCAAATCAAGAAAAACTGGTTTTGGACTAACATAAATGTTACTTTCCTACCAAATCAATGATTTTTCTAACAATTACTGAAATTAGAAATTACACATTTTGTTTCCAAACAGTGAGAAACATGTCCCAAGGCCAGGATGGAAACTAAAGTAACTGAATTGATTTATGGTTTGTTAATTGAAAAGGATAATGGTATTATACCTACCCCCAACCAGCAAAAATAAAAATAAACAAAACAAGTTTGTTTAATCTATTTATCTAAACAATGAATATTTATTGAAATGGCATATTTTCTTTATTTCATAAAATAATAACCTCATAACTGTATACATTTACCGATTATAACAACAGAAAATCATAAATATAATTACATTTAGAGATGAAAGTCTATTATTCCAAGAAGATCTTGCTTGAATATATAAGTACCACTACTACTACTTTTACTACTGCTACTACTACCACTACTACTACTACTACTACTACTACTAATAATAATAATAATAATAATAATAATTAAAAGAATGTCAATCTACCTATTTGTTCTATAGGAAACAAAACATGGGGGGAGCATACAATATATATAGTCCAAAACGATTCTGAAATAAAACAAATTTGGGATGTAACATGTCATAATGGATGACACTAGAATTTGTGATACAAAACAAGAATTATGATAATTAATACATAAAAAGCCTAGTTCTTTATTGTTAGATACTGTTCATAAAATCAGTTTCTGGCTTCATCCCTAAAAGAACTGATTTTATGAACTTCGCTGGCTCTGTGTATCATTATAGACTAAATATGACTGCCAAAGTTAATACTTGGTTACTTGAAAATACATGAAAAGTACCTAAGAAATAAGACTTTAGGAGACTTTATGTCAGATATGATAATTTGGTAAATGGTCTAAAACACTTCAAATGCTGCTATAAAAAGCCCAAAAACAATTCAACTTCAAATTCCATCGATATCAAGATCTCACAAACACTGTGTCGTATGTAAAGGACCAAATGGACATCAGACTCATCTTGTTAATGTCCCAATAACCCAGTCTTTTGCAGAGTGTAGTATTTACATAAAGTCAGATAGTAGATGTTGTAAATTCCAGTTGGAAATCTCCTACTTCACTAATGAATCCCTGCAATATGTCACTACAACAAAAGAGTTTGAAAACTTTTCAAAAACAGATACTAAATCACTTTCACAAAATGTGCACGAGTTAATAGATTCAAAGTCATATATTAACTTTGATGTTCCTTCTTCCTTATCCGATGATGACTATTTCCACTTATTTTGGCTTGAAAATGAATCGATTCATGTAATCGAATAAGGTTTAAATCCTTGTTTAAGAGGACAACTTGCTGAATAGGTACAAAATGTACTTCAAGATGGATGTATCCATTTGGAAACTGAATGAATTGCCCAGAATATCAGTTGATTACACGCGTGACATCACTATGGACATTTATCAAGTTAAACAGGCTCCAAAGTAGAAGCAGGGAGGGTGAACAGATCACGTTTAGAAGAGTCCATTCGCGAAACTATAGTTTCCATCAAATTTGAAAATACAAGGTCAATAACGCCAAGCCAAGGCTTCTAACCGACCGAGGTCTCTAATGCGTTATTTTATTTTTGACGGGATTTTTTGCGTGTTCGTTTTTTGGATTATCCAATGTCACATCATCGTATACTAAAAGATTATTAATAGGTCTATCGAGATCACCTACAGATGGGGCTTCATCAGTATCGGTTATAAAATCAATAATAGCATTATCGTCTTCATCCGACGACTTCGCTTCTTCGTTAAAATCTTTAAGCACATCGTAGCATAGCTAATCATCTACAGATGGTGACACTAAATACACCTTTTCCCATTTCAGCCATCTCATTATTAGATTCAACAACAATTCGTCTTACTAGACCCTGATGGACCTATCATAATTGCTCTGACAGAATTTGGTAGCGCTGAATGATGCTTGACTGGCTCTTGCTTTCGTGTCGCTGAGAAATCAGTGTCATTCATGTTGTACAAAAATAATAAATAATATGAATTTATATTGTGTTTGATGCAGAGTATCCACCCCCACAAATAGATTAACAACAATAGTCACAGAAAATAAAATGCGTGCGCTTACAAGAATGTGTGTAACATGTGGAACAAGCAAATTTATTTTGTCTTGTACGAAGGTATTTGGAGTTATCGCTGATTCCCTAGGAAATTACTATGAGTTCCATGGGCTAACTGTCATGGCGAAAAGCATCTTCCTGGATATAATTAATGTGGTTGTGGAATCCGATTTGATATCCGACTTGACGAACGAGACCAACCAAGACTTGGAGAGTATCCAATAAATGCGATTGATCAAGCATGCCACGTTTATGTTGCGTATAAAATTCCAGCTTTGCAACAGATACATATTGCAGATGTGAAGTTGATTCACTCGTTAAATTCCATTAAAAAAAAGCTGTCGGAGAAAAAGTTTCTAATTTTGTTGGGTAAGATCTGCGATGAAAGGTAAACTAGTGCTAGGGGCTGGTAATTAGTCAACCGATTATTATGATAATAATGGAATCGATTTATTATTGTCCAAAAGGATATTTGAAGAAAAGAGCAGCGATTAGTAAATTTGTTGATGCAGGAGGTGTCGCATGTTATGTGGTTGCAAATTGGCTAGCAAGATAGACAATATAGGGAGTATAGCTACCACCACCTAAACAAATTCAGTATGCATATTTTGATGTCAGTACTCCCAATGAGGTTCATCAAGCAGATATTTTGTTTTTACCACACAATACAATTCAAACACGTAGGCATCAATCGTGCACATACAAATAAGCGCTGACAGTCGTTAAGGATGCAAATAGATATAAAGAAGCAGAGCTACTATCCACTGAAACAGCAGCTGATGTTGCATCTGCATTTGAAAGAATTTATCAACGTGTTGGTCTACAATGGCCACAGTTGCTGCAGGGTGATCCTGGCAAGGACTGTCTTGATGCAGTAACGCGATGATGAAACAACATAACGTCAAAATCAGACGATGATATACCGCAATTCATCGTGATCAGGCAATCGTTGAACGATTTAATGGAACACTTGCTGAGCGGTTATTTGGATATCAGTACGAGCAGAAAATATCCATTTAAAGACAGAAAGACACGAGATCTCTCGAATGGGTTTCAAGACTACCAAGTGTGATACCTGCGTTAAATAATGAAATTACTCCTGCAGTTTCTATGTAACCCATCAATGCGATCAAACAAAATTTATACCAGTACAACTACATGAATCTTATTTCAAGCAACCAGTACTAGGTAGTGTGACTGTCAGGTATTTATATGAACCTGGTGAACTTGAAGGTGGTAAGAAAAGAACAACTGATCCTATTTGGAGTAATATGTACACATAAAATTTCCAGCATGGTAAGATCCACGGGTACACCTGCAATTTACAGACTAGATTCAACTGTTCCTTAATTGAATTTGTACGCGAACAATTACAAGTAATTCCTGAGGATATACAATTACTACCGCCTTCACTTTTCTAAAAGCAGAACACCAGCACCCCAACGTCGATTACACTCAAGACATGTTAATATCACATTTTCGCGTGTGTGGCCAAGACTACCATTAATTCTATCCACGGTAAACTGTCTTGAATTATTTTTCCAATAAATTACTGTGTTACAGCTCGTACAATGATTATTTTGTTGTTGTTTCAGTGTCATGATAAACTGAATATCAAGCTCAAAGTCGCGATTATTAATTTTTTGTCAGATCGCTGATAACCAGCTAATTGTTTCCTTACTATATCATCGCAATTGCTAACAGTTGTTTCCTGAGTCTTTGCGTAGTTCATAATAACCCTCCGTAGCTGAGATATTCTTCTAACTCTCGAAACCGCTAGATAAACTACATTTGACCATTCAATATGATCATTCGCCAATCCAAATATTTGTATCGGAAATAGTTAATCCTTGTGACGAATGAATCGTTATAGCATATCCTAAAGTCCATGGAGATTCGTCAATCTTTAACGTGCTCACGACAACACTCACAGGAACTAAAGCAATATCATTTAGTACAATATTTTGTTCTCTGACGATCCTAGAATTTTAACGTCTATAATTTTTCCGACATGTGTACACCAGCCAACTCTGCTAGTGTTTTTGCGCTCTATGATCATTAGTTATTTCTTCATGATAATTTACAAACGTTTTGAACCATCCATACGGAAATTATCAAAGCAAAAAGTGTAGGTTTACCATGATCACCAAACATAATTGCAGCTGTATTTATTTAAATAGCCAAACAAGAAATATGTTTAACATTTCTAACGGCACTGTACATATTTCATCCCAAATAATGATCCTATGAATATATTTTTCGCCCATTCTTTCAGTTGTCCCTTTAACCTCCTTCCACCGAAAGAAACTATGATGATTATGAGATTTTTCTCCATGCTCGCGCATCTCTCATCGATCCTATGTGTAGGTGTCAAAACAACCATGTAAAATTTCTGAAAAATTCAATCGCACACGTCGTTTTATCAGAACCACCACACCCATTGAGATAAATTGTTTTATGTCTAGCTACCCAGTCATACCCCGATGGCGCCGATGATAATTGTAACATTCGATTATTTTTATAATAAATATCATTAGATTCAACGTCGACGGATTCAGAATAACAAAGTATATTTTCCTTTTTCACTCTCCATTTGCTCCATGATTCATCAGCGCCAGGTAAGGGTTCTAGCAATTCTGCGTACTTTTTATTTATGTAAAATGAATCTGTGGCAACTCTAACAGCGGTATTAGGAAATCGTTTATCATCGACAATAAATGTATTGAAAGGTACGCAATCATCCAAGATCTAAAATGAGTAGCCTTAAGTGAGTCACCATCAATATAGCTCACAATTGTACCTAATTTAGTCCCATCCGACATGTCAGCATTATTCCGACTTATAAATGTGCCTTTCTCTGTTGTACCAGTAATTATAAAATCTAGTTTGGCATCGTCGATGATTAGTGGCGTGCAATGTCGTATATTATTACATGATCCTCCTATTGTAAATTTACCAATTATTTTTCTGGCGAGATCCTCTTCAAGTTTATTTTCATGTTCAATTTTACACCCAATGATTTCGTCGAGAATAGTTTCATCCGTGATATGGATGTTAACAATTCCGTTCCTGACATCGTCAATAACTCTGTTCCTGACATCGTCAAAGTCAGGTGACTGTGGCATCTATACTTGTTTCTGTTACTGATATGATTGCTTCACTGAGCGTCAACGATACTACCATCTTAGCAAGAAACATATATCGTGATAGCACTACTGGAGCCAAACCATTTTCTGAGCAATGTCTTCCAAACCAGACCAAAACAGTCGGGCGAAGACCTCTCTTAAACTAAAACTGTTCTATATGTGCAAATCCAGTCAAGTCAAAATCTTGTAAGGGTCCATTTATCGCAACTCTGGTCATCTCGTGTGTTTAAAGTATTCAGCACATTTTTCCATTCCAAGAAAACTCCCAGGATAACATGCAACCATATCAACTGGGATAACGTCATTGTAATCGTATTTAGTATTCCACATGTATAAAATTATATCAGTAACAACGACACGTCTGCGGTATTTTTTCTTGCACCGTGTACTCGTCGACGATATTTTTCAGACGGGCATGCCACGAATACACTTGCTCGTACCTTATATTTTAAATAGGTGGTAGTTTAGCGATTAATTCAGGACACCAATAGTACAAGAAAGGGGCGACTTTTTCTTCGGGTTCCACCACAATTGTTTCATTATCGATTTGCTCTAATATCACCAACATAGATCCAGAGGATCCAGTTAGTGGATAACGCATTCAAATTGTGGTAGATATCGTAAATGTTGTAACGCCGAGTACTAAGAACCTATATATGCCGGTAACCTCAGGGCAAAGTTTAATGGATTTATCAAGTGGAGTCCATAATTATGATCCAGACGAAACTGTGTATGATACACCATCGGTAATATTTTTAATGTCAGAGAGCTTAATGTCGATGATTGATGGATTTGCAAATTGGAGAATTCTGTCGTCAGATTGCTTGAAAAGCTATAAATACATGTCGTGGTACTGAAACTGCCTACTGTGATGCGATCTGACATACCAATGTGCCAACATTTGTACTCGCGATCGAGTCTGTAGTCACTGTCAACCATGACAGCGTTGATTTGCCGCCGCTGCTCATAAAAGAGCAGCCGTTGTTCGTCATTGACTGATGTGTCATTAATGGCACCATCTACAACGAAAGTTTTGTCAGTCTCACATTTCCATGAAGATTCGCGGTTGCAGTTGGATTAACTCTTTCAGCGTGCCAGATTGCTTCCTCGTCTGTGGATTTTCCAACGAGATTAAATGTATGTTTTGCCCCGAAGATAATGTTTCTAACATTTCGGCAGAAACTAAAGATATGTGAAAGTGGTATTGCACAGCAAAATCTCTCACTAGCATCTATTTTCAACATCATTGTCGTCAGCCGCAGCAGTATCTTTTTGGGGGCGCTGAGACGTATAAGGTCGGCCATCCGCGTGATCCGCGTGATGAGTGGTATCTTTTGCAAACGTCATCGCTGGACCAGCAGACAATGAATAATCATCGCTATATCGGGATAAACACAACATCGTTGTAGCAACATCAAAGTCGTTACGACAAACCTCAATTTCCCTACTATCAATAATATATAGTGCACTGTTAAATGATACCATATTTCCGTTATTAATAAACCCACCCTGCTCATCACCATAAAGATTACCATCGGTTTTTACAAGTCTACCCTGAACTTTAATGAATAACTTGGCGGGCAAGAAATATCTGCTTGTATCTTGAACTTGTAGTTCGATTCGACTACGTTGGTTTGGTTCTGGTGCTTCATAAAAATAATATTGATAATCATGCACAGACTGATCCTTGAGTACTGGTGCCTCCATGTCAAATTATGGATCAGATAGATATACGTTTGAACATCTTTATTATAATTGTTGTCGTCTAACACGAGGACCTCTTCCTGCTATTAAACTTGCAGTTATATTTTTTCTTTTTCTGATATGGGTACACCAGCAAACTCTGCTAGTGTTTTATTTGCAGCTTGATTTATTATCTTACTAACATTTGCAGGCATCACTTCAGTGCTTGGCCTTTTTACTGTTTGCAGTTTTCATCGTTTTAATCGTGCTAGTCTATCCCTGATTGTTGAGAATGCTTTACCGGCAACATCACCAACAGCACCAATACCTTTATGTCGAACGTCAATAGCTTTCATTCCCAGCTGCTTTGCAATCGGTATTGCTTCTGGGGCTATCCTTCTAAACAGACCCTGGGTAACATCACTGAGTTCATCTCCGTAGATCCCTTTTTTATATTGGTATTGGCGAATTAATCACCCTGACTATTACATGTCCACGTTGAGCATTATATATGATCATTTTATTTTCTTGTCACTGATTTAATTGCATATTCTTAATCACTACGATAATCATCAACGATTTCATCAACGAGAGACTGATAAACATTAATGTCCATGATAACGCCTGTGAATAACCTCTGACATGTAGAAGCTGCATCATTAATAATTTCTGGCGAATTATTGCCCGCTCGTTTTCCGCCAATCAGAATTTCTAGTCGATCAACATCGGCGAGGGCATTATTGGGGCATGGGATAATAAGACCACTTCCCGTGGTACCTGTACCAGTAGTGGCAATACCACGTCCAGTTACACCGGGGTCAGGTGATGGTTGTCTCCTTCGTCGAGATCGCTGCTTTTCTGGTTATATAACTGGCGTTCCAACACCTTTTTTCATTTCATAAACTTCTTTAATAAAAATATATTATTTCTTATATTTTTTACTGATTTGTGGAGTATCCTTATTCTCTGGAAATATCCTAGCAACCCACTCGTGTTCTGGAGTGTTATAAAATTCTGGCTTTAGAAACTGATGAGGCAGCAGATATCCCACCGCAGCAACCTCAACAGGATCAGCCATAACGTCTATATAGCATTGCTGAGTAAAATACCTAGTTTTTAATTCTGGTTTAGACAGATCCTCGACATTATCTTAACGCCTTTAATTTCATCACGTGTTCTGTCGGC
The DNA here is from genome assembly GCA_028554795.2 of Sinohyriopsis cumingii. Classification (NCBI taxonomy): domain Eukaryota; kingdom Metazoa; phylum Mollusca; class Bivalvia; order Unionida; family Unionidae; genus Sinohyriopsis; species Sinohyriopsis cumingii. Next base: position 105,745,506 of record CM068825.1, read on the forward strand.
AGACTCCATAGCTTCTTTAATTTGTCTTGGTAATTCTCCGATGACCTGCTGTGATGCTGTTGTAGCCTTAGCGTGGGAAGAAGACCAACGGTAAGCCTTTGTAATTGGTTTGAATAATTCTGCTGTATCCTCTCCAAATTCCACTCGAGTTTCCTGACTCTGTTGTAGTTGTTACTTGACAGAATCACGAATGGGGAGATATTTCTTAATTGCCTCTAATCGCTATTGATCTAGTTTAGCTGTATGAGAATCCATTATTGTTATAATAATGATTTAATTATGCAAGAAAGAAGCAGCAGGGAGTGTCCGGTTAAGTAAACGAAAACGCAAAAACACAAACATCAAAACATAAAATAACCCAATTAGAAACCTCGGTCAGTTAGAAGTTTTTGTTTGGCGTTATTGACCTTTTGTTTTCAAATTTTGTAGGAAGTTTTATTTTCGCGAATGTACTCTTCTAAAAAGTGATATGTTCACCCTCCCAACTGCTAAATTATACAAATGAGCATCTCGCAGAGCAAGGTTATATCATGCATGGATTTTCCAGGTCTGTTACATGTAAAAATCCAGTCTCACCACACCAAAAACAAAATCCATTCGCTGTGAATCCAATACAAGCTGAAATATTCCATGGATTCCATCGAGGGATGGCATTGTACCTGCAAGTTTCGTGCTCAGATTGTTGGGTGTTGGGCCAATATATCTAGTTTCCTTGGCTACAAAAGATGGCTAAATGATGATTTAACAAAGAAAGCATCACTAACTAGTCATCTTAAGGTTGCATCATCTAGTCCAGAATGTGAATATGACAACGGTGAATCAGATGAGTTGTTTTTCTAGACTGTGACCACTACTTTCATCAGTAGTCATCGTGCTTCTTTTATATTTATATGACACATGATAATTTGTATAATTTGAATTGTAATCTATATCATAATGTTTCCATTATTAGCGCATCTTATTTGTCTGATACTGAGGGAGAGAGAATGATAATGCATAACAAATGCCAGATTAAGGTCTTCCAGGGCCCTCACCTATGAAAATATTATAATACCCTCCGCCACTACTAAATGTGAAATAAATAAATAAAAAAATATCAGAAGCTAAAAAAAAGGCTGGAAAATACCGATGCTGCCACCATTACAAATTAAAATTCTCGTACATACTGATCGAAATGGACATATATAATTCATTCAATTTTATCATCAGCAAAAAAATTTAAAAAATTATAGAACCCCTGTTGGGCTGATGCCCTAAGCACGTGCTTAATATGCTTAATGGGTAATCTGGCAATATACATACCACATTCAAATGAATACAAAAAGGTATATTTTTAAGACATACTCATTAATAATTTGACTTTTTATGTCGTTGTTGGCCTGAATAGTTTACTTTTGATGCTTTTTATTCTTTCTCCTGACTGTGCAGTCCTTGTAAGTTATGTCTGGTTACCTCCCAGTGAATCTAAGAGTGGTCCAAGGTTAAATACACAAAAAATGGCAATAACTGTACAGAGGGCAGGGGCGTTTCACCCCTGGGTCATATTGTGGGTGGATGAGTGGGGACGATACAATCTTCAGGATTTTCTATTAGTTTTGGTTAACTGCTACCATTAGGTAATATGTGTTTAGTGAATGCATTTCGTTTATCAGATGTTTCATCGTCTCTTGCTTGCATAGCTTTTCATTTTAACCCTTCTCTGAACCTCCAGTTATATAGAAAGCCTTACGGCAAGATATTCGCATGATTTCTGCGTAGGAAAATGGATAAGCATGTCGGCCTACATTATAGTATACAGTACTTAAAATATTTTACACAGAATGTCCCTTCGAAAGCTGTGTCGAATTATAATAGTCAATGTAATAATGTAACTAGCTTTACTTTAATGGTATATATAACAAATTTTATTCGTTAAACCATCGAGGGCCCAAGTTTTGAGGGGGGGGGGGGATAGAAAATGCTTACTTTAACTCATTTTTCATTTATAATTTTATTGTGCAAAATTGTTCCCGAAAATTCCTTAAAAGTTGCATTCATTCTTTAAATTACCGAATCTTGCGCGATGTAAATCACCATCTTTGCAGACTCTAAGTGCTGGTAAATAAGATTTGCAAAATGGATAATAATGTGATTGTGTTTCCATTTGTTCATTAGAGGTATATGTTCTTTATAAACGTGTATGTCCTGTCACACAGACAACTGTATGCAGTCAGTGTAATGCAGTATTCCCGCGCTGGTTTAGAAATAGACGCAAAAGGTCTAGAGAGTGCAATACTTAAAGTCTGTTTCTTTTTCTGTATTCTCCAATACTTCTAAAACGTATTTCACATTTTTAAGACGTTCATCAAAAATGCTGAAACAACAGTATTTTCTTTCTTATTAATGTCCATATTGTGTCTTGACGGATGAATATATAATTTATAAATATATTATGGTTTGACTATAGGCTTCCTCAAAGGGTGTTGAAGAAATTTTGTTTTGCTTCTAAAGATAGAAATACAGTAGTGTATGTGTTATATAGCCATGAAAATATACGGATAAAAGTACATAAATACATAAAGAACACTTCAAATTTCCAGTGAAGGTAACAAACTCATGTAATCCGCGAAGAAGCGAACGTACAGGCTCCTGTTAACGCATACTTTACAGTCATATTCGATGATATCAAACAATCATTCAAATAATTCAATAATATTCAATAATATTTTCTTGAGGAACGGTTTCTGTATTTTATGATTAAGTACCTTTAAGTCAAAGTATTTTAGAAACAGTTTTCAGTTGACTTATAAGCTCGATATTCTATTTTTGTCTATGATGGACCATTTTGGAATAATATTAGAAACTAAAATGTATTTATGGAGCTTTATAACCCCTAAATAATAAAAATGCATAGTGCAAATTTGAAAATGAGTGAATAGCTCATAGTAAAGCGGCATCTATGAGAAGTAAATGGAAAGGATGACTACTTTTGATGTCTTTTTTATAGTGTTTTGACACCCTGTAACCATGGCAACGGACACACGAACACAAAACTGAAGTCAGAAATAAATATTAACCACCTCGTGTGTACAGTATACATCATATAAGGACATTTGGAGAGGGGGCATAAAATGGCCCTTATTCAATATAGTCCTTTCAAAAGCAAAGTTTGCTTAAATATTTTACAGAAATTAAAATCCCAAGGGCGAGTCTCCAGTTATATATTACGACTTTGTTGTCATGAAATAATTAAAAGAAAAGAGTGAGAACCAACAAGTTTTGTAAATTTCAACAAACAATTTATTTCATTAGAATGGAGAGTGTAAACTGTGTGTGTGTGTGTGTGTGTGTCTGTGTGTGTGTGTGTGTGTGTTTGTGTTTTGGATTTTTAATGTAGCTATATATAACAAAATTCAGTCACATCGCTACAATGTCTGCAGTGTTACAGTTTATAGTGATGTCTAACCCTATTGCATCAAGCCGCAGATATGCAACATGATTATCCCACCCAGTCACATTATCCTAACACCTGGCCGACCAGTCTTAACAATAACCTCTTAATGCTGAGCGCCTAGCGAGGCAGCTGCTAGTAGCATTTTTATAAATTTTTGGTCTGACTTGGCCGGGGTTCGAACCAGCGACCTCCCGCGTCCGCGGCAGACGCTCTAGCCACTAGGCCACCGAAGCGGTGAGTGTAAAATGTAAAAATTACTTACGGTATTGAAAAATAAATTCCAAATAGTCATATAATTTCGAACACAAGTCCTAAGGATTAAAGTTCAGAAACAAACTTTAATGTTATTTTAAAATAAATCGAACGCTGGAATTGTTTATGTGCCTATGGTAGCCTGTGTCCAAATGATGTGCCAACGGTCTTTTGTTGGATCACAATAATGCAGTCCAAGAATATATCCTTATTCACAATAAAATCCAAGTCTCCATTTCCAATAATGTTCTTTTTGAGCCCTTTGTATTTCGATCAAAGAATATCTTGAATTAAACAATTTGAGTTAACGAATTCCAGCAGAAATCAAATACTGGACACAACAACATTACAAATGATTCTGCACAGATCTTACAGCACAAATAAATATTTTTCCAATGTATAAGTTTATATAGTCGTCTACCTGATCTAATATCATAATTAGCATTTCGTTTTTTAAAAAAAAAATATTAACTGATGGAACATTTCATTCTGGATGGTTCCAAATGTTTACAAGATAAAATTTTAGTTATAATTAGAAGGCTTGTTAATATAATTGTAATAAAGAACATGGAAAACACAATGTTTTAGACTAAGGCAAATATGTTTACTTCTATTAATAATATTCCTAATGCTAAAGCTATACTCATAGAGAAAATATATTATATTTGTATTAGTATTCTAAAGAACAAAAAATAATCAATGACTCAGGTCAGATATAAACTGAGCTTGATTTTGGACAAGGTCAAGTCCAAAATACAATTAAACATAGCATATAATGAAATAAAAAAATAACTAACAAACAATTCAAATTAAATATACATAACACAGGAAACCTAATACAATCTGCGTGATTTCAAATAGTACCTTGATAAAGCTATAATTGGAGCCCTATGCACAATTGTATTTTTCATTGTTGAAATTCAGATTCTTTCACCGGTTTTAAATCTAGATCGACCAAATGCGTCAGTTGCCAAGTAACCAAAAAGGATTATCCACAAATTTAATCTACTCTTAATTCCTTCGGGCAACCAGATCATGTCTATTTGTAGGTAATGAGTGTTGTTGTAACCATCAATTAGCTTTGATGAAACGTCAACCAGTTATGTGTTGTATGCTGGGTGAAATACTTTCATATTCTAGTTGTTGTTGTTGTTGTTGCAGGGTTTAACGTCATTTTTCAGCACAAGATAGGCCATACATGGCGGCCAGTATCAGTGGTGGAGGAAGAACCCGGAAAAAAGCCGGAAAGACCCACCGACCCACGAGAAGCTACTGGCAAGCTTTCTCACGTACCCACATTGGCCAAGCCCGAAACTCGAACCCGTGCAGACCACTCGGCCAATCATATTCTAGTCTTTACTGCTTAATTAATTTGTGTCTCTTCAAGGTTAAAAGTATTCAGTGCCTTTCTTTTCCAAGAAATCGTTAACGTTGATGTGGTTTTATAGTGTTATGTTTATTCAATTTGTATTGTTTGTTATTTTTTTTTTAAAACATTTTTTTTAATTTCATTATATGCTATTGATAATATAATAATGTATATTGGATTTGACCTTGACCAAAGTCAAGTTCATTTTCTTTTTTTTGTAAATATTTGTATCTTATTCTGAGTCTAGAACTTTGGAAATTCACAATAAAGTGCCAGGTCTACTTTACAACCATGAATAAAAATTACGAAAATTAAATAAAATCATGTACCAGGAGTTAAAAATTATTGATATGCATAACAATATGCATATACCGTGTCCGAGGTAACATTGAAGCTTTGATCTTATTGTTATAACGATCGCCTCGTGTCCGTAGCAACCTCGCTTTTTATTGATATTTTACTATTTTCCGAGACTGCTTGGCTGACATTGATTAATCAAACTTTAGAGTATTTAAACTGAATCTAAGATCGATAACTTTTGGTAATCTTGGAACAAGTCTTTTGTAATTTCCGGACGTTTAAGATAACTTTCAGCCACTGCTTGCACAGTCGAGAGATTGAATGAATCAGTTTTACGTTGGACCAAGGATTGGAACATTTGGTTGCAGAGTATAGAATCACCCAAGAACCCATCCCCTTATCGCACTGCCTGAAAGAAGTTTTCCTGTTTCTGAAAAGGTGTCAAGGATGTAAACTTTTTGGGATGCAGGCAAGCACATACGAGATCAGTCGTTATCTGTTTGAAAATGTTCGCAATGAGGAATATCTGGCTTCACCGATACAAAAACTACACTTGTTTATCATGTATGGACGATCAACGGACAATTTAGATTTCATTTTCGTCCCAATTTTACGGAAAATTTCAAACAAATACCCTCAGGAGTTTTTCAGTAGACTATTCTATTTGGTTACATTTTGCATTAGGTATCACTATCTGCTTGTATTATTTCTGATTTTACTTGCTTTTCGTCACCCAATACGAGGCAGCTGTGTCGTTGCAAATAATATTCGTCTTCTTGTATAGTTTTACTAGAAATTGTATTGTTGACAGCGCACAACATATCGATGGAATGAGTAAGTGTTAGGCTAGTCTAAAAGAGTGTGTGAAACATGCGCAGTGGACAAGAACGCAATGTACAATAATCTCCTAGGCAGTGTTTTACTGCTCGTAAAGAGATAGATACACAAGTTATTTTTATTAAGATAACATGTATGTTATGTCAAGCCAATAAGGCAAAACCATTTTCCGTTTTGATTGAGAGAAAGATGTACTTAAATAATCTTAATTTCTACTATTGACGCTTAAGTATACTAAGTCAGATGTTTGTAATTTTCTATTTAGAAGATGTTATTTTTACATCCAATGAACGAGTAGATGAACTAGTCACGTGATATCCGCTGAGCTTTTTAATCCAATCAGAAGAATTCAGATCATTTACCCAGTACCAGCCTTGCAAACTCTGAAAAACAAAATGGAGATTTATACAATTTCATATGCTGTCAGTTACGTCTTATTTAGAAAGTATAGATGATCACGTTTTAAACATTAATGTACTCATGTAAGTAAATGTCAAACAACGTAACTCATAAAGATGATTTTAAACGTTATAGCAAATTTTCAACAAGCTAAATCATAGATACGGAAGAAAATGTGTAAAATTTTGCGTAAGGTAATATGACATCGTGACGTTTATGACGAAATTTATTTTACGACAGAAACATTTTACCAAGATGAAATAATAATCGAAAATACTGCGAATTAAATGCGTCCATTTGTCGTCATTTATACATATAATTTCAAAAGGGTAAATTTTCTTTAATTAAAGTAATGGACACGCAATTAAGATTATTTGTAGGTTAATGATTTGACGCATTCTTAAAATGCATAGAATGAAAAATTGCAGAAGTTGAGACAATTATGCACATCCCAATGAATTTCACTGACTTTGATTTCTATTTCCTTCACTGCTCACGTGTGTTTAGAATAAATAGTTCTTACTGTGACGCGTAATTTAAGTACGCATGGATCCTTCTGAGCCACTATATCGTATAATGCCATTATGTTGCACGTGCAACGTCGTACCTATTTAGTCTGGATTATAATATCACATGATAAATTTTCCAGCTCCGATTGGCTAACTAAAGGGATCTATTTAAGGACAGTGTGCATTTCTCCTTGACTACTGGGGAATATACACTTTGTCACGTGCCAACGTTATATGATGTCACATGGCGTCATGTGATGTATTAAATCCAGTATTGCATTCTCCTGGGGAACTGCCGTCTTATTTTGCTATTTTAGAAATCATTTATTTATTTTTATCCGGTGGGATATAGAATGACGTGCCAGAATTGACGCAACGTTTACTGAAGACACGGACATAATTCGCCAATTGATAAATAATAAAATCGTTAGTTTTATGTTTGTTTTCGTCTTAATTGGCACAAGACATTAAAATGCATGCCAATGTAATGATAAGACAAATTGCCTTAATTGTTTTCCACCTGTCAAAAAGTAATAATTGGAATACAGCATGTTAGATTACGTCATATTTTGATTTGTCAGAATAACTCCGTATAGTAAAATGCCCTTTAAAGATTTTGAACAATGTCGATTTAATGTCCGTTATCAGCATACATTTTTGTGATATCAACTTCTATCCGTGGAAGAAAAAAAAGCTATAAAAAACTACAAACCATAAAAAATTGCACGACATACGATACGCACACCATGCTTTTGATCCTGTTCGATATCTAATACTTACCTGAAATTTTCTCGGACAGACATGTTCACATAATATTTCAATTTGGAATAAATGGGTAGCAGCTGTAATGACTGGCAAGGAAAGATCTTATGTCACTTGTTTAGGATCGAATAAACAGTAACACAAGAAAGAGTGGAAACAACAAGCTTTGAAAAAATACCAAAATTTATTTCCCTGGAAAAAGTTTCTAAAAAAAAATATGAACTTACGATTTTATAGAATCAAATCCAAAAATATTCCGAGAATTATCCAAGAATAATTTTTTTAGTCCTATTAACAAAATGTTCTGCTGATTTCACGTTCGAATCCCGACGAAGAATCCAAGATGGAAGACGATGGAGTATGCTGCAATCTGTAGTGTTGAAGTCTACAGTTCATTGTAGAAACAAGAATTATCACTCCCGTTTCTGATAGCTGAATAAATTTTTACAAACAAAACTGTCCTTGTTACACAATATTACATGAGCACACGTATTTTCCAGAAAAATAACAGAATTAATCCTTTTGAATCCAAGTAATTTGAAATAACTCCAAACAGCACAACATACAACTAACAGTTTAACAGCCCAACTTCTAATGATATTAATTCTCCAAAACATGGATTATATGGGCTTTCTAAAACTTAAACAAGGGTCACGTGATCATCTTCTAGAAGTTTTAAGAAGCAAATACTTGTTACAGATCACGTTTACCAAGTGTGACCGTGATGAAATCCAATAATATTTACTCTAAGAAATAACAAATTAAACAAATTGTTTATATCTTAAAGACAAGGTCCCATTATAACCTTGGAAACAACCAATCATTTTAAATAAAATAGAACTTGTTTACGAAGGTTGCTACAAATTCTGAAACAAGGTCAGGATTTAGATCAACACCTGGTGTTTATAAACTAACATTCAAGGTCAAACTATTTTCTAAAAAGAAGTTTCATCTCTAGTGAATAAATTTACATTACAATATCATGGAATGAAAAATAATTTTTTTTAAACTGACAAAAAATTAAATTGAAATAAATATATATTAAATCAGATATAATTAAATCAAATATACATAACAAAGAACGCTAAGCTATTATCAGTACTAGTTATTGATATGTGATATGTGTAGAGATGTGTGCTCAGTATATATTATTGTTGTTATTATTTATTTTAGTACTACTACTACTACTAATGTAAGGGCAACTATGACTGCTTCTATTGCTGCTACTTTTACTTATTATTAGTAGTAGTAGTAGTAGTAGTAGCAGTAATAGAGTATTTTCATCATTATCATCATCAACATTATTATTAGTAGTAGTAGTAGTAGTAGTAGTATAGTAGTAGTACAACTACTGTAAAGGCAGCTAAGACTATTTATATTGCTGCTATCACTAATGGTACTTTTACTTATTATTATTCTTAGTAGTAGTAGTAGTAGTAGTAGTACTATCTGTCTTTTCAAAGAAAAACAGGTGACATAGTATCTGGGTTTCCATCATTCCATTTCTGACACTTTCGTTTCCGTTCTATAACTTTAAAGCCTTTTCTGATTAAAGAATGTAAATTGAAATACTTATCTATTATCAAGTGTGTCGCGTACCACCTTGGGGATCTCCAGGATTCAGGTCAAGTTCCAAAACTTTTTGGTTATCCATAACACTTTGCTTTCAGCTCTATAACTTTCTATAACTTTCAAACGATTTGAGTTAAGGGTTGAAAATCTGATGTAGTTGCTGTAGGGTTTAACGCCATTGTTCAGCACAAGATAGGCTATACATGGCTGCTAGTATAACTAATGGAGGAAGAACTCTGGAAAACCCCGGTAAGAACCACCAACCCACAAGAAGCTACTAGTAGACTTTCTCACGTACCCATATTAGCCGAGCCTGAGATCCAGAACGGTGAGCGCTTTAGACCACTCGTTTGTTTTCTGGAATCAGTATTAACAAACAGGTGTGCTTGCGAATACGGTAAGTCCTAATGGTTGTCGTCATATTTCATTAAATTAGGCTGGGGACAAAAAGTCACTGAATGAACTTATTGTTGTTGTTATTATAGTTATTAGTATCAAAACACGACCTCGACTAGTAAAAGTCACACAAGTCTTGTAGGCATTCAAAACCGACTATTTCATTAATGGGTGTCACTTATTAGAATTTGATTATAATACCTTTAAATAGCAATTATTCACTTCATTCGGATCCTAATACACTGTTCATCCATATTCCTTTGGAATGTTTTTATTTACACGACCCGTGAAGTACAAACGGCAAAATCAATGTTAATGTACGTTTACATTTTTAGACGACATAACCTAAAGATGTGATCCAGCACAATCCGGATCAAACGCGCACGCTGCGTTGTCACAATGAAAGCTTAGCATGTTTATAAACAAAATCGTACTACCCTTTATCACATAGTCGGTTCACTTTGTCTATGTTGTGTGCAGTTTAATATTTTTGATATTATAGCACGCGAACATACCTCTTTATGTGATTCTGATTGGTCGAAATAAACCCATGAAAATAGTGTGCATTATTCTCTTGACTGATTGGCTGCGAGCGTGGTAACACGTTTTTTTTAACCCGCCTTCTGGAATGTTTTATTTTCAATTAATATTTTTGCGGTTATTTTTGAACTCGACTCGCGAAAACGAAATTGAAGAAAAATTATATCGGCTGTTGAATATGGACAATTTACTCCCACAGGGGTTTGTTATGTCATGTATAACAATATCATCAAAAGAGAAATGGCGTAAACTCAAAGACAAGAACAAGAAGAAGAAAAATTAAGGGTCAATTTTATAGCGGGTGTGTGGGGTGGGTGTGGAGGGGGAGGTATATCGGTATTATAGAATCCACCCTAAATACAAACGTGGTTTAAATGTTAACCTACAGAAGCTAATAAACTCACCTCTCTTCACAGAAGAATGTACACATAAACTGGTCTCCCAACTGAAAAAAGTTTATCCAACCACAACATATTTACACAGTAAATATGTGATGCAAATCCGACTCGAAAAGAAATTTATTACGTCTTCTGTACAGTCTGCCATTCCAAATGAAGTACTACGTAAACCCGGTCAGAAATACATCACAGTAAATATGGGAATTTTGCATCAAGTAATCCTAGTTCATATGAAAATCGAAATATGTAATGTTTAGTTGTGAAAGTGACATTTTAGAGCAAATATGTACTCGAGTCTTACTTACTGTGTACCGTATCAAACAATGTGATGTCACATTGATCATTCTGTTTAAAAAAACAACACGATTTTGTCGTTCTAAAATGTTCTGTTTATTTGGATGGGAGCCTTTTTATTGATTTATCGTTTGTATAAAAAAAATAAAAACAATTAAAAAAATCTACTTTTACTAGTTCAACTTTGTTTGGGACTTTATTTTATGCACAACAAGTAAAAGGTGCACTGTCTGTCAGAATGAACGAAATTATTCATTCTTCTTTCTATCTCAATAAACACTATGCGATAAAAGGAATCTCAAATGGGTAATGACTTGATATTAAATTTATGAAACTCGTTGAATAATGTCCAGCTTTTACGAGACAATGCTCGCAAAAGCTGAGCATTATTTAATTCATCTCATAAATTCAATATTAAACCATTACACACATTTGAGATCCTCTTTATAATATGACGATTCCACTCGACATGCTCTTTTCTTGACCCAGTTTTGTCCATTGTCACCACTGTCCATGGCGATCGAATACGTTCGTCTGGATGTTTCTTGATGAAAGTTAATGTGCAGAGCAATCAATAATCAGGACTAAATAGATTATGGATAATGAAAATTAGTGTTGAATTTTAATAACAACAATTTATATTTAATTTAAAATGTATAGATGCGCTTACTTGACCTGTATGACTTGTGCTATATATGGCTATACTGCTAATACTGCAGCTATTACTATTAAAACCAATTTCACAGCTGCAGACTTAAGAGATTTGGAAAAATCGAAACTTCATACCTGCCCCATTAATCTTCCCCGTCCCTTGTGGATCTATGTCACGTATCATTTCATCCACCTCTTCCTGGTTCATCTCATCTCCTCGACTTAGCATCATGTTACGGAAATCCGTGACATCAATGTAACCATCTTGGTCCTTATCGAAGACTTTAAAGGCACTGATAATTTCTTCTTCCGTCTCGCTAATTTTAATCTTTCTCGCCATCAGATTTAAAAATGCAGGAAATTCAATTGAGCCACTCCCTGAAATAAAAAAACATTGTTTAGCATCACAGTTAAGATTCTTTAATAGCAATGCGATTTGTTGTTGTTGTTGAGTTTAATTATAGTGACGTGCGTACAATTGTGCATGTGCCACTTTTTTCTGACTGCATCGCAGCCTGCTAGTTGTTCCTGGGAAAGGGAATGGTGCCACCTCCCCCAGGCTTTTATGAATTCAAGGAACCCTGATAGTTTGGCTTCAGTCTGTGGGTCCATAAAGGTCAATTACAGTTGAATGGTTGGCTGTCATTAGTGAGGAGGAGAGCTGGGGAACCGTCTTGCTTGCTTTACATCGCTGGTTTCTTGTTGCATTTGCCTGGAGTTTCTTGCAATTTTTTTTTTCTTCTTCTCGCCATCAGATTTAATGTGACGTCATTAGCTGTGCTGTAGGTATGTGTCACAACGCGAGATGTGACCGTTCTTAGCCACGTAAACGAAACTTTACAAAAATTATATAATACAGAGAATATGTGTATAGTATGTACGCTACATCAATGACATACCACGAGACGTATCAATTTTTCATTAAAAGGAAACGAGGCTTGCCGCGTCTCCTTATAATGAAAATTTACACAGAGTGGGGTATCAACGATACAGCATACATACTATAAATGTATTTTATTTATATCACATGCAAATACACATATTCGCCCTTTGATCGGAGTTCAGACTGACTACAGGCATGAGTGTATTGACCGAGTGAATGAACTCTTCACATCCCTGACCAGTGTGTTCGTTACAAAATGTAGCTATGTATCGTTTGTGGCTATCCACAATCACCTTTGCTAATTGATAAGTTGATTGTTTTCATCTTGGAGTTTCTAGATTTATTTACATTGACTAAATTAATATAAGACACACGTATGATTTAAAAATGAAAGATGATTTTAATGAAGAAAGTAGTGCACTACAAACGCATGGTTAGCCTCTTGAATACTGAACGCTCAGCCGTTCATGTACCGGCGCATGGAAATTAGTTGGAATAAAAACTAAGCAAAAAGACGAACGAACAAGAGGTAATGAATATATTTTAATGTACTTACAGTTAATCTAAGTCATTATTCTGCTTTAATTAATAGTGCTACTGACCATAAGACAATACAGTTCTCTCTCTCTCCTATGGTCGGTTTGAACTTACTTTTACCATCATTCATAACTCATGAGACAACGTCGCATGACATAGGCGAAAATCCTCTACGTTCGTCTTTTTGTGGAGTTTCATTTGTATCTTGATACGATGGTCCAGAGATAGAGGGAGCGGCCTTTAGATATTTTCATCTTTAGTTAATACTAATAGATTTTTAGAAATTAAAATAGGTTTAAGAAACAACAACAACAAAGCATTAAGTAAATTGATACTGACATGATGGCCGCTATCGCTTAACCGGCTTGAAGCAGCAGTTCCGTTTTTTAGTGCCGTTTTCATGATATTTGTGCTTTTTGCCTGTTTTCATCTTCGTTATTGTGTTCATTATGTATTGGCTGTTAATTCGTATGTGTTTCTTCATCTCCTTGTTTTGGAAACGAGAATAATTATACTTTTTCTCAGCTGTCCTGCTCCACTGTTTTTGAACAAACCGCCATCACGTGATACTCGCCTGTCAACTCGTTTATGCTACGATGGACCCTCATTAATTGCTTTAAATGTTCATTCCTTGGCTCTCCTCACTACATTGTACTCTAGACTAAACGAACTGGGACTACATTCATCATTACCTGAATATAAACACAAGCGAAAAAAGCAACGTTGTTTCAATGCTGGAGAACAGGAAGGAGAATTCCAGTTATCTCCCTTATTTGTGGCACAGCCATTTAAAAAAATTTCGACCGTTAATTTAGATAACCTAATTCAAATCCCAATTAATTCGTCAACCTTTATGTCAACTATCCAAGAAATACCTCTGCGCATTGCATTATTCCATGCCCAGTCAGTAGTACCACCGGAAAAGTGCACAGAAATAGTTAATTTTATCAACGACCAGAAATGTGGACATATTTTCTTGACAGAAACATGGCTAAAAACATCAGGCGATGAGCCCAAGTGTGCGGATCTAACACCCACTGGTTACTCCATCAAGTCGTTCCCCCGTAATTCTCGCGGAGGTATAATTCCTGTCATTACTAAGAACTCCATGATAAAACGTCTGAACTACACCACAACATTCAATTTCGACCACACATCGTTTGAACTAGTCCAAATCACACTCACACTGGAGCAAAGTTCAGTCCATTTTTTCTCCCTATATCGCCCTCATCCTAGTAGAAAAAACAAGCTGTCTGACTCTCTCTTTTTGGAGCAGTTTCCGAATCTCCTGGACTATGGAAATTCGATAGGTGGCAACCTGATTATTCTTGGAGATTTCAACTTTCACTTTGACTGTCCCGGAAACTCAAATACATCAAAACTCATAGATTCCATTAATGTTTTCAACCTCAAACAGTCAGTTAACCAACCCACCCATAAACATGGTCACATTTTAGACTGGATTCTTCATAGACCTGATTATAACATTCTACGGTCCTCCCTGGTATCCCATGACCTTGCATCAGATCACCTCTGCATTATATGCCATCTTGACGTATCAGTCCCTAACCCTCCACCTTTATCTGCTACTAAGAGAAACCTCCGTATGATAAATAGAACCAAACTAATGCACGACATCCAAGCTAACCTAACAGCTTGCTTACATCCTACCGCAGAACAACTCGATAACTGTCTGCGTTCATTACTTAACAAACATGCCCCAGCTACCAAGTGCAGAGTATCAATTCAAAAGTGTTCTCCATGGTATAGCAGTGTTAGGGACCAGCTTCGCACTGCTAAAAGAGATCGCCGTAAAGCTGAGAGGCTCTGGCTTTCCACCAGACTCACTATTCATAAGCAATCTATGAAGTCGCTAAGAAGAATGTCACAGATATAGTCCATGCAGCGAAATCAGCCCACTACACTACTAAGATCATGGAAAGTTCCAGCTGCAAAGAGCTCTTCGAGATTACTGACACGCTAATGTCAAGGAACAAATCAACACCACTAACAACTACCTTCTCTCCAGTCGACCTTCCGGACATGTTTGCAAATTTCTTCCGTGAAAAAGTACAAACCATCAGAGATAAGCTTGACACCACAATTTCAATTGACTTGTCGTCACCATACAGTTGGGATACAGAATTTGAGCGGCAACCATTAGCAGCATTTGAACCTGTCTCTATGGATTTCGTACGTACAGTCCTGACGAAGAGTGCGTAAAAGTCATTGATCCAATTCCAACATCACTGCTGCTTGAGTGCTTAGATCCAGTATTGCCTTCACTAACTGATGTTATTAATACCTATCTCTCTCTCTCATCTGGGGAATTCCCATCATTTTTCAAAACTGCCATTGTAAACGCCTCTGCTGAAGAAACCAACACTAGACCATAACGATTTAAAGAACTACCGCCCAGTTTCTAATCTCCCATTCATTTCAAAAATCTTAGAAAAGGTTGTTCTATCGCTGCTTGTATCTCATCTAAATTCAAACAGTCTTTTTAGCAATGTACAATCTGCATATCGCCCTTGCCACAGTACTGAAACTACTCTTCTAAAAGTAGTTAATGACATTCTCTCTGCGTTGGATAGCGGAAAGATTACAGTCCTCACCCTCCTTGATTTGTCTGCAGCATTTGACACAATATACCATGATATATTACTTCACCGTCTCCAGCATGTATTTGGCATTCATGATACAGCCTTACTGTGGTTCTAGTCCTACTTGGTCAAAAGGACACAAATTGTATCTGCAAATGGAATACACTCCAATCCAGTTGATCTATGTTGTGGTGTTCCACAGGGGTCTGTTCTTGGAACTGTTCTCTTTATTATGTACACTCAGTTGCTCTCAAGTGTCATAGATCATCATCCAGTGTCTCCTCAGTTGTACGCTGATATCACCCAAATATACAAATCTAGCCACCCAACTGAAGTTGATGCTACCATCCAAGGTGTAGAGAGGTGCATTTCTGATGTGAAATCATGGATGACTTGTAACAAGTTTCAGACGAATGATGATAAATCTGAGGCCATTCTGATCACAACACAAAGACTTTCTCATTCACATCCTTTACCTAAAACAATAAATATCAGCAACGCCAACATTAAATTCACACAATCAGTACGAAACCTAGGTGTTACTCTGGACAGTACTCTCACATTGCACCAACATGTCATGAACATATGCAAGGCTGCATATCTTGAGCTGAGACGCATCAGCTCAGTTCGCAGATAACTTTCAGCTGATGCCACTAAAACACTCGTGTGTTCATTATTACTTTCAAGATTGGACTATTGTAACTCAGTTATGTCTGGTTCATCTCGATATCCACTCCCTCCAGAAATTTCAAAAAGTTCAAAACACAGTTGCTCGGATCATACTTAGAGTACCACGATCAGAGCACACCTCCCCGCTGCTCTGTACCCTACACTGGCTATCCATTCGATCCAGAATTATCTATTCGATCCAGAATCAAACACAAAATTTGTTCTCTGTGCTACGTGTTACTGTCGGACTCTAGTCCAACATACCTCTCTGACCTCACCCATGTGTACACACCAGCAAGATACTTACGCTCCTCTTCTGACAATCGTATGCTCATTATTCCAAGTATGAAAACAAAGTCATATGGACAGCGTTCTTTTGCATATGCCCAGCAACGTGGAATGAATTGCCCACTGAACTTAGACACAAAGACACAGTGATCACATTCCAAAGGGCTCTCAAAACTCACTTATTTCGACAGCAAGAACAAACTTAAAGACCTAATAATGTTTCCTACCTGAAATATTCTCAGCATGTTTTTTATTTTTTTTAATGTTTTTCTAATTTCATGTTGTTTGTTTTTGTAATAATATTATTATGTTTCTTATCTTATAAGTGTTGTCTAAAGTTGTAAAGCGCTTAGAGCTTCTAAAGATTAGGCGCTATACAAAGTCCTCATTATCATTATTATTATTATTATTATTATTATTATTATTATTATTATTTGTGCCTCGTAACCAAGAAATTTACCATAAAGTGTCGCTTGGCTATTGCAACTTTTGTATCATTGGTTATATGAACACTAGGACAAAATCCCAAGGAAAATGTACACATATCATTACGAAGAACCATGTTCTTGTAGATTGCTTGGTGTAAATTCAGTTTCAAAGTTTTCATCCTGCCCAAATTATTTGTCTTTCTCACTCCAGACGTCAGCGTATGTTGTTCCTATGCATGAGAGGGGTTGGGAACGAAAAGCACAAAGGACTGCAAGAAATTCTGTACCATGTTAAATTCATTTAGAAAACGGGGATTAATAATACCTTAATCGTTATTTTTATACGTCACTAATGATTAATGAGTGGAAATTCGTCATTGTTCGATAGGTCTAGAATCGACGGCACACAGTTGCTAGAATGCTTATATATACGTATTATTGCGCCACGGCGTATCGCAATTTGATAGGCCAATAGTGTCGATATATCAAATAGCTTTGTACTAACACTTTTAAAAGCCGTGCTATTTTTTATGTATGTTATATATATATATTTATGGACCCACAGATTGAGGCCAAACTAGCAGGGTTCCTTGAACCCATAAAAGCCTGGGGCACCATTCCCTTTCCCAGGAACAACTAACAGGCTGCGGTGCAGTCAGAAAAAAGTGGAACATGCACAGTTGTGCGCACGCCACTATAATTAAACTGAACAACAACAAAAACAACAACACAATAATGCTTATCATCGAAGTTTGTTAAGTCCTCGTTTATTAATTTTATCTGTTTTTAAGACACGTAAGTATGACCTTATTCCAAACATTTCTACATGATGATCTATATCGCTATTAAATAAAACCTCTTTGAAATTATTGAAAATCATATTATTTTTTACAACTGCTTTCTCAAGCCCTTTTACTTTCATTAGCCTTCTTTAAGCCTGGTTTTAGTTAATACGTTTTACTTCGAGGGCCAATATATTTTAAAACAATATCAAAATCAAACTGATCTTTCATTTTACCAATTATTTTTTATTTATAGGGTTATGAAACGGATTATCACTCGGAGCATCAGAAAGATCAAATAAGTTTTTGTTGTTATACATGACTTGGTAAATGTTCATCAGCGGCGATTTCATAGACGAGCGAATCTGTATCTGTGAAAAGTAATATTGCTTCTAGCCATTTTGATTTTACAAATCCATAATGAAAATCATACATTAACCATTTTGAGATTTCTAACACATATGCGCCAACAAAGATAGGTTTATTGAGGTATAGATCTGTTTTATGCTTTTTTGTCATAAGATCTTCAGAAATATGAACTCATCCAGCGAACTTTTCTGATGCAACTAACTTGCCAGAACGTTTTGCACTATGAACAATTTCAATGTCAACACGCTTCCGAATTTTCTCCATAGTTTTTTCAAAAGACGGACTTATTCATGAGCTTAAATAAATCTTTTTCTAAATCTGTTGTTGCTGTGGTTGGCATATTGTTGTTAAACTTTATGTATTTAACCATCTGTCGAGATTGTTTTACTTTCAACACCCAATGAACATCAAGTGCCTGTTTGACATTTCTATAATGACAAACATAATCATGCTTATCAAGAAGATTTGGAGCTAACTTACGAACACGACATGGATTTCCACGCCTGAGAGCTAATTGTACATCTGACAATAAATATTCTGGAATAACCGTTGAGTCAGCTAAAAATGGATAATCATTACGTAAATTATGTAACGAAGCAAGATAATCAACATCTACTTCAACGAAATAAGTATAATTGGCGTTAGAAAGAACAACTGTAGCGTTTTTTGTGTCAACGAGGAAATCTTCTGGAGTCATCCAACCAATACAGCAAATCGGCATTGCTTTTGACATCGTCCAGCCATAAAGATTGTTTTAAAACTATTACAAAATGTATGAAGGCTTACTGCAATCATTGTTTGGCACGTACTTGTTGTTTGCCCATGATTTTTTCTTTGTATCCACACTGATTCCACCACGAATTCCTTGCTCAAAGAAATGAAAAATATTTTTTCAGTCAGCAGTTAAACTTTTTCACTACTTATTTTGTGAAGAGCATCCCAAAAAAGTCCAGGAGCTGAGAAGTACCAACATGAATCCAACTTATAATTGCTAATACTCGTTTGTCGGAATCCTTGAAAAACATCATCAAGCAAAACTACATCTTGAATCAAATACAGATCCAAATAATCACGAATTGTTTTACAGTTGAATTCATCCCAAACTCTCAAAGCATGTTTGAATTCATCGTCATCAAAATGTTCAAGAAACAGTGATGAATATAATTTTTCTTTTTTCAAGTAGAAAAGTTTCATTAAGTCGATTAAAACTATCCAAATACTCATATGGAAAGTTGCCTTTGCTTTTTTTATCAGATTAGATTGCTCACCAAAATGTTCTATTCAACTTGGAAATTTGCTAAACTTTTTCACCAACGAATCCAATGATGCATTCATAAACTGTACACTACCAATGAAACGAAGAGGACTAAATGTTAACGACATAAATGTTTCACTATTATTTGGAATTCCATTTATCTTCCGATCACAGCTAAACTTTATAATATCAGGCTGTCCGATCGCTGATATAATATAATGGCTATCATATCCACGAAAAATATGAAAGATAACAGGCATGAACTTCATCTGATGAAATTTTAAATTATAATCATTGTGAGCCATTCCTTGATAATTGCCAGTTAAAGGCCAATGATCATGAACCTTTTTATCACCAGTCACAAACGGTGCTTCACGAATATGACAGGATGTAGATGATTCAAACTCAATTTTCAGTTCATGTGTTAATGAATTCATCAGAACTGGATTCGAAATTATCTTAAATATCCTTGAAGATTCCATGAAGACATTTTTTTTATCAACGAAACAACAAGATCTTCATCGGAAAAAGATGTTCGTCGATACATTTTAACACTGCTAGACAAACTTGGTTTAACAACACACATAACTTTATAAGAAACAGAAACAGCGACATGCTTATTAGTATCAACAGTTTTTTCTTTTGATTTGTCATCACTGTCGTTAACGATTGGTTCCTAAATAGATTCAAAATCTCCTACAATAATGAATGGAATTATGAACTTCTTTTTGTAGTTTTTAAAACTTGTGATCTTATTTTTCTCTGACGGCATTGTTTTGATGCTGATTATGAATGCAATACTTTTTATGTGTTGCAATAATCTCTTTTTCAGAAAATCCATTCAGACAACGATAACAGAGGTATATATTTTGTGTCTGCTGTATTGTTTACCAGCGAGTCCATCAAAATGCTTAATCCACGAATAATGTTTTTCTTTACAGCAACAGGTTTACAAGTTTTTCGTTATTAATCTTTGAAGTCCGCCTTGGAAATATATTTAATCTGTTATCGACGCCAAATACATTAATTCCACCTAGCAACAAATCAGGGTTATTTCGTTGTATGATATATATCTGTGAGACTGGAGTTGGAAAGGTTATTCCAGCTAAATTTAGTTTTGATTGTTTATCTTTGGAAGTTCTGCTTGAATCTTTGTTTACTGGAAACAACGCCGCTAACAAACTATGTTTGCTGCACATTTCATCATCACTGATCAAATTTACACAATACTGACTCTTTTAAATCTTGTTAAGAATTTCAACAAACTTACCAGCTCGCAGTAGATCGTATTTGTGTGTATGAAATATCATTTGTCTGAATTCGATAAAAACCCAACCAGATCCATTAGGTGTGTATTCATCAAATATTTTGTCAATTTTCTGCCTTATTTTATTAACAAAAACACAGGAATCATTGGGTTTAGTCCTTTGAACAAGTGTTTGGATATACTGTCCGTGGTTCAATGAAGTTATCACACACAAAAAAGACAACTTTCAAATGAAGCTTCCAAGATTAATCTTCTTGACTATATATCTGACTTTAAATATAAGTCGTCAATGGCTTGTGACGTACTACGACATAGTATTCACTCTGTTCAGTCAAACATGAAATTAAGATATGAGGAGAATACATAGGAAAGGGGTTTTCAGCCTGGTGATAAAGATCCGACTGTCTTGTCTACATCTCAAAATACACTTCGGGATAACTGATATCGTCCTTATACAATTGAAAAGAAGGTAAATGACTTAATTTATATCATGAACACTCCTTGGAGACAGAAATAGAAAAAATGTTGTCATGTAAATATGTTAAAGGAGTATTTTGAGGGATAGCACACAAAAGACATTTAATCCATTTAGTTTTACCTGTCCCACGCAGTGAGGATGTAAACGATGGAATGCAATCTGACTCTAGGTTTGCTTACCTTCGGAATTCAGAAATATTCCCATCTACAACAGCAGGAACGAAATGAACTAAAACAGATATTATATGAATATGAGAATTTGTTTCCTTATGTTCCAATATGAATAAATAAAATCTATCATGACGCTGTAGATTCTAAACCAGTGAAAAAGCATCCTTACATGATAAAGTCTCTCAAACAGGAGTATTCAATATTCACTGAATAATGATTTTATAGAACCAAATAAAAGTAATTGGACTTCGCCATGTTTTCTTGTGCCTAAACCAGATAATTTATTCCGCATGTGAACTAACTATTTAAAACTCAACAGTGTCATTTCGAACTTCGAATGGGTTTTATGAGTATAAAGTTTTGCCATTTGGTATTAAAAGCAATTATCCAGCAACATTACAGCGTTTCAAGAACTAGTCTATATACGTGCGAAGCTTTACTCGCTGACGTCATCATATACAAAGCTACATAGAAAAATCGCTTAGAAACTATTCGATTGACTCAGTGATTCAAATCTGACAATTAATTTAGGTAAAAGCGAGTTTTTCCATGATTGTGCCATGCTTGTGTCACCTTTGTAGAATACATTGTTGGAAAAAGTCACGTTACACATGTGGATATTAACGTTAAGGCTATCTCTGAATTCCCAGCGCATATTAGTAAAAAGCAACAAGTACTATTTTTAGTATGGGTGGATATTATCGGAACTTTTGTTCAACTTTTTCATATTTGCTGAACTTTGACAAATAAGTTGAGTAACAGATCCAAGTTTCGTTGGTCTGGCAAACATCAGGATGCTTTTGACAAGTTCACGTTTAAAAAGTGCACCAGTTCTACCATCACCAAATTTCAGTCAAATGAATAAACTATTTGTTGATGCAAGTGATGTAGGGGTAAGTTGAGTATTCCTTCAAGAAGATGAATTGGTGTAAAACATTGAGTGTGCTATGTTTATAAAGAATTGAACAAGCACCTGAAAAATAGTCCACAGTTGAGAAGGCTTTGATATTGGCTTTTCAACATTTTCAAGTGCATATTTGTTCATCTCTTTGTCCACTTGTTGTATTCATTCACCATAATCCCCTTTCTTTCATTATTAAAAAAGAAAAGCAACAATCACAGAGTGTTGAGGATACATTAGACAAATCAAGGGAAAAGATAATATGATTGCAGAGGTACTCTCACATGTACAGAAGTAAAATATTGCTTTAAGTTGTTGTTTTTAGATGGGTATTTTTGTGTAACTAAGCTGAATGTCATTTATAAAACATATTTTTATGTACTATTAATTATTATAGTATTATATAATATTTTAACAAATAAGTAAAAGAAAGATTTTTTTCATAAATAGGGATTTGATAAAAAAAAATATTTCGTTCTTGATAGTCTGCGGAATCCACTTATGATCACAGTTTACTCGAGAGGAAATATTTATTTAAAATATTCATTGGATTTATATACACTGCTTTGGATTATTGTGAACTCGTTAAAAGACATTCTGGATTACATCATTATGTTATTTCAGTACATTCGAGACTATTGAAATTCATTCGGAACGTTCTATATTTTTGGATTTGTGATTGGACATTTAGGATTATTTGGATTTAATTCACAATACTGTAAGTGTCTCTTGAAATTTTCCTTTGTATTGTGGAAAAAAGATTCCTTTTCAGTTTACTTATCTTGTTGGTTCAACTTCCCTATATTCCAAAATGTTGAGATATAAAACCTAGAGTCCTAACGGGTACAACGTCTACGTTACTGGGTTACCAATTCGAGCCGTGCACCTACGAATATCAGACAAGCGTTGATCATCTCACGGAAGCACGCTAGAGACTTGAACGGACTACATCTGAAAAGTCGAAGTAACATCATAGACTCCGATCTTCCGACGTATGAGGCAATGTTATGTCTGAGTCTTTGCTATTTGCAGTTGGGCCGCTTTCTACGTAAGCAAACACAATATTCAAGGTACAGATGCTTTTAGACTGGATGGTAGATGGTAAAGAGGTTAATTTACTGTACACAATTCGTTCTCTGGTTTCTGGTAGGCGGCAGATATGTCACCTATCATATGATGGATTTTTTTTCGTGTTCGACCAGGTTTCCTCTTATTCAAAACGCAACCTCATTCCAACATTTGAACAACCGACAGTAATTTATATAAATTATTAAAGCAATATATTGCCACTTAAAACAACATTAATACGAAAGCATGAACAATAAATAATACGTCTAATATTTACCGTCAACGTCTAGTTTTTGTATGATCTCTTTGAGGTCTTCCTTTGATGGATTCATTCCCAAAGATCGCATAATTGTCCGAAGCTCAGTAGTTGTGATGTTTCCGTCAGCATCCTTGTCATACATTCCAAATGCCACTTTAAATTCTGAAAATAAGGATAACATAGAAAGGCCCGAATAAAGGTTTCTAACTCATGCAACTTTTGGTACAGAAGTTTTTAATAAAAAAAGCGGTCAGTTATGCTGGGCACGTAAATGAATTTCATTTTCTGGTAGAATTATCACTTAAGTAGACGACGGCAAACGAAAAGATTACTTTCAAAATCGGCCATTTTTGCAAGTCACAATGGGTAATTTTCTGCAAGTTTTTGTGGGTATACGTTTTACAGTATTATAGTTTTACTAGCTCACCGCTATATCTAGGTTCAAATGAGAACCTATAACTGGTCAGATACATAATACCTTTCTAAAATTCCCCACAATGACATTTGAAGGTGGAGTCAATTCGTGTTGTAGGGTTTGCTGTCCTTTTAATCTCGTGTAGAGTCTTTTGGGAAACACTAGAAGAATATCACCACCCGACTGTGATGAACTATACGTTAAATCTGATAGCCACAACAATTGCGATGACGTATAATAATTGTAAAGGCGTACATTTAACAAAGTTACCGACTTGCTTGCATTTGCGTCTGCAAGTGGCGGGGGGGGGTAGGCATGGAACTGCACCTCCCCTCACACACACACACACACACACACACATATATATATATATATATATATATATATATATATATATATATATATATATATATATATATATATATATATATATATATATATATATATATATATATATATATATATATATATATATATATATATATATATATATATATATATATATATATATATATATATATATATGTGTGTGTGTGTGTGTGTGTGTGTGTGTGCAAGCCTTTCGTCCCTAACATATTTACTTTCAGTGCCAACTATTGTACCAGAACAACTGGCGTAACATGAAATTAATGTCATCAACATTACCTATTCAGAATAATGTGTTTCATTTCAGTCATATATGTTTTCCATAGTAGTTAATCATCATCATGCTCTACAGCCTTGATAGCGCATATGGAACTTACTCGCACTTCAACTCAGCACACCTTGGATTCAATCCTCGGCTCTGACAAGTGGAAGAATACTTCGCCGCCATTCAAATGTCGATGAGTTTTAGCTTTCTACATGATCAATGTCAACACCTGAGTCATTTGAAAGTACTTCACAAAAGTTAATATTCGTATGCGATTGACGATTAAAAAGGAGTAAACGTTTCGTCATCATTTACATAATAATTCATGCAAACCTTTAAGCTTTTAAGCACGTGGTTATAAAAGAAAATAATAAAGCATATCTTACCTTGAATTTGCTCGTCTGTTAGATTTTCTGCCTATAATAATAATAATAATAATAATAATAATAATAATAATAATAATAATAATAATAATAATAATAACAATAATAATAATAATAATAATAATAATAATAATAATAATAATAATAATAATAATTACGAGAAGACGAAAAACAAATGACAAGAAAATATACTGGTGCACACACTTGAATCAGTAAAATATTCCTTCTTAAGAATTCAACCTCGTTAAATTTTTACAGTACATATTTTAGTACATCGATGAAATAGATGAAAAGACTCCCAAAGTGCAATCATGCAAAAATGAAATTGTAAATCATTCATATATCAAAAAGAAAATAATTTCATGATGAAAATTAATTTAAAGGAAGGTCCTCCCAGAAGTGTCGGGGGCGCAATCGATCTCTGTCTAATTATTCCTTTTAATTCTGCTTTATATTTTTATATATTTTTCATTTTCATTTAGCTTAAACTTATTTCACCTTGAAATGAGAAAAACCAGTAGCATCAAAGTCTTGTTTTACGCTTCTCGCCTCCTCCGTCATTTCATCTTGAGCTGGAGGACGTTCTGTTATTGCTTGCGAATCTTCATTCTTCTTTTTTGCAGCAGTAACGTTATTTTCCTTTTCTTGTCCATCTCTCGGTATCTTGTCTGTTTCATCAATAAACACAGTTTTTGATTTGGCGAGTCGTCCAACGAGGACAGGAGCAGACACTGAGAGACCCATGGGCACAATACTGCCTCTTTGATCTGTTTTTCTGTTCAACTGGTCGTTTGTCGTTGAAATGCGCGGTATGAACTTTCTTTCAGCTTTCCTTTCGCATTCTTTCTCTGCCGTTCTCAATACCTGTACAGTCTGATCCTGAATCTCAGCTTTCTTTGGTTCGGCTTCGTCCGTCGTCGAAGAAAAAATATTTTCAATTACAGTTCCATTTATCTTATGTTCATCTGCCTCGTCTTGACTTGTCGAACATTTTCCGTCCACCTCTAGCTGTAGCTCATTCTGGCCATGACTACTATAATCATGGGCCGGTACAACTGGCTTTGCGCTCTGATTATCCATTATATGATCTATGGACGGAATTTCGCTTGTGACATCTGGAGCTTGAACACTCCGCACGTCTTTCTCACTATCGGGAATGCCAGTAAGATGTTGTCGATCACTTATGATGTCTGAAGTTGGTAACTGAGACACGACCTGATCACTGTCAGAAATACCTGCAGTAATATCCTGTGTACCGTGCACGGCCGGTAGAAGCATCGAAAAGACCTCTGAGTCAGCAGAATCGCTTGTCATGTCTTCATTTCTGAAATCATCGTCTGTTGATGAAAACTGCAGGCGAAGCTCTTTATATCTGCTAGAATCAGTGTCTGTTAATGAAGACTGTAGGCTAAGTTCTCTATCTAAAATTGCTTGATCTTTCATTAAGAAATCACTTTCAATGGCTTTATCAATATATCGGATATCAGTTGCACCGTCACGAATGTGTGTAACGTGAACGGCTGTTTGACTATCAGAAATCCCAGCTAGACGTTGACGATCAGTGACATCATTCGAAGCATGTACCATTGGCAAAGCATGGTGAATATCAAACATAAAGCTTACATGATCAGTTTCACTTGTACCATCCATAATCTGTGTAACGAGCAATTCTGCTTGGCTCTCAGAAATGCCGGCTAATCGCTGTCGGTCATTGATGTCATCTACATCTATTACATTTAGCCTGTCGTGGTGGCTGTCAAACATTTCACTTACAGGTTGTATTTCACTCATGCTCTCCTGATCTTGTATACCACGAATTGATTGTTGACTGGTATAATCTCCTGCTAAACGCTGACGACCAGTCCAATCTAAAATCGGTAAATTTGATGTGGCTTGCTGACTATAAACAATGTCACTGATATATTGAGTTTCGTTATTATTATCGAGAACTTGTGCACGTGTTATTACTTCTCGACTGTCGGGACCACCTGCTACAGGTTGATAATCAATGATGCTAACCGGAAAGAGTACACTAGGCATGACGTAGTGACTATCAAACATTTCTTCTCCATACTGATATTCCCTTGCACCAACCCAAGTTACTGTACCTTTAGAAGTATGCTGTCTGTCATAAACGTCTGCTTGATGCTGACGATCAGTAAGTTCCGTTACTTCGCTATGCATAATGTCCTTGTGTTTAAGTTTCCCATGAAATTCTCTTGCTAGGATGGACTGTATTCCTGCTAACTTAGACAAACTATCTTCTGTTAGTAACTCTTCAGAAAAATCAGATGTTATGAACGAACCTTCTGTAGAACTAGAGAGAAAGTCCGAGGAATTCTCTTGAAGTAAATTCTGCACATAATTATTTAACTGAGTGGTCGAAACATCTTTAGAACAAAGAAAAGGCACAGATTCCGCGAGCAAATCGTCCCTGCATTCTGTTGGGGAATGGCATTTAGTTATCTGGTCGTTTTGGGGTGCATTCTCCAAATGATTGCGAGATTTAACGCTCGAATTTTCTAAAGAGCTAGACATATTTGTAGATTTCACAGATATGCTATCGGTGCTTTTTCTAGGGGACTGACAAGGAGTTATCTCTGTGTTTTGAAGTATATCCTCCAAATAATTGCGAAATTCAGTGCTCGAAATTTCTATTGAACTTGAAATGTCTGTTGATTTCAGGGACACGTCATCTTTGCCCTCCATAGGAGATTGACATGGAGTGATCTCTTCTATTTGCAGTGTCTTCTCTAAATGCTTGTGGAATCCAGTATTCGAAATTCCTGTAGAACTTGAAATATTTGTAGATTTCCAAGACGCGTCTTCTTTGCATTCCTTTGAAGACTGACATATAGCGATATCGTCATTTTGCAAAATGTCCTTTAAATTAGTTCGAGGTTGAGTATTCGAAATATTTATAGTACTGGGGATATCTTTTGATATCTGAGACACGTTATCATTGCACTCCTTAGGAGACTGAAATGTAGTGATCTCTTTTTGCAGTACATCCCCATAATGATTCCAAGATTCAGTATTCGAAATTTCTTTGGAACTGAAACCACCTGCAGGTTTCATGGGCACGTTATCTTTGCCTTCTATCGGTGACTGACAAGGAGTGATATCTTTCTGCAGTATATCGTCTAAATAATTGCGGAAATCAGCACTTGAAATTTCTATAGAACTTGACATATCTGTAGATTTCAGTGACACTCCATCTTTGCCCTCCACAGGAGACTGACATGGAGTAATCTCCTCTTGATGAATGATATCCTCTAAATAACCGCGGAATTCAGGACTCGGAATTTCTATAGAATTAGAATTATGCGATGTTTTCAAAGAAACGTCGTCTGTACCCTCCATATGAGACTGAGAACTTGAAATATCATCAGAATCCAATAGCACTCTGACATCGTCTTCCTTGGAGGATTTGCTTGAAGTGATCTCCTCGTTTGACATTTTTGATGAAGTATATTTCGGTCTTAGGATGAACGCGTTTAGGTTTATATCCTAATCATTACATTAAAGATTGCGCGAAAAATTTATAAATGAATTATAAACATATGCTTACGTAACAGTCGCTATGACGTCATCAGTTACGTAAGAATAGCTTTGAAGGTTTCGTGGAAACCTTTCAATGGAATGGATTTACTGTGAATTGACGCAGTTTGTGATATATTTTGCTTTTTTTAAAGAATTATTTTTAAAGCACTTTTTGCCGCTGGATAAAGCAGTACATTAATATTGACAACTCTACAAAAAATAAGTAAAAAGACTGTTTATATTAAAGAAAACAGTTTTCACATAACATTTCTTAGAAAGATGTATATCTGCATTATTTAAAAGTTTTAGAATTTTATTTTACAACTCTCTGGATATATATATCATATATATTTATATGTGCAGAACAGAATAACTCGTCCCAGATAAGAGTGGTCTTTAAAGTCTTTTTATTCTCTTTTACATAATATCCTTTTAAAGAAACATTAAATAGTCTGTTAACCCGTCAGATGACTAATCTTAAGTCTGGATTAATGCAGGATAATTTGTTGGGACTTTTAATATCCCTGATGAAACGGAGGAAAGCTACAAATGTGTACACATTCTGTTTTGTACTATACGAAATTAGTTCAAGATATAATGTTTATAAATACAGACAATTATAAGAAAGTTACAACTGACCATTGAAACTCGTAAATAATATTTTGTTACAGCACATGTTTGTGATAGTTCATTCGAACCCATCTTCCCACATCTCTGCTATTACTATCTTCATCTTAGTAACTTCCCACAAATTAATTTTTTCTTGTGGGGGAATAGTCTTTCTTTTTTTATAAACTATTTTAATGTATGTTATTATTGATGAGCCTGAATATATCTTTATTTAGCATCCAGTAAAAGGCAAATTGTTCAAATGTTCTTGATTTTATCGAAGTTTATATTTCAGTTGTAGACGGAAAAGTTTCTCGTCGATGTATGGCTGAGGGTGACAGCATCAACAGTAAATATAAGATTTGGGCTTCCGCTAAATTGTTGCTACTGACAGAGATAATGTCAGCTTTTTCATTAAATTGTGTGCTATTGATTTAAAAATAAAAATTTCAGAATGGAACATTGCAAATGATAATCTTAAAAACTAAAATTTATAAACCTAAATTTAAAATTAAACTTGAAAATAACAATTAAAATTGATATTTTACAATGGATATTGCAAACAAAAATTAAAAACTGAAAATGTATACACCAAGTTTGAAAATGAAAATTGAAAATCAAACATTTGAAATGTGAATTGAAAAAGCTCCAGACCTCAGCAGAAACAGCAGTCGTCAGTACTTCGTCACAGAAATAATCACATCGTCATTATATGCATAAGTACATAAAAATCGAAACCTCATCAACTTCTTTAAATTAAGCAGATACATGAGTAGAAAAGTGTGGCACTTGGGATTCAAAAAGAAATTAGCATTTAACATTAAGCCGCCATCTTTGTAAATTTATATAGTCTAACGGGAATTTAACGTGAGGATGACACTGTGGGAATTTCGAACTGGAGTTTATCACAGGAATGATAAAATGGGGTCTAAATGGAACTTAACATTAGAATGACACTACGGAGTCTTACTGGAATTTGACATGGGAATAATACTATGCAGTCTGACAGGAATTTAACACGGGATTTCACCCAGTTTGTACGAAGAACAATTAAGTAAACAGGATCTTAACAGGCAAATGACATTATGTGGCATGTGGGAAATTTAACATACATGGGGCATTATGGCCTTAACGTCACTCCTTACAATCCAATGTTTCCACTTCACGCGTGAAATATTTCAAAAACGTAGAAATACTGTATGTATTGTCACGAAGCGGGAAAGCCACTAGTGACTATATAATGTTTGCGCTTCTCTCGTCAAATAATTCTTAATATTGAAATAAAAGCCATGCATATCCTTTATATATCAGTAACCATTTTAATATTAAAATTACTTTGCTACATTAGTATACCTCTGTCGAAAGCACGTTTAACAATGATCTACTTTTAACAGCGTATCGTGAATCATTTATTTATTTTGGATTGTACACACCAAAAAGCAACTCATGGCCTTCTTGATTTCGCCCGATTTGTACGAAGAACAATGAAGTAAGCAAACATTAAATTTATAAATGTTACATAATACAAAATATTCAGGACGGAACACATTCTCTGTCATACTGGCTAACCACAACATGCGTTATCACTAGGTAACCCGAAACAAGATTGGCTAGCAGTCCATTTCAAATATACAACAATTGACTGTCAGCTAGTGGTCGAGGGGCAAAGTTGCCAAATAATATAGGTTTGGATTTACAGCTTCGTGAT
The DNA here is from genome assembly GCA_028554795.2 of Sinohyriopsis cumingii. Classification (NCBI taxonomy): domain Eukaryota; kingdom Metazoa; phylum Mollusca; class Bivalvia; order Unionida; family Unionidae; genus Sinohyriopsis; species Sinohyriopsis cumingii. Next base: position 105,776,464 of record CM068825.1, read on the forward strand.
TTTAATAGGGTTTGATTTTAAAAGAAAGGGAATTTCCCAGGTTTTCCTTTCCTGACTATCCTTTAAAAGACCTTGTATATCTAAGGACTTGTCAGAAATGACCTTTACTTCTCTTTACTTTGGTGTATGATTGATCAGTGGAATCCAAGTTATAAACTATTGGCCTTATTTCAGATGCGCAAGTCCAAAAGAGTGCTAGCTCTACTTAGCCATTTTCACTTTCTGGACTTAAATTGTAATACACTTTCAGAAGTTAATATTGCCTTTTTTGGAAAAATTCATTTCCTTTATTTTTATATCTGTGGAAGTTAGTGTACTTAAGAGTAGTTTGGCTCGTTTTCGAGTACATAGCAGCCGACATTTGGATCAGTCTGCTTTAGTGCATATTTTCCAAAATTGACACAGGTACATAAATTTCGGTCACGATACCTGAAAATAGCATAGATGTATACCAGCATTCTTTCTATTGCCCATGTAAAGAACTTCTCTAAAACCAGTATTTAGAGCCATCATATTTTTCCTTAACTTTATTACAAATAATTTAAAAGAAATAATTTCTGTTTTATGGGTTTTTTTCACTTAATGCAACGGTATTAAATTAAATTTGCTTTTACTTCTGTATTCTGAGTCTTTTAATTTCCCCATAATTGACGTCATTTCACACTCAAAATTACCAGAAAAATACTGTATGAGCAATGACAAAATAGGCATAATTAGCTTATTTTCATACATAACATCAATGATAGCATACCACTTTATTGAGAAAATAATACATGATGATATGAAAAAGTGGGAAGCGATTACACAACCATTAAAAAAAAATTAAGGTTCTGCTCTACAGTTTTGTGATTCGCATAGAGTTTGATTTTTAATGGAAAACAATTTCCAATGTTTTCTTCACTGGATGCATTGCTTATTTAGAAAAGACTTTGTATATCTTAGACTCTCAATTTCCTTTACTTTGGTGAGTGATTGATGGTTGCAATTTGGGTTATAGAGGTAGGCCATCATTCTCTCCGCTTTCTATGTTGTCAATGTAACCATCGTCTCCTTATACCGGTCCCTCCCTCTGCGGAGCGTAATCTTAGCAACGAAAGTATCCTGCTTGTTGAGACGCTTCTCCTAATACTTTGACGTTGCAAGCAAAGCCATTTTTGCAATTCCGTTCGTATGTACCTCATTCAGGAAGCAAACAGTCTTATACAAATTTTAAAGTTGTTCAGCTGTGTGTTGGTAATAATACACGATGCAGCATGAGTAAGTTAACGAACTTCATGGGGACTATCCTTTTTAAAAAAAACGCTCACATGATGTGTAATTAAACCCACCATTCCCATTCCTGTACTACAAGATGAAACTTAAGAGTGATCAATAAGTAAATCCAAACAATATTTGTCTGTATCCAGGAAGATAAGAAAGAAGATTTTTCAAAATTAAAATCCTGATACTTGCGTACAATACAGTGATCTTAATTATATACACACACACTCACTCACACGTACACACACGCACACGCGCGCGCGCGCGATTAATGTGCCTGTCCCACGGGATGGGCGTATGTAGGTCTTTATCGTGCATCTTCATCATTTTCCCATCAAGACTGCGACAAATTCTGAAATGATAATAATAATAATAATAATAATACGCACCAGTTCCGACGTCGAATACACCACTAGTACCAGCACTAAGCCCATATCGTCATTCCCTTATCATCATCATTATCGTCATCATTATCAAAACTGACTCATCTGTTTCAGTTTCCTCGTATTATGACTTTTTTAAAATTAAAGTATGAAGACCGATACAGCGTTGCGCACAGAATGTGTAGGTTTTCTTGTGTAATCGTCTGTAACGTTCATTCTAGTATAAATTCGAACTCAGGATTCTGTCTTAATAAACTACAGATGACCTGGCCTTTCATATTGATTTGAGTGATTGATACTATTGCACATTATTGACTTAACATATCCTTCATTCTTGCAGGAAAACGTCTTCTGTGGATGTACCTTGAAAATAATGACGTATTATATACACACAATTATATCCAGAATTGCTGAATGATTATAAACCGAACTTTATAAATATTTCGATTAAAATCCGTTTTTTGCTGACATAAACTAAAAATTCCTCTATATCTAACGGAACAGACCATTTAGAGGTAGTCGGGGTGGAGTTGGCTGAAAGTTTTCTTCCCAACCAAGATTTCTTTTAAAAATCTTTTATCTCAAAATATGTTTGCCTTAAACTATTGTGATACACAGTTTCCATTCAGTTTACCACAAATTTGATCAAAAGTATCTGGTAAACTTTTTGAGGGCCGAACATTTATTTTTATTTTTTACACCCCATGTACGTCCCTTCTCTCTTAAAACGAAGTGGTCGATCTCCAACGTTACATTAAATAAAAACGCGAGAGGTTGTGCACCTTCGTAGTTGATCTGTCCGTCTTCGTCAGCATCGGCTTCTTGTATCATTTGATCAACTTCTGCATCAGTAAGTTTCTCACCGATGTCAATCATCACGCTACGGAGTTTAGCTGTATTAAGGAAACCGTCGCCATCTTTGTCGAGAACTTTAAACGCCTCTTTGATTTCTTCCTCCATGTAGGTCGTTTTGTTTTGTAACATGCCCATCATGGTCAGAAACGCAGGGAAATCTATCGTGCCGTCCCCTGTAGAAATAAGGCACATTAGATCTCACAGCCGTAACGACATCGCTCATATATGCTTTCACTCAGTTTTAAATTTATACATTTATTTTGAAACCACAATATCACATATCTTTATGTCATACATAAAAAAAGGTTTGATTTTGTTAATGAGGACAGGATCTTCAAAATGAAGTATTTCAATTATATTACAGTTTTTACACCCTGATATTCTGAGATGATATTTCTCTTTCATTTGAAAGAAAAGTCCGTCTTCATCCTTCAAATTCAGAACCTTATTTTGACGTACTGTCCTCGTTTATGTCATTAACATTGACATGTCATTGGTAAATTCTCTTAAAATAACTTAACACGCTTACATAGATTATTTTAGTATAGTGACTTGAATTTCGTTTTCAAAGATATAGCCATATTAGTTACAGGTATAACCATACTAGTTGCATATATGACCATACTAGTTACACATATAGCCATACTAGTTACAGATATAGCCATACTATTTACAGATTTAGCCATATTAGTTACAGGTATAACCATACTAGTTGCATATATGACCATACTAGTTACACATATAGCCATACTAGTTACACATATAGCCATACTATTTACAGATTTAGCCATATTAGTTACAAATATAGCCATACTAGTTACATGTATAATCATACTAGTTGCATATATAACCATACTAGTTACAGATATAACCATACTAGTAACAGATATAGCCATGAAAGTTACAAATATAGCCATACTAGTTACAGATATAGCCATACTAATTACAGATATAGCCATACTATTTACAGATATAGCCCTACTAGTTACAGGTATAACCATACTAGTTGCATATATAACCATACTAGTTACACATATAGTCATACTAGTTTCAGATATAACCATACTAGTTACAGATATAACCATGCTAATTACAGATATAGCCATATTGCTTACAGATATAACCATGCTTGTCACGGATAAGACAACACTAGTTATAGATACAACCGTACTAGTTATACATATTACCATACGAATTACACTAATTATCTGACCCTTATCTATTAGTCATAACACTCAAAATAAAATTTACCATCTTTGTTCATATCCCTGATCATATCTCTAAGTTCGGCCTCCGTTAGATTCTGCCCCAGGGACCTCATTGCTGCTCCTAGTTCTTTGGTAGTGATGGTTCCATTTTCCTCACTATCAAGAAGCTTAAATGCTTCGTAGTATTCTGTATCAACAGAAACAAACATGGAGAAAAGAAATAGGATATCGGTGTATGGGTGTATCAAATGGCAAGACATAGCGTTGAACATAACTTAAACAGGTCGCTTAAATTTGCATGGTGTGCAGAGATATAAAGCTGCAAAGTCAATTGAATGGAAGTAAGCACATAATGTCTCTGAAGAGAGGTTTCATAAACTACTATTATCACAAAACTTCATGGTTATTTACGGTTAAGAACCCATAAAATTTCCATGTCTGTAACACACGTAGTAACGCCTCAAGATAATATAAATGACTTCATTATATTGTGCATGTGAAAGGCGTAACGACCGGGGCATCTGAATGTTTCCTAAGTCATCTCAATACACAATTCGCCTCGGATGCGGGAGGTCGTGGGTTCTATCCCCGGCCGAGTCATACCAAAGACTTACAAAAATGGTGCTAACAGCTGCCTCGCTTGGCGTTGAGCATTAGGAGATTAGTGCTAGGACTGGTCGGCCAGGTGTCAGGATAATGTGACTGGGTGGGACATCATGCTACATGTCTGCGACATGATGCCCCAGTGCTAGACATCACTATAAACTGTCACACTGCAGACATCGCAGCGATATGACTGACAAATTGTTAAAGCTACGTTAAAAATCCAAATCTCTCTCTCTCTCTCTCTCTCTCTCTCTCTCTCTCTCTCACACACACACACACACACACACACACACATACATGCATACATCCATACACATACATGCATACATCCATACATGCATGCATGCATAAATGCATACATACATACATACATACGCACGCACGCACGCAGACACGCACAAAATACACAATTCTTCTGCTCGGTAAAATATAACCGGCATCTTCAGTTATGCAAATAAATTTAGTCTTAGATCTGGCCTCATTTTAAATGACATTTATGAAAATCGTCCAGTAATTTCAATCGTGTGTTCGCCAAGGCTAGTAAGACATAGAAATTATCTAATTCGTTTAAACAATTTTATTTCAATTGAGCGTTCACGTAATATTCACAATTTATGTATTCAATATTTATAGGTTACTGCATTTGTATGGGAAAATATGAACGAGTTTTTTGGATGAAATACTGCGCGAACTTGTGAGTGCAGTATATCCCTCCGACAAAACAAGTTCATATTTTCCCATACAAATGCAGTAACCTATTTATTATATGCTCATTTTTTTATTCTACCTAAGGTTTAATTATATAAACAAAATACACTACAAGAAACAACGTAAATGAATGAATGCCGTATTCCAAACTAAATATACAAGCGCAGATTTGTCATTACACAATGACATCATTATTAATGCGCACATAACTCCTGCCAGATAAATTTGAACTTAGTCGCGCGCTCGACATAACTTTCGAAAGAAAATGGCGTGTCTAGTTAAAATTGAAATTTGCAGTCATGTTATGAATGAATGCGCATTGCAACAACTGTTCCACTTGATCTGGAATGAATATATTTTGGTATTTTGTTTCGATTCGACGAAAGTTTGTGATTTTGGACTGGATTCATCTGTGCAAATTATACATGAAATACATCGGATTGAAGTGGTTCGGGAGAAGCGTGTTTACGTCTGCAAATATGTCTGTTTCTGTCATTGAATGTTTTAAATCAAAATGTGGGGAAAATATTAAGTCTTTCAATTGTAATTATCAAAAAGACGCTATGGAATTTAATGCTTATTTCATTTTGAGTGCAATAAGGAGGATGCAATTGCACGTATCATCGAAATTACAGCACAATTTCGAAGTGTAATCCAGATTGAAAACCGATGACATGGCTCATGTAATTCGGAATTGCAGAATTAAGAAAATACATTTTGAGGAAATTCAGGATGTAAAACTGTAAGTATATTTTATTTTGCCATTCTTATCACCAGCTAAAGAAAACAGTATATGCCTTGTCACTTGTATGGTATTTGTAATGACCTAATCTTCCGTCATTTATATAATGTAGCTAGCCTAAATCCAAAACATTGTATCAACGCGGAATGTGCCAAAACAGCTTGTTTTTTTTTTGCAGTCCACAAAACATGTTTTAGTTCATTCAGAAACAAATTTAAACAACCACAACGTAAAGAGCCTCTTACGCGAGTGTACATGATCTGTCTACAAATCAAAAGTGCTGGCGTCTGAGTCCATTGTTTGTTTACAAAAGAAAGTAGTTCCTTTATCCACGTGAATGATATATGTGTATTGTCGCGCGCGTTCAGTATCGGGGAATATTGAACGATTCTGACAATGTAAAGCTAACGGGGAAAAAAATGAGCATATAATAATATATATGACGTAAACTTATTAATGTTATAACCGTCCAAGTATTATAAAAGTGATATCATTTTACTATTTTCAGCGTTATATTTGACAACATATTAACCTGCTTTGCCATGCAATAAAACTCTCTCTCTCTCTCTCTCTCTCTCTCTCTCTCTCTCTCTCTCTCTCTCTCTCTCTCTCTCTCTCTCTCTCTCTCTCTCTCTCTCTCTCTCTCTATATATATATATATATATATATATATATATATATATATATATATATATAGTTTTATATCATCGCATAGTTTACACAGTTTACTGAAACCTTTAAGATAATCTTGGGGTTTGCAAAAATGTTACAATTATTCAACTCATTTAATAAATTTAAAATTAAATTATCACTATGGTAATTGGTTTCTATATTTAAAACGCTTATATTAATCGTGGGGTATATTTGTACTATTCTGTCTCTGTTGTTGCTATGTGCATTCAACACATACCGTATGAACTCGCTTGTAAGTCGACTCCTAATGCAAACTGCAAGCACCCAAATATGTGTACGCATAATGTGTCATCAGATCTGGGTCAGTAGTTTGTTAGCAGTATTCAGTAGAACAAACAATATTGACCCCTGATCTGCCGGCAAATCAGGCTCTATTTTGATTGCGGTTGTAATCGACTTATATTTCACTACTGCAATTAGAGTAACTTGCTGAGAATCTATCATTTTTGGCCAGAGTATAAAGAACCATGTGTTATAATAATGACAAAGTTTGTTAACGCATGCATAAGTTTCTTATTTGCAACTTTGGTACTTGGGTTATTTTAACAACATTATATACAGTATTGCAACAGGGGCAGATCCACGATTTTTTTGTGTTGGGGGGGGGATAGATTTTAAAGATTTAAAAATTACCAGTTTTCTTTATTTTTCGCTAAAACTGGGTAGACAGAACAAAAAAAGGTTCGACGGTCGACAGATACCCCATCCTATAATTCACCTCTGTATCAGAGACAGTGCCACCTACCTGGTGAAGTGTGTGTGCGTGTGTGTGTGTGTGTGTGTGTGTGTGTGTGTGTGATTTGGATTTTTAACGTAGCTTTAACAATTTTTCAGCCATACCTGATGAACTGGAATCCTTGTTTGAAAATCTGCCAATTGATTAATTTTGCTTACCTTCAATTTCTTCCTCTGTCAAATGTTCTGCCTGATTTAAATAATAATAATAATAATAATAATAATAATAATAATAATAATAATAATAAAGTGTTTGTCATAAAAATTTACCCCGTTGCCCTTATTAGTCCCACCACCACCTATAGCTAATTGTCGCGGCGGAAGGTGTGGGGTAGAAGAGGCATGGATAGGTACTGCGACAAAAGTCAGCTCGATACTTTTTCAGAAAAAAGTTTGACTTTGAATGTTTATTGGTGAACAGTTAAAGCTGACCTTGTTCCCGACCTTAATTCAGAAATCAATGACAGAAGTAAACATTATTTTTGCATATAATGAAATTAAAAATAAAATGATTTTATAACTTACAATTAAATTAAATCAAATATAAATTAAATCAAATATACGTTACACTTCCCCATATATATATATATATATATATATATATATATATATATATATATATATATATATATATATATATATATATATATATATATATATATATATATATATATATATATATATATATATATATATATAAAGATTTGTATTGATAAAGCTTTGCTTTTTACCATAGATTAAGTATACATGAGATTAAAAAGAACTCTTTTAAATTACACACAGTGTACATGAAATAATAAATTGTTATACACGGGAAAGTACATCGGCTATTAAATTATCTTTCCCCTTGATGTGTCTGATGTTTATATAATATTCCCGTAACAACAAACTCCACCTTAGTAGTCTTTGATTTTTATTGTTCATCTTGCCGATGAAAGTAAGGGAGTTGTGGTCACTAAACACAGTAATCGAAAAAGGAGCTGAACTAATCTAAACTTCAAAATGTTGGAATGTCATTATCAAAGCCAAACATTCCTTCTCAATTGTTAAACAATTTCATCGGTGCTTACTTAATTTCTTAGAAAAATAGCACACTGGATGATCAATACCATTTTCGTCTTCTTGAATCAAAATCGCTCCAACCCCATCACTTGCATCAACAGACAGTTTAAATGATTGGCTGAAATTTGGAGCTATAAGAACTGGCGCACTTTTAAGTACGGCCTTTAATTTGTCAAAAGACTCCTGACATTTTTTCTATCCAAAGAAACTTGTTTTTCTTACTCAATAAATTTGTCAGGGGTTCAACAATTAAAGAAAAATTGGAGAAAAAAATTCCGATAGTATTCAGCCATACCGAAAAATCGCATCAGTTGTTTAGTTTTTACTATTCGCTTAACTTTTCCATGCCCCGCAATATGTCCTAAAGAAAGTTACACTAGCACGGCAGAACTCACTTTTAAATTAATTTAAATTTCTACCTGGTTTTGGAACAAGTCTGCATGGTGAACTCCAGTTACTTTTACTGGGCTCTATAAAATCATTCTCCAGCAAATATTGAATTTATTTTCTCAAGCATTCCTGTTTGAGAGGATTCATCCTCTACGGGTGTTGTTTCACAGATTTAGAATTTACAATTTCAACGTCATGGAAAAGTTGGTTTGTTCTTGTAGGAACATCTGGAAATAAGTGCTCATATCCATATAATAACTGTTTAAGTTCATTTCTTTCTTGCTCTTGCAAATGTAAACGCTTCTAGATCTTTCATAATTTCTGAATTCTGAAGATTTGTCACTCCAATATTAGTAGAATCCGATGATATTCATTCACTTAAATCTTCAATGAGTGGGACAGGTACAACTAAATTAATTGCATATTTAACGTGGCTGTCTCTTTCAATATAGTCTTTAAGCATGCTTATGTCGCAGAGTCGTTTTTGTGTTCCCCTCCCAGGAGTTTTAATAATGTAATTTAAATCTTTTACGTTCCTGTCAACTGTGTAGGGACCATAATACTTGGCCTGAAGATGATTTTGTGGTATGGGCAAGAGAGCCAGGACTCTATCACCAGGTTGAAAACTCCTTTCCTTCGAGTTTTATCATATCTTGACTTTATTTTTGATTGAGTAGAGTGCAGACTTGCTATTGCGACCTCACAAGCCGTTGACAACTTATACTTAAAATTGGAAACTTAATCAAGACTATTTATTTCCTGTCTGGAAAGTTCTGGACTAGAGTTTGAAAGTTCACTGACCACTCATCACAGCAGGTACCTCGGGAGGTCTCCATTTTCTTCATAAGTATTCCATTTTTAATGAAATAACAAACAGGAACGTCAGTGGCTTCAGTTTCACTAATGGCCCTTTGAAGCAAACATGAGATCTCATGATCATTTCCCTGTTCGACGACAAATGAGTGTTATATGAGGCTTTTGTAATCTTATTCAACTTTCTTGGCTAAGAACCATCTATCAAATAACTGCTCTTTTTCTCTATCAATTTCGACATGAGTTTGTACAGCTTCTTTCTTATAATTTCATCCGTTTGTTGTTCTTCCTCCTTCTCCAACTGTAACTGCATTTGTCTTTCTTTCTCTCTTTCTTCTGATTACATTTGTTTTTCTTTCTCTCTTTCCTCTCTCTCTCTCTCTCTCTCTCTGTCTCTCTCTGTCTCTCTCTCTCTGTCTCTCTCTCTCTCTCTCTCTCCTCTTTCTCTCATATTGTAACTGCACTTGTTTTTCTTGTAACGGCATTTGGATTTGTTTTTCTTCTTTATTTTTCTGAAGTTCCAGCTTTCTCAACTCGAATTCCATCTTGTATTTTAATTCTAATTCCTGCACATTTATGCCCGAGTCTGATATAGACTTACTTATCGAAACCAATGCACTTTTAACCCAAACATTCTTTTATACCAAGTACTGGACCACAATATCTTTTATTTCTTGATTCCTTAAGGATGTCTTTACCTCAGAAAGACCATATATTCTGACAAGTTGAATTAATTCATCTATTTTGAAAAGGTCTAATTGGTCCTGTGTAGGACTTGAAAGAAAAGATCATATATTCTGACAAGTTGAATTAATTCATCTATTTCGAAAAGGTCTAATTGGTCCTGTGTAGGACTTGAAAGAAAAGATCATATTTTCTGACAAGTTGAATTAATTCATCTATTTTGAAAAGGTCTAATTGGTCCTGTGTAGGACTTGAAAGAAAAGATCATATATTCTGACAAGTTGAATTAATTCATCTATTTTGAAAAGGTCTAATTGGTCCTGTGTAGGACTTGAAAGAAAAGATCATATTTTCTGACAAGTTGAATTAATTCATCTATTTTGAAAAGGTCTAATTGGTCCTGTGTAGGACTTGAAAGAAAAGATCATATATTCTGACAAGTTGAATTAATTCATCTATTTTGAAAAGGTCTAATTGGTCCTGTGTAGGACTTGAAAGAAAAGATCATATATTCTGACAAGTTGAATTAATTCATCTATTTTGAAAAGGTCTAATTGGTCCTGTGTAGGACTTGAAAGAAAAGATCATATATTCTGACAAGTTGAATTAATTCATCTTTTTTGAAAAGGTCTAATTGGTCCCGTGTAGGACTTGAAAGAAAAGATCATATTTTCTGACAAGTTGAATTAATTCATCTATTTTGAAAAGGTCTAATTGGTCCTGTGTAGGACTTGAAAGAAAAGATCATATTTTCTGACAAGTTGAATTAATTCATCTATTTTGAAAAGGTCTAATTGGTCCTGTGTAGAACTTGAAAGAAAATATCATATATTCTGACAAGTTGAATTAATTCATCTTTTTTGAAAAGGTCTAATTGGTCCTGTGTAGGACTTGAAAGAAAAGATCATATATTCTGACAAGTTGAATTAATTCATCTATTTTGAAAAGGTCTAATTGGTCCTGTGTAGGACTTGAAAGAAAAGATCATATATTCTGACAAGTTGAATTAATTCATCTATTTTGAAAAGGTCTAATTGGTCCTGTGTAGGACTTGAAAGAAAAGATCATATATTCTGACAAGTTGAATTAATTCATCTATTTTGAAAAGGTCTAATTGGTCCTGTGTAGGACTTGAAAGAAAAGATCATATATTCTGACAAGTTGAATTAATTCATCTATTTTGAAAAGGTCTAATTGGTCCTGTGTAGGACTTGAAAGAAAAGATCATATTTTCTGACAAGTTGAATTAATTCATCTTTTTTGAAAAGGTCTAATTGGTCCTGTGTAGGACTTGAAAGAAAAGATCATATTTTCTGACAAGTTGAATTAATTCATCTGTTTTGAAAAGGTCTAATTGGTCCTGTGTAGGACTTGAAAGAAAAGATCATATTTTCTGACAAGTTGAATTAATTCATCTATTTTGAAAAGGTCTAATTGGTCCTGTGTAGGACTTGAAAGAAAAGTTTCCACTCTTGATGACATTTAGAAAACGCTTGCCGATTTCACTAAAGATTTCAAAAACCAGTGGATTTCAAATTTTCTTAAATATTTTAGCCAAAATTCAAAATAATCCGAGGACGAGCACCCAATTTGTATGTTACGTGTTTAGGCTCGAATAAACAGCAACATAAGAAAGAGTGGAAACTACAAGCTTTAAAAATTTTAAAACAATTTATTTTCCTGCAAAATTACTGTAAAAATGAACAAAAAAGAACTTACGGTTTTAAGAATCAAATCCAAAAATAATCAAAGAATAATGTATAGTGTATCCTTTGTGGTGTTGGAATGTCTACGGTTCTGTATTATTCACAAACAATAATCCGGTGTTTGAATTAATGAAATGTCTTTCTCCACGAATTTTGTATTAATGCTCAAAACTTCCCAGGAAAAAGAATTACTCTTTAAAATCCAAATAATTCGAATAAACATTAAAATATAATTCCCCAAACTGGTCACAAACAAACGAACACCTTGATATCAAGTTATTTAAGCCTGAGAAAAATCTATATAAACAATGATTATACAGTAACTCGATACGCAAAACAAATTCCCGGATGCGGGTCAATTTTCCAGAACCTTCGAGACGTATTTGCGTATAAAAGCACCTAGACAAAAACCAATCATTTTAGTCTAAGAATAAGATAAAAAAATAAACAGTTGTTTGCTTCTCTCACTGATTTCTGAATTAAGGTTGGGCTTTAAGTGTTTACAAATGAACAGTTACATACATACATACATACATACATACACTCATACGTACACACATACGTACATACATACATACACTCATACGTACACACATACGTACATACATATATACATACATACATACATACATACATGTGTTTTTGGGTTCATGCGTGCGTACGTGTGTGTATGTTGCGGGGAGCACATCTCAACCCCACCCTTAGCTCCACCCTTTATATGTGGATCAAATGCAAAAACTAAGTTATGCATATCTACAATCTAGTCTTAAAAATATATTTCGTGCATAACTTGAACGTTGTATTAGAACTTGCACGACATCACGAACGCACAAAGAACAACATAATACCCGGTTCTTCTTCAAAAGCACTGAAGAAACAAGAAAAATGCAGGCCAGTCTCTCATGGGCTTAAAACCCAGGGTTTTAAATCGACACACCAACATTGACTTAACTAAATGCGCTATTGAGTATGATGGTGCAAACAACCCAAAGTACAGAAAAATGTGTGTTAATTTTAAAACTGAATCGCTAGTGGTTAGAGCGTCCGCTTCGGATGCGGGAGGTCGTGGGTTCGATCTCTGGACAAGTCATACCAAAAACTTACAAAAATGGTACTAACAGCTGCCTCGCTTGGCGCTCAGCATTAAGAGGTTAGTGTTAGAACTGGTCGCCCTGGTGTCAGGATAATGTGACTGGGTTGAACATCATGCTACATGTCTGCGACATGATGCCCCAGTGCTATATATCACTATAAACTGCAACACTGCAGACATCGTAGCGATATGACTGAAAAACTGTTAAAGCTACGTTAAAAATCCAAATCACACACACATACACAAAATTGTATCGCCGCAAGAATAACATCCAGAAAATTCTCAAAGACCTACGTGGTCGCAGATAAAACCTTACGGTAATTAATTACGAAGTCGATTAATTAAGCAGTTTCTTTAATAACATTTCAATTATAACGAAGCATTGAAATCAAGGACAAAATATCAGATCAATAATACATTCTACTAAGCTCCATATCGTCCAGTGATGGGTCCATGTTGATCTTCCTGAAACGTGACTCTCTTTTGACTATGACGTCATACAGTGTACTTAGTCCAGAACAACGGATGTATTTGGAAGATAACGACAAGAATTCCTTTACCAAACGCAATTTCAGTATTTTTATGTGTTTTAGATATATGCATGCAATAATATGACCAAGATTTAATTCTACCATTCATCAAATTTATTATATCCCTTCTACCGGTTTAAATAATTTTCGGTTAATAGCTGTTCATTAGACTTTGGTACTTGTGTTCTGTGATACACAGGTGTTCTGTGATACACAGGTGATATCAAAATGATGTATTGGATAATATGCTCATAATGATACTTAATTTAAGAATCGTTCTAGGATTGATATAATTTCTTGTCACTTCTTCCATTTTTATTTTTCAGAACACTGTGCAGTAAAAGAGTTTGTCGTTGTACCTTTCTGACGATTTTTTTCTTTATAATATAATCGAACTGTGTGATAGATTGTATTACACGCACTTCAGACACCGCTTTACTTATATACTATAATGAGTTGTGTGATACATCGTATTACATACATTTGAAAACTTTTTTGTTTCATAAAACTTAATACAAAAGGCTTCCCTTGCCGTAAATAATAATATGGAGTATCTCAGTATATTTAAATCTTAAGTACAGTTTTCATGTCACAAATAATAAAACATTCGATCCTCAAAATCTTTTCTATGTATCTATTTAACAACATACAGTATGCAGGCAGACATAGAAACATATAATTATACGACAGACAGACATACAGACATCAGTACTAACTTGTTTACCTCCTGTAGTAATAAACTTACCATTCTTCTAGTCACTATAGTTTCAGATTGATTTTCACTGACTGTACTTCGAGCAGCGTTTTCGTGTTCTTTAAAGCACTACATGTGTATAAAGTTTGCATCAAATAAAGACCGATAAAAAGTAAAGCTATCTCTTTCTAGTTATTTATCGCAACAATGGGCAAACGGCACAATGAATTTCATTCAATACAACATTCTTCATTGGAGAAATTGGATATGCCATACGACTATTTTGTATGGTAAACTTAAATATAGGTACTCAGTTAATTCATTCAATCCATTAACAAGCATTGAATTCGTTGTGATTAAAATGAAACGAACAACCACATTCTCTTTTTTCTGAATCATTCTGCGTGAATTTTATTACATGTTCTGCTCATTGTTAATATACTCCTTTCATGTCCTCATGGGCACGAATAAAACGATAAAAGAGGCTTTTTCTTCATGTCTTCTCCTAAAAATTATTTAAATGTAAATTAAATGTTAAAATGATGTTTATTAATTTATAATATTTATAATAATACATGGAATATGCACACACATATATGTATGTATGTATGTATGTATGTATGTATGTATGTATGTATGTATGTATGTATGTATGTATGTATGTGTGTATGTATGTATGTATGTATGTATGTATGTATGTATGTATGTATGTATGCATGTGCGTGCGTGCGTGCGTGTGTGTGTGTGTGTGTGTGTGTGTGTGTGTGTGTGTGTGTGTGTGAGAGAGAGAGAGAGAGAGAGAGAGAGTGTGTATGTGTTAGAGCTGGGTACCACGGAAATATTTGTAATGCGGTTTACCGCGCTGTTTCTCAGCAAACCGCGATATGTACCACGGTTTATCGCAATTATGTAAGGGACCACCAATTTACTGTTCTAAGACAGGGTTCCGATGCATTTTTTTTACATTTCCATCTCTCGATTACAGAAAATATATCTTACTCGGACTTTGAGCAAAACAACAGTGTATTTTAGCCCCTATAACATTTGTAAAATAGTATTAGCTTGAGACTGAAGAAAATATCTCAGTTCAAAAGAAAATTGCAGCAACTCCCTCTGAACATAGAATAGTCAGTTCCTTAAACTGGATGAATTGGCTATATTAATGTTAATTGTATGTTAATGTTAATTGTTGTATGACTTGTAATCTAAAACTGCCATTAAAATGGGATGATTTTGCTTACATTATTCTTTGCACATTGTGAATGACATTATGCTGATATTATACTTTACACATTGTGAAGGATATTATGCTGACATACTTTACACATTGTGACGGATATTATGCTTACATTATACTTTACACATTGTGAAGGACATTAAGCCAATATTATATTTTACACACTGTTAAGGACATTATGCTGACATTATATTTTACACACTGTGACGGACATTAAGCCGACATTATATTTTACACACTGTGAAGGACGTTATGCTGACATTATATTTCACACATTGTGAAGGACATTATGCTGACATTATATTTTACACATTGTGACGGACATTATGCTGACATTATACTTTACACATTGTAAAGGATATTATGCTGACATTATACTTTACACATTGTGAAGGACATTATGCTGACATTATATTTTACACATTGTGAAGGATATTATGCTGACATTATATTTTACACATTGTGATGGACATTATGTTGACATTATACTTTACACATTGTGACGGACATTATGCTGACATTATACTTTGCACATTGTGAATGACATTATGCTGACATTATACTTTACACATTGTGAAGGACATTAAGCCGACATTATATTTTACACATTGTGACGGACATTATGCTGACATTATACTTTACACATTGTGAAGGATATTATGCTGACGTTATACTTTACACATTGTGAAGGATATTATGCTGACGTTATACCTTACACATTGTGAAGGACGTGATGCTGACATTAGAGAGCTTATTTTCCGCAGTAACTTTGTTGACTTAATGTTTCGGATTTAGACTGGCGATAGATAGATGCCGTGCAGGTCATAATGCACATGACAAGGCCTAAACATGTCTTCTTTAGCTGGTAATAAGAATGGCAAAGATATACTTACATTTTTGCATCTTGAATTTCCTCAAAATGTACTTTGTTAGTTCAAAAATCCGAATTACATCAGCTATGTTATAGGTTCTCAATCTTGATTAAACATTTCACATTGTACTGCAATTTCGACTACATTTCCAACTTCAATAACATTCTCCTTACTGCACTCAGAATGAAATGAACGTGATATTCCAGAGCGTCCTTTTGATAATTACAATTGAAAGAGTTCGTGTTTTTCCCACATTCTGATGCCAAATATTAAATGGCAGAACAGAAACACGCATGCTGCTGAATCAGGACACGTCGCTCACTGAAGATGATTTTGTGGTATGGGCAAGAGAGCCAGGACTCTATCACCAGGTTGAAAACTCCTTTCCTTCGAGTTTTATCATATCTTGACTTTATTTTTGATTGAGTAGAGTGCAGACTTGCTATTGCGACCTCACAAGCCGTTGACAACTTATACTTAAAATTGGAAACTTAATCAAGACTATTTATTTCCTGTCTGGAAAGTTCTGGACTAGAGTTTGAAAGTTCACTGACCACTCATCACAGCAGGTACCTCGGGAGGTCTCCATTTTCTTCATAAGTATTCCATTTTTAATGAAATAACAAACAGGAACGTCAGTGGCTTCAGTTTCACTAATGGCCCTTTGAAGCAAACATGAGATCTCATGATCATTTCCCTGTTCGACGACAAATGAGTGTTATATGAGGCTTTTGTAATCTTATTCAACTTTCTTGGCTAAGAACCATCTATCAAATAACTGCTCTTTTTCTCTATCAATTTCGACATGAGTTTGTACAGCTTCTTTCTTATAATTTCATCCGTTTGTTGTTCTTCCTCCTTCTCCAACTGTAACTGCATTTGTCTTTCTTTCTCTCTTTCTTCTGATTACATTTGTTTTTCTTTCTCTCTTTCCTCTCTCTCTCTCTCTCTCTCTCTGTCTCTCTCTGTCTCTCTCTCTCTGTCTCTCTCTCTCTCTCTCTCTCCTCTTTCTCTCATATTGTAACTGCACTTGTTTTTCTTGTAACGGCATTTGGATTTGTTTTTCTTCTTTATTTTTCTGAAGTTCCAGCTTTCTCAACTCGAATTCCATCTTGTATTTTAATTCTAATTCCTGCACATTTATGCCCGAGTCTGATATAGACTTACTTATCGAAACCAATGCACTTTTAACCCAAACATTCTTTTATACCAAGTACTGGACCACAATATCTTTTATTTCTTGATTCCTTAAGGATGTCTTTACCTCAGAAAGACCATATATTCTGACAAGTTGAATTAATTCATCTATTTTGAAAAGGTCTAATTGGTCCTGTGTAGGACTTGAAAGAAAAGATCATATATTCTGACAAGTTGAATTAATTCATCTATTTCGAAAAGGTCTAATTGGTCCTGTGTAGGACTTGAAAGAAAAGATCATATTTTCTGACAAGTTGAATTAATTCATCTATTTTGAAAAGGTCTAATTGGTCCTGTGTAGGACTTGAAAGAAAAGATCATATATTCTGACAAGTTGAATTAATTCATCTATTTTGAAAAGGTCTAATTGGTCCTGTGTAGGACTTGAAAGAAAAGATCATATTTTCTGACAAGTTGAATTAATTCATCTATTTTGAAAAGGTCTAATTGGTCCTGTGTAGGACTTGAAAGAAAAGATCATATATTCTGACAAGTTGAATTAATTCATCTATTTTGAAAAGGTCTAATTGGTCCTGTGTAGGACTTGAAAGAAAAGATCATATATTCTGACAAGTTGAATTAATTCATCTATTTTGAAAAGGTCTAATTGGTCCTGTGTAGGACTTGAAAGAAAAGATCATATATTCTGACAAGTTGAATTAATTCATCTTTTTTGAAAAGGTCTAATTGGTCCCGTGTAGGACTTGAAAGAAAAGATCATATTTTCTGACAAGTTGAATTAATTCATCTATTTTGAAAAGGTCTAATTGGTCCTGTGTAGGACTTGAAAGAAAAGATCATATTTTCTGACAAGTTGAATTAATTCATCTATTTTGAAAAGGTCTAATTGGTCCTGTGTAGAACTTGAAAGAAAATATCATATATTCTGACAAGTTGAATTAATTCATCTTTTTTGAAAAGGTCTAATTGGTCCTGTGTAGGACTTGAAAGAAAAGATCATATATTCTGACAAGTTGAATTAATTCATCTATTTTGAAAAGGTCTAATTGGTCCTGTGTAGGACTTGAAAGAAAAGATCATATATTCTGACAAGTTGAATTAATTCATCTATTTTGAAAAGGTCTAATTGGTCCTGTGTAGGACTTGAAAGAAAAGATCATATATTCTGACAAGTTGAATTAATTCATCTATTTTGAAAAGGTCTAATTGGTCCTGTGTAGGACTTGAAAGAAAAGATCATATATTCTGACAAGTTGAATTAATTCATCTATTTTGAAAAGGTCTAATTGGTCCTGTGTAGGACTTGAAAGAAAAGATCATATTTTCTGACAAGTTGAATTAATTCATCTTTTTTGAAAAGGTCTAATTGGTCCTGTGTAGGACTTGAAAGAAAAGATCATATTTTCTGACAAGTTGAATTAATTCATCTGTTTTGAAAAGGTCTAATTGGTCCTGTGTAGGACTTGAAAGAAAAGATCATATTTTCTGACAAGTTGAATTAATTCATCTATTTTGAAAAGGTCTAATTGGTCCTGTGTAGGACTTGAAAGAAAAGTTTCCACTCTTGATGACATTTAGAAAACGCTTGCCGATTTCACTAAAGATTTCAAAAACCAGTGGATTTCAAATTTTCTTAAATATTTTAGCCAAAATTCAAAATAATCCGAGGACGAGCACCCAATTTGTATGTTACGTGTTTAGGCTCGAATAAACAGCAACATAAGAAAGAGTGGAAACTACAAGCTTTAAAAATTTTAAAACAATTTATTTTCCTGCAAAATTACTGTAAAAATGAACAAAAAAGAACTTACGGTTTTAAGAATCAAATCCAAAAATAATCAAAGAATAATGTATAGTGTATCCTTTGTGGTGTTGGAATGTCTACGGTTCTGTATTATTCACAAACAATAATCCGGTGTTTGAATTAATGAAATGTCTTTCTCCACGAATTTTGTATTAATGCTCAAAACTTCCCAGGAAAAAGAATTACTCTTTAAAATCCAAATAATTCGAATAAACATTAAAATATAATTCCCCAAACTGGTCACAAACAAACGAACACCTTGATATCAAGTTATTTAAGCCTGAGAAAAATCTATATAAACAATGATTATACAGTAACTCGATACGCAAAACAAATTCCCGGATGCGGGTCAATTTTCCAGAACCTTCGAGACGTATTTGCGTATAAAAGCACCTAGACAAAAACCAATCATTTTAGTCTAAGAATAAGATAAAAAAATAAACAGTTGTTTGCTTCTCTCACTGATTTCTGAATTAAGGTTGGGCTTTAAGTGTTTACAAATGAACAGTTACATACATACATACATACATACATACACTCATACGTACACACATACGTACATACATACATACACTCATACGTACACACATACGTACATACATATATACATACATACATACATACATACATGTGTTTTTGGGTTCATGCGTGCGTACGTGTGTGTATGTTGCGGGGAGCACATCTCAACCCCACCCTTAGCTCCACCCTTTATATGTGGATCAAATGCAAAAACTAAGTTATGCATATCTACAATCTAGTCTTAAAAATATATTTCGTGCATAACTTGAACGTTGTATTAGAACTTGCACGACATCACGAACGCACAAAGAACAACATAATACCCGGTTCTTCTTCAAAAGCACTGAAGAAACAAGAAAAATGCAGGCCAGTCTCTCATGGGCTTAAAACCCAGGGTTTTAAATCGACACACCAACATTGACTTAACTAAATGCGCTATTGAGTATGATGGTGCAAACAACCCAAAGTACAGAAAAATGTGTGTTAATTTTAAAACTGAATCGCTAGTGGTTAGAGCGTCCGCTTCGGATGCGGGAGGTCGTGGGTTCGATCTCTGGACAAGTCATACCAAAAACTTACAAAAATGGTACTAACAGCTGCCTCGCTTGGCGCTCAGCATTAAGAGGTTAGTGTTAGAACTGGTCGCCCTGGTGTCAGGATAATGTGACTGGGTTGAACATCATGCTACATGTCTGCGACATGATGCCCCAGTGCTATATATCACTATAAACTGCAACACTGCAGACATCGTAGCGATATGACTGAAAAACTGTTAAAGCTACGTTAAAAATCCAAATCACACACACATACACAAAATTGTATCGCCGCAAGAATAACATCCAGAAAATTCTCAAAGACCTACGTGGTCGCAGATAAAACCTTACGGTAATTAATTACGAAGTC
Organism: Sinohyriopsis cumingii; assembly: GCA_028554795.2. NCBI lineage: Eukaryota > Metazoa > Mollusca > Bivalvia > Unionida > Unionidae > Sinohyriopsis > Sinohyriopsis cumingii. Next base: position 105,797,119 of record CM068825.1, read on the forward strand.
GATTAATTAAGCAGTTTCTTTAATAACATTTCAATTATAACGAAGCATTGAAATCAAGGACAAAATATCAGATCAATAATACATTCTACTAAGCTCCATATCGTCCAGTGATGGGTCCATGTTGATCTTCCTGAAACGTGACTCTCTTTTGACTATGACGTCATACAGTGTACTTAGTCCAGAACAACGGATGTATTTGGAAGATAACGACAAGAATTCCTTTACCAAACGCAATTTCAGTATTTTTATGTGTTTTAGATATATGCATGCAATAATATGACCAAGATTTAATTCTACCATTCATCAAATTTATTATATCCCTTCTACCGGTTTAAATAATTTTCGGTTAATAGCTGTTCATTAGACTTTGGTACTTGTGTTCTGTGATACACAGGTGTTCTGTGATACACAGGTGATATCAAAATGATGTATTGGATAATATGCTCATAATGATACTTAATTTAAGAATCGTTCTAGGATTGATATAATTTCTTGTCACTTCTTCCATTTTTATTTTTCAGAACACTGTGCAGTAAAAGAGTTTGTCGTTGTACCTTTCTGACGATTTTTTTCTTTATAATATAATCGAACTGTGTGATAGATTGTATTACACGCACTTCAGACACCGCTTTACTTATATACTATAATGAGTTGTGTGATACATCGTATTACATACATTTGAAAACTTTTTTGTTTCATAAAACTTAATACAAAAGGCTTCCCTTGCCGTAAATAATAATATGGAGTATCTCAGTATATTTAAATCTTAAGTACAGTTTTCATGTCACAAATAATAAAACATTCGATCCTCAAAATCTTTTCTATGTATCTATTTAACAACATACAGTATGCAGGCAGACATAGAAACATATAATTATACGACAGACAGACATACAGACATCAGTACTAACTTGTTTACCTCCTGTAGTAATAAACTTACCATTCTTCTAGTCACTATAGTTTCAGATTGATTTTCACTGACTGTACTTCGAGCAGCGTTTTCGTGTTCTTTAAAGCACTACATGTGTATAAAGTTTGCATCAAATAAAGACCGATAAAAAGTAAAGCTATCTCTTTCTAGTTATTTATCGCAACAATGGGCAAACGGCACAATGAATTTCATTCAATACAACATTCTTCATTGGAGAAATTGGATATGCCATACGACTATTTTGTATGGTAAACTTAAATATAGGTACTCAGTTAATTCATTCAATCCATTAACAAGCATTGAATTCGTTGTGATTAAAATGAAACGAACAACCACATTCTCTTTTTTCTGAATCATTCTGCGTGAATTTTATTACATGTTCTGCTCATTGTTAATATACTCCTTTCATGTCCTCATGGGCACGAATAAAACGATAAAAGAGGCTTTTTCTTCATGTCTTCTCCTAAAAATTATTTAAATGTAAATTAAATGTTAAAATGATGTTTATTAATTTATAATATTTATAATAATACATGGAATATGCACACACATATATGTATGTATGTATGTATGTATGTATGTATGTATGTATGTATGTATGTATGTATGTATGTATGTATGTATGTATGTATGTGTGTATGTATGTATGTATGTATGTATGTATGTATGTATGTATGTATGTATGTATGTATGCATGTGCGTGCGTGCGTGCGTGTGTGTGTGTGTGTGTGTGCGTGTGTGTGTGTGTGTGTGTGTGTGTGTGTGTGTGTGAGAGAGAGAGAGAGAGAGAGAGAGAGTGTGTATGTGTTAGAGCTGGGTACCACGGAAATATTTGTAATGCGGTTTACCGCGCTGTTTCTCAGCAAACCGCGATATGTACCACGGTTTATCGCAATTATGTAAGGGACCACCAATTTACTGTTCTAAGACAGGGTTCCGATGCATTTTTTTTACATTTCCATCTCTCGATTACAGAAAATATATCTTACTCGGACTTTGAGCAAAACAACAGTGTATTTTAGCCCCTATAACATTTGTAAAATAGTATTAGCTTGAGACTGAAGAAAATATCTCAGTTCAAAAGAAAATTGCAGCAACTCCCTCTGAACATAGAATAGTCAGTTCCTTAAACTGGATGAATTGGCTATATTAATGTTAATTGTATGTTAATGTTAATTGTTGTATGACTTGTAATCTAAAACTGCCATTAAAATGGGATGATTTTGCTTACATTATTCTTTGCACATTGTGAATGACATTATGCTGATATTATACTTTACACATTGTGAAGGATATTATGCTGACATACTTTACACATTGTGACGGATATTATGCTTACATTATACTTTACACATTGTGAAGGACATTAAGCCAATATTATATTTTACACACTGTTAAGGACATTATGCTGACATTATATTTTACACACTGTGACGGACATTAAGCCGACATTATATTTTACACACTGTGAAGGACGTTATGCTGACATTATATTTCACACATTGTGAAGGACATTATGCTGACATTATATTTTACACATTGTGACGGACATTATGCTGACATTATACTTTACACATTGTAAAGGATATTATGCTGACATTATACTTTACACATTGTGAAGGACATTATGCTGACATTATATTTTACACATTGTGAAGGATATTATGCTGACATTATATTTTACACATTGTGATGGACATTATGTTGACATTATACTTTACACATTGTGACGGACATTATGCTGACATTATACTTTGCACATTGTGAATGACATTATGCTGACATTATACTTTACACATTGTGAAGGACATTAAGCCGACATTATATTTTACACATTGTGACGGACATTATGCTGACATTATACTTTACACATTGTGAAGGATATTATGCTGACGTTATACTTTACACATTGTGAAGGATATTATGCTGACGTTATACCTTACACATTGTGAAGGACGTGATGCTGACATTAGAGAGCTTATTTTCCGCAGTAACTTTGTTGACTTAATGTTTCGGATTTAGACTGGCGATAGATAGATGCCGTGCAGGTCATAATGCACATGACAAGGCCTAAACATGTCTTCTTTAGCTGGTAATAAGAATGGCAAAGATATACTTACATTTTTGCATCTTGAATTTCCTCAAAATGTACTTTGTTAGTTCAAAAATCCGAATTACATCAGCTATGTTATAGGTTCTCAATCTTGATTAAACATTTCACATTGTACTGCAATTTCGACTACATTTCCAACTTCAATAACATTCTCCTTACTGCACTCAGAATGAAATGAACGTGATATTCCAGAGCGTCCTTTTGATAATTACAATTGAAAGAGTTCGTGTTTTTCCCACATTCTGATGCCAAATATTAAATGGCAGAACAGAAACACGCATGCTGCTGAATCAGGACACGTCGCTCACTGCTCGAATCACATACAAATGTACTTACTGTGGAAGTGACACAACTAACAAATCCAGTCATTAATCAGCGAAAGAAAGTAGAATCGACAATAACTCAAACTCCATTCATTCCAGAACAACTGGAAAAGCTGCTGCAATGCACATTAATTCACAATATGACTTTAATTTCATTTTTAAGTAGTACCAAGCAACAAATTCTTTTTGAAATTAATGTCGGTCGCGCGACTAAGTTCAAATTTCGCTAGTCGGTGCTATGTGCGCATTAATTATGATATTGTGTATTGACGATTCTTCGGTTGTGTATTTATTTGGAATACATCATAAATTCAATTACTTGGTTTCTTGCAGTGTATTTTTTATAATTAAGCCTTAGGTAGATTAAGAAAATGAGCATCTAATAAAAAGGTTACTGCATTTGAATGGGAAAATATGAACTCGTTTTCTCGGATGAATACTTTACTCCAACAGGTCATATAGTATTAATCCGATAAAATTCGTTCATATTTTCTCATACGAATGCAGTAACCTATAAATATATGCATTACGTCAACTGTCTTGTAGCATATACATATATGCATTACGTTAACAGTCTTGAGACATATACATACAAGCATTATGCCAACAATCTTGTAACATATATAATAATAATAATAATAATAATAATAATAATAATAATAATGAGGACTTTATATGGCGCCTAATCTTTAGAAGCTCTAAGCGCTTTGCAACATTAGACAACACCTATAAGATAAAAAAAAACATACAATAATATTATTACAAAAACAAACACCATGAACTTAGAAAAACATTAAAAAATAAAAAACATGCTGAGAATATTTCAGGTAGGAAACATTATTACGTCTTTAAGTTTGTTCTTGCTGTCGAAATAAGTGAGCTTTGAGAGCCCTCTTGAATGTGATCACTGTGTCTTTGTGTCTAAGATCAGTGGGCAATCCATTCCACGTTGCTGGGCCCTGGTATGCAAAAGAACGCTGTCCATATGACTTTGTTTTCATAGTGGGAATAATGAGTATACGATTGTCAGAAGAGGAGCGTAAGTATCTTGCTGGTGTATATACATGGGTGAGGTCAGATAGGTATGTTGGACTAGAGTCCGACAGTTACACGTAGCACAGAGAACAAATTTTGTATTTGATTCTGGATTGAATGGATAGCCAGTGTAGGGTACAGAGCAGCGGGGAGGTGTGCTCTGATTGTGGTACTCTAAGTATGATCCGAGCAGCTGTGTGTTTTTAACCTTTTGAAGTTTCTGGAGTAGATATTGAGATGAACCAGACAGAATTGAGTTACAATAGTCCAGTCTTGAAAGTACTAATGAACACACAAGTGTTTTAGTGGCATCAACTGAAAGATATTTGCGAATTGAGCTGATGCGTCTCAGCTCAAGATATGCAGCCTTGCATATGTTCATGACATGTTGGTGCAGTGTGAGAGCACTGTCCAGAGTAACACCTAGGTTTCGTATTGATTGTGTGAATTTAATGTTGGCGTTGCTGATATTTATTGTTTGAGGCAAAGGATGTGAATGAAAAAGTCTTTGTGTTGTGATCAGAATAGCCTCAGTTTTATCATCATTCATCTGCAGCTTGTTACATGTCATCCATGATTTCACATCAGAAGTGCACCTCTCTACACCTTGGATGGTAGCATCAACTTCAGTTGGGTGGCTAGATTTGTATATTTGGGTGTTATCAGCATACAATTGGTGAGACACTGGATGATGATCTATGACACTTGAGAGCGACTGAGTGTACATAATGAAGAGAACAGGTCCAAGAACACACCCATGTGGAACACCACAACATAGATCAACTGGGCTGGAGTGTATTCCATTTGCAGATACAATTTGTGTCCTGTTGACCAAGTAGGGCTTGAACCACAGTAAGGCTGTATCATGAATGCCAAATACATGCTGGAGACGGTGAAGTAATATATCATGGTATATTGTGTCAAATGCTGCAGACAAATCAAGGAGGGTGAGGACTGTAATCTTTCCGCTATCCAAAGCAGAGAGAATGTCATTAACTACTTTTAGAAGAGTAGTTTCAGTACTGTGGCAAGGGCGATACGCAGATTGTACATTGCTAAAAAGACTGTTTGAATTTAGATGAGATACAAGCTGGGATAGAACAACCTTTTCTAATATTTTTCATATGAATGGGATCTTAGAAACTGGGCGGTAGTTCTTTAAATCGTTATGGTCTAGTGTTGGTTTCTTCAGCAGAGGCTTTACAATGGCAGTTTTGAAAAATGATGGGAATTCCCCGGATGAGAGAGAGGTATTAATAACATCATTTAGTGAAGGCAATACTGGATCTCAGCACTCAAGCAGCAGTGATGTTGGAATTGGATCAAGTTCACGTGACTTTGGTGCACTCTTCATCACGATTGTAAGTACGAAATCCATAGAGACAGGTTCAAATGCTGCTAATGGTTGCCGCTCAAATTCTGTATCCCAACTGTATGGTGACGACGAGTCAATTGAAATTGTGGTGTCAAGCTTATCTCTAATGGTTTGTACTTTGTGACGGAAGAAATTTGCAAACATGTCCGGAAGGTCGACTGGAGAAAAGGTAGTTGTTAGTGGTGTTGATTTGTTCCTTGACATTAGCTTATTAGTAATCTCGAAGAGCTCTTTGCAGCTAGAACTTTCCATGATCTTAGTAGTGTAGTGAGCTGAGTTCGGTACATGGACTATATTTGTGACATTCTCCTTAGCGACTTCATAGATTTGCTTATGAATAGTGAGTATGGTGGAAAGCCAGAGCCTCTCAGCTTTACGGCGGTCTTTTTTAGCAGTGCGAAGCTGGTCCCTAAGACTGCTATACCATGGAGAACACTTTTGAATTGATACTTTGCACTTGGTAGCTGGGGCATGTTTGTCAAGTAATGAACGTAGACAGTTATCGAGTTCTGCGGTAGGATGTAAGCAAGCTGTTAGGTTAGCTTGGATGTCGTGCATTAGTTTGGTTCTATTTATCATACGGAGGTTTCTCTTAGTAGCAGATAAAGGTGGAGGGTTAGGGACTGATACGTCAAGATGGCATATAATGCAGAGGTGATCTGATGCAAGGTCATGGGATACCAGGGAGGACCGTAGAATGTTATCATCAGGTCTATGAAGAATCCAGTCTAAAATGTGACCATGTTTATGGGTGGGTTGGTTAAATGACTGTTTGAGGTTGAAAACAGTAATGGAATCTATGAGTTTTGATGTATCTGAGTTTCCAGGACAGTCAAAGTGAAAGTTGAAATCTCCAAGAATAATCAGGTTGCCACCTATCGAATTTCCATAGTCCAGGAGATTCGGAAACTGCTCCAAAAAGAGAGAGTCAGACAGCTTGTTTTTTCTACTAGGTGAAGGGTGGTATAGGCAGAAAAAATAGACTGACCTTTGCTCCTGTGTGAGTGTGGTTTGGACTAGTTCAAACGATGTGTGATCGAAATTGAATGTTGTGGTGTAGTTAAGACGTTTTATCATGGAGTTCTTTGTGATGACAGCAATTCCACCTCCGCGAGAATTACGGGGGAACGACTTGATGGAGTAACCAGTGGGTGTTAGATCCGCACACTTGGGCTCATCGCCTGATGTTTTTAGCCATGTTTCTGTCAAGAAAATATGTCAACATTTCTGGTCGTTGATAAAATTAACTATTTCTGTGCGCTGTTCCGGTGGTACTACTGACTGGGCATTGAATAATGCAATGCGCAGAGGTATTTCTTGGATAGTTGACACAAAGGTTGACGAATTAATAGGGATTTGAATTAGGTTATCTAAATTAATGGTCGAAATTTTTTTTTAATGGTTGTGCTTAAATAAGGGAAATAACTGGGATTCTTCTTCCTGTTCTACGCCGGCCAGCTTTGAAACAACGTTTCTTTTTTCGCTTCTGTTTACATTTAGGTAATGATGAATGTAGTCCCAGTTCGTTTAGTCTAGAGCACAATGTAGTGTGGAGAGCCAAGGAGTGATCATTTAAAGCAATTAATGAGGGTCCATCGTAGCATAAACGGGTTGACTGGCGAGTAACACGTGATGGCGGTTTGTTCAAGAACAGTTGGAGCAAGACAGCTGAGAAAAAGACTAACTATTCTCGTTTCCAAAACAAGGAGATGAAGAAACACATGAATATATATATATATATATATATATATATATATATATATATATATATATATATGCCTTCTACTACTACTACTACTACTTCGTTTTCTTCTTCCTCTTCTTCTATCATATACATACATGCCTTCTTCTTCTAACATATACATACATGCATTACGCCAACAATCTTGTAACATATATATGCATGCAGTAAGCCAATAACCTTAAAACATTTACATACATGCATTACGTCAACGGTCTTGTAGCATAGCAAATACATACATGCCTTCTTCTTCTTCTTCTTCTACAGGTTAGGAGCACTCGACCAGCAAAACATCGTTATGAACAAAAATGGACAAGTTTATTCCAGGGGAGTTAACTGCTATAGATTATATAGTTCTGCTGACAGAGTTTAAACCAATCATGAGTCGCTTGCACCTATTTCAAGTTGTTTCCAGACAAGTATGCCAGGGATTAGAATCATTTCAAATTGTAATGAAACATTACTGGATAAAAGAAAAAGAAACAGAAACCGGATCATTTATCTCCTTTTTTATATCATATATCAGCATCCATTCTATATTGTTGAGCAATCACATGGCTTCAGACATGTATCTTCATTTACTTTGCCTGCTTCAAAGGAGCACTACTACGTAATGCGAAAAATATCATATTTCAGGAGTGTTGTCCTTGTAAAAACACAAGTTTTTACCTCATGAAGTACATGTCAGACATTTGGATTGGCATATAACCTAAGTCAAACTTCCAGATTTAAAAAACGGCGACATCGGTTTTGGGTTCTGTAAATAGAACATAAGAATAATATTCTAACAAATGCAGCTGTTACCGTAGAAGCTGATAATTCTATATTAGCATTAAGATTGTCGAAGACACACATCCCAGAAGAACATATGTGTGTTGTGGAAAATCTGCCTGTACATACGAGATTATTTTATTAAAAACGAGGAGAAAGAAGAAATAGAAGTCAGGCCAGAAGATACTATGGAACTACACGCTTCCAAAATATATGGAAAATGGCTTAAAGTAAGTTGATACGAGAGAACGAGTGGCGTCTCGAAACCATTATTCAAATGCTAGTTTATTAATGCTCTAGAATCTAGATGGTACCATAAATTCAGTCGATGCTTGCAACACATTTAAATCACAATTATATTTACATTAGTAATGGAGGAATGGATATGCATTCAATATAATGAATGAAGTTATCGTTACTAGAAATGAATGTGGAGAGGGAAAGTGTAAATAGATCCTTTCATTCTTCTGAGAATGACTGCAATGCATACGATCTACATAACCATAAAATGTTTAATGTCATTAGTTTTACTTAATTTAAAGAAATACTACTGTTAAACCACAATTTCTTTACGGTGAATTGTATGAACTGCAGATGCATCCAGCGGGGTATCAAAATTTTTTTATATTCTTTATTCCTTATCTTTCTCCAGATATAATATCATATAAAGAACCTTTAAAATCATTGTTTAACAGAATTATTCAAGACAGCTTAGTAGAGGCCTGCCATTGATTCTCCAACATTAGAACCCAAAACCATTTTGTCTGTTTAGACCCATTGTGAACATAACTTACATTGATCATCTGTTATAGTAAAGATTCTATGTATATTTTTACTCTGATCAGATCTATACTTTACCTAAAGTGTTTCCGAAGAATATGTTTTTGTTTCTGTTTATAAAATACATTTAAATATGTGTTCTTAGAAAAATGAAAGTAACGTTTTGTATGAATATTTGCATGTAACACTGTTGCTGTCCAGTACCAAAATATAGAGTATAATTCAGTATCTTAAAATTATCATCTGAAGTGAAGAAAACAAATTTTCTTGTTTGCTAATATTTATATGCATTGAATAACTAGTAATTCAAGGAACTAGGCTATAAATAACTTAAAATCACCTTCAAACACTTTCATATAAAAGCCACAAAATTTAAACGCTTTCTTTTTATTAAAATTATAAAACTAGAGTAAATAATAATAATAAGAAGAAGAAGAAGAAGAAGAATTAACTGCTACGTGCAACGATTGCTATATGTCGTTGTAATAGTGCCAAATTTTTAATGTTTTGTCGCAGCACATTATGCCGTTGTCAGCGTGACACGTGAACATTAAGATTGACTTATGGGCCAGGCTCCCAGTAAAGTCGTAGGTTGCGATGGTTTACCTTTCTTCTTTGGAAGCATGATTGGAATTTAATTAGGACCCGCTGGATAAAGGTCCGACAGATATGTTAACATAGGGTCAAGTGGAGGAAATGACAAAGTGGAGACGAGTCAAAGAAAAATTTGGGAAATCTTGGGCCATTTGAAATAGGTTTAATAAAATGATAGTTTCCAAAATAGTTATTAATAATGGCGGACTACAGAGAATTATGCTGACTTGGATGTGTTAAAGTGTTGACGGTTAGAGAAAGTTAATCCCGAATGGCTAAGCTAAACAAGGGGGTGTTTTACCAAGACGAAATTTCAACGTTTTAGGTAATTTGCCTTGAGATATTTGGCATCCCGTTTTTTTCTGCGGAAAAGAAAGTCTGACCTGTCACCAATAGTGATTTGGAAAGGGCCGGAAGCAATCAGGTTATGCTGACATGCCGGCAATTTGAGCTCTATCAGTCACTCGATTCTATGATTTTTTAAAAAGGTATCTGTATAACAGAACGGATAACTACATTTCGCATACATTTTGTAACCCTGTTTCTAAGAGAAAGTGAATAGTTCAAATGTCATGTCCAATTTCAATTTGATTATGTAATCGATTGAATTGTTATGTTTTATATACGGGGGCTCGTGTTGTTATATTATATATCTTTGCTAAGGTCTCTTATTATTCCATCCATTAATTTCATGTTTAATTTTATTGTTTGATCGATCCAAGCAATAACACCGTGGTCAATCATCTTCTAGATAACGATAGCCTAAGCATCATAAAAGTTGGGGGTTCATATCACATATCATACCCTACCCTAACAGGCGTTGACCTATTCCCATTCACTACTTGTACAAACCTCACAACCTTTCCTTACAGTCATTACAAATAAATGGAAAATGTACATTTTATGAAAATGGGAACGTAATTTGGAATATTATAGTAATAGGGTAGATTGAAAATAATGTTTTAGCTAGAGCTTATGTTGTTTATGGTTGTTATCAAGTAATCTTAGTATTGCATTTTTTTAAATATAGTATTGCTGATATAGAAATATATATTATGGCTTTTAGTTATATCATTATATTCAGATATTATTGTATGTAAATTTGTTTTATGTTGCTCATCTTTTGAAACACTGTGTCATGAAAGGTTTACTTTGTCATCCAGTCAGAGATTTCTCTCAAGGTTTTAATATTGTTTTAAAAAGTTCAAAAATAACAGTTACTTTTATTATCTTGTATCTCTTAGAAATGTGAGGTTTAAGTCTTCCTGTGTGTCTATTTGTCTGTCCATCGTTTAGTAATATAGTGTATCTCCAATAACATTAAATATGCAGATTGTAACTTTGTAATAAGATTCGGGGTAGAATTTAGATGTAAACAGTGGTTCGAAAGGAATTGTTAATATTTCTACTAAACACGAAGCATTTGAAGTGGAAATCTAAAAAAAGTATGGTTTGTATCATCTTCGATATAGGGCGATGACAATGGATTTTTGGGTTATGCTCTTTGGTTTTCCCCAGGCAGATCCTCAGCCTAAAACTCTGTGTGTGTGTGTGTGAAAATGTAATGGTGTACACACTCCACTTACCGACGAATAATATTAGATTCGTTGTTTAATCATAATGATGACTTATTTATTTTTATTTATTATTTTTAGGGGATGTGAACGTAGGGGGACATGAGTCGGTCTGGTGTTGTGTTTTAGGGGCCGTCCATACATAACAATATTTTTTTAAAGTTATCTCTTTTCTTCAACATAGGCTTTAATTTGTTTAATATAGGCTCAATGTGGTTGCATTTTGAAAATATATCAGTTCACTTACACAATTTATAAATTTTACCATGCATAATTTTTTTAAACTGGCACATGCATTCATTTTAAATAGAATAGCTTAGCTGCACATTTTTCGGTGGTGAAATCTTTAACAGTGGATACGCTTTTTAAAAGCCATTTGTTCCTAATGGATAACATATTTAGGTCTATATTACAAAAAAAATAAAGTGTTCCTAGATATCTTTATTTATGCACGAATATACTTATTTGCATTGTTTAATATTCGCTTACTACTCGTTTAAATTTGTCAGTGAATCTGGAACAACTAGCTAAAACTATTATGATCTGGTTCTAGGGTGCGTACGAGTGAGTTCCCTTTCATCTCTTAAAAATTCATTATCTTGTATATAAATACCCATATTTGTCATTCTTTCTACGTGTCGCTGCCAAACAAGAGTTCCAAACTCGCGACGGTATCCCAGTTTTGTCTATTATTTCTTTAATTTTTGCGTTTTTAACTTCAAACCTTCTTATATAGACAGGGGAAGATGGAAACTTGTCCCATTCTTTCATTTCAGTACATTATAAATTATAAACTTTCAGCAGTAAACTTTGCACGTCCCATCCTCTCAACATATTCGTATGTTGCGTGTAGAGGCTCTAAAAAAAACAGTAACAAAAGAAAGAGTGAAAACAACAAGCTTTGAAAACTTTAACAAATAATGCATTTCCCTGGGGAAAAAAAAAACACTAAAAAGAAAAACATTATGAACTTACGGTTTTAAGAATCAAATATAAAAAAATCCAAGAATAATCCACGAACTGAATTTTAGAAGTCCTAGTAATGAAATGTTCTAATGAATTTAAGTCCCGACAAAACATCCAAAATGGAAGGAGATGACGTATATTGTAGTCAGTATAGTGATGTTGTGTCTACAGTTCTTTGTTGATTCACAAGCAATAATATTCCGGTGTTTGAATTTCCAAATAAAATGTAGAGAAATGTCTTTGTCCTAGAATTATGTATGAGCACTCAAATATTTCCAGGAAAAAAGAATTAATCTTTAAGAATCCAAATAATTTGAATAAAAATTAAAATATAACTCCAAACTGGTCACAAACACACACTTTCCAGTGTTAAAGCCCAAACTGAGAAATATCTCTCTAAATATCACTAATAAATCTAACTACTGCGCAATTTCGGAAAACCCAGATTTGCGAAATATGGCTGTTTACAATCTAAAGTCACATAATCCAATATGACCTTGATAAAAACCAATCATTGTACTCAAAGAATAAATTAACAAAAGGATGTTGTTTACTTTTCTCAGTGATTTCTGAATCAAGGTCGGGAACTAAGTCAAAAATAGAAACAGTGTTTCTATTATTGGTATTTATGAAAAGATTCAGGTCAAACTTTATTTTCTAGAGAATATCAAATTCCTAGTAAACAAAATTATATCACTTTGACATGTAATGAAATTAAAAATTAAAAAAAAAATAAAACTTACAAACAGACAATTAAATTAAAATCAAATATAAATTAAATCAAATATACATAACAATACCTATATATAAAAAATAAACTTGTATATCAATGTAGAACTTCAGAGATACGGTAATACATCATTACGTAAGCTTAGTTGTTGATTGATTGGTATTTTAACGGCATTTTAAACATATTGATGGCTTTATAAGGCCTTGGAAATGGGAAATAAGTGACTTTCCCAAGGATACAGCAGGCGGCCGATCCGTGCTGGTCGTAGCCACATGGGTTCGTTACAAAGAAAATTAGGAGTATCCGTCAATGAATCAAGGGATGGGGGGGGGGGGGTCTAACCTGTAACAATTTAACACACGAGAAGACACGAGTCCGCGCACCTCGGAAGTTCCAACTCTGCTAGTTTATCCGAACTGCGTCTTCTAATTTCCAGCTTACGCCAGTCGTAATCAAAAATATTTTAATTTTCAAAACAGCTCGACACACTTCGTTCAGTTTGTGATATATTGAAGAAAATGCAACAATTGTTCGCCGATTTTTACTTCTTGACAAGTACAAGCCATGCAGTTCCGTTTGCATTCGGATAGTCTTGATTTCACCATTGAACGAAATAAGTTTAAGCGAGAGGTTGTTTGGATCTCACCTTTCGGTTGGAACTACCGAAGGGTGCGGAATCATGTCTTCCCTTGTGTTATATTGTTACAGGTAAGACCCCCTCTCACATCCCTTGATTCAATGACAGATACTCCTAATTTTCTTTGCCTGTGGTTGTAACCACCATGTAACAACGGATGTTGAAATCTTAATATACTGTCAAAGATGAAACAAAATCTCTGTGTGTGTGTGTGTGTGCTTTCGCTAAGATTTGTTAACAGTGTTTCAAAACGACGTTTTATTAAAGTCGATAATACAACATTACAAAAGCAACGCGTTAAGAAACTTGTGGAGGAGGATTTTCAGTAGTTTCGTGTTATTTACAGTTCCCATGGGTTTACGCCATTGTGCTTCTCCTATCAATTTTTTGGGATTGCCAGTTATAAATAACGAACATTCAGATAAGAAAATGTAATGGTGTACACACTCCACTTACCGACGAATAATATTAGATTCTTTGTTTAATCATAATGATGACTTATTTATTTTTATTTATTATTTTTAGGGTATGTGAACGTAGGTGTGTACATGAGTCGGTCTGGTGTTGTGATTTAGGGGCCGTCCATTTAGTACGTACGCATGGAGGGGGTAAGGGAGGTTAACCCAACTGCATACCCTTGCGGGGGGGGGGGGTCTACTGATAATGTACGTACGCAAAGGAAACGGGGGGGGGGGTGAAACCTCGATAAATAATTTGGCTAATACGTAACTTGTTCGACTGGGTTCAGTCGGCGTTTAAATTTTAGTGGACACTATAGTCTGATAATACAAACCCGTTTGTTTGTACCCCCCCCCCAACCGATTTAAATAATGGAAACCTTTAATGTTATAAAAAGTGCAAGGAACTTAGTCAATTCATTCATTGACTTACAGCTTCTGACCTGACTCGGAGTAGAGTGGCCCTAACACCGTCATCTTATGCGCGTTTCATGCTTAACGGAAGTTTTCAGTGTAATAGACGGACATGCTCGGATCCATTTCCAGTTTCTGGACAAGTCCATTTTCAGTAAAGGGGTATATCACGACTACAAGCGTACATACATAAGTCGTCTGCTTCCGATATTTATTAAATCGAATCAAGCAAAGGAAAATAATGACAACTACAAATTTGCTTTTCATGTGGATTTAACAAGCTGTTTAATTTCTACGTTCATGTATGCAGAGGGATATAATTCCTAACTCTCACCGTTATGTAATTTACGCAATTATTCAGCAGTTGCCGAACAGGATGAACTACATCATTATGTTGTCTGATGGAAATAAACTAGCCTATAGTGTACGCAATATGGCGCCGTGTTAGTATGGAAAGTCCGTTCAGCATGAAATAATGCAGGAGATGCCAGCATTAGAGCCATTCTGGTTCATAGTAAGGTTGGAAATTATAAATCATTGATTCAATTGACTTAGTTATGTGCACTTTTTATTACATTAAACGTTCTCGTTTTTGAAATCGTTAGGGGGTACAAACAAACGGGTTTGTATTATCAGACTATAGGCATACTTTTTGAGGTTACGCAGCTTATTTCTTTGATGCAGCCAGACATTCAAGGTCGGTTGACTGTCTGTTTTATTAAAGACGTTAATATCATTAATACTTGATCGCTTCTGCGTGGATTAAATATAGGCCGTTATATAGAATTCGGGGAGGAAGCGTCAAGCTTATTCACGCAGGTGAGGCGGGTGTAAAAAGTACGCATGTGTACGGGGGGAGGGAGGGGTCAAGCTTTGCCAGTTTTTTGCGTACGTACTAAATGGATTGCCCCTTACTGCACAGCAACACATGTAATCTCTTAAGTGTCTAAGCTATTAGCAGAGATCGGCGACGCGAAATGTAAATGTGTTATGCTCCCCGAATTCTATAGAACGGCCTATATTTAATCCACGTGACACACAGAAGTGAAAATGTAGGGCAAACAATGACAGCGGCTGATAATAAAGCATGTGTAAGGAAATACAAGACAATGGTTGTTGTTGTTGTTGTAGGGTTTAACGCCATTTTTCAGCACACGGAAAGAACCATCGACCCTCGAGAAGCTAATGGCAAGCTTTCTCACATGCCCACATTGGCCGAATCCGAGACTCGAACCCACACAGACAGAGGTGAGATGGCAGTGATCTGTAACGGAGAGCTCTTTAAACCACTCGGCCACTCGGGGCCCCCCAAAACAATGCTATGGAACAGCATTTTTATTGCTGCTTTTATCTTACAGCCTTCAACAATGGTAATTTTATATCCACAGTGTGTGTGTGTGTGTCTATATATATATATATATATATATATATATATATATATATATATATATATATATATATATATAACAGAAAAAATATATAAATATAATGAGGTAATTGACATGATTCTCTGTTTTGATTTAGTCTATATTGAAAACAATTTTAATTCATGTTTTTAGACCATTTTGAAGAGTTAATCTCCATGTGTCATTTCACAATAATAAAGTTGTATATTCTTTTAGTGATAATACACTTGTACACACAATAAGTTTCAAAACTGGTGACAATGTAGATATTTTTATCATTTAGTAAATAACATGCCATCCTGAAATATTCATAAATCATTTTACTTTTAGATAGAATATAAAATTAAAATCTATTGGTGATGGAACTTTTGTCTTTTTTGAAGGAAGTTTCCACCGTTTTGGAATCATTGTTTCCTTTTTTGTTTTATTGGCAACTACATCACTGCCATATTAGGTAGTTTGTGTCCCAGCATCTCAAGCACGGGTTGCTCTATACATAATGGCCTCTTCTGGTATCTACAAAACGAATCAGAAGACATAAGTAAATATGTTACATATAACAGTTGAATTTTGATTGTGTGAGTTTTATAAGTTTGTTTACTCGTGTTTTTATTTTTACACTTACAAAGAAATATCTGAATAAAGGTTCCTACATATGAAATAAGCTGCCATTTGAACAGTAACATTGTCTTACTATGTAATATATAAACTGCAAATTTTGGCAATACATAAATTATGCCTCATGGGTCCCACTACTGGTTTATTTTTTGTATATAAACATCTTTGTACAGTTTTATATATCAAGCCTGTAGTAATCTACCATTATTTAAAACCTGCAAGGATAACATTTGAAAATGTATTGTAAAAATATTTTTTCTTCTGATATCTGAGTTGATGACGGGACCCTAAGTACCCCCTCCCCTGCACTGAGCAAGCCTGTATATAATTCTGAAGTATACAAATAGAAATACTTCGTCTCCTGTTACCAATAGTCGCCACTTATGACAGGAGAACGCATCGGACCTTTTATACAACCCATATATATATATATATATATATATATATATATATATATATATATATATATATATATATATATATATATATATATATATATATATATATATATATATATATATAACTGGTCAATTTTAAACTATGCAATCAAGTTACCCACTTCAATAAATCATAAGTGTATTTTCTTAGTTCTGTTGTATATTCGTCTGTGTTTATATATATATATATATATATATATATATATATATATATATATATATATATATATATATATATATATATATATATATATATATATATATATATATATATATATATATATATATATATAGTTTGAGCTCTTGTGTACTTTTTTATATCTGGACCTCCTCTGTTTCATTCTTGGATCCGCCCCTGTATCACAGAACTGAAAGGCTTTGCATCACTAGCACATCTATTGAATGAAAGTATCCCCCACCCCCGATGTTAATCGAACATGTTCTAGAGTCTAAATAGATGAGAATGACGAACCTTTTTTGGTGTAAGTGTTGCTGGGATAAGGTCTGGATGATCCGTCGTCGGTCTATTCCCACCTACGAAATGTTTACTGAACATATATGTTCATCTTGTGATTTTGTCAGTAGTAAAATTTCCCCTTCCACAAGCACGCACCTAACGCCTGCACTTCTCGAGATTTTTTCGGTTCTGGAAATGGAATCCAAAATACACACGTCATGTGTTCACGATCTGAATGTCTACCATCGCTGTTACAAAGTCCAAAGCAACAATGTCTTGAAGCATCGCGAATTTTTCACTTTTCAGTGATAGATGCAATCTCTTCAGTGTGTTCCGCCATTTATATTGTAGTACAAAAGCCGGTTTATTTGTCCTACTTTCTGCAGCTGAGTCTGCGAGCTATAAATAGGCGTGCTATTTTTAGCAATACAGTGTCAGTCGATCTCTGCTGTAGGAGTAATGTACAAGAACCCACAATGGAAGCCGACCCGAGCTGATTAAATGGTACGATTCAAACCCACGCCATATTTGTTCGGTTGAATGTCCAGGCTGTCAGGGATAGAGATACTTCGTCTCCTGTTACCAATAGTCGCCACTTATACCAGGAAAACGCATCGGACCTTTTCTACATCCCCTAACCAGTAGGGGCTGCAAGAAAATCGAAGATGTGGGAGGCGAGAGGAATAGATGTTTAAGAAGTTGCCAGTGTTTAGCAAATCAGATACTTTGCAAACAGAATTGTTAATGTTTTAACATTATTTTACCCCTGGTGACCATGTCTAAAAGAAAATAATTTTAAAGGCAGAACTTGAAAGCACGTTACTTTGGACGGTTAGGCTATATTCTACTTAGCAGACTAAGTTTTAACAAAAGAGCATCATATACAAATACAATTTCCACCTTAATAGATGATTTACCATAACCCTCATTCAAGTCGGGTTAACTTGTTTTAAATCTTTATGTATGGACCATTTCCAAACTGGCGAAGAATCACTGGAAGGCATCTTCCAAAATTCATCATGCAAGTGATTTAGTTCAAATCGCAGTTAGCGAGACACTGACCGTCATTTTGGGGATGGCTCCCTGGATGCTTTTCTATCTTGGAGAACAAACACTAATTAATTATTGACATTTGCTTCGAGTATTTGTTGGTACCGGCTGGTGGCAATTTGGACATCGACAATTAAGTAACTTGAGCAACATATTTCTGCAAAAACGATTCTCCTTAAGCATGCGAAGTTTGGAAAACACAGGGTGAACGAGATGAGACAGGAACGCTTTCTACTTAGAATGATACATGAAAATGAGAAAAATGGCATATAAACAACAACAAACAAAAACATAACGAAAATCATAGACTTAAAATGTTTAATTTCACAAATATGACAACACGTTTATGGAATATTTCTGCACTAATTTTGTCCCCACCCCAGTCTTCACTTTATTCCACAAATCGAGAAATAATTATGAAGATGATTTACAAATTGGGACTAAGCAGCTTCACTTTTAAATTTATTAAATTAATAGTTTCCCATGGTATATAGCCTACACGGTTAATAAACTAAAGGTTGAAAATAAAACTTGTACGTAACTAACAGAACTTTCTTTGTTTACCACGGACATTTACTTACATTTGTTTGCAAACGACAAAGGATACGTTAGTAAAAGATGTCTACAAAGACACGGAGTCAAAACAATAGCAGGAACAAGTATTTAGGAAGCAATCCTGGTTGTGAAAATCATTATGATAATAATGTTAATGTAAAACATTGATCATCACTGATAAAACCATGTCCACTGGTCGAAGCATTCCAGTATTCATGACTCCCTTTTCTTAAGGAGATCTTGGTGTCTGAGGAGTTGGAAATATTATCACATTAATTGTACTTCATCATTAGGCTCTGTAAGAAATTGCTGTTCAAGGAGACGTATAATGGATCTCTATGAAGTCTTTTCAAATGTTACGAAATACCGCTTTCTTCAGAGTTTATTTAAAATCCATTATCTTCAAAAACTCTGAAATAAGGTATGAATATAAATGTTAATGTTCGCACAAGATTAAGGTATGCGAAACGTTGTAGCTAAAGGTCGATAGGTCATGGGATAAAGATGTAACAAAATCCATTAGTATGAAAAAGTTCCAAAGACGGCACTTTTCTTGAATGAGATTAATGAATACCAGATAAAAATGTAGGACGTATGGGAAACATGGCAAGGAGGATGAAAGCATGACGAATATAATTCAAGTTTTTCCCGAGAAGAAGAAGGAGGAGGAGGAGAAGGATAAGGAGGAGGAGAGGAATAAGATGAGCACGCAGTGGTGGTCGTAGTAGAGATCTTATGTAAATTTGTATTAGAACATACTGGTGCCTACGTTCGTGAAAAAAGGTTTCCAATAACATAGTCTTTAATATTGTGCAAAGGTATAAAGGTGCCTCCATTTTCATAGCCAACGTTGTGTTTATATGAAGCATACATATACTGAAGTGAATAGAACTGAATGAAATGTAGTGTAAATGATCAAAATAAAATAACGTTTTCGCGTACCTTCATAGTTAATATATCCATCGCCATTAAGATCAACTTCCTCCATCATATCAGCGACTTGCTGGTCTGTAGGTTGGTCTCCCAAGCTTATAAGTGCTTGCTTCAGCTCTTCCCGGCTGATGAGACCATTTCCATCCCTATCAAACGACCTGAATGCATCCAACAGGTTCTCTTCTTTGTCTTCACTGCTCATCATTCTTCCCATCATGGCCACAAATTCAGAGAATTCGACAGTGCCATTCCCTGAAAATGGAATCATAACCAGGTTGAAACAGGTACTGAGCTAAAAGTGTAGTATTGGGTTGGGATGTTGTGTGGACGGGGTTTCGTGGCTTAGTCGTTTTCACAGAACCTAGTGCTTGACGCATGAATCCCCATTTCACTTCTTTGTTGTTTTTTTTTCAAGAATAAAATTTGGGTGGATAAAACATGCTAAATGCTATCTGTCCACTTTCTAAATATGGTCGAAAAAAGAGTGAGGAAAATATCGTCCAGAAATCATGATAAATGGCAGTGCTGGATATATTCCTACGGCAATTGGAGGCGACATCAGAATTGAATACGATACCGCCCAAATGCAGTAGAATAAAGGTGCAGCCATAGTTCAAACTGTTTTTACATATAATGCTCTATAAATTTTAATAAGACCTATTTTTAAGTTTATTAACAGAACTTGATTGATTGAAAACATACTCTCTTTATGGTAACAAAATGTCTTTGTTATCGACCAATTCGATGTGTTTTTACCAAAAATCATTGAGTCTCGAGGAGTTCTTGTGCAAGACAGGTACTACAAAATGCAGCGCTTTGTTTACCAGCTTCAATTACGACCAGCAGTGTAGCGCACGTTGACAGTTCCTAGTTCAATTCAAAAGTTAAAAAAACTGGGTTTGAGTAGTATCTATGACAGATTCGTTTAAAACTATTGTCAGAAGCAAATCCAACGTTGCTGATATAATGGGTAAAACGTATGTTTCAATACTTCTATTGAATCAGTTCGATCATTATAGGTGTTTTAGATTTTGATTACTTATTAGTCATAGTTTGTATACCCTGTGATTCTAGGATCTAGGATAAATTAATTAAATAGATGACTTTGTATTATAATATAACAATGGCATCCACATTCACCAACCTCGGGAAGAAAAGAAACACCCAAACAAAATCTACGACGAGGCTGAAGCAAGATAGCTGACCTTATATGGTACGTTGATCAAATTTATATTTAATCAAAGAATCAGCTGCATAGACTGAGATTACCGGAAAGCAACACAAAACGAGTGATATACCAGTTGGTATACGATTTCATAATTTCTTAACGGTACTTCAGCTTGATTTACGCTTGACGGATGTTTGCCTGTGTTGGGAACTTGGCAATTTGGTCAGGGTCGGTAAGATAAACCCGTTTATTTTTTAGAGCCTGACGTGAGATTAAAAATCACTTTCACAGGTGAAAACAAGTATTATGCAATTCATGGCAGTGAATCTGAGTACTATTCTTAAATACCAAAACATATAAATCAGATAATAAGATTAAAGAAGAGAGAACAAAGCAACTGAAAATTTAAATAATACTAGGTAAAGGTTCAATGGCATTAGGAACCAACTGATGCTAAGGTGTGTGACTTGGAAACTACTAACTCTGCGTCGGAACTTCCCATTACGAATACTGTAAACTGTATTTGCTGGTGTTACGTGTTGATCTAGATGCTGGACAATGCCTTAAATGTGATAATCGGAATAAAGTATCATAATTAGCGTTGCCGACCATGCGGATCTGTTCGCAAGTATTATCGTGCACGTCGTGAAAGTTTCGTTGAACTAATGATTATAGAAACACCCGACGATATGACTGCAGAAACACCCAGCACGGTCGATAAAAAGATGCAGAAGTCAGTGAAACAATGGCTAGGATTGAAGCAACTGCACTTTCGGATCCTAATTGGCAAAGTAAATATGCTTAAAACATTTATTGATGTAATCTTCAATTAGACAATGATTTCCCCTTTAATATCGGTAAGCCTAACGTTAATCAGTTGAGGCAACTCGCGCGACAGTGTGGAATACGAATATCAAGCTAAATAAACCACGGCCACTTCCTTCGGATCAACCACTGCCAGTTGTAAAGACAACATCAACAGTACAATAAATGAAACAATCCGCGCGTGAGTGTAATATACACATACTAAGACGCGCAAGAAAAGCTTACGTACTTTCCTTATTAGGTCTTACAATTGCGTCGGGTCTGATTGCGAGACAACTTCATGTAACTGGCAAACGATTAAATATCCAAATTTCTGCATGGATCAAAGGAGCAGAAATGTCACTTACGAGGATGAGCAAAATCTCTTTATATCTCAGCCACTATCGCCGCTGATGTCCACCTGCATGTTCCAGAATTTAAGCTGTATTAGAGCTCTCGTGAAGTTGAATGAAAAAGACATCAAGAAGAGATATATGTTTTTCAATGCTAGGGCTGCTAAAATGTCCAGACCATTACCAGGAGTTGAAAATTATACAGTTACATAGGTAATTATCAGATTTCTTCCAACGATAAGTTACACAAAATGAGTAAACGTAGCTTTAACAATATTTCAGTCATATCGCTACGATGTCTACCATGTGGCAGTTTATAGTGATGTCTAGCACTGGGGCATCATTTCGCAGACGTATGTCCCACCCAGTCACATTATCCAGACACCAGGTCGACCAGTCCTAACACTAACCTCTTAATGCTGAGTGCCAAGCGAGGCAACTGTTAGTACCATTTTTTAAGTCATATGTATGACTCGGCCGGGGATAGAACTCACGACCTTCCGCATCCGAAGCGGACGCTGTAGCCACTAAGCCACCGGAGCGGTTAAACAAAATGAACTCTAAGACAATTACATAACTTTAGATACAATCCTGGATTTTTGGGATTCAAATTGGGATTACCTCTTCGTCGGATACATTGATAGCAGGTACAATAAATTTCAAATCGATGTAAGAAGGTATAACAGAAAATAAACATCATGAAAATGTTCCAGATTGCTTAATAAATGATGTGCACATGGTGCATTGTTGTTTATGAATTTGTACCTATAACCAGCATTGTGACAACTATGGTTTTATGAGTCACTGCCAATCGTGCCTTTACAGCAGGTGGGTGAGACAGTGTTGCCGTTCGGATTTAAGGTTGACATGGATCTCATTGTGGAATTTACCATGCCTAGCCATGTAACCAAAGATGATTTTACACGATTTTTAACATCACTGACCATGTTTCATAGAGGCGCTTGTGTGACCTTAAACCAAAATGATAAAGAAAATTTTAAAGATGAAACTGATGAAAGTTACGCAGTGTTTTTTGAAAGTTTGAAAAATGCTCCAGAGCATGTTCGAGTGGATACTTTCCAGATACTTGGAAGTTTAGCTTCATATTTCATTATACAAGCCTTTTCACGGATTGAGTTGCATACCAACATCAAAGTATATTCCACCGCGATCAGAGGTTTTGAATGGTAGCTCGAGTCTGGACGAACGTAATTTTCGTGACATCAAATGTCTGGTGTAGATGGTTACTGACATCGGTAAGTTTGAACAATTCAGACCTGTCATCACCCTAAAAGTGATTGTTTGGAATAAAAGCCTGCAGCCATGTCAAGTTTCCACGGTAAAAAACGTGCAGATCAATACGAATTTGCTATTATTATGCGAAACGAATGATTATGAGGCGACCATTACGTGTGGATAAAATATATTGTTCACGAATACTGGCCGGCATAGGCAGTATCATGGAAGAAAGTTTCCATGTAGACGATGCATATATTTGTTTAGCACACAACCATGTCGCAGAATCTGTAAGAAACGATAGCAGACATTAATGAAGGAGCCGGCAAAATATTTTAAAAGTTGTGGAATAAGTCCCATGCACCTCAGGCATGGTAGAAGTATTTATAAAATCGCTCATTATCACAGCGAAATGGCTAGAGCAATAGCATGCCTCGTCTGAAGATATGCTTAATACTAATAATAATTTTCACAAGTTTTTCATGGCCACGAAACACTGGATTTGTGATGGTTCCTTAGGGGTAATGAAAAAGTGCGCAACCACCATCATATCACTGCGGTTTATAGGTCCCTGTCCAGGCTTAGTTAGGTTCTTAGAATCAAGTCCTATATGCAGCCTACTTACAGGCCCAAACTAATTGTGTCCAGCGATGTGTTTTTCACCAGATTATTAATGTCATGGTGTTCCAAGTAGATTTGTTAAAAGAGACTCAGCATCACCGACTTTTTAAGACCTTACGCGTTCCTGTCCGTAGCCGACGGACCTTAAAGGTAACACAAACATAAACTTCCTTTGCTGCACATTGAACACAAGTTCTAACAATCGCAGCAGCTCCACCTTTGCCTGTCAAACCCCCTGTTGGGATTGCAGTAAGACTTTTCATGCGACATCGCACACAATATGAAAACATGATTGTTTAAATACAACAAGTGTGGTATACAGTCTGATTAAAATCAGATATCCGCTACTATACATGAATATCTGACTGCGACCGCTTAAGGGTCATGTTCTGATAACCTATATAATCATCATGAGAACTGTTGATCTAGCAAAATACAAACAAGTGTACATGGTTGTTGATGCTATTTGTGGACACGTGGCCGCTACCACTGTAGGCTTGGGTGGTTGTTGAACGAATGACCACGGCAACAATCATTGGTACACGAATCGTTGTCGAAACGATATCAATAGCAACCGGTGTCTCGGTTGAGGTTGCTAAAATAATGCGACTACAATTCGCGAATATTTTCTTCATACCTTCTCACAGAAGCACAATGTAGTCTCATTGCGATTATTAAACTGTACTCAGTAGCCACTGAAGATAAAAGTATTATCATAGACATCGTTGGCGGAAAAGGCAAATCAACGAAGACTAACTGCACATATACGAAATCGAAAGGTTAGTGACCAAAAACAGGTAATTGATATAATGGCTGTTAAAAAAAAGTGTTTGCTAGCGTATATTGACCAGTCTGCCTGTACATTAACCTGGTTAAAAAAAAATAACTTCACTTGAGGCTACCGCGTGTTTGAGTCGCGTTAAACTCACCATGATGTTATATTCACTTACTAAGATCATGCAGTTGCGTGTAAATGAAGGGTAGAATCATGGTTATATAGAGGCTTTGAATCAAATAAGTAACGAAAATCCAAAAATTCTCAAAACGATACGACTGATGCACCTGATAAAAGTTCGATTTAATATATATATAACAGACAGACAGGGACAGAAAGAAACAGAACAGAAAGGGCTATTCCTGGACTCTATAGGGTAATGTTTGATAATATTTATAATAATTAACAGATTTTTCATAAATACGAATAAATATTATTATGCAGGTTAAACAATATTAATTCGTACTCTATGGAGATTTGAACCCGGATCCACGAGTTAACGGCAACTATCGCCACGCCTGTAACCACCAAGCCCTATATCATGTCGACCATGTACATATAAAAAATGATGTTACTTGTCGGTGGTATAGGCACCCGTGCGTAGCTGACATACCCAAATGTCGACTATATATATATATATATATATATATATATATATATATATATATATATATATATATATATATATATATATATATATATATATATATATATATATATATATATATATATATATATATATATAAAGCAGATATATAACCTAATAAATAGTGTGTATGTGTATGTATGCATGCATGCATGCATGCATGCGTGCGTGCGTTTGTGTGTATGTATGTATGTATGTATGTATGTATGTATGTATGTATGTATGTATGTATGTATGTATGTATGTATGTATGTGAATTTGGTAGATAAGTAAATGGGCAGATATGTATGATACAAAGCAGAAATAAATACCATTTTTGTCCACCTGCCTGATCATCTCTACAAGCTCTTCCTGTGTGGGTTTTTGTCCTAGGCTCCTCAACACTACTCCAAGCTCCTCTGTCGTAATGTGGCCACTTCCATCCTTGTCAAATAAATTGAATGCCTCCCTGTACTCTAAATAAAAGAAGCAAATAAGCTGACTATTTTACCTAAATCTCTTGCACTATCTTTGATCTAAAACTATATAACAATAGACGGAAATCTAAAATGCGTTAAGACTTTCTCATATATCGAAATATCATATAATTATACCAGTGAAAGTGACATTTCCTAGTTTATCCCGTTAAAATTTAGCGACTTTTCTTTCTTTTACTATTGTGCGCGAGTGGTTAATGTTCACTACTTCCTAATGTTTACAACCCAGTCTAATGTACCTTTCCAAACTTAAACCATAAATCAACCCAGTTTTGACAATGACTACAAAAACCATATAAAGGATAGGAAAAATTAAAATAGTACTGACAATTCAACTGTTGTTTTTTTAAGTACAAAAATTTTGGTTCTTGCATGTGTGTATGGTTAGCAATATGAACTAAAATACACGCTAAAAGACAGACTGAGAAAATTCAGAAAATTGCTGGATATGAGGGTCAGGGAACTCAGTTTGAGGTTGGTGGAATAAACATTGTTTGAGATGCAGTAAGTATTTTCCCAACATAAAAAACCCGGAAGTCGAACTGGGAATCACACTGAGTAGTATTTGATATCTTTTCATTTTTATTTCTGGATGCTGTGTGTTAATATGTAGGTCACTATATGTATATTTGCTCTAATATAGTCCCACTTACCCTTCATATATAAGTCACTGTATGTATATTTGCTCTAATATAGTCACACTTACCCTTCATATATAAGTCACTATTATGTATCTTTTGCTCTAATAATGTCATATTTACCCTCGATCTGGTCTTTTGTTAATACTTGTGCCTGAAATAACGAAAAGGAGGATTCTAAGTAAATTATGGCCTTAGATATTGAACTCTTGAGTAGAACAGAGGCAAATTTTCTGAGAAATGTTTTCCTGCTTAAGTTTGAAATTATTTATTGGTTTATAGCAATAATTCCATGAAACGCAGCAAATTTTATGTGGTTTAGTAAGTAAAACTGTTAAAGACAATGTCTGCTTCTTTGTCATATTGCAATTCCAAACGACAATGGATGACACTTTTTTTCTTCACTTATTTTTAACACGGTTCTTGTTGAGCATTTCCGTTTACTTGAGAACGCCATTCCAAACTCTAAACGGTCTTCAGAACGAATAACTGACCAGTTTCAACAATCCAGAACCAAACGCATTTCAAAGTTTCGATTTGCGCTTGGTGTTCGGCTGAAAATGCCTGTTCAAAACAATATTATAAATGAGAATGAATATAGTGGATTGAAAGCTACGTTTAGCAAAGGCGCAAAAGCTTTTATTATAATGTTTACAATACGATAAATATAGTGAAATACTTAAAATCAATACTAGCTGTATCTGCATGTTGTTCTTGACACACTTCCTGAGTGAGGCTGAATCAAATCGATTTTTATTTTGATTCATATCAACGATGTGATATCAACGAAGTTGTCTGAATAGTCCCGCATGACATCCATGATGACTTGATACTGCTCTGGGCATTTATTAGCATATATATCCGGTTAACCCCGGTTCATATATAAATACGCACTATAAATACACTGTTCTAAATTTACTGTCGTCTCCATGTTCATGAACGTGTTCTTTTTTATGCTTGCAAACAGATCTATTCTAGGTTCTGCACTGTGATATGCATAATGCATGAATTTTTAGTAAAATATATTGAAATCGCTCTGTGATCACAAACACCACTATACATGCAAGTGTTGGAGAAAATGGGCATACGTTCAAATCTATATAGATTTGATGGGTCAGGCCCGGTTGGCAATGTTGTTGTATCCATAAATTGTATCTCCTTGAAAACAGTCATTAAGGTAACCCTGATACAGTAGTCATCTGTTGGAAAACATGTGGACACACCATAGAGTGCGGCATCGAAAACTTAAAGAATATCAGATTCGTTTGCGCAACGAAAGTAAAGTGTCTGGGCTATAAACTTGTATACTACAAGATAATGCTTTCGTTGACATATTAATAATGCTCTCTCTCTCTCTCTCTCTCTCTCTCTCTCTCTCTCTCTCTGGCATAGACCAAACTCAAAACGGTACTATACTGCAAGTATGAATCTGATCTTACGACAAGAAAATAACATATAAAAGGGTACTGATAATACAACTGAATATCTAGTCTGTTCGCACTTACACTTATTGATGAATGTAGTTTTTTCCGGTGTGCTCTGTCGTCCACATCAGGACTCGAGGCACTAAACTATATTTACAAAGACTATCTAAAATAAATGAAATAAAACAAAGATAGCCACATTTCTCATTTAAAAGCATTCATTTGTCACATCTGTTCCAAAAAATGTACTCACCATCGTGCACGTTGTTTCCACAGCTATGTGTAAGCTATTCCGCTTTCAATAAATCTGCTTGTATTTATGTTGAGCAGTATCGCCTAAATACGGTCTAGCACACACCAGGAATTTCACTCAGCTGTCAACTGTCGTCAGTGAATTTAGCCCGGATAAAATGGATACAGGTGAAGCAAGCGGATTTATATTACAAATCTCCGTCTGTCCTGTTTCCTGCTGTCTTGTTCTGGAAAGAGGTAGTTGGTGTTTGATATTCGACCACAAAACGATGGGAAGAACAAAGGTCAAGTGCACGCATTTACTTTGCGCAGACGAGTATTTAGTGTCCTTGTAATGGCTCATGAAGCACACGCCTTCAGTCCTAAACCTAACAACTTGGTGTGGTGAGCCCGTTTAATTCCAGAATACTATTTTTATTCTGTATTCAAAATAAATAACTCAAACCTTGATCTTGAGATATATATATATATATATATATATATATATATATATATATATATATATATATATATATATATATATATATATATATATATATATATATATATATATATATATATATAAATATATATATATATATATATATATATATATATATATATATATATATATATATATATATATATAAACTCGCCATCAGTGGTTAGAAATATTCGTTACGTATCTGATACAGATTTAGATTCCTCATTTTCAAGGATTATGTAACTTTACAACTATCGTGTAAAAGGACCACTTACTTGCTATGATATTTTTTAAACTGGTGTGAATCTAACATTATTCGTATTCTTTGCAGCGATATACCTCTGCGACAATATTTTTTTTTTTGTCTTTGCAGCGGTTCATTTCGCCGATATCATCGTAAAATAAAATATTAACGTTGCGATCATAAAATTTATTGTACAACATTAGTATTGCCTTCGAAAAAAAAATGTGCCACTGGATCAACAAAAACACTGGTATTTGAATATCGTTGTGACTGTATGTGAATATCGTGCAATAGTATGTGAATATCGTGCAACATTATTTTAATACCGTGCAGTATTATGTGAATACCGTGCAACAGTATGTGAATTTTCATCCGTATATGAATACCGTGCAAAAGTATGTAGATACCTTGCAACAGTATTTTAATCCCGTGCAGTATTATGTGAATACCGTGCAACAGCATGTGAATTTTCATCCGTATATGAATACCGTGCAAAAGTATATGGATACCTTGCAACAGTATTTTAATACCGTGCAGCATTATGTGAATACCGTGTAACAGTATGTGAATTTTCATCCGTATATGAATACCGTGCAAAAGTATGTGGATACTTTGCAACAGTATTTTAATACCGTGCAGTATTATGTGAATACCGTGCAACAGTATGTGAATTTTCATCCGTATATGAATACCGTGCAAAAGTATATGGATACCTTGCAACAGTATTTTAATACCGTGCAGTATTATGTGAATACCGTGCAACAGTATGTGAATTTTCATCCGTATATGAATACCGTGCAAAAGTATGTGGATACCTTGCAACATCATTTGAATACCGTTGCTACAATTATAAATAACGTTACAAAATACTAGTTTCAAAAGTACTGATTCAACTGCAAATATTTATCGTTGCAACAGAGTCCGTTATCTTTGTTTCGACAAAATTTAGCAATTTAGCCATAACTGGATACCGTTGCAGCAATATTTTAAGACAATAGCAAAGGTACTGGTGGTTTTGACCCTTATGGTACACCATACTGTCAATTGCATTGATGTTAACTGTTCGTTCACGTAATGAAATCAAATATACATTATTATGTATTCAGCCCTTCAAGTTTCTCTGCTTCGGATTAGGTACATAACCTCCCATCAGGGCCAGCCCAAGGTTTTTTTGGCGCCTTAGGCGAACTATGACTTTCTCGCCACCCACCCTGACCCCTTTTCACTTCCGTCTAATTTGGCTCCCCTTAAAGCCTAGCACATTAAGCAAACGCCTTGCTCGCCTATTTGGTCGGGCCGGCCCTGCCTTCAAACAATCGTTCCTGCTGCATGTAATAGTTCCACGCTTTACATATTTGACTAAACACACACACACACACACACACACACACACACACCCCTCTTCCAAAAACACTGTTTATTGTGTGAATGCAATTCACCTGTGTTTGTTTTTCTTATGTGTGTGTAAACAAAAACGATATGAAAATGTACCAAAGAACACGATATAAAATTTTGTTAGGGAACGATGTTTGTGATAAATAGGCGTACGTATTCCTTTCTGTGCCGGTCGAAATCGAAATTAAGTCATTTTCTTGTCTGTGAAGCTGTTTAACATAAATTTTTATTTTGTACCATTTTATTTATATTGATAGATATGATGACATTTCTTTTCAAAAAGATAATTCACAGCTCAATCACGAGTTCTCTACTGATTTATTTCTTTCATAGTTTGATGTTTTCGAGAGTATAATAGTACACTGCTAAGATGGATTACGGTTAAATTTCATGAAATGCGATCAAAACATTCGTTTAACAGTCAAATATTAGATGCTAATGTAAACGTTGATTGTGTCATTAAAGCCACCATGCTACTGGAAATCAAAGTACAGTAAATACTGCTCTTAAGGTGAGTGAAACCCATGTAATCTATTACGTAACACTTTTGTCAGCTAATATTCATGTAATATTAGACGGCAGATTCTTTTTCCTGTTTTTATTGGTTTTAGCGACACTTATAACAAATTTATTTATCGTGTGCGGTATATCGTATGCTCAGCCATTTAACAGCGTCATTATCAGCAAGGTGCAGAGCCTGCAGTCCACCGGGGAACTATGTCGGTTGACAGTTCAGCGTGTGACATGGTCTGTGGAGCTCCACAGCAACAGGAAGAGACTGTGGCCTGGCCCAATCGGATAAGGTTGACTGCACAACGAACCTGTCCTGTCAGAAAGCGGATCAACGTGGTCAACAGATGGCGTGGAAGGTTGAAGCCAGGAGGGCAAACATATGGCTCAGCTACGAGGGGGTGGTTGACAACATCTGTTGAAGACCACTCGTCACTCCATGCTGAAATAACTGTCATATCATCTGGCAACGAACCTAACCAGATTGGACGTATCTAATACAAGCGGATTGATAGATGTGAGGTGATGTCCATGTAAAGGAGTAGGACGTAGTGTTCCAGAGATTATGCGCACTGTTGTGTTGAGCTGGGCATCAATTAACTTGGTGTGGGATGATCGAGCCCAGACAGGAGCACAATACTCGGCTGTCCAATAACAGAGGGCCAGTGCTGATGTCTTGCGTGTCTAAGCACTAGCGCCCTTGGTTGATCCAGCCAGTTTGTGGGGTAGGTTGTTTCGAGTGCTAAGTTTTAATGCAGTTTTCTTCTGATGGTTGTAGAATGTAAGTGGTCTGTCTAGAGTCACACCAAGGTATGTTGGTGTCTAACAAATTATTGACCTAGTCGGGTATCAAACCCCCAACCCTTGAATTACGAGTCCGAGAGTATATCAAGTGAGTTACCGCAACTCCCTAGTCCATTGTAAACCGTCTAAAAGAAATTATAACTATTAGCTTCACTTCTTCAATACCCGTGATCGATGGTGGAAACCTCAAGCATGTTTTATAACATGTTTTACAGCATGTTTTATAATAAGTTTTATAACATGTGTCATCATATTTTATAGCATGTTTATTTAATAACATGTTTTGTAACATGTTTTATAATATGTTTATAGCATGTTTAATAATATGTGTTATAACATGTTTTAACATAAGGAGGAAAGAATTATGTTTCATGGCAAACTTTGTTGATGGTGTATTTCGTTTCATTTGCATTTGATATTTTTAAGGCGTTATGTATTCTGTACATGATTCCATTAGGATAAAGTTTTGTCGTGTTATATTTAGTATATGCATCTCAATTGTTCCTTATCTGTGATGATTTTCGTGGTCTCCAACTACTTTCATTGTAGGTAAACTACTCGTACATTTTGACCAAAATGAACAAGATACCTAAAATAACTACTTCACCGCTTATCAGAGAATAGGATTGTGGTGTTTGAGAAACCTGATTTTTTAAAAACATTTCTTTCATATATTGTGATTACAGCATATTGTGGTTTTGTAAAATCTTGTTCTTTTTCAAACGTTCAGCTTTGCTTTTAAAAACTTCGTTTAATATTTTCTAAGTTTTCTTCTAAGTTTAAAGCTACTATGGTCTTCTGTTTTTTTTTGAAGTTTTTTATCTCTCAGGTTTATCACATGCCTTATGTTTATTTAAATTTTATCTTATTAACATTCCATTTGCTTTAAGGAACTTTGGAAAGATAACTCTGTAAATTTAAATTGTAACAAAGGTTAATTTCTACAACATATTTTAAGGTTACTTTTAAATTTGAAAGTTGATTTGAAATCTAATTGGACAATGCACAAGATGGACACAAACATATGTCCTGGATGCGAAAAAACACCCATAACTGAGTTCAGCTAAAACGGTTATTGCAAACATTGTTATAAGCTAAACATGAGAAATTACAGATATAAAAATAAATAATATTTTCAGGAAAAAAAATGTGGAGAAGAAAACACAAAGTACTATGATGAATATTTTAGGAAAAGGCACCACAACGATACAAAATTTAGAATAATTCACAAAAAAGAAGCACAATTTACAAATACTAAGACGAAACATTCAACCAGACATAACCTTGAAAATACTCGGTATACTATCAACTGAATTTTACAGTAGATGTTCAAATTTGATAGAACCTTAAAGTGAAGATTATTAAGACACGGATCATTGCGTCTTTTGACCTATCTTATTCTGAACATTACTGCCATTGGTCAAACAGCAGATGCACCAAATAAAGTGAAAATTAGACTTGAAAAATACTAAATACCTTTGAGAAGCTCTATTGATCAGTACAAGAGATACGTTGAATCATTCAATATATCAAACTTCGCCCATGATGAACTTTTTACATGCAAAGCAGAATCTTTTCCCAGCTACCATCATCTTTATTAAGACGATCGGTTTGCATTTTATTTCACAGACACAAAGCATGTGTAAGTTCCACAAAACCTTGGTGTACAGTTTTATATTCTTCAAGTCCATTATCAGTCAAATATTTGCTTTTCACTTGAGGTATCTCTAGTCGTGCTTTGGCGGAATGTTAAAATATTTGCAGCTTAAATTAATTGATACATCGTTAGGTAAACCTATTAAATTACACTGATACGTCTTTAGGTAAATATATTAAATTAAATTGATACGTCTTTAAAAAAAAATATATTTCACATTCAGACTGCCCTTTTGCATCAGGAAAGAAACATCAAATTTGAATACTGATTTGATTTAGCATTTATTTCACAGACACAAAGCATGTGTAAGTTCCACAAAACCTTGGTGTACAGTTTTATAGTCTTCAAGTCCATTATCGGTCAAATATTTGTTTTTCACTTGAGGTATCTCTAGTCGTGCTTTGGCGGAATGTTAAAATATTTGCAGCTTAAATTAATTGATACGTCGTTAGGTAAAACCTATTAAATTAAATTGATACGTCTTTAGGTAAATATATTAAATTAAATTGATACGTCTTTAAAAAGAATATATTTCACATTCAGACTGCCCTTTTGCATCAGGAAAGAAACGTCAAATTTGAATACTGATTTCATTTAGTGTTTTTATTTATTAAACGTCAGCAGGAAATTTTATTCATCCACTATGCCCGCTAGAGGTGTTTGAGCCAAAATCTACGTCACAGCTGGATCTGTATCTTTTCACTGAGTCATCATGGGTATATTCTAAGTGAATTTATCTGAAATATTTAATCCCAGTTACAAATGGATTGTACTTGAAAATTTGAGTGTCACTGTAGTTGCAATATTAGGATTATGCTTTACAGTAAACTCATCTGTACAGTCAGCATAAGGCGTACAGCAAGCATTAGGTGCGCAGCAAGTATAAGGTGTACAACAAGCATAAGGTCTACAGCAAGCATAAGGTGTACAGAAAGCATAACGTGTACAGCACGCATAAGGTGTACAGCAAGCATGAGGTGTACAGTAAGCATAATGTGTACAGCAAGCATAACATGTACAGCAAGCATAACGTGTACAGCAAGCATAACGTATATAGCAAACATAAGGTTTACAGTACGCATAAGGTGTACAGCAAGTATAAAGTGTACAGCAAGCATAAAGTGTACATCAAGCATAAGGTGTACAATAAGCATAAGGTGTACAATAAGCATAAGGTGTACAATAAGCATAAGGTGTACAATAAGCATAAGGTGCTGCTATTGTCAATTTATAAATCTGAAATCCATTTCTTAGACCATGCTTAAAGCATGTTTATCGTATGCACAGATAATAAGTAATTGACTTTTCTTGTGCAAAATACATTCAGCCTATACTTTCTATTTGTACATATTCACGTTACAATTTGTTCTCTCTCTCTCTCTCTCTCTCTCTCTCTCTCTCTCTCTCTCTCTCTCTCTCTCTCTCCTAGTTTCATTCCACAACTGTGATTTTAATTTTTAATATCGTTTCCTTTACGCACTATTTGCATTTCTCGTATTATATATTCAAATTCTCCATTTTATTTATGCCTTTTATAGCATTTACAGGAATTGTTACAGCTAGTACTATGTTCATGCCCCTTGGTAATGCATTCAATGGCGTTTTCCTTCTGGCATCTTACTTATTTAAATGGCATACTGGTTTCATCTGGTTCCAAATTGTGAAACGAGTCATCATAGCTTTTCCGTTTCACTAGTACAAACTTATACCATTCATTATTTTTGCCTTCAAAAGTTTATATGGGTAAATGTTTTTGTTTGCCGTATAGAGATACCGTCTATAGTCGTTTATAAGTCGAGTCAAACTGCAAAAAACAAAGATCCTGACCTTTCAAAGCATTATGTGCCCGCAGACCAGGGTCAATGTTATTTATTCTAATGATCACTATTAACAAACTTGACAGACCCAGATCTGCCTGCGCATTATATGACAACAGATCTGGGTCTGTGTAGTTTCTGTTGGAGGCGTCTTATAAGTGAGTACATACGGTGACTCTTGTTTATAAGTGTATATGTGTAATTAACGTATTTGTAACGTAGTTTTAACAATTTTTCAGTCATAACGCTACGACATCTGCAGTGTGGCAGTTTATAGTGATGTCTAGCACTGGGGCATTATGCCGCAGACATGTAGCATGATGTCCCAACCAGTCACATTATCCTGATACCAGGACGACCAGTAGTCCTAACACTAACCTAGCGAGGCAGCTGTTAGTACCATTTTTGCAAGTCTTTGATATGACTCGGCCGGGGTTCGAACCCACGACCTTCCGCTTCCGAGGCGGACGCTCTAACCACTAATCCACCGGAGCGGTCTCTTGTTTATAAAATATGCCGTCTATATCATCTTCCTTTAAGTCTCCCAGACTGAACACAACTGTATTACCAAATATTACTTGCCAGATTTTAAATGACTCCCTAGCAGAGTTCAATGGTGTCCCTTCGCAGATATTGTTTTGCATTTTTAAATTATGTGTAAGTGTAGGATATTAAATGTGCTTGTTATTATATACATTGATCCACACTTTTTGACTGGTATATTCGCTGCTTCCTTCGACTAGAATCATGTCTATTGATTTGTAACTTGTATTGTAGTATCACTCAATGAAATATTATGAAAAATCTACCCATTTAAAGGTTTCATTTTTGATTGAAATCCTGCAGCATTCTAGTCTTCGTGTTGGTGGTAAAGCGTTCACTACAAATGCTTGTTTTTGTTTCAGTAAGCTGTCGAAAAAATCTTATACTTCTCTGTTAATGGCATCCAAAGAATACTTTGCACTCGATAATTTGTCTGTAGGCAGTGGCGTACTAAGGGTAAATGGCGCGTGGGGCGAAGATGATGACCCAAAAGAGGTTATGGTGACCCAAGACTTCTGGCGCCTGGGGCAACCGCCCCGTCTGCCACACGTTAGTACGCTAGTGTCTGTAATTGTTAGCTACAAACCATCAGAAAATCCATCTTTAACAAGTTCTGCTGTTTTTTATGACTAGCAACGTTGTTTCATCCTTTCAAAGTAAATGATTTAAAATTTGAGTCACCACGTGTTGTTTTGAACTGAAATTTAATCCCATTGAAATGTGTATATGTTTTTGCTCAATCGATGTAGACCGGACTTGTAAAGTGTAGGACACCTTCAATCGGTACTGTAAATGTAGCCGAATACAAACATGCCTCTTTACACACATCAAAATACACCTCTCTGTTTGAACCCTCTTGTTATGCCATTTATGTACCTCACTGATTTTGAATAGCCACTTTTACGCAAAGTTTATCTGTTGCTTCTTGTCTTGTTCACCGTGTTCGGGCTTTCTAACTGAACAGTGAGGAATGTCTTTACAGTGTTGAAAGTTATATGTGAATATATGCGCAGATGATATAGAAAAATTAGAACAGAGTCATCGAATGGTCAGATTGTGAACTGCGATAGTTTCTTACCTTGTGTTAATTGGGAGTAGGGGAGCGTGTTATCAGTCTGATTAAAATCAAATTTTCACTGTCCTTCGTGAAGATCTGACAGCGACCGCTTAAGGATCATGTTCTGGTGACCCATGTTATTACTATGATTGCTAATTTTGACCGCCAATCAGACGACTATCTTCGCGTTTGGGAGACTGATTAGCATGACTAGACACAATCAATGTGCTGCATTTCCATTGGGTAATTCAAAGGTCACCAGATCTTTAATCAGATTGGTGTTTATCATGAGTTTCCCTGTTCCATCTGACAGAATAAAGTGACTGTGGTCATTACATATGTAAAGAGTCTTTTTCTCTCATAATATGGACTTGATCCTGGATAAGTTCCGGCATTCTTGGTACTGATGTAAATGAAAATATTATTCTTTACGATAATATAAATTTTGTTTGATTTTCTGTATGTATTTTCGCCACTGAATACGGAGTGAAATTTGTGACAAATGGCACGTTGCTTTGTTGACAGTTCGGCTTTTCCAAGATATGCCGAATAACCTATGACAGGAACTTCACAGTAAGTTCGCCTAGGAATTAATGTTTGATTAACATATAATTTATTTAGACTCGAACAAAATAACAAGTTGAGTACTGAAAAGTAAATGTTAAAAACACACAGGGAAATGAATTGTATTCATAATCCTGTCTATAAATGACTGAGTAAGAGTTACTTCCCTTACTATGTCTATTTTGTTTTCTGCCAGCTTACAAGCTTGCAAATTGCACATCTTCAAAGTTGCAGATTCTGATGCGCTACAGTCTGTGTGCATTCTGAACAGCATTACACTAAGACATAATCGTACAGTCTACGTGCATTCTGAATAGCATTACACTCAGACATAATCATACAGTCTACGTACATTCTGAATAGCATTACACTCAGACATAATCGTACAGTCTACGTGCATTCTGAATAGCATTACACTCAGACATAATCGTACAGTCTACGTGCATTCCGAATAGCATTACACTCAGACATAATCGTACAGTCTACGTGGATTCTGAACAGCATTACACTCAGACATAATCGTTGTTCTAAGATTTGAATAAGTGGTGGCCGAGTGGTTTAAAGCGCGCGCCTTTACCGATCACTGCCATCTCACCTGTGTCCGCATGGGTTCGAGTCTCAGACTCGGCCATTGTGGGTAAGTGAGAAAGCTGCCAGTAGCTTCCCTTTGGGCGGTGGTTCTTACCGGTGTTTTCCCGGGTTTTTCCTACTACATATTATACTGGTCGTCATGTATAGCACATGTTGCGCTGAGAAACGGCGTTAAACCCAAATCAACAAATTTGACGCTACGCTTGCTACTCAACTAAGAGTTTGTGAGCTGTCCGACACTAAGGATTACAATGTTAAGTATGCTAAATGTTTACTATAGTTCTCATTTTATAAACGAGTATCTGTTAGGTTTAAGGTAACTAAAGTGAATGCAAAGGATCAACTAATGCCGAAATCGACATCCCATAAAATATCCCAGATCTTTTGTGCACTGTATATCTTCGGATCTGCCCAGGGGAAGAAAAAAACCATTTTATGTATGAGACTTTCACTTCACTCGACAATTCGAAATCACATATTTCAGGAGCAAGTCATAAAAATATATTTAAATATTTGTAATTTAATAATGTGCTCTCAGTAACTGTTAATACAATTTGCAACGTTTTAACTGGAGAAGAAATATAGACAAAGCCTGAAATTTCAGATGTCAGAATCATAGCTTATACTGATTTAAGAATTCAAGACACCAGAAGTAACTTCTCAAGAGAACTAGTGCTACCGTAAATTACTTCATAAGACTCAGTTGTTTGCACTTTTGGTCATGTAGATTTGCTTTTTTTCAAGAGAAATTAAGTCGAAAAAGAATTTCAATTTCTGTATTAAAAAAAAAAAAAGAATATTGCGTTTGTAGACTTGAAACTAGGAACTACATTTTTATGAAAATGATGAGATAGATGATGAAGAAGATGACGAGGAGGATAACAAAGACGACGACAACAAAAAGCACTGCCTATTGCATCAGTAAGAAACAAAAATTCAGAACTGACATGGACCAAGTTTATTTTTTTCACACGGGAAAACGAAGATTTATGACAGGCCTTACAAATCACGACAAGTAGTTTATGTTTCTTTATTCTCTTTGTATAAACAAATGCACTTTCCAAATGTTCGGTCAGAATATGTAGGTTTAATGACGGTTCTTTAGACTGTTCATCTTAATTACCATCACAATGTACAGTCACTCTATGTATTGTACCTTCCACTAAAATCCATCGCATAACAAAACAAAAACGAACACAAAAAAAAAAAAACAATTGCGAGCCACCACAATCATCAAAGATAACATTGAAATGCTAAATTGAATTTATTGATTGTACAAGACAGACTAAAGATTACTTCTAATGCATGTCGCTTAGAGCATTGCAACGGCGTTGAAGCGGGGTTTCTCTAATTTCAGTTCAATCACAGTTGAAAACACTGAATAAGCCACAGCTGCAGTCAACTGAACAATGGACGGGTTTTCATTTTGGAGCAAATTTAAATGATCAATGAACAGATGGCAAACATTTCAATTTCTTTCACACTAAGAACATGTACTTAATTTTTTAACCTATGTATGTATTTTTTTAATTAAAAAATCACTTTTCTTTGTTGTGGGGACACCGGTTGACCGAGTAGTCTAAAGTCTTTGCCTTTACAGATCAATGCTTTGTCACCTCTGTCTGCTTGCGTTCGAGTCTCAGGCTTGGCCAATGTGTGTATGTGAGAAAGCTTGCCAGTAGTTTCCGGTGGGTCGATGGTTCTTCTCGGGGTTTTCCCTGGTTCTTCCTCCACCAGTTATACTGGCTGTCATGTATAGCCTATCTTGTGCCGAAAATTGTCATTATTCCCACAACACCAACAACTTTATTGTTAAAGGCACGAAAAGAATCATCAAATTTCCTACCAGCAAAATTATCGTTTTGCACCTCTCTAGTTCTGTGATAAATTACATACCCTGCCAAATGCAAAGATATTCAGTCGCCAAAATGTTCCACAATCTGTCCTGTCATGAGTGATGGCAGGTAAAAAGGAGAATTCTGGACCATAGAGAAATTCAAAACATAATAATCTTTCTTCTCTCGGTAAATTATAATTCAGTGGCCTCTCTATTCGCACAGCTTAATTTTATTATCGTTCTGTTTGACATTATTTTACACTAATAAGTGCAGACAATTAGATATAGGATTTACGGGTACATTAATATTGCATAGCTTGCATTTTTAATAAGCAAGGTTGCGTGGCGTCAACGTGAATTATAGAAATACATATTTGAAAGGCCTTTGATTTAAAACTCATCTGCGGCGGAACAGCAAGGTAGTGATGTTTTCGAATTTATTGGACTCTAGAGGCATACTCATGATTTCTGCGCATAAAACAGCGGCAAGTATGTACACAATACACAATGGCTGCTTCTGGATTAGTAGTACGTTTGGCGAATATTCATGATTTTGCTTAAAACACTATGGTGTAATGTACACAATGAACAACGACGTATAGTATTACATGTACTACCTTTAAAAAATAACACTTTAAATAATGGCACAAAGTTATATGCTGATAAATTCGTCGATTTTCATCAGAATTTGGAAAAATATTTAACGAATGCAACATATAAGTAACACTTTCTGTATAGAAATAATGAGAATATACAGTCGAAACTTTGGATGGAATAAAAGTGTTGTGAAAGATGATAGTACTGAAGAATAACATTATATATAATAAAGCCATTAATGTGTTCAGATTAAACATATAAAATGATATACTCCAATGTTTCAGAAAAGATGCAGATTTACATATTGCTTTCAACAATATAATAAGCAGTCTCAACCCAGATTACATAGGTAAGGAAGCAATACAGTATACCGAATGAATACATTATATTTTGAGTTTGGCAAATACACAAATTTATAGTCCACTAAAATTGCAGTACATTCTAAAAATCTCGTTAACTTTACAATATGAATCTGCAAGGCTTCAACAAAAAAAAGGTACGGAATATATATTCAAAACTTAAAACAACACAGGCGACTTAATGTATAAAGCAAAGCTAACGCGGTAGAATTGATGATAACATGTCAAAAAAAAGTGACAAAAATAAAAAAATCATGCATGCATTTGCAAGGATACAAAAATGTTGCAAATTCGTTTAAAAAAACACGCTTATTTAAGATGGTCTTCTTGCTAGTTTGCCGATAACAAATAACGTGTGCCAGTCTCATAGAGGATCAGCAAGGGATACAAATGCAACAAGGGATACAAATGTATTTTTACAGGGATTATATTTTTTCGAAATACGTTTGGGATGAAATTTAGAAAATAAACAAGGGAAAACATATGCATGGTGCTTTTAGACAAGCCAAAACAATAAAGTTTAATGAAGGACAAATGCCTTACAGAAATGTTAAGGCTCTTAAGGAAAGGGTTTTAATTTACACTTTGCAACTTATTCATACAAAAGCATCCGAAGTGGAAATGTTGAACCCTTCAGACTGTTGGAATAGGGAAGCATTTCACGCAGAACGAAACCAGAACGTTTACCAAATTTCATTGAAGGATATGGTAATATTCCTTACATATCGACATACTTGACTCCGGTTGAAACAATCAGGAAAAACAGATAAATGTATAAATCCAACTACTCGGCTAATTAACAAATAATATCTTTGGAACGCGTAAATTTAAGGTCGCTAAACCAAGCAGAATTTCAAAATCTCCAACAGACACTGAAGAAAGTTGCCTTTCTAACTCACTCCCTAAAAATACTTAAAATCGGGTAGATTGCAAGTGCAAATAAGAAACATTGACAGAAGAAATGGAAAAACTTAATGCAGAATATCAGAGATGTAAACATTGTGCAGAATCAACAAACTAATATTCAAGTGACGACTGATGAACTTTTTTGAGAGATGGATATCAACTAGAATTACATGGGAACAGTTAATGAGGTTCAATCTATTTACATAAGAAAAGTAAATTTCAAAGCATTATTCATAGTTAAACAATAAACCTTATATTACAATAACTAACAAGTATATGACCTTACCCGTGTCTAGCAACTGAATTTAACGTCACAGTTCCCTCAGTCACCGTATAGTATGTAAACAGATATTTAAAAAATAAACTCTAACGGAACTCTTTTCTAAACAAGCCATTAAATCTTTCTGTTAATCACACTTTAAAATTCCACAGCGAAGATTCTCTATACTGATAAAAGGCACAATGTAGCATGATATTTTGGCTAAACTGAAAAGCGTAGATGGCAAGAACTCATGTGGTTTTCTACTGACATTTAGCAGGGTTACTTAAATCTGCTTACAGGTTTCACATTTACT
This sequence comes from Sinohyriopsis cumingii, assembly GCA_028554795.2. Classification (NCBI taxonomy): domain Eukaryota; kingdom Metazoa; phylum Mollusca; class Bivalvia; order Unionida; family Unionidae; genus Sinohyriopsis; species Sinohyriopsis cumingii. The sequence continues at coordinate 105,839,329 of CM068825.1, forward strand.
TCAAAATAAAACATGCACAATGATTTTAATCATAATGTGATATTATACATTTATACACACACACACACACACACACACACACACACACACACACATATATATATATATATATATATATATATATATATATATATATATATATATATATATATATATATATATATATATATATATATCTATATATATATCTATATATCTATATCTATATATATCTATATATCTATATCTATATATATCTATATATATGTATACGTATATATATCTATATATATGTATACGTATATATATCTATATATATATATATGCATGTATATCTATATATATGTATATGCATGTATATATATGTATATCTATATATATATGTTGAACTCGGCGATACACGTATGACGTCCTGGTCATCCATTGCATACCACTCCGTCTCCGGCCGTCTCGACTTTGTCATGCTGCTGGTTTTGGGCGAAAGAGTGAAGTTGCGCAACTCTTCCTCACTAAAAACAAAGTCACCGTACAAGTCACTCTTGTCTTATATCCATCCCATTTCCTACCCTGCTAAAGTCCTGTCGCGAGACGCAAGCGACGAAGCGCAGGTGTGGGTACACTGGTAACCGTAGCTGTAACAAGATAACGGGTGGGATTTCGGATTTACAACAGAACACTTTTGATGGTGACACAAAGACAATGTTTAATGATAAATGACTTGAATGAGAAAATAATTATGATTGATTCGTGAGTATATAAAATCCTAATATTGGATCAGTTAATCAACTGGTTGACTAGGTCTTTCTTCTTAATCTTTCTGCAAACTGGACCTACTTTCCATGTCAATGAGTCCAATTTCTTTGAGATCGTCTTCTGACAAACATTGCACAAACGACAAAATCGTGCCAAGTCACTGGTAACCTTGGGCCAATAACATTCACGTCATACCTTAACCGTTATTTTATTCATATCTAAATGACCCGCCATACTCCACTCGTGCGCGACCTTGAGTACATTCGACCTGAATTTCTGGAGAACCACTAGTTGCAAATAATTCCTACTGAGCGTAGAGTATTCCCTTTACATTAAACTTTTTCGAAGTAGAAATTTAGAGGAACCCCCGTTCTTACACTTTCTAACGGTACCCGATAATGCTTTCTCCGCGGTTGCATGTAAAGACTCGTCACGTCCTTGCTCATTCAGAAATTCTTCGCGGGAGATATCAGTAATGGCTTCCGGTACTTTTAATTTACGCAGAGGTTTGCTATCTTCTTTAACCAGAGCTCAGGTTTGCACTGCTTCGAAGATCGCGAATCGGAAGTCGGACATGGTTGGGAGTCTAGATCTTACCAGAAACCGGAGTGACAATTCTTGTTTCTACAAGGAACTGTAGACTTCAACACTACATATTGCACCATACGTCATCGTCTTCCATCTTGGATTCTTCGTCGGGATTCGAACTTGAAATCAGTAGAACATTTTGTCATTAGGACTACTAAAACTTTATTCTTGGATTATTTTTGGATTTGATTCTTAAAACCGTAAGTTCATATTCTTTTCATTTGTACAGAAATTTTCCAGGGGAAAAAATTATATTTTTCAAAACTTGTTGTTTTCATCTTTCTTGTGCTACTGTTTATTCGAGCCTAAACACGTGATATAAGATTATGACTTCCTTTATTAACCCTACCAGGTTTTTCAGGTTATCTGGTTTTGTGGTCCTTGACCTCATTCCCACCTTTGATCTCTCGCTAGAAAACGTTCTGTGAAACTCCCCGAGCTTCAGCGAATAAATCCGCATGTGTGTCCAGTTCACATATATTCGTGAAGGACTTTTTCCTCAAGCACAAATATAACTCCTTGCCACAAGTTGTTAAGAGTTGGTCCCGAAGCAAGAAATCGATAAGCCCCTCAAATGTCTCAAGAACAAATATAACTCCTTGCCACAAGTTGTCAATAGCTGGTCCCGAATCAACAAATCGATAAGACCCTAAATTGTCTTAACGACTTTACCAATATTCCACCCATCGCTGCAAGTAATTGCACACCCTACTGACGAACCGGGTGAATGTCTCACCTCCCTCAGGTTTGCTATACTTAAACTTCTTGCGAAACTCTCGCTCGGTTAGCTCGTATTTCTTCAGAAGTGCGTCTTTTAACGCGAGATAAATCAGGGAATCGTCCGCGGGTAAACTCAAATACACGTCTAAGGCTTTACCTTTCAACAACGCGCTAAGATGAAGCGACCAATCGTCTTTTTCTATTTTTGTACAGTGTCGTACCTTTCGAAAATACATCTAACACCGTGTACTATGCATGACACGGGCATATACGATAAAACGTAATGACATTATATACGGTAAGCTATACAGATTACATTATCGGCACAATAATTATAAAACAATGAACAAGTTCAGAAGTGAACCCAACAGTGCCCGACAAGAATCCTACGGTACTAAACCTTTCTTAAAAATGCAATTTAATATGTTGCTACTATAAATCTCTTGCTAAGTCACAAACAAGAATAGAAAATATTTGCATGATACTACGTAAGCCGAAGCTACATAGAAAATATATTTAAAAAAATAAAACGTGGTTGTACAATAGTTATAACTTATACACAAAAAATTAATAAATAACTCACATACCTCTACAGCTGAATATGGGCAAGTCCTTAAAGTAGACCGCTCACTGACAAGACGTTCCATTATGTAAAGGTTCTGTCCTACGGTAAGGTATTTATACACAGACGATGCCGAATACATTGTCTGTGCGTTGGAACTATTCGGTTCTTCCCATCGAAAGCATTTCGCACGTAACGCATAGGATGAAACGAACTCACTATTTCAAAATCATTGTATAATATACATAAATCACCATAGGGTATCGTTGTACACAATAAAAAACGAAACCCGACTACATATATTTAATAAATAAAAGGGTTTATACAAGTCCGTGACAGTAGCCGTAAACCTGCATGCAGGCGGCTCAGGCCATTAGGGTCGTCACCACTGACACGGAGCAGCAGTGTCCGGCAGCTCCTTGAGCGACTGAGCAGCCCTCTTCAGGAATACACTGCTCATCTCACTGACATGAGGAAGGGACTACAAAAGGTGCCCTAAACATTGCCTGCTCTAAACTTCCATAGCCAGCTTACCGCGGCTGGCAGGGACCCTGCTCCAAAGGTCGAAATATAAAGAAGAAAATGAGGATTTTTTCTCTTACACTTGGCTCATGGAATGAGCGCACCTTACGGGACAGAGACCTCAGAGGAGAACCGCCCTAATAGGAAAGGAACTCGCCAGATACAACGTGGAAATTGCTGCCTTGAGCGAGACCCGGCTTGCAGGAGAAGGCGAACTCTGTGAAAGGGGCTCCGTATACACTTTTTTTTGGAGCGGCCGAGGAAATGAAGAGCCCCGTTAGGCTGGTGCCGGCTTTGCAGTGAAGACAGTACTGATTAACATATTGGCTGGACCTCCCAAGGGAGTAATCGACAGATTCATGACCATGAAACTCCCCTTCTTGTCTAGAAGAAAGCACCTTACCATCATTAGTTGATACGTTCTAACCATGACCAACCCAGATTGAAGTGAAGGTCAAGCTCTATGGCGATCTTAACTCTGTCATTGCTGACTGATATTCCAATGGCAGATAAGCTTGTCATTCTTGACGACTTCAATGCAAGAGTAGGCTGTGATCACGTTGCCTGGAATGGAGTGCTAGGAAAGCACGGAGTGGGTCACCGTGAAAGCAACGGTCTCCATTTGCTCCAGACTTGCGCCGAGCAATAAATGCTGATCACCAATAAAGTCTTCCGGCTCTCTACCCGTAAGTGGACGTCATGGATACACCCTCGCTCTAAGCACTGGCATCTCATCGACTACGTCACTGTTAGGAAGAGGGACAGGAAGGATGTGCGTGTGACCAAGTCCTTGTTCGGCACTGACTGCTGAACAGACCACCGCATCATCATCACCTAGCTTAGCAACCTCATTCAGCCCAAAAGACTTCCGCAGGGAAAGTAGGCTCCTAAACGACTAAACATCACCATGCTAAAATGCACCAGTACCAGAGAGTCTCTCGTGGATGCCCTGGAAGAACGTCTGAAATTACCCCACTGGACAATCAGAATGTGGAGGCCGACTGGAAGGCATTCCGAGAGTTTGTCTACAGAACGGCTTCGGAAATCCTAGGACCATCAACTAGAAAGCACCAAGACTGGTCTGATGAGAACTGCGACGAGATCAAGCAGTTGCTGAATGAGAAACACCGCCTTCATCAAACCTACCTCAGCAACCCCAAGTCCACCTCCACGAAAGATGCGTACAACAATCCAAGCTGAAGTCTACGAGGAAGGGAACAGATCCCTGATAGAAAGGCTCCATCAACTGTTGTAACTGATGTGGCAGCAAGAGACGATCGCCCAGAAATTCAGAGACACTTCCATAATCCACGTGTATAAACGTAAAGGGAACCGCCAGGCCTGCGACAACCACAGGGGTATATCCTTGCTCTCAATCGCAGGAAAGATAATCGCCAGAATCCTACTGAACCTCCTCACTACGCACCTTGACCAGGGACTCTTGCCAGAAAGCTAGTGTGGATTCCGGAAAGAACGTGAGATCACTGACATGGTGTTTGCTACGTGGCAGCCACAAGAGAAATGTCAAAAGCAAAACGCTGACCTTTTCTCCATCTACGTTGACTTGACAAAGGCCGTTGATGCTGTCAGCATAGAAGGCTTGTGGAAGGTAATGGCCAAGTACGGATGCCAGGGAAACTTTATATCCATGGTGCAGCATTGACACGACGGCATACAACATAAGTCCATGGCAATGGAGAGACATCTGAGCCATTCCCAGTAACAGTGGCGTCAAGCAGGGTTGTGTTCTGGCACCAACAATTTTCAGTCTATTGTTCTCCACCATGCTGACTAATACTTTTAGAAACGGAGATGCTGGAGTCGGCATCAGATACAGTACAGATGGAAAACTGTTCAACCCCGTAAGACTTCAAGCGAAAACCAAGGTTATGGCAGACACCATAAGGGAGTTCTTATTTGCTGGTGACTACACCCGCAACGCTAGCTCAGAAGCCGACTTGCAACGCAGCGTCGACAAGTTCTCCAGCTCCTGCACAAGCTTTAGTCTCACCATCAGTACCATGACGACTGAAGTCCTGCATCAACCAGCTCCTGGAAAGCCCAACATCACCTTCAACAACCAAAAACTCAACGTAGTGAACGACTTCACCTACCTTGGCAGCACACTGTCACAGAGCGTCACTATTGACGACGAGGCGAACCTCCAAATTGCCAGAACCAGCGCAATTTTCGGCAGATTGTATGTCAACATCTGGAATAGAAGAGGCATCATCATCCAGACCAAACTAAAGGTCTACAGCGCAGTTGTGCTCCCTACACTACTTTACACATGCGAAACGTGGACGGTGTACTAACGCCACGCCATGAAGCTGAACCACTTTCACACCACAAGTCTCAGGAAAATCCTCAACATCAAGTGGCAGGACAAGGTTCCAGACACTGAGGTACTCACCCAAGCAGATCTCCCAAGCATCCACAACATCCTGACGCAGTCCCAGCTACGCTGGGCAGGACATGTTGAACGCATGTCAGACCACCGGCTACCTAAGTGACTCTTCTTTGGCGAGCTACAGCAAGGACAACGAACCCACCGAAGTCAGAAGAAACGCTTCAAAGACAATCTGAAAGCTGCATTGAAAGCGTTCAACATAAACCCTGATTCATGGGAGCAAACAGTAAGCGCACTGACGTTCCTCCGTGCACAAAACCTCCATTTTGTGTGAATCTAGCAGGACATCAGCTGTAGAGCTGAAGAGGCAAGCCAGACAAGCGCGTGCCATCAACCCACCTGGATATGTCCACTCATCCCTTGTCCCTTATGCAAACGAACATTCCGTGCAAGGATTGGCCTCATCAGCCACCTGCGCACGCACAGAACCGAACCAGCCCCGAACAACACACACACACACACACACAGATATATATATATATATATATATATATATATATATATATATATATATATATATATATATATATATATACACACACACACAAAGCAATTTAATTTTATCTTAATAATGTTAACATTCATCACATCGTAATGACTTTACATCAAAGAAGCTTTATAAAAAAAAATTAAAAAAAAACATTTGTAACGCTAAGCATTACTGAAAATCATAAAGATTTGTTAGAGTGTGAAGAAATAGAAATAATCAGGGTTAAATTAATCGTAATTGGAATGTTACTTCACCAAACGAATATTTTAACGAGAATACTTCTACAGATGAACATACTGACTCGACACACTAATTTCTGCGATATGGTATTGTATTAACACCTAAAGGTATTACAAAGTCAAGGAGTTATGTAATTTGTCTTATGAGCACATGTGGGAAACACAACATCTATTACAGTTTATTACATTGTTTAAGACACTGTTATCAAGTTATTTTGGAATTAATACTAGCTAACAAAATTACAAACCAGACGAACACTTTATGACGAGATTTTAAAACTTTATGTGCGCCTCAAATCTGGGTAATACTGTTTGTAGTGACTACGTCTTTGTTTTACTGACATGGCTATGAGAATGGTTATTATCACTGGATTCAACAATAAAATTTAAAAATTCAAAGATTCCTTCAAACTGTAATTAAACTATGCATTAACATCGACATAGTACCAAAAAGTGGTATTCAAAACGCTGATAAACAATCTTAAATGGTGCGGCAATAAATTTTGTTGATAGAAAGAAGACGAGCTGAATAAAAGCTGTGTAAAGAAAGAAGGATTATGATGCGAGCACGTCCCATCGTCAGAGCTCCTAATGCGATCAGATAGATACTCGGATATTCAGGTGACACACGACAAATAAACGAACTATCATTTATCTTGATGCCTGTTGTTGATGGAGCTGATGTAATTTAGTGTGTGTGATTAGGATATTTAACTTAGCTTTAAAAATTTTGTAGTCATGTCGATACGATGTCTGCAGTGTGGCAGTTTATGGTTATGTCAAGCACTGGAGCATCATGCCGCAGACATGTAGACTGATGCCCCACCCAGTCACATGATGCTGACGCCAGGACGACAAGAGCTAGCACTAACCTCTTAATGCTGGGCGCCAAGCGAGGAAGTTGCTAGTACCATTTTTTAAGTCCTTGGTATGACTCGGCCGGGGTTCGAACCCGCGACCTCCCGCATCCGAAGCGAACGCTCTAACCCCTTAAGCCACCGAAGCGGTGCTGCAGTTTAGTTATTGAAGTAAATTCTGGACCTCTAATAATAGTCATGTTGTTTGTACCTGCAACTAAAAATGTCAATTACAAACTCGCTGATTCCAGATCACGTAAAAGAACATGCTGCCATTAATTAATCTTTTAGCACTGCCATTACTGGCAGGTAATGCTACTTTTGTTTGGCTAGCTCAAACAAATAACTGCGAATACCTGGTGTGCCATTTTCAACTGTTTAAATAAACGAATCACATTTACCTGCTGATTGGGCATCAACGCCTTTTGTTCCTCCTCCATCAGCTACCAAACCATTTTCAAAATTTGCTGCAGAGAGTAATAGTAGATACCAACATTCCCATTGCAGCACAGTTTCACAGCCATCCAATTCTAATTTTCTCTCACTCATGAGTTAATGTTTTCCAATAATTTCTCAAACTTTCAAACTGAGTTAGATGCCCACATTACTTGTTGTTACTTTCTCTCCAACTGACTTTTGTTATACGCCCCATTACTCATTAATTCATTTAAACAGATCTACTCTACATATATTATTATTATTATTATTATTATTATTATTATTATTATTATTATTATTATTATTATTATTGTTGTTGTTGTTGTTGTTGTTGTTATTATTATTATTATTATTATTATTATTATTATTATTATTATTATTATTATTATTATCACCACGTTAGTACATAAATCCTTGTACGACAAGAAAAATATCGTTGAATTACAAGGACTGGAACGTTACTCGTCCTTTAATACATGCAGCGTATAAATGAATATACATTTAGCTGCCCGATTATATAAATGATCTGCTTGAAACAAACTATCGTCTCTGTGGTAGCACGGCATTGTACGACATAGTTCTGACTCTGTAAAATTTTGAATACATTTTGAAACATCCAATATAAAAAACAATTTTGTCACATAAGACGGATAGCGAGATAAGAATTTAATTTTTCACTTACCTCTACAGTTTACGATTGCTTCCGTAAATGTTGTTGGTTAAATTGTTTTCAGCACACAGTGAATATGTGCTTTGGTTTGGCAGTACCCGCTCTACGATATTTTGCTTTATAAACGTTTAAGGAGGGGGTGGTAAATCGCACTCCCTCCCTTTTGCTTTGATAATGTTTATTCATTGTTTCTGTTTTTAAATCCAATATAACTAAAAGCCAATCAACAGGATTTTTTTTCAGGAGGCCATAGGTAAAGATTATGTGTGTATGTATTTCTAAACATACAATCAATACCCTGTTTGGCTGAGCAGAGCCCGATGTAAAGCATTGCGCCTTACAGGCGTTGTGTTGGTCGGGAAGCCCTCCGTGAAGTGGACAACTTCCTGACAAAACTCGTTGTATTGTGATAGAATAACGACATATTACTCTATAAGTACCCTGGTTGTGGTTAAAAATCAACAGCCAGAGAACTTTGCAATGCAGTCACTTTGCTCAGGCAGCATCGACTGCATCGAATTAAACATTCTGAAATAGCTGAAGACGAAAATAAACCACTCTTGGGCAACTCCTTACAGGTTAAAGAAACATAGGCACATTTACGTTCATATATTGTGCATAAACATCAAGTATATACATTTCTGTGACGCTCTCTACATCTTATTTTAAAAACAATTTCACAGTAATCCGGGATATAAGGAAACCGTTAAAACAAACGAAAATGATATGTCTGACTTTTATATTATCCCTGTAGTTGAATATTCTTGATTGCGTGGTAGTGTCAGGTGTTGGTGAATTTGACGCATTTTAAATAAATTTGCTTCTTTAAGAAGTGACATTTGTCCCTGTCACTAGTCCATCCATGTGACAACTGGACAAAGAAAAAGGTGCGTGTGTGTGATTAGGATTTTTAACGTAGCTTTAATAATTTTTGTTTCAGTTATATCACTATGATATCCGCAGTGTGGCAGTGTCTAGTGAAGTCTAGCACCGAGGAATCTGGACAAAATAACGGCAACTTTTGTACACAAGTTCTGCATTGCATTTCTGTTTCAAAAACAAGCTAAAGACAAATAAAAATCAAGTATATAAGAGCGCATCCTAAAAAGGCAACTAGCCCTATACAAAGCCACGTCATCATAAACCTAACTGTGTTTAAGGACATTGAGTCCTGTAGTGAAGAACGTATTTTTTCGTTATCTATAAACAACGGTATTGGTGATGTTGGTTTCGATACCGTTCTAGTAATTTGTCAACCTCTCTAACTCTGTTGAATCATATTCATCTCGAATTAATTTGTCAGGAGCTAATCGATAGTCATAAAACTAGTCATGTAAATCTGAGTAAATATTTCTCTCACTTTAATTTGTTCATCAGTTCCCCATTTAAAGTTCTTCATCGGCATGTTTTGGGTCGTGACCCATTCATAGAGCTCATTGTTAGCTACGTATATACCAAATGAAAAGGAGATTGTATACTCAGTAGCAGTCTTTTATTGTCTGCCTTTCTGCAAATAGTTCATATATATATATATATATATATATATATATATATATATATATATATATATATATATATATATATATATATATATATATATATATATATATATATATATATATATGTAAGTCGATTCCAACTGCAGACTGCACACACACAGATCTACCGCCGCATAATGCACAGCCAGATTTGGGTCTGTGCAATTTGCAAGGAGTAATTAGCAGAACTAACGGCAAATCAGGATCTTTGTTGTTTGCAGTTTGATTCGACTTATAAGCAAATATATACGGTATTAATTATTTGCTTTTTGTGCCTCTGTGTTGCAGAATGCTAGCTCCACCTCTTATTCCAAACTTAATCATCAAGAACTGTTCAAAGTTCTAGTATTGTACCTGAGTACTTTAATCCTGCATCATGTGCTAATCGGGAAGGACTGTAATAAAGACGAGGGTCGATTTGTACCGTATATAATAGCGTATCCTCATGCAATATACTATGTTAAGTGTTGTGTCAATTTTCGCTTTTTCATGTGTACAATGATATTTTTAAAATCACAATAAATGGCGTTCGGAACTTCTGTTGGTATTGATAAATTATTTTAATTTCACAACTTAGCTCTCTCTCTCTCCAAAGATTATATCTATTGAGTTATCTACATTGTATCATTGTATTTGTGTTCTCTTAATTTTCCGTCGTACCTAAAATATTCAAGCATTTGAATATATATATATATATATATATATATATATATATATATATATATATATATATATATATATATATATATATATATATATATATATATGGAGTTTGTTTTCTACTATTCTGGTTGTTGTGTCCAGGAAGACGAGGTTTGAGCTGGAGATTTCTGTCGTGAAATGTATTGAGGGATGGAAGTTGTTTGCCTTTGATATGAAATCATCCAGACTTTCTCTTCCATGTTGCCACTTCATTTCTATAACATCGATAAAGCGTACCCACTGGTATGGTGTAAGTTCAACCGATGCTAAAAGTTGACCCTCCAGTCATAACAATAATTGCATACGAAGGGGCCATTTTTGTACCCATTGCTGTCCCATTAATTTGGAGGTAGTTTTCTTTATTAAATTCAAAGTTATTAAATTTTTGGGCAAGCTGCAGTAGTTGGACTAGGAAGTGTGTGGGTGGATTGTCTACAGTTCTAGTTTCCCATGATTCTCTACACGCCTGTATCCCTTCGTTGTGTGGTATGTTAGTATATAAAGATGTGACGTTTAAGGAAACAAGCAATGTAGCTGGCAGTAATGGTTCCCTTGCTTTGCTTTTTATGAGGTAATCTGTCATGTCCTGAAGATACGATGGTAATTTGTGAATATGTGGTCTCATAAAATGATCCAAATATTTTGATATCCTTTCTGTGGGATGCCCGTTACCGGAGAGTATAGGTCTGCCAGGGTTTCGTTGTTTGTGGATTTCAGTTAGAAGATAAAATCTACCTGCCCTTGGGTTTTCTGGACTTAATTAGTTTCTCGTTTGCTGGTCTATGTGCCCGATTTGGTACGCCTCGACAATAATATTAGTGATGGTTTTTGCATATTCCAGTTTGGATCATGGTCTAGTTTTTGATAGAACCTACCGTCACTTAGTTGTCTACTTTCTTCACTGATGTAGTCTTCCCTATTCGTAACAACTACAGCGGAACCCTTATCTGCAGGCTTATTAGAGTACCTGGTTGATGTGTCTGGAAGTGTCGTTTTCAGCTGAGTTGATAAAGGCTTCTAGACTCGGAATCGAACTTTTTTAGGGGTCCAAATTCCTTTTCTTTCTGAATATGGGTTGGTCGCAGCTTATATTTTCTTCTGATTTATTTATTGGCTGCAAGGCAATACGGGCATATATATATATATATATATATATATATATATATATATATATATATATATATATATATATATATATATATATATATATATATATATATATATATATATATATATATATTCATTCCTTTTCGTAACGTCTTTAATCTCCTATGACACCCAAATCGAAAAAAAAAATATTCATCCATAATGATACGTCTTGATAGGACAACTCCGGTGGCCTAAGTTGTTAGAGCGTCCGCCTCGGATGCGGGTGGTCGCGGGTTCGAACCCCGGCCACCTCAGTCTGCGATTTGTGAATTACATGATAGGAGGCTATATCTTCATAGTAGTAAGAGAGGGAGCTAAAGTTAAAAAGGTTCGAAATTTATCGATGTATTTATTTATTTATTTATTTGTAGGCGAAAGAAAGCTTGTACTATTGAAATTTCACTATATGCCAGAACACTCTCTCTCTCTCTCTCTCTCTCTCTCTCTCTCTCTCTCTCTCTCTCTCTCTCTCTCTCTCGTGCGACGAAGAACAATCATCAAAGCATTGCACATCTCCATATTCATCTCTTTATGTTGTTTATGTTTGTTATGAGTGTGAAAAACAATGCTTTAAAACCTCCACATTTTTAAGTTTGTCTAGCCTACATGAAGGGGTTGGGGTGTCTCATATCGCTATAAGTGTGACTTTATTCCAAAGTTAATATTTAACGAGCATGACTACTACTCTTTCTCGTGTTACGTCATATTTGAAGGTACCAAAGCGATGACAGATAAATCTAGGCTGTTTTGACCTTGGTAAGCTGCCAATACTACGACTATTGACGAATCGACAGAACTGATGTAACCACGCCTACGCATAAAAATAACATGCTCTACCACTTATTTGAAAACGCATTTCAGCTGATTTGTTGTTGTTGAGTTTAATTATAGTAGCGTTCGCACAATTGTGCATGTGCCAGTTTTTTCTGACTGCACCGCAGCCTGCTAGTTGTTCCTGGGGAAGGGGATGGTGCCACCTCCCCCAGGCTTTTATGGATTCAAGGAACCCTGATAGTTTGGCCTCAATCTGTGGATCCATAAAGGTCCCTACAGTTGAATGGTTGGCTGTCATTAGTGGGAAGGAGAGCTCGGGAACGGTCCTGCTTGCTTTACATCGCTGGTTTCTTGTTGCATTTGCCTGGTGTTTTTTTTTTTTTTTTTTTCTTCTTCAAAATGTTCTAAAAAGGAGGGGGGATGTTCTATGCTGTTTATAGAGGTTCTTAGTAAATATCATGTATGAAGAGAGATTTTCAAGGTTATTATGGGATTAGGGTGTGTTTCCTACGTTATGTTATTTATAAGTTTTTAGATATTACCTCTTTAAGTTATTTATTAATTGATGTTTTTAGAGATTGAATGTTATTTATACTTTATTTAGCAAGAGACCGGAGTCCTAGCCGATTACAAGGTTCGTTAAGGACATCTAGGACCGGAATCCTAACTGATTACTCGGTTCGTTAAGGACATCTAGGATATCCGATTTTGCGGTTTCCTTAGTTTTTTATAGGTGCTTCGTAAGTGAATTATTTATTAATACTTTTCTAAAATTGAATGATATGTTATGGTTTTTTATGTGGTGGCTTCCAAATTTATTTAGCTAGTTACTGGGTCTTTTGGTTTTGTGGGGATAGTAATTATATTTTGTTCCTAAGTCCTGCTGAGTCTATGAATTGATTTATATTTTTATATGCTGATTGTTTTTTTTTATTAGAGTCCATAAGTAACTCTGGGTATGTGTGTGGTGATCCAATCTCTTTTTGGTTTTTGATAAATATTTTCCGAGCGGGTTGATATTTTCGGCATATACTGAATACGTGGTGTAGATCTTCGGTGGTGTGGCAGTTAAAGCAGTTAATGGTTGCTGGTTTGGGTCCTATAAACCTTCCAAAACTGCTTGCTAGTTTAGTTTCTCCATTTATTATCCTGTTTATGGTTTTCTGTTCTAAATAGGTATCCTTAGGTAGCTGTATGTTCCTATCTACGTTTTTTTGGGTTTCATGGTGCTTTTCACCTTTTGTGGAGGAGTTCCAAAAATCTTGCCATGTTTGGTCTATATATGTTTGTGCGAAGCTTATTGCTTCTGTAGAGCTATAGTTAAGCTTGATAGAGTTTTGATCTCCTAGTTTGGTTTTTGCAACTTTGTCTGCTGTTTCGTTGCCAGAGATTCCAATGTGCGACGGTATCCACATAAGCTCGACTAATTGATGTGCTGTGGTGATATCGTCGATTAATTGGCATGCTCTGTCGAGGAATTGTTCCCTAGAGTGTGTATTGCGATTTTGGATCGATTTGATAACGCTTAGGGAATCGCTTATAATGACTGCTTTAGGTATTTGGTTGTCTTTGATCCATTGTAGTGATTCAAGTATAGCCCATAATTCAGTGGTGTAAATGGAGCAATAGTCAGATAATCTGGATCCCGTTTGTATATTGAATTCAGGGATGACTATTGCTGCTGCTGTTCTTGATGGGTTGTTTGTTTTTGATCCATCGGTATATATTTTAACATAGTCCGGGTATTTTTGGTTGATTTCGTTTACCAGTACAGGTTTTAGTAAGTTTTCTTGTCCTTCTTTATTGCCTAATTTGGTAGCTTCAGTGTTAATCCTTGGTGGTTTTTTGTAACCATGGTGATTTGTTCTGGTCTGTATTGTTTGTTACCTGTTTTTTTAGTAGAGGTATCTTTTCTCTTAGTTCAAGGATTACTTTGCCACTTGGTGTGATAGGTATGATTTTGGGTTTGAAGACAACTTTACACTTATTTATAGCTATTTTGGTGGGATGGTTGTCTGGGTGGGTATCTAATCGAATGGAGTATCGGAGGAGCCGTTCTTGCCTGCGTAATTTTAAGGGTAGTTCTCCTGTTAGTGTTTGTAGTTCTTCTAATGATGTAGAGGGGAGTGTTCCTGTGCATAATAGCAAGGCTTTTCTCTGGATAGTGTCAAGTTTTTGTAGTACAGGCTGCTTAGCCGAGTTATATGCTTGGCAACCGTAATCCAGTTTTGATCTAATTAGGCTTTTATATATCGTGAGGAGGGTTTCCTGGTTGGATCCCCAGTCAGTCCCTGTGATGTTCCTGAGTAAATGGAGATCTTTGTTACAATTCTGGGTGAGTTGTTCAATATGCTGTTTCCATGTGAGGTGGTTGTCAAAGAACATTCCTAGGAATTTTACTACTGTTACGTATTTGATTAATTGATTTTGTATATAGAAGTTTGGATAGACTAGGTTGTTATTTCGTTTGGGGGTGAATATGATTGCCACAGTTTTTCATGAGATATTTTGAAACCACATTTGTCCGCCCATCTCCCTATGGTGTCTAGGCTCTGCTGGATTTCTTTAACTACTGTGTTATTGGCAGGATTTCCATTCCTCCATATGCCACTATCATCTGCAAATTGTAACAAGTTTATTTTTGTGGCGGCTACATTGAGGTCAAGGTCGTTTACCATTAGGTTAAATAGTAACGGACTTATTACACTGCCTTGCGGTGTTCCATTTTCAAGTGAAAATTTTTCCGAATGGGTGTTGCCTATTCTTGTGGTAATTTTCCGGCCTGTGAGGAAATCGCCAATCCAGTTGAACAAGCGTCCAGTTATTCCAAATTGGTTTAATTTGGCCATTTCAGCTGATTGAAAATGTGATGTAAATAGGATGACAAATAACGAAATTACGATTTTATATACGCTATTTAGTGTAAACTGTGTTTGTGTCTAACCACATTTTAAAAAAAATGTCTGGATATAATTATAAACTGGTATTATCTAACACAGGGTTCACCAATAAAACGCTTATTTTGTATCTCTCGGCTTTATGGTCCAGTAGCTGGTGTCGTTTGGTCCAAAGAGTACAGGTCGCCTATTAACGATCGTTAGTACCTACCGATTTTAAAAACAAAATGCATCAATGATATTAAAAACATTGCACAAAACTTAAACATTTAATTCATTGATTTACCTGACTGTCACCAAAGGGGTCCCTAACTCTGTCGAACGCAAACGGAAGCCCCGGATGTTAAGATGCAGTCAGACTGCTCGCTATCCATATCTGGCTTTCTACAAGGACTTACTGCAGTAAAAACTGTGTCGTCTGCGTCCAATATATGCAATGCCTAATTATAACATTTGTAAAACGTATTGAACAAATAAATAGGATGAACTGTTGTATACATATGTTAAAAGTTATGCAAATCCAAATATTTACGGAATTACTGAGATTTTCAAAGAAGATAAACAACATTACATCTGCCGTTTCAAAACATGCACTGGCCAAAGCAAATATGGCGACCATGTTGCTAAAGAACCTCCCGGTTGATTCGAAATGCCAACAAGTTGACAGTGTTCGGGATCCCTTGGCGACAACCAGGTTGAAATTATAAATCAATGAATGAATGAATAAGCTTTTATATCCTTGATACCTTCTGTTTTCAAAATTGGTGGGGGTGGGTATACAAGCAAACTGGATGGTTTGAGAATACTGTACTTCTAAAGATTCCCCCGTCTCCAACAGATTTATTTTCTTTTAGGATTTCATGAGAAGCTGCCACAACACTATTCATTACAAATAAAACTGAATAATGCTTACGAATTTTGCCCTCATTCGAACATAAAAGCAAAAGTGTTATGGTCTAAAATTCTTATTGGTCAAGTTTTTCAAAATGGTGTTGACGTATAACGTAAAATTTTTTTTGGGTTTGCTTTTTAACAGAAACGATCCTTGATTTGACCTTGGAATTTGATACATCAGCCTCTGTGGTGGACATCATGGTCACATTGTATGTTTGATCAATGCTAAGATTTTAAAGGATCACTATTACATTTGAAAATAACTCATTTATTTGACCAGGCTAAAGTATATAATGGACCTACTTGCATTGACAGCGCACATAAGTATGCTCCCGTTGTTGAATTTAAATCGATGTGATACTATTAAACGCGTCGAATGACATAATTTTAATGTAACTACTAAGGTGTTCCGAATGTGGATTCTGAATCACGAGTAAGTTTAACAGTTATTACTGCTTTAACTCTCCAGAGTGGGCGAGGTTGCTATTACGCATACCCAAAAGTGTATTTGACATGTAGAAATTTTGTTTACACAACATGTTTGAATTTACAGAAGCTGATATACTAAAATTGAGTCCAATAATTAATTTATTAATTCGTTTCCTTTATCTTTAGGAAAATAACTTTTGCATATAGATTTAACTTGCCATCTTGGAACTACTTTGGCGTAGTGATATTTTTCAATAGAAAAGCACGGGTTCGTTTCCCACTGTTTCTTTTACTTAGTGTAATTGTTTCTTTCTAGTACAAACCTCAATAAACGATAATATTATGCAATCCTGCATGACATGTCATGTGCATATGGCAGGGAAATGATTATATTATGGAAACTGACTGATATGACATAATTGTATTGCGTTGTTTTATGTTTGCATTCACATAAGTTAAAGTGACAACATGAACCAAAGCTTTTTATTTAGCAAAACGAATGCATGGCAAGTTAATTAAACATCTTTCAAATTTCGACACATAAACAAAAAATATCTAGCAGAATCCAATGAAAAACGACTAATAAATACATGCAGCAAACAACGTGCAAGGGCTTTCGGAGAAAATGATCGAGATTTCTATGTGCAGGAAGTGTCTTTTGGATTTGGATGAACCATTCTATTTTGGCATCATCATCATTCTGACAAACTCTGAAATGGAATAACAAAAGGAACAATCAGCCGGACAATGAATGGTAAATTCCCTGTTGAATAGTGTTCAAAATCGTTAAGTTCACTCCCTAGCCAAACCCCTCACAAAATTTTAAAAAAATTAACTTTTCGATTGTGAGATATGACGGTTATTTCACGCCGAGGCAACCACCACAGGTTGGTCTGGGCAGATATCGAACTCACGACGCTTGAATTACTACTTTGTCGCCCTACCAACTGAGCTATCGTGCTTCCCACCCTCCACCTCTGAAAAAATTAAAACAATTAAACAATAGCACAACACCTTTCACAGACAAGTTAGTGTAAGGACTGGTCGGCCTGGTGTCAGGATATATGTGACTGGGTGGAACATGAAGCTACATGTCTGCGGCATGATGCCTCATTGCTAGACATCACTATAAACTATCACACTGCTGACATCGTAGCGATATGACTGAAAGATTAATAAATTATTAAAGCTAAGTTACAAGTCCAAAACACACTAAACTGTAACATCATCACAGTACGCATCCCACGGCAAACAGGCAGGTTCCCTCGATTTTTCGTCTCTTTTGACGTGCAGGAGAATGCATTGGGCTTACTCTATTTCACTGAGCCGCAGGAAACAACTACTACTTCTACTTAGTTGTAGTAGTAGTAGTAGTAGTGGTAGTAGAGAACAGAAACTTTTTTTTATATTGAAATCTCCGGCCACACGCTGGCAGCATATTAGAATGCTTTCTTACGTGCCAGTGTGTGTAAAGAGTAGCTATCAAACGTTATATTGTACAAACATATATATGACAAAATAAATGGGGCATGCATGATGAAGTAAATCACGTAAACAGTACATTATGAAAAACAAGTTTTATAACGTATTACATATACATGTACATATACCTACCCATACATACGCGTAAGCATAAACATGTTTTCTTTGCATGCACATACATACATATACAAGTGCACATTCAGTCGGTTATGCAGATTGTATGTTACTGGAAAATAAATAAATTATTTCATAATTCTGTCAACATATTTGGATAGACTTGTTAATACTGGGTAATTTTTGTAAGAAATGAATTTAACCAACTTTATTTCATTAGGATTAACAGAGTAAAAAGTTGGTAAGAATTTAAATTTTTCTCCTTATAAATAAAATAGACAGACAAAAAAATAGTGGAATTCATTACAATGTTATCTCCATGGCACACAGTGAATTTTCTGTCTTATCATGGCAGTAGTAGTGGTAGTAATTGTAGTATAGATTACAATACATGTTTTAGTGCCGTTGCTTTTGAACTTTGTCAAATTCAATATTTGGCACATAACACAAGGTCATTTTTAACAGGAACTGACAAAACCTTGATGATTCCCGTCCTTTTACCGATAATACTAAACACTCTGATGACTTTGATTTGAAGATGGATCCCAGCTCAGAATAGAAACGTAATTTTTCAACGGTAGTACAAATTTTGTATTCCTTTCCAATTCCTACGTGAGCCTAGGTTTCTTAATATTTTAACTGGGATTTACTTTGTTTGTGTCCTTTTCATAATGACAAATACCTTGAACTATTCGTTCAGAAGGTCATTGTATCAAAACGTGAATGTAGTGATCCTGAGAGTACTCACCTGCCGTACGAAGAGCACGCAAAAGCTGTCTAGGTTTCTTATTATTTAAATGCTTTTGTTGGAGGGGGGTTGGGGGTAGGGGGGTCGATGTCCGTTTGGATAATGACAAATACCTTAAAGTTTTTGTATTGAAGGTCATAGTATGAAAAGTGAACGTAGTTGTCCTGAGATTACTCGCTGGTCGTCCGGAAGATCATGTAAAAGCGGTCCCAGAAATAATCTGGGTTAGGAGAATGCTTTCCGTTCAAAAAATAATCTGGATTAGTAGAAAGCTTTTTGTTTTTTTAAAAAGGTGTTTAAAACTGATATTTTTTTTACTCTTCAACTTGTTACGGCGACTCTGGTCCTTGACTATGGCATGTACAAATGATTTACACAGAGCGTCAAAGTGAACCAGCTTGCAGAATACTTTTTGACAGTTACAAGCGCCTTTGTGAAAAGCTACAAGAATGACGTACACTCGTAGATCATTTTTGCATAGAAATCATTCATGTCCGGCTGAAAGCATTTTAGCTCGTTCAGCAAAGCAGTCGTGGGTACATCCTGTTCAAGTGGGAATAGCTGAAGGGAAGAAGCAGCAGGTGGAAGTAGTTACAAAGGGCTGCTCTATCTATTTCAACGCCAGACACAACAATATGTATTGCATTGTCGAAGTATGTTCGATTTGTAATGGCACTATATAGCCTTAGATTGCTGGTGCGCCGTAAAACCACAATGAAATCATTCATATAAAGATACTAGCAGATATCCAAAAGTCACCACCTAACACTCAAAGTTATTTCGCTTTTCGTTTTAACACAGAATTTTTCTTCTAATTTAAAATGCCGTCTGATTATTGATGTAGCTTGTTTTATTTTTTGTACACGCGCTCGTCCGGATCAGCTTGATTTAATGATGTGGTATTGACTGCCATATTTATTTAGAGATAGGCAGTGTTTAAAAAGATTCAAGGACCCGATAATGATTGAATTCAGTCGAATTGATTATTTTATTTTGATTGGTTTACAGAAGACACTGTTTATTAATTTTTTCTATATTTAGCAGCGGCTGCCAAATTTAATGATAAACCAACTTAACAAAAAGAAATTATTTCTCTTTGCCATAAATTTTTCTATTTGGTCCAATTCTGTTTGACGATTCTCGGCAAAAATGTTTTGTTTAAAAGTGTATATATTTTCAGAGTCATTAAAAAGTGTATATATTTTCAAAGATGCATTCATAATTGTTAGGCTACGAGGAGGTTATTGGAAAATGGCATACAAAAATCAACTTTTTTAAATTTATTTTGGAGGGGTTGGTGTTTGCAAATTAAGCTGGCGGTTTTCGTTTAAATATGGCCTCATGGCACAGTGAGCAAATATTTAATAATAAAGTAAATAATAAGATTGAACAAGCTTTGTAAAGAATTGGAAATTACCCTCATAGTCAACCTGACCATCTCCATCTACGTCGGCCTCTCCTATCATCCTGTCTATCTCTTCATCTGTCATTTTCTCCCCCACTGCAGTCATGACGTGACGCAACTCCAATGCACTTATATATCCGTTTCCATCTTTGTCAAATAATTTAAAGGCCCCCATAATTCCTTCCTCTCTTTCAGCATTTTTCATCTTCATTGCCACCATAGACAAGAATTCAGAAAAATCAATGGTGCCGTTTCCTAGAAAAGAACAAATACGTTGAAAATGAATTAAGACTTTTTAAAACGAAATCGTGTCTTGATGAAAAAAGTACTCCAGACCCCTTAGAATATTGATTAATTCGGTTTTGTTTGGATTGGGTTTGCTGTTTTACGTCACGGCAATCAAAAGTTTTTTCGAGTGGCTGCAAATAGAGAACAGTGCCTTGCGCAAGGACACGACTCTGTAGCCTATCAGGGCTGAAATGATTATGGGAATTCAAACCCGCACTTTTCTGGTCACGAGTTAAATGTATTTAACCACTCAGCCAGCGTGACTCTTAGAATGAAGAATAAATTATATTTGGGACGATCCGTTGATTAAGTGTATCAAGCCGTTTCCTAAAACAACCCAGCCAGCTTTATCAGGTCAGTATGCTCCAACGCTTCGTTCTCATAAGGGACCCGACTGGCGTAGCATTTACTCTCTTCGTTTATATCTGGGCAGGCCTTGGTTCTGGCAAGCAGTAGCGTACTAAGGGTGTGGGTGGAGGTTCCTCAGGCGTCACAGGTCTTGGGGCGCCAAAACTCCTTTGGATCATCATCGTCGCCCAGGGCACCATTTACCCTAAGTACGCCACTGCCGACAAGTGACTCTTAAGCGGTCGTCTCTTCGAGGTTGATGGTTTCTTTAAGGCACATTGATTTCCTGCATTTCGAAGACAATCTCGCGCTATCATCTGAAAAGTCGAGAGTGCCTGGCAAAATGTGCTGTCCCTTTTATGTAATTGGTACACACACACACACACGGAAGGAGACATAAATACTGGTTTTGTGCTGCCATTCTGCCAGTCACACTTTCTTGTAAACTGGTTGGATCCACAGCAATTAAGCTAAACCCGACCATATTTAATAGTTAGATACACACCTAGGATTGGTCCCAAGTCTAGATTAGAATATACGGTGAGCCTGGCTTTCTTTTTCAATTTGTTTAACGTTGTTTCTAACTGTTTGGACTTTATATATACAAGTAGTGTTATATTTGTATTTATATGTAAAATATATTATTTGCCATTCAACCATTTCAATTTTCAATTTTTTTATACAGATTTTGTTCCTTCTTGTACTTAAACATTTTTCAATAAAACATTTTAAACACAATCAAGCCAAGTCTAATGGCCAAATAAAATTTGGAAGGGTTTGTATAATAATGTAGATCAGCTAATTATGATTTGTATTCAATTGCAGAAAGTAATCAGATTTTTTTTAAAAATTATCTCTTAAGACTAAGACATTTGTTAGCAAAATTGAGAAGAAAAACATTTAATTTTTGTTGTTTCGTGTAAATGACGGTTTCATTTTCGTGAACTTATATTAATTTTTCTACATTTTTTCATTTTACCTGGATTTAGTTTGGTTAGCAAATCTTTTTCTGTTTGGTTTTTAGCCTACATTTCCCTTTTTTGAACAAAAATGTCAAAGATATCCAATTTTTTTCAAAGTTGAAGCTTGGTGGTCTACTGAAATTTACTGAAAACTTTTAAGATCTAACCAGGGAAAAAAACACCAAAACAACAGTGTGTACAGGGAATGACGTGTGGAAAAAGCGAGAACGCCACCTATAAAGCTGTTTGGGCATACCATCTGCGTCCACTTCACTGATCATATCCTGGATCTGGGCTTCTGTCGGTGTTTGTCCCAGAGACCTCAACACTGCGCCAAGCTCCTTCGTAGATATGGTTCCATCCCCGTCCTTGTCGAAAAGGCTGAACGCTTCCTTCAGTTCTGTACAAAATCAGATGCAGTATGAATTTTGTAAAAAAGCAAAGATATATATATATATATATATATATATATATATATATATATATATATATATATATATATATATATATATATATATATATATATATATATATATATATATATATATATATATATATATATAGTCAAGTTTTCTCAGCTCCATATCGTAAGTCATGTATAAACTAAGGTATTATTACAAGCCATGATTTGATGTCTAAACATTGCCGCAGGCTAGAGTTAATCTCTTACGCAAGGTTACCGTGACCAGAGAGAAGATCCGGCATTTTGAATCGACACAGGCGTTAGATAGCGCGACTTCCCACCTATGATTTACAACTTTGTCCTAAGATCAGTGGAACCCACGCGGGAACGGGGCGTGTTCTAAATCCGTCCCGACGTGGACAGACAGCGAGAAGGACATTGTCCGCTAAGATTGATAGGATCGGGTGAAAGCGACACCCAGTGGGAATTGTGATAACAACTTCGTTCCGAATTATAACTTCTAACTAGCAAGCGAAAATTTAGTCTTGCCTAGGAAGATTGCTGAGCAACATGGGGTTACTCAGAGGAAGCCACTCGTAATTTGGCGGTAAACCTTAAAGAGGAGATTCTAAGGAAAGACAAAGCGTCGTAAAGGTCAGTAAGTTATTTGCTCGATTTTGAAGAATATTACGGCATTGTGATTGTAATTATGCATAGTATGTATACTTAATTAATAGGATCGTTTAGTACGTAGACTTATCTTTGTAGTGTTTAATTTACATGCGTATTTGAGAAATGAGCTTGAGTATTATGTAGAGAACTATGCAGATTGTTAGAATGTGGTCAGAATTAATTTTGTAATTCGGTATTAGGTCACTTCGAAGTAAGCTAGTTCATTTATTCATGTGATATGTTAGAATTTGCACATGCTTGAATTGTGAATTTGGAAAACGGTTGAAGTGTGTAAGATTGGTTAATATGGATGTATCAGAGCATGAATATTTGAATGTTTTTGTACTTTGTATGAGCTGTAATGTAAAGAAATGCGTCTGATTGATGTGATATTGTTTAGTATAAAGGGATTCGGAATATGTACTGATGTGACGCAATTTATTGATGTATGCATGACAAGTAACTGATACCGTTCTTTAAATACGACTTTGTTTTACCATTCAAGAACGTATCAGTATTTCCATGTGAATGAATGCGTGACCGAAGGAATTTAATAGCCGTTATCTGATGATGGGCTGTGTGTAGTGTGAGATGAGAGGGCTAAGGAAAATATTGTACCGTCCTTGTGTTTTCACGGGAAGTTTTTTGGGGACAGAACTACCGGTTCAGTGGAGTCACGAGTCTCTAAGAGGGGAGACAGAAGGAGACTAGCAGAGCAGTTGGAGTCGACAAGTCTAGTCGGTGGAGAGAGTCGAGGAGGAGGAGGAAAAGGAGTCGAGGAGGACAAAGTGGAGAAGGAGGAGGAGTATAGAGAAGTCAAAGAATTGAAGTAATTTAGAGAAAGTCGTAGGGAAGAGGAGAAGATAGGAGGAATAGGAAAGAAGAATACACATATGAGTAGAATACAAGGACAGGTAGAAACCTATCTCACACTACTAATCAAATGACGCAAAAGGCTATCACAGGGTAGAGCGGAAGAAAGAGTACTTGGGAAATTTTAATCATTTGATTATTGAATTGTCATTAAATTGTTATTCGTTGAATTTCATATGTTTGTATTTTCAATCATTTAACCGTCGGTATTGCTGAATGGGGGCTCGGAGCTTTACATCTATCTTTCACTAATTTAACTTCTAACCTGGGTGTGACTTCGATAATAATTGAAATAGAATATTGAGAGCACCCCACCCCAACAATAATACACCTATCACAGTGGCGGCCTAACAACCCTATACGTCATCTATATATATTGTCCACTTGTTATTTATGTGCTGAAATTTGAACGATATTGACAATAAGTCAGACTGCGTTATTTGAGGGTATAGCCCAGGCTACTGATCCAAACCAACATCGCTCCAAAAATATGTAATACATTGGTCCGCAGTAGTTTCCTTTTTATCTTACAACGTTCCTTCGTGTGACATTCTCTACGGAATGCCTCGATATTTTCCTTCAGCAATCAGAGAAAAATATGAATGAATTTATGATTTAATATCCCATAAATTTCTCAGCAACACGAGCGATTCAACGTCTTTGAAAGTTGGTAATGTTTACTCTTATCAGTCACTGAGATTGTCATTTGCATCTTGGTTAACTAGCCATTACCAGGAATCCAAATTTGATACTGTACACGAAGGACCTATATACCTCTCATTTCAGTATCCATTCAGGCAGTTATAGTAATATTTTCTCAACAGATATAACCATGCATTCAGCGAATGTCTTTCTTTTAATAACAATTTTGTAACAATCTACGGTTCAGAAATTGGAGATTTATTCACTAA
Source organism: Sinohyriopsis cumingii (assembly GCA_028554795.2). Lineage (NCBI taxonomy): Eukaryota > Metazoa > Mollusca > Bivalvia > Unionida > Unionidae > Sinohyriopsis > Sinohyriopsis cumingii. The sequence goes on from CM068825.1 coordinate 105,864,146, forward strand.
AATGATCCTTACCAATGGTATACAGTGTGTGTATTTTGGAATGATCAATAAAGATCGCATCGAACAGTTGAATTTACTGGATGATACTTGAAATTACATTCGCATTTTTCGCACTTAAATAATTACTATTTATTGGGAAAATGTATTTAAATACATCAAATTGTACTGGGTAAAATGTTGCTTGTAATCGACTCGTGAAAGTGGAGTATTTTGTATTTCAATCGAAATTAAACAGTTGGTTCCTGACTTATTTGTATTACAACTTGAAGGCAGAGTTTGTAAACTGAATGGCTGGGATAAAGGGCAAAACAAGATTGAAAAGTTATCAATCTAGCGTCAAACTCAACCTGTTATTTACTTAGTCAGTTTGTAATCTTGGTCAATCAGCCAAACAGAGCTTAATACGGCGCAACTTTTCTGGATGACAGTTATCAATCTAGCGTCAAACTCAACCTGTTATTTACTTAGTCAGTTTGTAATCTTGGTCAATCAGCCAAACAGAGCTTAATACGGCGCAACTTTTCTGGATGACAGCTACCTTCATATTTAGCCTGCGAGAAATCTGCAGCTTTTTTTCTGCTGGAGACTATTTAAATACTAACCTGCAATCTGCTCCTCCGTTAGTCCATCAGCCTGGAACAAAGAGACAATTTATTAATCTCGTGTGTTTGAACAGGACCTGATTCAGCGTTTGACAATGTGAATGCGAAGATGAAGAACAGAAGGATGATCTTGCAACTGTGTGTGTGTGTGTGTGTGTGTGTGTGTCAATGTTTACAGAGTCTAACATAACTTGAAATGATAAATATAAACCATAATACAGGAGCATATTCTTGCACAGATTGACAGCAATCCCTAATTGAAAAGGAAAAAACTAATATGAGATACTTTTGGATAATAATCCAATTACACTGTAAATGAGGTCTGTTGATAAACCCAGTAAGAACTCGAATTTGTGTTTGAATATGTACCAAATACAAGTCCCATACTTTAAAAAAACAAAGACATGTAATTACGAGTTTAATAACCCAAATTTCTCCTGTTGGAGCATATCGCCATGCAAAACAATTGCCGAAAGCCCACCAGAGTTACCTCTATAAACAGCAGTATATCGATGGGCGGATTGAGGATCAATCATTTTTGTATATGAGCAATATTATCTTGAGCATTCAAAACGAGTCTATTAAAAATCAAAACTGAAAATCATTCGACAAGCATTACTCGGGGACTTTTTGAAAATCTGATATATAATAGCAATTGAAACTAAAATACAAACATGTATGGTCCCAGTCCAGCCGTTCTAAAGGCAACGTATATTTTACTTGTTATGTTTTTAAAAAAATCTTAAGTCCATTATTTACATTATGTTAAGACATAAGACAGTGGACACAATAACTGTTGAACAATGTCGATTTATAATTGTGCAAATATATTTAGTTTCGATACACTGTCCACATTCGCGTGATTGTTGATTTCTCTAAACTAAATAATATGTTCGGCGCCTTACCCTGGTACTGTGAGTTAGCTTATCACAACAATTCGGCTAACTAACCCTAATCGAATCGAAATACGTTTTACTCCAATGAACCACCATTTTTCATATTCAAGCCGTTACATATTTTAGCTATGTTTTAAAATATGTTCATGATGACATTGTGAAAATATAGAGATCACAATGTGGTGGGAAACTGTGGCAGAATCAGCTAAACATGGCAGCGTGGAAGATAACATCGCGTTCTGGGATTTCCTACAGTTATTCAGCAGACCAGGCTTTGTCCAATCAGTATACAAATGTCATGTTTATCTGAAGATGAGAAACTGATGTCTTAATATAAAATACTTTTACCTGATGATGGTGCAAAAAGCAAAGCATATATATGAAACAGTTTAATCTGAGATGTAAGTATGTTTAAATTCCACCACAGCATGACTGGAGATGACCCAACATAATGTACTTGTTTCTTTCTACAAGATAGTTGTGGATTACCAGAGAGTGGGAACTAGACTGGAAGATCTGTTGCTATCAGGTCACAGGAACAAAATAACATTTATTACAGTATATTTCGGTAGTATTATACACGGTTTAAAAAGTAAACAAGTAATGGAGCTACACATTTTTTCACAGAGATGAATTCAGTATGCTAAAAACTGAACATTACACAACATGTGATAAAATTTGAATACTACACAACAGATTATGGTAAAATCTAAATACTATACAACAGATTATCAAAATTGAAATTGGGTTATGCTATTAGTAATTATAATGCATTTATTTCACCATGTGACCTTGTTTTTCAAAAAGCTAGTTCTGTGGGATACAATAATGATTTACAGAAATCCAGTGATCGGTTTAAACTTTGGTTCATCCCGACTACTAATACCGATGATGAGAAGATTGGCAATGACCATGATGATAACCATTACAAAAAAAAAGAAAGAAAAAAAAGAACACAAAGTGGAAATAAAGTGTACTGAGAAGACGGATTATAATCGATATAGTCCTACTGTCACGTCTTACCAGCGCAAGTGTGCCTGTCGTTACCTAGTGTGACAAGGTCCATCGCAAGGGGGATCAGCATACATACAAAGCCCAATCACAGAGCACGACCAGACACTTAGACGTTCGAATGATACATTGTCAGCATAGGTGTGGATGATTCCTATGTGTAGTTAACAAAAACGTTATTCACCATGAAACAAAGGAAACGTCATTAATATTGACACTAATGCTTGCATGAGATGGTGTGGTTTCTTGTTCGAAATCAGTTGATACATTTTTACCCACTCCAACTTTCAAATGACATTCTTGAGTAATTTCTCTGCACCTTTGCTCAATAATGCGAATACACCATCCATTAATAAAACATAATTAATATGCCGAAACCCTTACATAACCCAGTTTTTAACACTCCCATAAATGCGAAGAACTGTAAATTTAACGTATTCGTGAAATCATTTAAATAATTAGCAAATTTTTCAAGTCATTTTTTATTTTGTGAAAAAAAGTTCGTTTGCTTGAGAATCGATAGGAAGAAATAGCGCAATATGTTGAGGCCGACAGTGGTAGAAGAGAAGAGACAAACATCACCTGTGAATAAATATTCTTCAGACAAGACAATTGTTGCTATGGTTACTGGGATCGGTGTAACTATATTAACAATTATTCCAGTCTTTCCAGTTTTTTTTTTGTAACTTTCACATCACTGTAAAAATTTTGTCTAACTCCTTTAATTGACTCTATTTCCAACTTTCCGCGTAAGTTCTTTCCAGCTATGTTAGGTATCCAGCTAATTTATTTCAACAGATTTTTTAATGCAGGTTTTCTGTTTCGGGTCGTTTATTATTATTGCTCATATTCGTCTCTTCAGTGAGTTATCATACATTTAGATATCAAATATTTAGATGATTTGATAACTTCTAAAACAATTACAGAACCTATTAATTGCTTTCCCTTGTGTACTGAATAATCTTTTTACTCTAGTTCTGTTTGATTATTTATTTAAAATCAAGTTCTGAAATTTATTTTCTTATGCGCATCCATCAGCTAGAGTTTAATATTATCGTATCTTTGCAGCAAACTGTTTTGGTTGCACTTCTATTTCCTCAGGTACTTTTGTTTGTTGTCACGTCCAACAGTGTGTTGCATGTCCTTAATGGATAAAGCCAATTCTTCCCTTCGATTTTTTTCAGGCTATTATAAATAACAACTCCTTTCCATTCTGGCCTAATATAGTGCTGGATACTAGCATTGTTTTATATCGCTTTCCTAGAGATTTTAATTGTTTTGCTATCTGATTTTAGATAATAAAGAGTCTTTCCACCTGGTTTTAGATAATAAAGAGTATTGTCATATGGTTTTAGATAATAAACATTATTGCCATTTGGTTTTAGATAATAAAGAATCTTGCCATATGGTTTTAGATAATAAAGAGTATTGCCATCTGGTTTTAGATAATAAAAAGCATTGCCATCTGATTTTATATACTAAAGAGTCTTTCTATTTGGTTTAAGATCATATAAAGAGTATTATCATCTGGTTTTAGATAATAAAGAGTATTGCCATCTGGTTTTAGATAATCAATAGTATTGTCATCTGGTTTTAGATAATAAAGAGTATTACCATCTGGTTTTAGATAATAAAAGTATTGCCACCTGATTTTATATACTAAAGAGTCTTTCTATCTGGTTTTAGATAATAAACAATATTGCCATCTGGTTTTAGATAATCAAGAGAATTGCCATCCGGTTTTAGATAATAAAAAGAGTATTTCCATCTGGCTTAAAATCATACAAAGAGTATTGCCATCCGACTTTAGACAATAAAGAGTCTTGCTATCTGGTTTTAGATAATCAAGAGCATTACCATCCGGTTTTAGATAATAAAGAGTATTGTCATCTGGTTTTAGATAATAAACAATATTGCCATCTGGTTTTAGATAATCAAGAGCATTACCATCCGGTTTTAGATAATACAAGAGTATTTCCATCTCGTTTAAAATAAAAAAAGAGTATTTCCGTCTGGTTTAAGATCATAGAAAGAGTATTGTCATCAGGTTTTAGATAATCAAGAGCATTACCATCTGGTTTTAGATAATAAATAGAGTATTTCCATCTGGTTTAAGACAATAAAAATAGTATTTCCATCTGGTTTAAGATCATAAAAAGAGTATTGCCATCCGACTTTAGATAATAAAGAGTCATGCTGTCTGGTTTTAGATAATCAAGAGCATTACCATCCGGTTTTAGATAATAAAGAGTAATGTCATCTGGTTTTAGATAATAAATATTATTATTCCGATCTGGTTTTAGATAATAAAAAGAGTATTTCCATCTGGTTTTAGATAATCAAGAGCATTACCATCCGGTTTTAGATAATAAAGAGTATTGTCATCTGGTTTTAGATAATAAATATTATTGCCATCTGGTTTTAGATAAACAAGAGTATTGTCATCTGGTTTTAGATAATAAATATTATTGCCATCTGGTTTTAGATAATAAAAAGAGTATTTCCATCTGGTTTTAGATAATCAAGAGCATTACCATTCTGTTTTAGATAATACAAGAGTATTTCCATCTGGTTTTAGATAATAAAGAGTATCGTTTTGCATTGTAAGGATTTTTTTCTTCTTCAAATGGTAGTTAAATTCATTCATGCCAGCGCCCTCATTTATGTCGAAAATTTGCATTGAATATCTAGAATCTCTAATTGTTATTACATAAGGAAACATCCGATACTTTGCCTTTTCAAAGTCATTATCAAGATTCATAGGATATTAAATTTATGTTTGAACTCGTGTGTCTTAGTCATCATGACTATCTTTGCACATGACTTTTCTATATCATACTACCTGTATTCATTTAAAGATCAAAGAGACCGAGAAATCACAGATGGAATTTATAATTGGGATTTATCAAATATAAAATAGCGATGACTTCATTTCTACAGAACTGAAAGAGTGCAAACAGAAATTGTTCATACCTATTGCAAATATACTAGAAACAAATCAAGAAAATATGTGAAGTCTTTGTTAAAATTAGAGCTGCTAAATTCCGAAGTTCTTTGTCTCAGATATTGATAGTCAAATTTCTATTTTACAAGCCAAAAGGAAAATGTTCAAATCACAAATACGACTGTGGAACCCAAAGCAGCAGAGCCTGTGCATAGCTATCGTCTACAGAGTTGATAAAACCGTTTACATCAAAACTGTATATTTGCTATAAAGCTTTAATTTCAAATTCCGAAAACTTAACGATGTTTAAAATGGTTTGGCCAGAGGAATCAAACACTATAGCGGTTTGGAAAAAGCCTCAAAACAGCATATCAAGTTTTCAATTGGAAAGGAGGATAGCATGGCAACGGTTTCAGTGTTGATAGGGACAAAGCCGCCGGACTAGGTGTTACACGAATAACTTTTAGCGAGGTTTGGTGTAATAACTACTGGATTTGTTACAGAAGCTTTTAAGGATAAAATGTTATTCAACAAATAATGAAAACATGATGACATAGTACCATCTGCCAATATCAAGTTAAACAGTATGGACGACAAGTAATGAAATCAGCCACGAAGATTTTAATTTATCTTGCAAAATGAGATTTCAATACTAAAAGCCACTAAAACGATCAAGAGACTAAAATGGTCATAAATTATTTTTGCTGAAAATTTACTGACATCGATGCTAACACCAACACCCAATCGTAGCTGAAAATTTACTGACATCCATGCTAACACCAACACCCAATCATAGCTGCATAAAACACAACCTAACGAAAGTATTTCAAATGTAGAGGACGTAAACAGAAAATAAATAAATGAAAGAAATATTTGATCAATGAAAGCAATGTGCGATTCATATATTGTAGATTTTAATACTTTCATACGCGTGGTATGGAATTGTGTTTTAATTGTTATTCTTTGGATGAATAGATCTATAAAAATACAATTGTCGGCATTAATGTATCATTATATTGGTGATGTAATGTGATAAACAACGTGAATTCGTAACTCATTTACGTTTTATTTTAACAGGATGCGTGCAAGAAAGGTTATTACTTTTCAATTTAACAGCAAGTGTCTAAGTAAGGTTATTACTTTTTATTTTAACTGGTCTATGTAAGGTTATTACTTTTTAATTTAACAGCAAGTGTCTAAGTAAGGTTATTACTTTTCATTTTAACTCGTCTATGTAAGTTTATTACTTTTCAATTTAACAGCAAGTGTCTAAATAAGGCTATTACTTTTTATTTTAACTGGTCTATGTAAGGTTATTACTTTTTAATTTAACAGCACGTGTCTAAGTAGGGTTATTCCATTTTAGTTTAACAGCATGTGTTTATATAAAATTATTAATTTTCAATTTAACAGTATACATCTAAAATTCAAACGATATCCAATATACATCATTTACTTTGGTTATTATTTGAACTATTCTCTCAAACATTTTGTTCCAAAAAAAAGACTCAGTTAACAACAAAAAGGTAAGTATGTATACATTTTTAATACCGATATTTTATTTCATCGCTTTGCATCAAAATCTGCAGCCGATTGGTGCCAGCAATCCATCTGGAATCAGGTCACTATTAGTACTTTCAGTTCAGTATCCACGAATGTAGGTCTAGTCTATTTTCAGAACATTTTTCCTCTCTCATTTTGGTGGTGATAGAAGAGTTATATTTATGCATTTTTGGTAGGGATTTAAAGGTAATTGTTTATTCTTGACAATATGAACTCAGGGTGTGGTTTTCTGTGTTTATTTCGACGACAGTGCACAGTGAATAATAAGGTCTTTGTGATGATCCGGAAGTGAAATCTGTGTTCTGTTTAGATGCTGTTCTGTTGACAGTCCACCCTCTCAAACAAATGCAGGTCAACCTTTGACAAGAACTTCACTGTGAAGTCATCTTTGAAGGTATTTTAGATTAACATATGACTTGTATTGATTGTCACACAGTAGAAAGGTCAGTATTGAGAAACAGATGTAGAGAACATATAGTAAAATTAATTGTGTTCTATGCCCATCTCCCCATGACAAAGTCTGCATACCGGTGTCAGCAATCCATTTGCCCAGGACAAAGTCCGCATACCGGTGTCAGCAATCCATCTCACCAGGACAAAGTCTGCATACCATATAATAATAATAATAACAATAATAATGATGACTTCGTATAGCGCCTAATCTTTAGAAGCTCTAAGCGCTTTACAACATTAGACAACACCTATAAGATAAGAAACATAATAATATTATTACAAAAACAAACAACATGAAATTAGAAAAACATTAAAAAATAAAAAACATGCTGAGAATCTTTCAGGTAGGAAACATTATAATGTCTTTAAGTTTGTTCTTGCAGTCGAAATAAGTGAGTTTTGAGAGCCTTCTTGAATGTGATCACTGTGTCTTTGTGTCTAAGTTCAGTGGGCAATCCATTCCACGTTGCTGGGCCCTGGTATGCAAAAGAACGCTGTCAATATGACTTTGTTTTCATAGTGGGAATAATGAGTATACGATTGTCAGAAGAGGAGCGTAAGTATCTTGCTGGTGTGTACACATGCGTGAGGTCAGATAGGTATGTTGGACTAGAGTCCGACAGTGAAATGTAGCACAGAGAATAAATTTTTTGTTTGATTCTGGATCGAATGGATAGCCAGTGCAGGGTACAGAGCAGCGGGGAGGTGTGCTCTGATCGTGGTACTCTAAGTATGATCCGAGCAGCTGTGTTTTGAACTTTTTGAAGTTTCTGGAGTAGATATTGAGATGAACCAGACAGAATTGAGTTACAATAGTCCAGTCTTGAAAGTACTAATGAACACACAAGTGTTTTAGTGGCATCAACTCAAAGATATTTGCGAACTGAGCTGATGCGTCTCAGCTCAAGATATGCAGCCTTGCATATGTTCATGACATGCTGGTGCAATGTGAGAGCACTGTCCAAAGTAACACCTAGGTTTCGTACTGATTGGGTGAATTTAATGTTGGTGTTGCTGATATTTATTGTTTGACGTAAAGGATGTGAATGAGAAAGTCTTTGTGTTGTGATCAGAATGGCCTCAGTTTTATCATCATTCATCTGCAGCTTGTTACAAGTCATCCATGATTTCACATCAGAAATGCACCTCTCTACACCTTGGATGGTAGCATCAACTTCAGCTGGGTGGCTAGATTTGTATATTTGGGTGTCATCAGCGTACAATTGGTGAGACACTGGATGATGATCTATGACACTTGAGAGCGACTGAGTGTACATAATGAAGAGAACAGGTCCAAGAACAGACCCCTCTGGAACACCACAACATAGATCAACTGGGCTGGAGTGTATTCCGTTTGCAGATACAATTTGTGACCTGTTGACCAAGTAGGACTTGAACCACAGTAAGGCTGTATCATGAATGCCAAATACATTCTGGAGACGGTGAAGTAATATATCATGGTCTATTGTGTCAAATGCTGCAGACAAATCAAGGAGGGTGAGGACTGTAATCTTTCCGCTATCCAAAGCACAGAGAATGTCATTAACTACTTTTAGAAGAGTAGTTTCAGTAATGTGGCAAGGGCGATACGCAGATTGTACATTGCTAAAAAGACTATCTGAATTTAGATGAGATACAAGCTGGGATAGAACAACCTTTACTAAGATTTTTTAAATGAATGGGATCTTAGAAACTGGGCGGTAGTTCTTTAAATCGTTATGGTCTAGAGTTGGTTTCTTCAGCAGAGGATTTACAATGGCAGTTTTGAAAAATGATGGGAATTCCCCAGATGAGACAGAAGTATTAATGACATCAGTTAGTGAAGGCAATACTGGATCTAAGCACTCAAGCAGCAGTGATTTTGGAATTGGATCAAGTTCACGTGACTTTGGTGCACTCTTCATCACAATTGTACGTACGAAATCCATAGAGACCGGTTGAAATGCTGCTAAAGTTTGCCGCTCAAATTCTGTATCCCAACTGTATGGTGACGACAAGTCAATTGAAATTGTGGTGTCAAGCTTATCTCTAATGGTTTGTACTTTGTGACGGAAGAAATTTGCAAACATGTCCGGAAGGTCGACTGGAGAGAAGGTAGTTGGAAGTGGTGTTGATTTGTTCCTTGACATTAGCTTGTTAGTAATCTCGAAGAGCTCTTTGCAGCTGGAACTTTCCATGATCTTAGTAGTGTAGTGGGCTGATTTCGCTGCATGGACTATATTTGTGACATTCTTCTTAGCGACTTCATAGATTTGCTTATGAATAGTGAGTCTGGTGGAAAGCCATAATAATAAAATTTGCGTTTCTTTCATAATAATATTGGTGATGGAATTTGACAAACAACAAGAATTCATAAGTTGCTCGCTATTTATTTCAACATGAATTACTAATTAATTCGTAGTTACGTCATTAATTATTATTTAATTCAACATCAATCCAATAGATATCATTTAGTTTAACATGGAGTTGAACTATTTTCCCGAAGTCCTCATACCATATTCATGAAATAGTAATTTATTACGTTTTTTACCCAGAACAGCACTGAAGAGACACCTTTGTTATATTTCAGCAATACGGTTTTACGAGTTTGTAAAATGGAAACTCTCAAAATACGACATAAATACATACATATCATTGACCGTAATAATAGTTACCTTTCTTAATTCGTGTGTCATGTTACTCCAGTCCTCGCGCTTACGTTTTGAGACTGTCGTCATCATTTGGATCAGTAGCGTATGGTAAGTGTTGTTTAAGAAACATTGTAAAATTTAAATACTTCCTAGAATGCAAATCAAGGAAACGAAATGAAAATGTCCAGTTTAACTAATGTGATATTTGACTCACTCTGGCATGTGCGTCCTTAACGTTACTGCCGCTGTTTACGTGCAGACTTTCTTTGCCTATTAGGAAACCCAAGTCGGAATTTCTGACACGGCAAAGGCAATGTAAAACGCTGGTTACAGTGACTTGTACTTCTTACATCATCTTATAGAAAATATTAATCCAATGGAAAAAGAATCAATATTGACATCTTCATCAGAGTATATTAACAGAGGAAAATAAAAATCTTTGTTTTGAAATAGACTCAAAACATTAACAATTCAGGCTTTTATTTTGATTTTCTTTTCTAACTAGCTTATTTTTCATACTTGTTTCAGTTTACTATCTTTTTCATAATTATTTTTAAATGTTCCGTTGTATTCAAATACTGTTCTGAAATATCATTGTAATCGCTCTGAAAGAAATCAATTCTCTTTTAGATGCAAATCATCATCATCATCATCATCATCATCATCCAAAGACACCATAAAGGATAAAATTCTACACTTACCCTAACAACCACATTCCCAACTTACGTCACGTGACCTTATGTTTAGAAATGAGCACACTTAGACAGGCTCGGAAAAACGGTAGCTCGCACATGATTTAGCGGCTTTCTAGACATTTTTAAAACCGTAAAATATTCAAGTTAATGGCACGTACCATGGCAGGTCCATCATACATACATACATATATACATACATACATACCGGATTATTGCCATCTCACCTCTGTCTCCGTGGGTTCGAGTCTCGTGTTCGGCCATTGTGGGTATACGAGAAAGCTTGCCAGTAGCTTCTCGTGGGTCGGTGGTTCTTTCTGGGGTTTTTCCGGGTTCTTCCTCCATCATTTATATTGGCCGCCATATATAACCTATCTTGTGCTGAAAAATGGCGTTAAACCCTACAACATACATACATACATACATACATACATACATACATACATACATACATACATACATACATACATACATACCCATATGAAAAGCAGAGAATAAAAAATTTCTTATCTGAGTAACAACAAATTGACTGTAAAACACATGCACACCCACCCCACACCCACAATAAAATAATAAATAAATATATAATGAGATTGTTTGCAAACTTTAAACTTGCCGTAGTAGAGGCCGGTGAAATATGGACAAAAGAGGGTCAAACTTTCTAGGGACAAAGGAAAATTAAAAATAGGCGGCTATCTCTGTTCAAATTTTTATTTTTGCATCTCAGGATGAGTCCGTCGCTTTTTCTCTCGTTCCTAATTCGCCGACATCTACTACGAATGAGAAAGAATCTTATCCTATGTAAAGCCAAGAGCTGAATTTATTAATGGATTAGAAAACATGAATAAAATAAGAAAGTGGATAGGTGGCTGTAATCTAAATTGGTTCAAGGTAATGTTCGTGTTGTTGCTTTCTTTAAGTTGTACTTTTGTTGTTGATGTTGTTATAAATTTCCTGTTCGTTTTTCTTCGTGACATGTGATACTCCTAATGCAGATTGAGCACTGTTCAAACTTAGAGCACACATCAATGCTGTGGAATGTTAATTTCCTGTGTATTCTTTCAGTCCAGGATAATGTGGTGGGTTTGGACTACATAAAACTCTCAATAAATCTTGGTATCGTTGACTAATGCTGGATTTTCAACAATGAATGCTCGAAAATCGAAATAGCTCATATTACTGTTTTTGAAAGCTGCAAAATATCGACCAAATTTATAAGCTTCCAAATGTATTCAATGCTAGAGAATTAAATCTCTACTTAATTGGTAAATTGAATTTTTCAGCTTTAGAAAGGTATTGATTATCACACCATAGGCATCTCCCCCCACCAGTGGAATGTGAAGTCAGTATACATTATTTTCAGTTGACTTTAAGATAATAACAAAATTGTTTGTTTTATTTATAATCTTTGTCGTGAAGTAGAGACTGGGCACGCCCCCTTCTTTAATCCTTCTCTTTCGATATTTGGTTCCTCATTCTCTCTGCTCCTCTCGCGGTTTAATTTACACTCTTTCAGAATCCCGGTTAATTAAAAATGAAAAAAAGAAATTCGTTTCTAATTGTAATTCGGGATTCTTCAGCGCTCGCCCACTCCCTCCTCTCTCTCTCTCTCTCTCTCTCTCTCTCTCTGTTGTGACTTGAATCAACCGTAAATATATTAATATACATGTATATAAGAACAAAACCATGTCTTATGGACACATGCTTGTGAAGAGAACCACATTTTACAAAAAGAATGTGATCGGACACATTTCGTAATAATATAGCGGATGCAGCAGAACCGTCTTACACGGTATTGTTGATAACGTTGTTGATAGCGTTGTTTTTTTTTTTTTTTTTTTTTTTTATGGGAGGGGGATACATTTCATAAACGTAAAAATATTGGTACGGATTTACGTGTTACTGTATTTTCATTTAATGTTTTGCTGATTACGAAATCTCTACATTATGATATTCTATTTTATGTGATGTTGAGAAGATATGCTCGTAGAGCTACATCCACCAACAACATAGGGGGTGGCAGTAGCTCGTAATCACATGGTCGCGGGTTCGATAACCGCCCAGGAAACCCCGGTAATCTGCCCCCGTGTGTCCTTGGCAAAGACTTCTAGCTCCCATTTCCTCGACATTATCTAGCTAATAACGTACTAAAAGTGCCGTTAAAACGCACAAAACAAACACCAAACCAAAACGCCGAATAACAATGGTGATTTGCAATGTGGGGTTCCTCCAGTGACGTCATACGAGCTGCCTCAGTTGTACATATCCTGAAAAGGGGGTGTGGGTATTGTGACGTGTACATTTGAAATTAAATATCTCGCTTTCTGTTCACATCGAATAATTTAGAGTTTAGTGATCTTGGAGTCCCAGGTCAACGTTTAAGAGTTTCATTATGGCTGTGTAATATGGAAATATGGACAGAACATCCGTAACGAACGCCAGCTCATTTTTTTGGGATTAAGACGGTATAGTGTAAAAGGATAATAATAGTTATTTTATACAAGATTCGATAGCAACACGGGTTGTTGGAATATAGGGTGTTACGCAATTTGACCTGCGCCTTCAGCTAATAGAAGTAGGGGGAGTATAGGGACAATGGGACTTACCATTAAAATATCCCTGGGGATGTATATGGATAAGATTTATAGGGACAATGGGAATTTAACATGGGCCTTATTGGGCCTGTATACGGATAATAGGAAAGTAATAGACAAGGTGACATCACGGTACTTGACATTGTCAACAATGTGGCAAGGAGCTGACCACAATCGGGCCAAACTGCAAACAGTTCAGCGAGTGGCGGGTAGCGGGTGGCGGGTAAGTCCAGCTAGTTCATAAACTATACCAATAAAACAACGCTTGGCAGGGGCGGGACTAGCGGGATATAGACATAGACATATAAAACCTATACAACACCTAATCTATATAATCGACAAAAAAACATTTTTAGGCAAAGAGAATAAATATCTTTTCGAGGCATATGAGTGGCCCTGAAAATGGCCTTTGGTTGTCTTCTTCTTAGTCTTTTAATTTCTTCTTTTTCTCTACCAACTTCTTATTCTTTCTCCTACTTTCTTGGCAAACCCCAAATCTACTATCCACACACGGGAAGAGGAGAAAAACACACCCAAATATACTATGCACACACGGGAAGAGGAGAATAAAAAGAAACACAAATATAGTATCCACAAACGGGAAAGAGTCAAAACAAAATCCAAATATACTATCCACACACAGGAAGAGGGAAAAAAACAAAAAAAAACAAAAAACAATTTGCTATCCACACACGGGAAGAGGAAAACAAGATCAAAATATACTATCCACACACGGGAAGGAGCAAAAAGTACAATCCACACACGGGAAGGAGCACAAAAAGCCCAAAATCTACTATCCAAACATGGGAAGAGGGGGAAAAAAATTTACTATCCACACACGGGTAGAAGAAAAAAACAGACCCCAAAATATGCTACCCACACACGGGAAGGAGAAAAAACAACAACAAACAAACAAACAACAAATATACTATCCACACACGGGAAGGACCACAAAAAAACACCCCAAATATACTATCCACACACGGAAAGGAACAAAAATAAAAATAAAAAAACCAAATTCTACTATCCACACATGGGAAGAGGAGAAAAAACAAGCATCAGATCTACTCTCCACACGCGGGAAGAGGAGAAAGAAAAAAACCCCACAAATATACTATCCACACACGGAAGAGGAGAAAACAACAAACCATAAATATACTATCCACACACGGGAAGAGAAGAAACAACAGGTCCCACATTTACTATCCACACACGAGAAGAGGAGAAAAACCAAATAACAAATATACTATCCACACACTGGAAGAGAAGAAAAAAAAACAACTAATATAATATCCACACACGGAAGACGAGAAAAAACAAGCCCAAACATACTGAGCACACAAACGTACGCGAACGCATACAAACACACACTCTACTATCCACGCACAGGATGAATAATAAACAAACCCAAATATACTATCCACACAAACATACGCCAACACATACAAGCACACACTCTACTATCCACGCACGTGAAGAAGAACAAACCCAAATATAATATCCATACAACGTACGCGCACGCATACAAACACACACACACACAGACAGACAGACAGACACACACACACACAATCACATCAATAAAGGAGTGAGTGTTTATAATCACAATTTGGCAATTTAATTAGTATCTCTTTTCTAGAGTATTGGGGTAGACCTGAAAAGGGCTGTTTTGTGGACGGTGAGTTTTGGCAATTTTGTATGGTCTACGATTGCATCCCCGTCTGGCGACAGGCTTTCCCACAGGATAATGTCTGCTTCTTCGAAAAGAGAAGGATAACTCTTTCGTGACCACATGGCAATCGACAAATCCTCTGTCAGGCCCCTGTTTTTGTTGCTTCTGCTGTTGTTGCTGCTGCTCTCTCTGCTCTCTTTGCTTCTGAAGTCTATACTTCTCCGTCCACTCTTCTTGTTCTTTCTTGATTTCCTCTCTGAAGAACTCTTCTATCAGGTCTTCGACCACTTTCAACATTCTGACATTCTCTGTCTTCAGGCTTCGGTATCAGGGTTTGCCTGACACGATGTAAATTCACGTAAGCTTCGTTCAGCTTGGCTAGTCTTGCACAAATCTTCATAGGAGGATGAGTCAACAATGGATGGTCAGACTTACTTATATTGAATTAACGACGTTTTCGCCCAACAAGGGCATGTACGTCGCTTTTATTCATGCACAGCAGGATGTTTATTTACTCCTGGGGGAAGGAATAAGTGCCTCATCCCCCAGGCATTTATGTGCTCACAGAACACTATTTAATTCAGCCATTAGGTCGTAGGAATATTATTTTAAGTACCTAACGACCTGAATGTAGGACTTACATGAGTGGGAATGAACTTAACACACACTCATGCATAAGTAGGATAATTTCAGTCTGCTATCACTGAGCTAGGTGTCGACCAAAGCAGTAAGTGACGACATTA
Organism: Sinohyriopsis cumingii; assembly: GCA_028554795.2. Lineage (NCBI taxonomy): Eukaryota > Metazoa > Mollusca > Bivalvia > Unionida > Unionidae > Sinohyriopsis > Sinohyriopsis cumingii. The sequence continues at coordinate 105,879,946 of CM068825.1, forward strand.
GCGAAAGGTCGCCACTATGTCGTTACATCGGGACACCCATGTTTGGACGGGTGGTAATAGTACCACATCTCCGTCGTGGTACAGAGGGTCAGTAGAAGCAAGGGAGGAGAGGTACCAAGAAACAGGCGCAAACGACACAGACCCTGAAACGCCAGTCCGTACTTAACCAAATCTAGTCCAGTTATTTAATGGACATAAATAATACCAATAATAGTGTAAGCCACCTGTGCAATTAATCAAATATATTGAGTCAAAATATTTCAAAAATGGTTCATTCATTAATAAAGTTGGAATTTTGTGTACAAAGTGTACATATAGTAAACTAATAAATACCAATCAGCGAAGTCAAAATGATTTGTACGTAGTTCGTATCACGCATAAGAAAAAATTAGAGAATAAACAATTTGATGGCGGAAAACCCCCAGATCAAATTAGGTTATTAAAATAGATATTATCAAAACTGGTTCTCCGGCCAAAATGAGAACCACATGTATTCGACCAGGCAACTTTGAAAGTAACTCGGCTTGTACACCTTGAGTTTCAGGAACGTCTAATCTTGATATGGTCTCCACTGGCATTCGGTCTGGCATATTCTTCACTTGTGGGCAGCACCCACCCCTATGTGGCCTCTTCAAATAAAGTCTGCCATCTTTTCCCAGTCTTGATACTTTTCAGCTGCAGCATACATACTGGACTAATAATGCCAAGCTCTTTTGCCTTTAGACCCGACGAGGTAAGTAGGTTTCCGCGAGCGGCTTGCACATGTATATGCCACTCTCCCTTTTTTGCTGTTTTTCTTGGTTATTCAGAGCCCATGTGTATCACGCCTTACCGCTCCTATCTCTGCCTCTTTCAAATGATGGTCGGCGCTCCAGATAATTTGTTAAGACATCTCCTGTGGTGAAATGGGTCGGTTTAGTTGAATACGCAGTATGCAATGCAATGCAACCGCTGAACTTTAATATCCCTTTATGGCCGGTGCCATTCTTTTCCATTCCAAATGGTAATTCCTGGCTGCTTGTAGTTCCATGATTTTCCCGCTCTTCAGCCGCGATCCTCACTCACGAAGTGCTGTGGTCGACGTCCTCTTGCTGACTGCTGATTGACTGACTGACTGAATGAATGCATGAATGAATGAATGAATGAATGAATGAATGAATGAATGAATGAATGTGAATGGATGGTCAGACTGGAGACTGCCTCACTTTATATAACTCAAGCACAGACCCGATAGAAAACATCCCTACGATTTTTGTTGGGCCTGAACGCTATGATAGTTTTTTTTTAGGGTGAAGAATAGAGATAAGTCAAATGACATGTATAATGATAACAGTTGAAAACAAACGACAGACACATTTTTCAAAACACAACAGTTTTTATTCAAACAGCAACCATCCAACAAATAACAATAAAACAAACTATTTTTGACAAGGTTGACAACGTTGTGAAGTAAAGTGAGACTTCCACTGATGAAAGTCATTAGGAAATTGATGTACACTACGTTTCCTAGCTAAAGAGAAAATATAGCCATAATGGTCACAAAATCGTCGATCTACTTTGTCATCGTTTCTAGATGAGTAACGATCAAAATAAGTCACTAAATGTTCTAAAGAATATCCAAGACTGCGTTGATGAAGACAATACACATAATATTGTCCACACACAATGGAATTTGTGCCTTGTAATTTCACATTATTGAATCATGTCGCCTGGCATTTATTCTCATAAAGTCGATGATGTCGTCTTCCAAAAGTGGCAATCCATACAAATCAAATCAAAATTCTCCACACAACCTTCTTTCGGAAAATAGACGGCTTCCCGGTGGGTTCCTGTGAGATGACTGTCGTCCGTTTTGTTGGCATAAGCTTAATGGTCTTGAGGTTTGCAATGAGGCAGTTCATCTTTAACAAGATTCCAAGAAACAGTGTACGAAATATTGTTCTAAAGACAATAAAGTTCCATGGTATCCAATTGTTGTGTTGTTTTGTTTTTCTGGGGTTTTTTTCACAGGTAATGATAAGTCATCAATTCAATCCGAACTTTGTGCTTGAAAATCTCTGACAAGTAACCGTTTCAGCGCTTCGTCTCCGCACTCTGAGCCAAGAGAGCTTCGATGTGATGGATCTCTAGAGCAATCAATAGAGGAGAGGAATGATCACGCAAGTTTTTATATCACTTATGCAACGCTGCTTCTTCCGAGATGAGACTCCAAGCTTAGTCCAGATACTTGGTGAAGGAGTGGTCGCAGTTGTAGTGCCAGGTGAGGCTGTGTTGAAGGATATGATAGTCACTTCTTTCTATAGTCGATGACTTGCGAAGCGTCGATCAAAACTGGAAGGATATCCTTTCCAACGTACATTGACTTCTTTGACACGTCGTTTTCCCACTTTTAGGGTTCATCGTTCGAGAATGCTTTCGGTGTCGCACACTTCGTCTTCTTTTTTAGTCACACGTTGTAACTCGGGCAAGAAAAAATATTCTTTTTAACACTTCCCTGTTCATGTCATCTAATTTATAGAGGGCAGGATGACGGCCAGGCACTCGTCCAATGACACGAAACAATTCGGTAGTCCAGTTGAGTAAGTAACTTTTCTCGAAAGTGTGTTTGGTTTTACTAATGCGCACTCAATCTCCTGCTGTCAACAATTCATCTTACTTGGGGACATTCACCGTCGGGGAAGTACTAAACAGGCGATCAAAAATAGTCACTTCGTTGTCGGGAGACACTTCTTTGGGGGGTTTCACGTCAAATGCTTCATTGGTAAAATTAGTTGTACGCTTGGACCAAAAGCGGAAAGACGTCAATGTACCTGAGAGTGTTTTGATGCGTAAAATATTTCCAAATGCGTTCTTTCAATGTGCGTTGTAAAGGTTCCACGATGCTGACTTTGGTTTCAGGATTCTCGGTGGCGAAAAAATGACGTTTGTTTAATTCTTTTTGGAAAGGTTGGTTAACAAATTCGGCGCCTTTGTCGGTTTAACATAGAAGAGGGTGACGAAAACTTTGTGTTAACACTAGTTTTAAGGCTCGCATTAACTCACTTCTCGATTTGGAAGTCAATGACACGACCCAGAAAAAAATGGAAAAGATGTTGATGACACAAAACAAATATTTGTAGCCACGATTGTAGGTGGTCAAATGAGAGACAATCTGCTAAATCGGCTTGCCATCGATGATCCATGTTCTCCACTCGGATGCGACTTCTGAAAATGTTTTGTCGAATGGGCTTGTGTAAAGTGTCTGTGGCTTGTTCTTGTAATCGTCGTTGCACTTGATGTAAATGGTGACTTTTCAGACGGGTTTTGGCAGCACGATACATTTTCTAAACCCCACCATATCCCGTAGGATAGGATGGATCGTAGTAAATGCTGGCTATCACCTTCTCCATTTTTGTTTATAAGTCACCCACTCTTCACTGATGCTACTCTTTGTTTCGCGTGGTATTTTCCTGGATTGTAATGCTTTGCAAGTCCTGCGAGCGATAGGTGTCGAGGAGGAGGAGGTTGTCTGAACAGGGGTAATCGGTTGTTGTTTCACTTCTGTCTTCACCTTCCGTTTCTCGTCTGTGGCAGAAGGGGTGGCCATCATTTTTTTAATCCATCTAATTCTGGATGTAGGCGGTGTTGTTAGCTTGCGGACGTTCTCTGGTGGTGTTGTTAACTTGCGTAATTTTTCTAGTGGAGTTTGAAACTATTCTTCTTCTCCTTTTTCTGTCCTGGTCACAGTGGGTAGTGGTGGCTGACTTTTCATCAAGGTCTGAAAATCTTTCAGAGTCGGTTGAGCTGTTTCGTCTACATCTTTCTTATGAAATATTTGCAGTCGTTGAAATAGTTGACCGTACCTTTGTGATATCGATCCATCAACAATTTCAATTCGTGTTATAAATGGGACATCTCGGTCAAATGAGGATTGGGAGGCAAATGCGGGGTCTGTTGTCCTTGCCAACGATCGTATTCCATCCATTGGGTTGTGTGGGTTTTAAATCCACGAGTAAATAGGCTTGAGCGTTTTGAGTGGCGTCGTCGTACGCATGAATCAACCAAGGCGTTCCTAACTGTTTAGCTCAGACTTGCACTTGCGATTTATCTCTACAGCTTTTAAACAAGACCACTTATTGAGCATTGAGACTGATGGTGCGATGGACTTCACTTTGTTGAAACACATTTTGAGTGATGTAACTGACACTGGCATTACGATGATGCGCATAAACCACAGTTTAATTTCTTCTTCGTATTCGTCTAACATGTCGTCGAAAATGACCAGATGGGTTGGACTGGGGTCAGACACGATCTCGTCATCTTCGCCAGGAATGCATTCAACAAACACGATGGAATCGCCTTGACTTTATTGCAAGAGACTGTACGCCGATAGCCACTCTTTGTAACACCACACGATCGATTGAGGTGGACGATCGATCAAATGATGTTTATGTTCGATCAAACGATTGACAAATTCTGTTTTGCCTGAGCCGCTAGATCTGGCAATTAACATGTGAAAGGGATGGCGAAGATAAAAGGCCTCCCAACTAGAACGATCTATGCGTTCATCGATGATTTTGAAAGTGGAGGAAGAGGGAACATAGACAGCAGAGGTAGCCATATTGCAGGGACACGAAGGCATACAAGATATGAGTTTTTATACTTTTTACAGGACATTTCTCATTTGCCTTCTGTGTGATTATTATATTTTGGTTTATTTTCTTCTTACCTTGTGTGGATAGTAGAGAATGAGTTTGTATGCGTGCGCATACGTTTGAATGGATAGTAGAGTGTATGTTTGTGTGGATAGTATAGTATCTGTTTGTGTGAATAGTATAGTGTGTGTTTGCATGCGTTCGCGTACGTTTGTGTCAATAGTATATTGGAGTTTGTTTTTCTCTCCACTTCCGTGTGTGGATAGTATATTTGTGGTTTGTTTTTTCTCCTCTTCCCGTGTGTGGATAGTACATTTGTGGTTTCTTTTTCTCCTCTTCCCGTGTGTGGATAGTAGATTTGGGGTTTGTTTGTTTTTTGCTCCTTCTCGTGTGTGAGTTGGGAGACATATTATGTAACCCCGCGACTGGGATTTCCTCGCATCGGTCAAAACCCCAACGTAGATTATTTTTATAACCCAATATTTTCCTTTAAAGTAAAAAGAATTCTTAACTAGTGTTCGCGTCCAATGTTTACATGTGGCGCATGAATATAAATATGTTAATGAGGGCTGTGGTGTGACCGTTGCGTCCGAAGTACACAGTTTATTCGCGTGAGCAAAGAAAAATAACAACATAAAACGTCGCATAATAATGTGGTATTATCACATTTAATATGTAGATGTTATATGAAATTGACAATAAATAATTAATATTTATTACAAGAAACTGTTTCATTTTCATCAGTTCCAATTTTGAAAAGTTATATTGTAAATAATAAAACGATATTGGCTACTCAACTCTACTGTAGTTATATTTAGTACAAGCTGTAATGAATAGTAATATCTTGCATTAGATTATTCATGGGTAATTAGAGATCTGTGTCACTATCTTATATAACTATTCTATTTTGTGGAGGAGATGAAACTGTTTGTGACATGCTTGTGTTGTCCTTAATATTTATTGTAAAATTATCCCCGTGTATATTAGATCCTCCAAAAACTGGCTCGAGCGAATAACCATGTGCTAAACGTTCAAATTCACGGATTCTTTGAACATTTATTTCTTTTGTCCTGGAAATATGGCAAGTGCTACATTGAAATTTGCTTATGGATTAATGTGTTGACGGATAAATGATTTCTTCTGGCTGGTAAGTGCATTATTTGTCATTAAATAGTATAGGTAAATTTTTGATTTAACCGGGGCGAAATGGAATTGCTTAACAAAATTAGAATAAAGCATGTTTTATATAACACTTTTTAGGCTGTTACTAGATTTTCCGAATTGTTAAGAGAGTTAGGAGACTATTAAGTGTATAGGTATATAGTCTATGTGCAGGGATCAGTGTTTTCTGTTATAGTTCACTTCATACAGCATTGAGAATTTTATCCTATCTGTAGCACAGTCATTTTTCGGGTCAGCGTCATTAAATGTAGCAAACAACATATAATTTGTTTCACACGAAGTATTTAAAACTAGTTAGGTAGCTTTAGCTACATTAATGACGCTGACCTGAAAATGTACTGAGCTTGGCCAATTGACCTTGCTGCGTGGAACGAACTAGCATAATACCCAAACAAGTTCGACATCGTATGCGTTTGTGTCTTTGTCTCACTCGAAATGTTTTTATGGTGTGTTCTCAGAGATGGATTTGCCTTAAGTTACTATGTTTTTGTTATATATTTGTTGCTGTTGTTGTTTGTTTGTTTGATTTTAGTACAACTACGTCAGGCACAGCGGAAGACAACAAGGGTTTCATTTTTTTTAAAGTAAAGTTCTGGATTGACTGAGACGACTGGTCTGAGACGACTAGACTGAGATAAGAAAAGTAAGGTTAGCAAAACAGCTAGATTTCTCTGTCGCATGGGTGAGAAAAGTAGCTGGACTATGACACAAAAAAAGACCCTAAATATTTGCCGTTGCCAGTGTTTTTTTCACTGCACGCGTATGATAATTTGCGTTTTGAAGTATTACCTCAATCAACTCTCAGCATTCTGCACATTTTTCCTTCTCATCTGTATGACCACCAAGCAGATTAACCTTTTTACAGGTGAAATACCTATACAGTACACTATACTTCAAGCTGACAGTAACTTGTTTGTCTTCATGCGAAACGTTTTCTTCTATCTGTTAACGTTACTTTTATTGAAAACCAATCTTCCGGCGGTTATGTATTTCTATATTGATGAAGATAATTTTGAAAAAAAAAAGAGATTATTTACAGCAGTATTCATACATTTGTTCCACCAACTTGTAAAATTGAACAATTAACATGACGAAGACAGAATTAGGTTTCGCTCGAACATTATAATTAGCCTACGCAAAATATATTCAAACTCCAGTTTAAAATATATCATATCTAAGTTACACATTGTTACAACTCTTGGTCTTAAACTAAGTAAAAGAAAAGAATGAAAACCAACAAGTTTTGTAAAATTCAAATTATAATTTGCTTCCCTAAAATACAAATGAAAAATTAAAAATAACTTACATTTCGGTGAATGACCTACTAAATAATCCTAATGTTCTATTACAAGTCCAAAAGTATCGATAATTCCAAATGAGTTCCAGTGATATTCCGAATGAAGTTAAATATATTGTGTTGATGTGACATTAGTCTTGGTGCATCACAATGATATATTCCAAAATGTCTTTAAATGAATCATAGTAATTCCAAAACAGCTATCAAATACTCATGTCTGAGTAATTTGTAATTCCAATATAATAATTGCATCATATTAATTATATCCATCAACAGAATTAAAGACAACTATATTACCCCTCTAAGCCTGATGTTTATGTCAGGAATAACCCATTTTCATTGAATCGTTCTTTATATAAAAGACTAAGACGAAATGTAATCTAACTTTGTCAGCAAGGTTGGGTACTTTAGCAGCTAGCCAGTCATGAAATAGGTAAGCCTGGTTTTTCAAGGAAACCAATGACCTGAACTCAAATCGTATCAACATGTTTACTTCTATCATGAATCTATATAATGTGTTTACTAAAATAACTTCACCTTAATGTGCAACCCCACAGTTATAGCGGCTATTAGTATTTGATCTGTTATTTACTAAATGACCATTACAATCTATAATCATGAACATTAACACATAATATAGATATTACGATACGTATTATGACGAAGTTTTCAAAATCCGCTCAGTGATACAAAGGGGCACAAGGATACATGCAGTCATCATGAAACATAGGTATGTCTACATTAAGATTGAATGATATTCCAGTATTGTCTGTTTTGAATCGTGCTTGTATTATCATGACGTGAACAAGGAAACTAAATCAAATGAAGCCATTTTTCACACAAAAAATGACAGCATTTTTTAAAAGTATCTTAACTTGTAGATTAATTATAAATTATAATAATTCTCTTTTTGGATATCGCAAGCTCAAGACGGAACTTGAGATGAGGCCAGATTATCTAACAATACAAACACTATAACTTATTTTTTTTTGTTATACATCTCCAATTTATTAAATAATAAATTAATTGTATTTAAATATCTTGTCCCGAAATTAAGGCGAATATAAATATGTTTGCTGAGAAATCTTTTTCTAAAATATTTCTATAAGAGTGGAGCATGTATGATATTATGTGTCTTTACGTTATGTTGAGTCTTTCAAGTCATGTTGTTAACGTCAAACTAAACTGCAAATAAATATACTGGGTCACCCCTAGGATTGCATTTGCAGAGAAAGCTACAAGCTCGGTATATAATACTATTAGTATATAATTATACTGGCATAACATATGTCATACTTGCGTTGATGAAATGTTATTAGAGGTAAATCTATTTCACAAAACGTAGTAATCTACTGTGTATTTCCCCATAACGCTTGACTCTTCCTCAAAAGATGATAAGTCATACAAAACTCGAAACCCGAAAAATAATTCAAATGAGAAACAAATTTGATTTTTTTTTTGTGTTTTTAAAGCATATTGTATAATATTGCCAAGCAAGAATTATACATGATTAAATATTAAAAATACCAAACAGTGTTCAATATCTGTCAATATTATCGTACATGTATTGTAATTTATATGAATAATTAATATACTGATTTAACACGGTAACAGGTGGCAAATGCATTACGGAAAACAATCGAACTGTTTTGCATTTTCAGTCGTTGCAAGAATTATTAATGCAACCAACGAACTAGAAACAGATACTATCACATTTTTCCTGTTTTGTACTTACCATTTTCCACCGCTATCGCCGTTATTTCGTTCCCGTTGAGGAATTTGCTGTCAGGCGGGTATCGTATTACACAAAGGTCCAGCGACCACACATTACCGTTAAAAGGCCTCTCAGTTTCGACTCTGAACGCTTCACTGTACCACGTCTTTCAGACTCTTATTAATATGAAATATTTTATTCAAGCGTTACCCTTTCACGTTCTAGCATCATTCATTATTAAACATGAACGTACCTGTTTCGTATTCGATCAATAATTTCCGTGCTGAAATATTGTTTGGACTCCAGGTTTAGTTTTAGAAACTTCTCGATAGAGATTACGATGCTTTTAACACAGATTTAACTGGCATTTGTTTGAAACGTGAGATAAAAATAGAATTTTGAAAGGTGATATTGGTTTGATCGAAATACGTCAATTGCGCCACAGCTAAACGAATCTGAGTCTTCACTAGCGACAGCGATCAATTCAGTTATGAACATGAAAACGATTAATAAAATTGCCTCTTTTAATACACATTACGTGCACAACAGCTCCGTTTGATTTTTACTTTGGATTTTATATCCACTCTACAAACAAGAAATGGTTATTTCATTTCTAATTTGACTGAACCTTACTGACAATAAACATAATGACATACAGACTTACAGTAATCGTCGCCTGCTTCTCTTGACTAAAATAGTGAAATTGTTCTTCACTTTGACTGTTGTTTGGATCACATGCTTTTGATATAAATCTCAATTACAATCTCTATCTCTCTCTCTCTCTCTCTCTCTCTCTCTCTCTCTCTATCTATCTATCTATCTATCTATATATATATATATATATATATATATATATATATGTTTATCTGTCGGATGTCCATCTATCTATCTATCCGACAGATAAACAATAAATAGAGTGATGCGTACATTAAGGAATACAAAGATAGGCTGCTCAGAGTATAGAGCAAACCAGGTTAAAACAATGGCTTCAAAATAGTAGCCAGTTGACCAATGGTCCGTAATGATCCGTAACAGTTATTTAGCAAATCCTAGTCTCGACTGTCATGCAATCTCCTAAAATTAAGCTCATCATTTGATTCATTCCGTGGCAGCATAATCCAGCGGTTAGCTCAATGGATAAGATTCTGAACTCTGATTCGAGACCAGCCATGGACACTAATATGTGGTCTCAAACAAGACACCCGTCCAAACTGCATCGGTCGACCAAGCCGTACAAAATGGCATCAGCGTCCTATCTTCTTAACCGGCGATAGAATGAATCCCGCACGGGAATATTTGTGTACTCCAGGTTAATGTTGTTTACCACCAGGAAAAGCGTGATCTGCTCCAAAATTATAAGCAACTTATCAGCTTGATATACGGACATCTTTTATTCCAGGAATCATTAGTCATTTGTTTTTATTTAGTTTCCTCTATATTGATTTAAAGAAAATGCGAATCCAGCCTTGGAAGATTTCTTGTCATTAGTTACCTATGACCTTCAAACGGAAAGTATGATAAAAATTTCGAAATGAAGTTACTCCTCCCCTCCCCTCCCCTCCCCTATTGTTATTTCTATTTAATTTGTATTGTTTGTTGACTTTTCTTATTGATTGCATGTTATGTATATCTGTATTACGTACTTTCGAAATTGACATTGTCCAACATTAAATTCATGTTCTACCTGACCAGTTCATCTTGTTAGCAATAATACATAGCTGATGTTTGTCTATGACCAGTGTTTCCATTTACCTTCATTTGCGCTTCAGAGACCCCAAACTTTCTAATTTGACACCCAGTTTTGATACCAATTTTTTTTTGTTGCTGTCTGACTCTCAGTTTTCACACCAAGGAGAGTTCTGACTCTCAGTCGTGTACCCTTAGGGAATACAATGCTATGAATGTGAATTAGACATTCATTTCGTTATAAATGGTAAACGATGTATTTATGATCTATGATTCTAATCTTAGAATCTCTAGAATGGAAATTTCCATTAAATGACAGACTATTTTCAGAAATACAACCATAAAAGAGGGTTTATAATCTTCAAATATTACTCATTCTTGTCTTAATCTGCTGCAGAATCATTCTTTTTATTTGGGTGGATTTATTTATTCAAATTATCATTCACTGGAATTACAAAGTGCTCAGTAAAATTTGTGGAATGGAACATTAATTTGGATATATGGTGAATTCAAACAAGAACATTTTTAATAATATTATTGTGATACATAAAAAGACCCTTAAACACATTGCCACATGTTCGAGACTGCAGGCACATCAATGCATTCAATAGTGGAACTAATTTGGCATATCAATGGAATTCAATACGAACTTCATACGTTTGGACTTGTGATATAACTTTTAGGACTATTCGGAATTTAATTCACAATACTCTAAGTTCAATTTAAATTTTCAGCTTGTATTCTAGGGAAAGAACTTATTTGCTGATTGGTTACAAATCTTGTTGGTTTTTACTCTTTTCTGTTACATAGTTTAAGAATATAGAGTAACACACACACACACACACACACACACACACACACACATATATATATATATATATATATATATATATATATATATATATATATATATATATATATATATATATATATATATATATATATATATATATATATATATATATATATATATATATATATATATATATATATATATATATATATATATATATATATATATGGTCTAAGGTTGACATTGCCCGGGGTAGGAGTGGGAGACAAGCGCCCCAATCCTCCAAAAAATGCCCCATACGGCTTGAGTCTCTGACTGCCTCTGTCAACTAAAATCCAGCTGGCCTTCGCGAGTGGCTCAGATGTGAAGCCCGGCAGACCATGTTTTCTACTTACAGGAGAAGGGGTGAAGGCGGCCCACTGGCGCCTTAAAACCAGCCGCTTCGGGTAGATGGGACTCGTAAACGTTGGATGGTAGCTCATCTAGGAGAAGGAAAACTCCGATTCCAAACCTCTGCTGCCTTGTGGCTATACCCACTCATGGGAAAGGCTAAGGGAGTAAACCCCGACAGAAAATCCGGAGATGGAGTCCCTAAGGCGGTCTGACATTGACTTCAATGTTATTCCGGCAACTCCTGCGACGCCGTTGGTGCCAAGCTGTATCGGCATTCGTCGTTCCCTTGGGCACACCAGCTGCGTGGAGAGGGGGATCTGCTGCATGGACAATTCTGATTCTCCATACCACCCTGCCCAGGCTTCATAGCTCCACTGGAGAGGACACTCCAGCATCGTCGTACGGCGTCGGCACAACACGAGAAGTAGCAGTTTACCGGTTCTAAGTCAAAGCTCGATTGGCGTAGAGCTTGGCGCCAGGGGTTACTTCTGACGGTGGGAGAGATCATCAGGTCACACTGGACAGCCCGCCTCAAGCTGGGCAGCCCCAATCAGTAAGGTGCTGCCCGCCATGGCCTGCCTGCTTCACTGGGTGCGTGGAGCTTAGAGAACCATCTCGACAAGTGGGCCACAAAACTCCGCACCATGAAAGACTAAAAGAAGAAATAAGATGACTCCAACTCTTCGTTTTGCAACCTGGAACATCAGGACCATGTGTCCTGGATTGACCGCTGACCTACAGCAGATCGACGATGCACGGAAGACTGCCGTCATTGACAGAAAACTCTCCCGACTGAACATTGACATTGCCTGCCTCCAGGAGACCCGACTGGCTGACAGCGGCACAATCAGGGAAGCCAATTACACGTTCTTTTGGCAGGGGAAACCCTCGGATGAACCTAGGCAGCATGGTGTAGGCTTTGCCGTAAAGAACACGCTACTCGCCTTCACTGAACCTACATCATCAGGTACTGAGAGAATCCTTGCCCTCCGGCTGTCAACATCCTTAGGCCCGGTCAACATCTTCAGCGTGTACGCCCCAACCCTCTGCTCCACATACGAGGAGAAAGACAAGTTTTATGAGGCTCTGGATCAGGCAATATCCAGTATCCCCAACAATGAAAGCCTTTACTTATTAGGAGACTTCAATGCTAGAGTGGGAGCTGACCATAAGGCCTGGTCCACCTGTCTCGGCTCTTACGGAAGGGGCAAAATCAACGAGAATGGTCAGCGACTGCTGGAGATGTGCTGCTTCCACAGCACATGTGTGGCCAACACTTTCTTCAAATGCAAGGAGATCCACCAGGTGTCGTGGAGACACCCACGTTCACGCCTCTGGCACCAGCTAGACCTCGTCATCACCAGGCGTGCAGAACTGACCAGTGTCCTCCTCATCCGCAGCTACCACAGTGCCGATTGTGACACGAACCATTCCCTTGTGGCCAGCAAGGTGCGAATATTACCCAAGAAGCTGCACCACGCTAAGAAGAAGGGTCACCCACGCATCAGCACCTGCTGTGCAAGCAACCCAGAGAAAACACAGCAGTTCATCAGAAAACTGAAGGAAGCCCTCACCAAAGTTACACCTGATGACACCATTGACTCCAAGTGGTCCCATATCCGTGACTCTGTGTACAATTCAGCCATCACAGCTTACAGGAAGAGGGAGCGAAAGAATGTCGACTGGTATGAGGCAAACTGGGAGGAGATGGAGCCCGTGACTGAGGCGAAGAGGAAAGCCCTCCTGGCATACAAGGCTGCACCTAAGCCCCAGAACACTACAAGCCCTCAGGATTGCAAGGAACAATGCCCAGAAGACTGCCCGCCGCAGTGCCAACACCTACTGGCTGAACCTTTGCAACAGTATACAGACGGCTGCTGACACCGGGGATACAAGAGGAATGTATGAGGGTATCAAAAAGGCGACAGGCCCCCCCCCCAGCTACAAGACCGCCCCCCTCATGTCCAAGACGGGCGAAGTCATCACAGACCAGGGGAAACAACTGCAGCGATGGGTTGAGCACTATCTCGAGCTATATGCAACCCAAAACAATGTCACTGGAACTGCCCTGGACGCCATTCCAGACCTGCCTGTTATGGAGGAGCTAGACACACAGCCCACCCTGGAAGAGCTCGGAAAAGCCATCGATTGCCTTGCCTGTGGGAAGGCTCCTGGAAGCGACGGCATTCCGCCTGAAGTCCTCAAGAGCGGAAAACCAGCACTGCTCCAGCCCCTACACACACTCCTCTGCCTTTGCTGGGAACAGGGATACATCCCACAGGACATGCGTGACGCCAACATCGTCACTTTGTACAAAAACAAAGGAGACCGTAGCGACTGCAACAATTATCGGGGCATCTCCCTCCTCAGCATCATTGGAAAGGCTTTCGCCCGTGTTGCCTTGGCGCGCTTGCAGATCCTAGCCTCCCGCGTCTACCCAGAGTCCCAGTGTGGTTTTCGAGCCGGCAGGTCAACTGTAGACATGATCTTCTCACTACGTCAGCTGCAGGAGAAGTGTCGCGAGCAGCAGATGCCCCTCTATATTGCCTTCATAACCTGACGAAGGCGTTTGACCTGGTTAGTCGGAGTGGACTCTTCAGACTCCTGCAGAAGATCGGCTGCCCCCCACGTCTGCTTGCTGTCATCATGTCGTTCCACGAGAACATGCACAGCACAGTGTGCTTCAATGACGCAACATCTGAAGCATTCCCAGTCATCAGCGGAGTCAAATAAGGCTGTGTCCTTGCGCCGACGCTCTTTGCCATCTTCTTCTCCATGCTCCTCCAGGACGCATTTAAGGACTGCAGCGAGGGAGTGTACATCCATACCAGGGCTGACGGCAAGCTGTTCAACATCGCCCGTCTCCGTGCTAAGGCTAAAGTCACAGAGGTACTCATCCGTGAATTGCTCTTCGCCGACGATGCAGCCTTGACATCACACACGGAAGATGGACTGCAGCAGCTGGTATGCCCCCTCTCCCATGCTTGTAAGGAATTTTAACTGACCATCAGTTTGAAGAAAACGAACATACCTCGGGTCTAACATCTCAGAGAGTCTGGAACAACCCCAACCTCACAGAGAAGACCAAACTGTGTGTCTACCAAGCCTGCGTACTCAACTCACTTCTCTACAGCAGCGAAACATGGACCACCTATGCAAGACACGAGAGGAAACTCAACAGCTTCCACCTGAGATGTCTGCGGCGCATTCTGCACATCCAGTGGCAGGACAAAGTACCCAACACAGAGGTTCTAGAACGCGGCAACATGAACAGCATGTTCTCCATTCTCAGCGAGAGGCGCCTTCGCTGGCTTGGCCATGTCAAAAGAATGGACCCAGGTCGCATTCCCAAGGACCTGTTATATGGGGAGTTAGCAGAAGGTGCACGACCAACTGGACGACCACATCTGCGCTACAAAGATGTTTGCAAGAAGGATATGAAGACGGCAAACATCAATGTCAACGACTGGGAGAACTGTGCAAACAACCGTTCCAGCTGGCGCCTAGCTGTCAGACAGGGAGTTCAAAATGCAGAGAAAGAGAGAAGAATAAAACAGGCTGAAAAGAGAGCTAGAAGGAAGGATAGACAAAAGCTTACTTTGGAGCTACGCCATCGTTTCCCGTAGAAGACGGACGGATGCCAATATATATATATATATATATATATATATATATATATATATATATATATATATATATATATATATATATATATATATATATATATATATATATATATATATATTGTTATGTATAATTGATTTAATTATATCTGATTTAACATATATGTATTTCAATTTAATTATTTGTCAGTTTTTAAAAAGTTATTTTCCGTTACATGATATTGTAATGTAAATTTATTCACTAGACATCATACCTTTTTAGAAAATAGTTTGACCTTGACTGTTTATAAGCACCAGGTGTTGATCTAAATCTAGATCTTGACCTTGTTTCAGAATTTGTAGCAACCTTTGTAAACAAGTTCTATTTTATTTTAAAATGATTGGTTGTTTCCGAGGTCATGATGGGACTTTGTCTTTAAGATATAAACAATTTTATTTTTATTTCTTAGAGTAAAATGGTTTTCTTCAAGGTCACATTGGGTAAACATGATCTGTAACAATTACTTGCTTCTATAAACTTCCAGAGGATGATCACGTGACCTTTGTTTACGTTTTAGAAAGAACATTTAACCCATTTTTGGAGAATTAATCTCAGTAGAAGCTGGGCTGTTGAACTGTTAGTTGTATGTTGTGCTATTTGGAGTTATTTCAAATTACTTGGATTCCAAAGAATTCATTGTCTTATTTTTCTGGAAAATACGTGTGCTCATGTAATATTGTGGAACAAGAACAGTTTTTTAAATAAATATTTATTCAGCTATCAGAAACCAGAGTGATAATTTTTATTTCTACAAGGAACTGTAGACTTCAGCACCATGGATTGCAACATATGTCATCGTCTTCCATCTTGGATTCTTCGTCGTGGTTCGAACGTGAAATCAGTACAACATTTTGTTATTAGGACAACTAAAATGTTATTCTCGGATTATGTTTGGA
The DNA here is from genome assembly GCA_028554795.2 of Sinohyriopsis cumingii. Taxonomy (NCBI): domain Eukaryota; kingdom Metazoa; phylum Mollusca; class Bivalvia; order Unionida; family Unionidae; genus Sinohyriopsis; species Sinohyriopsis cumingii. The sequence goes on from CM068825.1 coordinate 105,896,204, forward strand.
TTATTTTTGGATTTGATTCCATAAAATCGTAAGTTAATATTTTTTCTTCATTTTTACAGAATTTTTCCAAGGAAATAAATTATTGTATTTTTTAAACGCTTGTTGTTTTCACTCTTTCTTGTGCTACTGTTTATTCGAGCTTAAACTCCGTCATTACAAGTTGTCAGTTATATATGCAATAAGATCTGTCATCATTTTCATCACTCCAAAGGAAGGGTCCCAACAGTCGCACCTCTTTCAGATGGTCAGGACATGGGAAATCCCTGTACCAAGTGAACTAATTTCCACTCAGCGATTTCAAAGAAATATACACACGACCAGAAGTGACGGTGTAACTATATGCTCTCTTCCCACGCCCTGCTATGCCTAAAGCATACGGAAAATAAATAACCATTGCCATCAAGGACACAGGTGCATGGTACGCATACTTCACTGACTGTCCTTCAGGAGGAAACTTAGCGATAGTTCTATTAATCTATACATACAACAATTATTCAGCCAGTATGATATCACAAACTCTGATACTATCGATTTTGGTCTCCTTCGCTATTATTTGAGCCTCTCTTACAAGATTTCAAGCAAATATTTTCTTCCGGCTGATTATACTGGGTTCAGTACCATGAAAAACAAAAGAAAGAGTTCGATTGTTAAACGAGACAAGCTTTATTAGGAAATTGTAAAAATATAGAAAAGGGGATGAGAAAAGAGAAAATGCTTCAAACCATGTTGCTTAAATCATGGGTTAACACAGGCTGATTACACCCACTCATTTTGTTTCAGTAAATTGCGGAAATTTCGTCGCTTTCCTTGGGTTATGAAGTAAGTGTACTACATATATTTTTCAGATTTGTATAAACATAAATATGTTAATCCAATTACATACATATATTATGCAGAAGGGTGTTCAGTGTCACAAAAATATAACTGTTATGCACTCAACTTTTTTTTTTAATAAATTGTTATTGGTATTTTAAATATTTATTTTGAAGACACTACACTGAAAAATTCTTGCCAACTCTTTTATGAAAGAATTCTTTGCTTCTTCATTTTACGTTTTATAAATTCTCTCAATGAGTGTGAGCTATCTAAAACTCCAGATTGCATGATGATTATAACGTTAACCAAGGCGAACTGATTATGGCCACATTTTAGTCCATAAAAGCATATGTATGTATGTAAGTAAGTAAGTATGTGTGTGTGTGTGGGTGTGTGTGTGTGTGTGTGTGTGTGTGTGTGTGTGTGTGTGTAATGGATGATGTATCTGTGTCTCTGTACGTTTCGAAATAAAGATATTGATACAAATATTAATGTGCTCATGAAGAAAAATAAAATAAGTATTTCGCAGAACCTAGTGTTTTGCCTGCGCCCTAATACTTGTCAGTAGAACCAAGTGTTTTGCCTGCGTCCGTATGCTTCTCATTAGAACCACTTGTTTTGCCTGCGCCCGAATACTTATCAGTAGAACCACGTGTTTTATCTTGCGTCCGTATGCTTGTAAGTAGAATCATATGTTTCTGCCTGCGTCCGTATGCGTGTCAATAGAACCACATGTTTCGACTGCGTCCGTATGCTTGTCAGTAGAATACCTTTATCTGACCTCGATAAATTTTCACACAGAAGTTTCGCATTGTTGACCTCACATACGAACATAAAAATTTTATACCAACAGTAGTATTATTCTAAAATTTAAATTGTATAGGGCAACTAATATTGACGACACGTGAATTTCAAAAACATTAAAGCCAAGCTTCAATATTTTCACCATGGTGCGACTGACTGATGACTGATGACCGATGACCGACGATCCTAAAGTTTCATTTGAATGCAGTAAGTGTGATATGGTAGAGGTATGACTTTCAATAATTAATTTTAGCATTGTTCACAATGAAGGTCAAGGTTTCTGGTTAAGCTGGCGGTACATGAATTTTTTTTTTTTTTGTATATCATGTCATAAATTTTAGACCAAAGGTAAATAATTAATAAAACGTAAATCTGAATACTGGTGTTGATAATTGCAGAACATATGTGACTTTTTGAAGACTATAAAATAAAACTTTAACATTGTTGACGAGGTAAAAAAAGTGACAACTATGTCTCGCCATGCTTATCCACGTGAGTCTAATAAAAAAGACAATTTCTAAGTTTACGACGATGTGACACAAGAGTAAATTAACTTGAGGGTTTGATTGAAATCAGAGAGACAATTTTTAACATGCCAACAACGAAAACTTGGAAGTTAATGGTCTAGCTGTAAGCTTCGTTTTCTTTCAGGCAGTTCCTTCGCCAATAAGATCATTTCTTGGTCATCATTCTTGCAAACTCTATAAAACAAAATGATAATAATGATAATAATAATAATAATAATGATAATAATAATAATAATAATTCATGAAATAGTAAAATATTCAATAAAACATTTATTCATTTAACTGAGTAAGGAATGATACTTTTTGGGCAACGCTATGTTAAAATTATCAGAAAAGTGAATAGTACAAAAGAACGTTAGCGCCAGGTGGACTGATTTATTATGTGGACAGTAACTCAAAATTTGGAGTTATCTCGAAATTTCGAGCTAGCATCTCACAGTTTTGTCTAGCAGTTAGAAATTTCGACTTCGTATCTAGAAATGTTGAGTTGCTAACTCGAAATTAAAAATATACCAACTTCAAAGTTTAAGATATCAGCTAGAAATGTGAAGAAATAAGTCGATATTTGGAAAGGTACTAACTTCGAACTTTCGAGATACTATATCGAAATTTCCAGACACTGTGTCGAAATACAAAGTCGAAATTTCCAAATACTAACTCGAAATTTCCAGATACCAACGAACCGGCGCTCTGCCAAATGAGTCATCGTAGCTTTACAAATGACGTACAAGGCCTGACTTGACATGACAGCGAATCACGGGCAAACAATGTAAATCCATTACAAGGTCATCAAAAAGTGTATGCATGTCGATGTTTCCAGTTTTATGTTGGGGTACTTCCAGCTCTCATTTGCGCAGATTTAGGTTAGTTTAATTGATAGTCTTGGCAAAAAGAAAACTCTTGCTTTTATCGTTTTGATTAATGTACATAAATTGCGTTTTGTCAAATACCGGTATTCGGTCAACGTTGCACTCGGAATCGGCTCAGCGTTGCGCTAAATAAATCGCTATTGCCTGGCTTACGCTTGTATTGCGTAATACATTCGTTGATAGCGACATTTCCACTATTCCACTATAAATGAGTTAACGCTCTTTTTTAAAAAAATGGACGATTATCACTTTTCTATAGGATGAAATGCAATTTACATCCACTAATGTTTTGTCCTTTTTTTCTTGTTTAACACATTACTTGAATTAGCGTTTTGCAGTGATAGCATAAAATGATGAACTTTGTTTTTCTTTCCTTTTTTTAACAAACGTGTGTCAAATCACAAAATATGTCACAATTTCAAACTGCTAAATTATTCTCGTCGGGTGTCTCTACTTCATGGACACAACTGAAAAAAAATGTTTCCTTTTGCCTTTACACTTTCGTTTTCTATTCTTCCATCAAGAAACAGATCAAAATGTATGATCGATTATTGTGGCCAGTGTTTGATTTACAGATTTAGATGTTCGTGACTAATCATCGTTTTGTTGATGTGCAATCACTTAGCTTGATGTTCATTCCAAATCAACCCAGCTTGCTGACTACATTTTTTTAAAAAGCCAAAACATAACAATATGACATGCGTGTCTACATGGCATGTTACGGCATAATAGAAATTGCGAAGTCAGAATATACAGGATAAATAGAAGGAAGAAAAATAATGAACATACAAAAATACTGGACAAACGGAATCGCGAAGCAAGAATATTCAGTTGTGTTCCTGGCACTGAATTCTCAAAGCTTGACCAGCATAGAATCCGAACTCACTGGCAAATACTTTGTGTTTTTTTTTTAAATTACTGTATGGTAATAACTTGTTTTTGTTAGACCAGTCTAAGTAATAGAAGTCTTAATTATCTTAAGGCTTATTAATTTTTCTATACTGCCATTCTCACTTATAAAGAAGCAAAATGTACTCGAATTCATGATGACTTTGAACTTTCATTTTGTGCTCAAAGAGTTTAAAATAACAAGAATAAGAAAGCTGTCATTTGCACAAATGATTTTTTAAGATTATAAATAGTAAATCAAAATTATTTACATCATCTGTTACATATTATAGAAAACTTCTACTGATTTGAATACAGAAATACCGTAGAATTACCCATGATGAGAGAGCCATGGTTTGAAATTCTTATAAAGAGTTTGGTGCAAAACTGACTCCCTAACACTTTCACAGAAGAATTATATTTAAATCAATTTCTAAACAGCAGCTGGAATGGTTCATCCTGGAGTTGATTGTGTATTACTCTTTAAATTATATCCTGTTTTTTTATTCAATTAAATGTATGTTATAGCACACATACTGCTTTCATAAAATGTATACAGTTGTTAGAGGTTGGTGGAAGGGTGCGCCGGCTCTGTCCCTTTCAATCCAGATCCGCTCCTGCAAATGTTTTATTGACCATACCATGTTGAATGTGATTTTATGATAATATAATGTGAATTGTCAGTTCTTACGAATATAAATAAGGATGATATGCATATATGCAATTTGTACATTTTTATCGTTGCATTTGTCTTAGCATATAGTTGTTTAATATTTGTTTACATGGTTTGCACTGCAACTATCTGTATGTCTTTTTCAATACTGTTGGTGATAAAGTTAGCTGAGCTTATGTTAATGTGGTTAAAAACTAACTATAAATATTTTTAGTTGTGATCCAAACATTTCAATATCATGATGCTGATTGAAGAACCGTAATTGCATCCCTAACCTTGACTTGACCAGATTTGTGACCCAGAGATGTCAATAAAACGATGCTAATTGAAGCATCGTAATTGCATCCCTCACCTTGACTTGACCTCAGTTGTGACCCAGACATGTCAATATAACGATGCTAACTGAAGCATCATAAATGCATCCCTCACCTTGACTTGACCAGATTTGTGACCCAGACATGCTAATATAACGATGCTAATTGAAGCATCGTAATTGCATACCTCACCTTGACTTGACCAGATTTGTGACCCAGACATGTAAATATAACGATGCTAATTGAAGCATCGTAATTGCATCCCTCACCTATGTAGTTTACTCGACCATCCCCATCCATGTCGGCCTCTTTTATCATTTCGTCCACCTCTTCATCGGTCAGCTTCTCGCCAAGATTGCCCATTACCTGGCGCAGCTCGGCAGGCGTAATGAAACCATTACCGTCCTTGTCGAACAGATTGAAGGCTTGCCGGAGAGCCTTCTCTTTATCCGTATTCTTAATTCTCCTGGCCATCATCTCCAGAAACTCCTTCCGATCGATCGTGCCATTGCCTGTAATTTTTTTGTTGACGTTGTTAGTTGCATAAATATGTTATGAGTAAAAATAAACTAATTCAACTTAATGTATTCATTAAACGCTGTGTTGGGGTTGGGGTGAAGTGAGGTGTATGCGAGTGAACATGGCTGGTCCAAGACCAAATGCACTTTGGCGAGGTACGTCTTTGTGGTATTTTATTTAACTGTTAAATTGATAGTTGAGTAGATTTCCCGTGACAGACTTACCTGAGCCCAGCGCACCAAAGCGGTAGCCTTTGTTCCCTACCCCTAAATTCCGTTTTGTGCGTGAATAAGTTGAGAGAAGTTTCATGGATTTAAACGACGGTTGATAATATTATTGAGAGTGATAAAGACAAAATCTTAAATATTTGGATCCTGTAAGTCAACAGCTGCTGGAGTATTTCCATACTGACTATGATAATAATAGACTATGGGCAGGACGACAGGGAAACCACTGATTTCAATATATGGACCTCTGTTTCGCAAGTACCGTGAACACAAAGTTACGCAATCTAACGAGGAAAGATGGCAGATACATGTATTTCAAGTTTAACTGTTGTGGATGATTGTGACATGCTACACATTTGCAGATTCCGATAATCAAATGTTTCTTTAAGGACATTGAAGTGTCTGTGGAAAAAACAGCTCCAATTTTTTGCTACCGTAAATATACCTTTTACTGGCTGTGATTCAACGCAAGTTTTCATTCAAATGATAGAATGCAACAAAGAATTTATTTTCGTTGCCTCGTCTCCAGAGCAAATCTTTGTACCTGTTGCTTATTTTGTCTCGCACTTAAAAATCAGTCGATTCATTTAACAGGACGTGTTATTCCATATTTCTTACATATCAGGTACAAAATACATTACATTTATCCTTTTTCGAGACCGATAATTTAATCGTTCGAATAAAAATGAAAGCGTAATGTTTGATTATCACAACAATCTACATGGTGGTTCATAGGTATATTTCCATTTGGTTTTAATATTGTATCATTTTCTTTGATAAACAGCTTTATTGTCTCTTGCTGAACATTGCTAATTTACTTTCGTTTTGTGGTGAACTTTTTAAGTAAACTATATTTTTCTTTTCTTTTAAAGTTTATGTTTTTGTTGTTCTTATAGGCACTGTAACACTCAAGTAAAAGACGAAGCAAATGGAGTAAAGTGTTTTGCCTAAGAATACACCATGGTAGCCAATCAGGGGATTGTAACCCGCATCATTGTGGTTACGAGAAACAATAAATAATATTTACTGTAGAATTAAATTTTCCAATCTTCTTTCAATATATTTGTTATAATATTGGGGCATATACCACTGTTTCTAGCTTGTATATACGAATAGATCTATCTTATCTCTTATCATCGTAGTAAGAGAACAGGATTTTTCTGTTTCTCAAGCAATCTATTCAAAATGTTCTGGGAGAAAAATGTACTAATGGATAACATCGGACTTAATTCAGTACTAAGTGGACACCAACCAAGTTAACGAAGTTACAATTTATGCGCGATAAATTGACTTCTTCGTAATGGGGAAGCATGTATGTACTAGCTTTCCTATATCGAAGTAAATTTTTGAAGTTGGTGTTCACCCCGCCTCCCCCCCCCCCCCCCGCCCATTTGCAAAAATGTAGAGCGAGGTCTGCTATGCCTTTTGTGGCAATGTCGTTGTTCGTTCGGGAGAAGCCATGCTATACCACTACAAAGTTGTTTTTTTCTTCTGTTTCTCTTCTTTAATTTTATCAATGGCTTTTTTCTTTATTAATTACAGATAAGTTTGAGACTGATCATTGTTTGGACTGATTTTTGTTCTGATTCTAACACAAAATGAGCAGTGCAAAAAAGGACAACAGAAGACAAAGGTCGAACAAAAAGAATTAATGCAGACATAGTTTTAAAGTTATGATCAATGGTTTGTTCCTAGATATATTTTACTCCAGACTGCATTAAGAACTATCGATTTGTGTTACACATTTTTTTTATTGTCAAAAATAGAGCATAATCTACTTTGTAGAATAGATAGCTGGCACAAATCAATATATGGGGTCTACTGGAAAGACAAAATTGGCATCAGATGGCGTCATAGTAACGTACTGCACAATCAAAACTGCCAGCTAATTAAATTAATACATTAGTAAAATGCAACAAGAAATACAATAAACACTTTGCTAGATATTAAACGTAACACGTATTGCTGAAATGGTTTGAAACAAAACAGAAACGAAAGAGCACGAGGAAAGTTGCCGGGAGAACTATTTTATCAGGTGATGAATTGTGGAAAATTATACAATACATCATGATTTCTGGTATAGTTAGAGTCTCTTCTACGGAAAGTTTTTTTAAATTATTATTTCGGAACCGAATAGTTTCAGCAACAAGTTCTTATTGCTAATATTTAAAGCTGCTTCTAACGACGCGTGATAATCGATGTTCAACATGTGCTTTTACTCAGAGATTTATTAAAGTAAAACATTCCAGGCATTTAATAGTTGTTTCTAGGTTGTATAGTCGTTTTTATGTTCCATAGTTGATTAGTATGTTGTAAATTCTACCGTTTTACTTTTGTACTCTGGTCTACAACTAATGCTGCTAAGGCAGACTTACGCCGTCAATTCATGGTTTAGGCTTTATACATTCAAGACGGGAAACTCCTTCACGAAGCCGTACCTTCAGTGATGATTGCAAACTTTGTGTACCATGTAAATGATACCAACAAACACCAAACAACTGTATGTAAGGAGTGACTCTAAGACTACCTTTGTATTTCTTTTTGTTCTTTTTGCTCTGCTTTTGGTTCCTCCTCCATTTGTGTCCAAAGTCCTCCTCTATTTCTTTAAACTCTTGAAACATTTAATATTTTTTAAAATTTCCTCAATCTTCTCTAGCTTGTCAAGGAAACTGATTATTTTTATATCTGCAGTACTAATTCCGTTGACATTAGTTTTAACGCCTCTTGCGTTTTTTTATTTTCCTGTCTGATCTAGCAAAGCTTTCTTGTACACGGTTTATCATTTGACGCTTTTGTATATTCTTGTCCATTCCTTCCTCTGCTTGTGTCTCGACCAAGCTTTGCATATGTACAACGTATTCTGTACCACGTTTAATTTATTGAACTCGCTCATCTTGTTCTGAAGTTGGTTTCCTACATGTACAAGATTCCACGTGTCCCTTGTTGAGTAATGGAACTAAGGATATCATTAGGTTTATGAATACTAAATGACTATTTAGGATGGTGAATAAATACTTCAATTGTAGAATCTAAGCCCATATAAATATATTAGTGAAATCGGTCGAGGATACAAAGCTAATTCTTCAACTATGGATAGTCATTGTGCAAAATATTTAAAATGGCTGGAAGAAAGTGTAATTTGGTGAAATTTGAAAACGAATTTAAGACGAAATATTGCTGGATATTAAAGATACATTACATGTACAAAAAGGAACCAATGTCTAAGTGGAATATAATGTCTAAATGAATCAATGTCTCAATGGAATAAAATGTCTAAATGGAATAAAATGTCTAAATGGAATCAATGTCTAAATGGAATAAAATGTTAGGGTACAAAGGATATAAACGAATGCACCTAGAGGAAAAAAGCTAGTACATAGAGAGGAAATAAACGAGTACATAGAGAAAATAAACGAGTACACTCAGAAGAAAGATCAGTAGAATATGAGGATAGAAAAGCGAAAAAACTTAACTCCACATAAAATAACTCTTTCATAACACGGCAGAGTACTAAATCTGAGTCGAGTCAACTCTCGTGATTCGATATTGAAATGGATTTTTTAACCTAATAAATCACCTAGTTTTAATGCTTCAACATAACAAATTTAGGAAAAACAATCATCGACTTTGCCTTGAACCGTTTCATGCCGTATAAATCATCGAGTTCTAGCATTTCAACTTTGAAAGGTTCCGTGTATAATAAATCAGCAAGTTCTAACGCATCCGTACAAAGTTCTAAGGTTTCAACATTTTAAGATTTTATCTCTAATAAACCAATGTGTTTTATCGCTTCATGTACACAGGTAGATCAAGTGCATATGGAATCCCATTATGGATGAACTAGATCAACAGAATAAGAAATTACTTATGATACATCTAAAGATAAGGTACCTAGCCTCTTCTTCTCATTAACAACATCACCATTATCATTATTCATGAGTGGCCCTCATCGTTAACAACATCACCATTATCAATATTCATGAGTGGCCCTCATCATTAACAACATCACCATTATCATTATTCATGAGTGACCCTCATTATTAACAACATCACCATTATCATCATTTAATGATTAATCCTCCTCATGAACAACATCACCATTGTCGTTATTCATGAGTGGTTCTCATCATTAACAACATCACCGTTATTATTATTTAATGATTATTCATCCTCATTAACAAAATCACCATTATCATTAGTCATGAGTGGTTCTCATCATTAACAACATCACCATTATCATTATTCATGAGTGGCCCTCATCATTAACAACATCACCATTATTATTATTTAATGATTAGTCCTCCTAATAAACAACATCACCATTATCTTTATTCATGAGTGGTTCTCATCATTAACAACATCACCATTATTATCATTCATGGGTGGTTCTCATCATTAACAACATCACCATTATTATTATTTAATGTGTAGTCCTCCTAATAAACAATATCACCATTATCTTTATTCATGAGTGGTTCTCATCATTAACAACATCACCATTATCATCATTCATGGGTGGTTCTCATCATTAACAACATCACCATTAATATTATTTAATGTGTAGTCCTCCTAATAAACAACATCACCATTATCTTTATTTAATGATTAGTCCTCCTCGTGAACATCACCATTATGATCATTTATGAGTATGTTCTCCTCTTAAACAACACCACATTATCATTATTAATGAGTGGCCCTCCTCATAAACAACATCACCTTTATCATTATTTATGAGTGGTCCTCCTCTTGAACAACATCACATTATCATTATTCATGAGTGGTCCTCCTCTTGAACAACATCACATTATCATTATTCATGAGTGACCCTTCATCATGAACTTTTTACAGTTTCGTATTTTACATAGGGGTTAGAATTTTAAAGCAAAAGAATTTCCCCGGGTTTCCTCACTGGTTATACTGGATATTTTAAAAAGACATTGTATATCTTAGGTATTGTTCAAATAACATTTAATTCCCTTTATTTTGGTGTATGATTGATGGGTGCAATATGGGTTATAGAGTATATAGGTTAGCCTTACTCCAGATGTGCACCTTTCAAAAAAGTACTAGCTGCACTTGGACATTTTCACTTCCTGAAATTTAGGGGTAAATTATTTTTAAAAAAGAGTGGATAACATTTTTTACATTTAACATATTTGGTAATTCATTCAACCGCATTGGTCGAGCCAAGACTTGAAACCACGCGGCCAGAAGTGAGGTTTAAGTAATCCGTAAAGAGCGAGCGCCTTAGAACAGACCACTACGAAACTCTCTTACGAGCAAAAAGACAGCCTTACGCATGTTTATCGAACAAAATTACATGTTGAATAAAAGAACTGATCGCTAGAAGCACTAGAAGGCAAACAAATATGACGGCTTCTTTAGCAGTGAAGGTTGTATTGTTTAAAATGATTAGGAGAGAAGACGCAGGGTCAGTTCGAGAGATTTAAATTTTTATACTATGAAACAAATTAACAAGATATTGATATACACTTTGATGACATGGGCTACGAAATCATTATATAGTGTAATAAGAGAAAGGTGTCAGAAGTTGGCAGACATACAGAATTATGTATCTGGGAATTAACATTTATCAAACAAAGAATTTTGGGTAATTTTAACGACCAACTCTGACGGATGGAAAACAACCTGTATTAGCATTGAGAATAACGGAAATAAATGCTTTTGTATCTGACAGAGTGATTAGAATAGATCCAATGCACATGTGGATTGTCAAACTATCTATAACATACAAATATATACATTGGTGTGATGTATGTCAAATGAATAGCAGCTCGAACTGTGATATAAAATAACGACGAAGAATACGATTGCAAAAAACAAAGCCATCCAAAAAGGCATGAACTTGAACGTCGTGAGAATTTTAGAACGTGGAGTCATTTATGAGGTAGTGAACTTTCGTTAAGTTGGAATCAGAAGTATGCAACTTTTGACAGACCATGAAGTGACATTTTACGCAAGAGGTGGAGATACTTCCTTGTGTGCCTGAATTATTTGACATAATGAATATGTATTCAATAAGGTCTTAGACATTTTGTAAATGCTTCGAAAAAAATATAGACGCATGAATGTAGTCTCGTTTAACGGTATATCAGCACAATAGTCGCCGTATAGTGACAACAAATGGCAAAGTTTTAATTAAATAAATCTAAAAGCTAGAACACTTTATATATTCTGCTTCGGAATTTAAAAAAAAATGTATAAATTTGTAAACTCCAAATACAAGAGAAAATTTAATGTTGTTGACCAAGCAAATTTCGAGGCATTAATGTTTCCTCTGGCACACGTTGTCCCCATGTTTTGTCATAATCTTCCAAATATGATACCCACTTGGTCATAAAAGGTTTATTGAAACCTACCATAATGAGGGGTCCCCGAGTGGCCGAGTGGTCTAAAGCGCTCACCGTTATGAATCACTGCCATCTCACCTCTGCGTAGGTTTGAGTCTCGGGTTCAGCCATTGTGGGTATGTGAGAAAGATTGCCAGTAGCTTCTCGTGGGTCGGTGGTTCTTTTTGGGGTTTTCCCGGGTTCTTCCTCCACCATTTATACTGGCCGCCATGTATAGTCTATCTTGTGCTGAAAATAGCGTTAAAACCTACAACAACAACAACAACAATAAACCTAATTAGGAGTGTAGCATAACGGGCTCATCAATTGATGCATGCATTCTAGTAAGTTAAATTGTCATAGAGGGATAGAAAATATCACTATTAGCTTAAAGGGGACCAACATGCAAAACTGAAATTCGTGTAAACTTCATATATAATTTGCTATATGTACAAGGTTCATTTTCTGAAAATTTGTACCTTTTATTCTTACTCATTACGACGAAATTTATGAAAAACCAATCATTTCTCCCGATACGTCTTGAATAGAACAACGCGCTTCCCTCCCCCTGTAAAAATAACTGGTGTGACGTCATTTGAGACACTGCGTACACACTGGCATTGTTGATAATGAATTATGGAGAACTCGCCCTGGGAGAACTCATCCCAGGTGTTAGGAGAAGTCGCCCCATGGTGGTCGGAGAAGTCGCCCCAAGGATCATATATACTAATTCTGAGATGTCGCCACGTGGTTGTTAAGGCTTTATTTATTGTTGTTTTTCTTCAACTTAAAAACTTTTTAAATCTATAAAATTTGCAACTTGTCAACTTTTCCATTTGATCAACTCCTCTTCTGTATTTAACGAAAAAGAAGTGGTATCTATCCCTTTTGCTCTGCTCTTCAAATCATTAAATGCATTTTAATTGGAAAAATAGAACAGGTGTAAGCATGATGTGAAATCTGCAGTTTTATACATGAAAGGGCACCAACCTAATAACTAAAGTCATCCTGAGACGACTTTATGGCATGCACCTCTATAACCCGAAATCGACTGAATTCGTGCTGACCGTCAATAATGAAATAACGCACAGAATTCGGATGGTTTCTAAAAGCTATCATGTACTACGCCCATCATTTAGTTTATTTCTTCTTTTTTGTCAGTGTTCGTAATTTTATTATTTCTCAATAAAACTATTTAAAGTTGAACGAGAAGTTTAAAAAATTTTGCACTACAAAATTGCCGATGCACAATAAACATGATTACGTCATTTTATTTTATATAACAATACCATGATCACGAGTACTAACAGGATTTTGTTACTTTAAATGCATATTTGAACTGCTCAAAGTACTTGGGACATAATGAGAAATCCTGGACTAAACTGAATAATATTTCACATGGTCCGAATCAGCTTGGAAGTTTGGAGAATCAGCCAGATATATGGGTTGAATAAGTCAGCGATTTGTACCGAATCAGCCGGGTCCGAGTTTGAGAGCAATTACCACATTAATGAATAACGTTACTATAATAGATTTATCAATCAAGAAAGTTGACAGTAACATTTGTTTTAAAAATTGTATCGTGGTGTGCTGGTGTGTGTAGTTTTAAGAAATCTAACGAGTTTATACACAGACTTTCAATTATAAGTGATTTTTTTGTTTCTTTTATCGACATTACACAAACAAGATGAATGCAGAATGGGAAGATGGGGTTTATTATACACGAGTGGAAAACAGTCTTGAACGTAAGTGTGGAAGAAAAATGCATATTCATCTGATGCAGTTACATACAAAATTAAACGTGCATAATAAATTGATGTTGGAAACATTGAATGAAAAACCGTAAACATTTCTTTAATGTTATTTAATTTGGTAGATAATTTCTACTTTTCAAAGATGGAGAAAAAAAAAAGAGTAAAATGATTGAAAATTGTTCCAGAACTGCTATTATTCACACAATATAGAGCTGCGCATTGAACCATCTTGTTTCTACTTGACACTTCGCTGCACAAACTGAATACAACTCTTATACGTTAATCATCTCAAATGACGTCACATCCTGTTTGTATGGAAGGAAGCTAACAAATTCGGGGCAGGTTCTTTCCGTTTGATCTCGGAATACAGGACAATATTTTGAATGAAATGTTTGTGCAAATACAATAGATGCAAAGAAAAAAATAGTCGGGATAGATTATATACACAAAGTACTAAATATCCTTATATTTACAATAAAATTGTGCAGGTGGGGGGGTTGTCCCCTGTAAGATTAATAAATTTGCCTCGTAGCAAATAATTTATCAAATGACAAGTTCTAAGGAACGTTAAAAATAGACTAAAGGTATAAAAGAAAAATATTCGAGAAAGGAATTTCCTTCTTCATCAGTACCATGATAGTGTCAGTAAGTTTTATGATACAGGATTACCGCTCTTAATTTGAGAGAACAATAACTGATTGCAAAAATGTGCATGGAGGTATTTTGTAATTGTACAGTATCTTGTATAAGGATCCGGCATGCATATTTCAAACGACAGAGGAATTTAATATTGAACTAAATTTCAATGAAAATGAATAATTCCATTAAAACCATGTAAACACGTATGATAGTGCAAGCAAGCAATTACTTGCGTGCTTTTTACAGAAAAACTTGAGGTGTAACATTTGGTAAAAATACATGCTTAACGGTATTTACTTGGATAGAAAGTCCATCTGTGAATAAAATCCTCGAATCATCCCTAAGTGATGATATAACTTATTTAATATCACTGTATGACAAAAATATAATAGCATTGTGTATTGTGACAAAAACAGTGGTATTAGACTGATGGAGTACAATATTGCGAATCGCCGCAAAGAGTAAAAAGAGAGTTAAATAATGTCCTCCATTAACACTGCTGAAATCCAAAGCATTGAATCATCAGTTTTATAGAAAATGAAAGACTTAACGATGTTGTTATATGTTCTGCGTTTACGGGTACGAACCTCGAAAGGCCAACGCTAGCTACGTTGCTCCTTCTGTGTGAGTAGATAACAACGACTAAAGAGCTGATGTTGGAAGACTTAACATTCTCCCTCGGGAAGACGTCTGAAGGATTAGCTACTATAAGAATAATGTACGTGTCGTGTGTCTAGATAACTATAGTGGAAACCGAAATAGGTTAACTTCGTCAATAGAGCCAAAATCGAAGTTAACGTCGACACCATTAAAGAAGCTTACTTCAGCAGCTTTACAGAAGTTAACAGTCAACGACATAATGAAGTTAGTATCGCAGCATGTGAAAACAAGACGGCAAGTCTACAAAAAAAATCCAACATTCACTATTATGCCGACTCTAAGCGTTCTGATGAAGGACACGTTTATAGAAGCCAATGGAATAAGCACTGAGCTCTTACAATAAAAGAAGTGAAAGAAAAGCTCGAACTAACGAAGGTAAGAATTTATGACCTGTGAAACAAAACAGAACAAACAACAGAACGCATTAGTTATTTATTTTCTGTAACTTTTGTATCCGATTGTCCTCTTTGGTATTCTAATATCTTTTGAAACTTGTACAAAATCAATCCAAGAAATTAATATTCTTTCACTTTCTAAAATATGGTCAGGAAAAACGGTTGTGATCCAGCAATTGAAGCTTGTGTGGTACAACATTGCATGCCCAGAAGAGACAAAGAAAATATCACCAAAGTCATTGCATTTTTGTGCGTTTAATGCCATTGCGCGGTGCAAGATACGCTATACATGGCAACCAATTTACTAGTGGACGAAGAAAACCGGGAAAATCCCGGTAAGAACCACCTACCCACGGAAAGCTAATGGCAAGCTGTCTCACATGCCCACATTGCCCAAGTCCGATATTCAAACCCGATCTTACAGAGGTGAGATGGTAGTGATCAGAAAAGGCGAGAGCTTTAGACCATTCTGCCTCCAAGGAAATACCTCCCTGTAAATGTTTGATAAATTGTTTTTTTTTTTTACTACGAGCTTCCTTTATGCGTGTACTCTGATACTGGTTTAGCCAGCCAGGATCAATATTTATATTAAGAAAAGTTTTGTTAACCCGAGTGTTATCCACCGTGTACATTATGTGAAATTACCTCTGAGTCAGTTCGATTGTTATCTGCCGAGTACAGTATTTTTTCTCGTAGATTATTTTATATAAAAAAGTCGGTTATCTGTAAACAAGATAAAACATATTGGTCCAGAAAAATAAATTCTCATATTACGTAGAATTCATTTAGGCAATTAAGCTTTTATCTTTGGTTTCTTGATTTAATGAAGCCGTGTCAATCAGTGCTGAAACTCGGTTAAACGCAACCTAAATATATTAAATCCAATAAACTTTTTTCTGTGAGCTTAATTTGAATTCAAATTGTGGACAGTAAAGTATTTCATTCCATGAGATGCATTCCAAAAATAAAGAAGTTCATTGAGGATTGGTTGGTTGATTGATTGATTGATTGATTGATTAGACAAACATGCATACATACAAAAAGGTCCCTCACATACCATCAATGTCCACTTCACTAATCATGTCCTCAAGCTCGGCATTGGTCGGGTTTTTCCCTAGGGATCTCATTACCTCACCCAGTTCCTTGGTGGTGATCTTGCCATCACCGTCTTTATCAAACATGTTGAAGGCTTCGTTGATCTCTGTTGTATTAAGATAACTATCATAGCTATTTTCTTTAAAAACGATCTCAATGTTTTTACTTTGTTGACGTCATAAAGTTACTTTATTTGAACAAATAAAATAAAAGTCATAGCAGATGGACCGGCTAATTAATGGGGGGGGGGGGAGACGGAGATTAATTGAGAAAACAAATCCGACTCTAAAATAACTTGAAACAGTATTCTTGGTCCGATTTGTAAAAAAAAATGAACCTAATATATTCATTGAAAAACTATACTAATGTTGAAAATAGTCTCGATAACTTACATCTATAGGTTAAAATAAATTTAAAGAAATAACAGCAACGTTTGAATTAAAAGCATGCTGACGATCAGATGAAAGCTTACTTAAAAAGACAGGAGCTACCAGTAAGCACTTGATGGTACACATGACAAGGACAGTAAAACAAAACGATAACACATATATTAGTTGTCCTCTTCATGGTAGGAGACCATTCCAGGATAAAATTAACGATCTAAATAAATTTAAATGTGATGGTCTCTAAAGGGGTTACGTAACTATTTACATATAAAGTCAGTTGTGTATATATATATATGAATTCTTTTGCCAGATGTTTTAATTCTTTTGACATCTAAAATGTCCGAAAATACAAAATTGTAATTGCCGTGTTTCAAACATATCAAATCATCCAAACATTTGGGAACACACTCATTCAGAATTTTAAAAGTCTCTAAAGCCACCGACTTAAGTTGACAATCTTTCTGGTTGGCATTTTTTAGCAAAGTAAGAGTTTATAATGGCCGATATTGTAAATTATCGTACACAAATCTATATTTGTTCTAGTTTAGTAGCATTCATGTCACTGCAGATATGCCAGGCCAAGGGAGTGAAGTGGAAATGGGTAGGATAAACGTATTTCGTCAGTTTGTTGATCTAGGTAGCTTCTGACCAATACGTTTCACGACAGACAGTTCCCTTGAAGCTTTCATGCAGAGATTTCTTTGCGTGTGAATCGACGTTCAGTTGATAGACAAATGTCAGTTAATAGTAATTTAACTATTTCTTAACAGTTTCTGGTTGCGCTGTATGTTAAGTAAAGGCTTCATACTGAACGTACTTTATTCATCAATAGTGCCTGAAACGTTTTAAGGTAGGCTTGCATTTTGTTCGCAGTGAACCAGACAGTGATAACACTGCACTCTGTTCCAAGCGTGTCAATCAAAATATCAAAGTCCGGTGAGAAAGGAATTAATTGTTGTCATCATCATTGTTATGTAAAGATCCCTAATAAAATTATATATATATATATATATATATATATATATATATATATATATATATATATATATATATATATATATATATATATATATATATATATATATATATATATATATATATATAATATGCATCTGAATGTGCTACTTTAAATTTGAGAGATAGCTCAGTAAGAGATCTACTGAGCAATCGTCTGCCATATCAAAAGTATTTACCTTGCAAATTGAAATGCAATGATGAAGACAATCAAAAGCCTTGAATACATCCATCAGAACTGCAGCTAGGTATGTATTTTCTTCAAGAGCATTCTTGGAGACTTAAAGTAAACGTAATACGACCATTACGAAAACTTCCCAAATATTTGTTAAGATGATGCTAACTGGGTCTCAATCAAACATTTTGGATTTGATGGGAGGAATGCTGACAGGTCTATAATTACTTTTATCAAGAGGATTGTTCTTTTAAAAGATAGGAACCACTTGCGCAAATTCAGATCAAAAGGAAAAACATTTGTCGGTAAAATTTTTGCTAATTAGGTCTGTAACTAGGCAACAATGATTGGTGCCCTAGAGTTAAACAGTTTACAGAAACTGATCTGTCCCAGTAGCTTTCTTTGAATATCAATTAGCGTTTACTAAATAAGTGTAGATATTGTTCACCTACCAGCAATTTCTTCCTCCGTCAGT
This sequence comes from Sinohyriopsis cumingii, assembly GCA_028554795.2. Classification (NCBI taxonomy): domain Eukaryota; kingdom Metazoa; phylum Mollusca; class Bivalvia; order Unionida; family Unionidae; genus Sinohyriopsis; species Sinohyriopsis cumingii. Next base: position 105,914,784 of record CM068825.1, read on the forward strand.
ACGTGTGCAGCCTGCGTAAAAGAAGCAGAGAATTAGTAGCGAGCATCTTATTTTAAATAGTTTCATAATCAACTCTCTCTATCTCTCATTTTGGGCCAGTCTACAGATTTCAAAAGGAACTTCATTTTTATTCTTTCAAATCCCAGATAATATCATAATCTAGGAAATGAAATTACGATACTATATACACTCTTGACAAACGAAATGACTAATATTTGTTGTTGGGGTGGGATGAGTTTTGTTGTTATTGTTTCTTTTCTTTGTTTTTATGAAAAAAACGTTTAGTTCATATGACCTCGGGCATATAAAAGATATTAAACATACCGAACATGCCAACAAATACTTGTAACTCGTTTCATCTCTCATCTAAAACTCAATCATGACGTGTTCTCTTGATGCAACCCTCAACGGAGACAAGTCATCTCGTTGTATCCTAGACAATATTAAAACTAACCCCCTAGGCAATGTTGATGATAAGCTTTGTCCGTTATTTCATAACGAGATTGGATAGACAAATCGAGAAAGCGACTTCTATCTAATTCTACTGCATAATTGTCTTTTTCCCAAGAATGTCATTTCCCGCAATCTGCGAGTAGCAGAGACGTATTTCCTGACGCAAAACGAATAAGCAGAGTAGTGTGTACAATTTTAATTGTAACAAATCATATAAAGGACAAGGTCTATTGTAAAATAAATCATTCAAACGCTACACAAAAGTGCCTCTTAAATAGTTGAGTCTTCGCTGAATTCTATAGAATCAGACAATTTTGCGAAAAATAACCTCTAAAATGGTCTTATTCCACAATTGTGTGCATTAACTAAATAGACATGGTACAAAGGTTAGTTCATTTTAACACTCATTCCCTTCGTTCATATTTAACTCATTTTGTTTGTCTTCAAGTCTGTTAACATGTCATTTCTACTAAGAAAAAAATCCTCTAAATTTTCTTACAATTTGCGATGAAAAGTCTGGTTTTCATGAAATGTCTGGTTTCGAGAAACTCCTTCATTTGTCGAAGTACATGAAACTGGAAGTCTAAATCCAATGCTCAGAGCTTTCGTTTGAAGTAATACAATCAACTAACAAAACTAGAATACTTTATTCATGGAAAGAGCAAGTTGGACAGAAATCTCGTGATGGACACTAGATGTGCGCCAGTACGGGCATGAGTAGTATGAATTGGGGTTGGAGCAAGGACGCTATTTCTTTGTGTTGTTGTTGTGGAGTTTAACGCCATTTTGCAGCACACGATAGGCTATACATGGCGGCCAGTATTAATGGTGGAGGAAGAACCCGAGAAAACCCCGGAAAGAACCACCGACCCACGAGAAGCTACTGGCAAGCTTTCTCACATACCCACATTGGCTGAATCTTAGCCTCGAACCGCCGCAGACAGAGATGAGATGGCAGTGATCCGTAACGAAGAGCGCTTTAGACCACTCGGCCACTCGGGGCCCCATTTCTTTGTGTCATTTGTAAAATTAAAAATGAGCTAGAAAAGAGACTAACTACACTCTTTAAAATATGTTGCATCATTTTGTACTTACTTCACAGCTAGATAAACACGAAGTTTATGTGTTAATTTAATGAGTACTTCAAATGATATACAATGGTTCGAAAAAAACAGATTACTCAAGAACTCCCCACTATTATACTACCCGTCTACAACACAAAATAGCAACTTTGCATACAAAGTACAGCAATACGTCTACAACACAAAATAGCAAATATGCATACAAAGTACAGCAATATTTGCTGAAAACTGATTATTCAAACAGAATAACAATATTTGCAGAATCAACACATTTTCAAGAAATAAGTCGTTAAGATAACAACAAAAAAAGATAGATGGTGCGATAAATTCAATAGAAATGTAATTCTGTTTCACTTATTTCAAAGACAAATTGTAAGGTATTTCTCTTCATCAAATGCTTGGAGTTTCTTGAACCACAGCGCAATTGTACTGGGCAACAAATAAATCGGAAGTTCTTGGTTAAGTCATAGAAACCCGTGGTCACAATTAACTTTGGCAATTGTTATAAAATTAATTTAAGGTCGGTCCTATTTTGCATCTCAGATTTATAGAACAGCATAATGTATGACACGATGAAAGCCTCGTCAAGTGCTGAATGATACATGATGTTTATCAAGCCCCTCATTGACTCCTTTGAACTATTTTTTTCATATCATCCTCTGAATGTAAATACTTTGATAACTTTTGGTACAATTTTTTACATATCCACTTTAGCTTTAGTGGGCTTAGGATTTGGCTCTACAGCCTTGCTGACGAAGAAGATTTCTAAACCATACCTAAAACAGTAGACCGTGACAATGAGGAAATCCTTCCCCTATTCTTTTCAGAATGTTTTAGCTCCATTATTCAATTCACCAGACTCCTCGTTCCATTATTTACTACGAATCCTGGATAAAGCAGATAAATCTACCTGTTTGCTTCTAAATCATCACTAATTCGGGACAGGAAGTATATATTCTCGATCAAATTCTAAAACTCGTTTAAAGTCAACTGGATGCTTCTTCAATTGCATTGTTATCAGTTTTGCCGAAATTGTTTTCAACACAATTTGCATATCCAACTTTACAGTTTTCTTGTTGTTTCTATTCAGTTGCAATTATATTCTTTTCAGCTCTTAGTCAACTGAATTCATCCAACTGGTTTTCCTCGCATAATCTGTACTCCAACTCCACATAATCACGATCTGTGATGGAAACATGGGCTCTATTAGGCACGCTTATTTAAAAAGGGAAAAAGCAAGCAATTTTTATGTCACCTATCTACCTTACTATTATTTGCTGAAGTTTACTAAATAATACATGACAATTCAGGATAAATACTACGAATGCTCATCAATGGCAAACACTGCATAAAGAAGTTTTGTACCTTAATGGCAAATCTGTATGTAAACTTTGTTCACTAGAAATAACTATTTCACATTTCACTCGATATTGCTGAGGATTCTGCTTTAATATCTAATACGACAATATACTGTATAATATGTATAATGTGCCTTGAGTTAAATTTCCATAGGAATTTTGTTAGAGAAAATGATCCTTTGATGTTTTGCAAACCTTGTAAGGTAAAGTTTTTTTCAATTAACCAAAACACTTAATGCAGAAAAAGTAGGATTCTTTAGATTTTTCAAACAAAATGATGCAGTCTGTGTAGGCGATAAGTTGTGAAAACAAGATCTAAAAGTCTACATCGGAAGTAAAATGTACACAAAACACCGGTGAATTTAGTTAATTGACCCAACGTAAAATAAAAAAAAACTTCAATCAATTTTAGTACAATAAATTTGTCACTCAAGACGACTGTGAATATCGCTTTTATATGTATGATGCACCATTGCGCGAAATGCTAAACAAGAGTAGAAAAGGATAAACCATTGAGAGAAATGCTAAACAATGGTGGAAAAGGATAGACCATTGCGCGAAATGCTAAACAAGGGTAGAAAAGGATAAATCATTGCGTGAGATGCTAAACAGGGGTAGAACAGGATAGACCATTGCGCGAAATGCTAAAAAGGGTAGAAAAGGATAGACCATTGAGCGAAATGCTGAACAAGGGTAGAAAAGGAATGACCATTGAGCGAAATGCTGAACAAGGGTGGATATGGACAGATCTTTGCGCGAAATGCTAAACAATGGTGGAAAAGGATAGACCATTGCGCGAAATGCTAAAAAGGGTAGAAAAGGACAGACCATTGCGCGAAATGCTAAACAAGGGTAGAAAAGGAATGACCATTGCGCGAAATACTAAACAAGGGTAGAAAAGGATAGACCATTGCGCGAAATGCTAAACAAGGGTAGAAAAGGAATGACCATTGCGCGAAATACTAAACAAGGGTAGAAAAGGATAAACCATTGCGTGCAATGCTAAACAAAGGTAGAAATTGATAGACCATTGCGCGAAATATTAAACATTCCGTACAGGACTGTAATGAGTTTAAATCTGCACAAAAAAAGATATTTAACAGATATAAATAAGTCAGAAGTAGAATAGAAAAGAAACGTTAATATACTACGTGGCATAAAAATCTTGAATGTGAATTCAGAACAAACTTCGCATTCTTGCAATGCCGTTTCAAGTAAATCAAAAAGACACAATGAATTCATTAGTGAAACACTTAGTAATGTAAGTAAAAGCATGCTATCAGCATGTTTTGATGATGAATCACGAATACTTCTAAAGGATCCTGCAATTTAAATTAATTATTTCCTTAGGACTGATATAACAAATTCATTATTTTTTCAAATGGCATTGTTCATATCAATATTTTTTAAAAATTGACATATACAAGAAAAATTTTCGAGAATGAATAAAGGTTGAAAGTTCCATAATATTTATTTATTTCCAATCTTGTAAGTTTAACCCATATACATTTAGAGAATTGTGCGATGATAGGAAATACAGAAAATAGTTGTAGAATAATTTTCGTTCATATTTAGAAGAAAGATTACGCGGATGGAACTAATGCAGAGTTCTAGAAAATCTCTCGTTCTGACATTGAAAGATTTTAGCCTAAATAAATTAAATGATTTTACGATGATGGAGAAAATGACATGTAAAACTGTAAGTAGAAGAGAGGTTTACGATAAATAAAAACGAACAAAAGAAAAACAGCAAGAAAAATGTTGACGAGACATTTGCATAAGGAGGAAATAAGAATTCCCAAGAGAAAGCCCTAAAGATCAGAAAAAGAAGTATTAGATCAACATATTAAGGTCAAGGACTAAACGATGAGGTTCAAACATATAACATAGCGTACACAACTAAGAAAAATGATACAGATAACAAAAAAGAAAACTTTCGATAGCGCAGTGAATACACATACATTTATAAAGAACTTCAGGATTTCTACGTATTTTAAATCAGGTCAAACAACACGCCAAGGAAACCATCATGAATAAACTAATTCTATACTAGTTCAAATTCTGTACTAGTTCAAATTATGTACTTTTTCAATGTGAACTCTAAGTCAGACTCAGGAAAATCATGTTAAAGACAGACGTACAGAAAACAAAATATTTTTTTCGACACATGAACAAACTTGAAATACGGTGTTGAATGAATTTATTACCCAATTCAAATTGAGTATCACAAGCTCCATTAAACTGGTTTTCATTGAAGATGAAGCCATTTGCATAAATGTGGATCAGTATGGCCTATTAAACGGCAGCACTTATAACGAGTTGCCTGATTGGTTGAAAATACTTTTGAAACAAAAATCGTAAGTACAAAACGAAAAATAATAACGAAAACAAATGTTTGTTTTCTTCCATTTTTGTCAATACATAGATTAAGGATCCTCAGAGACCAACAACAAACCCATCTAAAATAAATGCGCACTTTGGTTTAACAGATGTCGTCCAAAAGTTGAATACATCTCTAAAGTCAATGATAGGTTTCGTACATCTGTTAGGGACTATGAAATTGTTGAGGGTAACTGTTTTGGATCCGTTGGAGCTATGAATATTGAAAACACGCTGACATGGGAATAGTTTTGTATGGTATATATAAATATTATTTCTTTGGAACAAAACACATGTATCAAAATTGGAGTCAACCTGGATAAAATGGACACGACATATTTTCCTCAAGAAATATCTAAATTTCCTCAAAACGCTTAAACAACGGAATGATAATAATTATAGCTCAGAGCAGGCTATGACATTTATAGTATGTCTGAAGAAGGCTCAATCATAAAATTGTAAAAGATTTAGCCATTAAATGAAGGTACCGTTTGATACGTACTGTGGCTTCAATCTGCGGTGTGTCGAACAAAACAAATGTTCATGTATCAAACAATATACATAGCTAAGTGGAATTAGAGGAGATTATGTATGATTTCAAATTATTCACCCAAACAAACAACAAAGTATATGATGACTGCAAATTATAAATTAGAGATTAATGGTAAGTTCGATGATATAGTATCCAATGCATCTAATATCAGAACATTAAATGATTACACGCGTCATCAAAAATTTAATGAGGATGAAAACAAATTGAGTAGACACAAACTTGCTGAAATTAATTTTCCAGGACGTATAAAACAAACAAAAAAATTTAATCGAGAGGAAACCACCCCATTTATACCTAAATTACTTGTACATTGAACAGCAAACATTAAAAATACAGCATCTATTGCCGGAAATTACAGATTTAAATGTAGCTGTGATTATAACTAACAAAACTACAAAAACGTTGTCATTTTTTTAATCAAAAAATCTCGGTTCAAACTTTACATTAATTTCAATACTAGTTTGAAACAAAACAGGACCAAAGATTATCAAAAGATCTTCTTCAGCATTCTTCAAACTCATGATCAACAGAGTGTGTGGCAAACACATACAGAATAATAGTAAGAGAGCAGCAGTAAATGTAAGTACAAACGAAATAACACACGAAAAATTGTTAATCGTTTTTGCAAATTGAAAAATAATTGACGATGATTTAATTTTGGTCAGAAAAAGAACAGCAAAATTAACCGAACCAATCCGATATACTGAAATTTACAATCTTTGAGCTAGGAAAGTGTTTGTTGTCCTAATTCAAAAATTTAAGCAAAAATGCTGTGATCGCATAAAATACTTTTGACTGACGCTGATTCACTATGCATTGATATGATCCCATGAAGAAAGATCTAAATCTCTTCAATACAAATGATAACATATAACATGCAATAAATCAACAGGTAAGTTGAATCGTGTCCTTGTTAGAAACTTTGTAGATTTCAGATCAACGTAGTATTTGTTTAAAACTGCTCAAGGTAAGTAAAATGGCCGTAAATGGATAAATAAAGACATGATAAAAAAAATCTTAGATTTGATATGTACATGTTTACTCAACCAGAAAACAAATTACCAATAAATGTATCTGTTGAGATCATCGAGTCAGGAGATGTACATTATAAAATGAGTAAATTAAACTTGCCGTCTCATGTTAATAAAAGTACATAAATTGATAGTTTTACACCAATGCTTTACTGCTATTCAGTTTCAATCATTTACACAAATGAAATCATTTAAATCGTTTAAATAGAAATGTTGTCACTCATACCACATAAACCTCTTCTTAAGACCCGTATGTTAAAAATGTGAATGACATCACCAAAAATATTAAATTGTCCTCTATGTTTTAGGCTTTTTTGGGATGGGGGTGGATGGGAAGTCACAGAACTTGAGAAAAAGAGAAACATAAGTACACGTTGCAACATTGCTGATGTTTCAAGAAACAGTACATAACACTGGTCAACAGTGAAATCATTACTGACTTGAAAAGGCCCTAATCTGTAGTATTTTGGTGTGCCGAACACGAATATAACCGTGAAAAATTTGTATTGGCTCTCGTTTTGAAGATATTCATATACCTCATTTTCTATGTTTCACTGTGTAAATTTCTCCAGTAGGACTGCAGCAACATCCGGAATAATGATGTAACATTGCATAATACCATCATGCTCACATCATCCACAGTTGATTGCATCATTTTCTGATGCAATGCAATACTAATGCCATGCGGCTGCTGAAGTAAGTTGACGTCAGCAATGTACTATACATGTGTAGGCCTATTATACTAATGCCAGGCGGCTGCTGAAGCTGACGTAAGCAGTGTACTATATAAAGCCCAATCAGATAGTTTCAGCATTTAAAATATTTTAGACGTTGTGCGAGACAGTTCAAGCTACTGTTACATAAAACTTATTATTTTATCCATTTACGTACAATAAAGAACAGTAATGCCTCGAAAGTGTGTTAATACCGCGGACAATTTTTGCTATATTTGTGGGGAAGTGACATTTGCCAACCAGAAGAAAAGTATCAATTCTCAAGTGAAGAAGGCATATCATCTTTACTTCGGATGCAAGGTTGGTGACCAAGACAAGCCTTGGGCTCCGCATATATGCTGTGCTACATGTACAACACAGCTTTCACAGTGGTTGAATTGCAAAAGGTCATCAATGCCGTTTGCAGTCCCAATGGTGTGGAGAGAGCCAAGCAACCACCTAAATGACTGTTACTTCTGCTTGGTTCCTCCTCTTTCCGGCGGAATAACGAAGCGAAAGAAGTCGAGAATAGTCTACCCAAACATTCCGTCTGCATTGAGACCAGTTCCACATGGTGAGGGACTTCCTATTCCAGAACCTCCAGCAGAATATTCTCTTGATTCATCTGACGAAGACAAAGGTGAGTCGACCTGTTCTTCTCCTGGTCCATCAGCATGCAGTGATCCAGATTTTCACTGTGGTGCATCATCAACCCCACACAGAATAACACAGGAAGAACTAAATGACCTGATTCGTGATTTGGACTTATCAAAGAACAAGGCAGAATTGCTAGGATCAAGACTCCAACAATGGAATCTTCTAGAAGAAGATGTCACAATTACTACATATCGAAAGCGCCACCAGCAATTGGAGCCTTTCTTCAGAAACGAAAGTAATCTGATATTCTGTTCCGATATTGAGGGCCTCATGAATGCTTTAAAAATCACTCATGACCCACAAGAATGGAGACTATTTGTGGACTCTTCGAAACTGAGTCTCAAGGCTGTGCTTTTGCACAATGGAAACATTCTTCCATCTATTCCAGTAGCGTATGCTGTCCACATGAAAGAGACATACGATAACTTAAGGCAGCTACTGAATTCCATTGAGTATAACAAGTACAGCTGGCACCTCTGTGGTGATTTGAAGGTAGTTGCCCTTTTAATGGGACTGCAGCAAGGATATACAAAATACATGTGTTTCTTATGCGAGTGGGATAGCCGAGCAAGGGAAATGCACTACATGAGGAAGGAATGGACTCACAGGCAGAATGTAGCCATTGGAGAGAAGAATATCCAACACCCAGCTCTGGTTGAGGCTCAGAAAATCTTGCTACCACCCCTTCACATCAAACTAGGTTTGATGAAGAACTTCGTGAAAGCCATTGACCGGACTTTGCCAGCATTCCGATACCTGCATGAAAAATTCCCTCGACTCAGCGAAGCAAAGATTAAAGAGGGAGTTTTTGTGGGTCCTCAGATTCGAGAGCTTTTCAAAGATGACCGGTTCAACAACTTGCTGGAAGGTGACGCGAAACAAGCATGGAATGCTTTTCGCCTAGTTTCTACAAACTTCCTCGGAAATGTTAGGGCAGAAAACTATAAGGAACTAGTAGAAGACATGTTGATGAAGTATAAGAAACTTGGCTGCAATATGTCTCTAAAGATTCACTTCCTTCATTCCCATTTGGATTTCTTTCCTAGTAACTGTGGTATTGTTAGTGATGAACACGGCGAACGTTTTCATCAAGATATCGCAACAATGGAACAAAGATACCAGGGAAAATGGTCCACTACAATGCTGGCTGACTACTGCTGGACACTCCTCAGAGATGCTCCCGAACAGCTGTACAAGAGACAGGCGAAGAAATCTAAGATGTAGTCAATGACTTGATTTTTTATAGGTAGGCTATTACAGTTGACCTTTTACTATTGGAATGCATTTCGTTATGTAAACATTAATTTCTTGCAGATTACAAAAAAACTAGAGCCAATTTTGCAATTTGACTGTCATATTCGTGTTCAGCACATAAAAATTGATAAGAATTGACTAATTTTATTTCAGTAACATGACTTTTGTAAAAATTTGTTGTCCAGTGTAATCATGAGAGAGTATGGTATTTCATCGCCATCAAGATATGAAAAAATTACAAATTTGCAAAAGAAAACACTTTTTCTCTCAAATGAAGCGGCTCCTACAAATACAAACGAAACCACCGTTCATATCTTACTTACTGAAGAAGATTCACGTCCAGCATTTATATCTACCCTGATGCAAAAACGACTAAAAGTAGAAGAAACAAATGCATACTAATGGAGCGATTCGGATGGAAGAACCATAACATTTAATCCGTTTGTACGTAAACAATTCGTATAGTGTAGATATTTTACTCGATGAAAGTGTAGATATTGTATGTGATGAAAGAGTAGATATTGTACGCGATGAAAAGGAATGGAAAACTGAATTTCCCCAAAAAATGTCTTAGTTAAGTGCGCGAGTGACAATAACATGTTGCATATCCTCAAGGAGAAGCAGGAACTGAGTCTAAAGAAGACATCAGTCAAATCCAATGCACAAGAAAACACGTTCCTATTCATCATGCCCCAAGCATCCGTTTATAAACACGGCCATGGATTAAATAAAATAATTTGATGAGATCATGACGATCGAGGATGAGATGGATATCAACAAAAACAAATTAAATAATCTGCAGTGCTTGATCCAAGATTTGGTCTAACAATTTGGTGAAAATTTGAACCCACCAGGAAAATGTAAGGAACTAGCTACCCTGATACACAAGACCATATATGCAAGAAAGCACATCATTAAGGCTCAAATCAATACATGATATCTAAAAATGGTTTCGTGTGTTGCAAGGAGGAGTTCAAATTTTATTTGTATCGCCACAGGCCGTATATAATAATAATAATAATAATAATAATAATAATAATAATAATGATGATGACTTTGTATGGCGCATAATCTTTAGAAGCTCTAAGCGCTTTACAACATTAAACAACACCTATAAGATAAAAAAAAAAACATGATATGATTACAAAAACAAACACCATGAAATTAGAAAATATATTTTTAAAAACATGCTGAGAATATTTAAGGTAGGAAACATTATTAGGTCTTTAAGTTTGTTCTTGCAGTCGAAATAAGTGAGTTTTGAGAGCACTCTTGAATGGGATCACTGTGTCTTTGTGTCTAAGTTCAGTGGGCAATTCATTCCACGTTGCTGGGCTCTGGTATGCAAAAGAACACTGTCCATATGACTTTGTTTTCATAGTGGGAATAATGAGTATACGATTGTCAAAAGAAGAGCGTAAGTATCTTGCTGGTGTGTACACATGGGTGAGGTCGAAGAGGTATATTGGACTAGAGTCCGACAGTGAAACGTAGCACACAGAACACATTTGTGTTTGATTCTGAATCGAATGGATAGCCAGTGTAGGGTACAGGGCAAGTGTGCTCTGATCGTGGTACTCTAAGTATGATCCGAGCAGCTGTGTTTTTAACTTTTTGAAGTTTCAGGAGCAGATATTGAGATGAACCAGGCAGAATTGAGTTACAATAGTCCAGCCTTGAAAGTACTAATGAACACAAGTGTTTTAGTGGCATCAAATGAAAGATATTTGCGAATTGAGCTGATGCGTCTCAGCTCAAGATATGCAGCCTTGCATATATTCATGACATGTTGGTGCAATGTGAGAGTACTGTCCAGAGTAACACCTAGGTTTCGTACTGATTGGGTGAATTTAATGTTGGTGTTGCTGATATTTATTGTTTGAGGTAAAGGATGTGAATGAGAAAGTCTTTGTGTTGTGATCAGAATGGCCTCAGTTTTAGCATCATTCGTCTGCAGCTTGTTACATGTCATCCATGATTTCACATCAGAAATGCACCTCTCTACATCTTGGATGGTAGCATCAACTTCAGTTGGGTGGCTAGATTTGTATTTTTGGGTGTCATCAGCGTACAATTGGTGAGACACTGGATGATGATCTATGACTATATATATATCTATATATATATATATATATATATATATATATATATATATATATATATATATATATATATATATATATATATATATATATATATATATATATCTGGATAGCAGTATAGGAATTTTTTTTCTATTTACTATTCTGATATGGTTTTACCACAGCGTTACAGCAATACAATTTCTAAGAACTGTAGTGTCGATCATCGTTTACGACTGGTTATATATGGGCTTTTTATATATAGTTTTATATTGCACTACAATCTGCATCTTTTCAAATACATTTCTCTACTTACAAGCTTATGTAGCCTACCCTTATCTTCATTCTATTTTGATCGATATATTTCATTGTTTCAAACTATACGTTGCTGTAAAATAAAATTACATATTCGAATTAGGACCGCAATATATTATCTGCTGACATTTTATTACAACTAATTATGCCTGTAGCTTCGTTCATTAGACCTTGGAATTCCTAGCGCGTTTGCTCTACAAATGAAAGTACGCTTTTGCATAAGACGCTGACTACTCTGCCAACAATGCTGTGCTTTACATAGACTTTAGCTATTCTGTATTGTAACATGGTAGTACAGAAGTCGGTAGTTCTTGAGTAACACTCTGCTTTACATACACTTTAGCTATTCTGTTGTGTAACATGGTAGTACAGAAGTCGGTAGTTCTTGAGTAACACTCTGCTTTCCATACACTTTAGCTATTATATTGTGTAACATGGTATTACAGAAGTCGGTAGTTCTTGAGTAACACTCTGCTTTACATACACTTTAGCTATTATATTGTGTAACATGGTAGTACAGAAGTCGGTAGTTCTTGAGTAACACTGCTTTACATACACTTTAGCTATTCTGTTGTGTAACATGGTAGTACAGAAGTCGGTAGTTCTTGAGTAACACTCTGCTTTACATACACTTTAGCTATTCTGTTGTGTAACATGGTAGTACAGAAGTCGGTAGTTCTTGAGTAACACTCTGCTTTACATACACTTTAGCTATTATATTGTGTAACATGGTAGTACAGAAGTCGGTAGTTCTTGAGTAACACTCTGCTTTACATACACTTTAGCTATTCTGTTGTGTAACATGATAGTACAGAAGTCGGTAGTTCTTGAGTAACACTCTGCTTTACATACACTTTAGCTATTCTGTTGTGTAACATGGTAGTACAGAAGTAGGTAGTTCTTGAGTAACACTCTGCTTTACATACACTTTAGCTATTCTGTTGTGTAACATGGTAGTACAGAAGTCTCTTGAAGTCAGTAAATACGACAAAAAATAAAATAGAAACAATAGCGACTTCTCTGGGAATCCCCCCCCTTTTATATTACTAGCATAAATAAGATAAAGTATTTCCACTCAACTTTTACACGTGCATATTATAGTCATGAAAAGAATGTACAATTTAAGATGAGTTACTGCTTCTGACGCGTTTAACGCAAGTGGTCAAAACTACCAATCGTTTCGTACCAGAGTATCCCTTTCAGTCTGAACGAACTTCATATCAGGAATCAGAACCACCCTCTGCTTCAAACAAGACATTGTCTTTTCGGGTTCAAGAAATGTACGAATTTAAGTGGCGGTTCCATCGCTGGGGATTGCTAAACATGTTGCGGAGGGGTGTGAGACGGAACACCTGGCCGGTGCCTAAGGAGTAATGCCCTTGGAAAACTTTTCTATGACACGTTTCGATATCTTCTCTTAATTGTACCGCTCCGGTGGCCCAAGTGGATAGAGCAGTGCTGTCCAACCTTTTTGACGCCATGGGCCACTGCATTTTTTTTTCTTGAAACCGATGGCCACAGCAGAAAACTTAAAAGCAACAACTCACAATTTTTTATCTTTATTAAAATGTGTTAAGTAATAATGTATGTATGGTTTGAAATAGTTCAGCGCACAAACGTATAGCAAAAAAGTTCAAACTCGTTTTTATTGAGATATTTGGCTTTGAATTGAACTTGATATTTTATTTATTTCCGGTTAACATTCAGTAACTGCTGCCGTCATTAGATTTTAAAATGTTCGTCAGTCAAAGAGTTTAGGTTTTTTTTACTTGATATTAGTCACTGCAGAAAATCCAGCTTCACAGACATAAGTACTTCCATCCATTGTCAATATTTTTTACAACATTTCGAAATGTGCGGAAATTCATTAGAAGAAATGTGTGTCATAAAGAACTCAGTTGGCGGCGTATCCTTATGTTTGTCACGAAGAGCCATATTATGTTACATTTCAATTACTTCAAGCTGCACTGCACCTTCATCTCCTTCCAATAACGGCATCTTTGTGGCTACGATAGAAATGTCACATGTGAATGGATTTTGAACAAAAGGTAGCAGAGGAGTCAGACTGCGAATGTTTTTGAAACGAGCAGAGAAATCCAATTTTAACTTTTCTAATGATATGTTGAACTGCTCACTTTTGACTAGATCTGGACATTCTTGTGCTATCTTGGAAAGTGCAGGAAAGTGTGGAAAATTCGATTGATTCAATTGACTGATGAATAAGCCCAACTTTGTTTCAAAAACGCTAATTTCCTTTATCGGAGTTGGCAATATTTTATGCTGCCCTTGTAATTTCAAATTTAATTTATTCAGGTGGTCTGTGATGTCAGTAAGAAATGCTACCATAACAATGAACACTGGCGTTTACAGATAATTCAATAATTCTTCCTTGGATTTGACCGTGAGGAAGAGATTGGTTTCTTCAATTAGATCCCAGAATCTTGCCAGTACCTTCCCTTTGCTCAGTCAACGAACATCAGTATGAAGAACAAAGTCACCATAATTGCTTTCGTACTCTTCTAACACTGTAAACTGCAATTGATTTGAAGGACTTGCTCGTATAAAGTTTACAATTGTAACAACAATATCCATTACATTTTTGAGCGCGTCATCTTTCAGTTTTGAACAAAAGCCTTGCTGGTGAATGATACAATGATATGCTTAGAAACCTGGAAAATCGTCATCTGTCATCAGCAATCCGATCAGGCCTACTCTTCGTCTCACCATTGCTGGGGTACCATCCGTGGTAACCGATAAGAGCTTTTTCATATCATTACATTTCTTTAAAAAAAAAAATCATTCAATGCCTTGTATATATCCTCACCTCTTGTATTTTGCAATGGAACCAGTGCCAGCAATTCTTTTTTTAAATTTATGTTCCATGTCAAATCTAACCTAAATTATACGTTGTTCTGTATCAGGGACAGCACATGACTCGTCCAATGCTAGACTGAAACCGGTTGCATTCCTCAAAAAAAAAAAAGGAAGAAAGAAACTGCTCAATTATCTCACGCGATATAATTTCAACAGGTCTTGCTACCGTCTGGTAAGACAACTGAAGATTTGATATATGTTTCTTGATCTCATCTTTGTTCTTAAACTTAGCTAATAAAGAATCTGCACTTTCTTGGAAACATAGTTTAACAGTATCACAATCTGAGTATGGTCTCTGCCTTTGAGCTAAGACCCAGCTTATCTTTATAGATGCCTCAGTAGCACTCACGTGAGCTCAACAGTCGACGAAAAACAATTTGCTGGCCATTAAGATTCTTTTTCAGGAAAGCAACTTTGTCTTTTCTTACCTTCGTACCGATTGGATAATGTCTGTCGAAATCTTAATGCATGTACGTTTAATGCCTCTGTAGATTTTTTCTTCTCAAAACAGAGAGAGAATTCTGACATTTCAGACACACCGGCTTATCATTTGACAATATGAAGACAAAATCCAGTTACCATGACTTATTAAACGTACGGTTCTCTTCCGTAACTTTCCGAATGTTTGCTTTTCTCGAACTACTTGTCACTTTTTTAGATTTTTATAAAGAAATATATTTATGATGGTTGTAGTTATTACTATTTACAAAAAATGACACGCTAGCGTGTTCTAGATATCGGTTTCCGGTTTTATTAATTTTGGCGGGATGCGTTTATTTTAATTACTCACGGCTCGTGTCTTTTGCATGACAGGATGTATTAATTTACTAACTTACTGGTTATCTGTCATTATCATTCGATACATTGCGTTACCTGTAATACGCTATGTTTGATATTGTTGATCCAAGCTCACGTGATTACCTGGTTAAGAAGATATACTATGAAAGTAGGACATTGACATTTTTAATATACATAAATCCACACAAAATTGCTCGAGCTCTGGCGGGCCATTTAAAATCAGCTGGCGGGCCGCAGGTCGGACAGCACTGGGATAGAGCGTTCGCCTCGGTTGCGGGAGGTCGCTGGTTCGAACCCCGGCCAAGTCATACCAAAGCAGCTTCTTCGTTTAGCGTTCACCATTAAAAGGTTAGTGTTAGGACAGCTCGGCCTGGTGTCGTGATAATGTGACTGGATGGGACATGGTGCTATATGTCTGCGTCATGATGCCCTAGTGCTATACATCACTAGATACTGCCACGCTACAGACATAGTAACGATTTGACTGAATATATATATATATATATATATATATATATATATATATATATATATATATATATATATATATATATATATATATATATATATATATATATATACCACACACACACACAGAGTTCGCTTATTTTATGTAGGGTTCGGAAGAGGAGAGGTCCCAACCCCGAATTCCGCCTCCGATTTTTTCCGCATTTTACAGGTTTTGTGTATAACTTGCACGTGCACAAAAGGAGATCCAGAAAGTAAGAGGGGTAATGGGGAGGTGCGTGATCGATTATATATTTTTATAGTTAAAGTTGCCATTTCTTTCCAATTGCTCCATCAACTGGTAATTTTAGTTTTTAACATATTTTTGGGGGCACAAAAATTATTGCATATTGAGAAATTAATGACAGTCAAAATACCATGAATGACCATTTGGACTGTTTCAACCAATTTTCGTGCTGATGTCCATCAAATGCACATTATCTTTCTTGACTGCAGATATCACTTTAAACATTGATCGTAACATACGTATATCAGTTTCTGAAATAAAATCATACACTTGACTTCAAAAAGATAACCAACTAATATATTAACTTCGTATACTTACAAGTGTCAACGATTTTTTTTAAAAACTTTGTATGTTTTGTAATGATTTAAAAAGACAGTTAAATTTTATGTTGTTTTTGTTGCTGTTTTTCTAAATGATTTAAAAAAGACAGTTACATTTCATGTTGCATGGTATATTGCGATAATGATTTGGCGATATTACGATAACGATTTGGCAATAGTGCATGGTTATTATTCTACTGATAATCACAATACGTAACACTAGTGTTACAGTCTTGTAATGGGGTTCATATTTATCAAAACAATCTGACAATATAAAAATATATATTGATATTTGAGAAACTGCATTAACCGTAAAGTGAAATGTGGAAGACCTTAGTCATAAAACCTTTCCTATGTGCGCCAATTTTGCACGGTAACTTTTTATATTAAATATGCATCGATTATTAATTAAACAAAATATCCTATCATAGGTAACTGCACGATGGCAATAGTATAGATGTAGACTTCAAGTGTGTGTGTGTTTGTGTGTGTGTGACGAAGAAAGAACCAGATGTACGCAAATAACACCCGCTCAGGTTATCGTAAAACCCTCTTTCATTTGAGCCACGGCAGCTGGTAGACGTCGGCCTCATATTCCAAGGATAGTGGGTTCCATACCCAGTCAGGCAAATCCTTTAGAAAGGCACTTATCTATAATTTCCTCGGCTGAAATATCCAATAATGTATTCAAACCCATACAAATTAAATAAACCTGTCATAGCATTGGGTCCTGGGTCCATGCGTTGACTCTTACCATTTATGACATTATTCAATAGCAGATTAGGGTCTATGCTGTTTGTAATTGGGCGCTTGGCATAAAACGACGAAAATCTATTAAATATGTCCTAAGTTAGACAAAATTACAAATAACCATACCCATCTAACATTGAACACTAACGATAAAAAAACGAGCACAAGTAGTAAAATTAGGAGTATCTTGTTGAATATATGTGAACCTCTCATTCTTAACATTTTTTGCAACAAAGTTGTACGTATTCTCAATCTAATGTTTGCGTTAAAATGACATCTGCTTAGCGCATTTTTCTTTCCTGGCGTTTTATTTTATTTCCTGATGATAAAGCACATAAACACGCACGCACAAATATCTTCGGATATTCGATTATCCTTTTAATTTTCGCTCTATTTTTTATTTTAAAAATTGCTTACCGGGTCCAACAAATGTTCAAATCAGCTTTAAAAAACTCATCTATGAAACTATAAAATAAAACTGCTCGCTTCAAGACAGGTCGAATCCTACTGTAAACAACGTAGATACCGATCTGCCGTCGCATCATGCACCGACATCTCTGGGACCATCTTTGTTCTACTGATTACTCCCAACTGCGTAGAACCATATCTGTCGGCATTTTCTGCCACAGCAGGTGTGGATCTGTGCAGTTTGTAGTTTGAATCGAACTATACTCAATTGTATACTATCTATTTTACACTTCGGCAGATCATTAATAGCTATACTAATTATAAAAACAATCTTACGGCCATTCTTTGAAAGAAAATGAAGAAAAACTCACGTATTAGTTCACTGAGGAACCTAAATTAATCTTTCAGTAACCAAAACCAATCATTATGATATCCTCGAGGCTAATGATTGGTCGTACCCTGTAGTTTAGTCATCCCTCCGCAAACAACTACATTGATGGGAATGCGTGTGATTTCCGTTTGAAATATACTCATTTCAACTCGTCTGTATTAAACCTTTATCGTTTGTGACACTTCATTTGAAATTAATAAATAAATGCAACACGTTCACATTCTAAGTTTCGTAATTCAATAAAAAAATATAATCCTTTTTCTTGCGGAAAACACTAACACAGTTACTTACCATTTTGTCTCTGGCTATGTCTCTCTTCCCTGCTGTACTGATAATTTCGCAATATGGTTATGAAGGAAATGCTGCAGTTTCCTTTTATAGCTTTCTGTAAATACTGGGTGCTCCGCAGTTCATAAAATATTTAAACGCCATCAGTGTGCTTGATATAACAGGTTTGATGGCGCGGAATGGTACAAGTTTATATGGTGTTCCCAAGGGTGTTAAACCTTTAAGCACGCGCTACTAATGGTGACAGTGATGGAAAAGCAATCTAAAACCGATACGAGCCATACACCGAGTAAAAGGCACAGGTCGGGGAAGAAAAAAAGGCTTTTACAACGAAACTTCGACCTAGTTTGCATTTTACGAGTCTCATTTCATTAATAACACTAGAGATTCACAGAAATACGTGTTCCCCAATAATACTAAAATATCCTTGACAACAATTGGGTTCAATCGTCCAGATGAAGAATACTGATCAATGGAAGTGGTCACCGGTTTAAATACTATGATATCTATCTGCATGTCTGTCAATCGTAAAATACACACATATTTGTCATAATTGACGAGAATTAACAACAAACATACTTGCATCAGCGCACGGACGGACAAAATGACATAACCCCCTTACCCTCATGTCCCATTTTCCTGAACCCAATGTGGCTCGACCCCTACCCTGCAGGAATAGTAACCGTAAGAGTGTGAGTTCGAATCCTGCCCAAACATAAACGTAATGGATATCCGATGGCACGACATGACTTTGCATGTCCTGGTGTGCCGTTAAACACCAATCAAATAATTAATCAATTAATCAATCAATTAATCAATTAATTAATCCGTCCCTATTTAAAGAAAAATAAAAGTGTGCATGAAACAAGAATGTTTCAACACTGCCTGAAAACGGACCTAAACGCAAAACTTAACCACACTGACTGGACCGACGAATGGTTGTACAAACGGACGGACGGACAAGAGGTAACACTATATGCCCTACGAAGTTTGCGGTGGAAGATAAACAAAGTGCAAATCCCATTCACACCGACCTCGTCATTGATGGTGTCTTTGATGGTATAGTATGGTCTGGCCAAGTAGCATTAACATGAGAAGAATCAATAATTTCTCCCCATAATATCTCTAATGATATAAAATCCCCGGAGTCTATTAAACCGGCGCGAGAGAAACGTCAAACCTGATCATATTACCTCTGATTCGATTGCAAAGGAGTCTTTCCTTGATAAATGAAACATTGTTATAGATGAAAAACATGGTACATTAGAAAACAGATCAATGAACGCTTCATTTATTCTAAATGCTGCTATAACGACGGAGACATTTGGTTTATATATAAAAAAAATAATTATGATTTATGAAATATTTCATTTACAATATCAATACAACAGGCGTTGAACCCTGATGAAATTTTACAAATGGACCAATCCATAAAATTTTCGTGAGTGGTAGGGATTTCTTTTAAGCCGGGATTTTTTTTCTCTCTCTCTTATCTAAATATATTATTTCAACTAATAAAATAAATATAATAGGTTCTTGTCCTGTATAAAGCAGAAAAATTGCATTTTTTCAAGCTATCTGAAGTCCCCCACCATTTAAACAAACAATCCCAGCCCCAGCCCCTGCCCTAAAGAAATCTGTAGTAGTACAGCAGAAATGTGAATGAAATGTTAAGTTTGGTGACGCAAACATCAAATTTGCCACACAGGTAAGCTATGTCCCGGATTTTCATGGAACAGAAATGGCAACCATTTGCCAACATGTCCGCCATCCGTTTAAATATTGCTCTCAATCTCGTAGTCCGAACTGACTCGTAGCGTTGCAAATTTGATATTAGTGTTGTATTTCAATTATATTTGCTTTTATAATGACTGTCCCAGGATCATATAAGATAATATCATTGATATATTCGTATTATAAGGTTTAAAAATATAAAATGTGATATCTTGAGCAAAAACACACCACGCACACAAGATTAAACAGTGTATCCAGCAATTACAATTATATAGCTTATTATTCGCATTATTTCTATAATAGACATGTTAGGTTCGAACATATTCTCCACTACAGTGACAAAGGCCACTGAACTGGAGAACTACCTTATGGCACTTGCACTGTCTCGTGCAGCCGTTCTTGCAAATGCAGCATATCAGTTACCAAATAGCTTACATAGCTTCTGGTTCTGAACAGTTGTCCAGTATACTTTCCAACTACATTTTTCATTTTTTGTTCCAGACCTATTCACTTGGTGACAGAAGCTCAAGAGCCGCAATTATCATCTGGGAATAGCAATGACCTGTCAGGTACGCAACCCTCTGTGCTGAAAGAGTGATGCTTTTGTCGGAGGAAGGTGTTCAAGTGTTCTACCCTTCCGAGTAAAGACCGAGTTTGGTTTACACACTCATGGCTGCTGGTACCGTCATACAGCAAGACCACAAGGTGTTCTTGTGGCTCCAAATAGTCTTCTATGAACTCTGGTGTATCACTCAAAGCAAAAAATGTTGGTGTGACTTTGTCGTAGGCTTTCCATGTGTGGCATGCAATCTTCTTCCTTCTACCTGCAATGGATGACATTGTGTCACACCCAGTAAATGGACTGCAACATTGGCAAAGCAACTCACCGATCAGGACCCAGTACTCAGGCCATTTCATGAGTCGCTAAGAACCGAAAGTTCTTCCCAGTTCCAAAGGCAACAACAGCTCAGACATGTTGATGCGCTGGGCTGACGTAACTGCCAGAATGACCAATCCGTGTCAACTGTGTGTAATAACACCTTGGAGAGGATTCATGTAACGCCTTCTTCACGATGCATGGAGAAAAGACCTGACACATATCGGAGTTGACTACATAGCACACTAAAGTTATGTGTGCTGATGATTTCTATTTGCAGTTATGTTTGCAGTTCATGGCTGCTACACTGGTCGCCACAAAGAAAAGTTCCGTCTTGTTTCTCCCTCACACCACCTGCTTGGCTTACTATTTGCGGTGGGGATTTGATGTAACCTACCAAACAATTTTGCTTACAATTCTCATCTTGCCTACTTATGATAACGTCGGTCGAAATCCCTGGTTTTCTGTGAACTGATCGAGGTCGCATATATATAGCACAAAGTACAACCTGGATACTATGGAACAATCGTTCTTCAGGGATGACATATATATATATATATATATATATATATATATATATATATATATATATATATATATATATATATATATCTTTTTACTTCCCTCAGATTGTAGGTCGACATAATGGGGGGGGGGGGGTCCTCTTGATTGAACCATCAATAGATTGTGTTTGTCCGACAAGGCGCTCTTTGATACAAGTATCATAATGTTCTTGTTCAAGTGTTTCAGCATGTTTATGACAGCTGGATCGGCAGTCTCTGCTGTTTAGTGCGAGAAGGTCAGAACTGTAATAACTAAATCTTCTATGACAACCATTAGCGACTTGGCATCTTGCGTAAATGCTGTCTGTATATATAGCGTCTGCGTATGATGCTGGAGACATGTCTCCATTTACTTCTCTACTTAGACTTCAGACTCTCTTATCATTTGGGTCACCTCGGTACCAGCTACTTAAAGTGCAGGGCTGTGGGGTTCTCAAACAGACTCATGGTCCGGCCATCACCTACCACTGTGTAAAGTTCCGTTCGTGAGCCTGGTCTATAGCTGAGGAGACACGTATCATCTGCTTTACAGTAATATTCAATTTGAGAAACTCGGTAAATACATCCCGATCTTTAACTTCCAGTGTAACCAGGTCAAGTTGATGAACTAGAACTCGCCAAGCATAATTGGTGGTCCCAGGAAAAGAGACATGGAACGATCTTAGATAAAGCACCAATACTGAGCAATTTATCTGCATCTTGTATTGCTCTCAAACAGATTGCAACCTCAAGTTCCAACTGGAGGGTTACGGACCAAAACTGGAACATGGGACTTCGCCACAGCCCTGTATGTACACCAGTTCTCCTGGGACATCATATTCTCTCCTTCTTTCGGACTTCATCTGTACTGGGTGAAAGCTTTTCACCATGAGTACATGCAGCACACGTCGAGTGTGTTACATAAGCTTTCTGAAACGACATTGCTGTTCCCAGTGTCGTAACACATGCTTCAACAAGTCCACTGATCTAACCAATGTCCTTAAAAAAAATCTCCAAGTGTCTTCGAGATGCCATCTCGATGCATAGCCCTCCAAACATCACAACAAAGTTTTCTTCACCATAACTTGTTGGCCAGCACCGCTGGGTTTGCTGTGCAAGCGTGTACAGAGGCTGAACTATAATGATGATGGGCACTTGTCCTGGTTAGTTGAGTGAATATGCTCAGTTATATCTCAGTCCCAAGCTCTTTCAGTCTGGTGATATATAGACTGGCCAGGTTTGTCAGTCTGAACACTGGTGACATGCTGTTGACACAGAACACCAGACTAGCAAATGTGATGGCAAGGTCATTGGCATCAGAATCTGATTGTACTGAGTATTTAGTTTTAATTTCTCATGCTTTTATTGTACTGAGAGAGCACGTACTTCATGTGGCACTTGACTACTTGTGCAATTAAGTCAATAGCCAAGAGTTTGGCAAGAAGAGGTTTATTCTGCAGTTTGAGAGCACATGAATATCAGGCTGAAATGCTGAAGTTTCATGTAATGATGCTCCAGCTGCAAGTCTGTCACAAAACAACCCCCAAAACAAAATCGCTTATTGCATATTCTCATGTGTATTTCTCTGGAACATATTAGTTGTCTTCATCAGGCAGCTTCACCTTCACTGTCTATTGAAGCTGAAACACAGTCTGCATGACCCGAAACTTTGTCCTTATGATGCTAGAATATTGCTTCGATGTCCTCACCATCATCCAGTCATGAGAACTGCATTGTTCTTGGCAAACAACCAATATTGTTGAAACCAATGAAATTGTCAGCTAGGGTCTTGTAGACAGCTTCAACTGTACTATTTTTTGAATTAGTCTGACAACTGAGTACCTTAGTTGTTTCCCCCTGACACAGAAAGCATTTCTTCCAATTTGTACTTGAAATCCCAGGTTGCTGTGGATCCACAGCATTGTCTATCTTGGCCTTTGTCATCCACAGAAACAAAATATTTCATGTGTTTAAACCTTATAATATCAAAAATGTAAATTACATAATCTTGTATGATTCTTGTATAATCATTATAAATGGAAATGTGACTGAAATCAAGTTTTCAATCCCACAAAGGGATCCAGCCTACCAGATTTTAGGTAACATTTAAATAGATGTCAGCCATCTTGAAAACTGGCAGTCATTTTCGTCCTGGGAAAAATCTGTGATGTGGTACAGCAAAATGTTCCTTGGGATATATATATCCTAGATGCATATCAAGTACTTCTGTCTGTGTGGACACCAAAGCCAGTGACTGGGGAGAACAATACTTTATTTCAATTTTGTATAGGTGAATTAAAAAACCAAACCAGGTCAAATCTTCCCATACATAAAACCAATTAACAAAATGACCCACTAAAACGAGACTTTACAAGTATAATAGCATAATGGTCATTTTGCATCTGAATACTTCCATTAATCTATCTAAAGTTTACCCGCTCCCTCTTGTCATAAAACTCTTAATTTGGGCAATTAATATTTTATACTGTACTGAAAATATGTCTTACCCAAATGTACATATGCTGCCTTTAATTCACAGCAAGAATATTTGGAGTCAAGTACAGTTTCATGATGGAATGTTTTCTCTGCCATTCCCCACTAAATTTAATGTTCGTAGCCTGTCCCCACTGCACACCCCTGACATGGACTATACCCAGTCACCTGCTGAGCCTCCCTACATTTATAAAGTGTAGCTGGCATCTTTTAACTTATTTAATTTGTTAACTTTAGTAATAACCTTATTAAAAGTAAGAAAGTATTCAACAAACTCAGGATCAATAACTAGCTCCTTAACTAGACTGCTTTAATGTTATTCTCAGAAACCAAAATGAATTAAACAAGTAAATAATTCATGAAAGCTGAAAGCAGAACTGTAATTCCTTGCGTCAAATTACAGAAAGGTATATGCTTTAATTAGATCTGCTCCTTAAATGAGAAATATTTCAACAGTATTTATTTTAGATGGATTTGCAACTAATGCTAACAATACAGCACAATGACAGTTAGTTTCAAAGAAATACAATTTTACATTTTATAGTTGTATTTGCTATTGGAAACTTTAATTCTCCATATTTTTTCTTCAATGTTGCATAAAATAATTTCTAAGTTATCAGCTCAATAGACAGAACCTCAAGATAACATAGTCCTTCACATCACACTGGTATCTCAGTATAACAGTACATGTGCTGCAAATAACACTGGCATAACAGTGTAACATAGTCCCTAACATAACAATGGTATTTTAGTATAACACATTCCTTCACATACCACTGGTATTTCAATATAACACAGTCTCTAACACAGCACTGGTATATCATTATAACATAATCCTTCACATAGCACTGGTATTTCAGTATAACATAATCCTTCACATAGCACTGGTATTTCAGTATAACATAGTCCCTAACATAACAATGGTATTTTAGTATAACACATTCCTTCACATACCACTGGTATTTTAATATAACACAGTCTCTAACACAGCACTGGTATATCATTATAACATAATCCTTTCACATAGCACTGGTATTTCAGTATCACATAGTCCCTCACAATTCACTGGCGTCTCAGTATAACATCGTCCCTCACATAACACTGGTTTTTTAGTATAACACAGTCCCTAACACAACAGTGGTATCTCAGTATAACATAGTCCTGATCATCAGGAGCATTATGCCTTGGCAGATCAGGATCTTTGTTGTTTGCAGTTTGATTCGACTTATAAGCAAGTAAATATTGCTAGAAATTTGCAGTAGTTCTTTTATACACATTAAATTGCAGCCAGTTTTGACAAAAGAACAAAAATATTAATTACTTTAGAAACCAAGTGCAAAGCTAGTGATAAATTGTAATAACATGATCAAATTGACTTTCAGTTTTAAACTCAAGCCCTTTGAAGAAACCGATACTTTATAGAGATAGCAGAAATAAATTATAATTTTTTCTCTGTTGTATTATTTTTAACTGATGAGTATATAAATCATGCAAGATATATTTGAGAAACCCCAACCAATCCAATAGGGCCTGCATCCATTATATTTTAGCTTAATATGCCAACAAGCTGAGTGAAGGATAAAGAATGTCGAAGTCATAAACGTGGAATGTAAATTTGTGGATATGGTGGTGACTGACTGAACTTGTCTCAGTAGGGAAAACATATACACACAAAGAACAGGTTAACAAAATTCCCTTGCTACTATTTGCTTTGATATCTGTATTAATTAATAAGCTATTCTAATTTACAACCCTGTGTCCTTGGTCATTGATATTTATTACAAGCTGACAAGGGAATTTATTACACTCATTGAGCATATATATTTTTTATATAACTCCTAAAACAAAGTTTAATAAAAAATTCATTTATACTCTATTTCATTAATAATGTTCACAATATATGTTAAATGTGAGACACTACAATACAACTCCTTTTATAACTGAAATCAATGTTCACAAGCAATTACAAATAAAAACCTGAATTATGATCAATGACCATTAGGTCAAGGTCACACTAGGTTTCTCACCAAGCTCAACCTGAAGCACTGTAGAGATGATTTTGTAATGATTCTTCACATATATTTCCACAAGAAATAGTGTTCATAAATAATACAAAGATCTATTAGAAAAAAGACAACCCAAGGTCACAGGGGGCATGATGCTGAACTTTCTGAGATGCTGATGAGATAAACAATCAAATAAGGTTTGATTTAGATATGACCTAATTTCTTGCAGTATTCACGAGCAGTCTGATTTAATTACATAAGTCACGATTATTGACCTTAACCAGGAGGTTTGCACAATACTGATTCACAAACTCATCTGACATGTGACTGACATGTATCCATATTCAAAGTTTGATCAAGATCCACTTTTAATTGTTCGAGCTGCTGTGTTACTAGAAGGAAATTGCAGCTGGTTTTTTTTATACAATCCAGCTATGTTTGATCAAGATCCATTTAAATATATTCAAGTTGTCATGTTTACCAGCCACAGAAAAATACCCTAGGATCTTTAATTCTCACCCCAAAGTCAAACAATATGATTAACAATATTCATCACAGATGTAACTGATATATATCTACATACCATCCATTTGTTTGTGTTCAAGTTATTGTGCTAACAAGCTGTCTGTAGCACAAAAATCAGATTTAGTATTTGAACTTGAATCCGAAGTATTGGAAACTGTCTAAAACATTTGTCTGAAATGGAAAAAGCTAAACAAGCGAGCTATATTTGCTAAAAACCATATTATTTGAACAAGTTACTGCATTCACAAGGTATTTGTAGTGTAAAACCTTTGACCTACTGAAGTCAACATGATGGACAGCTGGTTATCAAACTTGCCTGAAATTGGATGAGATAAATCTGTTTCAATTCAAGGATATTTCTTGATGTTATCGTTCTTACAAGCTATCCATAGTTCACAAATACATAATTTTTTGCCACATAAGACAGCAAAACCAGAGATGCATTAATCAAAATAAAAATCATATTGCTTCACATCTATTATAGTTACAAACTATATCTAATGATCTCTTTGACCCTGAACACAAGGTTAGACTATATTAATTATCCGAATCGTAAAATATGTCATTGCCTATGTACCTATATGTACCTATATACCAAATCTGGTCATATTTTATTTGCAATTGTTAAAGCTATTGTGTTCACAAGCAATATGTAACACAAAATTAAAATTTGTTATTCTGATCTTTAACCAAAGACATTAGAGGACTGCTTATCAAAATGTTACTGTCATATTGTTCATATACAAGCACATATAAAGTTAGATCAAATTCTGTATTTTATATTTTTTTCACAAGACATCATAACTTTAAAACAATCTGAATGCAAGTCATGACCTTTGACATGAAACCCAAGGTCACATAATGCCAATTATCCTATTCAACTGAGATGGAAAAATCTAATTGAACCAGACTTCTTGCATGCCTCCATGATATCAAAACATTTGTATGCAAACCTGGTATAATACTATGGTAACACATTATAGAAATGACACCACAAAGACATACCTTACTTTTTGAAACCCGCCTCGGATGCGGGAGGTCATGGGTTCGATCCCCAGCCCAGTCATACCAAAGACTTAGAAAAATGGTACTAACAGCTACCTCGCTTGGCGCTCAGCATAAGAGGTAAGTGTTAGGACTGGTCAGCCTGGTGTCAGGATAATGTGACTGGATGGGACATCATGCTACATGCCTGTGGCATGATGCCCCAGTGCTAGACATAACTATAAACTGTCACACTGCAGACATCATAGTGATATGACTGAAACATTGTTAGAGCTATGTTAAAATTCCAAATCACACACACACACACACATACTGTTTGAAGCTGTATTCTGCCAAAATTCTATTGCAAACTTAAAACAATATCATGCAACATCCCTTTGTATACAGACATCAATGCATGATTTGTCCAAGTCAGGAAATGAAACTGTATATGTAAAACCCAATGTCATCTCATCCTTACAGTAATGTATATTCCATCTCCTTATCTCAATGAACAATGAAATCACTTTTCCAAAATTTTGGGAAAACCCTGCAGTCATGTCACAAGGAAAACTCATACGAACACAAGTGATTAAAATGTACACATATATTATATTTTGTGAACTTCCATTAGTATTTGTTCATTAGTATTTGTTCAATGTCTGTTGAGGTTACACAAACATCTGTTCAAGCACAACTCTAATTCCTTGTGATATGCTGTGATGACCTATGAATCCTGATATTACACATGCATTTAATCTTAAATGGCTGATCTGTCACTCAACACACCCATTTAATCTTACACTGCTGAGCTGGCACTGTACACACACATTTAATCTTAACATGGCTGATCTGGTACTGTACACATCTGGCACTCCATAAACAATTTAATCTTATACGGCTGATCTGGCAACATACACACCCATTTAATCTTACATGGCTGATCAGGCACTCTACACACACATTTAATCTTACATGGTTGATCTGGCACTCAACACACATATTTAATCTGGCACTCAACATACACATTTAATCTTGCATGGCTAATCTGGCAATGTACCCACCCATTTAGTCTTACATGGCTGATCTGGCACTGTTTCTACCCTTTTAATCTTACAAGGCTAATCTGGCAATCAATATATAGTCATTCAAAACCAGCAACCTACTGCCATAATATTTTAATGAAAACCCCATGCTTACAGAACCTTCCATTGAGGTTAAGAACCATATGAATATTTTCAGGATGGTCATCCAGGCAGCCACCTTGGATGTTGGATCAATGTGATATTAATATATACACAACTGTCAGTATAACCATCTTTTTCAGAAGAAGTAGCTGCTACAAGGTTTGTCAAATTTTGAGAAGTCACACTGACCTATTTTCATTCAGGACCAACTACATATAATGAGAAGCATTTTAGTCAAATCCATGTGTCAATATGACCATCCCTTAAAGAGCAGTGTTAACATGATTTTCAAGATGGCTACCATGGCAGCCAATTTGAAGGTCTGATTGACTAGTGAAAAATGTCATGTCTTAAGTAGTGATAAGAGGTTCAAGATGGCCTCCTGGTAATTAGCACCCTTTTTAATTAGTACAAACCAGACATCACCAGTCTCTTTTGAAAGCCCAATGATGATTCAACTATCCATGCAGGTTGAACAGTAATAAATTGATTTTCATGGCACCATTTTCATCTAGGACCAATCAGACATTATAAAAAGTATTTCTTCAAAGTTCCATGTTGATATGACCATTCTGGAGGTGGAGCGATAAGATTTCAAGATGGCTGTCATGGTCACCAGAGTGGATGACAAATTATAGCTATTTTTGTTGTTGTTGTGGGGTTTAATGCCATTTTTCAGCACATGATAGGCTATACATGGTGGCCAGTATTAATCGTGGAGGAAGAACCTGGGAAGAAACACCGACACACGAGAAGCTACTGGCAAGCTTTCTCACATACCCACATTGGCCGAATCCTAGACTCGAACCCACGCAGAGGTGAGATGGCAGTGATCCATAATGGACAGCACTTTAGACCACTTGGCCACTCGGGGCCCCCAAAACTTATTTTGTCTTAGACTTCATAAGAAGTCATTCAGAAAAAAACACCACCAATGTAACTATCATTCGCAATGAGTAATATTAGTAAGATTTTCAAAATGGTTACATTAGTGGCCATATCAGATGTCCTAGAGGCACCATTTACTGACACTGCTCCTGTGGCCAAGTGGTTAGAGTGTCTGCCTCGGATGCAGGAGGTCGTGGGTTCGATCCCCGGCCGAGTCATACCAAAGACTTAACAAAAATGGTACTAACATTGCCTTGCTTGGCACTCAGCATTAAGAGGTTAGTGTTGAAGGACTGGTCAGCCTGGTGTCAGGATAATGTGACTGGGTGGGATATCATGTTAAATGTCTGCGGCATGATGCCCCAATGCTAGACATCACTATAAACTGTCACACTGCCAACATCGTATCGATATGACTGAAAAATTGTTAAAGCTACATTAAAAATCCAAATCACACATACATACACACCCCATTTACTGAAGTTGTATTTCACATGAAAAGTAATTAGTGATATTACATATGTAAAGTACTAAGTGAAATTACATATGTTAAGTACTAAGTGATATTACATATGTAAAGTAAGTAATATTACATATGTTAAGTCCTAATGTAAAATACTAAAGTGATATTAGTACATTGGTAAAGTATTAAAGTGATATTGCAATTGTAAAGTATTGAATTAATATTACATATGTAAAGAATGAAAGTGATATTACATACGTAAATTACTAAAGTGTTATTACACATGAAAAGTACTAAAGTGATATTACATATGTAAAGTACTAACGTGATATTACATATGTAAATTACTAAAGTGATATTACACATGTAAAGTACTTAAGTGATATTCCATATGTAAAATACTAAAGCGATATTACATATGCAAAGTACAAAGTGATATTGCATATGTAACTTACTAAAGTGATATTACACATGCAAAGTACTAAAGTGATATTACACATGTAAAGTACAAAGTGATATTGCATTATATAAATTACTAAAGTGATATTCCATATGCAAAGTACAAAGTGATATTGCATATGTAATGTACAAACTGATATTACATATGTAATAAACAAAGTGATATTACACATGCAAAGTACAAAGTGATATTACACATGCAAAGTACTAAAGTGATATTACATATGTAAAGTACAAAGTGATATTGCATTATGTAAATTACTAAAGTGATATTCCATATGCAAAGTACAAAGTGATATTGCATAAGTAATGTACAAAGTGATATTACATATGTAATAAACAAAGTGATATTACACATGCAAAGTACTAAAGTGATACTATATATGTAAAGTACAAAGTGATATTGCATTTGTAAATTACTAAAGTGATATTCCATATGTAAAATACTAAAGTGATATTACATATGTAAAGTACAAAGTGATATTACATATGTAATGTACAAAGTGATATTGCATATGTAATGTACTAAAGTAATATTCCATATGTAAAATACTAAAGTGATATTACATATGCAAAGTACTAAAGTGATATTACATATGTAAATTACTAAAGTGATATTACAAATGTAAAGTACTAAAGTGATATTACATATGTAAAGTACAAAGTGATATTGCATATGTAAATTACTAAAGTGATATTCCATGTGCAAAGTACAAAGTGATATTGCATATGTAATGTACAAAGTGATATTACATACGTAAATTACTAAAGTGATATTATGTATGTAAAGTACTAAAGTGAAATTACATATGTAAGGTACAAAGTGATACTGCATATGTAAATTACTAAAGTGATATCACATATGTAAAGTACTAAAGTGATATTACACATGTAAAGTACTTAAGTGATATTCCATATGTAAAATACTAAAGTGATATTCCATATGTAAATTACTAAAGTGATTTTACACATGCAAAGTACTTAAGTGATATTACATATGTAAAGTACTAAAGTGATACTGCATATGTAAAGTACTAAAGTGATATTCCATATACAAAGTACAAAGTAATATTGCATATGTATTGTACAAAGTGATATTACATATGTAAATTACTAAAGTGATATTACACATGTAAAGTACTAAAGTGATATTCCATATGTAAATTACTAAAGTGATATTACATATGCAAAGTACAAAGTGATATTACACATGTAAAGTACTTAAGTGATATTCCATATGTAAAATACTAAAGTGATATTTCATATGTAAATTACTAAAGTGATATTACATATGTAAAGTACAAAGTGACATTCCATTTGTAAAGTACTAAAGTGATATTACATATGTAAAGTACAAAGTGACATTCCATTTGTAAAGTACTAAAGTGATATTACATATGTAAAGTACAAAGTGATATTGCATATGTAAATTACTAAAGTGATATTCCAAATGCAAAGTACAAAGTGATATTGCATATGTAATGTACAAAGTGATATTACATATGTAAAGTACTAAAGTGATATTACACATGTAAAGTACTAAAGTGATATTACATATGCAAAGTACTAAAGTGATATTACATATGTAAAGTATTTAAGTGATATTACATATGTAAAGTACTAAAGTGACATTCCATATGTAAATTACTCAAGTGATATTGCATATGTAAAGTCCTAAAGTGATATTACATATGTAAAGTACTAAAGTGATGCTACATAATTACAGTACCAAAGTGATTGTAATTTCATGAACCCTATAAGTGACTAAGTGATCACATGAGATGACTTTGGTCACATGACTGATCAATCTCGAGTGCAAAAGAAATGGAAGCCTCAATATCTTATTGAGTGGGAAATATCAAGAGTGGGCATGTGACCACTAAGGTACTTATGGGGTTCCTGAAATTACAATCAAACTTTGACTTGGTAAGTCTAGTTTAATTTATCAATTTCACTTCCAACATAAGTGCCTCATGATGCCAAGAGATTTCAGTGAGTGGCCTCCTTTTATGGAATAGATTAATAACAACTGGAATAAAAGGAAGAAGACTTTTATGTACTGGTAGTAATCCAGATAACCCAAAGAATATTGTACCTTACATGACCATTATGAAATTCTGGTTGCTGACAGGACCATTTTACTGAATTCAGTCTTGTCTGTAATGGGCATGTCATAGAATTTCCTGAAAGTACAGGCACTAGCCAAACCAGCTGCCTTCAAGATTGTACCAATTGTGTGCCCTTAGAAAAGGCCACATAAACTGATGCAGCCCTTGCACTATGAGCAGGAAAAACCAATGTATCAATACCATATTTTCCCATAATAATCCTTATTCAGTTTGCCTTTAGCAATGTTTTTATATTGGGATTGTGTGCTGATGAATAACTGATCAGACACATGACCAATATCATCACATGGGATCATGAAGCAATTATGGGGGAAGTGAAATACATATGTAGAGTACCAATGGGATATTACATGTGTAAAATACTGAGATAATATTGCATATGTAAGATACTGAGGTGATATTACATATGTAAGATACTGAGGTGACATTACATATGTAAAATAGTTAAGTGATATTACATCTTTTAAATAGTGAAGTGATATTACATGTATAAAATAGTTAAGTGATATTACATATATAAGATACTGAGGTGATATTACATATGTAAGACACGGAGATGATATTACATACGTAAAATAGTGAAGTGATATTACATATATAAGATACTGAGGTGATATTACATATATAAGATACTGAGGTGATATTACATATGTAAGACACGGAGATGATATTACATACGTAAAATAGTGAAGTAATATTACATATTTAAGATACTGAGGTGATATTACATATATAAGATACTGAAGTGATATTACATATCTAAGACATGGAGATGATATTACATATGTAAGATACTTAGGTGATATTACATATGTAAGATACTTAGGTGATATTACATATATAAGATACTTAGGTGATATTACATACATAAAATAGTGAAGTGATATTACATATATAAGGTACTGAGGTGATATTACATATATAAGATACTGAGGTGATATTACATATGTAAGACACGGAGATGATATTACATATGTAAGATACTTAGGTGATATTACATATATAAGATACTTAGGTGATATTACATACGCAAAACAGTGAAGTGATATTACATATATAAGATACTGAGGTGATATTACATATATAAGATACTGAGGTGATATTACATATGTAAGATACTGAGGTGATATTACATATGTAAGATACTTAGGTGATATTACATATGTAAGATAGGTGATATTACATACGTAAAATAGTGAAGTGATATTATATATGCGTGTGTGTGAATTGGATTTTTAATGTAGCTTTAACAATTTTTCAGTCATATTGCTACAATGTCTGCAGTGTGGCAGTTTATAGTGATGTCTAGCACTGGGGCATCATGCCACAGACATGTATCATGATGTCCCACCTAGTCACATTATCCTGACACCAGGCTGACCAGTCCTAACACTAATCTCTTAATGCTGAGCGCCAACCATTTTTGTAAGTCTTTGGTATGGCTCAGCCAGGGATCGAACCCACGACCTCCTGCATCTGAGGTGGATGCTATAACCACTAGGCCCCTGGATACTGAGGTGATATTACATTTTCAAAAACATCATATCACTTTGAATATATCATATAATGAAAAGGATATGGTAAACTACTTGCATGACGAATGTCTATAAATGAGAAATATTCAATAATCAAGTCCTTCAACCCTATTATATAGATGAAAATGTTCTCTCTTCCATATATTAATATCAACATCAGTGATATAGACCTTTTATTTTGTCCCCCACTTATACAACAAGAAAAACATCTCAAATACATAATTTTTTTACAAAGCTTTGTTAAAACTAAACTGCACTCTTCTGTCTTACAGTCTAGGAGTTATCACCCGTTAGTGACTCTTTTGGCTGAGAATAGATAATTAGAGTAATTTGTCTTTCTTCCATTCAAGGGAGCACTCTACAGATATCATGAACTTCTGAGAAAGTGGTGGGTGTAAGGTGAAGTTGTATATATTTGCAACATGCAAAATGGAGAGAATTTTGATATACCTCTATGTTACTTTTATGTACTGTGGCTGACATTTAATTGGATATTGTACTTGAAGAGATTGTAATGATCTAAGCACACAGCTAACTAAAATGACTGCTCCCTTGTGCTAAAAAAAATCAGCCTGAATTAGTCTAAAGTACACTATCTTTAGCAGTTATTTGAATAGGAAAAATGAATTTTGCCAGACTAGACAAGAAGAGCTTCTGATAGTGCAATGAATGAATTACCAAATATATACAATGTAAAAAAAAGTTATTGGCTCTTATTTTTACAATTTACCTCTTAAGTCCAGGAAGTGAAAATGACCAAGCAGAGCTAGCAGTTTTTCGAAAGGTGCACATTTGAAGTAAGGCCAAGCTTTATATTCTATAACCCATATTACACCCATCAATCATATATCAAAATAAAGGGAATTAAAGGTTCTTTTAATAATACCTAAGATATACAAGGTCCTTTTTAAATAGCCAGAATAACCAGTGAGGAAACCCATGGAAATTCTTTTTATTTAAAATTCTAATCCTATGCAAAATATGAAACTGATGAGCACCACCTTATGTAGATAGAAATGATTTCATACACTTTTCTTTCATATTTGTCTTCTGAATGAAAGAAAAATTCCTTTAGGTTCCATATTTCATAACAGATTCATTCACTGCTGATAAAATATCTTCTAAGATGCCATTACGATTTTCCTTGGTTACCTGTAAGGAAAAAGATAAAAAAAGGTAAATATTAATTTGTCTTTGTCATGAATGTTGAAAATTAAAATGTCACATTATAAATGCAGCACAGTACATGTTGAAAAACTAGCTATATATTGTGGCATGACTAAGATTTTGATTTGGTCAAGGCTACAAAGTAATTCTACAGTTGTGAATGGAGCAACACAATTATAGTCCACGTTACAAGGCAGATGTGTCTCTTCTTACAAAACAATAAGCATCTGATGACATGGAACTTTATCCTGTCAGTGTGTCATGCTAATCCAATCAGATGTTGTATTCCAAATTGCAGCCAATTTTCTAGGATACTACACTTTGATAATTTAGATAACACTTTGAGCCATTTCTGGTATGATCTCGCATTTGATTTTAGCTGGAATCAATGAAAGAGATTTCATTGTTATTGTAAGTGTATGTTGTTATGAAAAATGAGTCAAAGTGGAGTATTTATATTAGTACATGTACTAGTGGAAAAGTATGCTCTGTTCAGAACCTGGAAGAAAACCTAGCTATGTACCAATACAAAATTATCAGTTAATTTTCATACACATAACAGTTTATCATGCATACAAACAACGATAGGTAAACACAAAAATATCATAACTTCATTTCACACATAACTTAACATATTTACCAAATCTTAGAATACCGGTAATGAGTTTTCTTTACGAAAAATAAGTCGACCGAAAAAAAATTTTCTTTAACGGACTGATGGTGCAAAAAAACTGAAATGGCATGAAACATTAGAATCTTTACAGCAGCAAATTATTATTCTTTGTGAAAAACAACACAACAACCATCTTCTGGATACTGGGTTTATTTGATTGAATAATTTAAGTTGCTACAATAAACAAGCATTACCCTTTATACTCACTTAGAAGCTGGGTCAAAATGAAAACAATAAACCCAGATCTGCCACAAATCATTGTCAATGTTGAGTGTTCTATAGATCAGTCCTAACAACCTACATAGACCCAGATCCACCAGTGCATCATGAGATGGTAGATCAGGGTCTATGCGGTTCACAGTGAGATCCTACTTATAAGCAAGTATATATGTTTTATCGTAACTATAGAAACAAGTGAAGGGCATGATACTGTAATTAACATCTTTATTATTGAGCATGTTTATAAATTTGTTAGTAGTCATTGTTCCTTGGGGCATGTGATATTATCCCTTGCATATATAAAAGTCTTCAAATTCTAGTGATCAGTAATCACTTAGGCAGATCAATTCATTCCAACCCATCTCTAATGGGTAATATGAAACTTCCCATGTGACACAGACAATATTATGCCAGACACATTTTCAAAAATATTAAATTAGAAATAATTGTATTTGCTTGTAACAAATCAGAAGCATAATGACCTTGACCTCACAATCATAACCTCAAATACCATTCATTTTCATCCAGGGTCTTGTATATGCTTATACATGGTGTCCAATATACAGAACTTGATAAAAGAATTGAATACATTACGCATTTTACTCCAAGGTATGGTACTGGGATTTTTTAAAAAATTTATTTGATAAAGTAATTTATAAACAATGCTACCAGATTGAGACTTAATTATGAAGATGTTAATCATGTGTTGTAGAATCTATTAAGCAGCTTAGTGACCAAGAGTAATTCAGGGTCCTGTGTGTACTCAATAACATCTCTCAATCTGAGTGAGTGTTCTCAGTGATCAAGTAATTTCATTCCAAACACACAAGAAACCTCCAGTGTTGCTTCTGCTATCAAATGCATGATCATAACAAGTTTAAGCCTGTTCAGACTGAAACAGCATAATGAATTTGAAATACAGTCATCAGTATGTGCCCTCACACAAACTGCTTACATCACAAGGATACATTTTAATCCCATACCCTGAGTAAATATTGGCAACATATATATTATATTTTTGTTCAACTATTTTTCATATTTATTTCCTTTATATTTTCTCATGAGGAAATATATTTCTCATGGTGCCATGCAACACTAGATTCTGTCTGCCTACAGAAGTTGTGCAGAAATTGTGGCAAGAAAAATAAGTATTTTGTGTTGTCCCAAGATGCAACAAAAGCCCATACCTCATGGGCATTATTGTCATAAATGAAAGTTTTTCTCAGTGACTGATAAGCTATTTTGATGTCAAACTAATCCACCTACAAATGGCGGCTGCCAAAATATCCAAGGTAATTTTGACAGGGAGAAAGAAATTGTTTGAATTATTTATTTTCAATTCTGGTTTAGCCAAACAGAAAAATCAGGCTCTGATTGGAAACAGAAATTCATTTTGATTGCCCTTAGTACAGATGCAACTGTGGCTGTGGATTTAAACTGGTTCAGGGCTCTACTGAAGGAAGCTGGTTCATACCCAAATAGCCTGACTGGCAAGGAACAAAGACTTAAGTTTAGTTGCCACTAAAACACAAGCAACCCTTTTCCACCTACAATGCATGCTTTTAACTCCTTCTCCTAGCTGATGCTAAAAAAGGAAGACTGTACGCAAGGTAAGATTCTTGGGAGAAACCTCACTTGGAAGTTCATAAGAAAGTTTAGATAATGATGAAATAACACATGACAGGTTCCAGCGAGTGAGAGATTGATCTTTGGAGCTCATATCGACCTGATAAGTCTAGGGTATTAGAGACAGCTGACCGATAGCCCTTAATGGTGGAAATCAAGTGATCTTTTTCTTCTAAAGAAAAAGAAGCATATCTGCCACTGTGCTCAAAGAGAAGCAGATTGCCTGATTTACCAATTACAAAATACTTTAGACCTGACATCATAAATATTGCATATCAGCTGCCATCTTCCCAACTGATCCAAATTATCTTAGTGGACAGTTCATTTGATATGAGCCAGGTGTTATGATGCAGCAGCAGTAGATTGCTGTGCAGTATTGTTATGTATATTTAATTATATCTGATCTAATATATATTTCAATTTAATTGTTTGTTTGTCAGTTTTAAATTTTTTATTTTTCATTACATGCTATTATAATGTAAATTTATTCACTGGAAATGATACTTTTTCCAGAAAATAGTTTGATCTTGATTGTCTGTTTTATAAACACCAGATTTTTGACCTAGATCCTGACCTTGATTTAAAATAAGTAGCAACCATGTAAATAAGTTCTATTTTTTTTTTAAATGATTGGTTGTTGTCGAAGTCATGATGGGACTATGTGTTTAAGATGTAAACAATTTTTTTAAATTTTATTTCTTAGAGTAAAATGATTGGTTTTTGTCAGGGCCACACTGGGTGTACATGTATTTTAACAAGTAAATAATTTCAATGAGGTTCTGGAACATGATCACGTGACCCCCTTTTTGCATTTTAGAATACAATATAACCTTTGTATTGGAGAGATATTCTCAGTAGCTGGGCTTTTTCTTTACACTGGAAGGTGTATATATTGTGCTGTTTGGAGTTATTTCAAATTACTTGGATTCAAAAGGATTAATTATTTTTTTCCCTGGAAAATATGTGTGCTCATATGAAATTGTTGAACAAGGTCAGCTTTTATAAAAATTTATTTAGATTTCCAAAACCAAAGTAATATTTCTTGTTTCTACAAGGAACTGTAGACTTCAACACTACAGGTTACAGCATAGGTCATCGTCTTCCATCTTGGATTCTTCGTCGGGACTTGAACTTGAAATAGAACATTTAGTTATTAGGAATTAAACAATTTTATTCTTGGATTGCTTCTGGATTTGATTTATTTAAAATTAAGTTCATATTTTTTCATTTTTACAGAATTTTTCCAGGAAAATAAATTATATTTTTCAATGCTTTTTGTTTTCACTCTTTCTTGTGTTACTGTTTATTGAAGCCTAAACATATAACATAAAAAGTATGGACACTGATATGTTGAGATCTATGAACCATGACCACCGTCATCAAAGGAGGAGCTGTAAGGATCAGCTGTGATGTGAAAAACCTGACATAGAACTTACAAGATTATTCTGAAAGGTGGGGAAATGTAGGAATAGAGTGAATTCCACTTCAGACTGAATGTGTCCATTGTCCATGCTCTAATTTCTGGCAATGGGTTACATAAACTGGCAATAAATAAATAGTCTGCATTTCAGCCTCATTGCAAACAACTCTGACTTTCCCCCACCCCACCCACACTCCAATCAAAACAGACTATCTGCTACCAAATGGTGCAGAGATTGTTCTGTGAGGACTGCATATTCCTGCCTTTGACAGGCTGTCTGCTAATGTATTTCTATTGCTTGTAATGTGGTAGTCTCTGAGAGTGATCCCTGCACAGCTGTCCATCAGGAAAGGTTCAAGACTTCCAAGCTAAAGAGAAGGCATATGAATGCCTCATTGGCATCTGAGGTACACTATGATAAACATGTTGTCTTGACACCAACACAGCTGTGTCTTATGAAGTATTAAATAGGCATCTATGTCTGGGTTGTTGATGTGTATGGTAGCAGATGTAGATTGGCAATGCCCGCTTGATGCAAGAGATGAGTGGCAAACAACTTCCCTTTCCTTTGCTAATGAAGCCCAAAGAAAAGATGGGGAGGGTCTATGGCCTACACAATCTGCTGACCAAGGTACCATTGGGGTAAGTTAGACATTCCACACTTCCCTCAGATAAAAGGGTTATATCTACCTGGCACCTTTCCCTGGATGGACTATGAGGCTCCCTGGACCTGGTTGGGAAATTACTAAGTCAGCTGCTGGTGGAAATGAATGCCTGGTCCCCAGAATTTATCCTGACAGTGACTCACGGCTGATGCCTGGTATTCAGTGACCAGTACTGAGACCTTATTAGTAGATTCCTTGTTTCTATGATCTATCACTCTGCTTGGTGACCAGTGCACGGTGATTAGTATTAATTTATAATGCCCCAAGCAGAATCCAGGTGCCCAGTGCTACTGACCAATGACTGGTCAAACAACAAAGATTGTTGCAAGGAATCCTCACCCAAGGAACTTGACTTGAATTAACTTGACCCCACAGATAACCCAAATGATGAGGACCATGTATTAGCCGAATGGGATTTCTGGCATCATGATATCATGTCCTACAAAATTATTTTCCTGACTGATAAAACTCTGCATTTATTTAACTCAATAGTGTGAACTGTTATGCTCTTTCACAATTAATTTAGCTGACATAGTTTACAGTCTTGACTAATAATAACAATAATGAGAACTTTGCATAGCACCTAATCTACAGAAGCTCTAAGCGCTTTACATCATTAGACAACACCTATAACATAAAAAAAAATATATAATGATATGATTACAAAAAACAAACACCATGAAATTAGAAAACATAAAAAATATGCTGAAAATATTTAAGGTAGGAAACATTATTAGGTCTTTAAGTTTGTTCTTGCAGTTTTAAGAGCACTCTTGAATGGGGGCACTGTGTCTTTGTGTCTAAGTTCAGTAGGCACTTCATTCCACATTGCTGGGCCCTGGTATGCAAAAGAATGCTGTCCATATGACTTCGTTTTCATAGTGGGAATAATGAGTATATGATTGTCAGAAGAGGAACATAAGTATTTTGCTGGTGTGTACACATGGGTGAGGTCGGATAGTTATATTGAACTGGAATCTGTCTTTGAAACGTAGCAAAGAGAACAAATTTTGTGCTTGATTCTGGATCGAATGGATAACCAGTGTAGGGTACAGAGCAGCAGGGAGGTGTGCTCATATCGTGGTACTCTAAGTATGATCTGAGCAGTTGTGTTTTGAACTTTTTGAAGTTTCTGGAGTAGATATTGAGATCAACCAGACAGAACTGAGTTACAATAGTCCAGTCTTGAAAGTACTAATGAAAACACGTGTTTTAGTGGCATCAACTGAAAGTTATTTGTGAATGGAGCTGATGCGTTCTCAGCTCAAGATATGCAGCCTTGCATATGTTCATGACATGTTGGTGCAATGTGAGAGTACTGTCCAGAGTAACACCTAGGTTTTGTACTGATTGCGTGAATTTAATGTTGGCGT
Organism: Sinohyriopsis cumingii; assembly: GCA_028554795.2. Classification (NCBI taxonomy): domain Eukaryota; kingdom Metazoa; phylum Mollusca; class Bivalvia; order Unionida; family Unionidae; genus Sinohyriopsis; species Sinohyriopsis cumingii. Next base: position 105,956,208 of record CM068825.1, read on the forward strand.
TGCTGATATTTATTGTTTAAGGTAAAGGATGTGAATGAGAAAGTCTTTGTGTTGTGATCAGAATGGCCTCAGTTTTATCATCACGCATCTGCAGCTTGTTAAATGTCATCCAAGAATTCATATCAGAAATGCACCTCTCTATACCTCGGATGGTAGCATCAGCTTCAATTGGGTGGCTGGTGCATGTTTGTCGAGCAATGAATGCAGGCAGTTATCAAGTTGTTCTGCTGTAGGAAGTAAGCCAGTAATGTTAGGTTTGCTTGGATGTCATGCATTAGTTTGGTTCTATTTATCATACAGAGGTTTCTCTTAGTAGCAAATAAAGGTGAAGGGTTAAGGACCGACATCAAGATGGCATATAATGCAGAGGTGATCTGATGCAAGTTCATGGGATACCAGGGTGGACCGTAGAATAATGTCATCAGGTCTATGTTGAATCCAGTTTAAAATGTGACCATGTTTATGGGTGGGTTTGTAAAATGACTGTTTGAGGTTGAGCTCCAAAATTTAAAGTACATTATTTTCATTCACTTAACTGGTTTGGTTTTCTAATGAGTGAAACCCAAGGCAAACAGGGTGGCCCAGACTACATCATAAAATATGGTCTGCGCTTACAACAGGAGCATATCCTTATGGACCTTTTTCGGTAAACTTTCTTTCCAACAGTTGGAAATTTGCATATATCAAATGCTTAAATGCTCATATTGGTAACTAATAACACCTTAGACTCATTGACTATCATTAAGTAATACACACCCAACAACAGAAATAAAGCAATCTTTAGAAATCCTAAAGGCTTTTAGAAGATTATGGGTAATGTAAGGAAAGGAAACTTTGCTTGGTATTGCACATAAAAGAGATGAAAAATATGTATTATATTTATCACAACATAAACTGCAAAAATGATGATGACTTCTGAATCAAATAATCCTGAAGAGATACATGTATATTCACTGTATACATGAGTCTATGATTTTAATCATACATATGACAGTCATTAATGTTTTTCCCTGTGTTCAATCAATACACGGTTCATTTTTCTGTCCATACTTTGTGAGATGAAATGTGATAGGTCATGTCCATCAATCTGTGTCCATGTATTTATCCAGTTGTAACCATAACTCCATCCATCATATCTGGTGTGATGTTTCATGTTGATGATTAATTGACAGAGGAGCTTTTGAATCTTTGATGCAGCCCCTAGAGGAGGTGGAGGTTTGGCATCAAAGGCCACATTTTCAGTGGTGACATGAACTCTTCTGGAAACCTGAACTCCATCTATGTTGTTTGAGAGGAAATTATTAGTTTTGGTAAGATGTTTGAATAGCAATCATGGGACGGAACAAGGACATTAGATTTGTAGATTTAAAAATTGTGATCATTAGATTGACATCAATAGGATTTATTATCGACACAAACTGTATGTTTGCTATGACTGCTGAATCAAAACAAAAATGCATTTTTCAATATTTACTTTTTTTCATAATATAACATTAAGTTCTGAAAAATGAATCAGATTCTGTTGTCAGTGTTGCAATAAGAAATATTTAATACTAGCCACAGTATTGTTAATTAAGAATTGTATATCTTATTATTAAGATCAAATCCACAAGCATGTTTAATTTCCTTACCAAGTTTACACTTAGTCTCCAATGACGACATTGATTGTGATTAAGCTTCACTCTCAACAGTTTTTCTGGTCAAGATTTCCAATATGCAATGGTGTTCACTTTAGGTCTGGTGATGTTTATTCTCCCACATACTATCTAAAAATCCACTTTGTATAAAACAAAACATCAGGACACTTGCTGTGCTCTAACTTAAATTGCTGAACTTCTTAAAATATGTTTAATGGATGGTTTCTTAGCACTGGGTCAAAGTACAAATTTCAGTTATTTTAAAGTGAATTAACCAAACAAGATGAGAGATTTCCTTAAACATTCTTCTCAAAACATAATTTGATAAACACAATAGCAATCAAACAAGACAATTTAATTTGGACAGTCTGTACATTTTATATCACTTCTACCAAATGTTAAAGTTGAATTAAAGACTCGCAAGCCATGATGGGTCACCTTTCATCCCTTTATTACTTATAACACCTCTATAAATATCCCGACTTTGGCCGTAAACTCTACAAATTTCAGCAATAAGGTAATCAATTTACAGTTTGTTGCATGCATAATTCAGTAATAGCGTAATAATTATTAATCAGATTCTTAATTGCTCAGCCATTTGATGCAATATTTGAACAGGTCTGGTCCCCAGTAGACTAGCTATGACTGAATAGAATGCATTAAAATACTGGTGATTTCTATTTGAAAAATTAATTATTTAATTCTCAAAGGCAGCAGATTTCAACAATCAATTGGTATGTATTTTAGACAGGCTTTAAAATAGTATTTATCTTCTACTGCCATTACTATCACATGCACTAAGGCAAGTAGATAGCAACAAAATTTTCAGAACCAGGATGTAGCCCTTGAGATAGGATTTGGGATATTTGGGTGGGAAGGGCTATAAAAATAAAAAGTTTGGACATTTATTTTGATCCTTAATCTCTGGTCAAGACATTGCTCTAGAAGAATCAAGATGAAGAAAACCTGAGTTAGCAGAGACAGGTGCATCAGAAAGGACCCCACTCAATGTAACTGCTTGGCAGGGCTTTCAAGAGAAGAACCTCTATTGGAAATTTAGAGCTTGAAGCAGATACTTAAGGGTGAGAATTCTTCTAATTGACAATATTAAGGCTGGAAATCCAACTCATTCAATGTCTCATTGCAGAGATCTCAGAAACGCTTAATTACGCGTGTTTCAAAGCAAATTTTTGATCTGGGACGCAGAAAATCAGTGAGGTGTGATTCTTCCATACGCAAGAAATAGGTGTGCGTCAAAATTCAAAGACTTGCCAGTCCTGCTTCTGCCACCTGCTTTGTGGGAAAATGTGTTTATCAATTAGCTCATTGATATTTACAATGACAGAATTCTGTGATTGAAAGACCCCTTGATGTACATACATGTTGCCATTATAAGAATACATCAAAAAGAACATGATGCAATAGCTGGGCAGCAAGTTCAAAGGCTTTGACTGGCGGCCGGGTGGGAAGATGTACTTATATTTACAGTGATTGAATTCAGAGTCAGAAAGACCCAGAGATGTACATGTGGTCATTTATAAAAGTACATCAAATAAACAACTTTAGCTTTCATTATTGTTTTTATTTCCCAATGTATCGGAATAAGTATTGCACGAGAATCAAGACATGTTGAAACTTAGACAAATTGCCATTCGTAAATTTGGATAAGTATTTTGGGGTTAAACGGCAAACTTACGAAGAGTGTAATGAGATTCAGAAGAGTGCGAAAGCTGCTAGAATTGATAGTTCAGATAGGACACTAGCTACGTGCAAGAAAGTGTGTGATGCCTAGCTTAGTGATTGGAATAAGTCCTTACTTGGATTGACAAAATTCAGTATCACTCTGATGGATGAACAAGAGCTATTTAAGAGGTACATGGACTGACCATACTTTTTTAAAAAATGCCCCTCGCCTTAGCCTGGTTAGTTTGAGTGTTGTAGCAAAATGTATTCATCAATAGATCAGTAGCTAGGCCTAGTTTTGATATCAATTACATTGACAAACAAACTCTTGCCCATTCACAAGCATATGTTTTGACAGCTGATTGACCATTAACCCTTTTCCGAGTAAGGTAGCAACTATCAATTTCCTGCATGATATCCTTTGATGATAAAACATACAAACATGTGTTTTAAGATCAGAATCGGTGAAATGGATATATATTCTCTGCCTCCTGTACACTATTTCATCATAAAATTAGTTTGAAACTGTAAGTGAACCAGTAGGCCTAACGGGAAATAATGGCGGACTTCGATAAGTCTGGGATGTACCAGTTTATTAGTTAGATTGTCTGTGTTCATAAATCATCAGACAAATATTTTCAGAAAAAGTATACAAATCATTGAAAGCAAAGCCAAGGTATTATTTTATTCAAGATTTAACTTTAAAATGCAAATTATGTAGGTCAGAAATGTATAGGACAATGCTATGTTGTGGAATTTGCAAGATGCACTTTAAGGTCTAAGTGGTTTTCCGACTTGACACGTGTTTGCGAAAATACGGGGAAAAAACAGCAAATCAGATTCTATTTAACCATTGCCTAAAATTACTACAAGGACGTAAACAAATAAATAAACCATAAATTTGCAATCCTGTCAATGGACTGTTGTAATGAAGCTATATTAAAGTGAGTAATTACATTATGACAACCTCTTCATCTAAAAAAATATACACTCACGTCTGTGTTGATTCTGAAGGAAACAAGGGACTGCAACTTTTGATGGTGGGACTCATATTTTTACCAAAATGGGAGTCATGGACTCCTAGTTTTAAAATCCTAGTGAGACCTCTGCATGATTGATATGATAGGTACAATAACTTTGGCTTAAATACAACATTTTTTAGTCACATTATGCTTTGGAAAATAAAGTCAGGAGGATGGGCAATTAGGGGCCATAACTCTTCTAAATGATACTGTGGAATCCTTGAACTGAAACTCCTTTATCCTTCAATCTCATCATGATAATGTTGAAATGCATCAAAATGCAGTCAAGTTACAATGTAAAAACCAAAGTCAGGGTAATGCCAATCAGGAGCTATAACTCATATAAAAGATGTCTTGGGTTGTGGGAAATCAATCTCAAGCCATATGTCAAATTTGGTCAAAATCCAACCAATTTTTGTAAAGTCATCTTTCAAGGCTTGGTTAAAAAACTTTGTAAAGGGGAGGCATCTTGTAATAGGTTACTCTCAATGGTTTAAATGCGAATTGTATATATGAATCAGTATAGGAATTAGATTAGTTACCTTAACAGAGTCAAATCCGGCTTCCATTAGGGACATTAAAATTAGTTTCCAAAAAAGATATTAAGAACTACAATTGAAAAATAATTGAAACAAAAATAATCTGGTTTTCATAAACTCATTATAGTACCTCTTCTTTGATATAAAATAAAATGACCCTTCACAATGTTTTATAACCATACCTATAATGTGATCATTAAACACAAAACATCAACAAAGTCACTCAAGCATGAAATACTGGTCACAGAGACCTATGTTTTCAATTTTTTTCATATATAATTTGTATTGTTTTGGATTTTCTGAATGATTCTACATTATCTATATCTCTAGTTTATACCTGACCTTGTCTAAAGTCAAATTAATGGTATACCTAACCAGTGACATTTATTTTGTAAACAACATAATACACAGCTAATATTTCTCTGTGAGTATAGATTAAATATTCAGATTATTACCAATGAAAGTAAACATGTTTACTTCTATTTTTAATGAAGAATATTAGTTTTTCACTTGGAAAATCCTAAACTTTTTGACAACTTTGAATGTTTTTGGATGGAAACTGACCTACATCCAGGCTCTCTATTATTGTGTCTTAGCTTTTTATTTAATGTTGATTACTTAAACATTGCTCATTCTTGCCTCAAAATCCTAAGCAGAATCAGTCCTATTGTAGTGTTCAATTCTTAATTTGGCAGGATTTATTTATTCAAATTATTATTCACTGGAATTACAAAGTGCTCAATGGTATTCTTGGACTAAAACATTAACTTGGTACCATAGTGAATTCAGACAAGGACATTTTCGATTATATTATTGTGATACATCAAAAGACTGTTAACACATCAACACATTCCAGGCCATTGGTACATTATCACATCAACATGTTCAACATTGCAATTTATTTGGCAAATCACTAAAATTCAACTGGAACTTCAAACATTAGGACTTGTGATAGAACTTTTAGGACTATCTGGGATTTAATTCACAATACCATAAGTTCTTTTTAAATTTTCACTTTGTATTCTAGGGAAATATATTATTTTCTGAATTTACAAAATTTGTTGGTTTTCACTCTTTTCTACTACTTAGTTTAAGACCATAGAGTTGTAGCACAAAATGTTTCATAATTCTGGAAAGATAATATGTACACATAATTCCAAAAGTTTGAGAGGTTGTGAGCTAAATTTAAAATTTTGTCCAGTAATAATTTGTTGTAATAGTGTGAAAATAACAGAGGTGCACATCACTGTCATCATCAATTTCACATTTCTACCTTGAACAATGCCTCAGAAATGACACATGGAACACAAACTTTACCCTGAGTCAGTGAAGCATAAAGTATGGGTCATAATGACCTACTACTGAAATGAGTAGTGCTCATCTAGAGCATGTGTGTGTATGTGTGATTTGGATTTTTAATGTAGCTTTAATAACTTTTCAGTCATATTGCTATGATATCTGCATTGTGACAGTTTATAGTGATGTCTCGCACTGGGGCTTCATGCCACAGACATGTAACATGATGTCTCACCCAGTCACATTACCCTGATACCAGACTGACCAGACCTAACAATAACCTCTTAATGCTGAGCGCCAAGTGAGGCAGCTGTTAGTACCATTTTTGTAAGTCTTTGGTATGACCTGGCCAGGGATCGAACCCACGACCTCCTGCATCTAAGGCAGATGCTCTAACCACTAGGCCACCGGAGTGGTCCTCATCAAGATGCATCTCCTTATGAAGTTCATGAGTCTTGTGTGGATAGTGTGCATGTATGTTCATGAGCAAAATCCAAAAACTTCACCTGAACCAATAACAATGAAATGTAGGTCACAGTGGCCTTTTCTATACTGGTGTGGTATTAAAAGAGATGTATAGAATCATCTAGCTCAATGATTCTGGCAACAACAGTCAAAACACAAAATTTAATAAATCAATGAAGAATGCAATATAGGTCACATTGGTCTTTTTTCATCATCTGAGTGTAGTAATAACTCATCAAGATGAATTTCCTCATGAAGTTTCATCATTTCAGGTATAACGGTATGCAGCATTTCACCCAGGCTATGGAAGTGGCCCACTTCTTTTGTGTGTGTGTGTGTGTGTGTGTATGTGTAATTTGGATTTTTAATGTAGATTTAACAACTTTTCAGTCATATCGCTAAAATGTATGCAGCTGGCAGTTTATAGTGATGTGTAGCATTGGAGCATCATGCATGATGTCCCACCCAGTCACATTATCCTGATACCAGGCCAACCAGTTCTAACACTAACATCTTAATGCTTAGCGCCTAGAGAGGTAGTTGTTAGTACCATATCTAACAGTCTTTGATATGACTTGGCATGGCTTGGCTGGGGTTCAAACCCACAACCTCCCCCATCCAAGGCAGATGCTCTAACCCCCACTTCATTTGAAAAACTGGGCCAATTATGTGATCATAATGCCACAACCTCATAACTAAATTATATATCATGTAGTTTTTTCTACCTGTTATTTGCATAGAAACGAAATAAGTTACATGCTTAACTTAGTGTTCTTTTCTGATGCCTCCAGCCATATCTTTACCATTCAATTTTATGCCCCTTCAATGTTATAGTCATCAGTCTTTGCAAAGTTTCCAGTTTCAAGCAATTTCTTGAGGGTGTGTGAATCTTTTACTTCTATGGATCAGCCATTATGGAACCTATGCTTCATCAGAACTTTCCCTTTATTTGACTGTTGACTAACTTTATGTGGGTTTTACCAGCTCGTTCTCTAGAGTTATCTCATCTCTGAATTCATTTTAATCATTTTCACAGCCTAATACTATGAGATGGCTCATCTGTCCTTTCTCTATGCAAAACTTGTAGCACCTTTACCACTGTAAACTGCACAAATCTGAGGTTGCATCATGGGACTGGAAGAACGTGGCTTATAAAAATTACAGACTACAAATTTTTGTCACTCTAAAATGTTAATGAAACAGGTGGAATTACCTTGATGTGTTTCTTTATTTTTGATTCATATTTTACTGACGCTATTATGATTTGGTACACATGTTGAGTTTACTGTAATCCAATACACATCATTAAAGATAGCGAGTACACAATTATTTCCAGGTGATATCAAGTTTTTATATATCTGGGATTCCAAGAATGGGGAATAATAAACAGGCCAAGCATTGACACCAGTATAATGAAAACAAAAATCATTGGATGGATTTTGAACATTTTCATGAAAAACAATGAACAATTCAGACATTTAATGATTCACTGGTGCATTTCTATCAGATTCAATAATGAAAAAATTGCACCTTGTTCATTTTGTTTCTGCTACTTTTGGTGCATTAAATCTCTTTTTATGTGGGACATCACATCTATTTTGCAATGACACATCCTCGTTCAAACAATGAGTATGTATATGTGCTTCACAAAACCTATGCGGTCATTAGCTAAACACAAATGCTTTACCTAACCCAGTCAAATGTGAAATGCAGGTCACAGTTACCTAATATTGTTGTATGGGTGTGGCACTAAAAGAGATTCACACAATCATCTAGTCAGATGATTCAAGCATGAACAGAGCTTGAGAAATGAACTTAAACCACAGAATTTAACCAAATTCAGTGAAGCATGAAATACTGGTTACAGTTATCTGCCAGATGTGTTTTCTCGCCATGTTTCATCAGTCTAGGTGCAATAGTATATATACAGGGTACAGACAACTTTTTTGCATCATGAGATTAATGCAAAATCTTAACCTCAACCATATAGGTCACAGTGACCTTCTACAAGGGTGGGGTACTAGCAGAGATGCATACTATTATCTACTTTGATGATTCTAGCATGAACTGAGCTTGAGACAATGAGGCACAGAATTTAACTAAAGTCAGTCATGGGCTAAATATGGGTCACAGAGGCCTATTTTGTGATCAGCGTGTGTTACAAAAGATTCCAAACTGTTGCCTAGGACCTGGGAAGATACAATGTTTTAGATGCAGCAAGGCTGTACATATCTGTATGTTTTATATGTGTGGACATTGATGTTAATGTCCAGAATGGTACAATGGCTCACCTCTACTTTGTAGAGATGAACTAAAAGTCACCTTAATACTGAGAATAACTAGCAATAAGGTAATTCAAATTTTCATAAGCTTCATTCAACATGCTGTAATTGAAAACAGGTAACAGATCTTGAATTTTGAGTTTAATTTTAAAACTTTGCAAAGTTTCATGATCAAAGCTTGTGTTGAGACAAAAATGCTTACTGTGAAAACAACTGCATCCTTCCTAGCTCTGACCTCCTCAACAAATGGTATGGGCCGTCCCTTGGGAACAGGGATGGTGGCTAACACAGTTGTCTTGTGACTGTCCAGTACATTTTTAACTGCTTTTATGAAAGACTGGCTAAACATCTCCATTTTACCTATTTCATCTATCACAAATATGCAAGGAACACCACTTGTCTGAAAGAAAGAGAATCTCAAATGACAGTTCATTAGATTATAACTGAAGAAATCAAGTTGAATAATACTCAAAGCTTGCAGTGAGTATAATACTCTAAGCTTGCAGTGACTAGCATATTTCTAACAATATTATATGCTTTATTAATAATAAAAGCTGGTAGTGAGTAGCATACAGTTCAACACTACTCAAAGTTTGCAGTGAGCAGCATATAGTTCAATAATACTCAAGCTTATGCAGTGAGTAACATACAGGTGAATAATCAAAACTTGCAGTAAGTAGAATACATCTAAATAATACTCAAGCTTGCAGTGAGTATAATACTCTCAAGCTGGTAGTGAGTAGCATACAGTTGAATAATACTCAAAGCTTGCAGTGAGTAGCATACAACTGAATAATACTCAAAGCTTGCTGTGAGTACAATACTCAAAGCTGGTACTGAGGTGGATACAGATGAATAATTCTGCATCTGTGCTAAACAGAATTCTAAGCCTGCAGTGAGAAGTATAGAGCTAAATAACATTTTAAGCTTGAGGCAAGTATAGCTCAAAATAACTAAGCTTGAAGTGGAGTGTAAGTAACACTCTAAGTTTGCAGTATGTGGTATAGATCTAAATAATAACTATAACACTGCAGTATGTAGTACAGAGCTAAATATAATAACTGTAAACTTTCTGTGGACAGTATAGAATGAAATAAACATGAGTAGCATTGAACTAAAGAACACTTAGCTTGCAGTACGTTGTATAGAGCTATATAATACCTCTACGCTTGAGGTGTGTAGTATAGAGCTAAAAAAACATCAAGCTTTCAGTATGCAGTATGGAGCTACATAACACTAAGCTTGAGGTGTGGAGGTTGTTGTTGATGTTCTAGGGTTTAACGCCATTTTTCAGCACAAGATAGGCTATACATGGCAGCAAGTATAACTGGTGGAGGAAGAACCCTGGAAAACCAAGGGAAGAACCACTGACACACGAGAAGCTACTGGCAGGCTTTCCCACATACCGACATTAGCTGAGCCTTGGACTCGAACCCACGCAGACAGAGGTGAGATGGCAGTGATCCGGAACGGTGAGCGCTTTAGACCACTCGGCCACTCGGGGCCCCAGGTGTGGAGGTAGTAATCAATGTAAAATTAGGATTTCAAATAACAGTACAGATGGTGCATTGCTCAATAAAATATTAAAATTAGAAAACATTATGTCACTGTACACAATAAAATATGCATGACTTAATAATATCATGCTATTACAAATAAAATGTATCTGAGAAATTATACATGGACATAACCAAAGGTCCCAACAGCTCCGGTGGCCTACTGGCTAGAGCATCCTCCTCAAATGTGGGAGGTCATGAGTTCAAAACTTGGCCGCGTCATAATAAAAACTTTTAAAAATGGTACTAACAGCTGCCTTGCTAGGCAGTCAGCACTGAGAGATTAGTGTTAGAACTGGTTGGCCTAGTGTCAGGATAATGTGACTGGTTGTGACATGATGCTACATATCTGTGGCATGATGTCCCAGTGCTACACATCACTATAAAATGCCACACTGCAGACATTGTAGCAATATGACTGAATTTTTTTTAACGCTACATTAAAAATCCATATCACACACACACACACACACAAAGAGGTCCCACTGTTCATATTTCATCTGAAAGAAGAGGCTGGAGGACACTGCCCTAGGGGAATCACAAAATCTAGGTGTAATTCGCTACATCATACATGCTTGCTATACCTAAAGCAAAACTGCAAACAACATAGACCCTGATCTGTCACTGCATAATACACAAGCAGATTAGGGTCTATAATGTTATATTAGGGTCTATATTACTATATTAGGGTTTATATTGTTATATTAGGGTCTATATTGTTATATTAGGGTCTATATTGTTCATTCTACTGATTACTCTTCATAAACTGCATTGACCCACACCAGACAAGACCTGCTAGTAAATTTTGCTGTGTGGTTTGCAGCTGAATTTGATTTATTGTGTCTGCTTTCCTAGAAAATATACTGTGCTCAACTCCTTCACATATAATGTTTAATTTCTTAACTTTTCAAATGTGTATTCAGTTCTGGTCATTCTTCATTTCTTTCTTTCTATTATTCATAGCTCAGTGGCTTCATTAGATGACTCCTTATAAACCCAACCTACCAATAAAAATCAATTTAGGCCTGTCCCCAGGCTGGTTACAATAAACAGGATCGACTGTATAACATCTGTATTAATTGTTCTGCACTAAAACTGAGATGTTAATTACTAAATAAAAAATTGTGGAGTACTCATTACATGGGGTACTGATGATGTGGATGGACATGAAGGCAACCAGATACAGAGAGGAAGTCAAGAGTACCAAAGAATACTCAGAGATGGTAATTGAAATTGACCAAAGACATACTGTTGAGGACCATGACAGTAATGTACATGTTGCTAGATCAAATACTCATGTATGCACATTGTTGCCAATGTTGGAGCAGTCTACTTCCTAGATACAATCTTTGTACTGTTTAACATTAAGAAGTTGTTGTTGTTGTTGTAGGGTTTAACGCCATTTTTCAGTACATGATAGGTTATACATGGCGGCCAGTATTAATGGTGGAGGAAGAACCCGGGAAAACCCCAGAAAGAACCACCAACCCACAAGAAGCTACTGGCAAGCTTTCTCACATACCCACATTGGCTGAATCTGAGACTCGAACCCATGCACAGAGGTGAGATGGCAGTGATCCATAAAACTAATAAAAGTTATACTAAATAAAATAGGTCATACATAACTTTAACATTAATTTTCATTGGAGTATTTTGGTGAACATGTGTCCTTAGGTTCTTGTTCATAATAGTACATGTTCACAATGGGTTCGTGTTCACAATAGGTTCATTTTCACAATAGGTTAATTTTCACAATAAGTTCATGTTCATAATAGATTAATATTCATAGTAGGTTCAAATTAATAATAGGTTTAAGTTCACAATAGGTTCATGTTCATATGAGGTTCATTTTTATATGTTCATATTCATAATATATTCATGTTTAAAATATGTTTGTGTTCATAATAGGTTCAAGTTTACAATAGGTTCATGTTCGCAATTGGTTCGTGTTCATAATAGGATCACATTAATAATAAGTTCAATTTCAAAATATATTCATGTTGCTAATAGATTTATGTTCATAAGAGGTTCATGTTTATAATAAGTTCATGTTCATAATAGGTTCATATTGATAATAGATTCATGTTTATAACTGGTTCATGTTCACAATAGGCTCATGTTCATAATATGTTCATGTTCATAATAGGTTTAAGTTCATAATAGATTGATGTTCATAATAGATTAATGTTCATAAATGGTTCATTTTCATATGTTCACATTCCTAATAGGTTCATGTTCATAATAGGATCATGTTTATAATAGGTTCATGTTCATAAGAGGATCATGATCATAAGAGGTTCATGTTTATATTAGGTTCATGTTCACAACAGGTTCATTTCCTAATAGGTACATGTTTATAATAGGTACATTTTCACAACAGGTTCATGTTCATAATAAATTCATGTTTATAACAGCTTTGTATTTATAATAGGTTCATAACTGGTTCATGTTCATAATAGGTTTATGTTTATAACAGGTTCAGTAACAAAGTGAAAATGTGGGCATTCCTCTACACCATCATTCTAGAAATGGCTATGATTTTTCACATGTCTAAATGATCATATCAAAGAAGAGACACAAGTGGACCTTAAAATGCTCACAGGCTGCCATCTGCCAAATAGCCAATGCAACAGAAGTTGACCACAAGATCTTGGTTAGTAGGATGCTTTCTGCTGAAATTTCCCCCGTTCTGTTGCTTCCATATTTAATAAAAACAACTGTTTCAGTGTTTATGCAATTGGTCCATATTTGATTGTACATACGCATAAATTGTCTAATACTTAAAGGTCCTTTTACCAGGATGTTTTGTGTTAAGGTTGGATAAATTCTTGTCAGAATTTTGTAAAAATAAAGTTGTGCAAATGTTAAAGTTTTTTCTGATTTTAGTAACAGTAACTATGGTGGATCAGAATGTGAAAGGTGTTCAAGTTTAAAAAAATTCAGTCAACTTGGACGAATTCTGAAAAGGGTTTATTTACAAAAAGTTATTTAAGTTACAAGTTACCTGAAAACAGATTGGCCTCATTTGTACAAATGTAAACATTCTTTATGCCAGGATGGTTTATTTCAAGTTTAATCTAATTCTATTGAATATTTTTAGAAAAGTAGTTTTTCAATTTTTTTTCTCTTTCTCTCAGAAAGTGGCCATATCTGATGGCAGTTTGCCATAATTTGAATCAAATTCTGTCATGATTGATTAAAATCTATTCAGTGGTTTTAGAGAAGTCATTTAAATGTTTTTCTATTTTTAGTAACTGTGGCCATATTTGAAGGTGGATCAAAAACCACTCAGTATTAAAGGTAAAAGGTCCACAGATCTGGATGCTCTCTGTAAAGTTTGGTCAAATTCTATTCTGCTGTTTCAGTGTAGTCATTGAGAAGATTTTCTATTTGTAGCAACAGTGGCCATATTTGATAACAGTTGCCATATTTGATCACCCTGGAAGGACTGATCTTGCGTAACATTACATCAAGACGGTGGTCATATCTGATGACCTTGGAAGGACTGACCTTGTGTCACATTACATCAACACAGATAATTCAACTCATTGAGGCATTTCATGAACTAATCCAACAAAAATAGTAGTTTCATGGATGATTAAAACAATGTCATGGTACACCAGTAATAGTACAAGTCAAAAACCTGTCAAGTCCAACCCTTCACACCATGTTTTAACTAAGTGTTCAACATCAAATGGAACAGATGCAGCCAACAACACCAAACTAAGCAGTTACTTGAAACAGATCAATATGATCCTTTCCTAAACAACTGTTCATATAGCTGGCCCATCAGTACGTGTTTGATGATCATGTTTATGTTGATAATGCCATCATTTGATATATACAAAATGAATTGACCAACCTAAGCCCTTGCTCATTGCAATCAGCAGGCTGTGGCAATCTTTCACATCTAGTGGAGTAGAGTGTCTCATTTTGTCAGAAAATCAGTCAGTACTGGCCTGTAATTAGTGTATATACATAGTGTTTAATTAGTAATCAGTGTATATACCGTTTAATTAGTAATTAGTGTATAAAAATAGCATTTATTTAGTACTGTAGTGTAATTAATGTACATAGTGTTTAATTATTATTGTACTGTAATTAGTGTATATACATTGTGTTTAATTATTAATTAAAGTATATACATGGTGTTTAATAAGTACTAGTGCTTGAAGGAATCTTTTTAGAATTTTAGTCTTATTCTTCCGATGGGATTAAAAATGCATCGACAAATTGATATGTTCTTTCAGGAGGATTTTCATTTTGACAAGAAAGTTTACTACATTAAATAGGAAGTATACATGTTCACATTTATCTATGCTTTATGGACTATGACAGTGGTTAAATCTTAAATGACAAGAGAAATGCAGAGAATTAAGTACATTTCTGACATTCAAGTATTCTTTATAGCAGTTTCACTTGAATAAAGGATGAATGTAAATAAATATTAAATCTAATTATTTTACATCACTTTATTATTCTTTCTAACATTTTGGTACAACTAGTACTTAAATATTTTACTCTTTCTTTTTACTCTCGATCACTACTGAACTCACAACACATCAATTAAAGGCAGTGAGTGGGAAGACAGAAAAGACCCGATACTGCATACATGAATGTATATAGAAACATTATGTACGTAGAAACATTAGACACATTAAAATGTCTTTTAATTGGTCTTATCTGTAAAATGAGCTAAAATTTTAAAAAATCAAAAAGATAATAGTTTATTACAACGATTAAGTTGCATTATAAATTATCCTAGCAGTGTTGATCACTATGAAAGTATCAGTAAGAAAACAAAATGGGGTGGGGTGTGCATCACATATGGATGATTCTCTGTTAGGTCAGTTCAAGGATTGGATCTATAACAAAATTCAAGAATATTTGCAATCTATGAAAAATGGTGAAACCATAATATTAATGAAATACAGTGGTTAAAAAACAGGTGATAAGACAGAAAAAAACATCAATGAGAAATAAAGATGGAAATTGAAATACTGACTGATGAAACACTATCAACCAATTAAATCAGACAATTATCTGATGCAAATATAGAAATTAAATAATACTTTACATTCCTTTTACTCTAAAGCAACAAAACCAATTTTAATGGCAAAGCAAATACTTGTAATAATTTGTAGGTTGACTGCTTTAATGTTTACTTCAAAATTTAAATGAATAAATACAATCTCTTTTTTTAATGTACATTACGTTTTTAAAAAGAATTATCATGTATGGAGAAAGTAAGGATTATCATGAACCAAGGTTATGTATGCACAAAAAATGTATCTTCCTGTTATAAATATATTTGCCATTTTCATCCCTAAAGCTATATATCTAATCACATCAGAAAGTATATACTGAAACATGAATGAAGTCATCAGACCAAAGCCATGCACAAATATTGCAGAAATTGATCTGTCCTGTTTTGAGACTCCACCATCGCGTCTTTGCCATTCAGAATTAATATAAAATAAGCTAACATAAGAGCCTTATAATTAAGTCAGTGCAGCTTTTATTATATAATATTTATAGATTACCATATGCATTCATTTATAATATATTTACTTACTTATAAGTCAAGTCAAACTGCAAAGAACAAGGTCCTGATCTGCTGTAGAATAATGTGCTTGCAGATCAGGGTCTGTGTATTTTTTTCTACCAATTACTCCTAACAAACTATACAGGCCCTGATCTGCCAGTGCATTATGCAACAGCAGATCTGGGTCTGTACAGTCTGTGGCTGGGACTCATCTTATAATTGACTACATACAGTACAGTACATGCAGTTTGCAGTTGGACTCAACTTATAAACAAGTCTACATGGTATTTCAAGTTTTCAGTCCCACTTCTGTCAGAAATTTCTCAGTTATTTTCAAATATGAACACATTTTTTGATATTGAAAACACAAATCAACATTACCTGACTTTAAGCTAAGAAAGTAAATTAGAAAAATATAAATGCAAATTAAATGAAATAATTCTGATCCTTATGTTTAAATAATTTTGCATAACACTGGGCACAAATGCAAGTGAAGCTTCCATAGTTTTGCAAATAAGACTTATGCATCACTACTAACTCAGTTAAATACAAAATTCTCTTTAAGGAAGATCCAAAACTGTTTATCTTGTTGGTTTCATTATGTCATGATTTAAGATATCTTTAAATTGGATGGTTGGATTTATTGTGCAACAAAATGAAAAAGTATTTTGCTCCTGTAATCTCTGAATGATCAAAACCCAATTTAAAGTACGTTTGTGCTGAACCATCAAATTACTTTTACAAAGTCTTTTGATGTCAATATAGACAATGAAGGTATTTTTGGATAATTCATTAACAAAGTCCACTGAGTTTCACAAAACAATGTTTTATCATACAGAATACTGTATGTTTTATAGGATATACATTGTTACTAGCGATGAGAAGTTTCAAGAGTTTGCTTGTAATGCATACAAGGGAGATAAGTGTACAATTGATTTAAATGAATATATTTGCTGAAGTAAATTGAACTAAATAACAACGAGGCATGAGAGCAAGAAGCATAAGCTCACTTCTCATTAACATTTACTTTTATACTCTGGGTGATATAATTAATGAAGGCATAATATTGATGACACTGAAACATGCTAAGGAGGTAATAAAAGAAAATTGTACATTCAATAATGTGAGACAGCAAGAAGCTGTTACAGTAGAAGCATGTTACTGTATACTTGAAAAACAACAAATGAGTTTTTAAAAAAAGAAATTAAATTATGTTGGCACTGATGGAGTGGGTGAAGGTGGGAGAGTAGATAAAGGACTCTAAACTTCAGCTTGGGTGAGATATATATATATATATATATATATATATATATATATATATATATATATAGAGAGAGAGAGAGAGAGAGAGAGAGAGAGAGCGAGTGAGAGACAGAGAGAAAGAGAGACAGAGAAAATAACTAAATAAGTACAAGAGATCTAACAACAGATTAAGATTAAAGACATTATGCAATTGCAGACGGGGTCCCCGAGTGGCCGAGTGGTCTAAAGCGCTCTCCGTTACGGATCACTGCCATCTCACCTCTGTCTGTGTGGGTTCGAGTCCAGGATTCGGCCAATGTGAGTATGTGAGAAAGCTTGCCAGTAGCTTCTCGTGGGTTGGTGGTTCTTCTCAGGGTTTTCCCCGAGTTCTTCCTCCACCATTAATACTGGCCGCCATGCATAGCCTATCGTGTGCTGAAAAATGGCGTTAAACCCCACAACAACAACAACAATTGCAGACATGGTTTGTGCTGTTTGCAGTTGGACTGAACTTATAAGTGAGTATATATGGTAAATGGTTTGTGCTGTTTGTAGTTGGTCTGTACTTGTGAGCATATATGGTAAATGGTTTGTGTTGTTTGCAGTTGGACTGAACTTGTGAGTATATATAGTAAATGGTTTGTGCTGTTTGCAGTTGGACTGACTTGTGAGTATATATGGTAAATGGTTTGTGCTGTTTGCAGTTGGACTGACTTGTGAGTATATATGGTAAATGGTTTGTGTTGTTTTCAGTTGGACTGAACTTATAAGTGAGTATATATGGTAAATGGTTTGTGCTGTTTGTAGTTGGACTGAACATATAAGTAAGTATATACAGTAAATGGTTTGTGCTGTTTGCAGTTGGACTGAACTTGTGAGTACATATGGTAAATGGTTTGTGCTGTTTGCAGTTGGACTGAACTTGTAAGTGAGTATATATGGTAAATGGTTTGTGCTGTTTGTAGTTGGACTGAACTTATAAGTGAGTATATATGGTAAATGGTTTGTGCTGTTTGTAGTTAGACTGAACATATAAGTAAGTATATACAGTAAATGGCTTGTGCTGTTTGCAGTTGGACTGAACTTGTAAGTGAGTATATATGGTAAATGGTTTGTGCTGTTTGCAGTTGGTCTGTACTTGTAAGTGAGTATATATGGTAAATGGTTTGTGCTGTTTGCAGTTGGACTGACTTGTAAGTGAGTATATATGGTAAATGGTTTGTGCTGTTTGCAGTTGGTCTGTACTTGTAAGTGAGTATATATGGTAAATGGTTTGTGCTGTTTGCAGTTGGTCTGTACTTGTAAGTGAGTATATATGGTAAATGGTTTGTGCTGTTTGCAGTTGGACTGACTTGTAAGTGAGTATATATGGTAAATGGTTTGTGCTGTTTGCAGTTGGTCTGTACTTGTAAGTGAGTATATATGGTAAATGGTTTGTGCTGTTTGCAGTTGGTCTGTACTTGTAAGTGAGTATATATGGTAAATGGTTTGTGCTGTTTGCAGTTGGACTGACTTGTAAGTGAGTATATATGGTAAATGGTTTGTGCTGTTTGCAGTTGGTCTGTACTTGTAAGTGAGTATATATGGTAAATGGTTTGTGCTGTTTGCAGTTGGTCTGTACTTGTAAGTGAGTATATATGGTAAATGGTTTGTGCTGTTTGCAGTTGGACTGACTTGTAAGTGAGTATATATGGTAAATGGTTTGTGCTGTTTGCAGTTGGTCTGTACTTGTAAGTGAGTATATATGGTAAATGGTTTGTGCTGTTTGCAGTTGGTCTGTACTTGTAAGTGAGTATATATGGTAAATGGTTTGTGCTGTTTGCAGTTGGTCTGTACTTGTATGTGAGTATATATGGTAAATAGTTTGTGCTGTTTGCAGTTGGTCTGTACTTGTATGTGAGTATATATGGTAAATAGTTTGTGCTGTTTGCAGTTGGTCTGTACTTGTAAGTGAGTATATATGGTAAATGGTTTGTGCTGTTTGCAGTTGGTCTGTACTTGTAAGTGAGTATATATGGTAAATGGTTTGTGCTGTTTGCAGTTGGTCTGTACTTGTAAGTGAGTATATATGGTAAATGGTTTGTGCTGTTTGCAGTTGGTCTGTACTTGTATGTGAGTATATATGGTAAATAGTTTGTGCTGTTTGCAGTTGAGCTCGATTTGTAAGTGAGTGCTTATGCAATGTGGCAGTTTATAGTGACATCTAGCACAGGGGCATCATGCTCCAGACATGTGGTATCATGTCCCACCCAGTCATATTATCCTGACACCGGGCCCACCCGTCCTAACACTAACCTCAATGCTGAATGCCCAGTGAGGCAGCTGCTAGTACCGTTTTTATGTCTCTGGTGTGACTCAGCTGGGGTTTGAACCCACAACCTCCTGTATCCAAGGCTCTAAAACCTTAGGCTTGAGCTCAGTTTATAAGTGAGTACATATGATAAATGGTTTGTGCTGTTTGCAGTTGAGTATAAGTGAGTACATAAGGTATTCAAACATATATTAGCTTATTGTGATTGTGTAAATTTCAAATTGTAAATTTTAACTATATAAAGACTGAGCAATATCTGGGCCAGCATATAAATACCAACAGTGATATTCCTTCCATTTATTTATAACTACTGCAAGACAATGTGATAACTGGGCAGACATATAATTGCCGACAGCTTCATTCCTCTTATTTATACTGTTACACATATTTAATTTCTGCTTGATTTGATTTGATTGTTTGTGGGTTTTGGAATCTTTTAATGTTCTTTTCCAAAAATACCTAATAATAGAAATACTTGTTTCTATTATTGACTTAGTTCCTGGCCTTGATTGAGGGTCAAGTAAACAACTTTTTCTCAGAGTGAAATGATTGGTTCTTATCACGACATACTGGTGCTACATGATTTTATTTTATATGTAAACATGATCACATGATCCTCTATTTCACAATTAGCCATTTCCAAAATTGCAAAATACTTGGTATTAATAGCAATGTTTAGAGAGAGAGAGAGTCCAGGCTTTTAAACACATGATGTCAAGTTGTTTTCTTCTGTTGTGACCAGTTCTGAATTTTTAAGTTTTTGAATTATTTGTTAATTTTTCTTCAGATTATTTGGACTCTAAAAGATTAATTTGTTTCCTGAAAATATTATTGTATTCATACAGAATTTTTGAAAAAGGATATTTCTTGAAAAGTTCATTTGGATTTCCAAGATCGGAGGACTAATTATTGTCTTTCTCCAAGGATCTGTAGACTTCAGCACAGTACAGGTTACAGCATATATCATCACCTACAATCTTGGATTCTTCGTCAGGACTCAAACTTGAAATCATTAAAACATTTCACTATTAGTACTTCTACAATTTTATTTGTGGATTATTATTGGATTATTTTTGGATTTGATTTGATTCTTAAAACCATAAGTTCATATTTTTTTCATTTTTACAGTATTTTTCCAGGGAAATAACTTATTATATTTTTTAAAGCTTGTTGTTTTCACTCTTTCTTGTGTTACTGTTTATTTGAGTAAAACATGTAACATAAGAATTGGGTAGCTTGTCCTAATGATTATTTTGAATTTTGGCTAGAATATTTCAGAAAACTTTTTTTTTTGAAATTTGAATTCCCCATGTTTTTGCAATTGTTAGTGAAATCAGCAAGGTTTTTCTAAAATGTCATCAAAAGTGGAAGTCTTTCTTTCAAAACCTACCCAAGAACAATTACATCTTTTCAAAAAAGAGAACTGATTCAACTTGCCAGAAAATACAAGCTTTCTGAGGAAAAGGCTTCCTTAATGAAACAAGAAATAATAAATATTTTGGTTCAGTATTTGGTAGAAAAGAATGTTTTGGATAAAAGTGTTTTGGTTTCAATCAGCAAGCCTGTATCAGACTCTGACATAAAAATGAAGAAATTAGAATTAAAATACAAGATGGAATTGGAGTTGAGGAAGCTAGAACTTCAGAAAGAAGAAAAAAACAATACAAATCCAATTGCAATTGGAAAAAGAAAAAGAACAAATGCAATTGGAAAAAGAAACAGAACAAATGCAATAGGAAAAAGAAAAAGAACAAATGAAATTGGAAAAAGAAAAAGAACAAATGAAATTGGAAAAATAAAAAGAACAAATGAAATTGGAGAAAGGAAAAGAACAAATAAAGTTACAATTTGAGAAAGAGGAGAGAGCAAGATAGTTAAGAGAAAAAGAAAAACAAATGCAATTACAATAAGAACAAATGCCAATGCAATTAGACAAGGAAAAACGAAAGAAAGAGAGGGAATATAAATTTAGAATAAAAGAAATGAAGCTGGCAGGTCAAAAGCATATCCATCCTTCAAATACAAATTTAAGTTTTGGTGCTGCAAAGAATATTAGGTTAGTGCCCCCTTTCAGAGAAAAAGATGTAGACAAATATTTTCCTTATTTTAAAAAAGTTGCTGAAAATTTGAAATGGCCAAGGGAGCATTGGACTCAATTATTACAATGTGTACTCACTGGTAAAGCTAGTGATATTTACCATTCACTGTTAGTTCAACAAAGTGGTGACTATGATATGGTCAAAGAATGCATCTTAAAGGGGTTATGAGTTAGTCCCTGAACCTTATCAGCAAAAATTCAGAAACTATAGAAAAGAAGCCGGACAAACTCATGTCGAATTTGCTAGTAAAAAAGAGCAGTTATTTGATAGATGGTTCTTTGCCAAGAAAGTTAAATAAGATTATCAAAGTCTCAAACAACTTATATTACTCGAATATTTCAAAAACTGTGTCCATAGTGACATTAAGTCTTATCTTGACAAGCATCAGATCAAAACCTTGGAGAATGCTGCTTGAGCTGCTGATTAGTATTCGTTAACTCATAAAGTTCCTTTTGTAAATAAGACTTCTACTCAACAGTCTTCTGGTAGAAAAGTATTTCAGTCTAATACAAGCCCTTCTAAAACTCAAACTAGCACGACTTCTAAAAATCAAGCTTCTGATAAGCTTGATTCAAGATCCTTGTCTCTTCCTACATTTACCTACTGCAAGAAAAAAGGACATGTTATTTCTGATTGCTACAAATTGAAAAATAGGCATCAGAATCAAGACTGACCTATTCCAACTGCTCTTATTTCTAAGAGGTCAAGGTCACAGTCATGTACTGAAAGCAATACATTTGTTGGGTCTAATAAACCCCAGTCTGATTTTATTATGGAGAATATGAACCATTCATGTTGAAGGGTTCTATATCACTCTTGGGTGATTTGGCAAATCCTGTCCCTATTAAAATTTTAAGGGACACAGGAGCTTCTCAGAATCTATTAATGTCAGGTACTTTGTCTTTTTCTGAGAAGTCTTCTTCTAATTAGAGTATTCTTATTCAGGGAGTGGAGTGCGACTTTGTTAATGTTCCTCTCCATTGTGTAAATTTGTCATCAAACTTAGTCTCAGGACCTGTGACAGTCGGAACAGTCTGTTTTACCCGTTGAAGGCATTCATTTATTACTAGGCAATGACCTAGCTGGAGACATGGTTGTGGTTAATCCACTTTTAACTGACAAGCCTTGCTTGGATCAGAAAGTTGATCCAATTGAAAAAGAATTCCCTGATTTATTCCCACTTTGTGCAGTTACCAGAGCTATGGCAAAGAAAGCTTTTGAGACTGATGTTGATAAGAAAAGTATTCCTTTAGCTGACACATGTATTGGTCAGGCTTTTGATGAGGTCACTTTCATTCCTTGTTTGGATCAATCAGAAGGTATTGATGACAGTGATCCTCTTTTAACAACTCATTCTCTTTATTCTAATCAGGGTGATAAACGACAACCACTTGTCATCAAACAGGATAAAGATCATGAGATCTCCTGTTTGTTTCAAAGGGCTATTAGTGAAACTGATGCTACTGAAGTTCCTGTCTATTATATCATTAAAAATGGAATTCTTATGAGAAAATGGAGACCACCCGAGGTACCTGCTGATAATGAATGGTCAGTGAACTATCAAATTGTAGTTCCAAAACCTTACAGACAGAAAATACTTAGTCTGGCTCATGAAACTACTTTAGCTGGTCATTTAGGGATCAATAAAACTTATCACGAGATCTTGACTCACTTCTTTTGGCCAATAATCAAAAGTGATTTTAGTAAATACTGTAAATCTTGTCATATCTGTCAAATGGTAGGAAAACCAAATCAAAAAAATATATAAGGCTTATCTACAACCTATTCCTGCCTTTGATGAACCATTTAGTAGAATTAAGGTAGACTGTGTTGGTCCCTTACCTAAGACCAAGTCAGATAACCAATACCTGTTGACCATTATGTGAGCATCAACAAGGTTTCCGGAGGCAATTCCTTTGAGGAATATAAAATCTAAAACTATAGTAAAGGCTTTGATAAAGATTTTTACTCAATTTGGCCTTCCCAAGTCTGTCCAGTATGATCAAGGCTCAAATTTCATGTCTGGAATTTTCCAGCAAGTTATATACGAATTAGGCATTCAACAAAGGACATTAGAAAGACTCCGTCAGACTGTGAATAATATGATTCGATCATATTGTATTGATACGGGTAAAGATTGGGATGAAAGCATTTATTTACTATTGTTTCCATTTAGGGAATCAGTTCAAGAATCTTTAGTTTCAATCCCTTTTAACTGGTTTTTGGACACACTGTGCATAGTTCATTTAAGTTATTGAAAGAGAAACTTCTTTCTAATGAAGATTCTGAAATTGATCTTCTTGATTATGTTTCTAATTTAAAATATAAGATGTCAAAGGCTTGTGAGGTGGCAAGAGCAAATCTGCACTGTATGCAATCCAGAATGAAGTCATGATAAAAAGTTGAAGGAAAGGAGTTTTCAACCTGGTGATAGAGTCCTGGCTCTCTTGCCCATACTATAAAATCCTCTTCAGGTTATATATTATAATCCTTACACAGTTGACAGGAAAATAAATGAATTTAATTACATCATAAATACTCCTGGGAGGCATAAACAAAAACAACTCTGTCACATAAACATTGTAAAAAATAATATTAAAAGAGATAGCCAGTTTAAACATGCAATTATTTTATTTGTACCTGTCCCACTCAGTTAAGATCTATGTGAAGGAATAGCATCAGATTCTACTGATATTAGTGATAAATCTTCAGAATTCAGAAGTTATGAAAGATCTGGACCAGAAATTTTCACATTTGCAAGAGCAAGAACAGCAGATGCACTTTCCTCGTGTATAACAATGTATTATTTCATGTACACTGTGTGTACTTTATGAGTTATGTGTACTTTATGAGTTCTTTTTACCCTCATGTATAATTAGTCTGTGGTTAAAAAAAGCTTTATTATATAAATCTTTGCTTTCCTTTATGGGGGGAAGTGTTATGTATATTTGATTTAATTTATATTTGATTTAATTTACCAGCTAAATTTTCCTTGCTTTCTTTCTGAATTGATATTAGACCTAATGCTCTTTTTTGAAGATGTGCCAGCTTTGCTATGTTTTTATCATTTGAATTACCCCATACTGTATTACAGTAGTCTAAATAGGGTTGCATGTAACTGTTATAAAATAGTTTTCTGTGCCTTTCAGGGAGAAAATGTTTTATCCTACTGAGAAGCCATAAACTTGAATTGACTTTTTTACTGATATGTTTGATATGCTCAGTCCATGATAGGTTATTATCTACCAGAACACAAGTAGTCTATCATGACAGACCATTTCCAAACTTTTATCCTTCCATGTCAGACATAGTTCATCACTATCAAGATTTGTCCTTTTTTGCCATGTTGAGATAAGTAATATTTTTGTTTTACCAGTATTTACCACCATGCCATTGCATGTGCACCAGTTTTCCAGTTTGTTTAGGGCATTCTATAAAGAAATTTTGAGTTCATGCTTTGTGTTTTGGATGTCTTACAATGTTGTGTCATCTGCATAGAGATCTGTAGATGATATTGAGTCTCTTAGTAAAAGTGGTAGGTCATTAATAAATAAAAATAAATAGTAACTGACCTAGAATTGAGCCTTGTGGTACTCCATATCTAATTGTTCCAGGTTCAGACAGAACATTATTTATGTAAACATGTTGTGTTTTCTCACTTAAGCATGAAGTAAACCATTTAATTGTTCTTTCATCACATTGGTAGATTTTCAGTTTCTTCAAATGGATTTCATGATCCACCATGTCAAAACCTTTCCTGAAATCTACAAATACAGATCCTATTATTCTACCTTGGTCAAGTGCTTGAACTGCCATTCAACAGTTAGGGAGATCAAGGCAGTCTCACAGGAATGTTTCTGTATAAAGCCTGATTGATTAGGGTGTAACAGCAAGTGTTTGGTTAAATATGACATGAATGAGTCATGGACATGTTTTTCACTCAATTTGACAAGTTGGTAGTATTGAGATTGGTTGGAAGTTATCAGTGTCATCCTTAGAACCAGATTTGTGAAAAGGAGTTACTTTTGCAGTTTTTCATATTTTGGGGACAGATGAGGTTGCAATACTTAAATTGATTATGAAATGTTATGCTATCTCCAATAGCAGAGGCAGAAGATTTAATGAGTCATGGACCAATCTGATTAAGTCTTGTAGCTTTCTTGGTATCAAGTTCACTGAGACATTTTTTAACAAAGTTTTTTCATACTGGTGGGATAAACATACCTCCTTAATGATTTTGCTGCTGCAGAACTAACTTAGTTCATTAAAGTTGTTTTCTATCACTGTTCTTTTAACTTTGTGGTAACGTTAGTGAAAAAATCATTGAAAACATTTGCAATGTCAGTGTCATGAGTGACTATGGTGTCATTTACCAGAAGTGAGTGAATTTTATTTGTCTAATCTTTGTGTGTTCCTCCAGTGAGTTCATTGAAGACTTTCCAAATGGAGTTTGTGTTGCTTTTTTTGTTTTCAAGCAATGATTGATAATAATTTTTTTAGCTTTTTTAATCATACTTGTTATTTTATTTCTCCATACTTTATATTATGCTTGGTTTCCCATAGCCTTGAATTGGTCTCGTATTTTCATAGCATCTAGGATTTCAGTAGTAAACCAATTAGGTTGGATTTCATTCTTTACTGATGTACTTTCAGTGGTGCATGCTTAGAGACTACATCCATAAATAAGTCAGTCCACACCCTCAGAGCTTTATCTATGTCATCCAACTTTTGGATCATATTCCATGGAACTTTATTTAGGTCATTGAGAAATTGTTCTTCATTAAAAAATTTGAACGATCTGTAAGTGATCGTTTTGTGTGTATTTTTCTAATTTGTCTTGCATTTAACCTTTCTTGTCAATAAAGTAGGATAGTGGTCACTAAGACCAACATTCGGTACAGTAACACAAACCACATTGTCTGGTAGGTTGGTATAAATGTGATCAATAAAAGTGCTTGATTTTTGTTACCCTTGTGAGCTCATTTACCAGCTGGACAGGGCCTAATCATATGATTCAATAAATTCCATCCAGTTGTTCCTTATTTGAGTATTGAGAAGGTCCTTATTTATATTGCCAAGTACATATATATGTTTCTTTCTCCCGTGCAAGAACATTTTCCATTTGTTTCAAAAAGTTATCATTCCCAATTGCTTTGGAGGAAGGTGGTCTATAAATGAAACCAACTAGGAATGATTTTGCATTATTTTGAAAAAATTCCATCCAGATACTCTCAATTTGATGTAACTCCAAGTAAAGTGTCTTTCTGCATTTACATCTTCCCTAATGTATACAAGACCTCCCCCTGCTGTCTCTCTGCCCCTGCCTAATGGTGTATTGTAGCCTTGACAGTGAAATAAATCATCATTGTAGTTAACTAATTTGGTTTCAGTGAGTCCTAAAACATGTCTATTATTTTCCTTGGAAGACAACATTAACTTAATCTGGTCTATTTTTCCCACTATACCTTGTACATTTAAGTGACCTATGTTAAAACCTTTTGTATTTAGTTTCATATCAATTATATGTATGTCATCATGCAATGGGGTACTCACTGAGATTGTGTCCATACTACATTTATCATTCTGGCATCCTATTTCTATATTTAAATGTTCATATATATTAGCATCTTCAAAGTGACATATAGACCCTGAAAATCCATTAACTTTTGCATTTACAAGAGTCTCACTAGGTACATTTAGATTTGTTGTAAATGAAGCACTGACATTCTCCTCTTTGCCAGCTTCCTAATTTGTATAATACATTGATTGACAAAGTCTTTGTGTCCATATTTATGGCATCTGAAGCACTCAATCTGTTTGCCATGATGTCATACATGTGTCATGTGCCCAGTTTCTCCACAGTAGAGACAGTACTCTTCGTTATAGTGCCTGAAAATGGGGGCATACCTGTTAATATTTCTCAGTATTTGAGAGGTTCCTTTTGTGCTTTTAAATCAATTTTGTCTCAGGTTGACATCCTGGTTCTGAAGAAAGAAAGACGTGTATTGTGGAATGTACTGTAGGTTGAAGTCTTCACACAGGTCAATTATCAGATCTTTGATTTCTTTCACCCTGGTGTCCACATGAGGAGGTAGTCCTGATATCATTATTTTGCATGTAATTGGGCTGCAGTACCTAGCAACATACAGTAAACTTTCAAAATATGTTCTGATTTGATTTAGTGACTTTCTCTCTCTGGCATCATTTCCACCTACTAAAATGATAATTTGGTTGTATTTGGTTAGGTCAGTATTCAATATTCTGTCCATGATGTTGTCAATTTTTGCACCTCTAGAGTCTGTACATCTGTTCTAAAAAGTCTCCTTGGTATTATACTTTTCAATACTCAGGAGCCAATTATTAGATTCCTATCTTTTCTGGCTTGTGATTTCATGTGGTGGACTCTGGATTGTATTTCAGACACATCTCTCGGAGGAAGAGGTGCTGAAATTGGTGTTTCAGTTATGTGAACTACTCAAGCTTATGTTGACAAATTTGTCTGAGTGCTGGGAAATACAGTTGTTGGTGCAGGCAAGAGACATGTCTGAGCTGAGGGCCATGGGTGTACACTTATTGCTGTTGCAGGTGTGACACATGACTGAGAGGGGGGGTACTGTTGTTTGCAATGCAAGATTACTTGGGGTATCAGTTTTTATTTGCATGGTCATTTTACATTTTCTCTTGGTTGGTATTGGGATTGTCTGTGTCTGAGCATCTGACACTGTTGCTATTTGGGAGTCTGAATTGCTGTTTGACATGAGGTTACTTGCTCATTAATCACAGGGCTGACTTAATAGCATGTAACTGTAGTTTTAATTCTTCAATTTGGGCCTCCAAGTTCCTAATTGTTTTTTGATGTACACACAAAGAGAAATCATTAAGGTTTAAGCCATCACTGCTGTGGTCATGATTTATGGAGCGTGTAATTGCCTGACACCTTGGAGGGGTGTTTATTGCCTGAGTCATTTAGGTCATTAAGACTTTAGGAGCTGTTTCATGTTTGGTATTACATCTAGTTACTGGTGTAAATGTCAGCATATAACTGCCTTTAGCATGGGCATTCTCATTCTGTCTACATTTACAGATAATATGATTTAACCATGTGAAACTGTTCAGTCCCTGTATGTGTAAGTATAAATGAAATCCTTATATATGACTAGCACATATCCATACACTTTTGAATGAAACTTCCATAATGTGTTTGAGTTGGTATCAAATGAAGTTCAGATATGGTAGTTAAATTTCAAGTTAATCCACTTTGGTAGCCATCTTCGATAACCTAAAATCCTTTGTTTTGAACAGGTTTCCAAATTCACTTGAATAAATGAAAACGTGCACATTAAATTTCACCTACACTAACTTAATATTGTCATAAATCCACAGTATAAATTATGGCAATATGTATTAGCATATTTAACACCAGTTTTAACACCAAGTTCATTGAAATGAGTGGAGCTGTGTTAAGACCATATATACATGGCAGCCATTATGTCCAGTAATTCCTTGTAAAATGATTGGTTCTTATCAAGGACATAAAGGGGCTACATGATTTTTTTTTATATGTAAACATGATCATGTGATCCTCTATTTCACAATTAAGCATTTCCGAAATTGCAAAATACTTGGTATTAATAGTGATGTTTAGAGAGAGAGATCTCAGAGTCCAGGCTTTTAAACACATGATGTCAAGTTGTTTTCTTCTGTTGTGACCAGTACTGAATTTTTTATTTTTTGAGTTGTTTGTTAATTTTTCTTCCAATTATTTGGACAAGGACATTTCTTGAAAATTTTATTTGGATTTCCAAGATCGAAGGATTAATTATTGTGTTTTTGAAAGGAACTGTAGACTTCAACACAGTACAAGTTACAGCATATGTCATCGCCTTCCATCTTGGATTTTTCATCGGAACTTGAACTTAAAATCATTAAAACATTTCATTATTAGGACTTCTAAAATTTCATTCATGGATAATTCTTGGATTATTTTTGGATTTGATTCTAAAACCGTAAGTTTATATTTTGTTTTCTTTTTTACAGTATTTTACCAGGGAAATAAATTATTATAGTTTTAAAAGCTTGTTGTTTTCACTCTTTCTTGTGTTACTGTTTATTTGAGCCTAAACACGTAACATAAGAATACTCTTTGAAAAATAGAAACATGATGTAATTCTGACCAAAGACTCAACAACCTGTGATGCAAATTGGGGTTTATCATGCAATTTAATTAGCATTACTGGTTTGTTGACACTGACATAGTAGCAAATAAAATAAGCCTTTTCATTATATCTATTGACTGTCAGACATCAAAGCCTTATAATTCGTAACTAAGGTTGTTAAAGTATGGGTTGAAGAGTAGGCAAGTATTTGTGTATTCTGAATTTTTAATACTACTAAAGTGAATGTATGTTGTAAGCATTCACAGGTACTTGCTTACTCTCATGAAGAAACCTTTAGCTACCCCACCTATTTTATTCCCACCAATCTGCTTGCTTTTGGGCAAAAGATATATGTGACTTCACCCATAAACTTGACCCAGTGTAGACCCCTAGTCACCTGAATGGCAACAAATAATACACCTATTGGAAAAGTGAACCGCTATGGCACCCACCAATTTGGGTCATGCTAAGGCTATTCAGCACCAAATGTATCAACGATATGCCATACAAAGAGTTGCACAGTGGGATATCTCCAACCATGTTTGAATAAGTATGAGAGTATTTAAAAGAGATGTTGGAGACAGGAGCCAATTATAAATCTGAAAGTCCATTTTTATTCAAGGAGCCTTCATTTCTGTATGGAATAGATAAAACTAAATGCAAGAATTATCAAGGATCTATATGCAGCAAAGGTACAAAGGATAAGAACAAGATTATGTCTTCTGTCTGGCCTCTGATTTCATGAATGGAACAGGATTTGGTTTATGCTAGCTACAGATTAAAGCCCTGTAAAAAGAAATATGCTGCACACAAGCTGTAACTTCTTTAGCACTTGAGTGGGCAAGTAGACGACAGTACAAATTTTTAAAATTGGAACTGACAACAAATCTCTCCTTTAGGTTTTCATGACAGCAAAATCTGGATGACACTGGAAATTATTGGCTGGCAGACATGATGAACTTCAACTTCAAAATAAGTTACAAGTCAGAAGTTGAAAAAAAGAGCTCCTGATGTACTTTTGCAATGCCCAAAACATATACACATGATTTCCAAACATTGTCATAGCCATGTGTAACACTCAGCTATTACAGAGTGAGGCAAAACTAAAACTGAAATGCTCACTGATATCTCTGTCTGCCATTCCCACCATACATTGGCCAGAAGGAACAAAGACAAAGGCTACCAGATCCACTGAGTGTGCTTTGCTGCAGCAAGCAGGCTGACATATTCAACATTTTCCAAGTAATGAAGGAAACAAAGCCTTCCTAAAGAGCACATGCTCAGGAGGGTAAGAAGTCCTAGCTTATTTAAAGCATTGGAACAAATCTGTACTCCATAATGATTTCCTTGATCAGAAACAGAATGATGACATGGAACATCAGTTTATCCTACTGGAAATGTACTGCAACCTGTGTTTTCAAGAGTATGCATGAATATTTTGGACAACAAAGCAGAAAACATCAAACTCTTTCTCTGATGATAATGTGATTTTCGTGACTGGGAATGAACATAAGGATTGAGTGAAATGCATAAAATGCAAGGCATTTACCAGTACTGTGTCTACACCATTTTACAATGAACTTCCTTTACACCTACAAAGTGACCAGGGAAATATTTGGAACCCAACACCATTGAAAAACTTTTCAAGATTGTAGGCATGATCAGTGAATGTAGAACCATGCCAGATTATCCCATAAGCAATAGAAATGGTGAGGGGGTAGGGGGATCAAAACTTGGTGAATACACCTGACACCTGAAGACTTTTAAAAGGAAGACTAGAGGTCATATGCAGGACTTGTGGTGCATGCATACATTATGATGAATCAGATGTGCAGAAAGACCCAATGATTTCATTTTTTTTCATGGATATCAATTATTATGGTTTTAGAAAAGGGATTTATGCATTGGTACTTAAGTTTATAGATTGGGTAGGGGGACAAATTTCTTTTTCGACAGAAAATCATTGGTTGTTCAGTCTTAAATTGTTGTGGGTTGTAGCAGCTAAAAAAAACACATTTAAATTGACAAGCTGCCAAAAAATACAGTAATTTTAAACATCCTTCATTGTTTGGAAGTTAAATAAACTGCTTTTTAGGAAGCAAGATTAGAAAGATGAAGACATAGAACTGTAAAGTCAGAAAGAAAGCTGACAATACATGCACTAAATCACCTATTACAGGGTTTTCCAGCACAAGGGAAGTAACTCAGTTATACTGTCATCTGATGATGTTTCCATTGTCATAATAATTTTATACACAAAAAAAAGAAGAAATAAATGTAAATCCAATGTACAGAAATAAAGGTAAATCTAATGTACAGAAATAAAGGTAAATCAAATGTACAGAAATAAAGGTAAATCAAATGTATCTATGTTATACAAAATATTCTGGAAGCTATTATTTTACAATTCTGCTGAATAATTCAAAGTTAATGTCCATTACCATGTACAGTATATGACACACTGGAAACTCTCAAAGCTGCCAGATATCACCCTTCCCTTTTGATATGAAATGTGGTTCCAACTGGTCAGTAGAGCAGTAATATCAAT
The DNA here is from genome assembly GCA_028554795.2 of Sinohyriopsis cumingii. Lineage (NCBI taxonomy): Eukaryota > Metazoa > Mollusca > Bivalvia > Unionida > Unionidae > Sinohyriopsis > Sinohyriopsis cumingii. Next base: position 105,988,589 of record CM068825.1, read on the forward strand.
GGCAAGGGTGAATTTAACCCCAGGCTTGAAACCTAGCTGTGATTACCTTGGTGACAGGCTGATTTGATTTTGTTTGGTGGGATTAAATGCAATTTTTCAGTACATGATGGCCAGTATAATTTTGGTGGAGGAACAATCCCCTAAGAACCACCTACCCACAAAAACCTACTGGCATACTTTCTTGCATACCCACAGTGGTCAAGACAAGCTCAAACTTATGCAGACAGAGATGAACTATATGGGTGATCTGTAAAAACAAGCACCTTAGACCACCCTGCCACCTGTGGCACAGGTGACAGGTTGAAATTAGCTTAAAAGTCACTAGCCATACACCAACATTTTCCTATTTATATCAGATTTGCATTACATGATTAAAAATAGTTATACTTGCACACAAAAAACTAAAAAATTATAAAGGGTAAAGCAGAAGTAATAATTTAATTACTCGAAATAGAAGTATACAACGCTTTTACTTCACCTTAGTTAAGATTTCCCACCTATAGAGGACGCAACTGGAAATGATGTACATTTATCCCTACAAGTAAATGCTTCTTGTTGTAAAAAAAAAACAACACTATAAACTATGGATAGGGAATATTTTAGATGAAACTAATGAAAACTAATTCAGCCTTATATTGGTATGCGTGCACAATAGACTAGATTGTGTCGCTTTCAAAACTGTTCCATTGTTTCAATTTATTTTGAAAATTCCTGTTAATACAGGTAAAAAGAATCAATGATGGCTTCCCTGTGTTGGCAGACTTTATAAAAAAAAGATGAAAGAAATCATCACACTTAAAGAATCCAAACTTGACTTCCTTTTGTTGGCCGACTTCAGAAGAAAAAATCGGCACAATAAAAATATACCAAAGTCAATTTTCCAGGGTTGGTTTGCATTGTAATAAAATAACCTATGTATCTGATATCCTGTCGGTAAGTTTAGACAATGAGTTTATTGCTCCATGTCAGTTGTGTTTATCACCCGGTCTTCTATTCATTAGTAATCATAATTGATGATTGCAGGGCAAATATTATACACAATAATAACTAGTTTTGATAATACTTTTGTAACCCATGCTAGCAAAAAGATTATCATTTGCACTCACATTGAATGTATTTTAAAATAATGATTTTTTTTATTTTATTTGTGAGATACTGACTTATAGTTAACCTGGATACAATACAATCTGGGTTAGTTTGCAATAAGTAACTTATCATGCATAAATGGCAGGTGCCTTCAAACAATCGGGTGATACTTTCGTCTCATCTGCGATTTTGTTATTTGATATAAGCGATACACACTACACTAAGAAAGCATGTGCAAGCCGGCATCTGCTACATATACAGAGTTTGTGGATATATATGTTTTTTTAAATAATTTTTGCATGATGAAAAAAGAAGGAATATATGATAACAATACAAGGTTAATTTCTTTCATTTTATTTTCAAACAAGTGTATGTTTATTAATTTATTTTGTACCGTGAGTGTGTGTGTGGGGGGGGGCACAAATTAAACACAAAATTATTTCCTTTCTAATTTGTACGGAATAATGGAACAAATATGATTGACGATATTGACCAGTAATGACAAGCTTTCAATTTATGCATGCAAACACTAAGACAACTTGAAAAATAAAAACAAACAATAAAATTAACTGGTAAGAGCTTCATATTGCAGCAACTAAATACTGACAAAATGCTCAACATTATTCTCTCTCTCTCTCATGTGTAATCTAGTATGTATTGTATGCAGCTGTGTTACAACGTGAAGCCTAAAATTAAGTATATTTGTTATAATGTCTCACGTACACTACCCTTAGCAAAATGTATACGTATTATGTAGAATATTATCTGTTACGTATTTTTGTTTTATAAATGATTATTGATAATTTGACCGGAAGACTTAAATTGAGAATGTCGTTTTGCAGATGCATATATTTGTTAGCATAAAAAATGTATATAAATATTTTAATTAGAACAAGCAAGATATGTCAGTTTGTGTTTTCGCTCATAAATATGTATGTTACTAAGTATGATTATTTTCTTTCAAAGAATATCAAAATAGTTTGTCTAAATTTAGTTTTTATTCCCTAAAACCTATCTTACATAGCATCCACTTTTTTGTTTAAGAAAAGAACGTACAAACTACTGTTAAGTTTGGCCGAGTTGTATTTTGAGTTGGGCAGAATTGTCTTTGGGCCAAATTCACTATAATTCGGCATAAATGATACAACTTTCCCATCCCTACCCAATTCGATCCCACAGATTAAATACACTTTTCTCTGGTAAACATGGTTTTTCGGAAAAAGAAAGAATGCTTTTTCCCATCATCACTCTTTTGGTTACATCCGTATGCAACACAGTGCACCATATTTGCTGTACAAAAGCACAATCGTACGCTATATCACATAGACATTTATGTGGGGAAATTAAGCACTTGAATGGCTAGGTTGAATAGAAGGGATAAATACACGTCATATCCGGTTTTGGCACGCGGAAATTACCGATTGTTTACGGAGATTGCCGAATAATTTTTTTATTTTATAAAATTGAGTTTTAAGTCTATTTAAACATTTTTATGGTGTGTATACATAACCAAAGTGTTTTGTTTATAACTATAATAATATCACACGTTTGTACAATATAGGTGGCAGGTGACCTTTAACAATTCGTTTGGTTGGAAATTATATTTATTTCCTACCTTTTAAATTTTAAATTAATATATTTTGCTAATATCGGCATAAAATCAAACATACGATTTTCCCCTCCATTATTATAGTTCCTTTAATATTTTTTAGATAGTGACACAGATATTGTCAATTATCCAAATGAGTCAATGTAATAAATTTTGCAATTTAAATTTGATTTTTCAATGTACTGAAAGTACATAAATTTAAATGTTATTCATGTATCTTGCATAAAAATGTTGAAATGTGGCTTACAAAAAGCCTGGACACACACAATGATAGGAAACTCTCCTTATCTACCCCACCAAATATCATCCATTTCCATTATACAAACAAATGAGGGCACACAGCACACAGGATGGAAGGGATTAAAGTGTTTTCAGGGGGAAAAGAGGATTGTTTATGCTTCATATTTTGAAAACATACTTTTTCACTATTTCATCACTTACAAAGAAGATAACAAAAATGATTTTATTTCCAAAAGATGCAACAACAAATTAGAGTAACTGACTCAGCTCTTATGAGTAATATATACTGAAAATGACAGGTCACAGTTAAATTTTAAATTTGATACAATTTCCTCTTGTTTAATAATACCGATTTTGCAAACCACTTTGCTACTTATGTATGGATGATAAAATAATATATTCTTATAATTCACATGAACTGAAAACTGCATTGCTGCTCTTTGTTCTCATAAAATGAAGCAATTGTTCAATCTGTAGACTTTCTAATTTGTGATCACACTCTGCACATAGGTAGAAATGAGAAACCTTTTAACTGAAGACCTCATTCCATTGATAAACAAGGGACTCATATTCCACTGATAACGGTTTCATATTCTATTCATAAATAAGGGCCTCAAAATCTATCGATAAACAAGGGCCTCAAAATCTATTGATAAACAAGGGCCTCAAAAGCAAGGGTCTCAAAAACTATTGATAAACATGGGCCTCAAAATCTATCGATAAACAAGGGCCCTAAATCTATTGATAATTAAGGGCCTCACATTTCTCTCACTCAACAAGGGCCTCATATTTTATCAATAAACAAGGGACACATATTTTATCAGTAAACAAAGGCCGCATATTCCATCGATAAACAAGGGCCTCATATTCTATCAACCAAAAAGGGTCTCATATTTTACCAATAAACAAGGGCTGCATATTCCATTGATAAATAAGGAACTCAAGCTCTAAACAAATCCAAATTTTGATACAACTGTTCAACTAAATTTTCTTAATTTAATTTAATATACCGGGTATGATAGAGGAACCAAAGTTGAGGCAATCCAGAAATATTTTAAAACCTTCAGCTTATTTATCAAAAAGTTTTAACAATATAAAGCCTAAATTTAAATTGAGAGAAGTGCAGTTACAAAAGTGTCCTGTGTTATCTGAATAGACAGTTTTACTTGAAATGAGTTTTAAATAATGCACCTCAATACGAATGAACCAGAGAGTTTCTCCATACAGTACAACAACAAACAAGGCTCTTGAAAAATAATTCTCAGGATCCAATGAACCTTTTTTCTATATGGGTAAGAGGGCTTTTACAAAGAAACTAATGTGGGTTCGTGACAAAGCTTGCCTGTAGCTTCTTGTGGGTTGGTCGTTCTATCCAGGGTCTTCCCAGGTTCTTCCTCCACCGTTTGTACTGGCTGCCATGTATACCTTATCTTGTGCTGAAAAATGGCATTAAACCCTACAACAACAACAACAACAACAACAAAGAAACTATACAATAAGTGAAATACTGGGAGACCATATATGTTGACATTATGAGCTGATGTTTTTAATATTGATGTGTCTTGAAGAATGTGTTGAAGAAATGTTTCACAATAAAATACTTATGGCTAATTTTGGCAAATAAATAAATTATATGCACAAAACTGACACAATACCTTATTCATCAATGTGGGTAAGGCAGTCTGCTCAAAAGAATGCAGCTTCACTGTGTATTTGCCAACTGCGTACTTTTGCCCACCACTGGAAATATCCCTACAAAAATGTATCATTAAGATTTAATTTAAAAGTATATTTTACTGTCATTGTATTGTTTTTATTGTTGAAAATATTATATACAAACAGTAGTAAAGTAAAATGGTAAAACTGTGAGCGAAAACAGAAACATTAATTTTCCTACCTGGAAGACAAAATTTGGAAGAGTATCACTCCATAATCTCACTGGGGTCACACTACCAAGTAAAGTGGGATTGTTCTGTATATTTGATTTAATTTAATTGTTTGTTTGTTAGTTTTAATTTTTTTATATTCCATTACATGTTAAAGTAATGTAATTTTGTTTACTGGTATTTGACATTTTCCAGAAATTAGTTTGACCTGACATCTATTATCAGAACTTTGTATGACCTAGTTCCTGACATTGATTCAGAGTTGGAGTAAACAACTTCTTTTTTTTCTTTTTTTTATTCATTCTCTATGTGTGATTGATAAGAGTGAAATCGAGGCTGACTGAAAATACATTATGTTAAGCAGCTGAAGCTTCGATCTTGTTCTGGAAAGTGATCACATGACCCTTATAAGGGAATCTGTTTCGCATCTTAAGTTAATGTACATATAACCTTTTTTCTAGAGAATTTAGTTAGTTGGGCTTTTTACCTTTAACACTGAAAGGTGTTTTGTTGTGACCAGTTTTGAGCTGAAATTCTATTTTATTTAATTATTAATTCTTTTCCTTGTGAATATTTAAGTGCTCATACAGAATTCTTGGACAAAGACATATTTTTAAATTTTATTCGGAATTCAAACACCAGAATATTATTTACTGTGGTTCAACAAAGAACTGTTGACACATCAATACTGTACTGGCTACGGTATATGTCATCACCTTCCATTTTGGATTTTTTCGGGACTGAAACTCAAATTCATTTGAACATTTTATTACTAGGACTTTTAACTTTTAATTCTTGGATTATTCTTGGATTATTTTTGGATTCGGTTCTTAAAACCATAAGTTCTTTTCCTCATTTTTACCTTGTATTTTTTAGGAAAATAAATTATTCATTAACTTTTACAAAGCTTGTTGTCTTCACTCTTTTCTTGTTGTGTTTATTAAGAGCCTAAATATAACAGGATAAAAAGTCACCGAAAAAGTAAACACTGCCTTCTTCTATTAGGAAGGTGAAAACAGCTTTGTACTGTCATTTTATGTAGCTGTACATAGAGTAACAGTAGTTTGTGACTTTCAAAATGTTCCCTCAACCCAGCCTAGCAACTAGTGTTGTAGCCCCAGGCAAATTGTATTGCATGTGTGCCAACAAATCAAACTCTTGTATATACCTATGTTTTATCAGCTGACTGACCATGGACTCTTTCCCCTGAAAGATTTTGGTGTTAGAGAAATGCCATCTGCTGTCTAGGGGATTGTTTAATGAAGCTAAAAAGTGCGTGGTCATATTAAGAAACTCTGTTTCTAAAATTAGATGCACCTACATAGCATGCATGGTGCTTTAATTCCATAGTTTTTACTGGAAGTGTGCTGATTCAGTTACTTTAATGTTTCAGTTTATCGTTGATGACTACTGAAAGTTATGTAGTACCTAGAGATTACATCATTGTAATTACAAAGTTATGTAGTACCTAGAGATTACATCATTGTAATTACAAAGTAATGTAGTACCTAGAAATTACATCATTGTAATTACAAAGTAATGTACTACCTAGAAATTACATCATTGTAATTACAAAGTTATGTAGTACCTAGAGATTACATCATTGTAATTACAAAGTAATGTACTACTTAGAAATTACATCATTGTATTTACAAAGCAATGTACTACCTAGAGATTACATCATTGTAATTACAAAGTAATGTACTACCTAGAAATTACATCATTGTAATTACAAAGTAATGTGTTACCTAGAAATTACATCATTGTAATTACAAAGTAATGTAGTACCTAGAGATTAAATCATTGTAATTACAAAGTAATGTAGTACCTAGAAATTACATCATTGTAATTACAAAGTAATGTGTTACCTAGAAATTACATCATTGTATTTACAAAGTAATGTAGTACATAGAGATTGCATCATTGTATTTACAAAGTAATGTAGTACCTAGAGATTACATCATTGTAATTACAAAGTAATGTACTACCTAGAGATTACATCATTGTAATTACAAAGTAATGTACTACCTAGAAATTACATCATTGTATTTACAAAGTAATGTAGTACCTAGAGATTACATCATTGTTATTACAAAGTAATGTAGTACCTAGAGATTACATCATTGTAATTACAATTACAAAGTAATGTACTACCTAGAAATTACATCATTGTAATTACAAAGTAATGTGTTACCTAGAAATTACATCACTGTAGTTACAAAGTAATGTGTTACCTAGAAATTAAATCATTGTATTTACAAAGTAATGTAGTACCTAGAGATCACATCATTGTAATTACAAAGTAATGTACTACATAGAGATCGCATCATTGTATTTACAAAGTAATGTACTACCTAGAAATCACATCATTGTAATTACAAAGTAATGTACTACCTAGATATTACATCATTGTAATTACAATTACAAAGTAATGTACTACCTAGAAATTACATCATTGTAATTACAAAGTAATGTGTTACCTAGAAATTACATCACTGTAGTTACAAAGTAATGTGTTGCCTAGAAATTACATCACTGTATTTACAAAGTAATGTAGTACCTAGCGATCACATCATTGTAATTACAAAGTAATGTACTACATAGAGATCGCATCATTGTATTTACAAAGTAATGTACTATCTAGAAATCACATCATTGTAATTACAAAGTAATGTACTACCTAGATAATACATCATTGTAATTACAAAGTAATGTACTACCTAGAAATCACATAATTGTATTTACAAAATAATGTACTACCTAGAGATTACATCACTGTACTTACAAAGTAATGTACTACCTAGAGATTACATCATTGTAATTACAAAGTAATGTACTACCTAGAAATTACATCATTGTAATTACAAAGTAATGTACTACCTAGAAATTACATCATTGTAATTACAAAGAAATGTACAACCTAGAGATTACATCATTGTAATTACAAAGTAATGTGTTACCAAGAAATTACATCACTGTAATTACAAATTTATGTAATCAACCACCACTAAAGCAAGCAATTTACTATGTAAACTTTTAAAAAATTCACCAAAAACTGACAAAAGATTCACATTAAGTTTAGAATTAACTCTCTAAACATGTAGTTGTCCATTTGAGATTACTTGTCAGTGACCATGGGTTTGAATAGATGAACACCATGGTGTGAAGACAATGTATATGTGCTCCCATGTGCATGTTATATGGATTGTTTTAAAACGTTTAGTTTAGAAATGTTTTCAACTGCCTTTTTCTAGTAAAGTTTTTGAAACTAAAAACAATTAAATTTGTTAAGTGTAAATTTATTCAATATCTTTAACTATTGGTAAATACAAAATTTTAACTGGTATACTTCTGCTGTTCTCTTTTTTCTCTTCATCTAAACATAATTTCCAGTATGAATATACTGCATGTGAATATGATATATTCGTACACTTTACAAAATGTGTTTATAACATACATACAATACTGAGAATGTTAAACTTTAACATAACTGTATTGCTTAAAAATAATGTTAAATGCAAATATGCATATTGAGAAGCAAATGTTAAATGCAAATATACATAATGAGAAACAGAATAAAGTTCAAATGAGACAATCAGAGCACACACACATTATATATATATATATATATATATATATATATATATATATATATATATATATATATATATAACTTCCTAGTGTGTTCAAAAGGAGATGTCACTTCTCCCTAGTCCAGCTTGAACCATGCAGATAGGCCTAAAATTAATCATTTTTATTGCTATATTTTCTTCCAATTTTTGTTTTTACTACCTCAAAATCTAACAGCTATTTTAGTACTAAAAACACTTCATAAACTACAAAACTTAACACTGTCATATATATAACCTAAGTTTACTTCCTCCTTCTTCAAAACAAAGTAACATAGTCTTACAAATCATAATAATTGCCAGGTTCAATTTTGCTCACAGTAAAGTTGCCAGACTTTTTCCAATGACATGAAACCATCATAAATTCTCTTGTATTTCTCTCCAAAATTTACTGGTAGAAACTACAAACCCATACAGTTTGTTTTTGTCCATGAAGTTTTGCTGATTCTCAAAACCACAGTGATTGGTGATTTATAATACCAAATTCTGACCTAACTTATAATCAACTGCTAATCACCTCAGATCACACCAAGTACATATTGACAAGAGACCCTCAAACGGACTGACACTCTAATGGCTGAAAAGAATTTCCAGTAACCCAGGATAAGATTGTTTCTTTCTACAAACTGCTGAGTGCTGAAACCATTTATTATATTCTTCACCAATAAAAATATTTTCAAGATGGCAACCATGGTAGCCATACTGGATGTAAGATTGGAATCAAGGTCATTTAGAACCAAGAATAAACAAAAAATGCCTTTTGCTGAAAATCCTAAATTTATATGACCATCATCCCAACAATTTTCACAATGGCCGTCATAGTAAAACCAATTCATTTATGGCACACACTAAGTCTTTAAAAGTGAAAAACCCATGGAAATATAATCTCTATTCAGGATGAGTAGCAATAATTATAGGTTACTGCATTTGTATGGGAAAATATGAACGAGTTTTTCGGATGGAATACTGCACGACCTTGGGAGTGCAGAAAATATCCATCTGACAAAACAAGTTCATATTTTCCCATACAAATGCAATAACCTTTTTATTATATGCTCATTTTCTTATTCTACCTAAGGCTTAATTATATAAACAAAATACACTACAAGAAACAAAGTAAATGAATGTATGCCGTATTCCAAACTAAATACACAAGCGCAGATTCATCATTACACAATATCAACATTATTAATGCACATATAACTCCGCCCAGATAAATTTGAACTTGTCACATGCTAGACATAAGTTTCCAAAGAAAAAGATGTTTTTTGTCTACTTAAAATTGAAATTTGGAATCATATTGTGAAGGAATGCGCATTGCAACAAGATTTCCATTTGATCTGGAATGAATAGATTTTGGCATTTTTGTTGATCCTACAAAATTTCATGATTATGGACTGGATGCAGCTGTGCAAATTGTACATGAAATACATCGGATTGAAGCAACGCAGGAGAAGCGTGTTTACATCTGCAAGTGTGTTTGTTCTGTCATTGACTATTTGAAATCATAAACTGGGAAAAATATGAAGTCTTCAATTACAATTATCAAAAAGACTATTGAATTTAATGTTTATTTCATTTTGAGTGCAGTAAGGAGGACGTAATTGCACCTGGAATATAGCTGAAATTACAGTACAATTTTGAAATGTGTAATCCAGCTTGAGAACTCATGATATGACTCATTTAATTTGGATTTGTAGAATTAAGAAAGCACATTTTGAGGAAATTCAGGATGTAAAACTGTAAGTATATTTTTTGCCATTCTTATTACCAGCGAAAGAAGACAAGTTTATGCCTTGTCACTTACATGTTATTTGTAAGGACCCCGTCTGGTGTCTACTGTATAGCTACCCTAAATCTGAAACACTGTATCAAAAAAGTTAACGCGGAATGTGCCAAAGCAGTTGGTATGTGGCAGTCCATAAAACATCTGCTTTAGTTCATTCAGGAACAAATTTCATCAACCAAAACATAAAGCGCCTGCTATGCGAGTGTACATGATTTGTTTACAAATCAAAAGTGCTGGCGTCTGCATCCATTGTTTGTTTACAAAAGAAAGTAGTTCCTTTATGCACATGAATGTGATATAAAGGTGTGCAATATTGTAAAATACTGAACGATTCTGACAATATAAAGTTAACGGAGAAAAAAATTAGCATATAATAATAAGACTTTTAAGATGGCCACCATGCTGGTCATACTGGATGTTCGATCAACATCATTTTCATTTTGGTCCATATAGACATCATAAAAGTGTGTTGGTGAAAACCCCATGTCATTGTTAACTTTCCATTTCAAAGGAGTAGCAATAACAAGACTGTCAAGATGGCTTCCAAGGTAGCCATACTGGAAGTAAGATCAGCACCATTTTCAATTTTCATTGAGGTCCAACAACACATAATAATTAGTCTGCAGGTTAAAACCCCATGTCAATATGACCATACTGGTACATCCACAAGGAATAACAATAACAGGATTTTCAAGATGGCCACCATAACTGCCATAATCAGAACCATCATAGCCATCTTCATTTAGACACCATAAGAAGTCTTTAAGTGAAAACCACACTGACATGACCAGCTGTTCATCAGGAATAGGAATAACAAGCTTTTTTAAGATTGCCACTGTAACAGCTATATAGTATATCCAAGTGGCAAAATTTAATTTAGGATGACCTAGACCTTCCAATGAGTGTATGTGTAAAGTTTCATGGAAATCCTAAAACAATTTTATTTGGAGAAGCGATGAATATAAAATCCAAACAGACAAACAGAAAACAGGTCATTCCATAAGCTCTTCTGGTCTATGATTAAAATAGCTAACAATTGTATAATTTGTGAGAATCCTTTTCAAAGAACTAAGGAGTAAGTCACATTACACTAATCATCAAATTCTAAGCTGTATTGCCTTTTACATCTAAAGTTACAGGGATTTACCGAAAAACAATATAATTGGAAAACCACACTTCTTCTCAACCAGGGATCCAAGAAATTAACTTTGGGGTTTAGTTAGTCTGTGAATTATATACTGTCTTTTTTTAAATTCATTTGAAAAATATGTGCACTGTAAATCATTTCTTTGAATTGTCAAGCTCAATCTGGATCCATGGCTGCTTTGTTTCCAGTTTAATACCTTTAGATCAAATTTTATGACAACTTACTCATCCCCAACTCTTGCCAGAGTACCCCTGGTTCCATCTAGTGTGACAACATCAAATCCAATCCTCTCCCTGCCAGCTCGAACTTCCTCTGTGTAAAACCCCTGCAGTTTTTTTCCAGACTTGGACAATGACTCACATGCCTTATGGACTAGAGTCGTTTTCCCAACACCTTGAACAATAATTAGAGCATATGTAATGGCCCAAAACCACAATTCTATACCTTTTATATCATATACTAAACCATGCCATCTATATTCCCCCATCCCACATTACATCTTGTACTTATACCCACCCCTACTTTGATTTTTCCTGTTGATGCAGTGACCAAATCTAGTCATATTTTGCCATAGAGTACACAGCCTAAATTATAGTTACTATCTTGGCAAAGAACTTTACTCAGCCACCATTCAATGTTTCAACAATGATATAAAAGAAAATTGTTAAAAATATATCAAAAGAACAAAGTTACAATGGGTGAGAACAAAATATCAAAATGATGGCCTATAAAAATGAAAATTCTTCTAAATTTGAAGAAAGAAAAGATCGGACATTAGTCTCTAGATTTAAACAATTTATGAAGGTACAGAGTAACATCTGAATTATTTATGCTTTTAATGTTATCAACGAATCATTAAATTTACAAAATGTATGCTCCACGTATAACACCCATTATGTGTTAAATCTTAAAATCTATAAAAATGAGTTATCAATTAATACACGGTTTCCAAGCATTGACATTTGAGCTTTGAGACCCTACTCCATATGTGATCTGAATAACCAAGTCTTTTCACGATACATGGTATACCGGAATAATCATAGATGCTAGCCCAGTGAGTAATCTCTTGAATCCATTTTGCTTCATTATTATTATTATTATTATTATTATTATTATTATTCCTGAGCCTGTATGTTTTAAAAACTGAAGATACAATTTAACTTAATAGCTGAACAAAAACGTACAGTATTTGTTAGGGGAAAAAAGACATTCGAAAACAAAATTTACTCCATCTCAACATGTGGATGACGTGGTATGAACTTAAAGATGTGCCGTAAACTATTAACCTGGTTGGCCAGTTAATAAAATATGTCTGGCAGGTTTTGATATAGATGCCATCAGCTGTCTTGGATGATAACCAGTTTTTAACTTAATTAAACTATAATCGTTCCACCTCTACGAAAACACGTTACACGTATAAACACCTGTTACCATCTGACCGGTGTTCAATTATTTTTTTATCTTATTGAAATTAATCCTAAACGTATGAAAGGAGGCTCGGAGAGATATCGTGTAATCTTCAGTATAATTTTTAGCATAAAAAAATTACCTATAGTTTTTGGATTGTTGTTGTCATCCTTCTGTGACATATATATATATATATATATATATATATATATATATATATATATATATATATATATATATATATATATATATATATATATATATATATATATATATATATAGTTACAAAATTAAGCAATTTTCATTTAGCTGTTCTGTTACTGATAGAACAAATTTCATCATCTGAGTGATAGATCGAACTCATACTGCCGGCATGACAAAATCACCTGGTGCCTATGGTCCTTTCCAAAACACTGCTGGCGATCGGTCGGCATTTTTCGTATCTTTCTTTCTTTCACTCTCTTCTACTACTTGTCTCTTCAGGTCATCGACCTCTTAATTTAGGACTGCGTCCTCTTTCCTACTGTGCAGTCACGTATGTAAAACTATTTTCTATCCTTTGAAAAAAATGTTTAAACCTAAATGCATGCCAGATTTGTAAGATTCCCACTCTCTTTTGCACCAGATATCGTCTATCGAAAATCAACAGAACTAGCCAAGGTAATTTGCAACTTGATCTTGACACAAGATCCTATTAATCGTAAATTTATGTCTTTTTCGTCACTCTCGAATATAGATAAACTTGCAAGGGTCATGATGTCTTAGCATGTACTGTTCATGAATCGTCCACAATGAATCTGCTTGGAGAATAAATGCAAAAGCAGTCACTAACAGACACAAACGACACGTAGTAAAAATTCAATGGAATCGTAGCTGGTGGAAACAATTTTTGTCAAAAGGGTTTGTAAATCCTCTGCTTTCTGAACACTGGCCTTAACTTTCTTCCACCGATTTTGTTGTAACATTAAAGATAAAAGTTATATATCCACTTCTAGTTTTTTGTTGGTCATATTCTCTCCCAAGAATCAATCTTCGTATCCTTTGGAAATAACAATTATTTTGAAATTGAGAAATTTTATTTTTGAGTTCACGTTTCACTGGAATCTTGACAAAATCTCTATAAAGATGTTTCCGCAGCTCCAAAGGTAGATTATGAATTGGAGGCAATATCCATACGTTTGCTAAAGAGTAAATGATATCGAACGGGAATAATCAGTTCATTGCACACAATAAACTCTCTATAAATGCGTTATCTTATCTCAAGAGTCAAACAACGAATGTCCTCTTTTATAGTATCAGTGAAGAAGATATTATTTTAGACCGACCAATGGAACGCAATGCCAGCGCGAAGACTAAATGACACGTTCCAGGTAAGCCGAAATTTTATAATCCCATTTGTGAAGTGACACACAACAACTGAAACACTGTACTTTATCTCCTTCTCCCACGTAGACAAGTTGAGCTCTGGCTATAGATTTGAGAGTAAGTCCTTCCAGATAGTTAAGCGATTTTCCTTGGAACATCTGGAACCAACTTTCAAAATCAGAATAGCCAGGCAAAACGTCTCAGGAAACGAATATTCTTCTGTGATAGGCACATTTCTATGAGTTAGTGGTGGTGGCATCCAAAAGTTCTTTCCAAGTACATTAATGAGATCTATAGTTAGGTACACGCACGGTTTTATCGCTTTCACCAATAAGGTAGTACAAGAGCAGCATCGCTTTCGAGGGGAGTAGAAGCAGGCAAGACCGTGCAGATGTCGCATGGTATGGCATCGCACTAGTCGCAAGACACAGCATCGCACTCGAGTTCATGATTGAACTTGAAGTTTGTAGTGGGCTTCTCACTCGATTGCTGTGTAAAGTTCGTCAGTATCGATGAAAGTTTGATGGACTCAAACTTACCCATCAGGTTTATAATGGCTCCATCACTAGCTTGTTGCTGTGTTCAATTATTCATCTTTCTAGGTCGGCGTTTGTATTTACAATGAAGTGTCGGTCCTAGAAGTTATCCTTTTCTATACTGGATCTCAGAGTATCCGTACGGTAAAGTGTTGTGGTCTGGAAGTTACCCAGATGTCTGGTGCTCAGTTTGATAAACGTTTTCGAAAGGGCGACTGACGATTTGGTGATTTTCTTAGCGTACAATTTTGTGTGGATTTACTGTTATAACGTAAAAGTTTTGATCTTCTCTGGACTGTAGAGCTTCATTCAACACATCAAAGTTCACCACTTTACTGGATTGATGGTTCAGTGTTATTTCTTTGACTTTGCATTTGGTATGAATCCTTCCATGACTGTTCCGGTATTGGTATCCGAATTATTTTTTGCCACCGCTAGCAAAACTGATGATCGTGTCTTCTGGGTGCTCGTCCGTCCCTGCGTCTAAACGGTCCCCTTTTATTTTTGGGTCATGGCTATGAGGGCGATGGATGTATGTATATATGTGTCAAAGGAAATAACTCGATCTCCTTGACGTTCTGAGGCTTTGTACAATTTTAAACGAGTACTGACTGTCACGTTCGCTCCAAGCGAATCGCTTCAATATAACTGACCAAGATGAAATTTCACGAACGATTTCCACGTGTTTCATGAGTTTTCTTTGTCATCGACCAGTTGGTAAGGTATGGGCTTGAATCTGCCGAGTATTCCGTCTTGGGTAATATCGAACGTTTTGCCAATTCCCCCCACGTACAATTTAACATGACTATGGCAAGCGATCTTCTTCCGCCGTTCTTTTCCACGTGTTCCAAAGTGATGCCTTTATTGAACGTTATCTTTCTTTGAATTTCTCGTTGTCTTCTGGGGTCTGGCGCCAAGAGCGATAGCCACTCGCTTCATGTTGCAATTTGAGAAATTCGTCGACGTAGCCTGAGAAAATCCCTTTATTGGAGGCTTCGTCCTTTCGGTACAGTTCTGTGGTAGGTTAGTGTCAAATTTCGTTTACTTTTAACATTCGGTATCCAAGATCCAGAGCACCAAACAATTCGACACTGACCCACGTTCCCGTGAATGTGCGTCCGTCTTCTGTGCACCGATAATGTTGGTCTTGATTACATGTTTCAACACACGTACGATATGAAGTTTTCCTTGGCAATGATGTTGTAAGACAGGAAGA
This sequence comes from Sinohyriopsis cumingii, assembly GCA_028554795.2. Taxonomy (NCBI): domain Eukaryota; kingdom Metazoa; phylum Mollusca; class Bivalvia; order Unionida; family Unionidae; genus Sinohyriopsis; species Sinohyriopsis cumingii. The sequence continues at coordinate 106,004,499 of CM068825.1, forward strand.
TACAAATGAGTTGAAGGTAACACTTTGCATTTGATCAATCCTTCGTAATGAATGTTATGTCAGCATTTCAGGGTGTAATATAGGAAATCGAGCATATTTGCTTACCCAAGGACAAAACAAAAACACATCGATGTATTTTATTTCTTCTCCCTGAGATTCATTCACGCAACACAGCAAGCTTGTTGAATTGGTTCATCCTCCAAAAGAACTGCTGCGTGAGCTTAAAATGTTCAAAGTCCACCACGTTGTAACTTTCGGTAATGCGTCCAACTTCGGATCGGCTTTGAAACTACGATCTTGCTTGTGCTCCCCCATTAAGATGAAGCAATTGTAAAAAGTAATTTTTTATTTTAGCGCTTTAAAATTGCTTAATTATTGAATAATGAGATAAGACGACGGACATTTTGCTGCAAACCGAGTTGATTTGTCAATTCCATAATAGAATATAGTCAACTATGATTTTTCAAGGATTTCCACGGGTCACACATTCTAGCTTGTCATGTTCACAGTATACACAAAGATCAATTTAAATTACTTTTGATTAGTGCAAATTATTACGACCTTGGTTTTGTATACCAAGTTGAAAAGTTGGACAAGTGGGAATATAGCTTACTCACTGCTTCATCAATATACGTACTTATAGCTTGAGGAGTTGTGTCATCTACATACACAAAATACATCATGGTTATACCAAAGGGCGGTTATTGATAAACGGGATATAGAAAAGTGATCCTAAAATTGACTCTTGGGAAACACCTACAGTAACATCAAATGCATTACTTAAAACGCCAATAACACAACTATTTTGATATATGATGTTTAAGTTAAGAAAATAATATTTGTTAAATTTGAACATGCATACATTCCCAAATTTTTGTAGCAGAATATTGCGACTGACCAGGTCCAGGAATGTTAAAATCTCTTACAGTAAAATATCAATAACATTATCTTTATCGATTATATTTATTTCTTTACAGATACCAATAATTAATCATATTTGTTAAACTCTATGAGAAAAGTAAATTTTTCTGCTACAAAAATAATGTGCTGATTAAAAGGAATCAAAGTGGGCATTAATATGTGAATTCGAGTAGCTTTTTCAACTGTTTCTACTCTATCTGTACTTTCTGACTCATTAGCAGTTAAAATGATATGGGTTTTCTTACTTAAAATTCACTGTATCACTTATGGTGGTCAGGGATAACGTTTTAGAATGAATAAGGCTAGATACGTTATTCCTCCATTTTTCATAGAGTTTTTATATTTAAGCGTATATTCGATAGCTATGTCCTCATTCCACTACTCTGGTATTTTCGGATGCTTCTCTTTTCTTTAGGCGGAACATGTTTACTCAAGACTCGTGCGTATAATTGGCTCTAAGTGTCAACCACAACCAATAATATTATCAAACCGCCTATCAGAGACCCAAGAAACGCATCAAATATTCAAACATTTATAGTTAAAGTAACATTAAAGTTTAAAATGACCGAGAAACGTTGAGAGAAGGCATGAATCTTTTCAAAACAAATTTTGGTCCAAAACAGCCAAACAGGTCTTAAGTTATAAGCATTTTAACATTTTAATGGGGTAATAACTCAAGTCGAAGTAATGTCCTCTTGATGTTCATGATGTCTCTGGTAAGGAATTCAAATTTGAAAAAATTTGACAAATATATTAAGAATAAGTAAAAGGTTAAAGAAGGTCATTTACTTTCATTTTCAATCCAAGGGCTGTACGTAAATACATACATCTTACTAAATATTATTGACATGCGAGGGACTGTTAAGATTAATTTTTTTTAAAAATTAATTTAGTTTCTAAACAAAAGCAAATTTAAATTTTCTCGAGAAGACAATAGGGTAAATATATTCTTTGTGTAAATTAATTTGAAGGCAACATTTAAAGATGTCCGATTAGATCACGCAGAATCAAGAACGTGACACAGTCCCCTTGCCCAATGTCACTGATAATAGGATAAGCAAGGAGTGCTTATTAATAGATTAGAAGCGGATTTACTTTGTTGATAAAACATTTGCAGCTTTTCAGTTAAAACATTTTAACAATTCTTTTCTGATGTTTCCATGAATATAGTTTATTGCCAAAGTTCACAAAATGTTAGACCATGATACAATGAGGTCAAATGTCATATGAATCATTCTTATCAATATTCCAATTTTAGAAGTGGTTATTAACTAGAGCACGACTTATGTCCTTGATTTGCACTATAAAATACCTTACTAGTGTGTACAAAGATGCAAACAGATGGTTACCATGTTTTAAGTAATAGCTTATACATCGTTAAATGCTATGAAACGTAAGTAAATAGGATAAGTTTAAACTAAAATAATTATCAAAAATTGTGGTATCACATTCTCGTAATACAGTACATTCAAATATTTGAAATAATTGTCGTGAACGTCACAGGTCTCTAATTATATTTTTACCAATTTACAAATTCTTCAGATCAATAAGTATGTGAAATCATCTGTAATAATGTTATGAATAAACATCCATTTAAATAAAATCAAACAATGGGTCTATTATTTGAAAATTTTAAATTTCAACATATAAAGATCTGGCACTAAACATTTACCCCCTTTTTGTTTAGCGATGATGGCACGCTCGACTACAGGCAATGAGATCAGTTTCATGAACTTGAAGGAGTCTTGCATGCTGAAAGAACATAACCGTTACACAAACCGTAAATTATCGAAAATGTTGGATAGAGCCTGATTTCGTTATTTTAATAACATAATACTCTTGTAAACCTTCCGTTTGAACTTGTGTTCAACAAATACATTTGTCTATATGCAAATTCAGAATAAGTATATAGTGCTTGTTCTGCTGTTGAACCAGAAAATATATCCAATAAACTATTACATTTATAATAATGCCGGTTTCAAATTTTACAACTCATATATGTTGTCAGTGTAGGTGTGTACAAAACTCTAGCTGCATTAATGTGACTACAAAAACTTCTTTTTCACATAGCGAAAATCAAACCGTAATATACTTACCATGTACTTAATTTTCAATTGTATCTAACCGTTTTTAACATCAACAACTGCATTTAAGATTGGGTCTCATTTCCGTGTGTACGTTTTTTAATGGTGGATGTAATTCAGTAAAAAAATTCATTAATTTTGTTTAACCTCTGTCTAATGCATCAATATTGAATTCACTATTAGTTATTTTGAGGCTATTTCTATTAAACATGTGTCTATTTATTGCCCTATATCCGCTCATATTGTGTTTATATCTTCAACATCACCTTGCCTTTATATTCATCTATGTATCCTTTCCATGATATCTCTTACCACTGTCAAGTTGCATTCTTTTAAACGTTGCATTTTTTACTTAACTATCTTAAAAGTACAAATCGTAGTTTGTTATCATAGATATAATAGTAATATTACTCATCTTTACTTTGCTTTTTTATCTGCTCTTTTAATAATATTATCAGCAACTTTTTATTTCTCAGTAGTCTCTTTCATTCCTTTGATTATCTTTGAGCTTATTATCCTCAAAGACGTCTTTGTGCAAACTCCTGGTAGCAAAATATGTTTATCCTCTACGTTTTCTTAAATTTATCTTAATTAAGAATTTATCTTAATTTTTTAATCTATCATACTCGTTATTCGTATTTAATTCAAAAGTTATTCACGTATCTAGTTATTTGCCTCATACCTCCCTGGCATTGAAACATTAAAACACTATGACAACTAAAATATATTAATTGTTCTTTTACTCCCAATAACCTTGTTTTATAAGCCCTCAATATTTATATTGACTTCTTGAAAGTCATTCGTCCTCTGAAATTGTCAAAGATCATTATTGACTATTGTCATTCTAGCTTTTTACACCAGCGCTAAAGTAATCAACGAACCTTTTAATCCCTTGACTACTCTGTTTCTTCTCATCGTTTAATTCGTTCTGCAAATGTTGGAGTTCCGAGTGTTATGAATTATAATTTCTAGAACCTTCTTTGTTTCATGCATGTGACTCTCTAAGTCTGATATTTCAGCATTTATTTGTTCAATTTATTATAATAATTTCTCTATGTCCTCTTTTTATCTGATTCCGCGCTAACATTTTTATAACGTTTATACAACAGTAGATAGAGTAATTTATCTCGTGGTAAAGTAGTTCACATAGTAATTTATCTCCTGGCAAAGCCGTTGATAGAGTAATTTATCTCGTGGTAAAGTAGTTCATAGAGTAATTTATCTCGTGGTAAAGTAGTTCACAGAGTAATTTATCTCGTGGCAAAGCTGTTGATAGAGTAATTTATCTCTTGGTAAATGTGTTGAAAAAGTAATCAATCTCGTGGTAAAATAAATCTGAAGTCATTTTTTCTTTTTATCGTCGGTTTCGTTTTTGCAGTTCTGTGGGTTAAGTAGATTTTCTCCTGTAATTCTCTGACCCACAGCCATTAATTTATTAACTTCTCTCCATCATTTCGTATCCTCAACCGTCTCTCGTTTTTTTTGTGCACGTTTTTAACAGAACATTTATTAGCTGCATCAGGTTTTTATATCGGATCTTCAAAATTTGTGTCCAGTTATTATTCAAGCAACTAATTTAGTGCTTCATCTTCTTAATATTTCACCGCTCCGGTGGCCTAGTGGTTAGAGCGTCCGCCTCGGATGCGGGAGGTCGTGTGTTCGATCCCTGGCCGAGTCATCCCAAAGACTTACAAAATTGGTACTAACAGCTGCCTCGCTTGGTTCTCAGCATTAAGAGGTTTGTGTTAGGACTGGTTGGCCTGGTGTCAGGATAATGTGATTGGGTGGGACACCATGATACATATCTGCGGCATGATGCCCCAGTGCTAGACATCACTAAAAATGCCACACAGCAGACATCGTAGAGATATGACTGACAAATTGTTAAAGTTAAAATCACACACACACTCTCTTAATCTTTCTCTCGGAATTTAAAACTAAAATCACTCTGACCATTTAAAGCCATTTTTGTCATTTATTTACCAGATCGTACAAAATTAATGTGCCTTAGCCTGAGCTTACATACTGTGTGAGCTATGGGAATTTATCTACATTCTGCTAGATACACGGGCCCTATGATAGGTAATTTGCGAGGTATATTCTTAACATGTATGCATATTGCATATCATTAAAATAATAACTTTAAACAGGAACGGCCTTAGCAAACGCGGTGATCATTTGGGCAGGGCCCCCTGGATTTACGCAAGGGACTCCCTGTGAGCACGGTATTTGGACATAAACGTTTGAATTAGTTTTATTTGTTATTAAACTTAAAATATTCTTTCATCGCTTTAAAATTACTTTCTCTCTATAATATATTTTTACAAATTACTTACGCGCTAGGCCCTTGTGAGCTCGGGGTACTATATTAAGCCAAATCTGTCCAATCCACCAAAGGCCGGCCCTGACTTTACAGTCTTAATCTTTAATTTCGCTATTTAGTATGTTTATTGTTAACGTGGAACGAGGGGAAATCATTATGAAAAACATTTTACTTAGGCTTAGATAGAGACTCAAAGAGTGAAGTGTAATAGTCGTTACAATACTTCTTTGTGTTGTTTACTTATCAGGGGAAAATTAAAGTCTTTAGGCTTAAAAAATCCATAAACTATGTAATCCTGCAGGTATGTTCATGGATCTCACACTATTAAATTCTAGCAATTCAGACTTGTAGTTTATTATAAACATTGTGTGATTATTGCTCGAAGTTATTCAAACTTTCGAATTATATTTCTGGCATTTAATATCTTTTTATTTCCTCGTTGTTGCCTTTAAAGTTATTCTTCTTTGGATATTTGTCATATACACTTAGGATCACAGAAACCATCGGAGACTAATATTTTCTTGGTTTCATTATTACCCTGATATTTTATATTGTTTGGATTGTGGTTTTTGTTTATTTTGCTTTTTCTTCTTTCTTCTTTCTTTTTTTTATCATAAAATTGCCATCAACAGAATAAATTCGCGGCACTGAAATGGATGTGGTTAACAAAAATGTTAAAATTAAACTTCTTTCTCAGACTTCGCTTTCACAATAACGTAACCATTCAAGTAAATATACTTTTTGCTGTTACCTATTCCAGTTATGTGATGTACTCACTGACTGTCATATTAAGCTCATTGTAACTTATTCTAGTATCGTGCATTGCCTTACTAAACACTCCAACTTAGTAATTGCAGGGTTTACAATCATATTATGTTTGGGAACTGTGTTTTATACCAGCATGTCTTTTCAAGCTTTTGCAAAAAATCACGGTAAAGTTGCACAAACCAGGCAAGGGGTATTAGAACCCTCTGAAGGAAATGCTAGTATTCCTCGTCAATGAGTCCCTTGTTAGATATTTATTGCAATGTATACAAAAAAATTCCTAAGCTATTCGCTCTCTATTGGCATCATGTTCTTTAATTCTTTTCCATGTTCAGCTTTACGAGGATCTTTTATCTTTTGTCATGTTTCCTTCTCTAGAGATTTAGGAACCTTTAATTCTTCTTCATTTTTGCTCTCAAGATCTTATTCGCTTTGCTCTTTAACCTTCTTTTAGTTTATCAGAAAATAAAGTTTTCCTATTATTAAAGTTACCTTAATTTATTTTCAAGTTTTCTTTAAGTTAACTTTAATTTTCCGTCAAGTTACAAATATTTTAAATAGTATTTAGACTGATCTTCTAGCGTTAGAAGATCTTTCATTTTTTTTTTAAAATTATTTGCATTCCACGCTTTTCTGCATGAGGTTCGAACTAATGCAGAAATTATTAATTCATAAAACCAACCTATGTCAGGGCGGGGTTGGTGATGGTGGCTTTGCTGGGTGTCCCTCTTAATTTGGTTTTCGTTATCTAGGGATTGACCGCCCTCGATGTTATTGCCCGGTTCGAGTAAATATAAATATAAGTGGTGAAACTTATGGGTGAAATAGATAGAGATCTGAGCAGATATATAGAACAAACCAACACGAGCCCCCGTACATGTAAACAAACAATTTAATCAATTACATAAAACAACTGTTAGAATTCATTACATCAGGAATATACTCTGCTTTTAGAAATAAAACTTTCACCGAATTACAAAGAAACAAATAGATTTAAATAAAATAGCCGTTCTCTTTATTAATAAATTTAGTTCATCATAGGATCGGGTGAACAATCGAAGTCAACGTTTTGTACGATTGCATAACCTGCTCGTCCCCGTTTGCTCTGCTTCCACTGTAGCTATTCAGACCCTTGGATCTCAGGATGATACTTTCCACCATCGGTCTCAGGATACTCTCAGAATACGTTTCAGAAATTAATACGTCGCAGGATTACGTCACAGGATTGTACGTCCCACTGCACTTCTCTCTATACTTCTCAGTATACGTCTCAGGATAACGTCACAGTATACGTGTCGGGATAACGTCACAGTATACGTCTTAGGATCTATTTTTTCTTCCTTTAAAATAAATATAAATAGAGTCATCCTAAATTTCCTATTATTTATGATACAGGAGATTTTGCATTATTCTCCCTCGTTATCAGATTTTACTATCAGTGCTAGACAGATGCTAAGGCTATCAATCGACTCCACATGTCCTATAATGACCCTAGTTAGTCAAATGGCTAATTTGTTACGCATTAACATCACACATTAACACACCACACGAGGCCTGGGGTTCTGAGCCAGCCTCAATTTACACAACGAATAAATGAAATACATTACATCAATTACTACATCATTCCAGTCAATACACACTTACTCTTAATCATACGTAAAATCTTCTAAACTCGGTGAATTCACACGGATTCTCGTAATCATATTAACTAATGTAATGCATTAAATTCTTAGAACCTAATTCTTATGCAAATAAGACGACAAATTCAAACAATTCGTCAAACTTATCCAAAGAAGATTAATGTACGACTTCCTATGCATAAACTCAACACAGTTATACTCCATAAAGCAAATTATTATACGAATGTAGAAAAAAGATTCATGCAAATACAAGTAAATAAATGTAGCAAAGCACTATATATAGCATCAACAAATTACATGGAATTGTCACACTACCTTTACTTTCAACGTTCCTTCCTCTAATCGCCAAATTAGTTCGTCGGTTTCTTTCGACAACAGTCCCCTTTGGACAATAGTTCTTTTACGAGGAAATTTCTTGCAAATCCCCGGAGCATACTTTTGGGTTTCCTCTTGCAGGAAAAGCTTACACTGATCAAAATTTTCGATGTGGCGATATTAAAACCTAGGAAATTTTGTGTGGGAAACACGCCCCTTATTTAACGTAACCAATCTGAATCAAATATCTCTGCCGCCTTTTCCAGAGGCGCCGAAGTCGGGGTCAGCTTGACCTGGTAGTGTGATAGTTACAGAGCTTCTTCGAACTTTCAATTATGACAGTTTTACCATGAAAATAAAGTTTATCGTGTCCCTAATAGTCCGTCTGGCTGCTGTATAAACAAATGCTTAATTAAGAATAAAATTCTCCCTCTAAAGGACATAACCGAACACGGTAGTATGGCGATTTGATACGCGCCTGTCTCCATAAATCTATTTAATGGTTTTCTGGTCTCAACTAATGTATTATTCTTAGATCGCCAGAAATTTGCCCCTTCACAACCTACAATAACCAATCCGTGAGATTACTTAATTCCCTTTGTTGTCAAATAGGTTTCTTTCAATTCTTCTAGTAATTCGTTTGTGAAGAAATTTGCTGATAAAAGATATTTTTCCAATTATTTTTACATCCGAAAATAATAATAATAATAATAATAATAATAATAATAATAATAATAATAATAATAATAATAAAGACTTTTTTAGAAAAGGTAACTCAATTAGTTACAGAACTAATCTACCTTGAGGCCTTCCAGAAGTAGATTTTTCACGGACGACGGACGGACAATAACTTGAATTTTAGCTGATCAAGCATATACAAACTTTCCCAATGCTTTCTTGATTTGTTTTGAATTCACTGTATCCAACTCTTTGAGGTTTCACCAGTTATGTGATTGTATGTTCCATTTACCACTCTAACGAAATAAACCAAATATCATTCAAGTAGAAATTGTCATTTTTAAATATAGTGCTGTTGAGACAAATTTCTTAGAATCTGCGATTAATGAGATAGCGTTAATACATAATAATTTATATAAGGAAAATGCCGATTTTATGAATCAAACTCAAAAACACTAGAAAAGGACCTAGAATAATCTATGACTTGAGAAAGAAATATTCGTTTTCTCTTTTTTCCCTGCAATTATCTTTTGCACGTTCTTGTTTAAAAGTAAATATGTTAAACTGGATTGCAGGATATAGGAAGGGTAAGGTGCTTCCTAGTTTTCAAAATCTACATTCCATGATTTATTTAGATATAAATCTTCATAGCTGTTTGAAATAACTAGACGGCTAAAAGAATTCATAAAATATCAAATTAAAAAAAATGGGGGAATAGGCTTTGACATTTTTACCTATATTGTTTGATAAGTCATGTGGCCTTCGTGGTATGAAAACTCATTTAAAAGCCGGCAACTCAGGACCTAAGTCAGCGGAACAGATTTCTTGAAGATCAGTGGTTCAGGACCCAGACCAGAGGTTAAGTGTCTAAGAAATTGTAAACTTTAAAAGACCTGCTGCCCAGGTTTGGAAAGTCTGTGACCTAGGTTGACGATTAGTTGTTAAGCGGGACAGAACCTAGAGCATATGTTAAGTGACTTAGAAGTTGAAACATTCTGAAGGCCAATGCTATATGCCTTTTTCATAATTTTTGGGAGATCGGTGACCTGGGACGAAGGTTAGAGGTAAGGGTGAAAGATCAAAAGCAAGAAGTAATTGAAAATTAAGGTCCAAGGACATGTGACCAAAACAAAGAAATGTAGGACGCGTTGGTATAGGCTGTACTCAGAAATAAAAATAGCGGAAAGCCACATGTTATTTTGTAAACGGTTTTAAAGTGGACAAAAACTGCTTAATCGGTTCTAAACAGTATAGTACGAATTAAGTGGTCAAAACCTAAGGTTCGTCCCATACCTGTCCCATGTCATTGTGTATATGAAAACAAAAGACTTCAAAAGACATTTTAAGTTACCAATATAATTTTTTGCTTTGTTTCATTGATCTGTTATTTACACTGTATATCCTATTCTGCCTCATGCTTTGTTGCCCAAGAAGTTTGTGCTGTTTGGTTCTTGATTATTCTGAGAAATGGAGAAATCATTCCGCCATATACAGCCAGAAAAAGCTCAGGTTACTCCGATAGTAGTAGGAGTAGTCAGATTTAATAATAATAATAATAATAATAATAATAATATATACAGGTGCGCATGTACAAAATTTAACAAAATACTTTTATGGATATAGGTGCACACGTACACAGTTTAAAACAATACTTCTGTAAATAAAAGTGCGCGTGTACAAAATTTTAAAAAGATACTTTTATGGATATAGGTACGCATGTACAAAAAAATCTTCTGCGGCTATAAGTGTTAATGTATAGAATTTTAGAAACGACTTCTATGAATATAACTGTAAGTGTATTAAAGTATTTATTAACATCACTTAAAATAATTATCAGCAAATATTCGATCAAAGACATAAGGCACGTATAGATGTGACTTGGAATATGTCAAGCTAAAATAAGTGGAGTACGTCTAGCAATGATGTGTGGAATCTATAGATGTGACTTGAAGAATGTCTGGCTAAGATGTAAGGCATGTATAGATGTGACTTGGGGTATTCAAGCTATCAAACAGCCATTATTAACACACGCTCTTCCAAGATAAAAAAACTTTAACATTTCCAACACGTCCCTTAATATACCGATCTCTGTAAAGTTTCAACTTATGATAAATATTATATATCAGCAAAAAATATTTCTGCAACATGTCAACCTTGGTCATTTCGATAAACAAACCAATTCTTCACAATAATTCAGTCGTCTGACTCCATTTTCAAACGGGGCCTCATTAAGTGTCAATAAAATTCCTAGCAAATGTATTAAAGCTCTGTTATCTTCAAACATGCCACGGATTTAATTTCCTGCAAAACCGCATATATCAATTTAAAACTGCATTACAATGACATCAGCCAAATTCACTCTGTTATGTGTTACAATTACATCTGCAAACTTTACAATGTTTACTTCACTAGTTATTCAAGTACTTAATTAAATTATTTATTTAAATGAATCAAGGATTAACTGGTCAAATCAACTGACATCAGCTGTTTTAAAAGCGAATTTAATCGGCTTACCTTTCCATCGGTATTTTGAATGATAGTAAATGTGTATTCTGTCAACATTATTTAAATTTAAGTTTATCAAACTCGGAATATCAGCTTTAACTAATCTAACTGAATGAAACTTAAAAGATTGTTTTCTTCGAAATAATGTTTCTGATTTTGTATTCTATAATATATTATTTGTTAAGGTCCTGCAATTCAATATTTTATAACAACATCTTCATTCGTAGCTATCTACGGATAATTCTGATACAAATATTATGTATATTTGAATTAATTTACATTTAATTCAATTTAATTGATTGTAAGCTTTAAAATCGTTTTAAATTGAGTTTCTTTACATGTCAATGTAAAAAATTTCATTTTATCATAGTCGCTAAGCCCTGTTCTTTACAATATTTTCTTTTATTGCTTACATCTGAAGTAGGTCAAGCATAACTTGCTTGCAATACATGTAATCGTACTTTTACTCACACTAATCGTATCTAATAAACCCTCAATATTTATACTGACTTCTTCTTTGGAGTCTTTGGTCTTCTGTAAGTGTGTAAGATAATTATTGAAAGCTGTCACTCTACCTTCCAATTTTTCACACTAGCTTTAAAGTCATCAACAACCTTTTTAATTTTTTGACAATTCTGTTCCTTATTATCGTTGACTTCATTCTGCAAATGTTGGAGCTGAGATTGAAGTGCATTATTATTTATACAGCCTTTTTTATTTCCTCTACGTGACTCCCTCAACCATTTCAACTTTTATCCTTTGGTTCGATTTAATCTAATAAGATAGGTTTGTCCTCTACAAGTTTTATATTGGATTCCGCTCTGACAGTTTATAACGTGTATAACGCAGCTGGTAGAGCATTTAATATTTTCATAGAGTAATTTATCTCTTGGTAAAGTACTTCATATATTAATGTATCTCTTGGTAAGGCTATTGTATTTATCTCTTTGGTAAAGTAGTTCATAGAGTAATTTATCTCTTGGTAATGTAGTTCATAGACTAATTTATCTCTTAGTAAAGTACTTCATAGAGTAATGTATCTCTTGGTAAGGCTATTGTATTGATCTCTTTGGTAAAGCATTTGAAAGAGAAATTTATTTCTTGATCAAGCAGTACAAAGAGTAATTTATCTCTTGGTAAATCAGTGCGTAGAGTAATTTATCACTTGACAAAGCAGTTCATAGAGCAATTTATCTTTGGTAATAAATATCTGAAGCATCGGAAGTCCTTTTTCATCTTATCACTATTTGTTTTTGCAGTTCTTGGAGTTAGTAGATTTTTTTTAGTAATACTTTGATCCAAAGCTGTTCATTTTTTATTAACTTCTCACCATTCTTTCTTATTTTCAAATGTCTCTCCTATCTGTGCAGCAGCATGTGTTTGTACACAGCCTTTACTAACCGCAACAGATTTTTTATATCGGATTTTTATATCGATCTGCTAAATTTGTAATACAGTTGTTATTGAAGTGACAGAGTAGTGATTCGTCTTCTTCATTTTTATCTCGGAATTCAAAACTGAAATCCCTAAGACTTTTTAAAGATAGTTCTGTCATTGTTTGATGCAAATTTGTGCAAATTAATTTGTCTTTGCCTGAGCCCACATACTGTGTTAGCTTCGCGAGTTCACTTAACTGCTCGCGAGTTACGTATATATGGCGTACCATTACAATTTGTCTTCATCTTTTAATTTGATATTGAATCTGTTTATAGTACCTCGTTTGTAAATTGTATCTGGTATTTTGCCATCGTACGATAGGAAATCGTTATAAAAACATTTTATTTCGATAGACTCTACGAGTGACGTATAGTAGCTGTTAGAATAAGTTTTGTTCTGCTTACTTGATCAGGGGCTATAGATAAGTCTTTATGTTTCATAAATCTTCAAACTATATCTGACTGAGTGGATGTATTCATTTTATCTCACATTATTAAATTCTAGTAATTAAAGTTGTACTTTCTTATATAGATTGTGTAATTAATGAACGAAGTTATTCAAACTTTGGAATTATCTTTCTTGCATTGATTATCTGTTTTTCCTTATTTACGCCCTTAGTAGTTGTTCATTGTTGGACATTTCTCATAAGTGTTTCAAGATCAAAAAAACTATCGGGGACTGGTATTGTCTTGCATAATTTACCATCTAATTAACAAGATTTAAAAATAAATTGTTTTCTTCGTATTTCTCCATCTACCAGACAAGCAGCAATAAAATGGAATTCATTTTCAATGTTAACGTTACAAATTTGACACAATCTTTCCTCATAGCAGATACTTTCATATCTTTCCGTATTTCCCCTGATTAGCAAGTGCACATCTCTGAGCATATTGATTATATAACAAAGATCGTTATCTCCCAACAATTTTAGATAGTATTGACAAGTAAATTCTACTCCGAATGAACTATAAAAGCGTATTCTTTCCATTGACTTACTCTCATCCTGCAGCTTTTGCCTAAAAATATCTTCACATCTCTGGCTGAACAATCTAAGAAATATATTTTCATCATTTACGCCCTGAGCACACCAAACATTGCCAAATCCAAATGTAAATAGAAGCTTTTTAACATAGTTAACCCAACAATCACCACCCCACCCCCCCATCTTAACTGTGCATCGTAGCATTGTTTAGGATATATGTCCTCTGGCATTTTTAGAATTCTTAGCGAATATTTCAAAATACATTTATATTTTATATGCTGCATACTAATTCTTCTTAATTCGTTATATATACGAATGCATTTGGATTTAGATATACCAAGGACATATTTACAAAATGACAAATGAGCTTTTTCAATATCATTGGCAACATAAAATCCCCAAACCTCAGCTCCATAATTAAGTAGGGGAGCTATCTTCGCGTCAAACAAACGAAGCAATATATTTACGGGCAATCTGCAAAATTTTGAAAGACTTTATTTCAATATATTCACAGCCTTCAGAGCCTTCAGAGCCTGCAAGGATATAGTTTTCTGGCACATATACCAAGTGTTATTGTTTTAAGAAAATATGCATCCTAAATACTTATAATATGATTCAATCTTTACCTCTGTATGGCCATAGTACCACTTTCCGTACCTTCTGAGATAGCCACCTCTGCAAAATACAACCACTTTAATGTCAGCAAAAACAATTAAATTGTCCGCATAAAACAGTGAAAATAGTTCCAAGGTTTCTACAGACACTCCCCTGTTTCCTTCAGCTAAAAGGGTTTCAAATTATTAAAAAATAAAGAAAAGAGTAAAGGCGATACAACACAACCTTGGCGCACGCCCAAAGGGCAATAAAACACATCGGTAATTAGATTATATATATATATATATATATATATATATATATATATATATATATATATATATATATATATATATATATATATATATATATATATATATATATATATATATATATATATGTATATATATATATATATATAAATGATATGACAGTGTCCTTGGGTCTTGAATGAGATAAAAATGCCCTTGTTTCTAAGATCAATGGGCAATTCGTTCCCTGGGACATGGTACGCAAAAAGAACGTTGACAGTGTTAACAATGAGAATAAGAGTGTCGGAAGAGGGGCGTAATTTTCCAGATGGGATGTACATATGGGCGAAATACGATACGGATATTGGCCAATCAACAAAATGTCACAAAGTGAATAGATTTTGTGCTTGATTCTGGGTCGAACAGATAACTAGTGGATGTTGCGTCGATTGCTTGACAAACATGCCCCAGCAACCAAGTGCAGAGTATCAATTCCAATGTGCTCCCCATGGTACAGTAGTGTGAGGGACCAGCTTGATACTGATAAAGGAGAACGCCATAATTCTAAGAGGATTCGGCTTTCCACCAGCCTCACTATTCATAAGCAGATATATGAAGCTGCTTAGAAGAATGCCACAAACATAGTTCATGCAACAAGATGAGATCAGTACAGCAATAAGAGCACTGAAAGTTCCAGATGCAAAGAGCCCGTCCAGATTACGAATGACCTAATGTCAAGGAATAACTAACTGTACGCAACTTTCAACGACCTTCTCTCCGCTTAACTATCATCATGTTTTTAACCTCCCAGTCACGTATAAAATCTTAGAAACAAAAGTTATTCTATCCCATTTTGTATCTCATCTGAATTCAAATAATCTTTGTAGCAATGTATAGTCCGCAAAGCACCTTCGCCATTTAATTACGTTATCCAAATTAACAGTCGACGTTTCAAAATGATGTGTCAGAAATAGTGAAAAGGAGATAACTGGAATTTTTCTTCGCGTTCTGTGGCGGCCGGCTTTGAAACAATGTATAAGAATATTGATCAAGTAGCAAACATCTCCATTTCTCACCAATTCTACATATCTTTGACAAGTGAAGTCTAACTCTAGGAACGCATTCTGTCCATTGATTTAATCTCATCCTCAGATGTTTGCCTTAAAGATAAATATCTTCATATCTCTGACTGAACATTCTAAGAAACGTACTTTTCATCATTTACTACGTAACTAAACCAAAACATTGTCGAATCTATACGTACAAAGAAGCTTTTCAACATTGTTAGCCCAGCAATCCAAATTATCTCATTCATCTTAGTTGTAAATTGTAACTTATTTTAGGATACCCGTGTTTTGATATTTTTAGAATTCTAAGCCAACATTTCAAGGTAAATGTATATCTTATTTTCTGCATACTAGCTCTTCTTAATTCCTTATATTCTAATCTGTTTGGAGAGTAGATTTATATGTAACAAAAGTTTATTTACAAAATTATAATTGAACTTTTTCAATGTCATTGGCTTTAGAAAAACCCAAACCATGACCCCATCATTCAGAATGGGAACTATCTCTGAATCAAGCAGACGAAACAACCCAATTACATATTGTTGCCAAATTTTGAAAGATTTTGTCTCAGAATTTGTACAGCGTTCAGTGCTTGTAAAGAGAGGTTTCGGGCACATATACTAAATGTTTTTTGAAGAAAATAGGCATCGTAATAAGCTTCAAGTTCAATTTCTGTCGAGCCATATTACCACATCTGACCTAGCCACCTCTACGAAAGAAAATCGCTCTTGCTTTTTGTTTTCTTCTTCATGTTCACTTTTAATTTCAAATTTAAGCAATGTCTATGCAGTCTGTTAAGCATATATTGCAGCTAGTGTTAGTGTCAGCAAAGACAATTAAATCGTCTGTTATTCTTGTTGATGGTGGTGATGTTGCTATTATGACTATTATAATCATTATTATAATGATTATTATTATGTAATAACCTGCATTTAGGGAGTGAGGTATACATGCCTCTATACGGTAAACACTATTCATACAAGCCGTCCAATTCGATCTAGATTTTTTTTTTTAAATTATAAATCAGTGCATTAGAGTGAATTGCTCAAATGAGTTGATATTACTATTTTCTAGGATCCTGTGTTTTGTTTACTTGTCGATTAATAGTTAGCTGGTATAGTCTACATGTTTTGTGATAGCAAAAATAGGGAGTATCATGCCGGCGGCTGGCATCCTTGATAATTCGATTAATGACCATTTCTAGTTAACCGCTCAAGACTGTATAGTACATACTCAATGTGTTATAGTCCCTAATGTTTCATTTGTATACGTCATCGCATTTAAGTTTTTTTTTCTTTTTTCCTCTTCTTTATTTCTTTGTACATATGGAATCGGTTCACAATTAATACTTCCAGTTCAGTACCCACGAATGTAGTTCTAGTCTATTTTTAGAACATTTTTTCCTCTCTCATTTTGGTGGTGATAGAAGAGTTTTATTTATGCATTTTTGGTAGGGATTTAAAGGTAACTGATTATTCTTGATAATATGTGCTCAGGGTGTTTTTGTCTGTGTGTATTTCGGAGACAGTGCACAATGAGTAATAAGGCCTTGGTGATGATCCGGAAGTGAAAGCTGTGTTCTGTTTACATGCTGCTATGTTGACAGTCCAACATCTCAAAAAAGAGCAGGTCAACATTTGACGAGAACTTCACCGTGAAGTCATTTTTGAAGGTATTGTAGATTAACATATGATTTGTATTGATTGTCACACAGTGGAAAGGTCAGTACTGAGAAACAAATGTAGAGAACATATAGTAAAATTAATTGTGTCCTATGTCCATATGACTGTTGACTACCCTTTCATGCGGTCTACCTCTGTAATATTGTAAGAGTGCATAACACGGTTTCCGAACCATTGCTATGAGCGACAGACTAACACGGTATGTGCCGTGAGATACAAAACTGATTTTTTTTCTCTTTCTTATTTTTTTACTTAGGGCAATTCAATCGCAATGTAGCAATGTGTAAAATATCCAGCTGGTAATTTCTATAAATAATTATTGTGAAAATTAACTAAATATACACATGCAATACTAGCGCATGTGGTTTGAATATTCCATCAAGGGTTGTGGGTTTTGTGGGTATTGTGGGCGTTGTGGGTTTTGTGGGTTGTGGGTTTTGTCAGGAGTATATAAGGCTTCGTGGGCTGCTTGAGAGAGGTCAGTCAGCTAGCAGCCATCAAACTAGGTACATCACAGTTATTTTTTTATTTTTTTATTTTGTTTTGTTTAGCTTATTAGAGAGTTATGTAACTTTAGGCAATATTTTGGACAGTAATTTTTTGTTAAGGTTAATTTAAGTACAAATCAATATTTTTTAATTTAAGTTATTTTTTGTTATTATTTAATTCCTTTCTCTCGTCTAAATTATACACATTCTAGTCATTTCTAATTTATTTTACAAGCAAAATAGTTATTGTTTAATCATTTGTTATTTGAAATTCAGTTATATGGTCAAGTGAGTGTTGTCCTCACAGACCAATATTTTTATTAATTTCTTTATTTATTTTCTTTATTTAATTAGTTTTATGAAGCTAAAGACATACAGAAATGTTTCGCTACATTACAAATATATAATTCCTTTTTCTTAAATTATAGGTCCAACAAAGTTGTTAGGGAAATAAAATGTCTAAGTCATTGTGAGTGTTTTCCTCACCGACTTGACAGCCAATTTACTTCCAGCTATACCAATTCACTTCAAATAAGTATTACGCTATAGTTGAGGTGTAAAGTCAAGCAAGTGTTTTCCTTGCAGATTGTTACATTTCACAATTACAATCAAGTCATGGTTTCTCTTCTGTAGTAAATTTTATTGCAACTAAATCCACATATGGTAACTCTAATATAATTTTCACTCATCAGAAGAAATAATATAATGAACTAATAGCATAGTGCTAATGTGTACCCTGACCTTGCATGAAATTATCATATACCATGCTGTACCTCAAAACAATGATAGTATTTTGGCTTAGTACAAAAGCAACAAGACTGTCATGGTTATGAACTGACTTTATTCTCTGTTTCTTAATAAATGAATCATCTTGTTTATGGTTGAAAAGAAATCGAGAGTTTGAGTTTACTCAATTCTCCCACTCCTTAGTCAGCTGATAAGAAGCATACTCATCCCTGGTGCGATACTCCAAGATAATTTATCAGGACCTAGCTCGGCCGTTACAATTATTATTATTATTATTATTACTATTATTATTATTTGCTATTTTTCTTTATATAAAAGCATTACAATATCGCTGCTTCGTACAGTTTATGCTGATCTGGTTCTAACAGTTTTTTTATATTATTTTATATTGCGATCTAAAACAAATTATATTGCTTGAATAGTGATGAGATGCCTAAGATCTTTACTTGTCATACATAACTATAGATGTTTATTATTTTATGTTTTCCAGACAGTTTTCTTTTCCATATTACACAACAGAAAAAGTTTTCGTTTGTCGTCATCATGGCTGTATTCCTTTACATTGGCGGTGAGGGTTATTACTTATGGACTGATTGATAGGTAGATGGATTATTCATGTTTGCGAAACTGAATACTAACTTACAAACTGATTTGCTAACATGCCTATTCTTGTTAACAACATATATACCTACCTACACGCATTCACGAGTCGTCTATACCAGCACGCATGAATGTATCCATCCATATATGTACATAATATAGCTATACATGCTTTGCTAAATATATGCATGAATACATCTATCCATTCATCCATCCATCCAATACATACATGCGTGCATGCATACATGCATGCATGCATGCATCCATCCATCCATCCATCCATACATACATACATACATACATACATACATACATACTGTTACTTGGTTGTGGTGGTTATCGTTATCCAGAGGATGATCGACCGCGTTGTTATCGCCCGGATCGAGTAAATAATAAAATAAAAATGAAATTTTTAGATGGAATAAATGGTTACCTATGCAGAGAATAGAGAATATAACAACAGTCCCTGTATGCAGAATATAACAATTTAATCAATTATATAAACAAAATAAAATTTAACATGACATTTGAAGGACACACTTTTCTTAGAAATAATTACCAAGTTTATAAAAATTAAATTATCGGTTAAGTTTATACTGATAGGACAAACTTCATCATGAAATATAGTGAGCGATCGAACTCACTTTTCCAGCATGTCTGCATGACCTTGTTGCTTGCTGGTCTCTCCAAATTCAACGTTGGTAATAAGTTATAGTCGACGTATTCCTTTTCCTCCTCCTCCTCCTCCTTCTCTCTCTCTCTCTCTCTCTCTCTCTCTCTCTCTCTCTCTCTCTCTCTCTGATTCCCTGTCTCTCTCTGTGTCTCTATCTCTCTCTCACTGACTCTGTCTCTCTGGCTCTGGCTCTGTCTCTCTGGCTCTGTCTCTCTGGCTCTGTATATATGTCTCTCCAACCTCTTTCGGTCTTCAACCTTAAGTTGTTGCTCTCTCTGATTAGTGCATATATGGAGCTAAATCCCTTTCAAAATAATTAAATAAACAACTTTAATATTTGTCAGGATTTTATTTCTGAGATCGATCATTACACCCTCTCTCGTCACATCGGATATCGTCGTATCGTATTTCAACAGAAACTAACGCTGTTATCGGTCAGTTCACAGCCTGATAGTGGATACACAAACCCTTATAAAGAAACGTTAAGTATCTCCCTAATGGACTGTGCATCATCCCTAACTGAAGTTTAATATAAACTGGACAAAATAAATCCGTACGCCCTGCCGTGGAATATAAATCATTAAATGGATTAATCTGTCTGCTGGCAGGCACTCTATTTCTCGTTTAAAGGAATACACATATTAATGATGCAAACGAATCAATGAAATTCACTTCTTGCATTAACTACCTTATCTGCTAACTAACAATCCATCGCATGAATATCCTACGACATAGGATATTGATTAGCATACATGATTCATAACATCGTTGGAGCGAATGTACCTTTGAGGTTTCGTGTCCCTCAAACATGCAGAATCCATCCCTTGGACAATTTTACCGTGAGAATACTTTCTACTCCCCCAGACCTAAAAACTTCTTGCCTTCCCGCAGTAAGGTCTCGCTGGACAGTTGTTCTGGTGAATTTTCATCCAACAATGACCTATTGCAGAAAAATGAGAATAATTTTACACTGAAGATACAAATAAAAACAAACTAATGATGTTAATAGAAAGCATACATGTGAGATTTTGACTGCAGCAATCAGGTTAATTCCTGATGCAACTGGTTATTTTTATACTGAACCAACACCTCCACCAACCCCTAAATTTGACATTCATTTTTGACAAGAAATAGCTATTTTGAATATTTTCCTGTGATAAAGCAGCTAAAAGAATCAGTATGTGTCTTATGCATGAATAAAGTTCGCTAGTATTTAGCATAATTTTAATCACCCCTCAACCATCTAGTTTTTAGATATTTACCTCTGTAGCAGACAGGGGCCCCAAGTGGCCGAGTGGTCTAAAGCGCTTTCCGTTACGGATCACTGTTATCTCACATCTGTCTGCGTGGGTTCGAGTCTCCGATTCGGCCAATGTTGGTATGTGAGAAAGCTTGCCAGTAGCTACTCGTGGGTCAGTGGTTCTTTCCTGGGTTTTCCCGGGTTCTTCCTCCACCATTAATACTGGCCGCCATGTATAGCCTATCGTGTGCTGGAAAATGGCGTTAGACCCTACAACAATAACAACTGTAGCCACACGCAAATACGTAAGCCAAGACGGCTGTTCATTTGCAGCCTAAGTTACGCATTTGATCTCCAATGCTCGTCTAACTGTGACAGGCAGTCGCCAACAAGCCAAACCATGTCCAAGCCTAACTCAAAGTAAATCTAACCCACATTACAGAATTAGCTTATGTGTGAATTTATAAATGCTAGGCTTGTGATAATTAGGTTCATGCCTTCTACCTTAAAAATATGGGGGGGGGGGTGGGTTTGGGTTTCAAAATGCGAAACTATTCAGTGAGACCTAAGTTAGACTTACTAATTGTGCGATGGTGAATACTTTGAAACATTTATTTTTTTCTGGGGAACACCCCCCGCCTTATTTATTCTACACAATCAGGATAAAATGTATCTAACCCCCCAGATTTAACATCCATCCATCCATCCATCCATCCATACATCCATCCATCCATCCAACCATCCATCCATCCATCCATACATACATACATACATACATACATGCATGCATACATGCATACATACATGCATACATTACATACATACGTGCATCAACCCATACATCCATATCGATACATACATGCGTGCATGCATGCATCCATCCATCCATTCACACACACACACACACACACATATACATATACATACATACATACATACATACATACATACATACATACATACATACATACATGTTGTTGTTGTAGGGTTTAACGCCATTTTTCAGTACACGATTGGCTATACATGGTGGCCAGTATTAATGGTTGAGGAAGAACTAGAGAAAACCCCCGGAAAGAACCACCGACCCATGATAAGCTACTGGCAAGCTTTCTCACATACCCACATTGACTGAATCCGAGACTCTAACTCACGCAGACAGAGGTGTACACGCACACATACATACATACATAAATACATACATACATACATACATACATACATACATACATACATACATACATACATGCATACATACATACGTGCGTGCGTGCGTGCGTACGTACGTACATACATACATGGCATACATACATGCACCTCTGCAGCTTGTAGATCGATCGATTTTAAAAAGCAAAGGCATCAAGGATATACAAAATGTAAAAAACTTAATCATTTCATTCATCAGTTTATAATTTCTAACCTGAATATCATCACTAAACGGTCATCTTGTTTGCGTTTCAATCCCATAAGAGTCATCGGTGTAAAACTACACAAAACCAGAGTCCGCTCACTGTCCTTTTAAGGTTCCTGGAAAGTCTATTTTCAGTGAAAAATAGAAGTTCCTTGGACTACACTTACATGCAAAGTTAAAAAGATTGTCGTCTGCAGCGACTATTTGCAAAGTTTGGTTTTAATATTTTTCAAACAATTTAACAAAATAAACATGGACCATAGTTTAAAGGGATGTAATTCCCATATTTACGGAATTATTCCAAGCATATCGAAGACGATGAACTCCTGTTGTCTGAAAAATACAGACACGCTCACGCAGATATGGCGACGGTTTTAGCGAACAATCTCGCGTTTTGGTTAAAAACACGAAAGAGATGACAGTGTTAGAGGCCCTCTGGAGACAACCAGGTTATAAATTATAAATTGATTAATGAAATGATTTAGATTTTAGCATTTTTGTATATCCTTGATGCTTTTCGCTTTTAAAATTGGTATGGAGTAAAAGTTACCGGGAGTGTGGGCGAATACTATCGTTACCCCTGATAAATCATAAAAATATTCAATTTCTTATCACACGGGTGGGGTTTTGCATGCATGCAAACTCATTTAATCTTACATGGGTGTTCTGGTGTCCGATACAGATATTGCATCTTTATTACACACGCAGATGGCAACAACTTTGTTGCATTCTTTGACGTCCGCACATTTATATCTTTAGAAGCAGTGAAGTTTATTGTTACTTTATTGTGAATTACTTTAATGCCACGGAGCGAAAAAAAAGTAATTAAAAGCATAACAGAGGGTTATGTAAAAAAAAAAAAATACAAAACCGCATTAAGATCCTTGTCCTTACTCAGATAAGAAAATTCTTTTGATACGGCTTATCAATAAGTTTCGTCCTGCTGGCCTCGACGTATCCCTTCACCTAATCAAACGCATTCTTTCCACCTACTTTAAACAACACGCGTAATTAATTTTATGTATAGATTATTTGTCCAGAGGTGTTTCAATTTCAATCTATTCATAACATATTTCACGCCTGATTCTAGGAAGTATTTCCTCGCAAATGACATCCAATGTGCAGAACGTGAGTGACTGATCAAAGTCTTTTTAGTTTGTATGATAGTAGATTATATTTGAAGATTATTAATATTTTAGGTAAACATGCTTGTTTGATTTCTGTTCAGAAATTGGATTTCACCTCGGGAATTCCTCGCCTACCTGATATATGACATATTCTTTACTAAAGTTTTAGTAATAGACCTTATCCTGTTTATAACTAAGAATGTTCTAGAAATAAACTTTTAACCCCTGTCCTGGTTCTCTAACTCTGTTGTATGTCTTTATGATAAGGTTGTTTAGATCATAATTTTTTTTCCTATCTTAAATGTCGTATCACAAGTCAAAACATAAATGTTCCGAATGAATCCCAAGTCTTGAATTTTTGGATACAAGAAAATAATGCAATCCAGAATGTCTTTGAATGAGTTGATAAAAATTCAAACTAGTAGATATAAATCCAAATGGTTAGCGACACATTAGTAGTTGCAATAAATATTTTAAATACATAACTCATCTCGAAATATGTATGAGCTAAACAACACAACTGTCAGCTCTGGATTCCCAGAGACTGGTGCAAAGCAGGAAAGAATTTCTTGTTTATCAATTCCCTATTTATACACATTTTCACTTGATCTATATCATAATAGAATGTGAAGAATCGCAACTATAAAACCTAGTCTAACTGCAAACAAGTCTGACCTTGAATTGAAAATACAGAAACATTTTGTTTACAACTAAACTTAAATATGTAAACATTCTGTTTACATATTGTAAAGTATGAAAAACCGTTCAGCATACATTTTAATTTGCATCAACTATCTAATTAAACAGTATGTGAAACTTGCAGCTACTCGAGTTCATAGCTTAGCTTTACGCAAACCTCTGACAAATAATTGTTTCAAAAGTATGATTTAGGGTCTAACTGTTGGTGTCGAGTTACAGTCAAAATCTTCTATTGATTATTCTCATGAGTTTCTCTTATAACAAAATAAGAGGAAAAATAAACAAAAATTATAAACAAAAAAAAAGATCTTCTTTGTTTGATTTGCGCAATCATTATATCATGATCACGACTGGCTTTTGCTGTTCAGAATACAATAAAACAGTAGACAGTTTTATATCAAATCTAGATAGAAGATATAAATTAGAAAATTAAATCAGAACTTCATTATATATATATATATATATATATATATATATATATATATATATATATATATATATATATATATATATATATATATATATATATATATATATATATATATATATATATATAGATAGATAGATAGATAGATAGATAGATAGATAGATAGATAGATGTATCTATATATATTGAAAGTATAAATGCACTTTAACTTGTGTTATATGTCAGGTCCATCCAAGGCGCGAATTACATGTTTGTTCAACATATTGTTTTACCATGTACTTATGGTTTACATCTACCATGGTACTAGTTTATGTCTACCATGGTAGAAGTATTTTATGTATATCGTAGTACTAGTATTTTATATCTCATATATGACTCAGAAGATTATTGATCAATGGTTCTCGTTAAATCCTTCTTTTGGACAAGGAATGTTATCTTGTACACGACTTATTTTCTTATTAGACATTTCATGACTTTCACCTCTGACTTTTATATCCCATGATCTTAGAATTGTGTATTACCACCAACAAAATTTAATTAAGGATCTTACTGTACAACAAATATTATTCTGCAAAACAATCTTGACCTTGATCGTTGACCTTTTGACTCCGACGTTGTACGGCTTCTTCCTTGCATCATGTACAAGCCAGCTATTAAGTGTTTTCAGGTTTGAGATGCAGAACCAATGCAGCTGGACGGAAACTGTTTTTTACTACCACTGTGACCTGGACTTTTGACTTCTGACTTCCGATTTATCTTTACCCCACGTGCAAGGTATCCGCAAAGTTTAGTCCAGGTATTTGATGGACATGTAGAACTAATTTTCTTCTTTCAGTCGCAGTAACCTTGCTCTTTGACCCTATGACCCCTAAATTGGCAGGCTTCTTCCTCACCCTAAGTGGACTTCGGGCAAGCAGTCTGTTTACTCCAGATGGTAGGGACCGCACATGATTGTGCGGAAAAGAGTGTGTAAATCACTGTGACCTTGACCTTTGACTTTTTTAATCCTCGATCGAGATGGTTCTTTCTGATGTCAAATGCATGACATCTACACCGTTGGGTGACTGTACATTGTGAAGAACTCGGTTCGCTGTGTTGAAACCATTTCTCTTCTTTCAGTCACTCTGACCATAACCTTGTTCCTTACCATAATCCGCGAAGCATGTTAACAGCCGATTGTGAAGAAACTTAATTACTGTGCGCAAATGAAATTTGTAAGATACTGACAGACCGACGGTCGGACAAGATATTAACAATAATAAGTTCCACCTATACTTGATATGAACATAAAGTCTCGAACGGTACAAAGAATGGAAAAAACTGTCATTTCACTGAAGAACAAACCTAATAACGGAAGGTAGATATATATTTATCAAAGAGAAGTATTTAAAAGCTGGGGCTGGGAGAACATCTAAAATTGTCTTTTCGATTTCAGTAAATTGCACATATGGCTATCATTTTGGGAAATGTGGGAATTATGAAATTATGACCTAGGGACTATGTCTTTGAGGATTTAAAATGAAACGTATTTTGCAGGTGACTATTAGCAAAACTTCCGTTTGTATCATATTGATTCTACATTTCGTGGACACTTTAGATTCTACAGAGAGAAAAAAACCCAGCTCTTTTTGATGAATTTAAATATTGGTTACATTTCATACACACGACTTATTAAGATAGGAATATTGACACATCAAGCCAGACTACAATAAAATACAAAAATCAAGCCATACAAAAAGGTTGTGAGGTTTTTAGTTCGTTCATTTACTAGATGATAACGGAGACTAATTAAACGTCAATTCACTGAAAGAAAATATCAAACGAAAGGAACAGGCACAATTCTGACATCATCATTACAAGGCTTAATATAAGCAACGCATTATGTGTTGCCCATCCCAAAACTATTCAAAAACTTACTAATGCAGACCAGCGATGCCCTCACGCGCACACACACACACACACACAGAGACATGCATGCATGCATACATACATTCTCCGTTAACTTTACATTGTCACAATCGTGCAGTATTTTTCCATATATTTGCATACTGCACGACACGTGTGTCTAAAATTAGTACAGTGAATTAGGAACTACTTTGTACTTTGCAAACAATGTTTCTTAATTGTTACATGCTTAAACTTTTTCTTTATTATAAATGTTTGTGGATGAACTAAACAGGCTGTTTCGTCCATTTGAAAGTTGAGATGATAAATTTCATAATGTGGACGAGTTCACTGAGTCTCAAATGAAACTAAACAAGCAAACGAATGAACGTGATATTCGCAAGGTCAACAACAAACGTTAGAGAAGCAGTTGAAAATATCATTCTAATCATTCAAACGGTTATCTAGGAGAAATATTCGATAATTTTTGCAAATAGAATGGTTAGACTATGACCAGTGCTGTCTAGAGTCTATACAAATAGCACAGAAAAACATACTGATGCAAAGGGTTATCGCATGTCTATAAGAGACAAACTATTTTACAGGTCAGGTAAAACAATGAATTCGAGGGAAAAAAAAGACAACTGAAGGTTTCAGTAGGAAACTAACAGCCTCAGAGCCAATAAACCAAAACGACGAAAAGTATTTTTTCCATTGGCTAAGTGGACTGTTACACAACAGCCGCTTTGAAATTTTCCCCGTTTAACTATTTTGATACAGTGTTAGGCTAGCAATAGAAAACATACAATGTATGATGCAGGTCATAGCTGAGGTCCCTCCAACAACGAGTATGCAAGTGATTGAGCATAAACATACGTCTTTTTTAGCTGGTGATAAGATTGATAATAAATATACTGACATTTATGCATCCTGAATTTCCTCAGAATGTATTATCTTAGTTTGTTCTGCAAATCCGAACAAGATGACCCATGTCATGGAAAACCTGATACACACTGAAACTATACTGCAATTTCGACTACATTTCCAACTGAAATCCCCTCTTCCATACTGCACTGAAATAGCCCAATAAATCTAGTCTATCATAAATAGAAAAGCAAAATTAAGTTGGATCAACAGAAAAAAACATAATCCATCCATTCCAGACCAACTGGAATAGTCTTTCAGTGCGCATTAATTAAAATTATGACTCTAAATTTCAATTTTAAGTATAACAAAACGAGAATCTTTTAAAAATAATGGCGAGCGCGAGACGAAGTTCAAAGTCGCTGGACAGTGCTGTGTGTGAATTAATGTTATTACTGTGTATTGATGCATCTACGGTTGGGTATTTATTTTGAAATACAGCATAAGTTCAATTACTTTGTTTCTTATAGTGTATTCCTTTATTATTAAGCCTTATATAAGGAAACGAAATGAGCATATAGTAAAAAGATTACTGCATTTGTATGGGAAAATATGAATTCGCTTTTTTTTTTCTTTTTCGGAGTTATACTTTTCCTATACAAATGCAATAACATCTAAATATAATATAAAAACAGCACAAATTCAATGTTCTCTAACCTGTATGATAGTAATATTTATGCTAAATATTAATTCTGCCTATCATTATCAAGCATTCTCATGTAGAATACAGTATAACACTTTCCGTTCTATTTGGAGTATATTTGTAATTCTCTACCTTATATATATGGACAGGCAGGCTTAACGTCATCGATCACAGTAAAGTTTGGGTCTGCGGTCTACTCCGTTCCTATTATGTGCACCTCTGAAACCAAATTCAGAGAAATCTAATGCAAAGTAATGCGTCACAACTGGACAAAGAGACAATACGTATTGCATAAATATCGAAAAGGAACAGCTACTTAAAGTGGAAATTTGATTCTTGCAAGTAGTACACCATTCTAAATCTAGAAGGACTCTCTTAATTTCTCCATAAATCACACTGTACTTTATCGTATCACTTAGTGAACTTGATGACATGTTCAAAATATTGAAATAAAAATAAAAACTGATTTTTTTTAAATTAAAAAATTATGATTATTTACTGTGTTACCAAATTTAGCTCCGTCTCCTCCTACATGCCGTATATGCAGCAATGCAATTTCTCTGGATGACTGCATGGAATGCCAGGTTTACCAGATCAATGAGGTGAGTGAAATTGTAGAAATAAATATGTTATTGATGCATTGATTACATAAAAAAACACGTACGTTTTTAATAATAAAATAATTAAGATGTTTTACAACCATTGAGACATGATTTGTTTCTAGCTATGAATTTTTCTCGATTGTGTAAGCTTTACAAATTAAAAAAAAAATATACTTGTGCACTGATAGAGCCACGATTATTTTTAACGCATCTGTGTTGATTGCTATTTAATTTTCGTTAGTTGACAACTTTATCACTTTAACCGGGTTTCTGAGTTATAACTTATGTATATTCCTGTGTTTCTGTAAAAACAAAAGAGCAGCAAAACTACATTATGTCATGCAACACAGTATTTCAAGATATGGTAGGCAAGTGTAGATAGATAGACACATAGTTAGATAGATAGATAGATAGATAGATAGATAGATAGATAGATAGATAGATAGATAGATAGATAGATAGGGATTGAGGTGTGAATCAAATGTCTTATATGGACAAAGCGCGTTTGTTGGCATGAGATAATTCGTGAATCAAATAAACGAAAAGCAACATTAATTAGGAGTTTTTCTTTTCCCTTCCAACACCAATGTTACACTTACGAGCTGATAACACCTTCCCTCAAGATTAAACTTGGTAGGCATTTTTTCTCTTTTTTTAATACTTTAAGCGTTGTCCAATTCTAGTGCGCTCATTACTTGCTTTTTCCATGCCATCTTCGTTAGCCAAAGTTGCGATATGTTAACGTATCGGAACCCTGCCTGGGGAAGATGACTCCATACAAACTTAGGAAGCTCTGTGTGTGTGTGTGTGTGTGTGTGTGTGTGTGTGCATTTTCAGTCCTATATATTAATTTAGCAAAATGTGAAAGAAAGAACCCAAATGAATGAGACCTCTTGGTGACCTATAAAATGTATTCATTTTCCTGTACCTTGTAGGGCTCACACATTTTAATCCTTACCGGTCCTTAACAACTCGGAAAGTCATTGTGGTGCCAATAATGTATATCGGACTCAGTTTATTCCAAATAATTGCACAAAACGTGCCAGTATTAGTTCGTCAAATGCTGTTAATTTTAAAATGATACACAAAATATGTCCGAAAACATGATTTATTCATGAAGGGAAGAAAGAAAAATACCGTTCGCATAGCCCAAACCTTATTCTTTCTGCGTTTCGTGTGCACTGTCACATCAATTATAAACCTAACTTTCGGTTCTTCAATTTTGTTTTCTTTATGTCCAATATCTGAAAAATGATATTAGAAAAAATTTACTTGGCTGTCAATTGAATAAACTTTTTAAAAATTTGAGAAAGGATAAAGGTGTATAATCATATCTCCTGAGACGTAAATATATGGATGTTGTCATTATCTGTCTTAGCTAATGACGGTAAGCCAAATTTGAAAGTTACACCAAATGTATTGCAAAGTGTTTTAAAAGATTGATTTTGAAGTATTCGACTCTAGAAAGTCAGTTATTGCATAATGAGTTTGACTTATTTAATCTCGCGTGCGAATTTTCTTTTAAAGAAGACTAATAAACAAAGATAACGAACTCTGTTTGAGCATGTACATTTGTTGATAGCAAGGTGACAAGGTATTCTTTACACACGAATGTGGCCTTTTTCTAAAAACCTTATTCCTAAGTAGTTAAAACGTCTTTAATTGCAAAATAAGCAATGTCTTGTTTTATTGCAGATCATGCCCACCAAACTGGGCACGCTGTTTTAAAAGGAAAGGACGAAAATAAGATCTAAATACTGTAATGGAACTTATTCTGCTCTTCACGGTGATATTTTTAACGTCATAAACCATTCTCGCTATACTGGGAGGGAGCGTCTCGATGTTGTGACAAATTTAGTACAATATGTGGACTTAAAATCGTATCTATGTCATCAGTTTCTAGTCGAAATGTAATGTGGTTAATTATGTTCATTCTTCCAAAAAAAGTTGTTTAATCATTTTTAAATATTTTCATTGACGAACTGACCAAGGCAATTTAGGATTCTGCAAGTGAGAAGAGTTCGCGGAGGGAGGGGGTGGGATAATAATACAGTGTAAACTGTGTAATCTGACCATGAGGACCATTATGGACAGTAAGCCAGATTACACGGTGTCAAAACTATCAGTAAGTAGTAATACAATAAACATTGACTTTGAATATTCAGGGCTTAAATGGACAGGTTTCATCTTTATCGTCATACTATATACATTAAGCTATGTTTCAGTTTGGGGGCCCTAACAGTCTGCTTGTGATTAATCAAGTGGGCAAACGACCTTGATTCGGGCAAAACAGTATGACTACTTCAATAACAACAGCAGGCTATAAAGTTTGAAAAATGAAAGGACAAAGAATAAAATTTATTTGCAAAAGAAATTTACAAACAAACAATGAAATAAAAGTTCTCAAGATATCAAAATTATTTCAAAACTAAACCCTCAAGAAAACGTTAAACATATAGCTGATGAAACGTAACGTAGATGTCCGAGAAAACGCGAAAATATAAATATGAAATGTCATAGTTCAAACGATATGCTAGAAGCCGTTGTAGTCCAGTTGGTAAAGTATCGGATTTGTAATCCAAGGGGCGCCGGTTAGATACCCACCCAGGCCAACCGGTAGTTTTAGTCTATCTTTAGAACATTTTTTCCTCTCTCATTTTGGTGGTGATAGTCACCAAACATGCGCAATGAGCCGTAGGGCATACTGTGAGGTTGCCAAATACCAGGTCAAGGAGGCATACTATGCAGATCATCAAACGGAACAACAATCTTGAAATTTCAGTCTCTTTGGTCCATGTCTGTCTTCCTGTTGCACGTGCAGTGGCTAGCACTGAGTTTGTCAGGTACATCATTGTAAACATCTGTGAAATACACACAAAAAGATATCATAACACCATTACAAGAGGCCAAAACATGCCTCGCTTTGCTTCTCTGCCTGACATCTGTTAAAATGAATGCATTATTTACGAATGTCTTTGAATATAGTCAAATGGTTAAAGAAAAAGTAATTTTGGGTTATTTGTAATTGATTTTCGTATTATCAGCCATGTTTGATATCGGACCAACAATTTCTGTACTCAGTTCGAATCCTTGAAATCAGGAGGTGTGTAACAAATTTGTCCAGTTCCTGTTGAGCTGTTTTTTAAAAATATTTTTATAGCAGAACTCATCTAGAGATTTTATACTCTTAGTAATGACGGTCATACTGGATGGATGGCGGATCGGCAGGTCTGGTTGAAATGCCCTTATTGCAAGAATATAATGTTTTATATTGGTGATGTTTTTTTTCAGGTATTGTTTGAACAGTTGTTTTAATTCTTATGTTCTTAGTAAAGGCAGCCGTATTGGATGGCAGACCGGCATCATTTGTACAGACTTTACCGGCCGTCATGTCAGCATACTTTGTATCAAATTTGGTAAAATGCTGTTTGGCTATCTTTAAGAAGAAACCATTAAAACGTTTTCTATTTTTAGTTACGGCAGTCATTATGATGGCAAATGAGCAACAATTGTACAACCAAGGCCCCCAACCCCCAACTTGAAATATATTTATACCAGAATGCTTCATATTCAGTTTAATTATATTAAGTGTTCATAAAAATAAACCGTTAAAAGTTGGGGGCGGGGGCAGGGTTTTGGACAATTTTTCCACTATTTTTAGTAAGGGTGGCCATACTGGAAGCCGGATCTGCATTATTTATGGAGAAAAAAAATGCTTTTATGTTGAATTTGCCGTCCACCAAATTTGGTTTAAGCGGTTCCGGTGGTTGATGAAGTGAAGTATAAAATATCAAATCAGACGGACGGACGAAACACCATTGGCGCAGGACTATGGTATCCACAGTTCATTTTGCACAGTGGCCAGACTATCTGAACGGCAGCAAATATGAAAGTACAGTTCTTCAATGACCAGAAAGGTAAGATGATAACGAGGAAAAAGCCAAGAGAATGGTGTCAAGAAAATAATAATAATAATAATAATAATAATAAATCACCCACCCACCCACTCCTAAAAATGAAAGTGTGTTGGATGACAATAGTCTATTGATTTTTCAGTTTTATTCGAAAATTATGATTCTACAAGGTGACAATATTCATAAACCGAAACTAATAGTTATCCACTAGTTTTAAATTATATCAAACTGTTACGTTGATTTTTATTGGTTAAACTAGATGATCGTTAAGATATAAACTCTTTATAATGAACTAATCATAAGAAGGCGTAATGACTGATTGGGCCACTTCAAATCTTCCATTTAAAAGTTTCTAGTTCACTTCACTGACCACTGCTCAGAATAAACCAAAGAGATAAATTAGGCCTTGAACTCCTAAAACTGTTAAGGCCTAGTTTAACCAATGACAGTGAATATGATTTGAACTCTGTTCTTGAAACTCTTAAGGCCTTTTGTAACCAATGTCTAGTTTAGTTTAATCACTACAAAACATATGTTTTACTTTTGTTTATACAAGACTACCATGTTTCTTCTCAAATTTTAACCAATAGCTAGGAATATATATTGATGTCTGTTCTTGAAACTCTTCAGGCTTGATTTAACCAATGGCTATAAATATGTCGGGAACTCTGTTCTTGAAACACTTAAGGCCTGGTTTAACCAATCGCTATGAATATGTATTGATGTCTGTTCTTGAAAGTCTTAAGGCCTGGTTTGGTCAATCGCTGTGAATATGTCTTAAACTCAGTTCTTGAGACTCTTAAGGCCTGGTGTAACCAAATACTAGTGAACTGTAATCACCACAAACCAGATGTGGTATTTTTGTTTATACAAGACAGGTTTCTTTTCAAATTTTAAAGAACTACTTGGATTTTATGCAGTGTCATAAGCATTTGGATGCTAGGTTAAGTAACGATGGAAACAGACCGCTCCGGTGGTCTAATGGTGAGAGCGTACACCTCAGATGGGAGAGATCGTGGGTAAGAACCCCGACCGAGTCATACCAAAGACTAATAAAAATGGTACTAACAGCTGCCTCGCTAGGCGCTCAGCATTAAGAGGTTAGTGTTAGGACTGGTCGGCCTGGTGTCAGGATAATGTGACTGGGTGGCACATCATATACATGTCTGCAGCATGATGCCCCAGTGCTAGACATCACTATAAACTGCCACACTGCAGACATCGTAGCGATACGACTGAATTTTTTTAAAGCTACGTTAAAAATCCAACACACACACACACACACACACACAGAGACAGACACACACACGATGGAAATATGGTCCATAGTTGCACAAGATCTGTGTCATACTGTGTCCAAAATCATAGGATAACTTAACGAAGGAACGAGTTAAAATGAATCTTTAAGTTTTAGGATATTTCAGGAGTATGCAGGTGTTTCAAGACAAGTAGGCCTATCAGAATTTCTAAAAGAGGAAAAAAAAACCGAAATTA
Source organism: Sinohyriopsis cumingii (assembly GCA_028554795.2). Classification (NCBI taxonomy): domain Eukaryota; kingdom Metazoa; phylum Mollusca; class Bivalvia; order Unionida; family Unionidae; genus Sinohyriopsis; species Sinohyriopsis cumingii. The sequence goes on from CM068825.1 coordinate 106,038,613, forward strand.
GGGACAGGACAAGTTGTTGCAGGGCTTATTAGAGGTAACACATACGAAAACATAAATAGGAAAAGGGGTTTGCCAGAATTAGGAAAGAAATGTGTGTGTGTGTGTGTGTGTGTGTGTGTTAGCATGATGTCTTTAGTTAAGTCCGCTAGCTTAGAAGGCAGTACATGAACAGCAAGTAATAACACGGCTACTACATCAAGCCTGCAAAATGACATCATTTTGGTTAAATCGACAATAAAAGAGTTGATGCCCTCGTGGATACTGGAGATGCAGTATCAATAATTTCACTCTGCCAATTTGTACGAGTGAAGCACTATGACTATTTAAGTCCTCGTTCAATTCCAATTATCATTGGAGTTAATGGGGATCGTCAAAAACCACTTGGAACTATAACCCTTCTGCTTTGGATAAATCGTCTTACAGTGATTCATATTTATCATGTGTTTTGCTAATCTGCACTGCAACATAATTCTAAGGATGGATTTTCTTGAGAGAAAAACATGCACAAATTGATTTGTACAGCCGAACTTTACGTCTTTATGATGGAATGACAGCCTCAGAGTTAAAACTACCCACGGACATAAAGGAACCAATAGCACGGACAATAGCATGAATAATTGTTCATTCTCAATCAGAATGCCGTTTAACTATGAGCATTAAACGCTATCATAAACATGACTGTAAAACTGTTTTTGCAACCACTTGCTCACCTTCTGTCCAAGAAAAATGTTATTGGAACTAGAACAATTGACAAGAGTTCAGCATACAAAGCCACAGTAAGACCTTTGAATCCAGCAAATAAAGACATTCAGATACGACCAGAGATTAACTGCAGAGATCATCATTTAATTCAAGTTCCAAACTTTACGGACGTAGAGACTTACGAGCTGACGTTTAGTTCATCTGCCATGGTCACGTCTGCTTGTTCATGGCGTACCAGTATCACCCATCTCCCTCCAAACTCATTCCGGGGACTTCGCGTGACATGTATAGATATGACCAAAAACTACATCAGCAATATTAGCGACTCAGCATTCGATGGAGTTGAATCTGAGATAAAGGAACTTTTGTTGGAAGGAGACGGTGTTCATGCCTTCAGTAGCAGGGCAATCGAGGGGCATCTTGAAAATTTCCATATTCCTCACATAGGACCCGAGATTAACTTTGCAATCCCGCCAGAGCTGAAACAATTAGTCTTGAAGAGAACAGGATGCGCGTCAGTTGATACAACTTTTGCATTTTCACGTTTAGAGATGCTTCATTTGGTTCTCCCTTTAACGGTAATAAAATCTTTAAAACAGCTTGAGATCAGCGAAACGTAGATCTCTCGACTGCAGTCTGATTCCTTCGTTAATCTAAAACAATTGACAAATTTAATAATTTCAAATAATCATTTGCGCCTTTTAGACGCGGGTGCTTTTAACGGACTTGAAGACACGCTGGAAAACCTGGATTTAAGTGGGAACAGACTAGAAAATATATAGGAACTATCCTCAAGAAACTGGTCCAAACTTCAGAGATTACAGTTATCTTCAAATTAAATTACTGACCGATGCTAAGATTCTCACATCGTTGACTGTAACCTTTGCGATAACTCCATACAAATGACAAACACCTATCTGGTTACCACAAGACGAAAAAGATATCTGCAGAAAAACAATATCCGTAAGTATTCTTGGGGTTCATCATCTGATAATGCACGTAGTTGCACATGATTAATAATGGATACAGCCAAATTAGGTTTTGTTGTCAATTAAACAGCTCCGCGAGGTGTGTTGGTGTCACGGATAAATGCAATCATGCAAGATGCAACCAGAAAAAACGTAGGTACAATAAGTATCTACTACGAAAGCAATTCTTCTCAGTTTATTCAGTTGAGATAATCTATGTTGGCATAGCCATCAATAAACCTATTATCGATTATCAACAGATTTAAAAATGGCGCTGTTCGAGTCGCCACATATTTTTTTATATTAGCTGTTGTAGCATGGACCTTCTTGACCCATTTATCCAAGAAGACATCGGCGGTGTAAACTGGGGTCGTGGCGAATAAAACACGAACAAATACGTAAATATTCTGAATCAGCTGACTTTAAAACCCCTGATGTTTATTATCGCAACGATAATTTATCGCAGATTTCATCATAACCGTCAGTAAACGATCCAATCACGAGACATAGTACTATATCTGAATGGTTCAGGTAGTTCTGGTAAAACAACACGCGCCATATAATTATTTAAAAACTATGACATGATTGTGTTCACACCAACTCATCGGCTTACCAGACAGATGATACAACGTGGTGTCAGCGCATGCACGTATCATAGGTTCTTTAGATGACAAGGTTTTGCATGGACCCCCGAAGGAATGGGTGAGAAATATATACCGAGAATAATTATCTGGGATGATAATTGTAAAGTTTCCGAAGAAACATTACACATATTTCTTGACTGGTTATCAACAAAATCTACAAATCTACTGCAATTATCATGTGTGGAGATCATGGACAGTTTCACCATTTACTGGTGAATCACCACAAGAATGGTTGATCAACCATGTTAGCCACTATGAAGAAGTTTTGTACTACCATCGATCGCAGGATGAACCACTGCGATATCTGAAATCGTTGATCAGATTACAAAGCGACAAAATTCAGTGTGAAATACTACGTACCGTAATTTCAGTAACTCCTATGTCAGATTTCTGGAACTTACGATGCCCTAATGATCTAATTGTTGTATCCAGGAAAAACGTCGGTGATTCACTTCAGCGTAAATTATTTGAGTTTCACAAGGAAAAATTTCCAACTCAGCAAGTCATACTATGTTATCGACCGACAGATCCACACCGACAGAGTATACACGTTGACAATCCTGGAACCGGCATAATACAAAAACTTGTTCTTAATGAGATCGTCGAGGTTCCAGTAGAGGCTGTACAACAAGCGTTGTCGGCGTGGGACACTACCACATCCATCGTGCTGGACTCTGTGATATGCGATAACATGGATTAACAATATCAGATATTAATATCTGGATTGTCGATGATCGCATCTAATGGTCAAATTTAGTTCATCTGGCTGTGTCTAGAGTAATAAAATATCTCAGTTACACAGTGTTGTCTACGTGTTGGAGCTGCCAACAGGGTCACAAACAACAATAGCGTCACCAGGAGTTATCAACGCAGTATAGAAAAAACATTGACAAATTATGCGAGAGATGACCAAAAAAGAGTTAAGCCAGTTTGATCTGAATGTGAAATTTGTCATGCTGCTGACACAACGATAAAATAATCACTGCGCCTGCTATAACACAATAATGTTGTGGCAATATTTTCCTTACGATGTACGACAATTTACCATGGACAGATTCGATAGTAGTCTCGGTCACACAAGCGAAAATGTCTATCTGACATGTCTTGAATGTAATAAACGTAGAGGAGCTTCGTTCCTCAACGCGTATGACTCTTGTTAGCGTTTTTTCTTGACTCGTGTGTGGAGTCCCCGCTAATGTATGCAACGCCTTATCCATTCTTGTGGTAACTGGGTGTTTTCAGGAATTACTTGTAATTGTTCACGCACAAATCCACGTTCAGGGGCTGTTGAATCTAATTCGTAGATTGGTGGCTGCGTAGTAGATCTTACCGCGTTAGAAATTGTATGTTTTGTTACACTCCACACGGGATCAGTTGCTCGTGCTGCACCACCCTCAAGTTCTCCAGGTTCAAATAAATACCTCACTGTGTATTTACTACCCAACCTTGGTTGTTGCAACTGATCTGGTGATTTTCGTCGTGATTTGGATTTGTTGCACATTTGCATCGGCAGGTTTCATGTTAATTCAACTCATAACATAGTTGTTTAACGAGGCCACCACTTGAGGTAGTCTCCCAAACCATTCACGAGATCTGTCCAAAACGTGTAGTAATTCGTGGGCATATTGATGTCCAAAGAGTCGCTTTTCAAGTGTTTGATTAAATCGCTGACTTACTGACTTAAAGTGTTGTTGCTGCATCAGCGTCATTACTGCACCAAGAAATTCTTTGCCAGGATCAACCTGCAGAAAGTGTGGCCAGCGCAACGGTCCTCGCGTATAAATTCGTTTAAACGCTTCTGAGACTTCGGTTGCTGTTGTAGACGATAAGGTTCAGCCTCTTTGTATCTACTTTCAACATCTACGACAGTCACTGCTTATATGTATGTGCGCCGTTTATGTAATTCGTGTGATGAAATCAAGATATATGCCTGATGAACATCGCTTAGTGTGCTGACATCAAACCGTCCATGCTGAATTGTTTTGGGACGTGGACAATAAATTTGCCTTTTAGCCTTATAGCCTCTCATGACAACCAATCTGCGGAAACAGTTCGTGTGACATCTGCTGCATCAGCGAGTTTTTTAATTGTTATTGTACCTCTCCAGTAGCCGATTGGACTATTATAAATCGACTCCATTATGTAATTGTTGGTGTTTAATTGCCAGCTCCTAACATTATTTTACCTTTCATCGCTGATCTTACCAATCGATTCGCGAGTGATTATCGTATGTTTTTATTTTTTTATCGAATTCAGCGTGTGAATTAACTTGACATCTGCGATATGTCGTTGTACATCTTCATTTTTTAACGCTACATCATGAATATGCCACCGCAACTTGGCCTGGTTTGGGTTGATTGTTTTTCGTCAAGTCTAATATAAGGCGAGTTCCAGGACCACAATAACTATATCCTGAATATATTTTTACCCAGAATACTTAGCGCATAGCGTTCTAAATATTTTCCCCAGTGCCGTAGCAATATCGCCACCATCTTTTTCAACAGGAATACTCACAAATTTATATTTTTGTGTGCCGCATTTTACGCAATTACCAATAAGTTCGACCGTGTTATTTTTCAGCGTGGTTGCTCTCAGAAAGGTTGTACCAGTGACTGTCTTGCATTGAACACAATATAAACTCATGATTATAAATAATATTATATCTGTACAATATGAACATGATTTACCTTTCAGCAATATGTGAGCAAGCACCGGTCAAGCATCATCCATTGTTACCAAATTCCATTCGAGCTATTATAGTTGGTCCATCTGGGTCGGGTAAAACCCCGTTGTTGCTCAACCTGATATGAGGTGGCTCAATAGGGAAAATTTAGTAGCGCCGTCCGTGGATGACCAACGATGCTATAATGTTCTTAAGGAATTTAATGAATCTGCATCGGCTAAAGACGATGTTATTGAACTTATCACAGACATTGATGAAGCGCCGTCCGTCGAGGATCTTAACAGGGATATCAACAGTCTGGTGCTTTACGATGATTTCATACTTGACAAACAAGCTAATCCAGCCAGAATATTTTGACGGGGCAGACATAAAAACATAGATGTCATTTACGTTACTCAGCGGTATATCAGATTCCCAAGGTAATCAGAGATAACTGTAATTTTGGGGTTATTTTTAACGGGGTTGATACACATATGCTTCGAAATATTCATGCTACGTGGTGTCCCGGCGACATGGACATAAGTAAGTGTAAAAACATCTTCGCACATGCTCAGAAATCACCGCATGGATTAATCACGATAAGTTTGCGGTCATTATTGTCTGTACGGCAGATTCTAAATGTGGCTCTGGCAACGTTGGCAACATTGGTTCCTGCAACGGTGTATTGGCATTTATGTGATGCCGATAATAAATATCCCTGATCGCAGCAAATTCATTGTCCGATGTTGCACCATCGTTTAACCTCGCTGACAATATCGATGATATATTTATACACGCATATGTCGCACCCTTAGTTATTTCTCTGTGCGCGTGCAATTTTGTACTGGCACATGTATATATTTTTTCGCGATGATATTGAGAATACCAGCAACACCGACAAAAACAACGACGCCGATTCCAACCACGGGCGGTATCACGTGCGTCGCTGGTAATGTACCGAATATCGTCGTTGTTTCAGCGACCAGCTAAGAAACCGCGTATACATCATAGTCGAGGACGATGTTTTCTCTACGATACTTATTTCCTTTTGTCATGTTCTCATTGACGATTTCTTCCAGTGATGTCTTCCACGCGCATGCTTGATTATACCTAAAGGAATGTCTGGGATTCATAATTGTATATAATAAGTAATCAATTAAGAAGTCTGCGCGACAACACCAACACGTCGTTGAGGTTAATTATTTGTCTTTTGGATCCAGTATGAATACTTCCCCGACACCTTGATTTAACACGACTAAGATGACTCCGGATAATCGTCGGCGGAATGACGCAATATATGTGTCGCAATTATATTAAATATATCGTCGCTGAACATGGAAAACCTGTACACCCCTATGACATCAGCTGTATATCTGATAATACTATGATGTGTTCTCCATGCTATCTTTTCAGACACTACTGTGTATACCATGTTGATGATCGGAGTCTTGTGAATTACCATAGGCAATCTTTTTTATTTTGAGTTTAATGTTTACGAATTGATTCTTGGGTTGCTGTTGGTGAGCTCATTGTTAATAATTTCAATTGTTGTTTTAACGTTGACCAGATCAACAAGTTGTGTGTGAACTGCAGCGAGCTTGGTGTTGATAATCGTTGAATTTCCATTGAATTTATCTAGGGTTCTATTTATGTTTCTACGAAAATTTTTAAAACTCCGTTACATGATTGATGATCATTGTGAAGGGGCAAATTTCTGGCGATCTATTAAGAACACATTAGAACAATTAATTAGAATTATGGAGACGGGCGGCTTGTTAAATCACTATACTGCGAGAATTTCTAAATATCTGGTCAGGGACGGTAATGAGCCTAATTACACTTTTGTTTATATAGCAGCCAGACGGACTATTAGGGAAACGGTAAACTTCGATTTCATAGTGGAACTGTCAAACAAATTGAAAATTTCCATGAACTAGTAGTCGCATTGTAGAAGGTCAAATTGACCCCAGATTTGGCGTCTAGTTATAAAAAGGCGGCAGATATATTTAATCCTGATTGGTTACGATGAATAAGGGGGCGTGTTTCCCACACTAATTTCCCTTGTTTTAATATCGCCAGATCGAAAATTTAATTAGTGTAAGCTTTTTCTGCAATAGAAAACACGTGTAAGAATACTCCAAGATTAAATTTGGGAGAAATTCTCTCGTAAAACTGTTGTCCAAGAGGACTGTTGTCGAGGAAAACCGACGAACAAATTTGACGGTAGAAGCTAGGAACGCTGAAAGCTCAAAGGTATTGTGACAATTCCATGTAATTTGTTGATGCCTATATATAATGCTTTGCTGAATTTATTTACTTATATTTGCTACACTGGTATATCAGTTTGCTTTATGAAGTATAACTGTTTTGAGTTTATGCATTGGAAGTCGTACATTAATCTTCTTTAGATAAGTTTGACGAATTGTTTAAATTTGTCGTCTTGTTTGCATAAGAATTAGGTTCTAAGAATTTCATGCATTACATTAGTTAATATAAGTTACGAGAATCCGTGTGAATTCACCGAATTTAGAAGATTTCATGTATTATTAAGGTTGAATGTGTATTCGCCGAACATGACGCAGGAAGGCATGTAATGTATTTCATTTATTCACTTGTGTAAATCGAGGCTGGCTCGGAACCGTTATGCCTCGTGTGATGTTAATTTGTGATAAATTTGCAATTAAACTAACTAGGGTCATTATAGGACACGTGGAGCCTTGACATCTGTTTAGCACCGATAGTAAGATCTGATAACGAGTGTGGATAATGCAAACCCCTGTATCATAAACAACATAAAATTTACGTTGTCTCTATTTATTTATTTTTAAAAGGGAGAAAACAGCTCCTATGACGTATTATTTCTGAGACGTATTCTGAGACATATCTTGAGACGTATAGTGAGACGTATTATCCTGAGATCCAAGTATCTGTGAATCTACGTGCCACGCACAGAGTTGAGGACAGAAAAAGACAAGACAGAGGGAAGTCGAAGGAACAGCTAGAGTTGAAGTGGCGTGAACCGGAGAAGCAGGTTATGCAATTGTACAAGGCATTGACTTCGATTGTTCACTCGATCCTATGATGAACTAAATCTATCAGTAAAACAGATCGGCTACTTTATTTAAATATATTTGTGTTTTGTAATTCGGCGAACGTTTTATTTCTAGAAGCAGAGTATATTCCTGATGTAATGAATTCTCCCAGCTGTTTTATGTAATTGATTAAATTTTGTTTACATGTACGGGGATTCGTGTTGGTCTGTTCTATATGCATGTATCTGCTCAGATCTCTCTCTATTCCACCGATAAGTTTCATCACTTATATTTATATTTACTTGAATCGGGCAATAACATCGAGGGCGGTCAACCTCTAGATAACGAGAACCAAATTAAGCTGAAAACCTTGAAAGCAGGTACAATCCGCCAACCCACAAACCTCTTGCAAGAAGAGGGGACTTTGTGCAAGGTTTCTACAAAGCGGACCGTGGGTCGCTTACAGTCATTAACGAGGTCATCATCGGGATGTTGCTGTTGTCCACGTATTTCTTCGTTGCAGCGTCATCGTTTGAATCTGTTTCTCTCAAATAAGCAATGATATTTCCGCTCATGTTGAGACTGCCAGTCATTACATTGCCGGTTTTAGCAACGTACTTACTGATCTCAGTTCTGATTGTGTTGTTGTTGTTGTCCACGTATTTCTTCTTCCCACGTCATCGTCTGATTTTGGTTCTATCGCATTGATAATTATATTTCTGTTCATGATGAGATCTCCATACACTATGTCTCCAATTCTTCTAATACGTCCAGCAATCTCTCGCATGATTGTTAGAACTGAATCCCTCGATTGTTTAATTTTACCGGTTTTAGTTAACACCACTAAGTTATCTTCGGTTGCGCCTCGAACTGACAAAATAATATCTGTCAACAGGATGTTGGTGGTTTTTAACCGTCTTTGCTGATCCTGAAAAACAACAACCTCAATTGTGTCAACATCAGCGACACTCAATAGATCAGTAAGTTCATCTCGTGTTGCGTATTTGGATAAATCAATGTCACCCTGGGGCTTGCCTTTAGCAGATCTTCCGTAAATATATACCATTATAAACCATTAACCTGTTTGAAACGACGTCAGGTATATTCATGCACGACTTTATGCGGCGGTGTTAATGACCTTGACAATCGCAATCACTTCTGAACCGCATATTGGTGGATCCGTTGTTGTCTGTGTTGGTAATGTTGAATACCAGATTGGTATGTCACCAGCTAAGCCACTATAGCGTAAAAATTATTTTGGTTCCTCCAATCCATACGAATCAAAATAAACAACGCCACGTGTATCAAACGCGTATGCAACCCAGTGAATATCACGGCGAGCACTTCCATCGAGATTAATGACACCTGTTCAATGCGGTTTGGTTTTTCTGGTAATTGATCACGCATAAAAACACCTCTGAAGTTTTGTCTGTTTAATCGCCGATCAGCATCAAGTAAATCAAAATTAGACATTAGGAGTTATAGCGAAACGTCCTCGGCAGCTTTAGACCTTGATCATAACGCGTTCCTGGTAATCTTAGACACTGTTTCCCTTTCTTGAGGTGTTTATACCCTGTCCTGTTGCTTTCTTCAGTGCCATACCGGCAGCTGCTCCAACGGCACATAGTGCAGTTGCATTTTCAACAGATAAATTAGCGCTAGTAATGCCGCTAGAAACGAAAATATAACACCGGTTTTTGTTGTGTCGCTGATCGCATTCTCAAAAAGATAAAGTGTCACACCAGTTCTTGATTTCTTAGCGTCATGGTAGTGTTTGAGTTGACGTTCAGTCAACGATAATGTATTTCGGCCTTGCAACGCCGCTGATTTCAGAGTTATTTTTGCCCAAGAATTCTTCTTCGATGCTGATTGAAGTTTTTTTAATCTGACCAGGAGTCAGAGTAACATTGACGTGATGATATGACCTGATAATATCATCAATGATCTAGTCACATGTTCGGAAAACACTTACATGTTTGGAAACCATTCACATGTTTTCTACGGGGACATCAATGACTCTCATTTGTCCACCAACACCTTCAAGCAACGTTTTTAGTATATCTTACAATATAACAGGAATTGCTCTGTAACCACCAGCTGAGGCAGGACCAACAGTAGCTCGCAAGTGTACGTCAACGACTGACTGGCTGAATCAATCCAGATGTTCCAACGAGAAATAAAATATCGGATACCGTGTCGAGAAATTCCGCTGTGATATCTGCAGCCCGGAGTCGACATTCTAATCACGCCCCATAAAATATTTAAACTATGATAACCCCAATCAACATTGTTTTGGTCAAAATTCAGTATTATGTCTTCGGATGGTTCTTGATGTCCATTTATCCTCAGTGGGATCGTAAACACCGCTAACCTGTCAAATACCAGTGGGTTTGCTGTCCGATCGCTAGACCTATTGGCGCGCTGAAATCCAACGAAAATGTGTCGTGGTGCTGAAATTCCCTGCTGTGATGCGATCTGCCATGAAAATGTTCCTGCTGTGCATGTAGCTGTGTCTGTGGTCATTGTCAGCCACGACAGTGTTCACTTTCCGCCATCATTCGTGAACGACAATCATCGTTGTTTTTCAGTCATAAGCGTAGTCATCATTGGCATCCATTATGCTAGTTTTGTTGGTTTACTTTACCAGCACTATCCGCACCAATCCCAGCACGCCAGATATCATAGTTGTATGTGGCTCTTCGAACCATTGCAACTGTATGTTTTACTCCGAAGATAACTTTTCTAACATGTCTACAAAATCCGAAGATATGTGATAGTGGTATCACACATGAAAATCCACAATCTACATTAACCTGAGATAGCCGTGCTGAATTCTGGATAAACATTCTGTAATGTCGCAAAACCAACGGCCGGTCGATGTATCATTCAAGCTGTTTGAGGATCAGCGGCTCTAACCTGTGTTATCTGCACCATGAAATTCTGCCTCTCGTCAGGAATATCAGTAATGTCATTCACGAACATCATGGATGGACATGCAAACCGTGAATAGTCATCACTGTATCTTGAAATTTTCGTAGCAACATCAACGTTATCGAGGCATACTTCGATTTCTCCACCATCAATTATATGTTTGGCACTGTTAAACAAGGCCATAATACCATTTCTAACGAATCCACAGCGTTCATTTGCTGCATATGCGGTATCATCATTTTTCACAAGTTTACCGTGAACTTCAACAAATGCCTCGGCAGGCAAGAAATACCTTGATGTATCTTGGACTTGTAATTCGATTAGTCCACGTTGGTCTGCTTCCTGTGCTTCATAAGAATAATACTGATAATCACGCACAGACTCATCCTTAAATACTGGTGTGTCCATGTCAAATGCTAGATCATATACACGCTTGAACATTTTTATTACAATTCGTGACGATGACGGGCCAGGCCACTACCCGCTATCATGTTTGCGGTTATGTTTTTTTTTCCCCTATCTCAGCTGCCGCTTGTTTTGTCGGTGATGGTACTCTAGCTAATTCTTTCAACCGCTCATTTGCCGCTTGATTTATTATTTTGCTGACATTTGTTGGCATCACTTCGTTGCTGGGCAGTTTTACTGGAACGCTTCACATTCTGTTATGGTTTTCGTCGTACTAATTGTGAGAGTCCGTCTTTGACCGCAGCAATGCCTTACCAGCAAGATTACCAACAGTGTCAATAGCCTTAACACGAACAATTTTGATGGTTTCCATACCTAATTGTTTCACAGTTGGGATAGCTTTTGGGGCTATCCTTCTAAAAAAAAAACTTGAACAACATCGGCGAGTCCATTTCCATAGATCACTTTATAAACCGGTAATCGTGAATTCATCACCCTGACGCTTTAGGTCTACGCTTGGCATTGTGTATAATCATGTTATTTTGTTATCGCCGATCTAACTGATCACTCACTGTAGTACTCGTCGGTAATTTCGTCGATCAGCGCCCGATAAACGCTACTGTCCATGACGCCACTGGTAAATAAACGCTGACAAATATCAGCTGCCTCATTGATAATTTCATGGGAATTGTTGCCAGCTTGTCTTCCACCAATCATAATTTCTAGTGATCGGCATCAGCGAGGGTTTTATTGGGACAAAGCTTATCCTGAATCACCGGTGATTCAGCGATCATATTACCACGTTCTTTCCTACGACATTGATCGCATGTAGTAAGGCCGATTCCGGTTGATCCCTCTGTTGGTTCTTTTTCTTCTACAAGAGGCGATGTAAGACGGATAATATATATTCATGTTATACTATTTTTCTATCATCTTTGACGTGTTTCTCAGATTCTTCAAATCAAGGTTTATATGTTTATATTCACCAACAATTTGAGATATAGCATAGTAACTTCGAAACACAAAACGAGTCCAGTTTTTGTTTGGTAACATTGGCGGTCCCTGGTCTTAATAGGTCACTTGACGCTGTAGGGCTTTCTCGAGGTATTTTACGACCTTCTGTAAATTCGGCGAATGATTGTTTTTAGAAGGTTCCGGTTCTGGTTCTGGTTCAACAAGATCGTTTATATAATCAATCTCAGCACTGGCTTGTTCTATACCCTCTATTGCTTGCTGTATTTCTTCCTGTAATTGTGGTTGAGCAGCAACGTTTTTGGGGGGATGGTTGTTACGAATATTTTTGGAGGGTTTATTTTAGTTCTTTCTGCTATTTGTTTTCGGTAGCTTTAGCGGTTTATTCGGTGGATTTAGCTATTTGCTCCAACGATGGAAGAATATCTTTAGTGACTTTGTGACTGGTTTAAATAACTGTTCTGTACACTCTGTAAATTCCACACGAGTATCCTGGCGTTTTTGCAGTATTGATGAGATTTTATGATGGCATAGTTTACTTTTTTACTTTAGTTCAGGTCAGTGCCGGATAAATGTGCATGAGTCAAATAGTTCCTATTAAAATTGAAAGGTCTTGGTTAGTTGTGTATTCCATGTGAATATTTGTGATTTTGAATGATAGTTTGGACAATGGAATGACTGAGAAGGGGTTGTTTCATTATCTGGAGAAGCTTTTTTGTGTTGCTATGAATGTCAATGCAGTGGAGGGATACAGCTGAAGTGTGGATCAGAATTGTTGTTTGAATCGGAAAATAGTTCCATGCATTGGTTGCTTGAATTATGTTTTGTCTTTTATGGTATTTAAGTATTGACTTTACGGAATCCTAGCAAATAGAAACCATTTAGTTGTGAAATCGACATGCAAATGTGAAGTTGTGATGCAAATGTAAAGTTGGGATATTTTGTGCTCATTGATTGATTAGAGAAAAACTTAGATATAGCGTCTTGGCGCGTTATTAGAACTTCCAATTGACAACGACTGTTGTCTAGAAGACCTTGGAAATATCGGAGAACAAGGGACTTCCAGCGTAGAATTCACGCAAGTGTTTGATTCGCTCGGTAGAAAGAACCCTTGTATGTAACAATATAGCTTTTGCTTCGGTCTCTCGCTCGTTATTTAGTCATAATGCTGTATTTGTTTGGCTTCCTAGTTGGTTGGTTGGTTTTAGTTGTTGTTTATGTTTGTTTTGCTTGTTTTGATGTAAAGTTTTGTTGGTGGGAGGTGGTGTTGTGGTGGTGCTACTGGTATTTTTTGTTACCCATTACCTTAACAAGGAACAAGCTAGGATTTCGATATTTTGCCCCAAACAAATTAACAGTTAGTCAGTTTCAAAGCTAGCTAGTAAGTTAGCTCACATACCCACATTGAATTATTTTGGTACGTAGGTAAGTAGTTTGTTAGTTCTTTCAATCATTAATTATTTACAATGGTTGGCAGGTTTGCTTTTTGTAGAATCGAAGGAAGAAAAAAAAAATAAAACAATTCCTATCAAATGCACAATATGCCTACACCAATGGAGCCTTGGTAGCTCAGTGGTGATCGTTGAGACTCGGGGCCGAAATGGTGCTGATTCAGAGCCTGTCTACTGATCAGTCCAGGCAGACTGGCACATCCTTGGGCAACTTTCTCTAATTTCCTCATCACTAAACAACCTACGTCGCACCTGATACACAAAACGTAATATTGGCCTGACGGGGAAAGAAAAATCGAATTCGTGCACTCTACCGGATTTGTTTTTAGCAATGCAGTGGTTACCTCCCATTGACTAAAACTCGACTAGTACAACATTACTTGCAGGCCGTTACTTTTTTTTTTTTCATCAAGGGCGGTTTTCGTTTTATTTTGTTTTTGTTTTTTCTTCAGTTTCTATTGACTTCAGATATCAAACATCGCAAGTGATTTATGCTAGCTGAAAAATAAAAAAAGATTTGCACTTGTTGCCTCGTTGCCACTTTCATATATCATCATGAATCCCTAACACGCAAAGCACTTGAAAGGGCTGTTATTCGCAGTCTCTGTCTCTGTCTGTATCTCTCTCTCTCTCTCTCTCTCTCTCTCTATATATATATATATATATATATATATATATATATATATATATATATATAGAGAGAGAGAGAGAGAGAGAGAGAGAGAGAGACAGACAGACAGAGACAGACAGACAGACAGTATTTGTGGTTGATTCAGTTTTTTTTAAAGTTATTAACCTTTTGCAACGTGGAAGAAAACACAATTTAAACAAATTTGCCTTCCACTTGGCTGACGATGGGTGACCAATGAGCTATGATCGAATGATGTGGTCTTGCATTTTTTTAAAATCATATTTTTCGTCCCCTTTGTAGAAATTGCATATCAGACGTTCGCGATCCAAGATGGGGTCATTGCATTCCGTAATGCTTGCTTGTTGGGTTTTTTCTTTCTAACCTGTGTTTTGTAGGGGTTGTGGGGTTGTTTTTTTTGGGGGGGGTGGGGGTGGGGAATATGTAGGGTGGAGTAACTAACGAGCTGTGCAAACACACTATATGATTGTATCGTGAGCTACTATTAATATTACTAATGTTATTTGACTGGCTGGTCAGTTTCAATGTTATTTGACTGGCTGTTCAGTTTCATCAGTGTTTCTATGAGGCCACTTTCTTCACAGTCAGCATAGTCCTCTTTGTCATCACACTCATCATCAATGTCACAAACAAACAACATCAACACCATCACCTACACTACAACAGAATACCCCGTTTAACCAACGAAATGTTTTCTATACCTTTCATGATTAATAGCTGTAAGAGGGTTTGATTTACCGTTGGATATCTATCAATTTATAAAAAGGCATTTAATTGTATTGAGAGTCAGCAACTTTTAACATTAATAGACTTGCATCGATATTTCCCTCTAGTAAAAGAAATTGAGAGTAAATACTCATGTAATTATAATCATGTACGCCAAGTGTGGTATGCATTTTCTACGTAAGTCAGGGATAATAAATAAAATTTAGTGATCAAAAGATTAATGTGTTCATAATGCTTACTTAATTAGCGGTTAGGTAGATGCTGACGTAACCACGATGATACACGATGCACTCCGGGTTTTCAGATCAAAATCATCATGCAAAAATAAATAACGCGTAGATGCTAAAGCAAACATAACAATAACACTAACAAAATGTCACTGTCATTTGTTTACTGATTGGTCATCGCTAGTTTCGACTTTCAAATCCTGGTAAACGTGCTTTGTCAGTAACTTACATCTGTTCAATGAACGGACTGGAAAAACCACCAACTGTTTTCTCCATGTTCCATTCCTGTTTACTTTTCCCCACACATATAAAACAAAATAATAAATACGCAACAAAATGAAGAAAACAAAATCTCTGCCGTTTTCTGTTGACAAAGAAATACCAGCCAATATATTTCCACTTTAAAATATTTATTAATGAGAATTAAAAAAAAAATAAAGAAAATACAATAAATAATTGTATAACCTGAACGGCTATCGCATGGTAGGTATCAACCCAATCACGATCACTAAATAATGTAACGTAATTTTTTTTTAAATAGTAGTTTCTCAGCACTCCGAAATGTGTTCCAGATTCGTGATATCAACTGACCTGAAAAGATAAACAAAAGATTCATCAGTGTCTGACTTTGTTTGTCCTCTTTGTTATCATATCTTCTCTCTTATATCTTTACACCTTCCCAAAACCCGAAAAATAATTCGCTTATTTCATTTTCCTCTCTCCTCACCACAGTTGTTCATTCTTTTGTGCAATTCCTTATGTTAACAGTTTTTGAACTTGCCTTTATTCAGTACCATATAGCTCTTATTGTACTTACCTGCCTCTAAATCGAAATACATATACTGTATATATACATACATGCATGCATGCATGCATGCATACATACATACGTACGTACATACATACCTGCACGCACGCACGCACGCAGACAAACAGACCGACAGATTGGCAGACAGACTGACAGAGAGACAGACATTCCAGTACAAAGCTGTACAAAGCTCTTTGCCTCTCTTCGGATATTCTAGCTTTATTGGGCTAATTATTTTGTACCGTGCCGACAAGCATCGCCTGCCCATTTGTCTTTTTCACTGTTATCTCTTTCATGCGCCACGTTCTTTCACATCGATCGCTGTTGTCTCATTTCTTTTCTCGACTTACCCCTCTATATTACCCTCACTCATCTTCTCTTTCTCATCCTTCTACCATATATATCTATATAGTAGAAAGATGAGAAAGAGAAGATATGTGAGGGTAATATAGTTAAATAGTCGAAGGGTGGGGAAAAAAACGATAATTTAGGGTAATATAGATGGGTAAAATATAGTATGTATGTATGTATGTGTGTGCGTGCGTGCGTGCGTGCGTGCATGTATGTATGTGTACCTGTGTGTGTGTGCGTGCGTGCGTGCGTGCGTGCTAAATGGTACTAAGAGGTGCCTACCTAGGCGCTCAGCATTAAGAGGTTAGTGTTAGGACTGGTCGGCCTAGTGTCAGGATAAAGTGACTGGATGGGATATCATGCTACATGTCTGCGGCATGATGCCCCGGTGCTAGGCATCACTATACACTCTCACTCTGCAGACATCGTAGCGATATGATTGAAAAACTGTTAAAGCTACGTTAAAAATCCAATCACACACACACACATATGTATGTATTCTGTCGCCCTTCTATCTGTCGACCTGTCAGTCTTGTCTGTATGTGTCTTCCCTGTCAAGATTTACAACAAGCGGAAGCACTAGTAAGATACTGCAGTAAAACCTGCGTAAAAGACCAACTCCATATAAAGGACACATGCTCATAAAGAACAAGTTTTGGGATCAATTTTCTTAAATTTCAGATCAGTTTTACTGCAGCACAAATGATACCATCCCATAAAAGAACATACTAATACAGTGAAAGCTGTCCAAAGAGGACACTCCAAATGAGTGCCCGCTTTATATAGGTTTCAATATATTAAAGGTGGCGGTGACCGATGTCTAGTGATGTTACAAAAAAGAGGAGGTAGAGACGAAGGAGGGAAAATATTCCATTCAAGTTTCCAGCAGCCTCAGAAACAATGGTGGCTGTATTTTAACTTCATACGTTTTGGAACTACATGGCTGTGCGCTTCTGTTGTTGTGTTTGTTCGTCTCCTCGGGACAAAAAATTCTGAGATACTGAAACTATATTATCACCTCAGTCACGTTTTCCTCTATTCATGCAATTCTTTTACGGTCAGCGCATATCTTGAAAGCGGCTTAAAATAATAACATCACATCAATTTTATCTACGTTCATATTATTTTTGTCATTTGATATGTCAACTGTTCATCACACGGCAGTATTCTAGGGTTCAATTTCACCGCTGTTTTTGTACTGAATTAGGTATGTCATCTTTTAATTATTTAGAATCATCATTTACTTACGTTTTCTGTGAATATTATGTGCTCGTGACCAGCGTACCTCAGCAAACGTTTTACATATCATTAAATATATATTATCCAATAATAGATGTTTTGCCCAGCTGATGGTAAGTCCTTTTTGAGCAATTTCGATGCAGTTATGTTCCTTTATCATATGATTTTCGAGTCCTGTTTTTTCGCTAACAAGCTTATCTCTATCAACGTCCAATAAATGCAGTGGACGTTGACGGCCCTCTCGCGAGTTTCTCTACTAGCAAGTCATAAAAGAGTTATTACCCCTTGTCCTGAATTAAGAGAAGTAGCACGAGATCCAGCGCGTCTTCGAAGGTTACTCATGTAGGCAACGTTTCTGCCGTGGGATGCGTCCTGTTATAATTTTCCATGTAAGAAGGTCATGACTTTTAAATCAAACTTACTTTGCATTCAAAAATGTTGCCCTTTTCTTTATTGTGTACGCATTGGATGTGGCGGGGTGGGGTTGGGCCTAAACTTATTCGGTACCATATATGCAGGATTGTGTTGATGTGCCCATACATACATACATACATACATACATACAGACAAAACGTACATGTGCGAGAAAATTTGTTAAACACAGAAGTCGTAAACAAGCATCAGCTTACTTTATTACTGCCTAGCATGTACCTATAGTGATTCAGATGTTTAAATTACAGATTACATATATAATAGTGTCCCTTCTTCAACTTGCAGAATGCTAATAGAACATCTTTCTCATGTGCATTATATATTTTCATGATTTCGATTACACGTATCTCTTTAAATGTCTTTATTTTGTTAAGGCATTAGAAAATATTGTATATTACAAGAATGTACATTATACATCCTAATACTTTCAAACTGTGAAGTTTCTGATACTACTAAACTGTCATTATTTTGTACCAAACTGTCATTCTCGTGTACCAAACTGTCATTATTTTGTACCAAACTGTCATTCTCGTGTACCAAACTGTCATTATTTTGTACCAAACTGTCATTCTCGTGTACCAAACTGTCATTATTTTGTATTATGCTCCATTTCGACTCTACATTTAATTTTCATTTATGTATTTTCATACAAGGATTTTCTACGTTTACCAAACCATCCACGATTTGTATAGTTACTTTGCATCTGGACAACGCAGGTAAATGATCTATCTCTCTTTGCTTCTTTGTTTTTCTTGTCTAAATATTTTTCTGTACTATATGATGTGTAGGAAATGGTCTGACGTTCGTCACCTTTTTGTCTTTAATTTAACACGAATATTAAATTGCTTATATGCTTTGACCCCACCCCACCCCGATTATAAAAAAGTTAAAAGTACGTCACTTTATGTAACTGTATTACATTAAATGTAGTCGGATTTTACTGACATTTCACATTTCCGTTTGCGTCTTAAATGTTTGGACGCTTAAATTGAGAGGAGAGGACATTTCACAGCGAGCCCCTCGTATGCTAACATAACTGTCCAAATATCTAAGCTCAAATGTGTGGACACATACGCCAGCTTAACAATCTAAATATTACACAAGACAGGGAAATAAAGTCAGTGGAAACTCGAACTACATTGAACATTGCAAACGTTACGAAATTATGACACTGCACGTAGCAACTGCACATTGTAGTACAGACAATAAGCATTGGTATGCAAGTTATTTTTTTCTAACGCTTAATTATAAAAACAACCTTTAATTTGAAGGATTATCAGTTTCAATAGATTCACAGATTTCGTTGTTAACCGCACACACACACACGCACATACACACATACTCTTCAGCAGAATAATTAAAACTTTATTGCATTTTATCTAATGTCGTCTACTACAGCCATTCTGGTTTATGGCACGTATCCTATATTTCCCACGCTGATGGACAAAGAGTTAAAACCCGTGCATCCCCCATCCCCACCCCCTTCAATCATCCTTCCCGACGACACACCATTACAAAATGTACATAACTGGGGTTGGGGTTGGGGTTGGGGTTTCATACTTCTGTACAATTCTGAAAAGGGGCCCCGAGTAGCCGAGTGGTCTAAAGCGCTCTCCGTTACGGATCACTGCCATCTCACCTCTGTCTGCGTGGGTTCAAGTCTCGGATTCGGCCAATGTGGATATGTGAGAAAGCTTGCCAGTAGCTTCTCGTGGGTCGGTGGTTCTTTCCGGTGTTTTCCCGGGTTCTTCCTCCATCATTAATACTGGCCGCCATATATATCCTATCGTGTGCTGAAAAATGGCGTTAAACCCCACAACAATAACAATTCTGAAAAGATCTGTTTTGATCTGACAAAAGAGATGAGAATAAAGCTGCATTCCATTCCATATCAAAAGGTTTGTCAAGACTAAATATCAGGTTAAGCGGCAAACTAGGTACAATTCACTTATTTAAATCATGTATCTATATACCGTCCGACCCACCGTCAAAAGTACTGACGGAAATCGTTAAGGACCAACATACATGTTCTCTCCTACTAATGACACATATTATATTTATCCTTTATATTCTTCTAAAGTTATGTTCCTTTGTTTTTAAATAGAGTGAGAAAGCAATGCATTCACACCTAATACGATTTATAGAGAGTATCAGTACAATTAGCATAATAAATTTACATGCTTAAACACAGCGATTAATGCAAAATAAAAACAACACTAGACCTAGCGATTGCAATACTTTAATACAACAACATAATAATAGACGTAGCGATTGCAATACGTAACGCAAAAAATAACACTAGACGTGGCGATTACAATATTTAATGCAACAAAATAATACTAGACATAGCGATTGCAATACGTAACGCATCATAAAGATACTAAACGTAGCGATTGCAATACTTAATGCAACAAAAAAAAATACTAGTAACGATTGCAATACGTAACGCAACAAAATAATACTAGACGTAGCGATAGCAATATTTAACGCAACAAAATAATACTATATGTATTGATTGATATACGTAACGCAACAAAATAAGACTAGACGTAGCGATTGCAATACGTAACGCAACTAAATAATACTAGACGTAACGAATGCAATACTTAATACAACAAAATAATACAGACGTAGCGATTACAATACGCAACGCAACAAATACAAAGTAGCACTAGACGTAGCGATTACAGTGCTTGATGCAAACAAAATAATACAATACCTAGCGATTGCAATACGTAACGCAACAAAATAATACTAAACGTAGCAAATGCAAAACGTAACGCAACAAAATAATAGTATACGTAGCGACTGTAATACGTAACGCAACAAAATAGTATTAGACGTGCGATTGCTTTACTGATGCGAAAAAATAAAACTAAACGTATCAAATGCAATACGGAACGCAACAAAATAAAACTAAACGTAGCGACTGCAATATTGCAATACTTGAAGTAACTAAGCAATAAAAAATTGTCGATGGCAACACTTAATGTATGAAAATGATACTAAACGTTGTGACTGCAAGGCTTAATGTAACAAAATCTTAACGTTGTGACTGCAGGGTTTAATATAACAAGATACTAAACTTAGTGATGAAAAGGTTAAATGTAACAAAATCTGAACGTTGTGACTGCAAAGGCGTATTGTAACAAAGCAATACTAAACACAGCGACTGCAACGCTTGATTTAATAAAATAATGCAAAGGTAATGATCGGAATTCCAAGTGTCAAAAAGATTCTACAGGTATCGATTACGACGCTTAGTGTAACAAAATTGTACTAAATATAGCAGTTAATATGATACTTCTTACACTGTGTGAAGTTATTACATCAAGCCTTGTGACAATTCATTATCTAGAAAGTCGATTGGACTATTACTACTATTACTACTACTACTGCTGCTACTACTACTATTACTAGTGACGATGATTTGAATAAAAAAAAATTGATAAAGTAAATATGCTATATGCTTTCTGTATTTTTACGTTAATATGTTCTCTCTCTCTCTCTCTCTCTCTCTCTCTCTCTCTCTCTCTCTCTCTATATATATATATATATATATATATATATATATGAGAGAGAGAGAGCTTGAGCTTGAGCTTATATGTGCAAGATTGTTAGTAACA
The DNA here is from genome assembly GCA_028554795.2 of Sinohyriopsis cumingii. Classification (NCBI taxonomy): domain Eukaryota; kingdom Metazoa; phylum Mollusca; class Bivalvia; order Unionida; family Unionidae; genus Sinohyriopsis; species Sinohyriopsis cumingii. Next base: position 106,060,438 of record CM068825.1, read on the forward strand.
TTATTTCCAGGACATTCTAGTAAAGTATATGTGTATTCAGTTATATGTCCATCTCCATTTGCCCACCCCACCCTCTGTGTGTGTGTGTGTGTGTGTGTGTGCGTTTATTATTAGGTGGCAGCATGGAAATTTTATCAAATCATGTCGATCATTTGGACACTGGCAATATCTTCAAGGCAGTTTGATACAACTTTGTTTTGATATGGAGCATCATCTACTGAGATAGAAAATTAGTTCACGTAGATAAATGCGTACCTAATTCGGTGAATTTATGCGTGGCTTCGCATCTGTTTCGCCTCTTTACCGTTGTTTTCTCAAAATAACACAGACAATAGATAGTTAAGGAAAGAATTCATTGTAAGTGGAGCACTGACATTCAACACTTTAATAAGTGATAACGTGGGATAGAATGTAGATAATATCATAGACTCCGCATTCTTACAAAAAGAGACTTAAAAAGCAAATACACTTTACTATGTTACATATTACTGGTATTGGAAAGATACAACCGAGTTTGACATTTACCCACTCCGCCCATTCTTGTCGCTCTAATATCATTTGATGGTTTGGAAGTTTGAATGGGGAATGGAGGGTAAATGGGCAACAGCAAACAAAAAAAAAAAAAAAAAAACACAAAAGAAGCAATGCTATATTTTATTGGTGGGTGTGGGTTGGGGGTGGGTTGCAGTTGAATCTTGTTCCGATAAAAAGAGTACATTTTGGCTGAAAAAAAATGAAGTATGGCCATTTTTAGGCTAATATAACCATTGCTTCTAAACAATTAGCAGGAACAGTCAGGAGACGGCTCATGCGCGCGTGTGTGTGTGAGTGTGTGTACATACATACATACATACATACATACATACATACATATATATATATATATATATATATATATATATATATATATATATATATATATATATATATATATATATATATATATATATTTATAGATGACTTCGTATAAAAAAGAGCTCCATTATAATTATGTATATTTTGAGCTGATAATTTTTTTTTGAATTTGTATGTGATTTTAGGCTTTCAGGTGGATTTGTTATGTGTATGAAGTTATTTATCAAAACATTTTACGACTATTAGAATTAAGAAAGTATGTAGATATGCTTCGAAGCTGACAGCATTTTGATGAAAATCGCATTTATTTTATCAAAAAATTGTAAATATTTACATCGTCTATCGTTATTCTATTATAATCACATCATCAGTATCTAATCTCCATTTCAGAATAAACAAATATAAGATCTAAGACATGTATATTATATAAAGACTGCTATTCCTATATTTACCAATAACTAAACTAAGTGTGGTTATGCCAGGGACTTATATATACATATCTTGATTACGCGTAGGTAAACAATCTGTAAAAGGTCAAAATACCGGAGGGTAAAACGATGTTCGACTATATCAACAAATGTTGAATGGCTATCCCATAATATCATTACATCATTTTATTCTTCCGCGGTAGTAGACGACGTATTGGTACAACGTGCGCCATATTAAATAGTCCATGTGCATGTATAGTTTGCTTATAAATAAATGCAATTGGCATATTTCATCAATTAAAATAGAAATTAAGTAATATATTAAGTTAATTCAGTTCATTCGATTAGTAGCTACTGGACGAATTATATGATTCTATTTTTAGATTGGCAAAAAACGGTATGTACGCGTCGGGTTCCCGCAATCTTCCGCAGCCAAAGCCGGTATTATCACCTGTATGCATAGATATTTAGAGATCTATCCGCCGAGTGTGAATTAAAGTCGGGGTATATACACGATTCAAGTGGGCAGGTAAGTTGCTGCGAAATGTATTAGTGTTTTATTGACGGAATTAATCACCATGCATGCGTGGAAGTACCTTAAAAAATATCAGGCAGGTTGAACCAACATGGCGGTTCCATAATCATCAGGAGTGAGTAATAACTTAAGTGAGCAACAGTTGAAATTCCGCTGGACCCTCCCCGACCAAAAGTTTGCATTAGGTGCGAAGATTATCTCGTGTGTCTTATATTTTTAAGTGAGTGGATTCATCTCTGAGTTAAAAAACACAAAACAAAACGTAGACTTGTTGATAACCTTGTTTGGAAAATTGAGTTACCGTTGCATGATATAAACCACATAATTTATCGATTTAGCATGCATACATGCACGCATTTTGCTCGAGTAATCTAAATATATTCTTCGTCTCTGATCAGTATTTAGGTAACATACATATTTCTTAAATTCTTAGTGAAATTAGTATGTGGTTTGTGCAGTCGAGTCTGTCTTAAATGAAAAATAAATTAAACTACACCAAAAAACGAAGAAAAAAAAAAACCACGAAATAAACCAACCAGACAAACCAGTAATCAGAATCTGTCAATCAAATGGGCTCTGCTATTAGCTAGCGGCATAATTTATGTTACGGTTATTATTTTCATCTACAAAGTTTTCATATTTTTGTGTACATAATAACCGAAAGCATACAAATTAGGACACTGAAATAGGTAACCTTGCATGCATGTATCCCAACCTTGTAGGACACACTGTTTTATTCGGCAAAGGCCTTTGAAATTCTATTACTTTAGTAAGAAAGTGTCAGGATATCTGAAGTGGGAAAATATCCCACACACAATGCCAAGGTTGGCATGGTAGTCATTTGGTAGGTGGGGTAGTCCTACAGGTAAGACCTTGATGCTGATATTTATGTTTTGGGCATCAGGGTGTTACTGCCTAACTAACAGCGCTGTGTAGTTTGTTTTGATGTCGACTAACATCGTAACGAAAGTCACATTTTCAGAAATATTTCACACAACTGGCAACTAAAATAATGGCACTTTTCTACAAAGTAATGTCATAATGTTTTAGTCAGACTTTACTTACTCTGATGTCTTTTCTCTAATAAATTCAAATTCTCACAAAAGATATGGACCTGTTTTAAAGTTTCATTGGCCTACATTTCATTTGACTGGAAAGCGATGAATGTCGGAATGTCGAAATTGGGTTAAGTTGAAATATTCTTTAATGAAACGAATAAAAATATATTATGCCTATTGGAACTGTAAAGTAAGGTTTCATTTCGTTCAAGAAACATATCTACCACATGGACCTACTGAAACATACTTCAGCATACCTCGACTACAGTCACATTGCAACAAATTCAAATGTATGTCAGCAGAACATGAGAATGTGTCCATTTGCTAGTGTTATATTTTCATTCCGCCAGGATAAAGACAGCACAGTAAGTATATTAATTTCACATAAATTAGTGGAAGAGTGTCGATATATGTTGCCAATGTGTGAGATATTCCTGAAACTTTGAACACACTATACAAGGCCGTTATTTTGATAGTAAGACATAGCACTTAAACAAAAGCAACATGTGCTATATCTTAGATTGTAGGACTAGTAGGTGGGGGTGCAATATAAATATCTGTCCATTTTTTAAATGACATTTTTAATATTTGTTTAACTCGTATCTTGTTGAAAAGAAAAGATTCTAACAATCCATCCATGATGATAGCATTATTGCAGGACAGTAGTTCCCAAGTAATCTGGAACAAATCAGTGTGAATGGAATATTAGAAAGATTAGTGTGACACCATTTCCATGGTATTACACTGTGAGACTGCTCCAGTGGCCTTAGCGCATCTGCCTCAGATGTAAGAGGTTGTTGGTTCAAACCCCAGCTGAGTCGTACCAAAGACTTATAAAAATGGTAATAGCAGCTGCCTTAGTTGGTGCTGAGCATTATGAAGTTAGGGTTAGGACTGGTTGGCCTGGTGTCAGGATAATGTGACTGAGTGGGACATCCAACATGTCTGCTACATTATTCCTCAGAGCTAGACATCACTATAAACTTCTGCACTGCGATAATAGTGATATGACTCGAAGTGTTAAAGCTAGATAAACACTCAAAACGCGCTTTGGGATGAGCAGTCCTTTTGCATTTAAATTCTAAATTTCTCATATTTATAGAACATGAGACCTACTCTATTTGATCTTCATATGATCTTCAACCTCCAGTGTATAGAGTGACCTTGTTCTATAATTAATTTCTAACATCTATAATTTGAATATGGAACTTGTTACTTGTTCAGGTAAGAAACAACCCTTCCAGACATCAGTTTAAAGCCAGTATGAAACACGATAAAAGAACCACTCCATGTTACTACTGCGCTGGTAATAGAATGTCTCAGATTATGCATGCTGGGCTAAGAACAAATTGTAGTAACTTAAATTACAATTTATATACAAATCATGTATGTTTATAGTACAATTTATATAACGACGATTACAATTTATATGTGAATCATGTATCTAATGATGAAATTGAGAATGCAAAACACTTCCTTCTAGACTGTTCCAAATATTAAAATCTTAGAGAACAAATTATATACATATTCCTTTTTACTCTGACATTTGAAACATTATTTTTTGGTAAACCTATGTTAACTATAGCAAATAACAAATATTTTTAACTGTGCAAAATTATATTTATTTATTAGGATGACAAGAGATTTAATCAATCGACTAGACTTACAACATTTTGAATCACAATTAACTTGTTCTAATTCATTGTCATGCTTTGTATATAAGTTTATTCACATTTTTTGTATAACCATTGTACCATTCTTTTGTTGTTCTTGGGGAGACAGTGCTGATAAGCTTATGCTTTCTACTGAAGTGTCCAAATTCATGTTTGTAATTGCATTTGATATAGTTTCTCAAATAAATATGGTTTAAACTAAATATTTGAAAGAAATAGTTCATTTTTCCATTCTTTATTAATCCGGGGCCTTACATCAGATTTAAAGATGAGTGAGTTGCCAAGTAGGTTGGAAGTTTGGGGGACCTCCCCCATGATTGATACAGGTTTTCTTATTTTAAAGTAGCCAGTTGTAAAGTATAAGTAAATCACCTGGCTCTCGACTGATAAGGAAAGTCCTGTTATTCTATTAATTTATTACTGAAAAATAAAAATTTAAGTTTGTTTTGGTGTATTGTTACGAACATGGTCATAAATAGCAAAGGGATACCATTCTGCAAAAAAGATCAGAAAGTCACTTCGCACTTAACTCGATAATCAATGCCATTTTCTAGCTTTGTTGCTCATCTTTTTTTTTATATTATGATACCACAGTATTCTTACTGAATAAATTTTATCCTTTGTGCTTAATGCATATACACTATTAATCATAAAGTGTTTATTTGTAATCCCTGTTGGTGGTAATTATTGGTCCTAAAGTTCATCTTAAGTTAAAAAAATTAATATTGCTGCACACGTCTCTGATAATTCACTGCTTTGATAAATTTCATGAAGCTGTTAATATGAACTTTTAATTTTAGCTAAAGGACAAATGCAATAAATGATCAACATCTTACATAAATGGGTCATGCATATGTGACAAGGGCGTTTTTTTGTTGTTATTTTTATACTTAGAGTAATTTGTTAAAAGGCGTCATTTAAAATTGTGTGAAACATCTAAGTAACCACATGATGCACCAAAATATGTGTATTATGGCATGTACAGGGTGTAGTGCTGTGGGAGCAGCATTTCCTTTCTTTTTTGCAAGTCACCTTTTTTACTCACCATCGTCCCCCCCCCCACATCTGAGTAATATGCATAACCTGACTTCGTTATTGTGTTATCTCCTTTACTTAGCACTGCAGCACTGGGCACGTACATATGCTAACAGGTAAATGTAGTCAATACAAAGGGATATGCTGTGTAGCTTTGTTGTTGTTGTCAGGTTTAACAACATTTTTCAGCACACGATAGGCTATACATGGTGGCCAGTGTTAATGGTGGAGGAAGAATCCGGGAAATCCCTGGAAAGAACCACCGACCCTCGAGAAGCTACCGGCAAGCTTTTTAACATACCCACATTGGCCGAATCTGAGACTCGAACCTAAACAGACAGAGGTGAGATGGCAGTGATCCGTAATGGAGAGCGATTTAGACCACTATGCCACTCGGGGCCCCTGCTGTGTAGCTAGACAGATTACTAACGTATGATGTCATTATTCTGAACTTTATAAATGGATGTTTTCTAAGTTGATAAAACAGTACTTAACATTTTATTACAGCTTAGTGAAATCTGGTTGAATATTGAGTGCCTTATAAAGGTCATAATTGCAATGGCAGTAGCTGGTACAGGAAAGTAACATTTCCATTGGTCAGAATGTTACCACGTGATCAAAATGAATTGCGTTCATTTCTGTATGAACCGTAAGGAGAACTACTTTTCCACTTCTATAAATAGAGTCATGTGTACAGCGTAAGATAAACACTGCCAGTTAAGGCAGACACGAAGTAAGCATTAAAGGAAAACAACATTCTTAATTTGTTTTTAAAAATAATTGAATAAATTTGGCTTCCATTGGTTGAAGGACTGGTATTATGATGACGTTATTACGATCAAGCAGGACAATCCCAAGTGCTATATATAGCTACGTAACAGAAAACCCCCAAACATGTATTACTACGCTCATTTAAGATTTCTATTTTTTAATGATGCACACAAAATAACATAATGAATAACTGAAATTTCAATTATAAGAGTTTAACGTTTTTTCTGAGTTTATTGTGGTATAAACTGTCAGTTGCCAGCTCACACAGCTTACATAACGCCCTTTGGGCGTTATTTGCTGTGTGAATCGGCAACTGACAGTTTATACCACGATAAACTCAGAAAAAACAACGTTGAACTCTTACTTGTTAGAATTGGTAAGACTGAGCTTAGTGGACATCCAACAGATTTAGTGGACTTCCACAAATTGTTTTAGCCATTGAATCCCATGCCACATGTCCACGTCTGCTGTATTGAGTTACAATCTATAATCTAAATTGCATATTATATACTGGGGCGTGACAAATTTTGAAAATCCATGATTGTCCGTAGGCAACAGGTTATGAAAATCCGGTTGCCAAGCAGATTTGTCAGTTTGCAGAGTAAATTACTGCATTTACCCCCAATATAGCTGTAATGATTATTTTTAAACACAGTTTTGTTTTATATAGTTTTTCCTAATTACACATACTAGATGTAACTCGCCATCAATTCAATTATGGAAAATGTGTTTCAAGTTGATGCACTTTGAGCTCTAAGAAATGCAGACCCTGCATCCCAGACCCTTGTTTTTAACTTCTGGATCCCCATCTTCAAATGGTGTGCATGCTTGTTTTTTGTTTTTTTTACCTGACCTATGGAAAAATCACCTTTTTTATGCAAAGTGTTGATTTAATTTAATTGTCTTTTCGTAATTTTTTTAATTTTTATTATTTCATTACATGTTAAAGTAATGTAATTTTGTTTACTGGAATTCGACGTTTTCCAGAAATTAGTTTTACCTGACCGTTTAGTCATAAGCACCTAATAATAGAACTTTGTATCTAAAAGCTGACCTAGTTCCTGGCCTTGATTGAGAATCAAGTAAACAACTTTTTTTTATTATTCATTCTTAATGTGTGAATGATAAGAGTAGAATTGAGGCTGACTGGGATTACGTGACTTTAGACGTAAATAGCTTCTATGATGTTCTCGAAATTCTGGTTTTATCGGAGGGTTGACCCTCATCCAGGAATCTGTTTTGCATCAAGTTAATTTATCCTTTGTAGAGAATTTAGTCAGTTGGGCATTTCTACCTTTGACACTGAAACGTGTTTTGTTGTGACCAGTTGAGTTGAAATTTTATTTTATGGAATTATTAATTCTTTTTCTTGAAATACTTAAGTGCTCACACAGAATTCTTGGACAAAAACATTGAAATTTTATTCGAAGTTCAAACACCAGATTAGCTACGGTATACCTCATCACCTTCCGGTTTGGATTTTTGTCGGGACTCTTAACTCAAATTCATTAGAACATTATTGTTTAAAAAAATCTTTGTAAAGGGTGTAGGTTGCTTTTGGATTGTAGCTTCTTTCAAGGTGTCCGCTTTATTATGTTGTCGTTATCTAGGAGATGATCACCCTCTGTGTTATTGCCCAGATTGAGTAGATAGAATAGAGATCTGAGCAGATATATTGAACAGAATGACTCAAGCCCCCATACATAAAGATCAAAATTTAATCAATTACATAAACAATGATGATAATATAATACATTAGGAAGATACACTTCTTTTGGAATAAATTTTTCACCAAATTTCAAAACACAAATATATTTATAGAAAATAGCCGATCCGTTTTACTGATCGAATTAGTTCATCATACGATCGACTGACAACTCAAAGTTGTTGCCTTGTACATTTGCATAACCTGCTTATCTCTGGTTTTCTCCAATTTCACTGTAGCTGTTCTCTGTCCTTCAGCCTTTTTTCTCTCCCGACCTCCCTACTGTCTTGCCTCCATTTGGCCATCAAACTTTGTGTGGGTAGGTGGTTATGTAAGCTTGTAGATATGTCAGTGTGTAGGTATGTCTGGGAAGAGGTCTGAAGAGCCATTTTCCCCTTTTGTGCTTTCAGGTGTTGTTCGTTTAAACGGCCAAAATTGTGTCTGTTGACCTTCCAGACATCCGGTCCCTTGGACATGTTTTACGAGAGAATTTCTTCCAAATTGACTCTTGAGTTCCCTGTACCTTTACTCTTGCGGCAAAGCTTAGACTAATTAGATTTTTCAATGGGGGAAATTTTGTGTGGGAAACACGTCCATTATTTAGCCTAACCAATCAGGATGGAATATATTTACCACCTTTTATAACTAGCCGCCAAATTTGAGGTCAAGTTTTCCAGGTTTTCGACTTCCAGTTTCTGGAATTTTTCAAGTTTGACAGTTCTGCTATGAAATCGAAGTTAGCCATGTCCCTAATAGTCTGTCTCGCAGTTAAGTAAACAAATGTTTAATTTAAAAAAATCTCTACCTCTACCAACTAGACATTATAAAATCTGCAGTATGTATAGTGATTTAACAAGCACCTGTCCCCATAAATCTAATTAATTGTTCTGTGGCCCAGACTAATGTGCTTTTCGTAGATCGACAGAAATTTGTCCACAGTTATATTACTAGGACTAATAATTTTTAATTCTTGGATTATGTTTGGATTTGATTCTTAAAACTGCAAGTTCTTTTTTTAAAATTTCCTTGTTGTTTTTTACAAAGCTTATTGTCTTCACTTTTTCTTTATTACAGTTTATGAGAGCCTAAACATGTAACAAAAGCCATGCAGGTCAATTAAAGTGGATTAGCACAAAACAGACAAACCAATTTTAACACCTGTCAGTGCTCTTTATAGACTGTCAAGAAATTACCTGGCACAACTCACCAAGCATAATCACACTGCTGAATGGCCTTGTCAACTTAAGCAGACATGTGGGAATTTAATCAGAATATACTAATTTTTATTTTAAAAAAGTGTATTTGGTTTGACTAGTTGGAAAATATTCTGGTTATCCAATACAAATCACAAAGGTACACTGCAGCTAAGAATATCACCTTGATTAAAATCGATAGATGCCAAAGATGGTAAACAAAGGTGCCATTTATTTGTGATTTATACTTGTATAAACAATGAACATGGCCATGTGGCAAGCAAGTCTTTTATGTTAAATAGGAAAGAGAAAAGCATGTTGCGCTAACAATTTAAAATTGTTAAAAGATGATATCTTCAATAATGAAAAGTGGAGCTGAAAAGGAACTAGGGGCAAAGGTTTCCATAACCAGCAAACATGTTGATGAAGGTACAGGTTCGTTAAATTTGACATAGAATGGTCAGAAACTTGTAATTGACTCATGTTAATGATGTGTTTGTTGCAGAGCAAAAGAAAACAATGTTTCAGAACTACAGGTTTCGGGAACCTTCTGTTTTTGGGGGTGGGGGTGCACCGTAGAATGAACAGAGATCACTTGATGGCTGTTGAGGAACAAAAAAATGTAGGAGAAAAGGTAGACTATTTCTTTAATTGTAGAAAAACAATTTCAGGACACTAGCAGATTTGGCAAGTTAAGAATGGCCCTTCTGTCCACAATTACACTGTTAAGCATAGTCATCTGTAAGAAAAATGTTGGACTCTCATTTCTCTGGGGAAGTGTCTGGACTCAAAGTTTCAAACCCAGTTTCAGATAGCACATAAAAGATGATCGTACAAATTCCTTTCTTTTCATGGTGTGCTGTTGTACATCAGTTTTCAAATATTTGCTACTCTTGTCCAAACACATGTCCATTTTTATATACTTGAGTTCATGTGATTACAGTTTGCCTTGTTAATCTGATACTATTAATCCTGTGTCTAAACTGACTTGGGTATAAAATCTTTCCATGTGCAATTTTTGGCACACCATTACCTGTCAGTCATATATAATATGCAACAATAATTGCTTTTGGTTTGATTATTTAATCTTTCCATATTCCTTTAGTTAAAGTTAGCTAACAGAAGCAATAATCAAATACTAGGCAGTGAATGCCCATTTCATCAACAGACCAAGGAGAAAGTGTAATACTATATCATAGGCATTTACTGTGTGAAGACCAAGATTAAAGATCCTGATACCATATGTTGATTTTGACAAAAGTCTTGTTTAGTTAAAGGTTGATCCTGAGGGTCTGGTAGCATGGATTGTGATTAATTAATCAGATAATGAGTATCAGACAAATTAAGATTAGTGTGACCTCATACTGATGGCAATCACCAGGCACTTAACCTAAAGATCATTATGGTTAAACCAATGAATAAATTATACGTGTCTAACATCTTTTGTTCATACTAGGAGAATAATTATAGACCTTACATCAAATAATTAGACTCGTTGTCCATACTTACATTATATTGGATAATTAAATAACATTTACTGTCCATACTTAAATGCCGCCAAATAATTAAATTAAATACATTGTCCATATATATATTATACCAGATAATGTAAATTCGTTATCCATAATTTCAGATGCATTTGTAGGAACATTTAACTTTGCTCTCCAATTTTAAACATTTATTGCACATTTTTGGCTGCATAACTTTAAAGAAAATCATCTCAACAATTTGCATTTATCATGCGCTAATACATCCTTCTTTCTCAGTTATTTTCTCAAGGCTAATAGTTTGTTTATAACATGAGTTAAGAAAGTTATAACATGAGTTCGATAAGAAAATTATAACATGAGTTTGATACGTCAGCTGATCTGTAATGCTGAATATTTTAAATCAGAACAGTTTTTTAAAATGGAACAAAGTATATCTGTATTCAGAGGAACTTAATAAAGCAATAATTTCATTAGCTATCATAAAGATAAAGGAGTGTAATTAATGCAGATGGAATATTTATTCATATTTGGGTGTAAATGTTGTTCAATATTCAGATTAATTAACATGCCCAATGATGTTTTCTTGTTTTATTTTCTTTTTGGTGGGAGGGGAGGGGTTCTCCAATCTTTAAACAATCAAGAAGTATTTCCTTACATAGACATTTTTTTCTTACTGTGTTCAGTCAAATATAGCCATGCATTCATTCAGTCTAATATTTAATTATTTACAGTCCTCGCTGGTTTTCTTTAAACTTGAAACATCAGATAGCGGATGGTACATGCAATAGCAATCAGCATGGTGTTTCTTTGCTTATGCTGACATAATAACTCAGAAATTTGCTTGGGTCTTTAGACAACATTTCTGATTGCCACCAGCAAATTCTATTTAACTTTCCTTGCATCAGATATGTAAATTTAAAAGATCCAATTAATTCACAGATTCCGTTCTATTACTTTGGTTCACTTTTTAAATCAATATTGATCTATGTGACCGGATGTCAAGTTGCAGACAGTATGATTTAAAACAGAGACTGTTTGTAAGAACATGCTCTTCAACTCAGTAATAAATGGATACTCAGAAATATTTATATTTGTTTTTATCTATCAGTCACGCTTTCTATCTTAACACCATTATATACTTGTTTTTAACCAGAAGTATGTTTATGTACTATACGTATGCAAACACACATTCATTCAAGCATATACATACCAGGGCACCAGATGAAATGATACAGACAGACATACAGACAGGCAGATAGGTGAGAACCACAGATGTTCGATACATGCATAGTGTGTCTAACATAGATATTTCTCCAAAAATATACTCTAAAAATTCCAGCCGTTCAAGGAAAAATTAAAATAATCATCAACGAGACTCGTACATGTGCCTGTCTGTTCAAGCATGGATGACATTTGTGCATTTTGAAGGGGAAAAAAATCGTTCCGAGATTTAACTAGAGTTATTTCATGAAAAATATAATGAACATTAATAGAAATACAATAGTCTTACTCAGTAATATAAAAAAACTTAAGAAGTTTTTTCTCGTCTTTCAACCTCCTGTAACTGCAATGATTAAAGCTGTAAAAAATAAACATATTTTCATTAATCTTCAAGCGAGATAAATTGAAATAACAATCTTTTTATGCAGTAATACACTCTTGTACAATCAAATAATACAAACTAGAGCATGAGGTAGTAATGGAAAGATAATGAAGTTTTGAAATGGGCAGAGAATATTTACTTGAAAGCTGGGAACAGCCCAAGTTAGTGAAAAAAAAATAAAAGATGTAAAACAATTGATCAAATATTGATAGAATTTCTTTTTAATTAAGATGGTGAAATATCGATCTTGCTTGTGGAATGTGTGGTCTGTCACATTTTCTTGATCTACATCTGCCATCTACCATCTTTATTGACTGAACCATCCTGAAGTGAGTTGCACCAAAATGACCTCTGGTGTATTCAAGGGGAGATAATTATTGTGAAATGGTCTCTAGGGAACCAGAGGGACACTCTAATAATACCAATTATGTCTGATACAGTGCCTATCTTGAAAATCCATTATAGCTACCACTCGTGAAGGGATGGTCATGTCCACATGGTGTTATAAGGTGGGTATGTGAGAAAGCTTGTCAGTAGCATGTTTTGGGTTGGTGGGTTTTTCCCGGCTTCTTCTGCCACCAGTTATAATGGTTACCATGTACTGTTAATCCTATCTTGTGCAGCAAATGGCAATTCAAGAGGCAAAAAAGACAATTTAAACCCCACAACAACAACAACAACAGCATTGGGTTTGGAATCGCAAAACATTTACTTGGTTCTGAATAAAAATAGTGCTGATCCAATATCAATATCACAGCAGTCTGAAATCATGTTACAGTCAACATGGATTTTCATTAAAAGACTTCTGATATATGTATAGTTGGTTCTAAATGTAAATGGTACTGATCTATGTCCAGTATTGTCACCTCAGTAATCATCTTGACAATCTTGTGGCAGCTACTCCTGAATGGATGGGATTTTCACTAGCAAACTTCTTAAAATGTTTAGTTAGCCCCAAATGAAAATGCTGCTGATCTGCTGTCCAGCATGGGCAAAGTGGCCGTCTTACCAACATGGTTATAGCTCCTGAAAGGAAAGTTCATTACTGTGCAGTTTTTACCAGAAGACTTATTACGATGTCTATTTGGTCCTGAATGAAGATGGAGACAATCTTTTATGGGTACCTCAACAGCCATCTTCAAAATCTTGTTATGGCCATTTTTCCTGAATGGATGTATCATATCAACATGGGTTTTCCACTCAGATGATTATGATGTCTGGTTGGTCCAAAAGAAAAATGGTGCTTCCCTGATAATATGGCTGCATAAAGTTTTAACTTCTGGTTGCTCAAATGTCGGTTAAGGCTATGACATTGTAGTTAGTAGGGCACGCTGATGTTTTGAAAAGAAAATGTTGAATTAGAATGATTTCACTGTGGCTCTGACTGCTGTATAATTTATCAGTATTATAATTTTCTGCTTTACATGCTTCAAGACAGATTGCTGTGCAGAAGGCTCAATTTTGGTAATTTTATAAAATACACTACAGTCTCGTATGGAACACTTTTGTGGTAGTCACAAGGTGTATCTGATAACTTGATGATTCTTGCAGTATTGGTTTTCTTGGTGTTAAGAACACTTTAACACATTCACATTATTATGCTGATGAAATGGGAATTGAGTGATTTTCACTGAGACACAATCCATAGCTCATCCAGCTGAGCTATTATCACAGCTTCCCAATGTAAATGCTTTTTACACCAGTTCATGAAGCAACTTAAAAACGGTAATATTTTCACATTATATCCAGGCATATTTATTTTTACTAAAAATAAATGTCAAAATCTAACCTCTTCCGAAGAGGAGGTTATGACAACCCTGCCACTTTCAATCCTCTTTTGGAGCTCCTGACAGTTGCACTTCATAATAATTACCCTGAGCCTTTTTCTCCTTGTTTTCATGAATGAGTTGGGACTACTTCTGTGGCCTAAGTGGTTAGAGTGTCCACTTTGAATGCGGTAGGTAACAGGTTAGAACCCCAGCTGTTTCATACCAAACACTTATAAAAAAATTGTACAAAAAGCTGCATTGCTAGGCACTCGGCATTAACCCTCAGCACCGCATTTACGTGGCAGGAGGTAGAAGCCTACTGCCAAGCTCTGTAGCATCAAGGTCATGTATGATACACTAAAGTGGGTGGTAGTATAGAAAGGTAGACAGATGTAGCTCTACAATGATACCAAATAATCTGGAAGTTAAAGTTGCACTACAAAATACAGAGGGAAAAACCTCATTTTTTTTTACTCTTATTTTCCACCCAAAATTTGCCCGTGGTCGGAATCCAATTTTGTGTCTGGATTTTAGACATTTTGGCCTTGCAGATGTAAGGCAGACCTGTCTGAACTGCAGACGGACAAATGAACCTTTGCAAAAAATAGGATAAGATGGGCATTTGAGATACGTAGTGTTAGCTGTGGTCCTTTTGGTATTAGGATAATGTGCCTGGGTGGGACATGATGCTACATGTCTGCAGCATGATTCCCTCTGTGCTAGACCACTATAAACTGCTACACTGCAGATGTAACAAAACCCAAATCACAGACATACTCATGAATGAGTTGGGTTTAATATCGTCTACTGTTTAAGGAATGACTTTTTTAAAAATTTTAAATGACAACACATTCTGATTTTGTAGGGCTGTGGAGAATCACTTTCCCCATTCTGGAATGAATACTGCTCTTATAATGTAGGTACAGTCCTCAATCCCATCAAATGGGTCAGAGTTCTTTGCTTGCAACTTATTTTAATTTACTTCATTTCTGATCTTGGACCATGATGACTTATTTTTCAGTGGTTTCATATATTTAAATATAGGGTGGTCAAGTGGTCTAAAGCACTAACCGTTATGGATCACTGCCATCTCACCTCTGTCTGTGTGGGTTCGAGTCTCGGGCTCGGCTAATGTGGGTATGTGAGAAAGCTTGCCAGTGGCTTCTTATGGGTCGGTGGTTCTTTCCAGGGTTTTCTCGAGTTCTTCCTCCACCATTAATACTGGCCGCCATGTATAGCCTATCTTGTGCTGAAAAATGGCATTAAACCCCATTACAACAACAACAACAACATCTTTAAATATAGGTACATGTGTTGCAATGCACTTTCATGCCACATCCTTATTTGAATATTCCAGAGTATAAAGCTCCTATTACTAAGCAACCAATGCAATCTATTTACAGCATTATTACGAGTACCAGTGTGGGACACATTTATCTTTACTAGATAAAAGTACTCATATTATCTACAGGTGATATAAACTAATAAGTGCTCTCATGACATGTGCCTGTCATTCTGCACAGTAAAATTCCTCACTAACTGAATACAGCCTGGGGGACATACCTAAGTTTAGTGCAAGGACAACTGCAGCAAGAAATGAAATTAAGGTTGAACACTTGACATGTTAAGATTATTGACCAACTAAAATGGGCCTCAGGGGACATACCTAAGATTAATCCATGGAAGGACACAGTGGCTGTGAGAAATGAGAGCAAGTTGATGGTCACTGTTATTGACCTAACTGTAAACACCTTTTATGGGCATCCCTATGTTTAACCCAGTGGAGTGACCCAACTGTAGGAAGAATTAGAGCATGGTAAGTTAAGTCGAACATGTATAATTTGTCTTTATCTGAAATTGATCTGTCATTGTCTACATTTTAAGACTCTACCCTGATAATTATGTTGTGTGGGTCATACTTCCAAAATAAACAGCATTGTGAGCATGTTCATATGCCTTGGTAGGCTGACTGGAAATAGATGACAAATTTTCAGGAATATCTCACTTAGTGTGCCCATATTAATGTTTTTTCTGATATCCTGAGGAATGCCGATGTTGGTTAAAGGAGAATTATGTTAGTTTAGCTAATTAAAAAAGCTATATGCATTTAACTTTTTTTTTATTTTAGCGATTGAATAAAGAAATGTAGCCCAGCTTCAACTGACTTTGGCATTTCTTGGCTATCTTGCATTTCATAAAACCGAAATGTGTATCTACATAACTTAAAAACACCCTTGCTTGCTTGTGTCAGAATTTGATCCTATGTGGAAAAAGATGTACATATAGTGCAGCTAAAGTAAATTCATTTTATTTTGTGGAAAAGTGTTCATATGTCACATAATGTGAAGCCAAGTGTATGAGATATTCCTGAAATTTGTCCACATGTTCCATTCATTTGACCAGGGAACGTTTTACAACCCCATTTATTTTTTGAGTAAGATGTTGACCCAGACATAAATATCAGGATAGATACGACTAATGGTAGGACAATTTGTCAGCATACATGAATGGCACAAAAACTGCTCGAGATTGATATTCTGTGGGTGTATTTGAATGCACATATAGATAATTTGATTATATTTTGGTAATATTTTAGCACATTATATTTTGAAGTTGATTTTTTTCGTTAATGAAATCTTATTAATTAGTACAATTAAGCAAATTTTGGATTTTTTCCATACTATTTTATCAGCATGTTTTGTGTACAGAATCAAATCTATATGAGGAAACAAGAAAAAAGATGATACATGTAGTTACAAGCAAGTTTTATCTGGTGTTATTGTAAGACCCCATATTTCATATATCTAAGTACAATTAATCTTGTATGTGTTGGAATGCAGTTTCACAATGGAGGACTAGTAGAATAGCCTTGAACATTGGAATATTTTCATAGACACAGTGTTTAAATGTGATTTAGCCTCAAGGTCTTGCAATTTCTCCTTGGAAGAACATGTTATATATGATAGTTGATGTGCCCCATGGCTACAGTTCTGCTAATAATCAGGATGATTACATCATGACTAACATGGCATAATGCATTGACTTTCCATCATCATATTTGTTGGCTAAAAGTACCAGCCAGTCTGCTTCTCTGATCAATAACACACTTCCTCTCCATAGTGAACTAGGCTTTTTCCATGGTAGCATAACTTGAAACCAGCCTGGCATTTGAGATTCTGATAAGGTCAGGGCTGTATAGTCGGGAGGGAGGAGTTAGAATCACTTGCATGTGTCTACCAATCTCATAGTGATAAAAAGGTACAGTTTATTGTTAGTTTATCACATTTTTCAATGATTAATTTGATGTCAGTAAAATTGTGTCTTCTTGAGCTTTGATAAATTTACAATTTGTGATGGATCTCTCACTCTTGAGCAAAGAGGAATGACTAGCAATTGACAGAAAACAGAACATGTATAAAAATTTGCCTTGGTCTGACATACATAGCAGTCATAATGTACTATACAACATGTACAGTATAGTTTGTACCTGGACCTGAATGTCAGAATTTATGTTTTTTCCAATATAGTACTGAGTGTAAGCCTGTGCAGCAGGCACTAATGAATAATTAATTAGTACTTTTATTGCATTTGAAGGAAAATTTCATCACTGTTTTTTAAGTCCACAAAAACAAAGCAGTCTTAAGAGTTATTTGTTGGTCATTCCAGGATTCATTCGTCCCATTTTCAATGAGCATCATTTTTTAAATCTTGTAGTATTGGGCTGATTTAGCTGAAAGCATCTGTGCCTATACATGCATGTAAAAGAATGTTAATTGTTTTTTGTTCTTTATACGGCTTTTGCAAGTCCCCTGATAGCAGGGTGGCCTAATCGCCATTTCAGATCACTCACACCAATGTAGCTATGTAAAAAATCTTGCCTCTAGCTTCCATTGGGTTGGAGGTTCTTCCCAAGGTCTTCCACCAGATATAGCCTGTCATGTGCTAGAAAATGGCATTAAACTGGAAAGAAACAAACCAATTATACTGATTTTGCCATTAAATTCAAGGGCAGTCTCCAGCATTTTGTATGTACTTGCTTATAAGTCAATGCAAACAACTAAGTTTCTGATCCGCTATAGCATAATGTAACTGTAGATCAGAGTCAATGCTGTTTGTTCTACCGATTGCTCCTGACAGACTACACAGACCCAGATCTGCTGGTGCATCATGCAGTGGCAGATCTTGGTTAATTCAGTTTGTAGTGGGACGCATCTTATAAGCGTGTATAAGGTATATGATAGGCTGTTAGCATTTAATTGCAGTTCCTAGTAATTTGTATTTTGTTTTTACTTCATTAGGTGGTGGACTAATTAGGTGGTGGACTGTAATTTTCTTTCCAACCAGGATCTAAATAAATTTTGTATCTCAATATAATTTATTTTTTTAAAAACCTATGATGGATTGAATGTACCAAGCAAAATATTTATTTCTAGCATTTTGGGGGCCTGAAATAAAATCCCTCCCCCCTCCAATTTATCATTATAGGGTGTATTCCATTTTTTCATAAATCTTCATCTTTGCTAGCCAAAGATTTGATTTGCTTACTCTATTTACACCTTGGCAGATTGTTCATATATTTTGGTGCTTCTGGTCTGTTGATTTCATTTGATGCAGTAGCCACCGCATTCAATCAAAACTCAGTTTGTTAGGTTTGAACACTGTTCCTACAAGATGAAGGTAAAAGGAGCGCACAACTAGAATGGACTCATAAATAACCAATTTTCCACTGCCACTCCGTGTTTGTACAAATATATCCTTTCCCTCAAATACACATGTAATGTCTTCTCTCTGGTATCTAGTCATACTTTCGATGTTAAACTTACAAAGTATCCCTTTGAAGTCAATTGCCTCCACCTTTTTCAGCTGATGTACAATGCACTGCTGTTACATGCTGTTGGTTAGTAGGCATTACATGCTAAGGGAGACAACTCATGAAATCCAATAGTTGTCTCTCTGACGAAGCTCTGAAATGTCTGTACAATCTGCCAAGGTAGATAGAGTTAACACATCAGCACCGTGGCTTGTGAAGATGATAAATCTTGTGAACCAGGGATTCTGAAAATTAGTTTCTAGATCACAGTTCAGAATTTTCAGTAGACCTCTATATTGTTTTGTATGGCCATGAGCTAAGGAGAAAAGAATTCCAGCTGTAGTGTATCTGGCATACTGCACATCTGGATCTTGTTTCTTGACCCAGGCTTGGAACAGTGTACTGAGGTTTATTGTTAAAGGTGAGGTCATTTGCTTGGCCGTCCCCTGCTGGGATGCTAGATGCATGTATAACTGAATCACAGATGCTAGTGTAGAAGGACCTCCTACAAAAACATGAGAATATAGCCAATTTTGGGACCATACATATTGGCCCGATAATGATGATTTGCCATTGTTTTCAGTAAACCAAAAAAAGAATGATAAGATTTGGACTTGATAAAAATGTTGTTGCAAGAAAGAGGTTCTTTTCTTTGTTTTCACAAGTTCTACTTTATATTGTTGGGTCCAATCCACTTTAAAGTGTGACCATTGCAGAACAGTGCTTTCAGTGGTCCCAGATTTGACAAAGATATGCAAATTTGCTTAGGACTCCCCATTTTATTGAAGAATAATTTCATGCATGTAGATAACACGGGGACTCTGTTGGCACTCCAAGTTGGTTCACTTTTCATTCATCTGACAATCACTCTAATATAACATTTTAAATTGGATTTAGGTATTGAAATTCATTTAAAATGGAACCAGTCAAGCTTTATCTAAGTATCAAGTTTTATCATACATTGCTGTTGAGTCAATTTTGGTGGAAATTGGTGCCTATATCCATCCATACCCTTGATTAACCTCATAAAAAAGGTTTTTATTTCTTTCATGCCTATATTATAAACGGTTCAGGGTGGGTTTGACGTGCATGCATTGCCCAGGTTTTTTGTTTTCTTCACAGCAAGTGTAAGTGTCAGTGTCATTATTCTATGTATGATTGCATGATACAGCTGCAAAGTCTAGTAAGGTCTGTGTTGTATAATACACAATAAACACAGAATGCTCTGTCAGTACATACTTTGTTGTTGTTATGATTTTTGAGCAAAACAAGGTCATATTGACCTTGACTCACATGATAAGTAAATGCATTGTTTTCAAGAACTTTCATATATATTATTTCAACCTTCTCAGTACCAAGTACTGTAGTAACACTGGTGGCTTGGCCAAGCAGGATGTAAACTGTAATAGTATCAAATGGTGACTTCACTCATGCTGGCACTGTGACTAAAGTGTTGGACTCTTGGCAAGAAGGCTGCATATTTTATTTCCACTATTGATTAGCCAAGATTGGCAACTAGGGTGTGTCCTCGGGTAAGGCAAGTTACTTGCCTTAGCACAGTACAACATGTAAAAGTGGCTGTGCAATATAAAATAATGGAAACCAAAATCAATCCATCTCTCCTTTGGTCCATTATCTTTTCATACTTGTATATATGGTAAGACTGCTGGAATAAATTCTGCCAGTAACAATTCCCATCTGACACACATTCCAGTACAAGATGCTTGTGGCACTGCATGTGAACTGTGTACCATGTATATATACAGAGGCTGATTTTTGGCTGTGTTTACCCATCTAGCAGACCCTTAGTTCACTGATACAGTACAAGAAAGTAAAAAATATCTTGGTGTATTTCACTGAATAATGCAGCTGACAATTTTTGATTGTTTGTAGTTTTTTCTGTTGTATTTTAGTAGTTATTAACCATTAGGGGCACATTAATTGGGTTGTTGATTTTTCAACAGCTTGTCCAGTGATAATTTTGAAAAAAATCTTAAAAACTGCTTCCTACCTTTTTGAATTTTAGAAACATATAACATGAACATCACCACTTAAGTTTGATATTTTATATATTAGCAAACTTTACATTGTCAGAATCTTGCAATATTTTTCCATACACTGGAGCATTTATTTGATTTGTCTGTGCAGTTTGGTCCATGTGAAAGTAGAAATGATCATGTGGACGAGTTCATTGAGTCACAAAAGAAACTTTCAACAAAGCAATAGAGGCCCCGAGTGGCCGAGTGGTCTAAAGCGCTGTCCGTTACGGATCACTGCCATCTCACCTCTGTCTGCGTGGGTTCGAGTCTCAGATTCAGCCAATGTAGGTATGTGAGAAAGCTTGCCGGTAGCTTCTCCTGGGTCGGTGGTTCTTTCTGGGCTTTTCCCGGGTTCTTCCTCCACCATTAATACTGGCCGCCATGTATAGCCTATCGTGTGCTGAAAAATGGCGTTAAACCCTACAATAACAATAACAATAACAAAGCAATAAATGAATGTGATTATTTGCTGTCTCCACAACAAGTGTAAGACAGTATTGAAAATACCACTTTAATCATTTAAACAGTTATTTAGGAGACATGTTCATAACTATTCACAAACCAAATGGTTAAAACTATGACCCATGCACTCAAGGGTCTATTAAAGTTATATAGGAAGGCATAGTAAGGCCAAAGGCTATCCTGTCTCCCTCAGAGAAGTTCCATTCTACAAGTCAGCATAAACACCAAAAACGAAACAAAAAGTGCAAGTGAGTAAGGTGGGTTTTGGTAGAAAACCAAGTCTCAGAGCCAGTAAGCAATGTTGAAGAGAAAGTCTTATTTCCACTGGTAAAATGGTGTATCACACCACAGTTGCTTTGCAGTTGCCCCTGTTGAACTTTTTTTGATATGATGTTTGGATTTATAGTCGCAATATAAGTCATAAATGTTATGTCAATAGCAGTGGTCCCTCTAAGAAAGAATATGCAAGTGACAGGGCATAAACATGTCTTCTTTATCTGGTTATAACAGTTAAATAAATATACTTTACTTTTTTGCCTCTTGAATTGCCTCAAAATATACTTTATAATTTCTGTCAGTCAGAATTACATGGGTTCAAAAATTGATACACTGCGAAATAGTATTTTAATTTCTACTACTCCACTCAAAATGAAATGAATAATATTCCTGCATACAGTATATAATCTTGTGTTTTTTGAGAATTTCAGTTAAGAGAATTTACATTACATGTATTTGCCACATTGTTTCCAAACAGTCAATGACTTAACAGAATTACAAGTGTAGCTGCATTAAGGACTGTCCCTCGAGTCACCTGTACATATTGTTCTGAACTGACCCAGCTAATAAATCCAGCCCATTGGAACCAGAATAGTAGAATTTAGTTGGATTTAGATAATTAAAATAAATCGATCCATTCCAGACCAGCAAGAAGGCTCCAAATTTCAATTTAAAGTAGACTAAAACAAGATTAATTTTGAGATGAATGACTTAGTGTGCAACCAAGTTCAAAGGTCAATGTGCAGTGCTATGTGTGCATTAATAGTTACTTTGAACCTACATTTGTGTATTTAATTTAGAATCCAGCATGCATTAAATTACTTTGTTTCTTGTAGTGATCTTTTTATTATTTAGACATAAGTAGAAAAGCAAAATGACAATATAATAAAAAGGTTACTAAATTTGTATAGGAAAATATGAACTTGTTTTTTCCAAGTAATACTTCTCTCCTAATGTTGCGTAGTATTGCTCAGTAAAGCTTGTTCATATTTTCCCATACAAATGCAGTGCATACTTTCCCATACAAATGCAGTAACCTGTAAGTACACCTCTCACCCTCAATAACTCGTACACAACAGGTCCAAAACATAGACCACACTATAAGTGAGGGTGAAAATTACTAAGGGACTTCCGAAAAATAGAGACAGGGGTGCCATCCTGGCTAAATGTCTAAAAGACATAGGAAGGAGGCTAACAGTGCTATTTAATTGATGTCTACTCTTAATTGCGTTGGGAGTAGTTGTCAGTAAACAGCTTTTTCTAATGAGATTGTTTGCTTTTTGGTATAAATTACCTTAATTTTCAAGATAACCAATACTTAAAAGATCGTAAAGAACAAGAGGTTTTAACACATCATGTACCTGCAGAACATAGTGTATTACATCACTGCTTTTTGCACAACAAAATAAGATTACTTTTTGTTCAAACATAAAAATTTTGTTTTGTGCAAGTTTTTAAAAATTGTTTCAATAATGAAATACTGATGCAGTGATTTCATTTAAAGTAATAGTGAAACTTGAACACATTCTTTTGCAAAATCTCCAAATGCCTGATGGTTTTTAGTTACTGCAAACTTTGTAACTTTTCTGTAATAAATGCTTTGAATTCTCTGGCACTTCTATCCTTGCAATGTTTGATCATAATTGTGAATGACTAGGATAAGTTGAGACAGATTAATTGTTACATACAAAATCTTGTGTATAAATACTGTGTTCAAATGGTCCATTGAAATGAGTTAACCTGTCACATGACCTTGACTGCAAGCTCTTTGTACATGTAGGATTTGCATGCCTTTTATGTTTTTTTTATTTATTCCATTTCATTATTTTTAATTTATTGCAGTAATGCAACAAAATACATACGTAAATCCAAGATCAAAACAGTGTTAGGTTATAGCAGAAACTGAATCAAAATATACGACTAAACCGTAAATTTTCACATGACAGAACTTATTTCATTGTTATTTATTTCTTAAAGTGTTGCCACTGGTAGGCATTACTGATATTTTCACAGACCAAAATTTTATGAAATATATTGATATTTACAGTGTACTGAGCATTTTTTTAGGTCAGAAAATGGAACAAAATATAGGACTTACAAGTTGAGTATTTTGTAATGTTCATTCAGATTTCTGGGCACTAACTGCTTTTTTTTTAAATGATAAAACGAGCAATATATCGAGATTCCTGTCACCAATTTTTATCTTAATTTTCTTCAAATTTAACAAATAAGGGTCAGTTTGTTTCTGCATTTACTAGAGAACAAAATATCAGATATACATGTTATAAGTGGGTTGTGAGTTATTGAAGGAGCTGTGTACAAGTTTGAGCATTGATGCATGCAGTTTGGGTACTGATGCATCACATGCTTCTGTTTTGGATTTTTTCTGTACCAGTAATTTACAAAATTGTTGCAAGCATGTACCATATGTACTCACTTAAAAGTTGTTTCCAATAGCAGGCTGCATAGAATTAGATCTGCCATCGCATAATGCACTGGCAGATCTGGGTCGGTGTAGTTTATTAGGAATAATCATTTAAATAACATACTCTGATCTGCTGTTGCATTATGGGTTGACAGTTCATGGTATATGTTGTTTGCCTCAGGCTCTGCCAATATTGGTATGTGAGAAAGCTTGCTAGTAGCTTTTCAGGGGTCGGTGGTTCTTTACGGGATTTACCCCGTTTCTTCTTCCACCATTTATACTGGCCGCCATGTATAGCCTATCTTGTGGTGAAAAATGGTGTTAAACCCTATAACAACAACATGATGTTTGTAGTTGTATCTTATAGGGAGTAAATAGGATCCTTGCCAAAAAATAATATTTGTATAAAATTGCTATATTGAAGGATTGTTTTTCATGAAACTTGTTGCTAGCATACTGAAAAGGCTGTATTTAAAAAAATATATAAAACATTTAAGCATGATGTGCAGTAATTTAAAGAAAAAGATAACCTCCCAGCTACCAATTGTATCATATTTCCTTTTTCAAAACCTCGGTACAGTTTCACAATCGATTCTTTGAAAACTCGACATTTGTCTAGCCTCACATGATGCAGATATACAGGTAGTGCACAGAGTGCATGTATTGTTCGGTTTCAGGACCTGAAAATTTTACTTTTTTCTCATTGGTCCAGGATCCTAAATTGCATCTGTCCACATCAGCCAAAGTCTGGTCTAACCCAAAAGTCGGACATGCCAATATTACTGCAGTGCATTACCATAATCAAAGACAGGACAAATAACATAATTAATGCAAACTTAAAATTCAGACAACTACTTGTTTTTGCTTATTGAATCACATAAATATTTTACTATCCATAGTATTTTTAAATTTTGAAATCACATGATCATTTCTTTTGTCAGATCCTCTTTGAATGTCAGTGCTGAAGTTAACTTACACTTCAAGTCTAGATGTTCCCAAAGTATGTCAGATGCCTTGACCCTTAAAATATACTATACATGTCAAATGTCTTGGCCCACAGAGTGTACATTACATTTCAAATGTCTTGGTCCTCACAGTATGCAGTATGTGTCAAATGCCTTGGCCCTCAGAGTATACAGTATGTGTAAAATGCCTTGGCCCTCTAGAGTTTACAGTAAGTGTAAAATGCCTTGGCCCTCAAGAGTGTACAGTATGTGTAAAATGCCTTGGCCCTCAAGAGTGTACAGTATGTGTAAAATGCCTTGGCCCTCAAGAGTGTACAGTATGTGTCAGATGCCTTGGCCCTCAGAGTTTACAGTATGTGTAAAATGCCTTGGCCCTCAAGAGTTTACAGTATGTGCAAAATGCCTTGGCCCTCAGAGTTTACAGTATGTGTAAAATGCCTTGGCCCTCAAGAGTGTACAGTATGTGCTGGATGCCTTGGCCCTCAAGAGTTTTCAGTATGTGTAAAATGTCTTGGCCCTCAAGAGTGTACAGTATGTGTAAAATGCCTTGGCCCTCAAGAGTTTTCAATATGTGTAAAATGTCTTGGCCCTCAAGAGTTTACAGTATGTGTAAAATGCCTTGGCCCTCAAGAGTATACAGTATGTGTAAAATGCCTTGGCCCTCAGAGTATACAGTATGTATAAAATGCCTTGGCCCTCAGAGTTTACAGTATGTGTAAAATGCCTTGGCCCTCAAGAGTGTACAGTGTGTGTCAGATGCCTTGGCCCTCAAGAGTTTTCAGTATGTGTAAAATGCCTTGGCCCTCAAGAGTTTACAGTATGTGTAAATTGCCTTGGCCCTCAGAGTATACAGTATGTGTAAAATGACTTGGACCTCAGAGTATACAGTATGTGTTACATGCCTTGGCCATCAGAGTATACAGTACGTGTAAGATGCCTTGGCCGTCTAGAGTTTACAGTATGTGTAAAATGCCTTGGCCCTCAAGAGTGTACAGTATGTGTAAAATGCCTTGGCCCTCAAGAGTGTACAGTATGTGTCAAATGCCTTGGCCCTCAGAGTTTACAGTATGTGTAAAATGCCTTGGCCCTCAAGAGTTTACAGTATGTGCAAAATGCCTTGGCCCTCAGAGTTTACAGTATGTGTAAAATTCCTTGGCCCTCAAGAGTGTACAGTATGTGCTGGATGCCTTGGCCCTCAAGCGTTTTCAGTATGTGTAAAATGTCTTGGCCCTCAAGAGTGTACAGTATGTGTCAGATGCCTTGGCCCTCAAGAGTTTTCAATATGTGTAAAATGTCTTGGCCCTCAAGAGTTTACAGTATGTGTAAAATGCCTTGACCCTCAAGAGTATACAGTATGTGTAAAATGCCTTGGCCCTCAGAGTATACAGTATGTATAAAATGCCTTGGCCCTCAAGAGTTTACAGTATGTGTAAAATGCCTTGGCCCTCAAGAGTGTACAGTATGTGTCAGATGCCTTGGCCCTCAAGAGTTTTCAGTATGTGTAAAATGCCTTGGCCCTCAAGAGTTTACAGTATGTGTAAATTGCCTTGGCCCTCAGAGTATACAGTATGTGTAAAATGACTTGGACCTCAGAGTATACAGTATGTGTTACATGCCTTGGCCCTCAGAGTATACAGTACGTGTAAGATGCCTTGGCCTTCAGAGTTTACAGTACGTGTCAAATGCCTTGGCCCTCAAGAGTTTACAGTATGTGTAAAATGCCTTGGCCCTCAGAGTATACAGTATGTGTAAGATGCCTTGGCCTTCAGAGTTTACAGTATGTGTCGGACGCCTTGGCCCTCAAGAGTTTACAGTATGTGTAAAATGCCTTGGCCCTCAGAGTATACAGTATGTGTAAAATGCCTTGGCCCTCAGAGTTTACAGTATGTGTAAAATGCCTTGGCCCTCAAGAGTGTACAGTATGTGTCAGAAGCCTTGACCCTCAGAGTTTACAGTATGTGTAAAATGCCTTGGCCCTCAAGAGTGTACAATATGTGTCAAATGCCTTGGCCCTCAAGAGTTTACAGTATGTGTAAAATGCCTTGGCCCTTAGAGTATACAGTATGTGTAAAATGCCTTGGCCCACAGAGTTTATGTGTAAAATGCCTTGGCCCTCAAGAGTGTACAGTATGTGTCAAATGCCTTGGCCCTCAGAGTTTACAGTATGTGTAAAATGCTTTGGCCCTCAAGAGTGTACAGTATGTCAAATGCCTTGGCCCTCAAGAGTGTACAGTATGTGTCAAATGCCTTGGCCCTCAGAGTATACAGTACGTGTAAGATGCTTTGCAAAGGTTCAGGGAATCAGTGACTTGCTGAATTGAGATGGGTTATGTTTGTTTCCAATCAGCATTCAGACTGGTACAAGTGATAGGCTCTGTGCTTGTTCATATGCTATCAGTCGATCAGTTATTCAGTTGGATGTACCATTGAATAAGGCACTTGAAAGATTATCTGACACTGGGTATGCCGTATATGCTGACAAAATATAATGAATTCTTCTCAGTGTAATGAACCCATCACCAGGCATCTTACGGCTGATCCTGGTAAGACCAGTAACATTTATGTTTATACTAATTTCTATCCTTTTTGGACATGGAACATTTAAAGCCCTCACGTCTTGTGGCAGACGAATTCCCTGTGGTTGATTTTGCCTTCCACCGTGCTTAAACCTGGTAGAACCTAAAGCGGAATGTACGGTAATCCGATACTGTTGATGCTTAGTTTTAGCAATGGTTAAGAACTGACAATCATTTGACTGATGAAGATCAAGGTTAGACTGGTGATCAGCGGATTGCATGCTCAATTTACATATTTCCAGTCAAATTGTACAAAACCAATCGCTCACTATCAATCAACTTCCACTTATATCGGTGGACTTTTATGGTTCTTTTTAGATGTTTTAATGGTTAAAAAGCACATTGATTTGAATTTAACAAAAAGAAATAAAGGTCTGATGCACTAGTGCTGCTTACATATGACTGGTTCACAGCTAAAGAGTCTGTCCCAGGCTTTGGACCACCGTAATTTTCAGGCCTTGAGTATGTAGGCCTCTGATAAATTAAAATTAGTAGTAGGAATAATAATAATAATAATAATAACAATAATAATAATAATAAATTTTGAACATAAATTGATTATATCTTTGATACATGATAAAGCTAAAAAAATCTTTACATGTTGCAGCATGCAAATTGAATTTCACATGTACCCTATATCTTTGTGATACTTTATGTGAGATTGCTAGATCCCTTAGTGGGGGTACAGCTCTCGAACACTCATTAACACGTTAACCCCTGGTGACGAGTTTACGTGGCAGTAGGTAGTAGCCTACTGCCGAGCTCTGTAGCATCAAGGTAATGTATGATACACTAAAGTGGGTGGTAGTATAGAAAGGCAGACAGATGTAGCTCTACAGTGATACCAAATAATCTGGAAGTTTTAGTTGCACTACAAAACACAGAGTGAAAAACCTCATTTTTTGGACCAGATATTTTTTCCACCCAAAATTCGCCCGTGGTTGGAATCCGATTTTGTGTCAGGATTTTACATTTTTTGGTCTCAGATCTAAGGCAGACCAGTATGAACTGCAAACAGACAGATGAACCTTTGAAAAAAGTAGGATAAGATGGGTATTTGGAATAAAGAGTGGTCTTGATACGAAAATAATAGGTCTGTTAAGCACAACAAAAAAAAAGAACTAGAATTTTTATCCTTCTGCACATGTGCTAGCCAAATAGCCAATGAAAAATAATATTTCTAACACAACTAGGCAATATGTTATTGGAAAATCACCTAGAAGTTGATTTATTTGGAATTATTCAGAAATAGCTTTCAAAATGTTTCCTACTTGAATTCAGGCAAAAACGACAAAAACCTCATGGGGTTAATGTATTAAGCAGCCTTGTTTCCTGGATTTTCTTTCAGTAATTGATTTTGGTTTTGGAACAAATGATATGTAGCCTGTTGTATATCTATTCTCAGGTTTTCAATTGGAATGCCTCTTTCAGATGAACCGCATGATACCTGGCAGAATTGAAATTGAAGCATTTTAATACATGAAATACACATGCATGCTTTCACAGATACATGTCCACCTACAGTACCTAGTCAAATATGACACAAGAAACTCTTGTTTTGGATGCTTTCCAGGTTGTGTCTGACAGCAGTATACACTGTATTTTGTAAGCAGTGATTCACACCATGCTTTAGCATTCAGTAAAAATAAAAACAAAATAAAGAATGTGATTTCATCCATAGAAAGGCGTGGGATTTTGCACACTTGTGGTTTTTGAACCCAGTGTAAAATGAAAGTACATGCATGTTTATTTCATGTCTGTCGTGTTTGATCTTGGAAAGTCTTTGATATGATAATCTACAACTACTGTATGAACTCCTGTACAAGTCTGGTCCAACTGCAAATACCACAGACCCTGAGCTGCCATTGCATAATGTGTCAGCAAATAAGCATCTGTATTGTTGGTTCTACTAATTTTATCAAACTGAAGAGACCCAGATATACTGTCACATTTTGTGACACATCTTGGTGTCCATAGTTGAATATGACTTTATTCAGGCGTGTATGGCACAGTGAATTCATGCATTTTTAAGGGCTTCATTTTGCAAAAATATACAGAAAATTCAAAAAAATTAGTAATCCATTACTGATTGGTAGAGTTTCAGACTTGTAATTCATTGATTGCTACCTGCCCAGGCCACCATGATCAGCTGCCTTGACTTGTCGTTTGGAAAGGCACATCTGTTCCATTTCCTCTATGATATAGCCAGTTCAGTGCTGTTGGATACCAAAAAAAAACTTCTTGCAATATCTAGCAGGTCCAAAATATAAATGATACCAATCAGACATCCAATATGGCAGACATCTTAAATATCTTATGAAAACTTGACTTGAAAATATTGACATGGTGTTTTCACCAGAAGTCTTGTGATGTCCAGTTGGTCTTAAACGAAAATGGTGCCAACTGGACATCCAGTACGTCCACAACATTAGCTATTTTGAAAATCTTGTTATTACTACTCCTGAATTAATATCTTGAACATTTTGTTACCTCTATTCCTGTCCAAATTAATGGCTATATGATCATTGTGTTTTTACAGTAGGCTTTTTCATGTCTAAGTGGTCCAAAGTGAAAATGGTACCATTCATACATGCAACATAGTAACCATGATGACTATCATAAATATATTGATGATGATGATTATGACATAGGGTTTCACCAGAAAGACTTTTAATGATGTCTTCTTTGTCCTCAATAAAAATGGTGCCAAGTTGAGATCCAATATGTGCACCACAGCAGCTAATATGAAAATCATGTTTTTGCTGAAGAATATCAGTAATTGTTTAGACACTCGACATTTAAAAGAAAGAAATGATCTTGACATCCTGGATATTATTTGAGCATTAGTCTCTCTGAGGGATCTGTTTGTTTAAAAAAAATTGTTCAAGCCAATATGGGTTTGGTTTTCCCCAAATATATATTTTACAGAATTGTTGCATCTTTACCTTCTAACTGCTCCGGTGGCCTAATGGTTAGAGCATTCACCTTGGATGCGGGAGGTTGTGGGTTCAACCCCCGGCTGAGTCATACCAAAGATTTATCAAAATGGTACTAACAACTGCCTCACTGCAGACATCTTAGTGATATGACTGAAAAATGGTTAAAGCTACGTTAAAAATCCAAATCACACACACCCCTTCTAACTTGTCCTTGTTGTATTGCGTGCTTATGTTTATTTTAAAGGATTTATTTTCATAAAGTTTTTTGTGTTCTTTATCTAATACATGCTAATCAGGGCTGAGCAATTATTTTTAAAACCACTAGTCCAGGACAAGTGGTTTCAGAAAATTCACTAGTCCCACATTTCTCTTCACTAGTCCCACCTTACTTTTCACTGGTCCCAAAATGGTAATCACTTGCCAAGATTTGATGACGTATGTACTTAATCCATAGAAGAAAAAGAAAAAAAATAATAATATACAACATAATTATTTCTTAGAAGAATTTAATTTTTCACAAACATTGGTTGTTATACATTTGGCTTCTTTAGGTTCATGTATATATGTTTTAGCTGATGGATTTGAAAATATGTCCATGTATATGTCTGCCACATGCACCAGTACTAAGCCAGCAGTTGATAGCTGTGTCTGGGTTAAAGTATTCAAGCTCTGGTCCATTTGAATAAAATGTTCATTAGTATTTGTGATCTCTTTTGGTTTAAGGAATTCCTTAAAGAAGTCTTGATTAAGTTCATTAAACTAAATCCTCGTTCACACTCAGAAATAGCTACCGCACGCTCAGTATCCGTCTTACGTTTTATCCCTCCATTTTCAAACAAATTTATATTTGCTGAATCGCCGTTATTACCTTCCTTGTGAAAATAATTTAGCAAACTATTTTATCCACAGAGTAACTAACAGCTTGCTTGTCAACTACTTCTAAAGTGATCATTACATCAATTTTCTCTTTAAATACGAACTGAAACTGCTGATTAATTAGCATAATTTTTTCACTTCAAACACAATATCGCACGTGGAAGTTAATCATCCGTATAATCAGTTATAAAATAAAGAATCATTACTGTCATTTAATCAGTTCATAAAGGAACCAACACTGATGTCGGTAAAGTACCTTTCATTAATTTAATTCCACTGACTCGCTGGATTAAAATCATAGTGAGCTGCTCGTTATGACCTAGATTGAGTAAGCTTATTGCAACAAAACCGCTTACAACACTGCTAATTGATCATACTGGCTTTTATTGTTTGACGTGTTTTGATTTTCCGATAATTTGGTTGCTTAGCCCAATATGCAGTCAAGCGGTAACAGGATGTAAATGTATAAACAAAGAGGGGTAGAATCAAGTATTCAGTACGCCCAGAAGGCATGATTGGCCAAATAAAGGTAGATATAGTGATTAAAGCACGAAAATAAGGACTAGACCGACTTTTTTAAAAAGCACTTGTCCTGGACTAGCAACTTGGAAAATTTTACTTGTCCAACTTCAAAAATGACTAGTCTGGGACGTCGGGCTATGGGATTTGCTCAGCCCTGCTAATACGTGGAAGTTATCCATGGTGAGAATCATGATTGATAATGGTGAAATATTTGTGGTCCAAAGCAGGTGTAACACCAGATATCCTAGATAAGCTATGTGTGCCATACCTGATGGACAAAGATGAGCTCAAATGACCACTTGGCAGCTCAAACGGAAAATGCCTTGGAGATGAAAGCAAACATCAAGTAAGCTGCCAAGTGCTGTCAAAGTGGAATATTTTTGGGAAAGTTGTACAGTAGTTATGTATTAAGTAGAAAATGTCAGTTGTTAAATATTTTATATTGGTTTTATGAAAAAATATAAAGATGATGATTTTGGTACTTGTTAATGGTTATTAATATTGCATTTTTTAAGTAGGGCTTATTTCTTATTTGTGTAAGTAGATACAAATATTGGCAGGGGCCCCGATTGGCCGAGTGGTCTAAAGCGCTCACAAATCCAGATCACTGCCATCTCACCTCTCTCTGCGTGGGTTTGAGTCCAATGTGGATACATGGGAAAGCCTGCCAGTAGCTTCTTGTGGGTCGGTGGTTCTTCCCTGGGTTTTCCAGGGTTCTTCCTCCACCAGTTATACTGGCCACCATGTATAGCCTATCTTGTGCTGGATAATGGCATTAAACCTTACAATAACAACAACAACAACAAATATTGGCCATACTTTAAAAGCAGTGTTATTCTTAGCTGGCAAGGTCTAACGTGTCTGTATTATTAGTTAAAGACATGTAGCAAAGTGGTAACTGTAGGGGTCTATCAGAATGGATTAATTGGTTTTTTTAATAAACAGTTTGAGAGAAAACTAGCAAATGATAGAGGGTCTGGTTGAGCAATTTACTGCATAGCATCACAACATTGTGGTTTCGTGCAGAGGCAGTTGCCTAAAGGGGCATCATGGTAGCCGCAACTGGATGCTTAATAAGAGAACTGGATGCTAAGAACTAAATACTCCTGTTTTACAAAGTTGAAATGGTGTTTCTTTTAAAAAATTTGTTAAAGAACATGTTTTTCAAAGGTAAATGTAGCTTTAGCCCATATATTTTTGGCAAAATCAGCGAATAAACTTATGTGCATGTTTTGTTGTGTATTTTGCAGTATTTATTTCTTGTTTTTTTTAAATAGTTTTTTTTTACAGCATTTTCCTTGTGATGTCATGTTTGATTTGAAAATCATCCAGAATACAAAATCTTACTAAACAGTCCTGTAAATGCCCCCCCCCCCCTTTATAAAGGGTGTGGGTTGATTGGCGGATTGTACCTTCTGTCAAGATGTCCACTTTATTCGGTTCTTGTTATCTAGGAGATGATTGCCCTCTGTGTTATTGCCCGGATCAAGTAAATTTGTATGTAGAATAAATAGAGATCTGAGCATATATATAGAACAGAACGACTGATACCCCTATACATTAAAAATCAAAATTTAATCAATTACATAAACATTGGTGATAATACAATACATTAGGAAGATACACCTCTTTTGGAATAAATCTTTCACTGAATTTCAAAACACAAATATAAATTTTTTTAAAATAGCTGATCTATTTTACAGATAGAATTAGTTCATTATACAATCAAGTGAACAATTGAAGACATTGCCTTGTACAATTGCATAACCTGCTTATCTCTGGTTCACTCCAATTTCACTGTAGCTGATGTTCTGTCCTTTTCACCTTTTTCCTTTCTTTTTCTCTCCTAACCTCCCTACTGTCTAGCCTCCTTTCGGCCCTCAAACTTTGTGTTGGTAGGTTGATATGTAAGCATGTAGATACTTGAATACGTCAGTGCATAGGTACATCTGAGGATACTTCTGGGAATACGTTTGACGAGCTGTTTTCCCGTTTTAAAACAGAGAGCAACCTCAATTTCCTGTTGGTTATTCTACTGGGGATAGAATATTACTCCCGTCTTGTTATTAGATCTTACTATTGGTATTGAAACAGATACCAACGGCTATTTAATTGGGCCAAGCATGGCAGACCAAAACAAACCGAGTTTCATAAGATTAATGTACTTCCTAATGGCTAATTCATCACTTCGCATTAACACATGAGACTTAGAAGTTCCACTCTTATCTCAATTAAACAAATGAATGAATGAAATTCACTACCTGACTTTACGTTATGTTCAGCAAATACACACATTCTAGTCTTTAGCATACATGAAATTACCTGAGATCGGTGAATTCGCACGGATTCACGTAACTCACATCAACGACAGTAATACATGAAATTCTTAGAACCTAATACCTATGGAAACAAGACGACTAATTCAAACAATTTGACAACCTTATATAAAGAAGATTATTATACAAATTCATATATATATATATATATATATAAACTCAACACAGTTATACTTATATCCAGAGAATTGATCTATGAATTTAAACAACTAAATTCATGCACATATTATCAAATAATTCAAGCAAATCATTATATTGGTATCAATGAATTTCATGAATTTTATGCAAATATCTTTTGTGCTTTTAAGCATTGTTCGTTTATACCGCCAAGTCCCTGGGACAAATGTTTTATGAGAGAATTTCTTCCATTTGACTCACAGAGTCCCCTGTACCTTTACTCTTGTAGCAAAGCTTAGACTAATTAGATTTTTCGATGGAGGGAATATTTTCAGCTTGGAAATTTACTGTGGGTAACATGCCCCTATTTAGCGTAACCAGTCATGATGAAATATATTTACCGCCTTTTCCTCCTGGCACCAAAATTGGGGTCAACTAACGTTGCTGGAAATTTTCTATTTCGAGAGTTCCACAAAGAAATCGAAGTTAGCCGTGACCCTAATAGTCCGTCTTGCGGTTAAGTAAATGAATACTTAATTTAAAAATCTCTACCACTACCAACCAGCCATTAGAATCACTGTAGTATAGCGAATTACCAAGCACCTGTCCCCATAAATCTAATTAATTCTTCTCTGGCCTCAAACTAATGTGCTTTCCGTAATCGAAATAAATTTGCCCCCTCACAAGTCGTATTGAGCATAGAAATGTTATTAGTTTTAATAGGTAGTTTCTTCATGACTGGACTGCTCTAGTGGCCTAGTAGTGGTTAGAACATCCGCTTTGGATGCAGGAGGTCATGGATTTGATCCCCAGCCGAGTCATACCAAAGACTTATAAAAATGTTTTTACAGCTGCCTCGCTTGGCGCTCAGCATTAAGAAGTTAGTGTTAGGACTGGTCGGCCTGGTGTCAGGATAATGTGACTGGGTGGGACATCATGCCACGTGTCTGCGGCATGATGCCCCAGTGCTAGACATCACTATAAATTGCCACACTGCAGACATCATTGTGATATGACTGAAAATTTTTTAAAGCTACGTTTTTAAAAAAAATAAAAAATCCAAATCTTTCATCACTGACAGCCATGTAGTTAGTTCATTTACATGTTTACCACTTTTGTAAATGTTCACAGCCAGTAAACTAAGTTAATTAAACCATTTACACATGTAAATGTCAGCCTTAGCTCTGATAGTGGAAGATGAACACATTGCAGTGTCTAATACTGCTAATACTGCCACTACTGTTATTTGGGGATATCCATATCACCAGGGGTGAATGGCCTTCTTTCCTATATAAAACAAGTATAAAATTAAGACAAACAGTGGGTCAGTGCACCCATGATCATTGGAAAATTTAAGGGGCCACCCCCCACAAAATGTGATAGGCCCATTTGCTCTTGATAATATTGCTTTTTTTTGAAAAAGTTAAAGGGGCCCATATAAATTAAATTCTTTTTAACTGTATTGGTTACACATTTGGTGCAAATTGATGCCAGCCCACTCTACTATTATTTGTACTTTTCTTGTATTTGATTTGACAGCCATGGAATAATTTATCAGGAAAGTACATGAACCAGTCTTTTATAGACAGTTACCATAGTAACCTAGATACTGATTTATCAGTAACAGGCTGTAGCATATCAGTGATGGTTACAGGCCAAGTGGCATGCCCTGTTAATGGTTGGGAGTCACCCTGGGGCATGGTCTGTAAATACTAGTTGATTCTAGCTTGATCATTGATGGAGCAGATCATTCCATTGCACAATAGCATTCTCCTCCCAGACATTGTCCAATTTACAGACATCTAACTGCAGTTCTAAGTCTGAACATTTGGCAGCATTACTAGTCTAATGTTGAGTTCACATAGAGATGTTCTGCATTAGAATTGGAATGACAGAGTGGAGTTTACAGGGTATTTGATTAGGAAGAACCAAGCTTGGATGGAATTTATTAGCTTTGAAATTGGGCCAACAGAGTGGTTGAAGTTAATTATCAAGACAGATAAGGCCCAGTTGAAGAGATGATAAATACTGACAAGGATATATATATATATATCCAGTGTTAATTCATTCAGGTATGCTGCATGTATTGAGAATGCATTTAAAGATTTGGTTTCATTTATTTTTATCAAGGGCCACATGGTGACCCAGTTGATTTTCGCCAGAATCAGGCCCAGGCCTTGTATTCATGGACATTTTCAATTTGAGTGGTCACTTCATCTCAAAATTAACTTTGTTAGAAGTCTTAAATTGTTTCAAAATTATATATATATATATATATATATATATATATATATATATATATATATATATATATATATATATATATATGATATTACTATGAAATATCTCATATTTCATTACATTATTTATTGTTAGGAATCAAAATTTAAGTTTTATTGTGCACACAAATTGAGTTTAATGAATATGGGGCCATTAGGAGTGGAGGCTCAAATCCTGTCCAGTCTAGATCAGGTTGGCTGCTCTGGCATGTCATTGTATTGCAAAATACTTTTAGGTGATGTAACCATCATAGTGTTTATGCGCTGTTAAACACACATCAACCAGCCAACCAACTTCATCATTTTGTTCTCTGGGCACAAATCATGCTTTTCCAAACTATGGACCTCTTTGTCGGAACTTCATTGAAGCATTTTTTGTCATTAAGGACTAAACACCTTGTTGAAATTAAAATTCATGGTTGGATGTACAAACAAAACACTAAAAAATGGTCTTCCATAAAGAAAAGTGAATAAAAAGTATTCATGGTCAAAATCTACAAAAGAAATTTGTATTTATAGGTGTGGTCTTTTATTCCCAACTTTGATTCTAAATTTTTAAAGTTTCATTAGGGTTTCCAGTACTTGTAGCAGTATTTGTATCAACACTTTGTCTAAAATAACAGCTATCCATTGTATTTCAGATTTGAGATTTTTAGTGTGTTTGGTATTTGAAATGTTTTTCAACTTAGAGGTTGCTTTGCTATGATAAGAAATCCATGCTGCATGCCAATATTTTATTGTTGTGCTTATCTATGGTCATTGTATTTTTTATGCATAAATAGATTAGACCAAACAAAACAATTTGTGTTTCTGGTCAGCCGACTGTTTACAGTTTCTCATTGATAATCCTAGCACTTTTTTCCCCCATGTTGAAAAAAAAATAATACAAACATCACATTAAATATATATAATGTTTAAAAAAGCGATCTGCCTACCCTAATTTTAACACCAGTGTTGTAGGAAATCATTTTTTTTTTGCCTTTCATGTTTTATTTGATATAATGGCCCCTCTGTTCAAAGCTAGACTATTATGGAACCATATGACTATAGTTACATCTTAGATTGCCTCGTACTGAGGTACAGCACATGAAACATAATTCAGTTACTGTATTTTGATCTATGATCATCCATGTTATGTTTGGGACTGTGTTATACTGAGGTTCTTTATAGTCCTGGAATGTAGTGATCTTTCTTTTAATATGGAATTCAGATTTTTCTCGTTATGCTTGAGGTCTCATATTTACAATTCAAGGCATATTAATGAGTCAGCAGTGATGGCTCATAAATGCAATCATTACATTAAGTGAACTGTTGGTTGTAAAAATTGCTGATATCTAGATTGGTTAGACCACATCAGACACAACCTGTTCTCTCTCAATCTCTCTCCACCCCCCATATTGCACATAAAGACTGTTTAAATTAACATTCTGTGTTTCTTTACTCTGACTTTTCTTGACTGTACGCTCCTTTTGTACAGAGGATTATAAGAGATACTGTATAAGGAATCCACTGAAGCGTCTTGAGCCTGCACACCTCAGTGAATATTATTGATAGTAGCGTACATGTACCATTGTACTTATAAATCAAAAGTAAAACTGCAAACTGTGAAGACCCAAATCTGCCATTGCATAATGTGCTGGCATATCAGGAGTCTATATAGTTTGTTAGGAATAGTCAGTGAAGTAAACAACGCAAACCCTGATCTGTTGACACATTATGCAGCAGCAGATCATGATCATTGTTGTTTGCTATTGGACTGACTTGCATGCCAGTATATATGATACCTGTTTACAGGTAGGAATGTACATGTTTATTCACTTGGGGAAAGTTGGGTCAATATGTTCCTGGAATGGATTATACTTACTGAGATGTGTATGGGTAAATTCTTAATAGGAGGAAATTATGGACTCAGTTTAGTGTTATGGAATGCAAGTCAGTGCCACTTCTGTAATAGATGGAGGGGTGGATGACTCTTCTTTTTTGTGAATTACAGCATGAATATTATTTATAGTAGAGCAGGGTCTTCCTTATCAGCTGGGAGCTGGGTGATTTACCTTGCTACTTTTACTTTACAACCGGCTTCTTTAAAACAAAAATTGTATTCATGTTGGGGAAGGTCCCAACCCACCCACCTCCTCTGGCAACTTACTCTCCAACTTTAATGGAAAGCCTGGTAGAGCATATTTTGTGTAAGTGGAGATAAAGCCTGCACATTGATGTGACCCAGCCATTTGGCATTAGCTGTGATAATGTATCTCTGGTGTGTCAGTCTGACCCTGACATGTACCTATAGCTATGACATGTGCACCCTTCATCTCTACATTCACTAGTCTTTCATTGGATCCACTATAAAATGCTTCAGAAATTTGCATCCCCCCCCCCTCCCATTTTATTTGGTGCCATTGGTCATCTTGTAAATGTATGTGTATGCTGGTTGATCTTTAAAATGCCATATATTGTGCTTTATGAACCCTCCTTGTGATGGCTATTAACAGGAAGTTCCACTGCTAGATCATTATTCTTTGAATGCTTCCACTTGTTCAGGAAGTGAGAAGTCATGTTTGTACAGATGTTTCAGAGAGGTTCAAATGATTTAGATTATGTATATGTGGGAAATATGGCTTATATGCATCTTGAATTTTTTGTGGAAACCTATACCCATCATAGGTGGATGAAATAGCATTTTAAGGAATTGTATTTAAATCACCAATTTCCAGTAAAATTAGCACAACTTTCAGTGAAAATAAACCATGTTTAGTTTTTGGAAAATGTATAACTGTAACAAAATCTAACCTCTTTGATTGAAAATCCCAGATTTGCCCTTGCTCTAGTCTTTAAACTGAGCTATTATGGAAAGAAATGAACCACCACAGTATACTGGTAGTTTATTTTCTTTAGGACCACTAATGATGGTCGGTTGGTTCATTGTTTGGTTGGTTGGTTTTTGACAGCACTTTATTTGGCTATATGATGTCAAGTAAATGGGAGTTGAGTGCCTTTCCCCAGGACACATAGAAGCAGCTGACCTAGCCTGGTCTGAGCAGGTATCACATTTCTGCAATATTGGAAATGTGGCATTGAAATGAAATTAGATGAATGATCACCTTAATTTATTGTGAAGTGATTATTATCTCAGGGTTTTGATCACAACAAGAGTTAAACCTAACTTGGTATATAAAATGGATTTTATATGTCAGTCATTTTGCAACGCATATTATTCATGGACTCCATTTGTCTGTCCACTAGTCTGTTAACCTTTAATATTATGCACAATGACATCAGTTTTACAGCATTTAAGCCCATCAAGCCTTTTGGATAGGGTGCACATGGAATAAGGTAAAGCCTTTTTGATTACTGAGGCAAAAGGTCAGATGTCTAGGTCACTGTAACTAGAGGTAGAAGAATGGTTTCTGCACAATAATTTGATTTCTCCACTATATACAAGTACCAAACTTTGTGGATTGCTTGCACAGGAGATAAGTAAGAACTCTTATCCTTTTGTGAGCCAGAGGTCATGGAAAGGACAAAGAAGAAAAACATTTTCATCACAATAAGTTAGAGTTATACATGACATTCCTGGATTAATTTATGTGGCTTGCTTGTACTTGCATTACAGAAGAAGTCTATATGATTTTGAGATAAAAGTTTAAAGGTCAGGGTCACAGTAACTGGAGGAAAATGTTTGTTTAGTGCTTGCACAAGTTATACATGAGGTCTGTTGATTTTAGGGTCAGACTGTCAAATATCAGGGTTATTGTTGCTTAGAAAAATTGGTGGTGCAAAATAACATTTGTTCTTGAGTAGGTTCCTGGCCCAAAATGTTTTTGGCTTGTACCTGTGATACTTAAGTAACCTATTGGCTAAGGGATTTAGAAAAAATGTTAAGCCAGAAACCAAAAACAAAGGTTCAGGTTGTTAAGATCCATTGATCAGTAATATACATAGTCAGACATGCCCTATTCCTGCATAGAGGGCTATTAAATGGGTGTGGTGTGGTGGGGGTGGGATGGACATATAATGTGCTGTTCTAAGTACTCTTGTTGGATTCTTGGGATCTGGTTAATCCAGTTTATACTATTGAGTTGTAGCAATCACATATCTATTTTTCTGCAGGTTGTACATAGTAAGTATATATATATATATATATATATATATATATATATATATATATATATATATATATATATATATGACTTGTTCAGGTGAAATGTACATAGCAGATACATGATTCTTTCAGGTGATTCATTGAGACTAGGCAGCATCAATGAGTGCAAACTGCATGAGTAAAATTGGTTGATTAAAGGCACCATATGATGTTAACATAGGCAGTACCTGTTTGCCCCTCGAAGTATATATACATATGACCACACCTGGGTGTATAAACAGCCCTGAGGCCAATTAGGTATATCCATGTGTACAGGGTATTAAAAATGCCATGTACACGCTCTTAGAAAGCAATAATCATTCTCTGATGGTTAGTTTGATGAATCATATTTTCAGGATGGTATGAATAAACATTGTTTTTTATACTCTACCTCTTATTCTTCAGCATATACATTTTAGAGTTAAAATAATTAATTGGGATAGTTAATTAGGATCTTTTAGTATATATTATCAATAGTTCATCAAATAGACTACATGTAGAAGCTAGCTATTACACAAGTAGACTAATGACTGATTAAAACTTGAGGTCTTTACTGCATGACATAACCCCCACATAAAAAAGCAGCTAGACTAGCAGTTTAAAAACCTTCCCAGTGTCTGGGTTGCCTATCTTACCTGTAAATAGGGCTTTCTGTCAAGAGCAAACTTTTCTATGTGACAGGTGTGGATTTGATTATGTTGTTGACCTTGTGAAGGTAGACATTTGTGACCTTCTAATTGATACCTTAGGTTGATACATAGATCATGCTCATTTACAGGAGGTGGGTGAGAGGGACCTTCAGAGCTTTAGCAGTTGTTTTTGATGTTCATTTTGTCTTATATGGTTTATTTTATAATTCATCATGTGGTATTGTTTTGTTTGAAATTAATGTAGAAACATTTTTTGGCATGTATATTTAGAGTCATTTGAGCATATCAGAAATTATTTCAGCATTCAGAATTTCCTTCCAATTTGTTATTCATTGCTTGATCATATTCTGGGGAACTGTAATTTGCTAAGGTTGAGTTGCTTTACACAGGTATCAAACAGGCAGCTTTCTGTGTGTCTGTAAGGATGAAAGTGGAAAGGTTTATTTTTGTGGAGGAGAATTTAAATTTATACTGCTGGACTGGAAATCTGGATGCTTGTTTCATGTACTGTGTTGCTTGCATCATGCAGTATTAGTTCTTGACATATGGAAAGAAACAGTAATTGAATTGTCATTTCATTACAGGGTCATAGTGGCATCCAGCAGCCACCATGACTGAGATTGAGACTATGAACAATAATGGTGTCCGCTGGGAGCCGGGACAGATAGATGAGGATTTTGATGCAGGAAATAATTCTTCCAAGCTGTTCGAAAGATCCAGAATTAAAGCACTTGCAGGTTTGTACATGACAGTTTGATAGTTCTATCCATCAGATTTTGAGAAGAAAATGAATTAGATTCATGATTATGATGTGTACGAAAGAATTCTTGCCTGAATCAATTGAAGCTGTCATAAACATGCTGCACACAGAATCAGACTGCATGGGACAGTTTTGATTGCTATGAATTATGGGACTTCCGTTATAGCTGTGTGCTTCAGATGTAGATATTTCCCATATCATAAACTTAATGATTGGCTCATTTAACATGTTGAAATCACCATGTATTTTGCTTACTTCATCATCACACTGGATGACCTAGTTTACATTTCATCCTATAGCATAAAATGATGATATTCATTTCTAGTGGAAAAATACTTCAAAATAGTCTTTTCGAGACTTGAATTTGCAAGGAAAAATTCATATGTTAAATGATCATTTTTCTGGGACAAAAATGGTCTGCATTCTGAGTAATTTTTTAAAATCTACAACCACATTGGAATTTATGGGACATTCTGGTGGATTTTCTTACTCTGATGCAGTCTTGGTCTGAATCATATAA
Source organism: Sinohyriopsis cumingii (assembly GCA_028554795.2). NCBI lineage: Eukaryota > Metazoa > Mollusca > Bivalvia > Unionida > Unionidae > Sinohyriopsis > Sinohyriopsis cumingii. The sequence goes on from CM068825.1 coordinate 106,103,249, forward strand.
GAAGCAGCAGTGAAAAACAGATTTTTGCCATGCAGTAAATGTATTCTGACATTTATGAATAGGAATTGATCAGGACTATAACAAAATAGACAAGTAGTAAAAAAAAAGGTATTGAAGGATTTCAGGAGTATTTGTATCTGTTCCTGCTTACCCATGGGCTTGGAGATGGTAGAACAGGCCCTATGTGAACTTTTGCATGTTGTTAGTGGTGACATATAGAGACAGGAGCCATGGTGGCTTGGTGTTTAGTGTGCTTGACTTGTGACTGAAAGGGTGTGGATTTGAATCCTACCATCGGACCAGCCTGGATCAGTTGCAATGTCATGCCCCTGGCCAAGGCACTTTAACTGCAATAGCCTCAGCATTAAGTTGCTGGTGTTGCTGTGCTGTAAAAACATCAAAACAAGCAAACCTATTCCTGCTTGGAATGTGTTAAAAAACTATGGTACAGGAGTCTGAGAATCAGTCAAAAATGTCAGAAGTTGTTAATAGAGATGTTTCTTGTTTTTAGCTCACTTGATTATATTTGAAAGACATCATCAAGATCTTGAATGGATTTAATAATGAGTAGCAAGATCCATACATAATAATTGGGTAATCTGTTTGTCTGAGTTATGAAGGCTAAAATATCAGTTTTCATATCAGAACAAAGGATGCATACTGATCTGACATTCATTATGGCGACATTGGCAACCATTTTGAAAATCTTGTTACTGCAACTCTTCCTGAACAGAAAGTCTTATTGACATACAGTTTACACCAAAAGACTTTTTATGATGTCTTGTGGATCTGAATGAAAATGGTTCCAGTGTGACATTGAGTATGGCCACAAAGGCAGCCTTCTTGAAAACAGTGTTATTGCTACTCCTTTTGAACAGAAAGTCATATTGACATGGGGTTTTCATTGAGAGACTTATGATGTCTATCTGGTTCTAAATGAAATGGTGATGACTGGACTGACAAAATGACTACCACAGTTGCCATCTTCAAAACATTATCGTTACTCCTAGATGGTTTTCCACAAAAGGCATTGTGTGATATCCGGTTGGACCCAAGTGAGAAAAATACCGATCAGGCATCCAGTATAACTGTCATGGCAGCGATCTTAAAACTATTTTTATTGCTACTCCTCCTATTTGGATGGTCGTCATATTGACATGAGATTTATCTCAAAAGACTTTATGTGATGTGTTGTTGGATCTAAATGAAAATGATATCCAGTAGATCTATGGCAGCTTTCTTAAAAATCTTGTTATCACTGCTATTACTCAATGATGTCTGCTTGGTTGTATAGTAGAATGGTGCCAATCTGACTAACATTATTGTGGCTGTTTTGAAAATCTAGTTATTGGTTTTCCTGCTAGATGGATGGTCATACTGACACTGCTTATCTCGAACAAGTATATGCGTTTCTGTTTTTGATGCCATTTTTCAGCACATGACAGGCTATACATGGTGCCTGATATATTTGTTGGAGGATAATCCTGGACAAAATCACTGACCCATGGCACCCCATAAATGAAGGGAAATGAAGTGTTTTATTCCAACTAATCAATTCAGTTTTTGTTAGCATGAATATTGAAACAATCCTATTTTGTTACATCTGATAGACTTTGTGGCAACTAGTGCTCCAAACTTTTCTTTATACTCCACAATTTTGCTACATGTATGAATTAGCCTTTCACATGCTTATATTTGTCAGTATGTGAAAGATATCAGGCCCACTTGGGACTTGTGGTTCTTAGGATACCTTTACCAGTAAATTTGTATAAATTTGATAATACTGATGTTTCCCAATGTCAGTAAATTGTAATCTTTCAGCATCTTAAATTTGCTTAAGGTGAATAAATTCAGGAGACTTTTATAAAACAACCTTTTTGGGCATTTGTGTTTCAACTAGATTGGAGAAAGGCTTCCTGGCACAGTGATACTAAACATGTGATCCCAAGATGCAGTCATACTCTGAAATGCACTCCAGGCACAGAACAGTACCATTACCATTATTAATGCTTTCAGCAGATACTAAACACCATGATCAATGTTTGGAAATCATGTATGTTAATGGTGTTTATGACCTTTATCATATTCTGTGGTTGTAGTGAGCAAAACTGAAATGTAGCTAGTTTTCTGACTCATGAATATACACCCACTTGAATTGTATACACTCAGGCTGTTTAGTACTTTACACGGCTTCAATTTCCAACATGAACAGTTAGTGTATAATATAGTGACCTTGCAAAGAATTCACAGGCTTTTCACACTTCAGTACAGTACTGTAATGTTTCAGCAAATTTTCTTTTTTGTTGGGAGTGGGGAGAAATTTTTTATGACCTTATTCTACAAAAAATTGGAAGGAACATGTACTGTAACCTTTGTTTGTATGACAGTTCTTTCATCAGCAGACCTGTAGTAATCATGACCATTAATCATAATTAAAAAAGTAATCACAAGTAATTACAGTTTAAAATTTTAATCATAATTACTATGCAATCCATGTTACTTTTTTGAAGTAAACATAATTATGGTTTCATGAATATAGTTGCACCTTAATTTGACCTCATTCTTTTGCATCTAAATCATATTAATAATAAACATGCATTTGAAAAGTGTTGCGACATTTTATTCAGAATTTGAATACTAGAGTTCTACAGTTCGTCAAATTAGGCATATTTCATATTATTGCGTTATAAAAGACATGTAATCTCTTATGTTGATATGTTAAAATCTGATCCATTTGTTTGCACAGAAAAATTAGAACAATTTGTTGTTGATAGTACTATGTCATGTGCTTTGGATGGAATGAAAATGGTAAATAGTACCTAATAATAACTCTTTATTATCGCATTTATTTGACCAGTAGAGTTCCTGGAATGTTTGACTTTCACACAGTAAAGTATTTATTGGGAGCATCAATATTTGAATTTTTGACAATATTTTTACTTTTGAATACACTCAGCAATTTCATGACTCCCATCCTCTGCATTATGTTGCCAGTAATCTGCTATAAAGGTGCCATTAAAAAATAAAAATGAACATAAATTTGGACTAAATTGTGGACCACTTGCAGCTGAGATAAGGAAAACATCTGTTCTTTTGACACAGGTCAGGGTCACAGGAACTGATTGAAGGAAAACTACCTCAGTTTTGTACCACATGTTTGACTTAACTTTGGAAATGGCTTGCAATCACCATAAGAGAGTCACCAATTGACTTTAAAGTGATAATGCCCAAAGTTGTCATTAGAGGGAATTCAATAAGGAAAACTGTTTCCACAAAAAAAACTTCTTTGCCACAAGCTATGACCAAATTTAGTGGAGTACTTCAGATAAGAAAGGCACCTATCAATTTTGGGGTAAAAATGATAGTCTTGCTAATAGTGCCACGATGCTTACAAGTCTAACACATGCTATGATGTAATCACTTTCAAAATGCCTGCTGAACTTAAGTCATTAATAAGTAAAATAGATTGTTTCATTTAGTATTAACATTTCATTGTGTCATGTATATTTTATTTATATTGTTTTCCTGACTTTTGAATGTGATATTGAGGGTTGTGGACGGAATTTTTGCATACCTGACTTTTGTCATGGTTATGTGTTGAAAGGGAAGGAATATTGCTGTTATTTCAACTGCTGAAGTAAAATTTACTTGAAAGCGCAAAACTTAACATCAAGCCTTAATTTACCCAAAAATATTACATTGTTTTATTTTTAGTACTATGTTCATAACTCCCAAAATATTTGACAAATTGTATAGACCCATGACAAATTGTATAGACCCATGACAAATTGTATAGATGACAGTGCAGTGGACAGATTTAAACACAGTGCTGTCTTGAAAGGCCAATGCCACATGAGACCAGCTGCTTGAAAGGCCAATGCCATATGAGACCACCTGTCTTGAGAGACCATATTCTCAATGCTCAAATTTGTTGATTATATAGTGTTATGACTGTTATGAGACCACCTGTCTTGGGAGAAAACAATATTTTGCCAGAAAGGGTGGTCTTTCAGGACAGGTTCAACTGTATGGGACAGAAAAAGTTTTTGCTATAAAGGACATTTTCTATCAGATTTTTTCCAGAAGTTTAACTAAAACAAAATAATTTGCAGACCTGGAAAAATAATTCTCACAAAGATAAATTTACAATGTTATGATGCTTGCTGCATCGAATACTCCATGTCAGTGCCAGACACTTGGTCTATCCTTGATTCAAATACATTACCTTTCTGAACATCCAGTTAAAAGCTACAATTTGTGCGAGGTCATGTTTTTTTTTTTACAGGGCAATTGTGAGAAAGCACAGAGTAATTGTAGGAAAACAATACTATTAGAAGGTTAGATATCTCTGCTTAAAGGGTTATTTGATATAGAATTAAAGTCACTTTTTACCCCTAATGTGAAAAGGAACACAAATTTGAAAAAAGAAAACATCAAGTGGAACTGTGCCATGTCAGTATGTCCTAGTATCAGGTATTCAGTTTACTGTATATACTTGATTATAAGACATATCCAACTGCAACCTGCACAGGCCTTTTCTGCTGTTGCATAATGCACCAGCAGATTGTTTGGAGTAATCAGTAGAAAATAAACATAAACCCTGATCTTCAGGTTCATTATGCCTTTGCAGGTCAGGGTCTATGTTGTTTGCAGTTTGACTCTACTTATAAGCGAGTATATATGGTAAGTAGTGATATAGTTAGGTAAAAAGTAGTGCACAATAAATTACATTTAGGTTTCTGACACGTTGTGTATAAAGTAATGATGGTGCACTGTTGGTAAAATCGCTGCAGGATGGAACTAGAAGGTGTATTCACAGTTAGTTGTCAATTCTCGTAGGATTTTTCGGAACACAGTATTTAACTATGTGCCCACATTTATTTTGAGGTGTTAGCAGTTGCCATTGATCCCTGTATGTCAATAAAGGAGTTTTTGAAGTGGTTAGAGTTTTTTAATTGTGGGAAAGTTTGTTTTTTCCCTGCATCTTTGAGCAGGTACAATGCAGAAGATATTCATATTTGAAGGAAAATTAAACTTTTAACAAATTTGTTTGTGGCATATATAGTCTATTTAACATTTACCACTCATAAACAGAACTTGAATGGGAATTATATAAAAAAGTTAACTTACTTTGGGTTGCAGCTCAGACTTTAAGATGAAAGATATCCTTCAGAATGGTTCACATTGCTTGCTGATTGTCATTGGGAAGGCATATGGTCTGAAATCATCCTTATCATAATTACATCCCTTTTCTTGCCATATTGTCTCTTGCCATTCTGTTCCCAGAAGTTGACGGGATTTCGACTAGGTGTCACTTCTACTCTTTTGTAAACATGTTTTTAATCCTTTGCACAAAGTTTCAAAATTGTGTGTGATTGAAATTCTTGAAAGTTTTTTTTGTGAATGTTGCCAGGTTGTGTCCCATGGTTTTTGTCACAGAGGAATAGCAATTTTGACTTCAGTCCATCATTCTTTATGTCATGGAAAGTCATCATTTTGTTATGTAGAAAATAAAAGTCTGTTGGATATGAAAGTTAAAAGTTTTTTTACCATCCCTGGCTTGAGTTGAAAATTGTGAAATCTCCACCATCACTTTTGACAAACACTTCCTATTTGTGGTCTTTTCCTGACAAGAAACTCGGTTCATATGCAGCTCCTGTAGAAACATAAAGTAATTATATCATGAGGTTATATGATCTACGGTATGCCCGTAAAAAGACCTTTCCAGCAGACAAAAAATGATGCCCCACTTTAATGTCTTTCATTTCATCTAGTTGAAAATTACACCTGTCAAGCCTCTGGATTATAAGGAAAATCAGCTAAGATAAGCTACTCACCATGAAGGTTTTGTTCTTTTGCTGTAAAAAGAATAACCTGTTTGGGGCCAAGAGCTCTCAAAAGATTTTGACCTTCATTGAGAGGATATGTGAGGTCGACTTCACAAAATCTTAGCCCACTTTCAAATTCGGTAGTAATTAGTACAGGCTACTTGTTGTCATCTCAACTTGAGTAGGAAGACATTGAATACCTTCATATCTGGGAAGACATCATTTGTACAAATTGTGGAATCACGTCAGCTCAGGAATTGTATCGTCTGCTTGGAGTACTGTGTTTAAATTTAAAATTTATCTGTGTCAACTTTATGGTGATCTTGAGTGATAAGCGGTAGGCTGAAGTGCACAGCCTATAGAGGACGGAAGAGGATTCATGTACTCCATTTTGTACATGCGTCCTCAGGAAGAGACTTTTTACTCTTGCTTGGGTATTTACGTTGGGATGTCTTAGCAAGTTAAGCGCTTTCGCATCCTTGTACATTTATAGAAAAGATATGATGCAACCTTGATGTATGTAGTTGGATCACACAGGTTACCAATGGCAGATACGATGATTTATGCGTCTCCAGATGTGCAGGAGAGATTTATTCAGGGAAAGATCAAGGCTCTTTCAGGTACTACATGCTGAGAAAAATATTTAAGTTCTTTTAATTTTTTTATTTATTTTCATCTGCTTAATTAAAGGTACTTTTGGTTCATATTTCTCCTCATTCATCTGTAATCTTTTTCATGTTCCTTATTATAATTTGAATGTGTAATTTTTGGTAATTTGTAATGTCTGTAATGCATGGGAGTAAAAGACCCATTGATTATTCTTCAGGGCTTATCATGTGCTTATTTAATATCTTCCCCTCCACCCCACCTCTCTAATTGCAAAGGCATGGTTTTGGCCGCTTTCATTTTCATTGTTTGCTTTGTCACCCAAGTAGCTGAGATTTATTGGTCTGTTTCAAAAATGTACACTGTATAAACAGGTAAGGGAAGGCACAAATTATGTACAGTGACCTCAGCAAAGGTCAAGGTTATCTCATTTAGCCTAAGAGGTTGATAAACTGGGAGTGGGTGGAACTGAATTCACTCCAGACTCAACAAAGTATGTGTTAATAAGGAAATTCAATACAATAGAGGGTTATTAAAGGCTTGTAAAATTTATATGTTCAGTTTATATTTTATTCTCTTTAAGAATAGATAACTTATCAAAGGTAAACGGGAATCATTTAGTACATTAAAACCTGTATTGGGAGACCGCTTTTTTCTGCCAATAAAATGTTTTCTCAAGACAGGTTGTCACAAAGGATGTATTTATGCTGTATCAGAGATTAATCAGTGCAATAAGAATATGTTCTTAGGACACGTTGTTGTCCATAGCAGTGGTCTTTCAAGTCACATTTTACTGTAGTTTCATTTTTTTGTTTCTGACTAGATTTTGCAAAACAATTCTGGCTTATGGATTGATAGTTTACATAAGTCTGGATTCAGTTTGCATTAAGTCATTTCTCAGACTCTACTGCCTGTAGAGTCCCAAAGTTGGTGTTGAGATATTTCATATACCACTCTGGTGGCCTGAGTGGTTAGAGTGTCTGCCTTGGGTAATGGAGGACATGGGTTCAAACCCTGGTAGAGTGATGCCTAAGACTATCAAATTGGTACTAGCAATTGCCTCGCTTCACACTCAGCATTAAGAGGTTAGAGTTAGGACTGGTGGGCCTGGTTTCAGGATAATGTGACTGGGTGGGACATGATGCCACATGTCTGCGACATGATGCCCCAGTGCTAGACTTCACTATCGACTATCACACTGCAGACATCGTAGTTTTATAACTCAAATTGTTAAAGCTTTGTTAAAAATTCAAATCACACACACACAGATGTTTCATGTGGAGATCTAAATTGTTAATGAAAACTTGTAACTATTACTAAGCTAGATTTCACAATCCAGTGACTATAAGTTTTGCATTTGGCTTATTCTTTTAGGTGCCATTGCCTTTACAACAAGCTGATTTGTGCTCAACTTCAGGTTGAATTTGGTTTCTTCCACTTAAACTTTGTGTGTTAGTAAATTTCTCAGACACTATTGCTTGTAGAATCAGACAAGTGTGTATTTAGAAGTACCAATCTGGGATTCAAAGAAACCATAAATATAGAAAGATTGGTACGTGACAAAATTTTCAAAAATAATCATATATCCATACTGACATTGGTGGTTTTCTTGTTACCGGTAGCTCAATTGATCACAGACCAGAAGAGCTTATGAGATGGTCTGCTGTCCATCTGCCCGTTAGCACAAGATTGTTATTCCTACTCCTAAACTACTTGGAGGATTGCTTTGAAACTTTACACACACATTCATCCCATGATCTAGTTGTTTCTCTATGAAAGTAGTGATGCTGGACATCAAATAATGCTTCCATGGCAGCCATCTTACTGCTACTCCTCCTAAATGAATGGTCATATCATCATGTGTTTTATTTAGATTTGTTTTCTTCCTAAAAAGACTTGTGATGACTTGTTTGGTCATAAATGAAAATGGTACCAATCTGTTGTCTGATATTGCCACCACTGAAGCCTGTTTGAGAATCTTATGCTACTCCTGAAAGAATGGTCATATCAGCATGGGATTTTTGCTGAAAGACTTCTGATGATACCTTGTTGGCACCAATCTTACATCCAACATGGCTGCCACATTGGCCAGCTTGTTAATTTTTTATATTGTTACTCTGCATAGATGATCATTTCAACATGAGGTGTTTACTATTGTGACATCTTGCTGGTCCTAAATATAATAGGTGCAGATCTGACATCTAGTATGGTCACCATTGCCGCCATCCTAAAAATCTTGTTATCACAACTCGAACAAAAAGTCATGTTGTCATGGGGTTTTCACCAGAAAACTTATTTTGTTGTCTAAATGATCTTGAATGAAAATGATGCAGAGCTGACATCCAGTATGGCCATCATGTAGCAGCCATCTTTTAAAGCTTGTTTTATTGCTCTTCCTGAATGGATGGTCATACATATCAACATGGTGTTTTCACTAGAAGACTTCTTATGGTGTCCATTTGGTCTTAAATCAAAATGGTGCCAATCAGACATCCAATATGGGCCACCACAGCAGCCATCAATAAAATCATATTGCTACTCCAGAATGGAAAGTCATATTTTGACAATATTGTTGTCTCTATTCCTCCCATGTAGATAGTATATCAACATGGGATTTTCACCAAGAGACTTCTAGCGATGGTCTAGTTGGTCATAAATGAAAAATAGTGCCAACTGTACACACAATATGGTTGCCCAAAGAACCCTCTTACAAATCTTTTTTGTCAGTACACCCTCTGAATTGATAATTTTTATGACATGGGGTTTTCACTGGCATACTTCTCATGATGTCTGCTTTTTTTTAAATGTAGATGTAAATAGTGCCAAGATGACATTAAATATGTGCACCAGAGCTGCTGATTTGGAAATCTTGTCACATAATATTAGAAATGGTTTCAACACTTGACAGTTGAAAAGAAGAAATTGTCTGATTGGGAGTTCCCAAAAATTTTTCTAGCCGAGTAGAGCATCAGCATCAGGGAGTTAAAAAAAAACCTTTTGATCCTAAAATGTTGTGAACTTTCTTGTTTTGGAGAAGTATTTTCTCCTCTGAAACCACCCAGCACAAGGTCTGCTATCGAATGTATATTGCCCGTTCAGGGGTAGAAACATATAAAGTACCCATGATTGCCTCTGGGCAACCAGCTTTGAAAATCTGGTTGCTTCAGCAGATGTTTTTTGTTGCCCAGGTAATTATTTCAATTGCTGTAATTGTCAAAATAAAAATTACTTGGCAACTTTTATGGTATATATAGTTTGTTCATCCTAATTGCATAGATTACTTGTAATATGCCATCATTCATGCTAATGGAAGAGTCATACAAGTTTATAAACTTATTGTATTTAAGATCAGATAATGAAAAATAATTGAACAGTTTTATGCTTTTCGGAGATATACATCATTATGGTTCAGGTTATTATTAATCATGTGTTACAACTGTAAACACTTGGGAATTTTGTTTTTAGCCACCACCCAGCAAGCCAGTATGCAACATCAATTTTGATTGGTTTGTTAAGACTTGCTATATACCACATTGATTAATGTTAACCAGCAGGAGCAAGTGTCACATACCCTATGAATGACAATTTCTTCAACAGACCAGTTGGGAGGAGTAAATTTAGTTCATCATGAGTATTAAGTTTGTGGATGAAGAGCTCACGATGCCATTACCATATATTGGTGTTTTGACAACAGACAAAATTCCCAAATCTTATTCTTTTGAATGGTTAACCCCAAGGGCTGGTAATATGGACCAAATCAGGTCATGAGTAACCAGGATGTGACGATTAGTGTGGGTGCCTACCAAGAAATATCAATCATATAGTACTCACACAGAATAATTGTAGATACAGTAATTCATCCACCCTACTGTGGGACACAGAGGGACAATTCAGTGGTAATGTTTGTTGCTGGAAAATATATACAGTTTTAGCATGATCACTTTTTTAATAATGCTTTTAGTCGCCCGACTGGGATTTCGGACCAGGAAAAATTTCCCGGCATTATTTTAATTGTCCGAGGCACTTCGCCAGTGGATTTTTCTACCCCATATATTCACAATTGCTGTTTAAAATAGCTGCTCAAAAGCAAATTAGTCAATTTGCTGGATTTTACAACAAGCTTTTGAACGTCAAGGTCTTTCAGATTTGTTCAAATGATGCAGATCTGTCATTGAATATGACTTGTTACTAAAATTAGAAAGACCTATAAATGACTTCTCCAGTATCCAACATAATTTGATGATTTCAACACAAAGCATCCAGGCATGAAGATCTGATTGTTCAAATGAAGGCCCACTTAGTTTCATATTGACATAGGGTATGCCGGTATCATTATACATTATAACTTGTGCAATTTTGTTTTGATATCGTTAATTGTTGTACAATATAATGTTGAATCAGCTGTAAAAATCCAGTTAAAGGATGAATTTTTTTGTTTGTTTTGTGAAGTTGGCTAGCAAAGGGATGTAATATTAACAAAAAAGAAAAATTGTAGAAACCAAAATAATTAGTGGATGCAAGAGCCATTGGAACATCTTCATCTCTAGAGCTGTATGTAAGAGTCATGGAGATAAGGCAGATGAAATTTTTTGTTTCCAGTCAGCCGACTGTCCCTGTTTCTCATCGCTGACCCTAGCATCCCTCCCCCATGGTAACAAAATATGTTTTAAAGAAGTAACCTGCCTAACGTAATCAGTGCAATAAGGAACATATATTTTTTGTTTAATTAGTGGTGTTTCCCAAATTGGCAAGGTTTTGGTTGACAAGCATCAGTCTGAATATACAGAAATGGGTTCTTATAAATTTAAGCAACCAGTGAAATACCCTGTTTTTATTCTTAATGTTATTCATGCAGCCATTGAATTAAAAGTAGTCTGAAACTGATGCTTACATTCCTATTATGACACATCTAATTATTGTCATGTCATTGAAGTTATTGTGATGTAATTGTAAAATAACATACTTGGGCTTCAAGACGGTTCAGAATGAATATGTCATTTTTTTCAAGCTTGCAAAGGAAAAGGCAGAGGCAGAAGGTGTCTGTTAAAGACAGGTGATTGTTATTGAAGCTATTATGGAACCATTCTCATTCTTCTGTATTTCAGATGAAAGAGAATCTGTTCAGAAGAAGACATTCACAAAATGGGTGAATTCCCACCTGGCCCGTGTAGGATGCCGGATCAACGATTTGTACATTGACCTGAGAGATGGCAAGATGCTGATGAAACTTCTGGAGGTCTTGTCAGGAGAGAGACTGGTGAGTTTTCCTTTGAGAGTCAATAACAAACAGTGACTGGTGACTGTTTTCAGCAACCATTGCTGCAATCACAGGTTGTAAAACCTAGATTAGGAATAAATTTAATATAAATCTAGTGAAAATCATTACACAAATGTTATATATTGATGCAGTCATATCTTTTCACCTGCAAGTACTCATTGGATTGCTGATATGACATTTATTGATCTGTGCGTGTAAATCGAAGAACTGAGTCCATGATTGACTGTGAGCAGTTGTCAGTATCATGTGCATCCACCCTCTGCAACCACCACCTATTATATTTCAATTTGCCTTGTACCCTCTCAGCTTGCGAACCAACAGAAATGTTCTATTCTGAGATCATTCACTGCATGTCAACCATTTGTGCATTGTCTGTTCACAAGGTCCTCTTGTTTATTTAAGAGATGAAATAGTCTTGTTTATCTAACCCCGTTTTGAAAAAAAAAAGCAAAAAACTAAATACCCAATATAATATGAAATGAAGTGAAGTCTAGCTAGGGCGATGGTTGCCAGTTATTTTGCACCACATCAGCTCCAGTTTTCATCCTTAACATGACTCTTGGTCAGCGTTAGTAGTCACCCACCTTTTTGTGGTGGTTTTCAATATATTCTCGACATTCTTTTCAAAAGATCGCCTTCATCATTGCCCTTGCCATCAATTTGAATTCTTTTAGTGAGAACTTGTTGTACATTGCATGTAAAAGAAACTTAGGGTAATTAAAATAAGATTGATGTGTCTGACAATCTAGTGAGTCTGACTTTTCTAATTGGAGTAAGAGAACTTCGATGTGAATTCAAACTATTTAGTGTTGTACCTGATATGAAAGGTTTTCACAGCATTTCTAAAGTGTATTTATTACTAGAATAATTGTTGTACATAATATTTTCACTTGTATTTTGTTCCTGTTAGATACATTGTATTTGGATCATTTGCCTTTTTTCACCTATTATTGGGAACCACTGTTTGCAGCAACTTTGGGTGTGAGGCAGTTACATTTCAAGATTTAGGTCAAGTTAATTAGTATTTTTAGTAGTTAAGTTGTAATATGATAAATCATGGAAATATGTTCAAGTTGCTTGCAAGGTCATGTATTGTTATTGAAGGAAGTGTGCATATATTTCACAAGATACTATCTTGTCGTGGCTATACTTGATATCTGAATGAGGCTAGGGTAAATATGATCTTGGCATTTGTCTGTTCATCTATCCATTAATTTATCTTTCTGCCTGGCATATAATCTAATTAGAAAAACTAGTTATGAGAGGTATTGCCTTTTTGGTGTAGTAGCTTGATGCAGTTTATAATACAATCAGTGCAGCTGGTGCTCCAGGTTTACGATGCTGCCTTTTGGCATAGCTTGGTTTGATAAGAGCATCTGTCTGTCCATTAACTTTTCAATTTCTGCACAATGACTTAAGTTTTACAGAACCTACCTTTGACAAACATTGCAGGTAAATTATTCTTGACAAATGAAAGAATACAGTTCAGGTGTCAGAAGGTCAATGGTTAAGGTCACTGTGAAGAAAAATGGCTTCTGCACAGTAATACATCACAGATCTGGAATAACCTTTGTGGATGGCTTGTCTGAGGGCAGGGTCACTAACTGATTGAAGAAAAATGTTTTCGTGCAATAACATTACTTCATTATCACAGACCTGAATCAGACTACTTTGTTGCTGGATTGCACTTAGGGAATGAAGAAAACTTTTGACCTAGAATGAAGATATTATGCACAAACCATTGTCCTTTCAGTTCCTGTGACGTAACCTTAGACCTTTTCAACCTGAAATCTTTAGACTGTGGTTCTCACAGAATATTCTTCAATTTTCAAGGAAAGTATTTAGTTTTTCACCAGGGAGTTGAGCACCCAATTTATTAAATTCTTATTTTTTTTTTGCTTTTTGCCATTTTTGACTAGCAGCTGAACTAAGGACAGAATACTGTGAATATGACTAGTCTCACAGATATTGATGGATCACCATGAAACTTAGAAATGTTATGATCATTATCTTGTTGACAAATCATTATGCTCTGGTCATTTTTATTTTATGCCCAACATACGGAGGAGTGGTTTTTGCGTTCTGGTGTTGACAAATCATTATGCTCTGGTCATTTTTATTTTATGCCCAACATACGGAGGAGTGGTTTTTGTGTTCTGGTGTTGTCCATCCAGTACTAATTTTGTTTCTGCATAATTGTTTGATTTGTATACCATGCACAGTTGCCAAACTTTGTGGATTGCTTGCACTTTTGATAAAGAAGAATCAGTTTGATTTTGATGTCAAAAGGTCAAAAGTTTAGATCACTTCGACTGTAATAAGAGAGATGGTTTCTCCACAGTAACTGTGGTTTTCTACCATCTGCAGTTATCAAACTATGTAGCTGGCTTGCTATTTGGGTAATGCAGAACCCTTTTGATATAGGTGTCAGGTCAAATGCCAAGGTCACTAACTGAAAGTAGAAAAATGGTATGTGTACAATAATTCTAGTCATCCAACAACTGCAGTTTCTTAATTTTGTGGCTGGCTTGTACTTTGATATAAGTCCCTTTTTGATTTCAAGGCCAAAAGGTTGAAGGTTGGGGTTATTGAATAAAAGAAGAAAATGTGTTTCCACACAATAATTGTAGTTCCCTAACATTTACAGTTACCAAATCTTGTGGATAGCTTTTTTGGGGTAAGGAAGAATCCTATCAGTTGTGGGGGCAGAAGGTCAAAGGTGTTTGAAAATAACGTTACTTCTGTATCACATACCATGATCCAATTTTGTGGATTGCCTTGTGGATCTGATGTCCATTATGGCCACAACAGCCATCTTAAAGATCTTGTTCTGCTCCTGAATAGTAAGTCATATCTTGAAAATATTGCTCTTTTCAATATGGATAGCGACATCAGTATGGGGTTTTCACCAATGATCTTGCGAGACCTAGGTAGTATGAAAGAAAATGTGTCAGCCATGCATCCAATATGGTTGCCATGATGACTGTTTTAAAATTGATGTTGTCACTACTCCTTCTTAATGGGCAATCATTAGGATGGGATTTTCACAGAATCCTACCTGAAAATGGGTCAAGTCATACATACAATATGGTTGCCATGACCACAATCTTAAAAATCTTGTTCTCACTACTCCCCATATATATATATATATATATATATATATATATATATATATATATATATATATATATATATATATATATATATAATCATTTTGATATGGGGTTTTCACTAAAAGGTTTTCAGTGATGTCTACTTTGTCCTAAATGAAAACTGTGCGCTACTGACATCAAATATGTGTACCACAGCAGGTGATTTGAAAATCTTGTTATTGCTGAAGAATCTCAGAGATGGTTTCAACATTTGACAGTTGAAGGGAAGAAATAGTCTTATCTTGAATTTGAGAAAATTCATTATGCCCAGTAGAGGGGCCCCGAGTGGCCGAGTGGTCTAAAGCGCTCTCCGTTACGGATCACTGCCATCTCACCTCTGTCTGCGTCAGTTCGAGTCTCGGATTCGGCTGATGTGGGTATGTGAGAAAGCTTGCCAGTAGTTTCTCGTCAGTCGGTGGTTCTTTCCGGGGTTTTCCCGGGTTCTTCCTCCACCGTTAATACTGGCCGCCATGTATAGCCTATCGTGTGCTGAAAAATGGCGTTAAACCCTACAACAACAACAACAACAACAACAACAATATGCCCAGTAGAGCATCAGTCCCATTGAATGACTCTTGTTTATTGAATTGCCATTCAGCTCTGTACATTTTAGCAGTCATCTGAAGATGTGCTTATCAATTTTAACCTTGAGTGTTACTCTTATCTGTATATCACTCTGTCCTATTTAGTTTTAAATTTGCCAGAAGTTAGCAGTAGTGTGTAAGTGCAGTGTGACTACTTAATCTTACAAGGCCCCAAATTGATCCATATTACAATCAGCAGGTTGTTTCACAATATTCAATTTCAAGTAATATTTATCAGGCTTTCTTAATTAGTCACAACCTTAGAATCAACTCCTGTTTGCACGCAAACCACCATACTAAGATAAGTCTTTTACCAGGTATCATCCTAAGGAGTGATTATAGTGAAATGCAACATTTTGGTTGAAAAATGTATTGAGATTGTAGGACAGAGATATTCAAGAAGTTACAGTATTTAAGAAGTTGCTCCATCATCATTGAATGCAGAGATCCACTCTTCTATTGAATTTTGAATATGCCTGTCTGTAATTTGAACAAAGGTCATGTTTATCATGCCAGGCTATCATGATATTATATCTTTGCCTTTTGTATTTGTTGGAATTGCAGTGAAGTGTTAAATCAATGAAGTAGTTCATGTCCAAAAATAACAAGATGATTATTTAAGCAGTAGATATGTTAAAGCCTCTACAAATGAAAAACAAATTGAGAAAAAACCATAGATACATTTTTTTTTTGTGTGTGTAAATGATCAGCTTTGAAAGTGACTGCTACTCCAACCATAAATGCACATTGTATAACAAACACAGCAGAAGGGTAAATTTTGAGATTGCACCAAACATCACTTCCTGCCAAACACCAAAGCTGGCTCATGGTTATTGATTATGTTATCTATTTGGAAGAACAGTGTAAAATTATAATCAGGAACATATTCTAGTTTTAGTCATCAGAGTTAGATGAATAGAAGAGAAATTGTTCTCTTTATTGTGTATTATTGTGTTATATGTAATGTATGTAGGTAGGCAGGTATGCATGCATGCATGTAGTTTTTTTTGGGGGGGGGCACCTCAGCACAGTAGTGGATACATGATGCCATCTCAAGCTCGAAAATTGGAAATATAGCTTGCCAACAAATTTAAGAAAATATGCTATTTCAAATAAATGTAAACTTGAAGTACAAGAAGATAAAATGTCAGGTGTAAAAGATGTTAAATTCTGGAAAAGTGTACATAACTAAGAAGTAAACAAATATGAAATCCTTTAAACATCTTTCTATCTAGTCTAGTAAATGAAGATACTTTAATAATTTTACATTACATTATAAAAAAATTAGTTGTAGCTATGACAGCAGCTAATACTACTTATTAATATTATTATTATTTTTTTTTTTAAACTGTAGTAGGTTCCTTTGGCATTATGATAACAATGTACAAAGTCTCCTTAATAGTCATTCATATCTCTATTCTGGTGTGGGCTAAAGCGACCTCCTACCTTTTTTTTGAGTCTATGATAATCTTTATTTGCATAGCAAATACATCTACATGTACAAGCATAGTAAATTTCCACATCTCACATGGTCTTGCATACAGGACTAAAATTAAACAGTACTTCTAACCTATAGCTGTTTATAAAACACTTATGTCCCTATGCTGTAGTCCCAAAAGTTCAGAAATGTTGTTGTTATAGGGTTTAACACCATTTTTCAGCACACGATAGGCTATACATGGTGGCCAGTATAAATGGTGGAAGAAGAACCTGGGAAAATTCCGGAAAGAACCACCGACTCACGAGAAGCTACTGTCAAGCTTTCTCACATACCCACATTGGCCAAGCCCAAGACTCGAACCCATGAAGACAGATGGCAGTAATCCACAACTGTGAGCACTTGAGACCATTCGGCTACTCAGAACCCCTGTTCAGAAATGTAGAAAGATGGACCAACTTATTGGGGGCATAATAACTGACTCAGTATTGCAATAATTGATGTTCATGTAATAATAATAATAATAATAATAATAATAATAATAATCATATTAAATAAAGTTGTTTCAATTTTATGAAAAGCACAGTCAGTTGCTATTAATATAATCACTTGCAGAGTGTCCAAATCTTGATATTTTATGTTGAAAAGATTGCATAGGATAGTGAACTTTGTTATACTGCTCCCCATGTTGCAAATGTCTCTCAATTATTTTTCCTCAGATTTTAGATTTAAATAAACATAAGACTTGCTAAAATGCCATGACATTCTATTAGCAGCATTGGAACAGGATTTTAAGATAAATGCTCTTAAATGAAGGTAATAATGCTACTGTTCTTACCACTTGCTGCTCCAGAGACATACTGAGCTGTTTTATATGTTGTAATGATTTAAGACCTCAAAATTGTTATCATGGCTGTTTTTACTGCATTTATGAAACTTGGTACGGTGATGATCACCTATAATGCAGCAATTATAACAATTGCTTTATGAAAACCAGCATTTTATACTTGGTGGCTTTGCTCTTATATCTGTAAAGTTCATAACTCGCACTGTTCACAGACCACACACCCATTTCAGTAAGTTACCATGAATTCCAGTCTTAAACTGAATTTGAGGATTCTTCTTCTTCTTGAAAATTGGCATGTGAATGCATCTCCAAAAAAGCCTTGTAAAAATTGGGCAACTGTGATATAATTTGCAATGCTTGAGTGACTTGTGTATTTATAGGCACATATTTATTACACTCTGTATCATCCTGGACCTTCTTTTACATACCCTTTTATTAATTGGTACATGGATGGATCTCAATAAGAATATACCAAAATTTGGTCACTGTGACATTTGTCCATAACACACTAAATATACAATCATATTTCACCTACACTCATGAATTTGGGCATCTGGGCAAGACTAAATCAGTTGTACCATAACTGTGACATAATTTTCATGCTTGATTGACATTGTTCTTTAAGTCATTTGCTACACCCTTAATATCTTTGACCCTATCTAACATACACTCAATAAGAATAACTCATCCATATCAAATTACATCGCAAGGCAGCCAATTTCATATTGCAAATATTTTTATAGCTTTTTCTCTAGAACGTAGTCATATTGACATGGGGATTTCTGCCAGAAGATTTCATGGGATATTTATCTGGTTGGTCCTCAATTAAAACGGTGCATATCTGTCCTCCAGTGTGACCATCATAATTTTACTTTCCTTGTTTTGTATTTTTTGTAGCCCAGACCAACAAAGGGTAAGATGAGGATCCACTGCCTGGAGAACGTGGACAAGGCACTGACCTTCTTGTATGAGCAGAAGGTCAAGTTTGAGAACATGGGTGCCCATGACATTGTTGATGGAAGTGCCAGGCTCACTCTTGGTCTGATTTGGACCATCATTCTTAGATTCCAGGTATGTCAGAAGTGTGATACAGTAATATAGGGCTTGTAAAGTGTGATATAATAATATAGGGTTTGTAAAGTGTGATATAGTAATATGGGTCTTGTAAAGTGTGATACAGTAATACAAGGTTTGTAAAGTGTGATATAAGTAATATGGGATTTGTAAAGTGTGATACAGTAATATGGGGCTTGTAAAGTGTGATATAGTAATATGGGGCTTGTAAAGTGTGATATAGTAATATGGGGCTTGTAAAGTGTGATATAGTAATATGGGGCTTGTAAAGTGTGATACAGTAATATAGGGCTTGTAAAGTGTGATACAGTAATATGGGGCTTGTAAAGTGTGATACAGTAATATGGGGCTTGTAAAGTGTGATATAAGTAATATGGGATTTGTAAAGTGTGATACAGTAATATGGGGCTTGTAAAGTGTGATATAAATAATATGGGATTTATAAAGTGATATAGTAATACAAGGTTTGTAAATTGTGATATAGTAATATGTGGTTTGTAAAGTGTGATATAGTAATGAGGTTTGTAAATTGTGACATAGTAATATGAAGTTTGTAAGTGTGATATAGTAGTGTGATGTTTGTAAATATTAAGTGTTTGCTTGAATAAGATAATGCCCCTTTCCTGATCTGTGCCTGTTCTAGCTAGGAGTTTCTAAATGTTGTCAGTATGCCATGGTTTCCAGAATGAGTATGCATATCAGGGAAATGTTTTAGCAAGAGAATGAGGACTTTATCTTTGATGTCACATATAAAATTTAGTGGGGCTTGTCTTTTCATGCTTATCTTCTGACCCAGAGAATAATTTTATTTGCTTGCATTGGATATGTAAGACAATCTTATTTCATCTGGCATTTAACTCGAAGACCTTTTGTTGATCTTTTAAATTTAGAAGTGATATAAATAATATCTTTCTAGGCTTTGCAAGAAAGACTTGGTGTTGCATAAAATGCTTGTGTTGCATTACTTGAATAGTTATTGATGGCATTTTCCATGATTTTTTTCATATTGTAATGTTGAGTAATAATCCTTACATGCATTGATCACAGTTTACCACTTCCATTCTCAATGCAAAACATGGTGCAAGTTTAAATATTGTCTGATAGAAGATTTTTAGGACACACGGTACTAATGATATGGAAAAATGGGTACCAGTCTGGAAATGGGTGAACATAAAATAGAGTATATATGGGTTAGCCTGACCGGGATTGGTTAATAATGTAAGTTATGTTTCAGGAAAAAGAAATATTTGAGAGCTTATCCTAGTTGTAAGTAAAGAAAATAGAGACATTGTTTTATTGATGGAATTTCAGTCCTTTAACAGTATTGAGTTTGAAACACTCATTACTAAAATTGACTGACTCTTTGGTGCGGAATTGAAGGCACATGTTTCAAACACATGCAGGTCCAGAAAATGCTGCGGCTCATATCCTTTCCTGTACACAGAAGCTGACATCTAGGTTTCATCTATACTGATAAATATAGGTTTGATCATGAGCACTCAAAAAGTTTAAGTTAATGAAATTTTATTATCATGGTTTTTGCATAGGTTTACTGTTGGAACTGAATTAGTACCGTGAGTCCTATAGCCTAAAATATAGTTATTTAGGTCAGACATATATGTGACAATACTTCATTGTGGAATTTGAGAATTACTGTAAGGTCATGGTTGTTTTCAGTCATCATGAAAATAGGGAAAAAAACAGTGAAGGAAATAATATGTAGCCAACACACAACATTATTACAAATATGTAGACAAATATCAAAACCATAAAGTTGCAATCCTCTTAAATGGATTGTTGTAATAAAGCGAGTGATTATATTTAGAAAATCCTTCTTTCTAAACATAGTTGCACCCACATTTTGTGTGTGGTGCCATATTTGTTTTTGGCTCTAGTTGAAGGATCTAGTTGATTCATTTATTAACCTTATTGCTTCAGTTTGTCATTGATGAATAGTTAATGTAATGTTTTATAGGCAACAATGAAATTAGGATGGACACATGGTGTGAAGACATCTGTGCACGTGCTCTCACGTACATGCAATATGGGGTGGTTTGAAACATGAGAAATCTTGTTGACTGCTATTTTAAAATCATATGGACAATTGTATGTATAGATGATACACATTTGCATTTCTTGGTTTGCTCCCACTTCTCTGTGTTCAGTTGTCATTATTGCCTCTTCTCTTCAGATGGAGAAGTCACTTCACCCTAAAATTGTAGTCTAACTTTACCCCTAGTATTGGCAAATTTTCATCATGGTACTTGTATTTCAATGGCATTTTTAGATTTCACTTCTTTTACTTCATTCTACTTTTGTTCATATATACATTCAAGACATTACCATTGAGGAAGCTGACAACAGTGAAACCAAATCTGATTCTGTTTTTGTTCGTATCTAGATTCAAGACATTACCATCGAGGAAGCTGACAACAGCGAGACCAAATCTGCAAAGGATGCTCTTCTGCTATGGTGTCAGATGAAGACAGCTGGCTATGCCAATGTCAATGTTCGCAACTTCACTACCAGCTGGCGAGATGGTTTAGCGTTCAATGCCCTCATCCATAAACACAGGTGAAATCAGGATTTCTATTCTTAGACTTTTAATGATAAGTTCATCATTACACCGGATTTGAACAGGGTGGAGTGGGGAAGTGCTTATTCTAATGTCAAGGTCTGAAAATTATGGTGGTTCAAATTCTGTAACTGAATATTTTTTTAAAATCTGTGGACATGCCATATGTTAACAGCACTAGTCTGCTGGAAAGCCAGTATTTCTTGTTCCTATACATTGAAGGAATGTACTTTTTAATCCCTACATCATCCAAAAAAGTGCACTGATGCAAGCAGAAATCTGTTGATAGGAACAGACTGGTGATGTAAATTGCTACTGGAAATCAGTAAATTTAGCATGATATATATGGATCACCTGTTTGGGCTTGATCTTTGTCAATCAGAAATTTGTTCTCGGCCATAGCTGTAGCCAAATATCAGTAGCATTGCTGATTTTAAGTTCAGATTTATCAGCAGGGGGTGGGGGTGGGCAAGAATCAACCACAGGGTATATCTCCACTTCATCACGTTTTGTACTGCAGGACTTCAGACATCCCAGTTTGGAAAATAGATACAAACTATGATAAAAATAAATGTATTTGAACTTCCCAGTATTACTGGATAAAGACCTGGTCATGAGTTGAGTATGATATAAGTAGTTCACTTATGTTTTGTTCATTATATACGGCATACAATGAGTGAGCGAATTGTTAAAGTACGGTTTTCAAAGGCACATCCAATTTTGTCCCACAGATAGCACATGATACAAGCATATTAATTGCACTAGAAAGATTATTGCTAGTAAAGTACCTCCCCTTCCATCAGAAAGACTGATTGTCCAAGCCTTTGCCAAGCTGTGTGAATGTCTCTTCAATACCTCATGTAGGGTGATTACAGGAAGAAAACCTTTATCTTATTTTTGAGTTGATTTGTGACATTCAGCACAAGATTGATTGAGATTTGAACACAATTTTACAGCTTACAGTCTGATTGAGTGAGATTTTGAATAAAATCACAGCTTATGGTCTGATTGATAGAGATTTTGAATAAAATCACAGCTTATAGTCTGATTGATAGAGATTTTGAATAAAATCACCAGCTTACAATCTGATTGAGATTTTGAATTAAATCACAGCTTACAGTCTGATTGATTGATATTTTGAATAAAATCACAGCTTACAGTCTGATTGAGATTTTGGACAGAATTACAGCTTTCAGTCAGATTGAGATTGGGACAGTTACAACTTACAGTCAGATTGAGATTGGGACAGAATTACAGCTTTCATTCAGATTGAGATTGGGACAGAATTACAGCTTAGATTGAGATTTTGAACAGAATTACAGCTTAACACAGCTGTAGTTTTTCTCAACTCCAATGTTTGTTCCTTGAGTTGTCAGAATTTTCAGTTTTGCATTCATTTTGTTATTCCGGTCTTTAGTTAATATTTTTGCACAGTAGTAAATATATTCACATGTCAGACTTACCTGTTGGATGAATCCTTGGCTTATGCAGATCTGGGCAGTGTAGGGTCTTATTAGTCCAGGTTCTGAGAGCTGAAAGCCAAATTTTCAGTAGGGTCTTATTAGTCCAGGTCCTGAGAGTTGAAAGCCAACTTTCAGTAGGGTCTTATTAGTCCAGGTCCAGAGAGTTGAAAGCCAAATTTTCAGCAGGCCCTGTAGCTTCAGTCTTTTAGTGTTTGTTGCCAAAAGTTATGTGATTATTGATCCCATGGTCAGTGGTTTCCTTTGGGTTTTGTCACTCATCTCTACCCTAAAGACCATTCAATGCCAATATCAAGAGTACTGTAGAGAGTATTAAAAATTCATTCCACAATTGGCTTTAAATTAACTTCAGCTCTCAAAAGGACAGTCTTTGCTGACATGCACATGTTCACCTACTTTCAAAGTTTAGATCCACAAAATAATGGTAATTAAGAAAACTTGGCAGATATTTTACATGCAAAGGGTCAAATATGTGCTTGAGAGCACACAAATCTTTTCAGGTATGAAATTGTGTTGGTGTCAGAATCTAAAAAGGCTGAATGTCCAGACTTCAAGAATTACCTTTTTAAAAACTTTACTGACTATAAGGCCAAGTATACTCATGATATGGCCCTGCCTGTCCATCAGCAAATTTCTGATCCTTTTTATAAATTGAATTTAAAAAGGGGGCTGATATCATTTAGATCTAGGACAAGCTCCATGATGAGTAACATTTATATATATATATATATATATATATATATATATATATATATATATATATATATATATATATTTATTAATAGGTGATGTTGCATCTGATATGCTAACTTGTTGCTGTTTCTTTGACCAGATTTTAATCAAACTTAGTAAATAAGCTAATATCATCAAGGTGTTGGGTAAGATTTATTAGCTCTGGTCATCCCTATATTGTCCATCTGTCTGTTAGCACAAGTTTGTTAGTGCTAATCCTAAACTACATGCAAAATTGCCTTGAAACTTCACACTCATTCATCTTTTGATTTAGTTGGGCCTATATGAAAATGGTGCTGTCTTGACATCCAAGTATGGCCACCATGGTGCCATCTTGATAATCTTTTTATTGCTACTCCTCCTAAATGGATGGTCATATCAGCATGGGATTTTCTCTAAAAGACTAAAAGACATTTTAGGCCAAAAAGAATGTGTTTCCTGTCAGCTGACCATCCCTGTTTTTCATTGTAAACCCAAAATTAAAAAAACAAAAATACCAAAATTGGTTTGTGTATCCTGTCAGTTTTGCACAGTACTTGAACTGCTTAGTACATTCTATATACTAATAAGAGAGCGAAAATACCCTTACCTTCCCCTACCATAATTTGTAAAACCAGCGCAGTAGGAAACACACATATTACTTTTTTGCCTTGCAATGTCTAGCTGGTCCTTAAATTTTTTTTTGCCAGTCTGACCTCCAGTAAGACCACAATGGCAGCGCTATTGAAAATCTTGTTATCACCTATCTACTTGAACAGAAAGTCATATTGACATGGGGTTTTCACCAGAGTGGCCGAGTGGTCTAAAGCGCTCTCCGTTACGGATCACTGCCATCTCACCACTGTCTGCGTGGGTTCGAGTCTCAGATTCAGCCAATGGGGGTATGTGAGAAAGCTTGCCAGTAGCTTCTCGTGGGTCAGTGGTTCTTTCCGGGGTTTTCCTAGGTTCTTCCTCCACCATTAATACTGGCCGCCATGTATAGCCTATCATGTGCTGAAAAATGGCGTTAAACCCTACAACAACAACAACAACAACCAGAAGACTTCTTATAATGTCTAGTAAGTCTTAAATGAAAATGGTTCTGCACAGTTTATTGATATGGCTGCAACAACATCCATCTTGAAAATCTTGTTATTGGTGCTTCTTCTGAATGGAAAGTTATATGTATTGTTACCTTTGTCTTGTCCAGAAGGACAGCTTTATCAACATGGGTTTTTCATAGATCTAGTTCTTGTGAACCTATTTGGTTCTAAGTGAAAAATTTTGCTAGTCATACAGCCAATATGGCTGCCGTGATGGCTGTCTTGAAATCTTGTCACTACTCCCCTGAATGGATGATCAGTACAACAGAGTTTTTGCCAAAACGCTTTAATGGTGTCTACTTTTGTCCTAAATGAAAATGGTGCCAATATGACAGCCATTATATCCATCACATCATCTTATTTGAAAATCTTGATATTGCTGAGGAATGTCTGAGATGATTTCAGTACTCGGCAGTTAAAAGGAAGAAATGGTCTTATCATGAATTCCTGGACATGCTTTTCACCCAGTAGTGCATCAGTCTCTACAAGGGATTTTTATAAACTAGATTTGACGCCTTCAGCTTCCTCCTAACTGGTAAGCTCAGAAATGCAGTTACATTACTACTATTTAAGTGTAAATTGGGGGGGGGGGGTAAAACTAATTTGTGTTATGTAATATTTGCTTGCTACTACTGCAATGATCCTCTCAAACCCAACCAGATAAAATGTCCAGTGTACTCTTGGCCCAAGTCAAAAGAAGAAGGTATTCTGTATGTTGGGTGTGACTAAGGAATCAGACTGGGATCATATTCTTTTCAATTCTGGCCATCCAGTACTAATTGGATTAGGGAATAATTAGCATGGAATGCGGTCTAAGTGTCTGGCAAGAAAGGAAAGCAATGCAGAAATAGTAGGTAAGTATTAGATAATTAAAATTCTCCCAAATAAACAAAAATAAATTACATGTTAAAAATTTAAAAGGAGAAGAACATTGTCTGCTTCGTTAACAGCTTAAAAGATGTTAACTACATGTATTTATTCTAGAGCATGGCAAACATTTAGCTAAACATTAAACAGGCATTCACCATAATCTCACAAAATACTGTCAGAGCTGATGCCCTTTATGATGTAAATTCCTCTTTTTTTGTGGTTTTGTTATCACTGCTCCTAAACTGCTTGTAGGATTGCCATGAAACTTTACACACACATTCATCCCTTGGTCTAGATGGTTGTAAATTGTGTTGCTTGGATATTCAGCATCGCCATTGTAGTCATTTTGTAAATCTTGTCACTACTCCTACATGGTTGGCCATATCAACTAAAGATTTTGAATAAAATAATTATGATATATGCTTGGTCCCAAATGAAAATGGTGCCGATCTGATGTCCATTTTGGAAGCCATTTTGAAAATTCTTGTTATCAGTATCAACAAGAGGTTTTCACTTGAAGACTTCTTGTGATGTTTGGTTGGTCCTAAATGAAAATGGTGCTGACCTGACATTGAATCTTATTACAACTCTACCAGAGCTCAAAGACATTGACATGGAGTTTTCACAAAGACCTCTTATGATGTCCTGTTTGTCTTCAATTAAAATGGTGCTGATCTGACATCACTTTGGTTGCCACATTGATTGTCTTTAAAATCTTGTTTTCACTACTCTCCCAGAATGGATGATCATTATGACAATCTGTTTGCTCAGTAGAGTGTCAGTCCTGTGGAGGGACTCGTGTTTTTCTTTAGTTTGCATTACTTCATTTACACTAGTGGACTATTGTCCCATCAAGAGGATTGAGTGGTTTTTCAAATTTAAGACCATAATGACCCAAAACCAGAATAGAGGCCTTATCCAGTAGGCTGGGACTAATAACATCTTGGGGCAAATGTATTATTTTCTTCTTATAACTGAAACAGCGACACTGCCCTGTTTATGGTATGAAATATGAAGAGAAATGTGAACAAGTTCTGTTTTCTGAAATTTCTGAGAGCTAGAGCAGTTTTCTGAAAATCCTCATTTAGATCAAATGTTATTTTTGAACTTTTGAGGCCTTTTTCAGATTACAAGAGTAGTTTGGGATGAACACTGCATGGAAATTGGACCAGACCAGTTGATTGTTCATGTGTAAACTTCATAAAAGCTGTTATATAGATGTCAAGTCAGATAGCAGTGACTAGTTTAGTAGGTGTGAAGCCCATAATTGTATAGTGAATAGCAGGATGTAATAAATGTCAGGCTGAGGCAGGAAATGAGCTGAATGTCACGTCAATGACCTTTACAGCGTTTACATGCATATAAATGCAAACTGCCTCTTTGACGATTTGAAATGATGATCTTAATGAATTGAAATGATGATTTTAATGATTTGAAAGTATGAAACTTGCCTTGAAATGTAGAAGTAATTGTATTTCTAAATGTTCAGAATTTCTGAAATGTAAAATGAATAAAGTATGTTTCCATTGATAAGACCAGCATAATAAATTTCCTCAAAAAATGCAGGCAGTGGGTGTACTAACATATCAAGATATCCTTAGTAAATATTGGCAGAATTTTTTAAAAATGGTGGATGTGTTTATTATCAAGTATGGGTTTATCATCAGATTAAGATGAAAACTATGTTACAAGCATGATATTATCATTGGATTAAGATGGTACTTTTGGTAGAAGCATGGGTTTATCATTGGATTAAGATGGTACTTTTGGTAGAAGCATGGGTTTATCATTAGATTAAGATGAAAACTTATGTTACAAGCATGATATTATCATTGGATTAAGATGGTACTTTTGGTAGAAGCATGGGTTTATCAATGGATTAAGATGAAAACTTTGTTACAGACATCAGATTAAGTAAAACTTCTATCATACAATTTCATCTTATATAGTTACATATTTATTAGTGGGAGTAAATGTAATCGTCAAGGAAAGGTTAAATGACTTTTGAAAACTGTAGTTCTCATGTTTATTTCATAATAATCTACCTTAGAAATATTTTTCATTCAGTCCAGTACAATTCAGGAAAACCAAGCATTGCATTTAAAGGGATTGTTGTACACAATATTCCCATTCAGTCATACAGTGACTGTCAACAATGTGACCTTGGCTACATTCATCCCATTTTGTCTAGATGGGAATTGCCTATTGTATATCATGGATCATATCAGGTAGTCAGCCATGTATCAATCTCAGGTAGGTTGTCACTTCACAGCTCAAAGGTGGGGGGGGATAGACGGATGGTGAAATTATTGATCATATTTAAGCTCATTTATCATAGTTTAGTGGCAGCAAAATTACCAAGATTGCAATATTTTAACTTTACATTTTTACAACTCAATTTTTACCAGGATTATGCTGCTGTCTTTCTTTATTATTTAAAAAAGCCATATACATACTTTTATTAGAACTTGGTGCAAGTTGGATGTGCACATCAGAATTCCAAGCTATGCAAGCAGATATATGAAGAATAATAACTTTTTTGTGAGTGGGGTAGTACTTTGTGGAGCAAAAAAGTGTGCTGCACTTAAGTTTCTTGGTTTTTGTTTGTTTTGAAGCTTTTATAGATCAGGTATTGGTAGTAAATTATTTTGCTTTTGGAGAAGTAGCAAGATTTAGGACAGTTTTTCGCAAGGCATGACATTCAGCTGTTTCATCGCACATTCTTGTGTTGCTGAGTTGATGATAATTGAACAACTTGCAAGGATAAGAAACCAGATCGTATGTACCTGCACATTTAAACCATTCTGAAAACAAGTTTCACATTCTTAATGGTCCTGCATTACACCATATTGTGACTTTAACATTTATACTCTATGACAGTTTAAGTTCTTCAGAACAGATTTCAGTGCCAGGGACGACAAATTAAGTTTTACAGCACAGATTTCAATGCCAGTGATGATGATTTAAGTTCTGCAGCACAGATTTCAATGCCACTTGTGTTGTGTCTCTCCCTTAGTCCAAGAAAAAGACCTGTTAATGTTGGGTCATCATTTCCAAGTTCAAAATAATTTTGTGAAAATAGATTTGCATTTCATTTCTGGACCATAATTCAAGTTCTAGATAACAGAATAAAGCTAAATTTACTTCATTTGTTCAACTTGTACACAAAACTACATATGGTCACAGTCATTGGAAAGAACAAAAGTGATATGTCATGTGGATATGTCAAAGCTGTCAGTCCCAACATGTTCATCATATTCATACGACATGTCACATGTCAGACAAATTCCTTTGTTTGGCTTGGAACTATATATGTGTATATAGATTGAATATGTCTGGAATGCTGGATCAAACATGTAAAATAAAATTGGTATGTTTTCAAGACCTCTGCTGATTTAGGTAGGGTGGGGTGGGGCTATGAACAGCTTCTAAGCTATGGACCTGGAAGGCAAGGAATAACTGATGGAGAATGCTGGTTGTATAAATAACTGTTTTTTGCAGAGAAAATTATATATATATATATATATATATATATATCAACAGTTTCAAATATATGTCAGTGGACATTCTCATGCTGACATATGCCAACTTTGCATCTGAGTGATATGAGACAAACTTGGGTTTTGTTTATTTTAGCACAGCATATTTAAGAAGGCTTAATAATTGTTGAATAAAATCAAGAGCAGATAACTAGGATAGGTGGACACATTTACTGATTCCAAGGTGAAGAGGTTCAGAGTATAGGCAGATTATTCCTAGCTGGATACATCTACGATTCCTCTATATTGCTTCTTTTTTGTATAGTATACACCTGAGCAACACTGCAGGACTTGAATGAAAAAGGATTGTAAAGGATGCTTTAGGTTATTCAACAATCAGCACAATGTGCATGCTTGATACTTGACACTTTAACAGCAGGGGTACCCAGTAGATAAGTATCTTATTTTGTGAAGAAATACATACCCACTGAAATGTTTAGCTGAATTTTATCATCTGGTGGTATCTTACTGGGTCTCAAGCATGTATATAATAAGGTAGATAGTCTTACCAGTGTGCTCACGTGACTTGTATTGACCAAATTTCCCACACCAACCATGTTATCAGGGAGAGTACATTAAAATACATTCACATTTTTTCAGCAAAACGATAAGCAGACAAAACACAGCTTTGTCAGAAATAGAAGTCTGATTAAAGACAGTTTATTTCCATATTAAGCATTGTCTTAACTAATAAGTCAAACAGCAAACAGTGAAGATCCTGTTTTGCTGTAGAATAATATTAAAGTCGATCAGGGTCTGTGTTGTTTGTTTTACGGATTTCTCCTAACAAATTGCATAGAGCCAGATCTACCAGTGCATTATGTGATGTCAGATCTGGGTCTGTGCAGTTTGCATTTGGACTCACCTTACAAGCCAGTATATATGGTAAGTTTTACAGCTTGATGAACTGTACTGTTGTCTAGCAACTGGACATTAATTGGCACAAAATTTAGAATGGGTCTTTGTTGATTTCAGGATTTAAGTGACGGACATGTTTAATGTTTGTTTGAAATCTTTCGTAAATGATTGTCTGTTGCCATTATCTACCACAGGCAAGTTATTCATTCTTATAACAATTGCTTCCTGTTTATTAAACATATAATTTACCAGATACAAAATTACAGCTGTGCATGCATAGAACTAATTACCATAACATTGCATGGATTTCATTTAGGATTTTAGTATTCCTAGTACCCTTTTGTTCATTTAAAATTGTTCAAGTATAGTGTCAACAGTTGTCCGTCTAATAATAAGCCCTCTGTTGTTGGCACAACAATTTGGCCAATACAGTCTTTGTGTTATCACTTGGTTCCACAATTTGGCCGATACAGTCGTTATGGTGCCACTTTTATGATGCAAAAATATAAGGTAGTTGTAAAATGATATTTTAAGATGCCATAAATACTCTGCTTGTGGCAGACATCGGTCTACTGGTCCGACTGCTGTGTACCAGTTGGACTCTTGACGACCAGCAGCAACAACTGTTTAAGTTTAATTATTGAAGAAATTTTGATGTCAGAATTTTTTAAATCAAACATTGCTTAATTTTCTTCCTAGAGTTCTTTCAAGAATTTTTTCCTTTTCTAAGGTCAGATCAGGTTTTTAGTCATATCTGTAAAAAATGACCATTCATAGGTTCAGTATTATCAGTTGGTCCTTCTATTCAGGTTAATTTATGTCAGATTTTGTAATAACAGAACCCATTCAGTGTTATGTTTATTGCGAAAACGATCCTTGTATGTTGGTATTTTATGATGTCCAGTTGATCTTAAATTAAATTGGTGCTGATCCGATATCCAGCATGGACACTAGTGTCCATCTTAAAAAATCCTCACGATTGATGGTCATTTCAGCCTGAGGTTTTCACAAAAGGACTTAATGATGATGTCTAGTTTGTCCTGAAAGAAAATGGTACTGATCTGACATCCAATGTGGCCACCATTGCAGCCATCTTAAAAATCTTATCACAATTCTGCTTGAACAGAAAATCATATTGATGTCAGGTTTTCACCAGAAAACTTCTTATAATGTCCATTTGGTCTTGAATAAAAAATGTGCCATTAAATGATGTCTAGTACGGCCAGCACAGCAGCCATTTGAAAAATCTTGTTTTTGCAAATTCTGAATGGAAACTCGTATGTTAAAAATATTGTTACTTCTACTCCTCTCCAGTTGCATGGCTATATCAATGTTTGGGTTTTCACCAGTAGAGTTCGTATGATATTTTGTTGGTCCTAAATGAAAATCATGCCAGTCATACATCCAATATAGTTGCCATTTTGACTATTTCATATTCTTGTCACAACTCCCCATGAATGAATCATTTTGACATAGGGATTTCACCAGAGGACTTTTAATGATGTCCACTTTGTCTTAAATGAAAATGGTGCCAAGCGGACATCCAATATATATATATATATATATATATATATATATATATATATATATATATATATATATATATACACATACATACACCATAGCAGCTAATCTGAATATCTTGTCATTGCTGAATTGCTGAAGAATAACAGAAATGGTTGCATAAATTGACACTTAAAAGTCAGATATGGTCTTGTCTTGAATTCCTGGAAATTCTTTTCTTGTAGTAAAGTGTCAGTTCACTTTTAGCGGTTCTTGCTGTAAATGTTCCTGTTCTGAAGCGAAGTAAAACTTGTTCACAAGGGAAAGGGTTCACAAGACAATATAAGACATTTTCGTTCTTTACAGTACTCATTTTAATGATATCCATGGGAGCCATATTGTACAGTGCCTTACTGTGAGACCACCTTACAATGAAATACATGTTACATATACATGTATGGCTACTTGATGAAATCCATGGCCATCATGTTCTCTTCAAGAAACCGTTCTAATGAAGGTTATAGTTTAGAAGTACTGCACAGGACAGCTTTTTTAAAATTTTATCAGTCACCTAGGGTAAGGTATTAACTAAATGAAAGGAGGTGACTCCTCAAGAGGTAAATTGGTAAGCAGATACAGATATAAGGTTTTATTATGAAGCTTGGAAAAGTTGTACCTGGCTGGACATGAAAGGTTCTTTTTTCAATGAGGTGACCATTATACTAGGTTGCATTTTGGATTGATATATATTTGAAGGAGGAGTGTGTAAGTTAGGGAAACAACCAGAGGTATACACAAAACGTATACTTTTATGAACAGTGATTGATGATATTATCTTTTTTCAGTGAAAATTATGAAGATAACATTTAAGGTGAAAATTATTGTGAAAAAGAGGTACATGTATTTTTAGAGAATAGTGTATGTAACCAAAAAAATGTATATCCATGACACAGCTAGTTCATCCTGTACTATAAAGAAAGGCTGCTGTTGATATTTCTTCATCAGTTTAACTCTAGTGCTTCAAATAATCCTTAAAGTGTACTTCAAACAAAGCTGCCCCTCCCAAATCAACACCACTTACTAAATCCATTCAGTTTCGTTCATACCCATTGCAGTAATGAAGCTTAAAATGAATGATTACAGACTGACTAGCATAATGATAAGTCGTGTGTGAATAAATACAGTGACTTGAATAATGATTAGACATTCACATAATTGGAATATTGGGTACCACGATATTTAACACCTGTTATTTCACAAAAGTGTTGAGTTTTATTAGCCATCCATCTTTACTCATAAGTCTTTTCTCACTGCAAACTGCATAGACCCAGATCTGCCATGCATGATGTTGTTGGATTTTAAGATGTGTACATTTGTTAGGAGTAATCATTAGAACAAAAAAGAGGGAACCTGGCATGTATGCAGTGGCATATAAGGGTCTGTGTTGTTTGCAGTTGAACATTACTTGTAAATGAGTATATACTGTACTTTAAATATGTCATGAATCACATGTAAATATGCTTATTACAGATATGCCTTCGGACAATGTGTGTATGTGAGAAAGCTTGCCAGTAGCTTCTCGTGGGTTGGTGGTTCTTTCTGGGGTTTTCCTTGGGTTCTTCCTCCACCATTAATACTGGCTGCCATGTATAGCCTATAGTGTGCTGAAAAATGGCGTTAAACCTTACTACAAACAACAACAACAACAGATATGCCAAGGATCTGAAATTCACTTTTATTGCCAGTGTTGCTTAAATCATTCTTTTACAAGGAATGTTTAATATTTCATGCAGTTTGAAAATACAAGTAGATATGTTTAAATATTTCTGCAGTACAAAGGCAAATAATTCTCGAAGGTGGGGGGTAGGGTGGGTGTGGCTTGACCCGTGACAATGATTACCAGCTGCCACGATAGCATGGTAACTGAAAAAGAGAGAAAATCTTGCTTTCTTAATGGGTGGAATAAAGGAGCAGAAAGTATATATATGTTGCCACCTGCCATTTGTTTTAAGCTCTGACGTTTTTTTATAGCACTAATGGTCATACACCAGTACAGTCCGTGGGATGTCCATCCATTAAAACAAACTTGTTATCACTACTCCTCCCAAACTATTTGGAGGGTTGCCATGAAATGTTACACATACACATTCATCACATAGTCTAGTTGGTTCTGAATGAAACTGGTGCTGCTCTCACATCCAATATGGCCACCACAGCTACAGCTTGATATTTTTGTTATTGTTACTTTTTCTGAACAAATGGTCATTTCAACATGGAGTTTTCATTAAAAGACTTTTAATGATATGTAGATGTTCCTGAATGAAAATGTTGCTAATCTGACATCCTATATGATGCTAATCTGACATCCTGTATGATGCTAATCTGACATCCTATATGGTGCAGATCTGACATCCTATATGGTGCTAATCTGACATCCTATATGATGCTAATCTGACATCCTATATGGTGCTGATCTGACATCCTACATGGTGCTGATCTGACATCCTATATGGTGCTGATCTGACATCCTACATGGTGCTGATCTGACATCCTATATGGTGCTAATCTGACATCCTATATGGTGCTGATCTGACATCCTATATGGTGCTGATCTGACACCCTATATGGTGCTGATGTGACATCCTATATGATACTAATCTGAAATCCTATATGGTGCTGATCTGACATCCTACGTGTTGCTGATCTGACATCTTATATGGTGCTGATCTGACATCCTACATGGTGCTAATCTGAAATCCTATATGGTGCTGATCTGACATCATATATGGCCACCACAACAGCATCTTGAAAAGCTTGTTATTGGTGCTCCCTCCGTATACATGTACTTGGTCATGTCAGTATGGGATTTTCACTGAAAGATTTCTAAAATGTCTGTCTGGTGCTAAACGAAAATTATGCCGTTCTCACATCCAGTATGGCCACCATGTCAGCCATGTAAAAAATTATACTTTAACAGATGGAATGTGGTTTTCACTAGAAGATTTCTTATGGTCTTAAATGAAAATGGTGCCAGTCTAATGTCTCATGGCTGCCACATAAGCCATCTTGAAAATCTACTCCAAAATGGAAAATTTTATCTTGAAAATGATGTATGTACTCCCATACTCCCATCCAAATGTCTGTGTTTGATTTGGATCCAGGTTTCATACTAGATTGGTGGAATTAGTCTGGGAACCAGACTAACTTTACAGGAATACGTAAGATGCTTTAAACTCACATATTTTGTGACACAAAACATATGCAAGATTTTGCTTATCGTTTTTTTTATATAAATGGCATCCATTAAAGAACAATGCAGTACAAAAGAGACAATAAACCTTGAAAAGTTTTTATAGTAGAGACTGATAACAGAAAATATTCAGATTTTTTATGGAAAAAAGCAAGAAGGACGTTTAGTCGATATCATGTGTTGATTTGATTATGTCACATGGTAGGAAAGATTGTCCCACGTGAAATTAAATTATTTTAAGGATTACATTAAGTTGAGAGATAGCAACAAACCGTTGAGCTTCACAGGCCTTGGAATTACAGTTTGTGAAACTGTACTGGGGGTAATTAAGGTTCAAGTAAACTTTACAAACGTTTGAGTTGAACATGATATTTACTGTCGCTGTCTTGAATCACACTTCTGCAGACCTGCCAACTCTTGCAATTAGTTAGGAAACCAGACTAACTTTACAGCAGCACCCCAGATGCTTTAAACTGCACCTATTTGTTCATGCAAAGCCCCTGCATGATCAAACTGTTGATTATAGATTTTTCTAAAATGGCATCCAGAATGTGATGCATGTTTAAGATGAAAGGGAAAATAAGCCTCTTGAAAGTGTTAATAATCAACACAGAAGAATAAATAGGAATATTCAGATTCTTGTGAATAAAAGATGGAAAGGACACAGTTATGTTTAATGGACTTAATGTGCCAATTTGAGTACATCTCGTGACGGGAGATATGATTGCCATCGTCATATGAAATGGAAAAAGAATTTCCAACAATTAACGTCAAGTTGAGAGATAGCAACAAGCCATTGAGTTGCATAGGGTTTAGAACTAAAGTTTGTGCAACTGTATTAGTGGTAAATAAGGTCTACGAGTACTTTACAAACTTTTCAGTTGAACACAATGTTATCATTGCTGTGTCAAACTTTTAATTAAGTTTTCCAGCTTTACAATAACAGTTTATGATATTTTGTTACACCTTACTAAAAACTAGTCAGTTTTAGGGAAAAAAATCAGCTGTCCTACTGAGACGGACCCAGCCTGCTTCTGGACTTTCAAATGCATGTTTTCCAGCTTGACAATAGTGGTGTATAATATTTCTTTTACTGAAGACTGGTCCAATTGAGGTCTGCAGTGTATGCTCCTAGTCTGGACTCCATTAGCAGTTGCTCATTTTTTGCAACTCCTAAAATTCCAGAAGGAAAGTCATAAAACTTGACACATTGTTTTATTCTCAGGTCCACACACTACAGACTATAAGATGCCCTTTGTGTATACTGTCTTTCACTACTCTGTTTATGAATTAAATGGCCTCACATGCTGTATGTTAATTGGGTAAAAAGGGATTCTTTTTAAAGTAATTTTGGTGACAAAACATTGAAATGAAGCAAAAATTCAGACATGTCCCATAAAAGTTTATGTTTACTATGAAATTATAGAAAATTATTCTTTGTTTTCCCTTGTCATTGGTAAATATTCTGACACATTTAACGGAACACGCTATGCTGGTTTACTCATTGTATTAAATAAATATGAGGGAAAAATGACTAGATGTCCTTGATCTTGCATCATACTCTTCTGTGAATTTTTTCACTCAAATCTTTCACAGTACAAACCTGTATGGTAGCATTGTTTACTAGGAATTTCAAACACCCAGTGTGCGGTTATTGGATTTTATAAAGAACCTTGATCTGGTGAGCCCGCATATATATATATATCTTGCGGCCTAATATAGCCCAACATTGTAACATTTGTCTGCCTATTGTACAGTAACATTAATTCTTCAGGAGAGATCAATATTGTATCATTTGCCATATACTTGCAAGTCAAACTGCACACAACAAACATCCTGATCTGCTATAGCATTATGTACCTGCAGACCAGGGAATATGTCTAACAAACTACACAGACCCAGATCTGCCAGTGCATAATGCACCTTCAGATCAGGGTCTGTGCAATTTGCAATTGGACTCACCTTATAAGCAAGTATATACAGTACATCAGTGCAGTTTTGGAGCACCTCTGGATGGGAACTGGTATATTTGTTCTTCTTCCAGCATCTCATTCCTCAAGTTTTTCTACCATTATGCTTATATCTACCTTAGAGGTGTTGAGTGCCAGGAGTAATGTCTAGTCTTTAGTTTTGTTGCTATAGTAACCAGAGAAGATTGCCAATTATCTAAAGATCAGTTGGCCCAGTGCATCCCTTTCACAGTTTGGAGCAAGAATTTATTTTGCAATTACCAATTGACTTCCTGTAATCAGATATTAAATATACACCACTAAGCCTAATTTTACAGTCCATAATTAGTCATTAAATCTGGGTCCATGCTGTGGGTGTTGTAGAAGAATTGGGTACAAAACTAGGATGTTATATGGGAATATATGGTATGGCATCATCAGTGGACTGGTACTCCTATGTACACAGTGAATAGCTGATGCTTACTCATGCAGGCCTTAGAGCACTGATCATAGAGTTGGGATGCATGTTGTCAGGGGGCAGGCATTTAGCCAGTTGGGGCGGTCCCATCATGCACACCTACAACTAAATACACAAACTCCTTTAGAATGGCTGTTGATTTATTGTTCAGTGTGATGGCCCAAACAGTTTTCAGTGGAGTAGATGGTAGGCAACAGTAAATCTTTTCAAATTAAATTAATTACCAAAGGACTATGAAAAATAAATAATGCAGAAAAATTTATATTAAACCGTACAAGTTGTAGTTTCAAAATGTGATTGTAATCTAAATCATCGTATGTTAAGCATAAAGATGGAGCACAAAAAAAATGCCCAAGAAAAAACCAAAACAAAATCTCTAAACATTGTGGGCAGAGTTTTTGAATGTATGGTTGTAAATATTATTGTAAGCTATATTTGGATTATATACACATGCCCAAGAAATGTTTTTAATACTGAATGGATTTAGAGTAAGCATACAAAGCCGTGTTAAGATGTATACATTGATAATCAGATATTTTTGTACAGTTAGTTGGATACTTACAGATTTATAAACACTTTTACTTAATATACATGTTTACAAGCTAAAATTTCCAGAGTTTAATGCCCAAGATCTGAGACAAATTAATGGGGACCTAGCAGCTTCCATGCATATATGCCCTGTGATGCCATGTCAGTAAATGAAAAAATTTCAAGTCTTTTTCAGGTGTTATGACCTGAGCTAATTGCACATACAATTAGTCTCATATTTAAGAACAATAACATAAATAAACATTTAACATAAATGTAGATTGATAAAATAATTTCCAAATTTGTATCTGGACTTAATGTTCTTTGACATCATTTTTCTGTCATTACATGTTGTCCATGGACCTAATAAATGATCTTCAGTGAGTCAAGCTAGGGCAATCATGCAGTTGAATTATATCCAGCAACAGGATTTGAGAGTGCTACAGGTCTTTTATAGATTTTGCTATTTAACGTGGAAACGGAAAACAGATTCCATTATTACTTGATTGTTAGTCAGGTTTAAATGCAAACAAGAGGATAGATTATTATCTATCATTGCATAATGTGCTTTCAGATCAGAGTTTGT
Organism: Sinohyriopsis cumingii; assembly: GCA_028554795.2. NCBI lineage: Eukaryota > Metazoa > Mollusca > Bivalvia > Unionida > Unionidae > Sinohyriopsis > Sinohyriopsis cumingii. Next base: position 106,141,487 of record CM068825.1, read on the forward strand.
GTTGTTTTAATAAGTGCCTCTAACGCGATATATAGACCCAGACCTTGTGGTGCACTATGGAATGGTATATCTGGATTTATGAATTTTGTAGATATACGTCAGATATACGGGTATACCAGAGAATATACTGTATTACTTAGATTATATGGCATCTATTAATTTTTAATAGTGCAAGACCCTTTTTTAATTGAAAACTGTCATGTGCCACAGTGATCAATGTACAGTATACTGGTTGGTTTGGTTTGGTTTGTTTAAACTCCACTTTTGACAAAACTATTTGCTATATGATGCCAAGGAGATGGGAACCAAATGCCTTTCCCAAGGACACATCGAGACTGCTAAACATAGCTGGCCTGGGCAGGTATTAAAACCTGCAATCCATGAATTTCAAGTCTAATGCTCTGCCAGATGAGTATCCAGGGCTGTCTAAAATGTGCAGTGTACATCATATTGGGGACAGTTTAGACTTGTATTTACCACCACGGTCTGTCCTTGGATTAGGGTCTACACAGAGGGTCAGTAAATTGCATAGACCCAGATCTGCTGTCACTTTTTGCAGTCTGTTAGGAATGATCAGGAGAACAGACTTAGACCCTAATCTACTGGCACATTATGTGATAGTACATCAGGGTGTATGTTGTCAGCAGCTGGTCTCGACATACGCGAATATATATGTGTGTGTGTGTGTGTGTGTGTGTGTGTATATATATAGTAGAATCAGAATTTTATAAAACCATGATCTGCTGGTATTTCATCTAACTGCAGATTTCTGCTTTTTTTTAACATTATCTCTAATTAATTGTGTATATTTTTTTTTCAATAATTCTAAATTAGTAGCTTTTAACTTAATGGAATACATCCAGACTAACCAGTCCCAACAGTCACCTTGGCAAATCTAATCTTCCCCAGGTGAATTTTCTATATAAACAACCTATATATGACAGTCACCTGCATTCGGTGGTCCATGGCCATGTGTATCCTAACCAAATTGTGATTTCTACCAGTTGTAAGTTGTCACTGGTATGTACCTGTAGCATTGACTGCTTGATCTTTTGCTTCATTGATGAAGGCATTGTTTAGATATATTTGTTGCATGGTATTTGTTCATTACCTAATTTTAAAAGGTAAACGTTTATGCAACACCCAGTTTTGCTTTTTCCTATGAGTGACAGATTTGACGTTTTTTTTTATTCAGTAAGGTTTTTCTTCCAAAAATGTTTTAGATTTGTTTTTCTGTCTACCATATTTACTACCCTATATTCGACACTATAACCAGGATTGTGCTGCTGTGCCATGAGACCATAATCATACATGCCAAAATATTTACAGTTGGATGTGTTCTGTTTAAGCAAATGTGATAGCTAGGGGATGAAATTGTAACAAGTGCCAGTTCACATCAAATTATGGTACTTGCCATCCTTAAAGTTGCAATACTTGAGATGGAGCTTAAAAAATCCAATTAAATCTATAGGAACTTAAATGAAGAAAGCAAGACTGCAAGCAGCCGAGGCTGTACCAGGCAATTATTATATGCTCATTTATTTTCTCCGTTAACTTTGCATTGTCAGAATCACTCAGTATTTTACGATATTGAACTCGCATGCAATTGCTATTGAACTCGGGTGAATAAAAGAACTACTTTCTGTTGTAAACAAGCAATGATGCAGATGCCAGCACTTTAGATTTATTTTATTTGTCTGTGGATGAAGTAAAACAACCGAATGAACTACAGCAGATGTTTCACGGACTGCCACATGCCAGCTGCTTTGGCACATTTCGCTTTAACTTTTTTGGTACAATGTTTCGGATTTAGACAAGCTATAGATGCCAGATGGTGTACTTACAAATAACATCCAAGTGACAAGGCATAAACTGTCCTCTTTAGCTGGTAATAAGAATGGCAAAAATTATAGTTTTACATCCTGAATTTTCTCAAAATGTACTTTCTTAGTTCTGTAAATCCAGATTACATGAGCCATCTCATGGGTTCACAAGCTTGATTACGCATTTCGAAATTGTACTGTAATTTCGAGTATATTCCATGTGCAATTACATCCTTCTCTTACTGCAAATATTATATTCCATAACGTCTTCTTGATCATTGCAATTGAAAGTCTTCATATTTTCCCCACATTATGATTTCAAACATTCAGTGGCAGAACAGAAAAAACACTTGCAGATGTAAACAGTATGCTGCTTTGTCGCCGCTGAATTTCAGTGTACTTCTTGTAGAATTGGCACATAAATACAGCCCATAATCACAAAATTTCGTAGAAATGACAATAAATGCCAAAATCTATTCATTCCAGATCAAATGGAAAAGTTGTTGCAATGCGCATTCATTCACAATTTGATTCCAAATTTCAATTTTAAGTAACCCAAAATGCCATTTTCTTTCGAAAGTTATGTTTAATGTGTGACCAAGTTCAAATGTTTGTGGGCGGAGTTAAGTGCGCGTTAACACTGTTGTTATGTAATAATGAATCTGTGCTTGTGTATTTAGTTTGGAATACGGCATACATTGTTACTTTGTTTCATGTAGTGTATTTTTATTTACATAATTAAGCCTTAGGTAGAATAAAAAATGAGCATATAATAAAAAGGTTACGCATTTGTATGGGAAAATATGAACTCGTTTTGTCAGATGGATATACTGCACTCCCAAGGTCGTGCAGTATTTCCATCCGAAAAACTCATTCATATTTTCCCATACAAATGCAGTAACCTATAATTATCATTCATTATTCTGATTTAAAGCTAGAGTTTTGGAATGCTGGTAGGCTATGTTAACTGATGCAGAGGGATCCTGCATGGTTGGTTCAGGATTCATCATTAATCAATTAACTGGATGATGTGTAATGGCACAGCAGCTAAGTTATATAGTACAGTGATTCAAATGAGGGTGTAAAATATATCTGACATTGCAAGTAAGACACCATTCTCAGCATTATAATCATTGGAAATTTTATATAGAGCTGTACATTCTTAAATTTCACCTTTGATACTTGGAAAATAGCAGATCATCAAAGGGTAAATCCCCCCCCCCCCCATTAGGTAGGAGTTACACCTTCAAATGCAAGTTACACATACCCCACTCCACAATATATGGAGGAGTAACACCCTCTTGAGACCCCAGATATTGAGGAACAGCAGTTGTTATTTATGACTATCAGAATTCATTATAACACTGGGCAGTTAAAACAAAGGAATAGTGTTATCTTGAATTCCTGGAAATTATTTTCAGCCAGGAGAGTGTCTGTCCCATGAGAGAACACTTGTCAGAGTTTACTTCATCCGGTTTCTTTTTCACCATGCATAATGTATCAGCAGATCAGCATCCGTGTTGTTTGTTTAATGATAATTGCCAAAAAAAGCTACATAGACCCAGATCTACATTCGTGTTGTTCGTTTTACTGATTATTGCCAAAAAAAAGCTACATAGACCAAGATCTACATCTGTGTTGTTTGTTTTACTGATTATTGCCAAAAAAAAAGCTACATAGACCCAGATCAGCATCCGTGTTGTTTGTTTTACTGATTATTGCCAAAAAAAAGCTACATAGACCCAGATCTACATTCATGTTGTTCGTTTTACTGATTATTGCCAAAAAAAAGCTACATAGACCTAGATCTACATCTGTGTTGTTTGTTTTACTGATTATTGCCAAAAAAAAGCTACATAGACCCAGATCTACATCCATGTTGTTCGTTTTGCTGATTATTGCCAAAAAAAAGCTACATAGACCAAGATCTACATCTGTGTTGTTTGTTTTACTGATTATTGCCTAAAAAAGCTACATAGACCTAGATCTACATCTGTGTTGTTTGTTTTACTGATTATTGCCTAAAAAAGCTACATAGACCTAGATCTACATCCGTGTTGTTTGTTTTACTGATTATTGCCTAAAAAAGCTACATAGACCTAGATCTACATCCGTGTTGTTTGTTTTACTGATTATTGCCAAAAAAAAGCTACATAGATCAGCATCAGTGTTGTTTGTTTTACTGATTTTTGACAAGAAAGCTACATAGACACAGATCTCCTGGTGCATTATGCAGTGGTAAATCTGGGTCTTTGCAGTTTGCAATGGAATCCAACATATGAATATAAACAATAGGTTAATACAACAATTATTTACACATCAGTTAAACATTATCAGTTAGTAATTTTGAAATTTCTAATATGAATGGATTGAATACAGTTTTTATATATATATATATATATATATATATATATATATATATATATATATATATATATATATATATATATATATATATTCCAGATAAGTCCAGGGGTTAACAAGTTTTTACTTCACAGAAACTGTGTGCTACCCCATTGTTTTATATAATATAATGTAGGTATCAAAACAGTGCAAACCAAGAAGTTTGTATTTGAAATTTGCTTTCATGGGTATTACTTGCCAGTCTTTTTATTCACAGGTAAAGACTAAATCAAAATGGAGTCCTGTAGGGACATAAACTTGCAAATCACCTCAGTGTTTATATTGAAACGTTCAAATCAGATGCACAAGTGTCTGCTTATTTAAGTATACATATATTGTGACATTCTTTGGGGGGGGGAGGTGGGAGGGCTGTGGGTGACAGTGATCTAAAGGTTCTTGCCTTTACTGATCACTGCTATCTCACCTCTGTCCACATGGGTTCAAGCAGTGCTGGATTAACACATTAACCCCTAGCAACGACTTTACGGGGCAGGAGGTAGTAGCCTACTGCCAAGCTCTGTAGCGTCATGGTCATGCAAGATACACTAAAGTGGGTGGTATTATAGAAATGTAGACAGATGTAGCTCTACAATGATACCAAATAATCTGGAATATCTAGTTGCACTACAAAGTACAGATAGAAAAACCTCATTTTTTGGACCCAACTTTTTTTAATGCAAAATTCGCCCATGGTCGGAATCCCATTTTGTGTCCGGATTTTAGACTTTTTGGTCTCAGATCTTAGACAAACCAGTATGAACTGCAAACAGACAGATGAGCCTCTGCAAAAAGTAGGATAAGATGGGCATTTGGAATAAAGAGTGGTCTCCATACAAAAATAATGGCTCTGTTTAGCACAAAAAAAAATTAAAAACAAATTCAACTTTTACCCTTCTGCTCATGCTTGAGTCAAATAGCCAATGAAAAATGATGTTTCTAACACAGTTAGGCAGTATGTTATTGAAAGATGACCAGGGATTTGGTGTTTTTGAGTCTGTTCAGAAATAGCTTTCTAAATGTGTTTCCTACTCGATTTTGAGGCAAAAATGGCAAAAACCTCCAGGGGTTAATGTGTTAAAGCCTTTCAGGGTCCTAAGCACTGAAAATATAATGGTGTCCCCCCGCCTTAGAAAGTGTGATACTGAAAAACCATTGAAAGCTAAAAGGATGGGAAAATACCAGTGTTGTCTTGTCAAATCAGAATACTCGTACATGCAGATGAAAATAGTCATTGATTCAGTTTTATCATCAGCGGTTAATTTGAAATTTTTCCAGTGCCCCTGTTGGGCTGGTGCCCTAAGCATGTGCTTAGTGTTCTTATTGGGTAATATGGCGCTGGGTTCAAGTCTTGGGCTTAGCAAATGGTGGTATGTGAGAAAGCTTACCAGTAACTTCCCAAGGTAATTTTTACCAGGGTTTTCTTGGATTTTTCTTCCATTAGTTATACTGGTTGCCTTGTATTGCATATCTTGTGCTGAAAAATGGCATTAAACCCAAACCAAGATTATATTTTGTTATTGAAGTAATTTGGTTTAATAAAGTTTGCTTGTAATTCTTTGTAGAGGAAACAATTACCTCTGTCTTGATGCCTGATAAACTTAAGTTTGGTCAGAGGAATCAAAATTTGGCCGTCAAAAACTCTTCTTTAATTATTTGAAGAAAAGGCAGAAAAACTTTATATTGTAAAGAATCTCAAAGCTGCCTCGGAAATGCTTAAAACTAGTTTTTCATTTTATTTTATTTTTCAGACCTGACCTGATCCAGTATGACAAGTTATCCAAGGCCAACGCCTTGCAGAATCTGCAGAATGCCTTTAAGGTGGCAGAGGAGAAGTTGGGAATCACACCACTGTTGGATCCAGAAGGTAATGCTTACGCTGCCGGACATTCCATTATAACTGCTTAGTACTCTGTAATAGTTACATATGATTCTCCACAGGATCTCAGAAATACCTTTGTTCACAAACAAGGGCTGAAATCTGAAATCCGTTAAGTGAAATTTCATTTACTTGATCATCAGCCTGTAAAGCTTGTCAGAGTGAATTTAATTGGCATTTTTTATGTAAATCTTAATGTGAAAGGAACAAAAGTGAATAAAAAGTGCAGTTAATTTATTTCCGTATTATACGCAGCTCTCACTATGTTGGTCATGTGATGTCCAATATAATGCTGTATATACATGGCTCCTAGAATTCTCAAGTTACTTGGAAAAGTAAAGGTTTAAAAAAAAAAGGTGGGATGGGGGTATTCAGAAGTAAACAGTAACTTGCACATTTTGTATTTAAACATCCCTTTATCAGTGAACCTAGGAAAATTTTGAATGCAGATCTTTTTAAAAAAATATTTATGTACCAGCATACACTTGCATTGTCTTGAATTCAGGGAGCAATTTCACTGAAATTCACATTCCATGAAAGTTCTGTTGGTAAAGAATCATTTCTGTTCACCCATTTTGATAGCAGAATGGGGCATATTGTTTGGTTGCTGTCTCTCTATATGTTGATATACATCGGTATGCTTACATGACTGTAAATTCATCCTGAATTTGACTGCTCCGGTGGCCTGTGTAGTTAGAGTGTCTGCCTCATATGTAGGAGGTCATGGGTTCAAACCCTGGCCGTGTTATACCAAAGACTTATAAAAAGGTTACTAACAGCTGCCTCACTAGGTGCTCAGCATTAAGAAGTTAGTTTTTGGACTAGTCAGCCTGGTGTCTTGATTATGTGATTGGGTGGGACATCATGGTATGTGTATGTGGCATGATGCCAAAGTGCTAGATATTACTATAAACTACCACATTACAGACATCATAGCAATATGATGGAAAAATTGTTAAACCAGATTAAAAATCCCAAATCACACACACACACACACTTATCCTGAATTTAATATAGTGTGATAGCACAAAACTTGCTACATTGTGAAATTTTATACACATTGCATTTTGGCGCAAGACTAAGTGTATTGTGTTATGAAGAAGTCTCTTTGTCTGTCCATGCATATGTCTGTCCATGTGTTTCCTATTTTTGTCTACACAGTATATTGAGTTCTCAACCATATACGAGACAAGTTGCTTTTGGGAAGGGGAGAAACTTAATGATAAGAGTCTTAAGTGGACAAAGGTCATAGTGACTGGCAAGGAAGAAGTATATTGATTTTCTGAGCTCAATAGGTCAGAGGTTAAGGTTACTGGAACTGAAAAAGGAAACTGTTCCCACTCAATAACTTTACTAAATACCTTTATGGATTTTGTTTGTACCTGCAGTGAATCTTTATGAAGCGAAGACAATTCTGTGTCACTGGCTTGCCCATTTGAGCATGGTGGTAAGGTTACAGTTGGAGAAAATCTGCTATGGTTTTGGCTACAAGTTTTATCATTTTCTTACCTTTCCTAAACCCATGGTGGGTTTTCTTCATATATAAAATGAATCAGTTTTGACCACTCATTCTTCAGCATGCTCACTCACTCACCCCTGTAAACTTAGGTTCAGTTTCATGCCCATAGAAAATCTGCATGAAGGTCTTAGTTCAAGTATTTTCATTTTCTTATATTTCCCGAATCCCATGATCTAGTCTATTCATACTTAGCTGAATCTTGATGAAACTGGAACAATTTATCCAGTGATATGGTCACTTATTCTTTTACATTGGATCCCATACTTTAATCCTTGACATGAGGTCCCATTCAGTTTTATTTAAAACTCAGGGACAAATTACAACCAATGTTGCTTGACCAAAACAATTATTAACTTGTCATGCTAATCAAACACACACTATTTCCACCTCTACATTCCTTCCTTTGTTGTAAATAATTGTATAGGGGTCGTAGGTAAAAGCATCCAACTTGACACACAATTGAGTTTGTTATCCTCAAATGACTTCCATTAGCAGTGTTGTCTGCCTTTAAAGAGATGAGAAACATGTATCATTATTTCAGGGATGTGATATCACAGAAGATTGTTTCATGGTTTAGGTATCTTGGAAGAATGTTCGAAGGTTATGGTATCACAGAAGTTTGTTCCAAGATTATGGTATTGCATAAGTTGTTTCAAGGTTATGGTATTACAGAAGATTGTTTCAAGGTTATGTTATTACAGAAGTTTGTTCCAAGGTTATGGTATTACAGAAGATTGTTCCAGGGTTATGGTGCTTCAGAAGATTATTCCAAGGTTATGGTGCTTCAGAAGATTGTTCCAAGGTTATGGTATTACAGAAGATTGTTCCAAGGTTATGGTATTACAGAAGATTGTTCCAAGGTTATGGTGCTTCAGAAGATTGTTCCAAGGTTATGGTATTACAGAAGATTGTTCCAAGGTCATGGTACTAATTATAGAAGATTGTTCCAAGGTTATTATGTTACAGAAGATTGTTCCAAGGTTATGGTATTACAAAAGATTAATCATTCCAAGGTTATGGTATTAATTGCAAAAGACTGTTCCAAGGTTATGGTATAACAGAAAATTGATCTTCACATGCTACATAAAATAGGGTTTAATATAACTTTTACGAATCTCATACCCTGAGAACCAGAAGATAATAGAGTAGAAGTTATTATAATAATGGGTGAGATCGTATGGACAATTTTTTTCAATTCTGCAAGTATCTGGAATAGAGTTTATATGTGTGCATGCATGTGTGTCTAGCACTGGGGTATTATGCTTCAGACATGTAGCATCATGACCCACCCAGCCACATTATCCTGAAACCAGGACAACCAGTCCTGACACTAACCTCTTAATGATGTGTGCCAAGCTAGGCAGCTGCTAGAACCTTTTTTTATGAGTCTTTGGTATGACTAGGCCGTGGTTTGAACCGACAACCTCCCCATATCTGTGGTGGATGCTCTCAAGACCAGGCCACCTGAGTGGTAAATATTTCATTGAATGGATTTTTACTGTATTTTATGTTCCTTTCCAGATGTTAATGTGGAATTCCCAGATGAGAAATCCATCATCACCTATGTTGTCACCTACTACCATTACTTCTCCAAGATGAAGGCAGAAACGGTCCAAGGAAAACGTATTGGAAAGGTTGGTTTTAGTCATAAAAGCCCAAGCACACAAGTGTAAAATGGGTCTGCTCTTGATTGGCCAGAAGGTCTTTGTCTAAGCAACTGTTTTTAATTTAGACCATGGTATTGCTGTTTGCTTGTGGATTCCATATTATTTGAAAAGAATGTATATGTATGGGTGTTCTACATAACAGTATTATCCATGCATCTTAAATTGAATCAGTATTTAATGCTTAGAAATTTACTGGCGAAAAATCTGACATTTTTGTAAAAACAAATGAAGAATAACAATATAATTGTTAAAATTTTATTTACACTGCCAGAAGGCAGAACATATTTTATGTTTTTCACTAACCATTGTCCATTATGTCCCTCTGTCTGTTTCCAGTTTTGTTTCTGCAAAGTAACTTGAGTGGTTCAACTTGTGCTATAGTTACCAAACTTTGTGGATGACTTACACTTGGGGTGAGGAAGGACTCTGTTGATCTCAGAGTCAGAAGCTCAAAGATCAAGGTTATTGGCTGAAAGAAGAAAATGGTCTCCATGCAATAATTCATGTTGTACACCAAACAGATGGAAGTGTTGCACTTGGTGTAAAGCAGAACCCTCTGATCAAGTTAAAGAATAAAAATGGTTTCCGCACAAGAACTAGAGTTCTGCCATCTTCTTTTACCAAACTTTGTGGATGACTTTCACTTGGGGTGTGGAAGATTACCATTACTTTCAGGGGCACAAGAACAAAGGTCAGGGTCACTTTGAGAAGGAAGAAAACTGGTTTCAATAAATAATCTGATTTCTCTGCCATCTTGGGTAGATAAAACCTCTTATCTCTTGGTGTCAAAAGTTGTGGTCACTGACTAAAGAAATAAAACTCTTTTTTGCACAATAACATTAGATCTATGTCACATGCCTGGACCAAAGTTTGTGGATGGCTTACACTTGTGTTCAGGAAGAACCATGTTAATTTTAGGGTGAAAAGGACAAAAGTCAGGGCCATAGGCTAAAAGAAGAATATGGCTTTCTCCTAAATTCTTTTTGGTGATCTGCATAGAGGAGGGTATATGTGTCACTTATTGTAAAAGTTGTTGTTGTTGTTGTTGTTGTGGGGTTTAACGCCATTTTTCAGCACACGATAGGCTATACATGGCGGCTAGTATTAATGGTGGAGGAAGAACCCGGGAAACCCCAGAAAGAACCACCGACCCACGAGAAGCTACTGGCAAGCTTTCTCACATATCCACATTGGCTGAATCTTAGACTCGAACCAGCGCAGACAGAGGTGAGATGGCAGTGATCCGTAACGAAGAGCGCTTTAGACCACTCGGCCACTCAGGGCCCCCTATTGTAAAAGAGAACATGCTTCTAAAATCTGCACCAAAATGTTGTGCAAACAGATATGAGACTGAGACATGCTGTTTTAATAGTTTATTTTGTTTACTTCCTTCTATTCTATTTGTGATTGATGGCCATTTTTTATTGATTCATTCCATTTGTTCAAAATAATTATCATAAAGATAATGAGCTTTTGCAGGAAATTTAAAAAATTTTGTATTCAACCAATTATCAATTAATGGATCAGTGTGTAATATCAGTTCATACCAGTTTAACAGTATTTTGATCCAGCTCAGCTGTTGCTGTGTAGTTGATGTGTTATGCAGCTCTAGAAGTTGGGAAAGAGATGTTGAGTATTATGACAGATTGCCATGGACAAGAGTGTGTAGAAATGATCATTCAACTGACCATATTTTTCATGAGAGACTGAATTCATAATTTTTTTTCTCATATAAATATAGAAGCAATTTGCAAGTATAGAGAAAGAAACTACAAAGAGCTCTGTCCGAATAATTACAACAAACTTTAATGTTTCATGAGAGACTAACAAAATATAATGATTTTCAAAGAAAGCTGAAGTTATTATATGTTATTAACCATATAAACAGATGGGGCTGTGTTTGTGTGTGTTTATCATGAGCATCACTTAACAAGGAGTGGAAATGTTGTCCTGATGACTCACTCTGTCCATCTTTCAGTGATTAAGCTTATCATGCTTCTCTTCCCACACTACCTGGAGGATTTTATTGAATCTTTGGTTAGAGATGCGGTTGATGTAGATGTGCTAAAATGTTTTAACTTTTTTCCTCTGGCCCATATTTTAGAACATTTCTTAAAAAACTTGAAGCGTATTTGGAGAATTTTAATTTCTGTATATTCCACAGATATTATTCTCTGGTAAACATTTATCAGTCTAAAAAGTTCTATAAATAAAATACAGCATTCACCAAAAGGAATTGGTAAATGGATAAAGCTATACATGATTTGTGATTGCCTTCCTGAATACTATCCAGTTCTTTCAGATGTCAACTTAGGTTTGAATTAGTAATAATGAAAAGACAATACAGTAGCATTTGTACTTCATGTTTACACCATGTACAACTTTGTTGATAATTCATTACAACCCAAGTGCTGATTATTTAATTGTTCCCAGTGTGTTATATCGGGGACTAGTACCAAGGACTTTGCAATAAAGGATTCATTATTTCTTGGATTGTTTTGCATGAAGGCTTCAGTAGTCACTATTCAATTTACTGAAGTTGACACACTTTAATCTTGTAAACAGTGAGATAGATGGTCATGTATGGCAGTTCTGACAAATGAGCTTGAACATTACTGGCATTGGCAACCTGTTTCACTGTACAGTATGTACTTACATACAAGTGTAGACTGCATAGGACCAGATCTGCTGATGTGTAATGGGCTGGCAGATGTAGGTCTATGCAGTTTGGGTAGAACAAACAACATAGACATTGATCTGTTAGTATATTAAGTGAGGGAAGATCAGGATCTTTGTTGTTGGCAGTTGGACTCGGCTTATAAGTGAGAATAGGTGATAGGTATTTTCTTGTTTGAAAATGAAAGCATATATGTAAAAGATGTCAAGTACAGTTAATAAATAGACTACAAAGATTTTGATTGTGTTACATCTGCATTTCAAACACAGTCATGAATTTGCTCACTCCAGAACATAAATTAGGTTGATTTTGCCTATTCCTGACAACAACCAAGTTTTTGGACAGTTTTGTTGGGAAATATTTATTTTGTCACTTCAGCTTATTTTGATGTTAAAATCAAGTTTAAGACATTCACACAAAAATAACACTTTACATAATGACAGACAGACACAAAGTAAGTTGACCTTCACTCTGGAAAATTGTATGGATACTAGGGATGGACAGGTACCTGGACAGGCTGCATGGACCTGACTGAGTTTTGCATCTGGTTTTATGATAAAAATTTGGTCTTGCTGCATCCCCCTCCCCCATTGCAGTAATAAAATTAACAAAGAAACCAAAAAAAAAAAGGTTTGCTTTATGGTTGATGAAATTGGGGGTAAGAGAGGGTAGGGGAAACCGGACAAAATGGGAGTGGAGAGAACCAGGCCAGACCTGGTACTTATCAGTATTCCCCAACCACTTCTTCCCTAGTGGATTCATCTCAATGTAAGTAACTCGATCATATCAATGCTAGGTGAGTGTGACCTAGTTTGATTGCTTGAGTGACTTGTGTAATTTTAGTTGTTTGTTTATCGGATATTTTTTCACCTATACTCAAGCAAATTGATCTGTGGATACATCTCAACAAAAGTAACTAACCCATACCAACTAGATTAGTGGGACCAAATTTCATGCTCCAGTGACTGGTGTATTTTCAGCTATTGGTTTGTTACATCCTGAACATCTTGGACCCTATTTTACCTCAACTCATGCTGCGGCGGTTTGAGTCTAAGATTCAGCCAATGTGGGCATGTGAGAAAGCTTGCCAGTAGCTTCTCGTGGGTCGGTGGTTCTTTCCGGGGTTTTCCGGGTTCTTCCTCCACCATTAATACTGGCCGCCATGTATAGCCCTATCGTGCTGAAAAATGGCGTTAAACCCCACAACAACAACAACAACAACAACCTCAACTCATGAAAATTGGTATGTGATTGTAGCTCCGGGAAAGTAATGCATCTGTACCAAAACAAGATCACTGTGACCTAATATTTATTGTTAGTGACTTTTTGGCAGTATGTTCATTGCATTCTCAATAGTTTTGAACTTATTCTACCTGCACCTAGTTTACCAATCCTAGCATATAAAATTGTATCCTAATTTTCATGCTAAGGGTGGTCTGTTCTTCTTTATCTATCTGCCGTTGGTTCATCTGTTATCACTACTCCTCCAAAACTACTTGGTCCTGAATGAAAATGTGGCTTCTAGTACATCATATGATCACCTCACTTCTCCTCTTGAATAGTTGGTCATATCAACAGGGGATTTTCACTTAAAGACTCCTTTATAATGTATAGTTGGTCCTAAATAAAAGTGGTACATAATTGATGCTCAAAATAGCTGCCACAGCGTCCATCTTGAACATCTTATTATCACTATTTCACTTACATGAATGGTGATATCAACGTGGGGTTTCCACTGAAAGACTTCCTTTAATATCTAGTTGGTCCTTAAAGAAAATTGTGCTGATTTGAAAGCGAATATGACCACCATGGTGACCATCTTGAAAATCAATGGGGTTTGAATTTGGATTTTTCTTATGATGACTAGTTTGTCGAAAGTGAACAAATGGTGTCTTATCTTGAATTCCTGGAAATTCTTTCATCAATCCTTTAGAGGGACTCATCCCCAGCTATTGGTTATATGAAGCCTTCATATCTTTAACCCAATTTCACTTATACCATGAAAAACATTGGATTATCATTATGATTCCAAAAGTGTGACTCGGCCATCCCACACCAGGCTACTATGAACTAATTTTCATACTTTACAAACTTTTGTAATTTTGTCTATCCATTTATTACACACTCTGTAGTTTGGACCAAATTTCACGCACATTCATAAAAATTAATTCATGGATGCATCTCGATGAGAACAAATCAGTTGTACCAAAAGTAGGTCATTGACACCTAATTTTCAGGCTTGAGATACTCCTTTGTCTCTATACAAGTCTGATGTGCTCCTGTAAGGGAAGGAATTCATGCTCACAAGTAGACACCTTTAAATGTTTTAAATCTGACAAGATTTCTATCATACTTTATTCAGACACAAGATCATTTTGAATTTTATTTTTTTTACAAATTGAGTCGTGTATTTTTTCAGGTTATTGATGGTGCTATTTCTTCAGACCGTATGGTAACTGATTATGAGACATTGACCTCAGACCTTCTGGAATGGATTGAGCAGACCATTGTAATCCTGAATGACCGTCAGTTTGTCAACTCTCTCAGCGGGGTACAGCAACAGCTGGCAGCCTTCAACACCTATAGAACTGTTGAGAAACCATCAAAGTAAGATTTGACCTTTAATGTGGGCCAGAAAATTAGTTTTTGTCTCACTGCCTTTAGCAGATAGTGTGATAAAGGGGTCACTTATTCAGTGGCAGCATTTTCATTGTCATCAAGAGTTGGGTTTTTGTTGTTGAAAGTCAGTGGCATATATATTCACGTGACTATAAATATTGTGAAATTATTGAAGTCAAATTGAATCTTTTTTTAAAGTTCATTAGCTTTTCAAATGATTATTTTGGTTTGTTTTATGATCATAAATTACACCAGGAGCAGTTTTTTTACAAGTGGAAAATGCATAGTCTGATAATTGCACAGTTTGCATGCAAATTTATGTTTCATGGAAATTGGCAGAATTGAATGTTGTTTTCTGGTTTTATAACAGTTAAGCACTCTCATCTATGACAGATTAAGAAAACTCATATTGAGAATGACTGCTGGGCCATAGGTATGAAAATCACATAATTGCTGTAGTAAATGTAAAACCTGATTTTCGTTTTGTCATCTACATGTTAAACATTTCCTTGTGTTTTGCATGTTTCTGGGCAAGGTGCACTGAAGCTAGTAATAGTTTCAAAGAACTATAAAATGAAAACTTGTCCCATTTTACGGTTGATTTATCTCAGTGTTTTGCTAATTTCTCCATCATACCTTTGTTATAATATTTGGTCTAATTTATCTTTAATACTGCAAAAACATTTCCAAGGCATCAGAGTGTTTTTTTTTTTAATCCCTCTGTATTACACCAACTTAACAAGTAGATAGTTTATTTACTTTGTAAGTACATCCTATGTATCAGAGTTGCAACTTCTGTGTGTTATCTTTCTCGTTGACACCACACTGTGTATGGCCGAGTGGTCTGAAGCACTCCCCATTACGGATCACTGCCGTATCACCTCTGCCTGCTTGGGTTCGAGTCTTAGGCTCAGGCAATGTGGGTATGTGAGAAAGCTTGCCAGTAGCTTCTTGTGGGTCAGTGGTTCTTTCTGGGGGTTTTCTGGGTTCTTCCTCCACCATTGATACTGGCTTCCATGTATAGCCATCTTGTGCTGAAAAATGGCATTAAACCCTACAACAACAACAACTAACTGTGTGGTTTTGAAGTTTTGCACACAAAAGGTTGGTTGTTTGGACCCACTTCACAACTTTTATTTAAAATTTAGGAAAAAATCGTGTCTGGCATCTTTTTCCAAAACCTACTCCCATTACAACCAAAGTTGTAATTTTGATAATTTTGTATTTCCTAAAACCTTTTCATGTCAAGTGATTCATTATAAAGCTATGACAATTCATTCTTTGACATGCTCAATTGTCCCCATGTCCTTGTGGTCAAGGTCATATTCAGAGAAGATTTGATTGAAGCTTCTAGTTAAAATATTTTCATTTGTGTATATTTCCTAAGTCTTTTAATAGATTCTGATCATATTTGGCATTAGTCCTTATGAAGTTGTGATGATTCCTACACTTGCTTTCCCCTCATTGGGGTCCTATCATGTTTTCTGCAATCCTCCTATTTTTCTCCTGAATTTGGCAGGACTTGTTTCTTCTTTCAGGTTTATTGAGAAAGGTAACCTGGAGATTTTGTTGTTCACCATCCAGAGCAAGATGAGGGCCAACAACCAGCGACCATACCTTCCTCAGGAAGGCAAGCTCATCTCTGACATCAATAAAGCCTGGGACAACCTGGAGAAAGCAGAACACTTACGGGAACTGGCTTTGAGAGAAGAGCTCATCAGGTTGGTTACTTTTGATAAATTTGTTATTTTATAATGAATCTCTTATCATTTTTTGTGTGTATACTTTGATATGCATTTTGGTTTTATTTACACCCACTTTTGGGGGGATAATGGGGATATAATAGTTCAGTCATCTTGTCTGTTCATGCACATGTCCATCACATTTCTTGTAAACACCATGATTTATTGTAATGTGTATGATACCGCAGCAGACCTGCCAACCCCGACTAGTCTGTCTCAGTAAGGCAGTTGACTTTTTCTCCATAAGATTGACCAGTTTTCAGTAAGGTGTAACAAAATATCAATAACTGCTATTGTAAAGCTGGAAAACATAATTAAAAGTTAGATGCATCGACGATAAACATGTTTAACAGAAAAGTTTGTAAAGTATGCGTAGACCTTACTTGCCACTAATACAGTTACACAAACTTTACTTCCAAACTCTATGCAACTCAATGGCTTGTTACTTTCTCTCAACCTGATGTAAATTTTGGAAATTCTTTCTCCATTTCACATGATGCTGGCAATGATATCTCCCACCACAAGATATGCTCAAATTGGCACATGTTGTTCAATAAACGTAATTGTGTCCTTTCCATCTTTTATTCACAAGAATCTGAATATTACTTTTTATTCTTCTGTGTTGATTATTAACATTTTTCAAGAGGTTTATTTTCCATTTTGTCTTACTTTCTGGATGCCATTTAACAAAAAGTCGGATCATGCAGACACTTCACATGAACAAATAGGTGCAGTTTAAAGCATCTGGGGTGCTGCTGTAAAATTAGTCTGGTTCCCTAACTAATTTCACTAATTCTAATATGAAACCCTGATCCAGATAAAACACAGATTAAGCAATTATCCAGATTTATTGGCAATGATCATTTTTCCGTAGTTTTTACTTGTATGCCGTAAGTCCGTATTTTAAAGGCAATTTTTATAAGACTTACAGCAAAATCATAAGAGTCGGCAGGTCTGCAGCAGCCATCTTGTATGTGATTTCCCAACAGGGTGTAGAATTGAGTTAAGGGACCTCAGAGGGCAGGTTTAAAAGTTTTTTTTTATAAAAAGGCCACAAAGAATGTTCTCTATTTTGAGCCAGTTGTCTTGTTCATTTTCATATTGATATATTCTCAAATTACCTGAGACATGTCTTGAATGTAATTTGTTCATGGTTGACATTATAATTGCATTGCTACAAATGATGTGAAGAGGGACACAATTTTCGGTTTTTGATTCTTTCACCTTTTTGCCAAAATTTAGTATATGGAGTAATAGCAACAAGGAACATTATACATTTAATGGATTTTGTTTTTTGGCCCCTGGGTAACTGCCCATCAGTAGGGTGGGGAGATGGGGCTTGGGCAGGGAGAGAAAGAGGAAAAGGGAGGTTGGGATTTGCAGTTGTGAGCCATCAGAATAGAACAACTTCAGATTGCTTTCAATCTCAAATGGACACCATTTCCAATAGGTGGGTAGTTTGCCATAGCATACCATTTACTTCTCCAAAGATTTTTAGTCATCTTCTTTGGCAAAATACCATTTTGTAGTCTTGTCACGATGTCTGATTCTGAAAATTGTTTCTCTTGAATGTATTCAGATATCGAACAGTGTTCATTGTCCTTTAAGGTCTAAATTTTCCCTTGTTTTATGAAACAGAATAAAGACATTTAGAAATGAGGCGTTTATTTTGCCCCTATTATCTAGATCATTAAGCATGCACTGTTCTTAGAGATGCTTTTACCATATGTAAATAGAGCAAGGGGCACAACTCATAATAAAAACTGTTGGGTATCTTTCTTAAGCCCTGTATATCCTTTTGGTCACAGAAGAATCTGTATTATATGGCTGTAGTGTGAGTAAAGATCACAGGATTTACAAGAGATGTAATAAAGAGGTAAAGCTATATTAACTAGTGACTAGATAAATGGAGAAAGACCTTATTCCAGATTTTCTGGTTTTAAAGAAAAGTTGAGTATATTAACCTTATGAAGTCACATTTCTTTTATTTGTAGCTAAAAACATTTCACTTTGACATTACTTTTAGAATTATTTTTACATCTTCTATGATTTTTTGCAGGCAAGAGAAACTGGAACAGCTTGCTGCAAGATTTGACCGCAAAGCGGGAATGCGTGAGACATGGTTGAGTGAGAACCAACGTCTTGTTTCGCAAGACAATTTCGGATATGATTTAGCTGCAGTGGAGGCTGCAACCAAAAAGCACGAGGCAATTGAAACGGACATCAATGCGTACGAGGAACGAGTACAGGCTGTAGTGGCAGTGGCAGAGGAATTAGACCAAGAAAACTATCATGATATCAACAGAATAAATGCAAGGTTTGTTGAGACATTAATTTATAGTTTTCTCTCAAATCTGTACATTCCTTTGTTATAAGTGATACTTGAGGTTTTACAAAATTGTGGGTCCATTTTTTATCTATGGCAATCAAAGAAGACAGATACTAATATATACAAATGTTTTCGTAATCAAATTTTGTGAAATCACATTTCATTTCAGTTATCCATAATTGTGAATGGCATGATATACTGATGATTGATTTCTTGCTCAAATGTTACTACTAGCAAACTGACCGCTCTGGTGGCCTAGTGGTTAGAGCATCTATCTCGGAAGCAGGAGGTCATGGATTTGAACCCGGACCAAGTCATGCCAAAGACTTACAAAAACTAACAGCTGCCTCGCTAAGCGCTCAGCAGTAAGAGGTTAGTGTTAGGACTGGTCAGCCTGGTGTCGGGATAATGTGATGCCCCAGTGTTAGACATCACTGTAAACTGCCACATGTATACATCGTAGGAATATGACTGAAAAATTGTTAAAGCTACGTTAAAATCCTAATCACATACACACGCACACACACACACACACACACACACACACACACTACTAGCAAACTTGCATACTGATCTAAATGCCATCAAATAATTCCTGTACCTGATACCCACCAATCGGTTCAGTTTTTGCAGTCCAAGGGTTATTAACACTTTAATGATTTGTTTTAATTCTGGATTTAAGAACCATAAACCTTGAATTTACATTTCAGAAAGGATAATGTTTTACGGCTGTGGAACTACCTGCTTGAGCTGCTGAGGGCCAGGAGAATGAGGCTAGAGCTGTCCCTGAACCTCCAGAAGATCTTCCAGGAAATGCTCTACATCCTGGATTGGATGGAGGAAATCAAAGTAATACATCCGAATTTGTTCAGTTGTTATATCAGAGACGTTGTTGTTCATACGACAGATAAAGAAAATAGCTTAAATATATAATTTGCTTGGGTGTTTTAACTATACAGTTGAGCTTGATCAGTGAAAACTTTTCCAGGAGAAAGGCTGGCTGTGTATAACTTAATTAAACCACCTGGGTTTCCTACATTGAACAATGTCTGTCAATTAATTATTAAAAATATCCATCAGCTTGTGATAAGCCTTAAAGTTTAGACAGTTTTTCCTCCAGTGTATTGATTCATCTCAGTTTGCTTCAGTTTCACTTTAAAATACTCAAGAGACTATCCAGTTACATGACACACACCATTATCAGTGGAAGGAATATCATGGCTTGCATAGGTTTGATACAGCCTATTGTATGTTGTTTTTTGTGTGTCTCAGGCGAGGTTGATGTCAGAGGACTATGGTAAGCACTTGATGGGTGTGGATGACCTGCTGCAGAAACACAGCATGCTGGAGGCTGACATCCATGTCCTGGGAGAGAGGGTGAAAACTGTCAACACACAGGCAAGAAGATTTGTGGAGGGTGACTTTTCTGAAGTTGGAGGTAGGATTCTAGTTCATTTGACTTCATTAGTTCATGCTACTTTAATGCTGGTTAGCCATTTGAAGACTACAGAAACGTTAATTGACATTTTATGAAATGTAAGGTGGATATTCGCTCCCCTATTTTGCTTGCTGTGACATAGTAGAGGAAAGCTGTCATTTTACCACCAGTGTCGGCATCATTGTTTACATCCACACACATAAACATATTCATATGTAGAGCCTCACTGCATCTCGATCATTCTTTATTTCTAGACCCTAGACCCTAGGCAGCAATTTGGAGTGAACTTTGTGCATACTTGTGCATTATTTTACATTCTTGGGTGATCAGTAAGGTGCTCAGCTTTACAGGTCACACGCATATCTTGCCTCTGCTTGAGTTTGAATCTTAGTTTGAGCAGCATGGGTAGGTGAGAAAGCTTGCCAGGAGCTATCTGTGGGTTTGTGGGTCTTTCCAGGTTCTTCTTCAACAAGATATGCCATGTATAAGCCTATCATGTGCCTAAAATTGGTGTCAAACCCCACTTAACCAAAAGCATTGTACGTTATTGGTTAAGTGTTTGCATTTAGTTCAATATCTCATAGGATTTTATATGCATACCATAAAGTGGAGTGTATTATGATGTGATGTTGATCCATCTGCTGTTGCCAGTTTTGTTTGCAACAAATAACTGAAGTTGTCCATCATCTACAGTTACCAAACATTGTGGGTGGCTTGTACTTGGGATAAGGAAGAGCCCTATTGATATTGGACCAGAAACTCAAAGTTTAAGGTTATTGTGACTTGAAGAAGATAAATGGTTATGGCACAACAACTCTGGTTATCCATTATCTACAGTTTCCAAACATTGTAAATTGCTTGCATTTGGGGAAAGGGAGATGGGGCACAAAAAGCTCACAAAGTCATTAAACTAGATGATATGCATATTTTAGCTCCAACAACAAAAGGTAACTGACCCATATTTCACATTTGACTTGCTGAGCTTAAAGTTTTGGAATTTAATGTATGAACACATACATAGTATATCTTACCTAGAATTATGAAACTTGGTGATGGGATGCATATTAATGAGTACACTACCTTCATTGCAGAATTAGGTAACAGTAGCTCATGTTTATACTGGACTGACTTTGTTTAAATTCTATTTTTGAAGTTAGATTCTCTGCCACTTTTCATGCTAGAGTGATGAAACTGATTACATTCAGTACCCAGTTTGTTATTCTTTTGAGCAATTTAACAACTCCCAGTGCACATCTGACCCTAATCCAATTGCTTACAAAAGCATCACCTGCTTTGTTTTCCCAGCTGGCAATCCTTTGGTTGGGCCATGAATTTGGTACTTGTTCAATATTAGTTAGAATCCTGTATTCATTTATATGTGGGTGCATGTTTTAACTGCCTGTGATTGCGTTGCACAGTCGACACCTGGTGAGTTAAGGTGATCCTTTTTGAGATTTCACAGACTTTATGATCAGAGAATCACTTACAGAGCCTAAGCTTAGATTCTGCATAAATAATTTCCCAAGACGGTGATATTTATATGATACTGTGATTCACTAAAGTCTGGACTTTACTTAAATGTTTATTTGTAAAATGTTTGGAATTAACTTAATATGGGAGACTGTGAATTGGATCATTCTGGACTTTTTTCTTAATAATGGCAGACAGTAAGGTCTTAGTAAAATGTTGCCATTTATAGGCATGAAATGGGTGGGGTTGTTTAAAAAAAAATAAGGCTCATTAGTAAGTATCGACGGTGTGTTACAGAACTTACACAGCTGTACCAACAGCATAATAGAGGATTCCTTTTTCTCATTATTTGTCAGGTTATAGACCCAGTCACCCAGAAGTCATCTTGGAGAGAATGAACACCCTAGAGGTTGCTTATGAAGAGCTGAGGCAGCTTGCAGAAGACAGACGTGCCCGCCTTGAAGAATCACGTAAACTTTGGCAGTTCTACTGGGACATGGCTGATGAGGAAGGATGGATCAAAGAGAAGGAACAGCTTATGTCATCGCCCGATCTTGGTCATGATCTAACAAGTGTACATCTCCTACTTAACAAGCAAAAGGTTAGCTAGAGTTGTCTTAAGTTACTGCTGAATTTATCTTTTTTATCGTAATTGTATTTTGTTAATTATTTGCAGAGATTAGCAAAGTTACAAAAGCTTCAAGAAATAATGACCTGAAACTCTATAATTGGACTCCAGTTATTATTTTGCAATCAAAGTACCATACGAAAGGATTATGAGAATAATTAATTATGGATGGATTACTAATGAGCTAAATCAGCATAAAACAGGGTCAGTTTTGGTCTCAGTGTTTCAGATATGTTGAGATGCTAAATTTAGCCCTCAATTTATTGGTGTTTACATCTACAGTGACTTTTTTTTTGTAATTTCATTTGAAGCAGAGAAAGATTCCCTTTTAATCACAGATCTTTAGGAGTCAGACTTTGGAGAAGTTAAGAGATAGAGATTGTCAGAATTTCGTGATTTTTTTATTTTCATCATCATTGCCATAGGTAATTGGTATTTTCAAGACTGAAGCTTTATCAATACATTGTCGTACCAAAGGGAAGATGCCAGCAGATATTCTATATGCATGTAATTACTTTTCACAAGATAAACATTGACAACTTAGATATGAAATGAAATGAGTATTTTATTTGTATCTTCCAATTTCCAGCCAGCTTTGACACAGAGCATGCTGTTGTAATCTGTAAAGAAGGTAATGTTGAGACAACAGCTTACACTGGTCAACAGTGAAATCATTACTGACTTGAAAAGGCCCTAATCTGTAGTATTTTGGTGTGCCGAACACGAATATAACCGTGAAAAATTTGTATTGGCTCTCGTTTTGAAGATATTCATATACCTCATTTTCTATGTTTCACTGTGTAAATTTCTCCAGTAGGACTGCAGCAACATCCGGAATAATGATGTAACATTGCATAATACCATCATGCTCACATCATCCACAGTTGATTGCATCATTTTCTGATGCAATGCAATACTAATGCCATGCGGCTGCTGAAGTAAGTTGACGTCAGCAGTGTGCTATACATGTGTAGGCCTATTATACTAATGCCAGGCGGCTGCTGAAGCTGACGTAAGCAGTGTACTATATAAAGCCCAATCAGATAGGTTCAGCATTTAAAATATTTTAGACGTTGTGCGAGACAGTTCAAGCTACTGTTACATAAAACTTATTATTTTATCCATTTACGTACAATAAAGAACAGTAATGCCTCGAAAGTGTGTTAATACCGCGGACAATTTTTGCTATATTTGTGGGGAAGTGACATTTGCCAACCAGAAGAAAAGTATCAATTCTCAAGTGAAGAAGGCATATCATCTTTACTTCGGATGCAAGGTTGGTGACCAAGACAAGCCTTGGGCTCTGCATATATGCTGTGCTACATGTACAACACAGCTTTCACAGTGGTTGAATTGCAAAAGGTCATCAATGCCGTTTGCAGTCCCAATGGTGTGGAGAGAGCCAAGCAACCACCTAAATGACTGTTACTTCTGCTTGGTTCCTCCTCTTTCCGGCGGAATAACGAAGCGAAAGAAGTCGAGAATAGTCTACCCAAACATTCCGTCTGCATTGAGACCAGTTCCACATGGTGAGGGACTTCCTATTCCAGAACCTCCAGCAGAATATTCTCTTGATTCATCTGACGAAGACAAAGGTGAGTCGACCTGTTCTTCTCCTGGTCCATCCGCATGCAGTGATCCAGATTTTCACTGTGGTGCATCATCAACCCCACACAGAATAACACAGGAAGAACTAAATGACCTGATTCGTGATTTGGACTTATCAAAGAACAAGGCAGAATTGCTAGGATCAAGACTCCAACAATGGAATCTTCTAGAAGAAGATGTCACAATTACTGCATATCGAAAGCGCCACCAGCAATTGGAGCCTTTCTTCAGAAAGGAAAGTAATCTGATATTCTGTTCCGATATTGAGGGCCTCATGAATGCTTTAAAAATCACTCATGACCCACAAGAATGGAGACTATTTGTGGACTCTTCGAAACTGAGTCTCAAGGCTGTGCTTTTGCACAATGGAAACATTCTTCCATCTATTCCAGTAGCGTATGCTGTCCACATGAAAGAGACATACGATAACTTAAGGCAGCTACTGAATTCCATTGAGTATAACAAGTACAGCTGGCACCTCTGTGGTGATTTGAAGGTAGTTGCCCTTTTAATGGGACTGCAGCAAGGATATACAAAATACATGTGTTTCTTATGCGAGTGGGATAGCCGAGCAAGGGAAATGCACTACATGAGGAAGGAATGGACTCACAGGCAGAATGTAGCCATTGGAGAGAAGAATATCCAACACCCAGCTCTGGTTGAGGCTCAGAAAATCTTGCTACCACCCCTTCACATCAAACTAGGTTTGATGAAGAACTTCGTGAAAGCCATTGACCGGACTTTGCCAGCATTCCGATACCTGCATGAAAAATTCCCTCGACTCAGCGAAGCAAAGATTAAAGAGGGAGTTTTTGTGGGTCCTCAGATTCGAGAGCTTTTCAAAGATGACCGGTTCAACAACTTGCTGGAAGGTGACGCGAAACAAGCATGGAATGCTTTTCGCCTAGTTTCTACAAACTTCCTCGGAAATGTTAGGGCAGAAAACTATAAGGAACTAGTAGAAGACATGTTGATGAAGTATAAGAAACTTGGCTGCAATATGTCTCTAAAGATTCACTTCCTTCATTCCCATTTGGATTTCTTTCCTAGCAACTGTGGTATTGTTAGTGATGAACACGGCGAACGTTTTCATCAAGATATTGCAACAATGGAACAAAGATACCAGGGAAAATGGTCCACTACAATGCTGGCTGACTACTGCTGGACACTCCTCAGAGATGCTCCCGAACAGCTGTACAAGAGACAGGCGAAGAAATCTAAGATGTAGTCAATGACTTGATTTTTTATAGGTAGGCTATTACAGTTGACCTTTTACTATTGGAATGCATTTCGTTATGTAAACATTAATTTCTTGCAGATTACAAAAAAACTAGAGCCAATTTTGCAATTTGACTGTCATATTCGTGTTCAGCACATAAAAATTGATAAGAATTGACTAATTTTATTTCAGTAACATGACTTTTGTAAAAATTTGTTGTCCAGTGTTATTAGTCAAAGTCTAGTTGGGGTAATGACCTTGAAATGTTGAAATTCTTTTAGCCAATCGGCAGTCTATTTTCATGGCACCCATGTGTATTTCTCTTGAAAAGAGGTTTGAATAAAATGGATCATTTAGGGCAAAAATTAGTGGAAATTGTTCTTCCTTCAAATGTCTGTTACTGACATTTATCTTGTGAAAAGTAATACATACTTATAAAAACTTTAAGCTGGTGACTTTTGTGTAACACTGTATTAATAAAGTTGCAGTCCAGAAAAGAGCATAACAGTGTATGACCATGTGAAAACTGTAAAATGTTTACACTCCCTGTCTCTTAACTACTCCCATATTGAACTCGTAAAGCTATGTGATAGCTCATTGAAATGAAAATTAAAATACTGAATTACATGAGCGGTCTGTCATAAATAGAGAATCAGTATAAGCTGTACATAGCTATTCTTTGTGACCCATGAACAGAAGCTTCACCTGCCTTTACAGACAGATTTGAATAAATATTAATATCTAACCCTTTTTTTAGTGTGACCTAGGTGAAAAGGGAAGTAACTTGTCTCATCTAAAAAAATAAATTTTCATAAGAGAAAATGGCAAATATATTAATATATCAAACTACGCCTGTCCCACTGACGCAGAATATGATTTCCATTTCTGCTGTGATAACAAGATTACTTTTCCCCCGCAATCCAGAAAATGAACTACTTTAGCCTTCTACCGTAATGATAAAACTGCCTTGCTTTTGAAATTGACTTCCTGGCACCTTAGAGTTCTATTGACAATGTGACTGGGGTATAGTGAGTGTAAGAAAGGTAATGTGGCTAGGGTATAGTGATTACAAGAAAGGTTAGAAATGTTTGCGCATCCATTAACGTGATGTACCTTTAAATAGTACCTTCCTCATGATGTGAGAGTTGGTTGCATATACTGAGCAGTCACTGTAGGTATACTACAGTGACTGCTTAAGGCTGGAAGAAACTGTTGTTTGGTTAGGAGGCACCTTAATGCAGAAAGCATGTGACTGTTACATACAAGTCATTCATGTTGGTTGTTGGGGAGTGGGGGTAAAAAATTGGGATGGTGGTTTTGACTAGGTGATGGCTATGTAAAGGGATTGTTGCAAAAGTTTGACCATACATATTGTTATAACAAGGAACAGAACTGATTGCATGTCATTTTAGGTGAAATTTATGAATCTCTCTGTAGACCAAAAATAATCCTTTACAACCAAAATGTTTAATTAATCCTCTGGGAGTTGATTCAGGCTCTCTCTTTTTTAAATGACTTATTTTCAAATGTGAAACTAAATAAGAATTGGGAGTTGTAGCTTAGTTGGTAGAGAATTGAAACTTAATTGGTAGAGAGTTGCTGTAGCTTAGTTGGTAGAGAGTTGTAGCTTAGTTGGTAGAGTTGTAGCTTAATTGGTAGAGAGTTGTAGCTTAATTGGTAGAGAGTTGCTGTAGCTTAGTTGGTAGAGAGTTGTAGCTTAGTTGGTAGAGAGTTGTAGCTTAATTGGTAGAGTTGTAGCTTAGTTGGTAGAGAGTTGCTGTAGATAAGTTGGTAGAGAGTTGTAGCTTAGTTGGTAGAGTTGTAGCTTAATTGGTAGAGAGTTGTAGCTTAATTGGTAGAGAGTTGCTGTAGCTTAGTTGGTAGAGCATTGAACTTGTAATCCAGGCATCACAGGTTTGATGCCAGTCCAAGCCAGTAATGTGCTAAAGGTGTTATTAAAACCAACAAAAACATCATTCACAGGTGAGACATACTGTCTTTGTTTTACATGAGTTGTGCAGCAAGTTACCACATAATAATGTCAAGCACTCGAAGGCATTGATGTTGGCATTGACAGTTTAGTCTAACTTAATTTTGATGGATGCAAAGAAACATTTTGATGGGAAAAATGTTGGTATGCATATTGATTACAATTTTTTGATGTATTTTGCAGGCAATGGAAGACGAGATGACCTCCCGACACTCCCACCTGCAGTCAGTTTTACAGATTGGGAATGATCTCATCGCAGCAGGCAATTTCGGTGCTGACAAAATCCAGGAACGCATCGATGAGATCAATGCACAGTGGGAAAGCTTGATTGATCTCGCAGCTTACAGGAAGAGGCGTCTAAATGAGGCTGTAGACTTCTATCAGGTATTTTTTTTATAAAAAGTAATTTATATGTTTGTGCTCTTGCTTTCAGAAAGGAGACTAAAATGCATTTTTTCCTTCAAAAAACACATTTGTTTGTTGCTAACGCAGGCAGTGAACAGTTGTCAGAATGTAAGGGCAAAAAAATGGTTGGAATCAGATTTAGTGATTGGGACCTTAAAGTCGAGCTTACAACAAGGGATAATGAAAGTTGGTGGCTGTACAATTGGTGGTACTTTTGTGGTACTTCATTGAACTTGGGACTTGCAAAAAAAAAAATGTTTGACAATACTCTGTATTAAGTTGCTTTTTATAAAAAATGTTGATAGTTGGGATTCTGACATTGATTTCAGTATTAAAAATCTTGACCCTGGTTTGATCTGTAATGGCTTGTAAGTGATAACGCAAACAAGTATTAGATTTTTATCAGTCCTCGTCTGTGGAATATCTACATAATACCTAGAATTACAGCTGTTCAGTAACTTTTTTGTTGTTGTTTTCAATGATAAAGCATAGATGTGGCCAAACATGGCATGTGGGTATATCTGGCAGTACACCTACCCCTTGACAACTTGCACATAATGGGTTCCAAAAACATAGACCACAATGTATGTGAGAAAGTTACCAATGGGCATGGAGAAAATGGGGTTGCGGGCTGTTTAATGGCAGAATTATCTTTATTTTCAAGAGACCAGACCTCTGAAGGATCTTGAACAATATTAACCAAGAGGTTTCAACAACCAGCTCATGTATATGAAAACATTATATTAAGTCATTGCTTCTTCTTGTTGATTCACAATGAAAGATTCCTTTTTTATATTAAAAAAAACCAGGCGACATTTATTGTAAAATAACCATCGATGTTGAAACTCTTGCTCCATGATTTCATTGCAAGTAATAGAGAAACTTCATCTTTGAGGGGGCCCTGAGTGGCTGAGCAGTCTAAAATGCTCACCTTTATGGATCACTGCCATCACACTTCTGTCTGCATGGGTTTGAGTCTCTGGTTTGGCCAATGTGGGTATGTGAGAAAGCTTGCCTGTAGCTTCTCGTGGGTCAGTGGTTCTTCCCAGGTTCTTCCTCCACCATTAATACTGGCTGCCATGTATAGCCAGTCTTGGGCTGAAAATGGCATTGAACCCTACAACAACGACATCATCATCTTTGAGGAAATCTGTGAGTGCCAATTCAGGAATATTATGTTCGCTACAAACCTGGAACTCACTTCTCTGATCTGAATTGTATCTATAAAATGGAGTATTTTTATTCACAGTGTGCTTGTCTGATTTGCTTGCCTTGCAGTCTTTGGTCACATTTCAGAATGAGCAGTTGAATAATATTTATAATGTTTGATGTTTGATTGATCAGTTGAAATGAATTGACCTGACAAGTGACCATGACCCGCTAGCTTTTCTTTTATTTCACCTCCTTAATTTGATTTGATCCAAAAAATGTAATTAATGTGATGATACCAAGCAGGTCTGCTTTTAAATGAGTACCACAAATACTTCCACAAGGTGGAGATAAAAGCATGGTCAGAATTTTAAGTTCTCACAAATGCTAGTGGACATAGCTGTTGACAGTAGAATGACATTTTCGTGTCATCATACAGGAGGGCATTTTGCATTTATGATGATCACACTGAACATGAATTTCACTTAATAAAGTATTTAATTGGCATTTATTTTTTTTAAGTGTTACCACCAGAGGGCATTAGCAACAGTTTTATTGATCTTAATTTTGTTAAATATTGTTATTTAAACTGAACTGAGAATATTGTTTGCGAACAATAATTAACAAAATTTATGACTTATTATTGAAAGTTGAAAATTGTCTGATATTGGTTTAACTTTTGAGGTACTATTCACAATTTTCAACGATTGAGCTAGCAATAAATCTAGGTTTTATTTACCAGTTTTGATTGTGATTTTCTTCATGTTGAAAATATTTAGGCCTTTTGGGGGGATATTTTCTAGTTTTTAAAAAAGGGAATCCACACCTGACCCCTCGTTATAAGCAGGTTTACAAGTTATTGAAGCAGTTTTGTATGTGAGATGAGTGCAGAAATCACCTTTCCATGATGTCAGGTTCAAAAGAAAATGCCACAACAAAGAATTCTGAACTGCACATACAGGTATCTTGTGAACATGTTGACTTGGACATGTAAGAAAATATTTTCCTGGTATATTTGAGTTTCCCACGAATGTTGGAGATATTTACAATAATAGAAGAGAAGAAACAGACTTCATGTGAATTCCTGCACATTGCTTTATGGTCCTTCAGGGGACTCGTATTTTAAATCAGTTGTAGTTTACTATCAGTGTTTATAGAGATAAAACAGGAATAAGATCTTTTTTCAATTTTAAAAGAGTCTTCTTTTGATTTTCAGTTCTTTGCTGATGCAGATGATGTGGATACATGGATGCTCGACACACTTAGACTGGTGTCCAGTGAAGATGTTGGTCGAGATGAGGCTAGTGTTCAGTCTCTGATCAAGAAACACAAGGTAATAAAAAATTTGCACTTTCTTTATTTGGATTCATTTATTTCAGTGGCCATTAATTTTTGTTGCTTGTAAAGTTGGACGTTTGTTGATACTTCAGTGTGTGTGCATGTGTGCATGCATGCATGCACGGATATGCACGTGTGGATAGATGATTGGTGCATACATTCATGTTTGTATGTTTGATTTCATGTCAGTTTGATACTTAAATTTGTGTGACATGCTTCTGAGATGGAAGATGTGTGGATTTAC
The DNA here is from genome assembly GCA_028554795.2 of Sinohyriopsis cumingii. Lineage (NCBI taxonomy): Eukaryota > Metazoa > Mollusca > Bivalvia > Unionida > Unionidae > Sinohyriopsis > Sinohyriopsis cumingii. The sequence continues at coordinate 106,171,631 of CM068825.1, forward strand.
TGGGGATTTTTGTATGTTTGATATTTAAATTGACATTTACACAGAAAAAGTGAATTCACAGAATTTGCCTCATTCTTTAAAGCAAAATTTCAGAATTTAAAAAAAAATACTCGTGTGACTTTATATTTGTATCATTGATACATGGTTTGTGTCTTCATATTGCAGTGTGTTGCTTACAAGAAAATTCATGTGTTTAATGCCAAGCAAAGATGTTTGTTTTTTTGCAAAATATATTCATGTCATATTTGTCTCTAGATGTATTCATTCAAATCTTGTTTGTACTGAGATGATAATTGGTGTTACCAATTTATATTAGAATACAGTACTCAATGAATATATATTTGTGAAATGTGTGATATTTGGTGCTAGTCTTTAACAATACACGCAGTTCCCATAATTTTCAGTTGTTTTCTGTTTCAGGAGGTAACAGATGAACTCAAGAACTACCAGAGCGTGATAGAGGCTCTTCATGAACAGGCAGCCAACTTGGGAGAAATGGTACGTCCATTTGAATGCTTTTTTTCTCACCCACATTAGCAGATGGCAAGATGTAGGTATTAATTCTATTGTCAATATGAAATTATCCCCACCATTTCAATCATGGCACAATAAGTCCTATGATACCTTGTTGGTTCTAAATGAAAATGATGCCACTTTTATTTCTGATGTAGCTGCCACAATGACAGTCTGAAAAATCGTGTCACTATTTGTCCTGAATGAATGATCATTATTATCATTAGCAGTCCCAGATGAAAATGGTGCCAGTCATACATCCAACATGGCTGCCATGACTGTCTTAAAAATTGTGATGTCACTACTCTCCCTGAATGGACATGACATGGGGTTTTGCCCAAAAGACTTCTAATAATGTCTACTTTGTCTTAAATGAAAATGGTGCTGAGCTCCAATACATGTACCACATCATCTAACTTGAAAATCTTATTAATGCCAAAGAATATCTGAGTTGACAGTTAAAAGGAAGAAATGGACTTAATTTTAATTCCTGGCAATTCTTTTTTTACTAGTTGAGCACCAGTCCCTTCATGAGACTCCTGGTATGTTTAGATTGTGATAGTTTTAAAGCTGGCGATCCCATTTCAGATTGTAAGGATTGTCCTCTCCGCAATACTGTCATAATTAACTTGAAGGTGTGTAACAGTTTTCAGAGTAAAATAAATGAGGGGTGGTGAGGTGAAGTTTTTGCTGGGGAGATGATGATTATTACATCACAGGATGATGTAATGATAACACAGCTTCTTGGAGCCATTCATATTCACTGTTGCCCCTAGTTCTGTATAGAGGGAATGTTACAATACATTACATTTTTTGTCTTCCTTGAGTTGGGTCTAGTGTTTATAGTTTTGATGTCTGCGTGTTTTAAGTCATTGACTTGGTTATTTCATCAGATTTAATAACTATGTGGTTTTAACATGTGACTTTCATATTTGTATCATTGATACATGGGTAGTGTATCCATTTGCAGCATAATGTGTTAAAAATCTTTTGTATTTAAATGATAGGCAAAGATTTATTTGCAAAATATATTCCTGTTGTGTTTGTTTCTCGATGTATACCTTCAAATATAAATGATTTCTGATTTCTTTTTTTACTTCAATTGGGGTCAACTGTAGGTGGGATTTAACCCTATTTTACAACTGCTGCACTGCAGTGTTTAGTAAATATAATCACCATGCATTGTTTACTTGATACTTTGACTGGTCACATCACCTGTAATTTTAGTAAAGATTCAGCAGATGTCTTAATTGCTTGATGATTTTTGCTATTTGGTATGTGGTAGTGAGGGCAAATTTGGTTTCAGCATTAAATTCAAAGAAATTTGTATGGGAATAATATGTGATTTATTTATGATACTGTAGTGTTAACTAATCTCCATTTAAGGATCGTGAATCTCCTGATGTCCAGAGTCGACTTGGCAGTATCGACAGGAGATACCAAGAGTTGTTGGAATTGGCCAAATTGAGGAAGCAGCGACTTCTGGATGCTCTGTCTCTCTACAAACTCTTCAATGAGGCAGAGGGTGTGGAGACCTGGATTGAAGAAAAGGTACAGTCAGACCTGCATCACTTCCATTAATCACTAACCTGTCTACATGTATTAAACTGAAACATTGCCAAAGTCTCTTGACCATTTTTGAGGTGATATGAACCAGTATGGGTGCCATTTTTTATAATTCGATTATTTATACCATTAAATGGAAATTATTCACTTTATTTGGATCCTCGTACATCCAAATTCCATTTGGAAAGTCATTATTTAGACACACACCCCAAGATATGCAGTAGAATGAGTGTTATATGCATAGTTTTGGATGAGGTCAAACTTTTGACGCGATCCAGTACAAACTGTATTGAATGTCACATGATTTTTGATGTCACATTGAAAGCAGCATGTGGTGAAAACAAATATGTACCACCCTGTTAATTGTTATGATAGATCTGACATCCTCTTTTCTTGATGCAGTTTAATATTAGTCTACCATTGTAAAAGTCCATGGTGTCCAATAATTTTGTCTGAAAGTTTCTTGATGCAGTTTAATATTGGTCTACCATTTTAAAAGTCCACGGTGTCCAATAATTTTGTCTGAAAGTTTTTTGATGCTATTTATGGTGCAGAGCATTCAACAGCTGGGATTGAATAGACTTTGGTTAAACTATTTTTAGAATTCAATTTTAGAACAACAATTAATATTTTATTTGAATACATGTGTCTACATAACCACTTTAGGCGAATGTATATAGTGAAAAAGGTTGAACTTTGCTCAGGTTTTTCTGAAATCTTACAGCAAGTTATACAAAAATGAGAATGCACATTTTTTTAATGTAAGAGAATGCTGAAATCGGAACTGCCTGGATATTGTGATTTCATTTATCTTTGTTGGTAGCATTTATCATGATTTTGCACACAAAAATATAATCTTTTTTACTTAAATACATTGATGGGGATAAGGATACTCCTGTGTCTATATTAGGATCATTGTTTGTGGTGTGCAGCTTACAGAAAACATAAAATCTACAAACATTGTACCCAATAAAAACTTTTTATATATTCTTTGTATGTTGGAAATTCTCAAGAACATCAGAGATAGTTTAAACATTTTTCAGGCAGTGGTGTGTCCACTCCTTTGTGGGGATCTTATTCAACTTATACTTAAGCACAAGAAACTCATCAAAAAATAATACCCCATTACAATTTTTTAGGGAAGGGTTGCAATTTGTCACACAGAATCTTGATTTATGTCCTGTTCCATTGCAGGAGAAACTCCTGACCAGCATGATTATCACAGATGACATCGAAGAGCTTGCTATCATGAAACACCGTTTCGAGAGTTTCGAACATGAGATGAATGCTAATGCATCGAAGGTTGCTGTGGTTAATCAGCTTGCCCGACAGCTGCTGCAAGTGGAACATCCAAATGCTGCTGAAGTGATACAGCGCCAAAATCAACTTAACACTGGGTCAGTTGAGGAAGTTTGTGGTATCTGTGCACAAGGCACTTATGTACCCAGTAGCTAAAAATAATTCATGCTTGTAGAGGAAAATATTTCAAAAATATATTGCTCTAGTTGTGCATTTCATATCATCTCCCACCCCACCACTATCACCAACTCGGTTCATTTCTGAAATATCCCTGATTGAAAACCACATGTTCATCTTGAACTGAAGAGCTGTTAAGAAAAGTATAAATTATGCATTCTTTAACTCTTCCTATTCCCATTATTAATATCATACTCTTTACCTGATTTTGATGCTGAACTTCAACTATTTTTCTTTAAGGATGTGCAGTGGACTTACCAAAGACTAAAACAGTAATATAAATATTATGGTTGTTTTTGCACAATGGACAAGAGCAGTAGTATTTCAACAACATTCTGGATTATTAGCAACTTGGCATGTGTATTGAAATGTGGGGATCCAGAAATTAGTGGTATCAGCAATATTGCAGTTTTGAAAGTGTGATTTCTTATGCATCACTGGCCTCATTCAAATGAAATCGTTTTACAATATAACTTTAACTTTATGGTAAGTTTACGATATGATATGCTAGGTTCCAGTCTTGCCTATATTACATATGAAAGCATCATGGTAAACTATGTTAAAGTTTCGTGTTAAAGTGGTTAAAGGTCGCTTATCTTTTACAGATGTTGCTACGTTAAACTTCTTACTTTTGTATAATTTTTAATAGGTCTAAAGACTAAGTGCAGATATGCAAAGAGTTTTTCTTGTCTTTTCTTCAGCAGAAAGCATGTTTTATTATTTTAAATAATGATAAAAGTTCAGCATCAGACACTGTGTTCAGCTGAAATTCAAGGTAAAACAGCTATTGTTTATTATAATATGATTCCGGCTGTAAAGCAGCATCATTAAGGAAACCATGACCAAAACCATACCAGTGTACAGCATGGGTTGAAAGAAATCGTGAAGCTAGTGTTCTGTCATTTTTTTCCTTTTCAGAACACAATTGTTTTAAAAACATTTTGATCCTTCCTGCAATGCCACGGTTCATTATGTACCAATTTTGTTAATATAATTGTGATTCAGTACATGCTGCAGTTCTTGCTATAATATGGTTCAGTATATAATGGGGTCGGAAGTTCTTGCTATAATATGGTTTGGTATATAATGGGGTCGGCAGTTCTTGCTATAATATGGTTCGGTATATAATGGGGTCGGCATTTCTTGCTATAGTATTGTTCGGTATATAATGGGGTCGGCAGTTCTTGCTATAATATGGTTTGGTATATAATGAGGTCAGCAGTTCTTGCTATAATATGGTTCAGTATATAATGGGGTCGGCAGTTCTTGTGATAATATGGTTCGGTATATAATGGGGTCGGCATTTCTTGCTATAGTATTGTTCGGTATATAATGGGGTCGGCAGTTCTTGCTATAATATGGTTTGGTATATAATGAGGTCAGCAGTTCTTGCTATGATATGGTTCAGTATATAATGGGGTCGGCAGTTCTTGCTATAATATGGTTCAGTATATAATGGGGTCAGCAGTTCTTGCTATGATATGGTTTGGTATATAATGGCGTTGGCAGTTCTTGCAATAATATGGTTTGGTATATAATGGGGTGGGCATTTCTTGCTATAATATGGTTCAGTATATAATGGGGTCAGCAGTTCTTGCTATAATATGGTTCAGTATATAATGGGGTCGGCAGTTCTTGCTATAGTATGGTTTGGTATATAATGGGGTCGGCAGTTCTTGCAATAATATGGTTTGGTATATAATGGGATCAGCAGTCATGGGCTCCAACTTCTATGTTATAAAATGTTATGGACCCTGACTACCCTATTATAATGAGGAAGAAATGTATTACTATAGGTCTAAAATTGATACACTTGCATGCAGTGTATTCCTGCCATGCGTACTTGAGTACATGAGCATTATTGTCAACAATGTTAAAGTCATGTATTATCAAAGTATATAATATATAGGGATGGTACTAAGAAGCATATGGATACAGGTGAGACACTGAGTTCTATGAACTTGTTTTATCATACACATCAAGATGTAATTTCACATAATTCTCACTAGAAATGAAAGCTCAAGAAGTCTGAAATAAAATTTGGAAATTTTGTGTATTCAAACAAAAATGTTATTATTTCAGCTGGAATAATTTGCGTGAGTTGGTAGACCAGAAACGTGATGAAATCAATCTAGCCCATGGCCTACAAGACTTCCATATTGAGTGCAATGAAACTATCGTAAGTATGGACTGCATTGTCTTACCTTTTCAGTTGCTTCATCTGAGAACTTTAGTACAAATATAATTCTTATATGTTCTAACTAAAGATCAAAAATTGGTCTTCCCCTTTATTGCCAGGAATTTCATACTTCAAAACTGAGATGAGTATGATTAAGGTGGAGTAACTTTGGGAATATTACTAAAAATATCTAGTTGGATTTTCCTAGAAAATATGAAATTATTATAAGCAAAATATAGACTTTGTTGTTCGCTGAAATAGTGTAGCTGTTGATGGGTATATACAAAACTGCACTAATTTATCTGTCAGTTAACAATACAGCAATAATAAAGGGTTGGTTTAACATTGCTATATTTTGATGATTTCTTCTTAATAGAGCAGGAACAAGCTTTATCTTCCCATTTTGTTGCCAAGGTCTCGAAAGGTGAATTAGGCTTTTACTTTGTATGCTTACATTCAAGGTGGGTACAGATCTGTTTGACTTTATTCATCTGTTATATGTTAGATGATGCTATAATTGGAACAATTTTATGCATTCAGAATTTCGTTGATTTCAGCAGATGGACATTATCCATGGTGTGTATGGAAATAATAAGATTTGGTGTTTTCTTAAAAACAATATTTTATTCTTCTAAATCTTAAGTCATTTATGCCAACTTTACCACTTTTATCTGTAACAGAGCTGGATTACGGAAAAAACCAAGATCATTGAATCAACTGAGGAGTTGGGTAATGATCTTGCCGGTGTCATGACACTTCAGAGACGACTTAGTGGAATGGAAAGAGACCTCGCTGCCATCCAGGCTAAGGTAATTCAACAGTTGGAAAATGCCCTGATGCTGTCTTTCTTCCCACTACCTAGAGAACTCAGATTTTGATTGTTCTAAGGATTTTACAGCTGTTACCATATCTTACATTTTATATATCTTTTAAGGAATTGTAACCATTTACTTGTATATTTTACCATGTTGTAGTTGATGTTTACATCTCTTGCAAGGGTTTATCATCTTAAAGTTGTGCAATTTATAATTTTTTACATTTTGGAACATAATCTTTAATTGGCACCATATAGTCATTCTTGTGCTTGTGTGCTTTAAAGTTTTACTTCATACAAACAACATTTGAAGTTGTTTTGCTAGAGATTATGTGTTGTAAAGAAGTTGGAATGTTGATCCTTGTTCTGAAATTTTGTATAGAAATGATGCAAGGGCTATTTATTAGATATCTAATTTACATGGCAACATAAACTTTCTGTCCCTTTTTAGCTTGAATCTCTGCAAGGCGAAGCTGAAAAATTGGAAGAGGCTAGCCCAGAGGATGCCCAGTCTGTACGAGAAAAGATTGCAGAAATTAACAATGTCTGGATGAATCTCAAGGAAATGGTAAGATTAAGGTTCATTTCTTAAATGATTGGTGAACACATTCAGTGTTTTCTTCTGCATTAATCTCCATTAAATCGAATGAATCCCACCATAAATATATTTTTGATTGTGTGAAAATGATCAAATGACAGTTTGCAGTTGAGCAATGAGATCGTGTAATTATTGAAAAGTGACGAGTTTGTAAAATGACAGACTTGTAGTTTTGGTATTAAGAGATACTTTTGTGGCTATTGCATGCAGTTTTAATGCATTTGCTATAGTGCCATGGACATAACGTGATTGCTGCTACTGTGTTAACATGGTTCATACAACCATGAAAAACACTTGAAACTGAAGAGTTGCTTTGAAAACTCCTTTAATTGTGAAATAGTTTTATCTTTGCAAAGTCATTGTATTGAAAATTTCCTTGAAATTCTCCCTCAGTTGTATCAATTGATAAATTGATACAAATGTTTAACCCTTTGCTCTACAGGCATCCTTACCTTTGCCTTAACCCTTACCCACCGACCCCATCTGTAAATAACTACACATTTTTATTTGCCTACCCCTTCTAAGCATTTCTACGCATTACACAGTACCTAACATAGATTGTAGGTAATGTCTTCAGTTTAATTTTTACTTGCTTTTAAATAACCATAAGTTCATCAAAACCAAGAAATCTGTTTACTAACATTGGTTTTAATGACTTATTTGCTGTTATTAGGCCATATAAATCTAAATTTAACCGACCAATTATACATACAGGAGGTTTCCAAAACCACCTCCAAAATGGCAGTGTTAATCGATGGTAATACCCCAATTCACTTGCAGTATATGACTTTAAGAATGCAAATTATATATCAGTGTATGGTTTCTTCAGACTCCACCACTCACCACCTAATCACCTAAATCACTAATATATTAATAAAATAATGTCTTGACATCCCCCCCATTAATTACTATAATATCAGACTGTACTACTGTCACAGTGTTAGCAAGGACTTTGTTGCTGACCCAAAGTGCATTAATCTCCTGGATGTGTAATGGACTTACCTAAATCACACAAAATAAACAGTTTCACGATCTGGTAGTAATGTAGTTACATTAATTATTGGTTGAAGTAAGAACAGCAAATGTAAGCCATTGTATTTTATATCCACGTCCATGATGGGACATAAGACTAAATGAAGGCAAGTGTATGTACCCTCTTTCAGATGATCCAGAATTTTAATGTGTTTTCAGACATTCATTAATTATGTTAATATTGTCAGGGGTTTCCTTATCAATCAGGAGCTGGGTGATTTACCTGGCTGCTTTACTTTTCACCCAGCTACTTTAAAATAAATACTTTATTCCCATGGGGGGAGGTCCCCAAACCCCTTGCCCTCTTTGACAACTCATCCTCCAACTTTAATGGAAGGCCCAGTGTTATACATAGGAAAATAGAATCAGAGTTATTCTTTTAGCATTTTCAGTTTATTGTAGCTGAATATGACTGGTATTACAGTTACTGTGTAGAGTGTTCATTCGTTTTTCTAAATCTGTTTCATCAGATGCTTGTAATCTCCATTACAGCTGAAAGAACGTGATGAGAAACTTGGTGAAGCTGGTGAACTGCAGCGTTTCCTTGGCAACCTTGACCACTTCCAGCAGTGGCTGGCACGCACACAGACCACCGTGGCATCTGAAGATATTCCAAACAGTCTAGCTGATGCAGAACGACTCCTTAACCAGCATCAGCAGCTGAAGGATGAAATTGATGCCTATGTCCCCGAGTATGCCAAGATGAAGGACTATGGTGACCGCCTCACAGAGGGTCAGACTGATCCACAGTACATGTTCCTCAGACAGGTGAATTTCCCTTAAGATACTCGTGAAGAAATAGTAATGATGTAGAACCGCATAATAATAACAACTTAATAATTTGGATTTATGATGATGATATCGACATCTTTGAAATACTCCTTTACCCATCATGTATTTGTTACATTCTACAGAACTTTTATAATATAGCATTTTCATAATGAAGAGTACCTCCTCACTTTTACAGAATCTTTGAAAATATTATTAAGCTCTTGACCAATGATCATCCAGAACTTGACTTCAGATGAATATTTTTAAGACAGACCCCCTGTGCTTATCGTAAGTGAGAATGTGATAAACACAAGTCATGTTTATTTGGTATGGTACTCTTGTTACTTGATTATATAAAAGTATCTTAAAGTGAATTGTTTTTTTTTCTTCTTGCTTTGAATGATTTGGAACGATTCTATACATAAAATATTTCCTGTTCAAATGATGCAAAAAATAAATAAAATCAGTATTATTTATTGTGAATGATCAGAACCTCTTAAGCTTTTGTTGTTTGTTTAGCGTCTTGCTGCCCTGGATGATGGCTGGGGAGAGCTGCTACAGATGTGGGAAAACAGACAACAACTTCTCTCTCAGAGTCTCAATATGCAGGTTTGTATTGTAGAGCATTCATTTAGCAGCACAAAGTCTCAGCATAAAGCATTTGACAATTTTATAATGAACTAATTTCTACTTTTCATGCATGATAGCGTCAGTCATAAAAAATATTTCACTGAGTGCAGTTTGCTCTTGAAAATATAAAATATTTTATACTTAAGAAATTGTAAAGATTTGCAGTAACTCACAAAGACTCGACACATTTGCAGCAGGCAGGAAATGCATGAATTAGTCAGTGGGGTGTAAGTAAAGAGAATTTGCACAATTTTCCTAATTACAGTTGTGGCAATTTACCATGAACAAGCAAAGCCAGAAACAGTCATAATTTCACAACACTGGGAGGCATTGGTCATTTCAACAGCTTGCGCATTGTTAGGCCTGTATTATGTTTGCACTATACTATTGGAAGAAATTGCCACAGCTTATGCAGTGTTAGGCCTGTATCATGTTTGCACTATACTGTTGGAAGAAATTGCCACAGCTTATGCAGTGTTAGGCCCAGCATTATGTTTGCACTATACTGTTGGAAGAAATTGCCACAGCTTAAGCAGTGTTAGGCCTCTATCATGTCTGCACTATACTGTTGGAAGAAATTGCCACAGCTTGTGCATTGTTAGGCCAGCATTATGTTTGCACTATACTGTTGGAAGAAATTGCCACAGCTTGTGCAGTGTTAGGCCTTTATCATGTTTGCACTAGACTGTTGGAAGAAATTGCAACAGCTTATGCAGTGTTAGGCCTGTATCATGTTTGCACTATACTGTTGGAAGAAATTGTGAATGGATGACAGTTGCCTGCCAGTGCTTGGATGTTATGACCAAGTCTGACATTAATTGCTCTCACTAATTAGATGATGCTTACCATCTGCCTTTGCATGATGCATCTGTCCAATGTTATAAAGTCTAATGATCGTAAGTCAGGGTAAGTTTTTATGAATATGATGCTGTAAAAAATGATCTTGGAAGGTATGATCAAGTTATACATATTCCTGAAATTATGTTAAATCCCTGGGTGGCTGAGTGGTCTAATGTGCTTGCCTTTACAGATCACTTATATCCCACCTGTCTATGAGTCTTGTCTTAACCAACATGGACATGTGAGAAAGCTTGCCATAAGCCTCCCATGGGTTGGTCGGTCTTCCTAGGGTTCTTACTCGACCAAATATACTTGCTGCCATGAATGGCATACTATGTGCTAAACCCACACAATCAAACCTGTAAGAGCCGTCATTGTTCTGGATTTTAATACCAGTATGATCATTTTGCCATGATTTCTTGCAAATGATGTATGTTTAGACTGCTGAAGGGCATACATAATGAAAAATTATTAATTTCACAGATGTTCATGAGAGATGTCAAGCAGGCTGAGGTACTACTCAACCAACATGAGAACTTTCTTTCGAAGGAGGATGTGCCAGTAAGTTATTTTCTTCATTGTCCCAGGAATGAAACGTCACATGTAGTGTGCACCCAGTTAAGAAAATTTGATCAGGTCTTAGTAATGCTTGAATCCTATCAAAGGATCTAAATTGTGTGGATGAACAGAATGCCTGTATGAAGTAAACATATGTCTATTTAATATTTTCCATTTTCTCATTGCCCTTGGCAGATTAGAATGCAAGCAGATTATGTAGATGCATATTGGAGATTTTATTTCAAGGTAGTGTCGAGGTCATTTGTGAACAGGAAAGTTATGGTATATATAAATCCTTGCTACATTTTTCTCCTTATTGAACTGTCATCATTAATATCAGTTATTAAACTTTATCCTTTTTGACAGAAATGATTACTCATTACTCATTTTTATACACCTGTTGAAAGGATGTTGTCCATCCATATGTATATGCATCAACTTTTTTATTTCCACAAAGCAACTTTAGTTTTAAACCATGTACTTTTACCAAGCTTTGTGGATGGGATGCACTAGGGAGTTAGGTAGGACTCTTTCAGTTTGGCATCTAAAGGTCAAATGTCAAGGACTTGGGCTCAAAGAATACTTGATAACAACTAGTAGTTTTGTATGACAGACGAGGACTAGAATTTGTTGATGGATTACACTTGGAGTAAAGAAGAAAGCTATTGATTTTGGGGTCAAAGGTCATGGTCTTGGTAAGTTTAATAAGAAAATGATGGTTTCTGCAAAGCAAGTTTAACTCAAGACTGCATAACTTGACCCAAAAAGTTACGGTCACTGGGACTCATTGGTCAATAATTTCCCAAGGTCAGCCATGTCCTACTGGTGCATATATTGAGGACTATAATGCTCCCATTCTTGTTAGGCCACCCTATCTGCAGCAGGAAAGTGTCCTTACAGGAGGGGTGTCACTTCTAGTGGGGCATCACAGAGATGTGAGTAATAATTTAGTAATGCGTTATGAAAGGCTTAATTAATTTTTAAATATTTAATATTTTTATTTAAATGTCACAGACATGTTATGGAATCGTCATAATGAAGCTTGGCATAATTGTAACCACCTTGTCCTTGAAATCGAGGTTCAAACATCTGACTATCATCACTGCTGTGTAATGTGTAAATGAAATGGTTAGGGTTAGGTGAAATAACTTGTTGCTTTATCTGGGATATGTAGTTGTTGCAGGAAATGCTCATCATTTACAAAGAAAGTGAACTTGTTACGGGCTAAACTGGTTTTTGATCTTGTACCCATTAAAATATATTTTAAATTGTTAGATGGAGGAGCTACAAAAGCTAACACATGATTTTACTTTATGACAACTGGATGTCATGCTGACTTGAACTGAACAATGCTGTGCTTTTGTCATCTTGATAATTATTGGTGGAATTAATAACCAGTAGTCATGAAAGTGACAAAACTGTCACTGCATGACAAAACTGTCACTGCAAGACAAAACTGTCACTGCATGGAACACACTGTAGTACAGATAACTTGATTACTTACCTCATGGTATGGATTAAAGCTAGCTACTTGATTTGCATTCGGGAGCAAATGTCAGTGTGTTGAATTTAGCAATCAACAAATATTTCTGAGGTTTCTGTCTGTGAACACAATTGTACAGCAGTTTGTGAGGGGTACATTGACATTTTTTGCATTAGTATGCTGGTTGCATTAGAGGGGCGGCCATCCTAGAGGGGTACTTCTGAACATTGTCATTGGTCCATGAAGCGTGTAACCACTGTAATATGGGGGATAGGGGGACCACTGTATGCATTATTTAAGAGGGAAACCACTGTATGCAACATCAGTATCTGCATTATGTACAATTTATGCTACTCTAGTTGTTTCAGTTAAATTTAGTTGAGCAGAAATAACTAATTTGTAATTTATTCAGTATGTCTTGAATCTGAAATGTGCTTTGTTAACAAAGACACTAGAAATCTCCTGGTATGTAAAACTATAATGGATAGAAATGGAAATGAGTTTCTTCCTACTTCCGTATTTATTTATGTAACAAAGTAGCTATCATATAATTAAAGCAGATCTCTTTTCAACAGTTCTATCAAGCATTTAAATTTTTCTTATCCCTACATTGTCATTTTGGGTGTGAATCAATTTGCTTAAAACTTTGTATCTTAAATGACATGGTTGAAGTATTGTAAGTGATCAATATATAGAATATTTTTCTTTTCTTCTCTTGTTTTAAGGACTGTAATAATAATTCCTTTTGATTTTTAGACTTCTAAATGTTTTAAAGATTCTGCTGTAAAGAATGTTCTAAAGAATTATTCAAGATAAATTTTGATAAAGATTTGTCATCGATTTTGAAATTCTGGAATGAACCAGTATATTCTCATGTCGAAATGCTAGCAAGTGGACACAGTGAGTATAGAGAAAAGCTTTGTAACTGTCCATGGCTTATCCACCAATCATTCTCACTGTTATTGTCACTGTTACTCTTGTTGACGGTTAAATCTCATTGTCTGCTGTCGACCTGTGGTGTCCTTTTTGTTACTGGCATGAATTGTATCATATCTTATTCACACGTTAAAGTTTATGTAAATGATTCTGATGTGCCATCAAATCCAGGAAACATTCATTGACTACAGAATTTGACCAAATTTGAATTTAGGCATTATGGCAAAAGGAGCTTTCATTTTACAAATTGTGCCAATCCACCATGGAATATTTCCATCATTAAAAAAAAATTGAAAAAAAATTAACATCATAGAAAGCATCCTATTGACCGCAATGTCTTGGCTACTAACTGATGCGTTAGTTGTCAGCAAGTTTAGTGACCTTAAGTCCACTTTGGACTCTTGTTTCTTGTCATATGGAAAAGGCCCATATTCTCATTAAACCTAACACTTCAAGTCTTTTGACTTATGCTCAGAGTTTTGGATGCTTAAAAAAAAATAAAAGATGGGGGAAAAAAGAGGCAAGTTCAACATACCAGGAAGACTGAACTGAAATAGACTGGCAGTGGTGCATTTGCATGTAAACTTTTTGAGTGTGTTGTCAAAAAATAATTGATGCATTGTTCTTTGACATATATGCGTGAGAATATTTAACTTTTTGACTTTTTGTCATGGCTTTAGGAATAAATGTATAGCGTACAATGAAAATATATGACTGAAATTCTAAACTCTTTATTTTGTCTTTTTAAAGCAGAAAATATTGCTGTTTTATGATAATGGTTTTGTAAAAGTAATAGTGTATTTGAAATAATTAACTTTGTTGAAATCTGCTAATTGTAGGAACTTGACATTCTTGCCAGACCTAAAGTAAAACTTCTACACAGTTCACTCATTGTGATGTGGTGCTGTTCCTCTTCATTTTTTTGTTGCTTTTGGTTTTTTTTTATAAAGAAGAGTTGTATTTTGACCATATTTTTTTGGGAGAGAAACAGATAACCAGTCTCTTGTTGAAAATAAAATTGTCTATAAATTGTGGCACAACAGACATGCTATAAAACTGCTGTCCAGTTCAGTTGACAGCAGGGTTTGAATTGTTATATAATCACAACAGACTTGTAAGTGTTATATGTTTTATTTTTAAAAGGAATTTCAAATGCAATATCATTGTTTTTATTCATTCATGTTGACAAATGTTTGTAAGCTCATGTTTCATTCATGACCCATTTTTGCACAGACCACTCTTGGATTGCTAGATAAGCAGGTAGGCTTAAGAAAAGCCCTGTAACTTTTTAGTTCTCATAGCATGCAGTACCAAATTATTTTATTTATATAGTCATTATTTAAAGAACAAAATCCTACACAGTCTTTGGGCTTTGGGATATTTATTTTTCGTCATTATTTTTATATTTTTGCCTGTGTATATATTTCATGCTATCTGCTGTAAAATTGTATGGAAATATAAAAGTAAACTACTGATGTAATCTGGATTTCAATTAAAATTTTGTTACCTTTTAAAATTTCATTGAAAATCTTGTGCTTTTATATTGGATCAAATATTCTTTTTGTTTGTTGCCTGCAAGATATATTTGCATTGTTTGTTTTGTTTGGAGATGATATTTTTCAGTATATTGGAAAGTATAATTTGTTGGCATTGGTGTACTGAATTTTATAACTATGTCAGTTGTCAAGGTTAATTCATTATTTGTCATATACATCTTTCATTTATTGTTGGGAGCCATGGTAATTTTAGTGGATAGAGCATTAGACTCATAAACTAAGGAACGTGTGTTCAGTACCTGACCAGGGCAGCCTGCATCACTTGCCTTTGCGTGTCCTTGGGAAAGATGCTTGACTCCTATGTCTTTGTCATAATATGGCCTGTAATGTGTTAAAAGTGCCTTTAAAAACCAGCAAAACAAAATATTTATTGTCGTTCATGCTGTTTTTGCTTTGAGAGATATTTCATATGCATGTGCCATCATTCATTAATTTTATCATCTTGTCTTTCATGTGTTCATATTTTCAAATCTGGGTGTGCATGTTCAGTTGTAGCTCCTGTTAAATGTTTTTATTGTCAATGTGTATCCTTGCACTTCTAAGAAGTAATATCTGTTCAGTGTTTCCAAAACATGTATATATCGTTGTGTGAATGCCTATATTTGCATGTGTCCTGCTTTACGTGTTAACGAAATATGCTTCACAACAAATCCAAGTTGGGTTGCTTGCATTCTGGATATGCAAAACTCAGAATTATATTAAACATGAGAAATTACCTCAGTGCCCCATGTGGCAGCTGTTTATGAATTATGGTATAACAGACATTCTATAAATACAGCGACAAGTCCAGTTGACATCAGGATTTGAATTGTTATACAATCACATCTGACTTTAAGTGTTATATGTTTGAACAAGATCAGAATGGGACAGTTGTTTAGCTTTTGCTGTGTATCTTACAATTTTTAAATTAAGCTGACCTCCAAGTTTTTGCTTTTGATACTTTGAAAACAAGTCCAATTTCTGAGTCATTTTGCTCTTGAAATAAGTCATGTCAGAAATAAACTGCACAATATGTTTAATGTGTATATTGTATACACATAAATTTTGTGAGTAGAGGAAAAGTATAGAAGAGAATGCAATTTAAAAAATTTTGACTGAATTGATTTTAATATATATTGTTTCGATTGACATAAGAATTGGCATGTTCTCTGTTGATCCACCATTGAAAAGTTGTGGTAAAAAGTTACTTTACAAATGATACATGTTAGTTTTTTTATCTGGCTTCATTCAGTAAATCAGGTCATAAAAAAATGTGATAAATATCTTGAGCTGACCACAGTTTTTCCATCTTCTACTGATGGTCTTACTCAAAGATATGATTTAAAGTTATCACAAAAAAGCTGAACAAAACTATAATAAATTATATAAACTGCCAATTTTTAAAAAATATTAAATTTTATATATACTATTTGAAAGCTTTATAATTTCAACATCCTTGATCCAGTTTTAATGAGCTTCTCATTAAGTATTTATAGGTCCCATAGGAATCCATACAGAATGCATAGTAGTTAACAGGCAATCATACGTATCTGTTCATTTATGTAGTTTCATAAATCCAGGATATTAATTTGGCTTCCTGTACACAAATTGGAAGATGTTGATCAGTATATTTGTTAAGCTTGCATCCATGGAAAGGCAAGCAGTAGCTGTCACTTTCAGTTAGTGTCATTGGTATTTTTATCATGCGATTGGCTAAAACATTTCATGCAAGCATTAGCTCAGAATGTGGAATTAGGCCTCTTGTTTTAAAATTTAGTTATAAAGGACTGTCTCAACAAATATCCTAAGTTACATAGTTTACAGAGATAATCTTTTCATGCTATAAGAAGTAGATTAAGAGAAAATTGTCACAGCATTTTTTGAAATAAATCTAATCAGGAAAATCTGCCTGTTATTGATAATCTTATAATGAATGTTAATTTTTCATAGAATACATTGGAGGCAGCAGAGAACCTTGTCAAACGCCATGAAGCTTTCATCACTACCATGGATGCCAATGATGAGAAGATCAACTCTGTGCTAAGTTTAGCCAACAAGCTGATAGAAGCTAACCACTATGCTGCTGACAAGATCCATAAGAAGGCTGAGAACATCAATGAGAGGTACAGCTATCAGCATTTACATTCCTGATAGACGCTTCTACTTTATTTTTAGTTGTGTATAATGTAGTAAGACCTGTCTCTATATAGCAGACTCTGCCATATGAAGGACACCTGCTTTATCAAGGAATAACACTAAAAAAAACTTCTTTTTTTAAATTTCATATACATTGCGACCCTGCCATAACACACCCCGCGATAACATGAATTTGGATATAATGTGGTTATGGTGTGGCTCCCAAAATTTCTATATTCATTAACACATGAAAAAAAATTTTTTGGTTCAAAGTACGTGAAATAGTGTATAAAAATGTATCATTTTGGGGAAGAGATTGTGTATGAATAGAATATAATACGATCATGGCGTGGTTTTAAGTACGAGAAGTAGTGTGTTAAACATTTATTGTCGTTTTGGGGAAGAGTTAGCATATGAATTTTAATATAATCGGTCATGGCGTAGCTTCTGAAATTTAAGTTTCACCAAGTTTTTGAAGTGTTATGCCAAAATAAACATTATCGGGAATGTTACTGATTACTGATCCATGAGTAAAGTCAATAAGTCGTCTTTGTGATTGTCTTCAGTTAATTCTGTATACAATCGTTGCTCAGTCAATAGCCAACATGTGTTTCTTATTTGCATACACAACCAAGCAGCAAACAATGCTGTGATTGATTAAAGGTTCTAACAATTTAATAAACATCAAAAAACAAAAGCTGCCAACATGTTAGCTGGGCTTGGCAGTGTTATTAGGCACAATCAGTTGACCAGTAAATAATGTCTGCCTTATTAACTTGAAATTTGAAAGGGTATGAAATTGTACATGCGTTCAGGTTTTAAAAAATTATAAAAATGACTCGTGACCACTGAAGGCCTACTGCACTTAGTTCTCGGGTTCTACATATGTTTGGTGTTTGCTTATGAACTCGTTAGGAATTTCCTGTTTTTTATATTTTTTTATAAAAATATTTTACCGTTATAGAAAAGCAAGTTCACAAATGCAAGTCATACTCAGCATTTTGTGCAGTGATTAGTATAGTACCGGTAGTTTTCACACATTATTTCGATATTCACAAAATCTGAAGTAAAAGTTACATGCATGCAGAAAGCCTGTGTTGATTGTTAATTATTCTTGCTGTAGTCATTCAAATGAATAGGCATACAATTATTAATTATTGGAAATTTACAATGGATAACTGTACACGGAAACACATGAGAAAATTTTAGCAGTGTGAAATTTGTATAGACACTGTTCACAGACCCTGGAATGTAATGAACCATACACGTGCTTCGTCTTTCTAAACCTAATTTTGCTGTTAATTTTCCCACTGAATTCAGACACAATGATCTATGACAAAATTATTGAATAGTTTAAATATGTATGCAGTTTTTGCAATGGAATTACATGTATTATGGATTAATTGCAAGCCTGGACGGTATGATATCAGATGGCAAGTAAACGGTGTTAATACTTTGTTCATGCTATATATTAGACGTTGAATTCAGACACTATATCAGTGACAAATGTGTCAGTGACATCATATTCAACCACTATATCAGTGACAATTGTATCAGTGACAGCATATTCAACCACTGTATCAGTGACAAGTGTATCAGTGACAGCATATTCAACCACTATATCAGTGACAAGTGTATCAGTGACAGCATATTCAACCACTATATCAGTGACAAGTGTATCAGTGGCAGCATATTCAACCACTATATCAGTGACAAGTGTATCAGTGACAGCATATTCAACCACTATATCAGTGACCGGTGTATCAGTGGCAGCATATTCAACCACTATATCAGTGACAGGTGTACATAAAAGCAATTTCATGTATTTTCTTGAGTGTCCTTTAATTGTAATTATTACTCAAATAATTGATCAACTCGAGTAATCATATCTAGCTGAAAAAGTTACCTACACCTAATAATTTTACTCTGATTCCATGGAATAATTAAAGAAAAGTGATTTTTTTTAAGTTTGATTCTTGCAACATATCTTACTGAGGAAAAGAGATTAATTCTGTTCAAAAGATCATTTGAGCTATCAAAAATTTGGAATGTACAACAAACTTGTGTAAAATTAACTTTTGATGTATAATTATAGCTTTGGGAAAATTTCCAGGTATGTTTTCATTTCCAGACAGAAATTACTTAGCTTGGGAGTAGCTGTATGGAAAATTTATCCCTAATTAGCATGCAGTGACTTTCAAAACCCACTGGTGGCATTGTTTCCTGACACTGTCTGATATACATCATCATTATGTTGCCAACCCATAACTGTGATTGATGCAATGTAGACACCCACTAGTCATCAGTTTGTTTACTGTAATTCAAGCTTGGATACAGGTGTGAAAATGATTGCAACAGTTCAGCTGAAGCCCCTTGTATTACAAAATCATGTGGTCATCTTATCCAGGGACTCTTCAAGGGTGTTTGGGAATAGAGATTGTGCTTGCTATTTTTGATATAAAAAAAAGAGATTTATTTTTGAACAGTAGTAATTTGAGTGGCAAATTCTTGATAATTGTATTAAACGCTTTTATATTTATAAAAGGAACCTTTCCTGTGATAGTATGGACTGGAGCCTACCCATGACTCTTCTCATTTGTTGGAGGCATAAATTGTAGAAATAAAGCCTGATTTTTCTTGAGTTACTATGCAACATGTTTGTAAAGGTCACTGTTGCTGTGTTTGAGTTGTACGAGTGAGCATGTATGGTAGCATGTATGCAAACCAATTAAAACTGGATTTGTAACATATCGCAGGAGAAATAGAAAAGTATTGCACAAATGCATTGAATGCTGCAAACAGGATTCTGCCTTTAAATACGACTGGTAAGGTGAGAATTTAACTATAATGAAATTTGGACAATAATCAAGGGAAGAGAACAAAGTTGGTATGCCTTGATACAGTCCCAACATGCCTGAAGGAAATCCCTTCAGAGTGGAAATGTATATTCCGAATAGACATTGGTTTCTAGGTGGCGTCATTTTTGCTGAGAATTCAGTGAGAAATGTCTGGATTTGACACTAACTTGGTAAAGCCAGTTTCTAGAGTTGGCAGGGTCCAGTGTGTTTCCATTGGCTAATGGATGTTCTTTTGTCTACAGATATATTCTATATAAATTTTGAGACTTATAAATATTTGAATTTTTTTGTACGAGAAAAATGTTTCCAGACTTTTGATCATTTAATGAATAGTACAGAAAGATTTGTTTATAATTAAGGTTGAGTGAAAGTCATCAGGAGGAGTCTGCTTTTGTCTCATAAGGTCATGTTATTCTGGTTGGTGTGGCATGAAGTATGTGGCTGATTCCCCTGAATGGGATCTAGGTCCATCACAGGTTATTACTATAGTGAAATACTGACACACATTCATAGCTGTGTTAAATTGGGGCATACAAAGAAGTAACTATTTCAAAAGCACGACACCAGCGTCCTAAGTTGACACTAAATGGACTTCAACCCACAATTTTGTGATGCTGAATTAGACTGTGCCTAGCTGTTTCTCATTGTAGTGATTTGTTATTTGCAGGAGGAATTCAAACAGACAGAGAGCAGATGAGCAGTTAGAACGGTTGAGGGACCAACTTCTGCTACAACAGTTTCTGCAGGAATGTGATGAGGTATGTACACACCTATGTTGAATTTAGGAATCAACAGTATTTTTGAGATCACCATCAGTAAATTCTATTATGTCTGATCATGAGATTACATTTAACAATTTTTGTACTAGTATGTTGGCCACAAATCGTATTAGAAGGGTAACCATTACATTTACATTTGAACAAAACTCCTCAGTGCCTAGCAATCCTGGCCATATAAAGCTGTGTCCACTTGGGGTGGGGTGCTGTTCAAGAAGGGGACCACTACTCAGTGGGGTGCTGTTCAAGAAGGGGACCACTACTCAGTATTGAAAAAAATATAGTTTCCTGTTAGAGGCATAGTTATGTTGTTATTAAGGGTAATGAAGTGGCAGATAGAGTAGCTGGAACTGCTTTGCAGTCAACCATTTCTAAAAATCCTGCAGAATGACTTCAACATTGCATTCATCAGAATTTTTAATGTAATTGGCAAAGTGTACGGTATGAAAACTCTAAAAAAAGCTTTATAACATCAGACCCATCAATGGAGTGTGGCATCCCTTTATGACAGTGGTGTATAGGATACTTACGCCTGATTTGGCTCATTGAGACTGAGGTTCTTTTTTTTAAGTGACTTAGATTAAAGAACTTTATGGTACTACATGAGAAGATCTTGAATTTCTGAGGAAATATGGTTTACATGTACAAAAAAAGTTGTTGGCCATATATTTTTATGATTTTATATATATTTTCCTATGATTTTGATTTTGTAGGCATCTTAGAGAACGTTAAAATTGTCCCTTTTATCTTTTACTTCCAATTTACATTTATTTGGAAGGATTTCTCTTCCTAAATTTTGTGTGCAAAGTCTTCATTTTGTACTCCGTTTAAAGTTTTGATCAGCTCCATGTAGCCATTGTGCTGAAGTGCTGTTAAATGTGTACACACACACAGACATATATTCTACCTTCATGAACATTTCTAAATATTTTTTACTACGGTTAGATATTAGTAGCCATCTTTTAGCACCATGTCATAATTTGGATCTACCAACTAGTAAACATAAGGACTTGTGAATGTTAAAAAAATGATCTGATTGAGGTTTTTTAAATAAATGAAATTTAAAATCATTGCTCATTATTGTTAGAGCTGTATCTAATGTGTAGTTTCTTAATACTTTGTGTGGGAATAGAACAAGAGCACATCGTTCACTAGGTAGGGTAAAACTACCATGCAAAATGTACTGCCCATCAGTAATTAGCTATTATTGATACTTAGTTATTACAGTATCAGATTGTTTTTTGTTTTTAAATTAATGATTGAGGCTGTGTATAATTCTCGTGAAGATCAATTTATATGGAAAAGCATTCCTTAAAACTGGTGTCAGTTGTAGATGCACTTTTGTTGAGTCAGTGTTAGTTTTTCACCAGTACTTTGATTGAAAGGCTTGCCATGAAGGCCTGAGCCTTCTTGCCCTCTAGCTTTTATAGCTGATGGCTTTGGGGCTGCAGCACTGTCGATCAGTCTATATACATGTCTTTGTGATTCGTGTATGGAGTTATTGTCACATGTTGGAATACAACAAGATGTGGTTCATGCTGACAAAGAATTGCTGCATTGGAACACAACAAAATCACTAACATAAGAAATACACCATTGAATAATTCAGAACAAGAAAGAATCACTGCATTGGAATATAACAAAATCACTAACAAGAAATAACCATTGAATAATTCAGAACAAGAAAGAATCACTGCATTGGAATATAACAAAATCACTAACATAAGAAATACACCATTGAATAATTCAGAACAAGAAAGAATCACTGCATTGGAATATAACAAAATCACTAACATAAGAAGTACACCATTGAATAATTCAGAACAAGAAAGAATCACTGCATTGGAATACAACAAAATCACTAACATAAGAAATACACCATTGAATAATTCAGAACAAGAAAGAATCACTGCACTGGAATATAACAAAATCACTAACATAAGAAATACACCATTGAATAATTCAGATCAAGAAAGAATCACTGCATTGGAATATAACAAAATCACTAACATAAGAAATACACCATTGAATAATTCAGAACAAGAAAGAATCACTGCATTGGAATACAACAAAATCACTAACATAAGAAATACACCATTGAATAATTCAGAACAAGAAAGAATCACTGCATTGGAATACAACAAAATCACTAACATAAGAAATACACCATTGAATAATTCAGAACAAGAAAGAATCACTGCATTGGAATATAACAAAATCACTAACAAGAAATAACCATTGAATAATTCAGATCAAGAAAGAATCACTGCATTGGAATATAACAAAATCACTAACATAAGAAATACACCATTGAATAATTCAGAACAAGAAAGAATCACTGCATTGGAATATAACAAAATCACTAACATAAGAAATACACCATTGAATAATTCAGAACAAGAAAGAATCACTGCATTGGAATACAACAAAATCACTAACATAAGAAATACACCATTGAATAATTCAGAACAAGAAAGAATCACTGCACTGGAATATAACAAAATCACTAACATAAGAAATACACCATTGAATAATTCAGATCAAGAAAGAATCACTGCATTGGAATACAACAAAATCACTAACATAAGAAATACACCATTGAATAATTCAGAACAAGAAAGAATCACTGCATTGGAATACAACAAAATCACTAACATAAGAAATACACCATTGAATAATTCAGAACAAGAAAGAATCACTGCAATGGGATATAACAAAATCACTAACATAAGAAATACACCATTGAATAATTCAGATCAAGAAAGAATCACTGCATTGGAATATAACAAAACCTGCAACACTGCGGTCTTCAGTAATTATGCTTAATTTGTAAGCTGGATAAGGTGCTGATTCACCTTTAACCTTTCTATAAAAAGTACAGGTTTGTTTGTATTATATTTTGAACTGTTTCTCTACTACCATGTCATTTATGTGTCTTTTGTGAAATAGTCAATGATATATCTACAAGACATATCAGATGTTTCAATTATATAACAGGGGTAGCCATAATATGGCTTATGAGCTGCATGCGTCTCGTGCAAGACTGGTACAGCTCTCGTGACGTACCTAAAATAATTAGATTTAAACCTTTTTATCAAAATTTGCTGAATAACATTGGATAATATTCAAAAACGTTTTTTTTTTATAATGTTACCATTATTCCACAAAAGCAAACTCTTCCCACTGTGTCACAGATTCTGTTCTTGTCTTCATATTTTCGTATTGTAGATCATTGCAAAAACTTAATGGATGGCTCTTTCCAATATTGCCTCCAGTATTGCGGCTCCCAAAAGTCATCTGGTTGGGCACCCCTGTTATTTAACTTGTTTATTCACTTGTTGCATTGATGAAAATATTTGCCCTGCAAGGGATTAAAATCAGTCGATGGTAACTACTGTTGATAAGCTATTCTGTTTTAATGGGTGGAATTAGTTTAATAGCATCCATGAAGCAGCTGAATTTTCATTGAAATCATATTTTGTTAACAAGACTTATTTACTGATATGCTTTATTAATGCATAGCTGCGTGACTGGCTCCATGACAAGATGGCTGCGGCTCAAGATGAAACATACAGAGATGCTAAGAACCTTCACAGCAAATACCTGCGTCATCAGGCATTTGAGAGAGAAATTGCTGCAAACAAGGATAGGCTTTACAGGCTGCAGCAGGTTAGTATGGACAAAATCAACCTTTACGAACGTTTTTTTAAAAGGAAGGAAGTAAATCAGTTCTATTCTTGTTAGGCTTTATTTGTTTAATTTATGATTCTTAGTCTGGGAAGTGAAATTTGCTGTTAATCAGAATGTTTTTGGCAGCCTATATTTGCAGAGGTAGTAAATTTGATACATTTGCAACATCCATGTTTTGCAAAAGACATCAAACATAGTCAACCTGCTTTATATTGTTTTTGATTATTAAAAGTTTAAAGAATATTGTCATGTCATTTCACACTCTTGTTTGCATAAACTAAACTTAATCTTCAAGTATTTAAATCATGCATCCTGAAATTTGGTCACATGTTTTTTGTGGTTATAGTGTCATGTCATAAACGTTTATATCAGTGTGACATACTGTTATTTCATATGTCTGATATGTACCCAGATCACATTAACGTTAGGGAAATAAACTCCACTGCTTCCTGAATCAGATCACATTAACATTAGGGAAATAAACTACACTGCTTCCTGAATCAGCCCCTTCCAATGCAGCTTTTGTGTTCACCCATCTAAATAGCATGTAGACAAGGGGAAGAAACTATTCCAGATTATCTGCCCTTTCTGCCACTAGATGTAAGCAAATTCCAGATGTTGAACAGTTTAAATTTTCCACTATGCTATGATCAACATTGTTTCCTCCCTCCCTTGATATCTATCAAGATGCTCTATCATTATGCCCATCAATCAAAAAATGTGATACAGTATTGAGAATTAAGACTTCCACAAGTGTTTTTTTAGCCAAGTTTTTTTAAAACCTTAGTTGAGATTTTTTCATTGATATTTATATACATTTTTTTGTGCCATGTGGATTGTTTTCTTCTGACCTGGTAAGTCACATGGGATATCATTTATACTTGCGGTTTGTATGTTTTAATTGCAAACACAGGTTGAAATTCTCACTTCACATTTATAACAAGTTACTGATTTTGTTGACACTTTTGGGATGTTATTTTGCCATTTTGTTTTGTTTATTGCATTTCAGATATACATTGATGAAATGCCAAATGCAAGGAATTTAAAGTCAGTGAGGGCTTGCCAGCACAAAAAGCACATCAAAATTACCTTGTACAGTGTGCAGTTCATGATCAAAAGGGTCATTGTTTGTGATGCTGCAGTAATCACAGTCATCAGATGGCAACATCATGCAGCCTTTTCATTATCAAATTACCAGATGAGAGTTCTGCTTTTGCATCACTATTTTGTTAAATTGTTGCAATGACGTTAGTTTATACTTCTACTTTGAAGTATAACACTGATCTCACCAACATGTTTTACCAGCCATCATCACTGCCCATGTACTGGTGGTCAGCTAGTCAGTCTAGCTGTGAGGCTGGGCATACATATTGAGTAGTGACTGGAGGTTCTTTTCATGGAGCTGTTCACAAAATGGCTTTTTTCCCCTCTGCAAAATGAATGGGCGATCAGAGTGGTTTGGATGAGCTTTAGATTTCATTTATGAATGATTCTTGCTCATTCCTGGAATTCATACAGTTTAGTCAAAAAATCAGTGCTTTACTTTGCATGCAGAAAGTTAACAAACCAAACTCAAGGTTTTATTCAAGGCTTTTTTTTAATCCTGATACCAAAAGTCAATGTCAAACAAGGACTGGTGATGGATCTCAGCTGACTGAACAAGTACATAGGAGTTCCAGAATTAATGGTGGAAATGTCGGGGTCGTTAAGACTTTCCATCAAAAGGGACAAGTTTATTAAGGTTGCTGACCAGCCAGTCCATTCATTTGTCAGGCCTCCATGCCAGGTGGTGACTGGAGGTCGTTGTGTTAATAGACTGTGCTGCATGCTGGCTGATCATCCCATTATATCGTACATCTCTTTCACTGTGCAGATGACCATTGGCAATAGAGCCAGTATTCCTGCTGTCCATCAAGCCAACTGTCTTTAAGGTTGCTCCACCACTGGACTAGCGAGCCCGATGTTTGCGTATTTGGTGCAGAAATGCTATGTTATGCCCAGGCACATTGGCACTACTACCATGCACCTTGCTATATTATATGCAGGAATTGAAGCAATCCCAGATGAAGATAGCCTCCACAGGGAGTGCAGGGAAACCCCATTCTAATGCGTTACTTGGATCCAGTGAAGGAGTGGATGGAGTTGTTACAGTCTCAACCAAGATAAAACAAATCCCACATCATTATTAAGGCAGTCAATCGTTTTAGTCAGGAATTCCATGATAGTAGCCTCATCCAGATAATTTGATCTGTACATACATTTGGTGGGCTTACTTGTTGCCCTGGTTCACCATTGTCAGTGGCAACTGGAATCCAGTTTCCTGGTCAGGGACTTGTATGCTAGTGCTCCAAGCACAAGATCACAGTACACATTCCAAGAAGACCCTGTGACTTGGCCAATTCATTCAAGAAAGGACATACTCTTTGCATTGTACTTAATAAGTCAATCTTACATTGGATTAGCACACTTTGTCAAATCTCTAGGTGATGAGGTTCATCAAGAAACTGATCATCCTCATCTCCAGAGGCATGGGCTGTTGGACAGGCCTTGGGTTTGCACATTCCTGCCAATTGTTCTGATTCCGAGAGTAATCTGACTGTTAAGGTGCCCAACCAGCATAGTGGTTCTGACCTCAGATTGGACAATCACCTCAACCTAGTGATATAGACAACTGCTGGAAAATCCTGGCAAGCACTTACCTGCTTGAACAAGACCTGTCATATGTGTTTCATCCCAGCCTGGATAGGATTCTATTTCATGCCTTGCATAATAAGAAATATGAACCTTCAGAAACAGGAATCTCACAAGCTAGAAGGTTCTCCACTTCAAAAGCTTAGAAGAGAAAGGGGTGTCTTCATATCTCATTTGGCTAGCATTTTTCTTTATCATTTTGAGAACCATTCCAGTGTCCTAGTGGTTAGAGCATCCGCCTTGGATGCTGGAGGTCGTGGGTTTGATCCCCGGCCAAAGGCTTACAAAATTGGTACTAACAGCTGCCTTACCTGGCACTCAGCATTAAGAGG
The DNA here is from genome assembly GCA_028554795.2 of Sinohyriopsis cumingii. Classification (NCBI taxonomy): domain Eukaryota; kingdom Metazoa; phylum Mollusca; class Bivalvia; order Unionida; family Unionidae; genus Sinohyriopsis; species Sinohyriopsis cumingii. The sequence goes on from CM068825.1 coordinate 106,199,045, forward strand.
TTAGTATTAGGACTGGTCGGCCTTGTGTCAGGATAATGTAACTGGGTGGGACATTAAGCTACATGTCTGCAGCATGATGCCCCAGTGCTAAACATCACTGTAAACTACCACACTGCAGATATCGTAGCGATATGACTGAAAAATTGTTAAAGCTACCTTAAAAATTCAAATCACACACATAATCTTTTTGAGTAGAAAATATTACCTTTTATTCCTCACAAGTGCCATTCTGTATGATTTTGCAATTCGTTCAGACATCATGAGGAACGTGGACATAGTAGGCTCAGATCACCTTGTTCCCTGAGTGTGATCTTTCTTGAGTTCTGACGTAGCTCAACTCAGATAATTTTTTCCGTAGAAGCTACAATCTTAAAAAATGATTTTTTTGTTTATATCCTTAGCTTTGGCATGCAGCTTTGGTGAGTCACATGTCCATTCAGTGGACCATAATTATCACTATTTCAGATCTGATTGTTCTGTGCTCCAAAAAGTGCAACCAGATTTTATAGCTAAAACCTGTTAGTGTGTGTGGGCAATCATAATTTGATGGTATGGTGGTTATAATGCAGTCAAGTTTAATAGCTGAGAACTGTTTATCATCTGTAGGCAGTCAAAAATCTGTCATTCGCTTTTCTTGATTGACACATTGAGACAGTCAGCAGTGCAAAATCCACTTCATGCTCTCGAGCACTACTTATAATACACCGAGAAAGATTCAGGGCCTTTTTTTTCTGTGAAGCCCTGGATTTTTTCGTCGTTTTTGCCTGAAATGCGAGTAGGAAACACATTTTGGGGGCTATTTCTAAATACGTCCTAATACATCCACTTCCAACAGATTTTCCATTAGCCTATTGCTAGTTATATTAGAAACATTGTTTTCCATTGGTTATTTTGCTCATGCAGGAACAGAAGGGTAAAAGTTGGAGTTGTATTTTTTTTAAAAAATTTTCTTCTTAATGGACCCATAATTTTCATATCAAGACCACTCTTTATTCCAAATGCCAACCTTATCCTACTTTTTGCAATGGTTCACCTGTCTGTGTGCAGTTCAGACTGCCCTGAGGCCAAAAGGTCTAAATCCAGACGCAAAATTGAATTCCGACCACGGGCGAATTTTGGGTGAGAAAAAAAAAATGGGTCAAAAAAATTAGGTTTTTTCCTTTGTATTTTGTAGTGCAACTAGAACGCCCAGATTATTTGGTATCATTGTAGAGCTAGATCTGTCTGCATTTTTGTAATACCACCCACTTTTATGTATCTTAAATGACCTTAATGCTGCAGAGCTCAGAAGTAGGGTACAGCCTCATCACGCCTACAGGCGGGATTGGGGCTGAATGAGTTGAGATTAGTTACTTAATTATATTACTGTTTAGCTCTCCTATATCTCCCAATATTGCAAGTATCCTTGTTGATGTTTTGCCAAAGTTAAACATCTAATAGATGGTTAGCCACCTAGTGGTGGAAAGGGAGGTTATTTTGAATAATTTTCCCATTGTATGATATATAAACAATCATGTTTTTGTTTGTGGCTTGATTTGAGAGGTAGCAGAACTTAATATGACGTATGTGTTCTCAGAGAAACAATTTGCTGAAAATTACTTTCTGCAGGGTACCGGGTTTTGTGGATTTTGTGGTTGTTATAAGCCATGAATTCAACAGGTCTGCAAACAGGGATCCTTCTGTGAAACCAAAAGGATCTCTAACACAGTCTATGAATTTCAGTACCAATGAAAATTTTCATTTTTCCCAAAATCATAAAAATTGATACTCTTGAAAATCGTTACCTTTCACCCAGTGTCACAAATGAGTATTAATTATTAATCTAATGTTGCCATTGTAAAAAATATTCTCAAAGCTTTGCTCAGTAGACACAACATTACATGCCACATGCTGCAAGCACCATTTGGAATTTAATATTTATTATTCAGCTGACTGAATATGTATATTTAATTTATACTTATTATTCCATTTTGTTTCAGTCTGGTGAACAGCTTATGAATGAGAAACCAGAAACACGAGAGGAGATTGAGCCAATACTTGCAAATTTATCAGTCCAGTGGCAAGAACTCGAGGACAACACAAAACAAAAGGCTGAGAAACTTTTTGATACAAATCGTGAAGTTTTGTACGAGCAGAGCTGTGATGATATCGATGGATGGATCACCGCTTTAGAGGCTCAAGTTGTTACAGAAGACACAGCTAAGGATTTGACCACTGTTAACCTGCTGATGCAGAGGCAAAATGTATGCATATTTTCTGCTTGTTTTCTTTTATGTATTGTGTTTTTTTTCCCACTTGTGAAGCATAGGCAGTTTCTCAGACACTTGCAAAAGTAGGTCACAGTGATTATGTTAAATTTTTGCATTAGCTGTTTTTTTTGACACTGTTAGATGCACAATCATGAATGAAACTTAAAGGGTGTTTATATTTTGAATACTTCTCACCACATTAAAAAATAGATCACAGTGACCTACTTTTATTGGTTTAATGACTTTGCAGTATTTTTTGATAGTGCCACAATGGAGCAGGCACAATTATTGTTAGCTTTACTAGTCATTGACCAGAATAGCTTATGGGATGGTCTGTTGTCCATTGTCCTTACACACATGTATTCATGGCCATCTTGAAAATCTTGTTATTGCCACCCCTCCTGAACAGAAAGTCAAATAGACATGGGTTTTCCACTAGAAGACTTCCTATGATGTCTAGTTGGTCGTAAATGAAAATGGAACTAATTGATATCCAATATGACCATCTCTGCTCATAAATGAAAACAATGCCAATTGACTTCTAATATGGCTGCCACAATGGCCAACTTGAAAATCTTGTTATCAATACTTCTTTTAGATGGCTGGTCACATCAGTATTATGCTTTTACCAAAAACTTATTATGATGTCAAGCTGGCATGAAATAGAATTGTGACAATCAGATCTTAAATATGGCTGCCATGGTATCCATTTGGAAAATCTTGTTATTGTTTTTTCTGAAAAAAAATGGAATGTTATATCAACATGAGGTTTCACCAATATACTTTTTATGATGCCATCTTGGACCAAAATGGTACAGAGTTGACATCCAATATGTCCTCCACAACAGTTGATTTAAAAATCTTGTTAACGCTGAAGAATATCAAAGATGGTTTTAACATAGAACAGTTAAAAGGAAGAAATGGTCCTGTCTTTAATTCCTGGAAATTCTTTTCAGTCTGAAGAGCATCAGTCTCTTCAAGGGACTCTTGTTGGTAGTATGAATTGCAAAGGGGGAATTAACACAAAATGTCTTTGAGGAAGACTAGGATACTTTTATTTCGACCATCTTTTACCAGACTTTTTGAAATTGAATAATTAACTTATTTTCTTAAATTCAAGTGCAGTAGATATGTGACACGTCCGATATACTAAATCAGTAGAGTGAAATATTCTCCGTGTTCGAATAAATGTGTAGTGTTATATTTGAAAATGATTTAGAAATGATCTTTGGCTAATGTTAGACTTAATTCAAGTGATGTCTTCAAGATAAATACTGGAGTGTTGTTTTTGTCAGTTTATAGGTCCATTATTAATGGTGTACAAGTCTCACAAATTTCTGATGAGACCTTTAAATTTGAGTAATTTTTATAAACTTTAAATTTAAAAAAAGACAATAGAATCTTTAAATTTAAGTAAACTTTTGCCCTACTGGTTATAAACCAGAAGAGCTTATGGGATGGTCTGTTGTCCATTGTCCGGCCATTTGTTAGCACAAGTTTGTTGTCACTACTCCTTCTAAGCTACTTGGAGAATTGCATTGAAACTTTTGCACATATTCATCCCATGGTGTCCTAAGTGAAAAAAATGCTGCTTGGACATTCAATATGGCTGCCACAGTAGCCATCCTGAAAACAGTGTTATTGCTAACTCCTCCTGAATAGATGGTCATATCAGCACGGAGTTTTCACAAGAAATACTTCTAATCATGTCTAGTTGGTTTTAAATGAAAATTCTGCTGATCTGACATCAATTTGAAAATCTTCTTATTGCTACTTCTGAATGGAAGGTCTTATCAACATGGGGCTTTGACTTTTCATGACGTCTAGTTGGTCCTAAATCGAAATGGAGCCGATCTGGTGTTCAATACAACAGCCATCATTGCCATCCAGAAAATCTTGTTTATTGTTACTCATCCATCATTAAGGACTGCTCCGGTGGCTTAAGTGGTTAGATGTCTGTCTCGATTTCGGGATGTCGCAGGTTCAAACCACAACCGAGTCATACCAAAGACGTGAAAAATGGTACTAACAGCTGACTTGCTTGATACTCATCATTAAGAAGTTAGTGTTAGGCCTGGTGTCAGGATAATGTGACTGGGGCGGACATCATGCAGCATGATGTCCCAATGATAGATATCACTGTGAACTGCCATACTGCAGACATCGTAATGATATGACTGAACAGTTGTTAAAAACTACGTTAAAAATCCAAATCACACACACACAAATCCTCCTACATTAATGGTCATAACAAATTCAGTTTTTCACTGAAAGACTTCTGATTAGTTTAGTTGTTCCTAAATGAAAATGGTACCAATATTAATCCAATATGGCTTCCATGATGGCCATCGTGTTTCTCCTCCTCTTGAACGGATGGTCAGGTCAGCATGGGGTTTTCACTGAAAGAAGACTTTAGATGTCTAAACAGAAATGATGTGAATTGGACATCCAATATGACTACCATGGCATCCATCTTAAACATTTTGTCATCACAACTCTGCTTGAATACAGTGTCATATTGACATGTGACTTCTGAATGGAAAGTTGTATCTTAAAAATATTGTTAACTCTATCTCCAAATTGATGACTATGTAATGTGTTTGTTAGATGTACACCTAGTCAGTCATAACTGAAATTGGTGCCAGTCGTACATCCAATATTGCTTCCATGATGACTGCCATAAAAATCTGAAATTTATGCTTATTTAACGTCCACGTTATTCATCTGAAATTAATGTTTTTGCAATTCCTCCAAATCAACATGGGATTTTAAGTAAAAGACTTCATATGATTTTTTATGAAAATGGTGCAAGATGACTGCCATGATGGCAGACTTGAAAATCTTGTTATTGCTACTCTTTCTGAATAGAATGCCTTATTGATGGGGTTTTCATGAAAAGGCTCCTAGTGAGACTTAGTTTATCTCAAATGAAATTGTGAAAATCTTTAATCGAATTCACCTCTTACTATGGCAGCCATATTGAAAGTCTTGTTATTCTTACTCCTCCAAGAATAGATGCTCATATCAACATTGGGCTTTCACCAAAAGACTTCTTGTTATGTCAGATAGTCCTTGATGAAAATAAGGCCAGTCTTGCATTTGATTTTGAAAATTTTGTTATTGCTCCAGAATTTAAGAGAGATGATTTCTACACTCAGCAGTCATAAGAAACTGTTTTATCTTGGATTCCAGGAAATTCTTTTCAGCAAATAGAGCATCATTTCCTACAACAGACTCTTGTTTTCCAGCAAAATTTACTGACATTTGACATCATCATGGGCCTTGAATTGCATTATATTAGTGGGGTATTCATGTCATCTTTACACAATTTAAGTTTAGTAAAGATCTATTGAAAAACTGTAACAATTCTTATTATAAATTATAGATGTCTCTTTTGGTCTGCCTGATAAATTGATTTTAAAGTTTCCTTTTAAAATATTTTGTTCAGCTTTTAACCTAATGAAACAAGTTCTGTCTTTCAGCAAAAGCCTAAAGTAGGTAGTTTTGTTTAACAGAATTGTTTTGGATAAAGGTGTTGAGTCTGTATATAAAGGAGATAAAAAGACACATCATTCAATTAAAATTTTTAATGGACTTCAATCTTTGGCTTTGGTGTCTTGTTTGAAGTGCTGTGCTGAAATTTCTTCTTGTAATAATCTGATTTTCTTTCCTTGTAAGTGTTTTTGTTGTAGAAAAGAACAGGAACTTCAAAAATGACACTTCTAATTGCTTGGAGAAAAAAAATCTGTCCCCTTCATCATCTACTTCCCAACATGTATATTATACTGGCAGTAGAGACACTCAGGCTTGCTTGATTTCTTCTTGATCCCTTAAGCTTCACTTGAACATAAAATAGCAAAACATATCAACTCAGTCAACTAGAATTTAATCAAGAGAACCAGCTTTTTACCATCAAGAGCTGCTAGGATAATATTGTAATAAGTGCAGTCATGAAACAATTTCTGCCAGTGAAAAGCATTAATTAAAGTGTTATTCCAGTGAATGTGTTTTCAAATTTTCTATAGAAAAACTTTATCCTACTTATCATGAATGGATGGTCATATCAACATGGGGTTTTCACAGGGGTGCAGAAATTTTGTCAAACGCTAGTGTCCATGGATAAGCAAATTAAAAAGTTTACTTGTCCATACAAAAGACCCACTTGTTCTTCCTCCACCATTTATACTGGCTGCCATATATAGCCTATCTTGTGCTGAAAAATGGCATTAAACCCTATACCAACAACAACAAGATCAATTCCATTTTTGATTTGAACCGCACACAGAAATTCATCGTCAGAAAAAGATTTTCTCTGCTTTGCTTTGGCATAAGCTCAGTTTGGGTCACATTGTATTTATTAATCACTCTGTTTAAATCATCCACATTTCTTTTATTCTCAGATTTGGCCTTATCATTATCAAGTTTTAACTGTCATGTATTGTGATTTGCACTTTTTTAAAACTTTTTGTCAGTGTGTCTATCCTTGTAATAAACAGTGCTGCAAACAATCCACTGGGTATCTCTCATGTGTATTTTACTTCGTTACAGACATCATTGCAAAATATATCACATCTGTAATTCAGTAATTTTCAGGTCAGCATCATTAACTGTAGCTAAAAATACCTAATTCATTTTAAATGCTTCGCATGAAATGAATTAGGTACTCTTAGCTACATTTAATGTCACGCGCCTGCAAATTTACTGGTTTCAGATAGGATAAAATTCGGGATGCTGTGTGGAATTTACTATACAAGATGCGATTGTTCATTGTTTGCCTCCAGCCAGAGAAACTCCTTCAGTTAAGAAACTTTGAACTCTCATTTTCTTTTATTATCCTATTCCCAGTCATAGTCAAGCTTAGTTTTGGCCTGTTTTGTTCACTTTCATTCTTCATTCAGCCCAAGCTTTATTTGAAAACGATCCATCCAGATGCAGTCCCAGGAAAATTTGTTGTAGTTGCTCAGAATGTTTTCACAAAGTCCATTGATTGGTTCAGAACAATAGTTTACGTGGGGAAGCCCTATCCTCCAGCTGATGAAATTCATTCTGATATAACTGTCAAAAGATGTCGCCTAAACCATTAGTCTGCTTCCATAGGTTGTATCTATAAATCTGCAGGTGGTCTCAGTTCTGATCAATAAATGTCAGTATACACTGTGTAAATAAACAATGTACCGATATTGTACTCGCTGGTAAGTATGAATGATGCTTGTGTAAACATCACTCAGGCAAAATAGGATTGACTGCTTGCTGAAATTACAGGGCACAATTTACTCGGATAAGTAACCTTGCAAAAAAAGTTTCTCCTTCATAAGAACAAATTTCCAACTCAGACAATATGGATAATGGATTTCTGCACCCCATTTTCACGTAAAGACTTTTTATGATGTCTGGTTTGTCCTAAACAAAAATGGTGCAGATCTGGTGTTTAATATGGCCACCATGGCAGCCTTCTTGAAAATCTTGGTAATGCTTCTCCTTCAGAACGAAAGTCTAGTTGATCTAAACAAAAAAGGATCAATTCAGACATTCAAAAGGGCCATCACAATGGTCATGTTGAAAATCTTGAATCAGTGCCCATGCCAATATAGTGTTTTATGCTGTGTGGTTGTTCCCAAATGAAAATGCTGGTCTGATATTGGTAAGGCAACAAAGCCAGCCATACTGAAAATCTTGCTATTTCTACTCCTCTTGAATGGAAAGTCGTATCAGCGTTGGGTTTTCAACAGAAGACTTCATATATTGTCTGGTTAAACCTTAATGAAAATGGTGCCACCTGGACATCTAATATGGCCACCACAAAAAGCCATCTTGACATTCTTGTTATTTGCTACTGTACCTGAATGGATGGGCATATTTGCATGTGTTTTTAGCTAAAACAATTTTTATAATGTCTGAATGGTGGTGTTTTGACAGCCATTTTGGTCTCCACAGCAGCCGTATTTAAAATTTTGTTATTGTTACTCATGAGCAGAACATCAGTATAGGGTTTTGCCAGTAGAATTCTTGGGGTGTCTTGTTTATCTTAAATAAAAATTGTGCTGGTCGAGTATCCAGTATGGCTGCCTCTTAACCGTCTTGAAAATCTTTTCACTACTCTTCCTTTATGGAAAGTTGTATCAACATTTGATTCCAACTAGAAGACTTCTTATGATTTCTAGTAGGTAGTGAATGAAAATGGAGTCTGACAGTAATGTCATAGTGGCATCTATCTGACAATCATGACATTTTCAACGTTTCCTAAATGAAAAGCCTTCATCAGAAGACTGCTTATTAGACCTAATTTGTAATGAATGAAAATGGCATTAATCTGACCTCCAATGTGACTGCCACAACGAGCATATTGAAAATCTTGTTCCTGATTCTCCTGAATTTATGGTCATATCAACATGGGGTTTTCATCAAAAGTCTTCTAATGGGGTCTTGTTTGCCCTAAACGAAAATGTTGCTGATCTTATATCCAGTATGCCTGCAACAGTGGTAGTATGAATATATTTCCTTTAAAGAATATCAGAGATGTTTTCAACACTAAGCAGTGAAAAAGAAGTGGTCTTCTTGAATTTTTGGAAATTTTACACCACCAGTAGAGCATATATCCTTATGAGGTACTCTTGTTATCTTTGTCAAGAAAGTCTGCTTTTTTAAAGCATGTTTACAGCTATGAATGTTGGAGATTGAAAACTGTCTTATCTAGAATTTTCTGTATAGTTTATGCAATTCATTGTAAACATATACTTGTTTACAATCAGTAGGAGTCATTGTTTGTGTTGTATATAAGCAATAAGCAGAAGTGTGCATGTTAAATTTTCATTTTGAACACACTTGAAGACCATGAGGTTTAAATGGTTTTTGTGGGGTTTTTTTTATATTCATTGAGAAATTGATCTGATTCTTCATCTCCATGACAACAGTCATAATATTTCATATTTTGGGCCAAGTTCAGATTTTGTGCTCAGAGAGTACTGACAAAAGGGCTTGATATAAAAGTTTGCTGACAAAAGTCACAGTACATTTCCATTGCTTGTGAGATTGCACATAAGTATCATCCTCCATCTTAGTGAAAATGCTTGATCTCCATCCCCCCCCCCCCCCCAGTAATGCACTGTGCTGATGTGACGCTACCAGCCAATCTTTGCAGCTCAGGGAGAAGTTTTGGAAACTAGCCATTATATTAATGTCATCAGTGTTCTACATATGACATAACTAGCCAGTCTAGAAACAGATTTTACTAATTACCAGCCTACAGTATTGGCAGCTCATGTAGAGTACCAGAGCAGATTGGAAGTTCGATGATGGTGGAGGTCACAGGGTCAAACTCTGACCGAGTCATACCAAAGATTTATAAAAATGGTACTAACAGCTGCCTCATTAGGCTGTCGGCATTATTAGGTTAGTGTTAGGACTGGTCTCCCTGCTGTCATGATAATGTGACTGGGTGGGACATGATGCTGCATGTCTGTGGCATGATGCCCCAGTGCTAGGCATCACTTTAAACTGCCACACTGCAGACATCATAGCGATGTGACTGAAATGTTTTTAAACCTCAGTTAAAAAATCCAGATCACTCACACACAGAATCTGATGGGACAGTGTTTACTCAAGTATAGTGGGTTATATGTTGTTGTCACAGCAATGGTTGTGATGATGTCAGCATTATCATGATTTTGCTTTGTCCTTTTAGCATGTCAGATATGTGTGATAATACATCAGCACACAGATCAGGTGGCTTCTGTAGAACAATTGCTGTTTCATTAAATGGATGATGCAGTAAATTTTGTGATCTGGTTTTTTGTGTCCATAACAATGCATATTTTTTGAGAAATCAAATATAATATGGTACAAAAAAGACATGATTTTAATTTGTTTCCGGAACAAAATATTTCAGCTGCTGGAGTCCCAGATGAAGATGAAGGAACAACAGGTGAAGGAACTTGATGACCAGGCCGTACATCTCCGCAGAATTGAACCAGAGAAGGAAAAGATTATTGAAACCAGGAAGGCTGTTGTCACAGAAAGGTATCGGATCACCTTAAATCACAGTTTTTACAAGGATGGAATTTTGCAAATTTGAGTGTTTTTCCCATAAATGCAAAATCTGTTTAAAGACTTTAATATTTTTTATGGAGACTTATGATGTGCAATATGATCTATTTAGTCCATATATAAAAAAATAGTGACATTTTTGGTCACAAATATGTAAGTTGCATTTTTTTTAAAAATTGTGAACGTTAAATGAAGGTAGATTATCGTCATATACCGTAGGAAAGGTTTGACCTAGACTTGTGATAATAATCACAGAAATGTAAGTGATCATATGTAGTGGGGAAGTGCAGTGTGAAACTAATCAGGAATTGGACTCGGAAACAGTTAATCCTAATTTTTGGGATCATTCATTGAGAAATTACTCTATTTTCAAGTCACATTCAGGATTTATTCCAGTGCTGCACACTTTCACTCTGTAGTCCAAAATTCTGAGTGTTGTAAACTGAAATAATTTCACCTGCATGAACAATGGTTTGCCATTAAAAATGATGGACAAGCTTGCAGTGGCAAAATAAAAACAAGAACAATTATCAAAATGTTTGATTCTAGGAAGGTGGAACTATTACTTTTATCTTTGATGTGACTTAAAACATCAGATGCAGATTGTGCTGAAATATTTTATTTTTTTTCACTAAATAATATTTTACAATAAGAAATATTTGAATAATCAACATGAAATAAACAAAATGTTTCTGTCCCAGGTTTATGAAGATTCAGGAACCTTTGATGAAAAAACGAGAACAGTTGGAGAAAGTGAAGAGAATTCATCAGTTTGTTCGAGATGTGGAGGATGAAAAACTTTGGATTGATGAGAAGATGCCAATAGCAACATCTACCAACTACGGAAACAGCTTGCTTAGCGTCAAAACACAGGAAGCTAAGTTGCATGTAAATCATCAGACCAGTTTAGTCTTTCTTCCCTTCAGACAGTTTTCTACTTTGTATAAATAAATAAATGAGTTTCTTTATTATTTGATGTTTATTTTAGAGAATTTTGATTTGTAGGTCAACCTGGTTGCAAGGCCATGTGGGTTTATGGTATGGGGAGCTTATATGGTCATTTTTTTAGGGTCCGTAACAAGTGAGATCTTCGTATAATAATAACAAAATCTTGCATCAGGTTGACTGAGCTTGTAACCTCTCTAGATCTAGAGATAAAACTTCGTAAATATCAAGCTCTTGAATGACTTTGATTAGAAGCATATTAATTATCTCTTTTATTTTAAAAAGAATTTTTATCATTATTATAAAATGGGTAAAATCAACATGATTTTACATTTGGGAGATAATTTACATAATTTGTGTTCTTTTTCAAATGGTCAACTGTTCAGTTATGTTAGCCAGATTAGCAGTATTAGGTAGACTGGGTCTCTTGTTCTGTGCACATTTTCATGATTCTTCCTGCTAAATGTTGATTATGGTACAGCAAAGGATTTTTGTCATCTCACTGACACATTTGACATCAAGAAGCCTGATAGTCATCGTAGAAATTTTCTTTATTTACAAGAGACAGAATGTTTAAACAGATGAATCTTTTTGCATCATGATAACATCTTCCTTTTTACAGAGACAGAAAGTTTTAACATTTAAATACTTGTTCTTTTCTTTTATTCATTAGTGACACCGCATTGTACCTCATCTGAAATATGATAACTATACTGTTGAAAAGATTGATTTTTTTTTGTGAAATTGTAACGCAGGGATTAAAACCTTCTAGAGATGTAAAATAATTATTGTACACTATTCAGAAATATTACTGAGGAGTAAGGATTTTCTTTTCTTCAGTCACTTGAAACAGAGATAGACAACCATGAGCCACGGATTATTGGGCTGGTTCAGGTTGGTCAGGAACTTATTGATGAAGGTCACCCCCAGTCCGAGGAATTCAATGTACTTATTATGGACCTACAGCAACGTTGGCAAGAGTTGAAAGACGCTGTTGGTACACGCAAAGACAGGCTTCATCTGTCTGATACAGCACAGCAGGTATTTATAGTGCCTTACAGTATCATATGCAGGGAGTATTTAGCGTTTCCCATTTCCACCTGTTGATTCAAATATTCCATATGCTATGATTTTGTTTATTTCAGTTTGATAACTTATTAAGGGCATAATGGATTGAAAATTAATTATTGGACTTAATATGATGAAGACCTTGATCAACCTTCCTTTTTTGAACATTTGATTGAATTTTGGCCAATTTGACTGGAATTTGCCCACACTACAAAATTCTTTTCAGCATTACTTTTTAATAAAATCAAATTTTGAATTAGTTTTAATCTCAAGAATTGAGTAGTTGGATTTTCATCTTTTTTCGTCAAAATTTTGCTCAAGTTTTCTGTTGAATGTACAAGTTTGCACTATTATCTTTGAGCAGAGTTTATTTTTATTTATTGGCAGTGGTATATGTGTCCTTGGGACACATTTCTTGTTGTTGTTTTTTTCTTATGCAAGTCATTAGGACAGTTACCAGGAATGTAGATCTTGAAAATGTCTATAAGTTGTTGAAAATATATTGTTGAAAGAGCCTTCAGGGTAAAAGAGGCAAGTTACAAATAGCATTTGTATCTTCTACAGAGGTTGTTTGGATTTATGCCTTTTACGTAGATTCTGGAAGAAGACAAAATAGGAAAGAGTTGCCATATTTCTCAAAAGAAGCTGAGCATTCTGTAATTTCCTCATTTCTTTGTCTTGCTCAGTATTTCTTCGATGCTAGCGAAGCAGAGGCCTGGATGAGTGAACAAGAGCTGTACATGATGGGTGAAGAGCGAGCCAAGGATGAGATTGGAGCTCAGAACATGATGAAAAAACACCAGATTCTTGAGAATGCCGTGGAAGATTATGCTGAAGTGGTGCGATCTCTTGGAGAGAGGAGCAGAACTCTGATAGAGTCAGAACACCCTGACAAGTAAATCAGGATTTGTTTATACAGTAACACTTTTTGCTAGCAGATGCTGTTGGAACCAACAATTTTGTCCATTTTATAGCAGTGGCCAGTATGCAATGTTGGTTTTTTATTAGAAAGATCTTTTTGGATTGGACTATGTGACCAGTCAGCAGGGGAGGTTATGCTACAGATGGGCTGGTTTATAGAAGTTTCATTGTGTCTGTGTGGACAGTTTGGGATTATCTTGATTTGTCAGAAGTTTTAGATATTATCTTGCAGATATCAAGCCAACACTTATATTCATGAGAAAGACCACTGACATGTTTTATTTTTTTTGAAGTTTATTGCAAATTATATTGTGGTGCTATTAAAGCATACAAGCATGAATTAAAAACATTTTTTTGGCAATCAAAATCCATTTGAGTTCAACCACTGAATCTGTCCAGCCTTATAACAGTTATATTTAGTTAACCAGGCCATAAGCTATAAAACCAATCATAAGATATAGTTTGTATTGCTGATAATCCTGACAAACTTTATGATCTTACTGAAGTTAGAAACAAAATAGGACTTTTAAGGGAGGTAAATCAGAGGCAAATGATTAGATGTGATACTAGTTATCTCCCATTGATCCACAATCATTAATACTTGAAACCTGAACAGCAAATACTTTTAAAAGGTAATAATAATTCTGCCTGTTATTTTCAAATGTTAATGTAAATTCACTTGTGACATAAATGCAAGAAATTTTTTAAATGTGTCGCCAATGCAGTATATTTAATTCAGAAAAAATGTCCATGTTCTGTATGATCTATTGCAAAGTAGTATAACTTAAATCTTTATGTATGATGTGGTGTTCAACAGAATCTTTGTTAAATGTTTCTCATTTTCCCCACAGTGATCAGATTGCAGTTCGTCAGTCACAGGTTGACAAGTTGTATGCTGGATTGAAGGATCTGTCACAGGAGCGTCGCAGCAAGTTGGAGGAAGTTCTGAAGCTTTATACTCTTAGTCATGAGATAGACGATCTCATGCAATGGATTGCAGAGAGGGAAATTTTGGCTGGCTCACATGAACTAGGCCAGGACTATGAACATGTCACAGTAAGTACAAATTGATGAATCTCTAGTAGGTCTAGCAGATTGCAGAAAGGGAGATCATTGGTGGCTCACACATTACTGCCCAAATTGATGGCTTGCAAAGTTCTTTCAGTTTTAGTCCACTATTTCATATTTGATGTCACAGTGTAGAGCTGGCTAATCGATTTACTAGCTATATGATTCATTTTGTTAAGAGTTTTATAGTTTGTCAGAGACAGTATGTGGGACATCTAGGTGGTTTTTTCAAAAACAATATTAACAAATCTGAATGTTTAGAAACATTCAGAATTAAAGCTTGTTTTATTCAGAAATTTTATACAGATAGTATTGTATATAATTGCTTATAGGTTGAGTAATACTGCAAAAAACAAATACCCTGATTTGCTGTAGTATAATGTTCCTGCTGATCAGTGTCTCTGTTGTTTTACTGTGCTGATCGCTCAAAAAACAAACTGCACAGACCCAGATCTGCCAGTGCATTTTGTAAAGGCAGATCTGGGTCTGTATGCTTTGCTTTTGAACTTGTTTTATGAGCGAGTGTATACAGTAAATATTATGTATTTGAAAAAAAAAAATGTTTATATCACTTTATCATAAGTTTCTCAATTGTTTCTGAAAATGTTATTGTTGTGTGTGAAAATCTGGTTTTACTTGTCGAAATGCTTTAGGGAATGCCATGCTCATTAATATTTTATGTTAATACTTTTTGCAGTTAATGAAGGAAAGCTTCCAGGAGTTTGCTAAGGATACACGGAATATTGGAACAGAGCGTGTAGCAACTGCCAATGATATTTGTGATCAATTGATAGCAGGTAATCACTCTGACAGTGCGACCATAGCAGAATGGAAGGACACACTGAATGAAAGATGGCAAGATTTGCTAGAACTGATAGACACAAGAACACAGATGTTACAAGCATCCTGGGAGAGACACAAGTTCTTCAGTGACTGCAAGGAGCTTCTAGAAAGAATCTATGTATGTTCATTTTGTTTCCTTACCTTCTTTAACAGGTAATTTGTCATAGATACAACTTTTACATTGATGACATTTTGAAAGTCATGCTTCATCATGGTGCTTTTCATGCATTGTGCTTTACCGAACCATTGAATTTAATTTTTGCCAAGCCCAGTTTAGTGGGAAGTGGGATGCAGTAGTCAATTTGCTGGTGACGAAGGTTTTAGCTTAGGTTTTTCATTAGCATATGTTTCCTAACCCCCTTTTAAATTCTCATCATATTTGGCATAAATCATAATGAAACTTTATTCTGTGACATGATTGCTTGGCCCTTCTATTCCTTGGATCAAGGTTACAGTCATAGAAAATGTTTGCTGCTAAGTTTATTTTGTCCAAATTCTTTCATTTACTTAAATTTCCTCATTCCTTGTATAGATTGTAATTATATATGGGATGAATTGTTATGAAGCTAAGACAACACATTCTTTGACATATTTTCTTCCACCTATGATTTTGGAGTCAAGGTTACAGTCATAGAAAGTTTGCATTAAGGTTCTGATTCAAACTTTTTCATTTCCTTACATTTTCCAGATCGCTTGATGAATTTTCTTCATACTTTTCTGATGCCTGTCTTGGCCACTTGAACCATCATTGTAGAGTAGCATTCTACATATATCATAAATTGTAGATAATGTGGTATTGCGCCACATTATATAGGACTTGTACACCTGACACAAAGTTACCTCCATGAGTGTTTTATTCCTTATCATTTTATCATTTTTATCATTATTACCATAATATGTTGTTTTATATACCATATACATAATTTCAGCATTTTTATATTTTATAATGTAGTACTTAATGTTCATGTTTATTTAGAAGCATTGATTTTAAACAAATTTGCAAATTTTTATATTTACCTTTTTAGAACCTTACATTTGATCAGTATTGTATTGCCACCACTGTGCTGGCATGCCATTAAACTCTGATACATGCATACATTCAATTTGGGGGGAAGGTTACAGTCACAGAAATTTTGTGTTAGGTTTTGGTTATAGTTTCTTCATTTACTTACATTTCTTAAACCCCATGATGAATTGTGTTTCATACTAGGGATAAATTGGTCAAATTGAGGCAATTCATTCTTTGACATGCTCAATGATTTCAAGGTCAATGTCATGCATTTTACAGCAGTACTTTGATCCTGGCCTTGACCTGTGGCCTTTTTGTTTTGTCAAAGCTTTAAAGTTGATTTTAATGAGTTTTAATGTTTTATTTGTAGGTAAAGAATGTATATCAATCCTGCCAACATTTAGATGTATTTGTAAATAATGTATTCATACATGACAGTAATATTTCAAATGTTAGTTATTGCCAGGTTGTCTTGCACATTTCTAATGGTTCAGTTCCTTAAGTAGAAATGAGCTTAGATTCAACGTTCTTCTGGATTCAGTATTAATATTTTATGTATTTTTAGTTTGTATTATTTGTTGGCTTTTCTTAATAATTATGTTATTTACATTTGTATTTTGTAAACAATACATAGCTAATATTTCTCTCTGTTAAATATTCGAATCGTTATCAATGGATGTAAACATGTTTATGTTAATCTGAGTCTTGGACATTGTAATTCCCACATGGAAAAACTTGGTGTGCCTGATGCTTGTGTTTTTTTTTTTTTTTTTTTTTTTTTTTTTATTTTTCTTTTGTTGTTTTTTTACTTAAGAAATTACCCATTCTTGCCATAACATCTTGGAGCAGAATCAATCTTATGGTTGTGTTAAGATTTTCATTTGGGTGGAATTATTTATTCAAATATTATTCACTGGAAATACAAAGTGCTCATCAATAATATTCTTGGAGAGAAACATTAACTTCACAGTATAGTGACATGACATTTTGGGACTTTATTGGTATGTACATCAAAAGAGTGTTAGTACATCTTCACACTCCAGGCTGTTGGCATATTACCACATTTGAGAATACAGGCACATCAACACATTCAATATTATAACTTGTTTGGAATACCACAGGAATTGAATTGGAATGTCATTATTCATTTAGACTTGTGACAGGACTTGTATGACTTAACGATTTAATTCACAATACTGTTAAGTTCTTTTTAAATTTTCACTTGGTATTGTGGGGAAATAAAATTATTGTTGAATCTAGAAAACTTACTGGTATTTTGCTCTTTTTTTTTTTTTTTTGTTACTTAGGTTATGGCCATATAGTTATAATAATATCTCCTTCTGTGAATCATAATTAGTTCTGAAAATATTAATAGACTGTTTTTCTTGCAGGAAAAACAAAACTATATTCCAGATGATCTTGGCAGAGACGCTCAGAGTGTTGCTGCCATGCAGAGAAAACATGCCAATTTTGAGCACGACTTGATTACGTTAGGAACACAGGTAGGTAGTATGAAACCAATGGTTGCTCACTTGTATGATGCTTTTGCCTGGAAATGCTGCATAAAAGGTAGAAATTAAAAAAACATTCTGAAAAATGAGGACACCTTACTGAAAACTGACCTGAAATTTGTCACATTCTCTTGAAGAATAAATGTGCATCATTCTAGCTTCTTTAATTGGATAATTTTACATACATTTTCAAAGTGATTAGTTTGTAACACATCAAAGTTAAGGTTGCTGCTTTCTGAACAAAGGTTGGATAAAGTAATACTGCCTTGTATATTACGTTTTTACATTTGTATGTCTGCATTCATGGCAGCTAAGCATAGAATAGTGTTTCATATCAATCTACATATGCAAATTGTTATATTGTAAAATTCATTATATGACTTTAATATTTTCTTCTTTGAACACTTTGCATTGAGTGTCATGGTTTTCACAGATCTGTTATAAATTTAATGTCTTATTTAACACAATTTTGAGATTTTTTTCATCACAAATGCAAGGACAAAACGCTTATCGATGCTGTTGTTTTGTGACAACCCTAAGAATCTTGTCACTTAAACAGTATACTTTTATGGAGCCCACTTTAACAGGACATGAGATATAACAATCAGACAGTTCATTCTCTTATGTGTTTATGTACCTGTTACCTTGGAATCAATATCTTAGTCGTAAAAAATTGCATCATGTTTTCGTTTGCTAATATTTCACCAACCATTGATAGATTCTTATCATACTTGGTATAACTCATTAGCAAGCTAAGATTATTCACTCGGCAACATGCCTGCCCTGAAAACTTTCAACTCGAGGTCAAGGTTTTGAAAATTGCTGTTAAGGTATTGGTTAGTTTTTATTTGTCTATATTTCTTAAACCCCTTGATAAGAGTTTCTTCATACTTAGAATGCATCATTATGAAGCTAAGACAATTTTTCATTGACATGGCACTTTTGCCTGTTTATCCATTGGGTGAATATTTCCTTTTGATTTTGGTTAAAGTTTTCTTATTTCCTTATATATCCAAAACCCCTTTGTTGGTTCTCTTCATACTTGAGATGAAACATTAGCTTATATTCTTCCTTGATTTGTGCACTTGTATCATTAGGATTAGTGTCATACAAAATCAAGGTTTGGTGTCATACAAAATTAATATTAAGGTTTGGTTGAAATTTTTCATTTGCTTTGCTTCTGTTTCCCAAACCCTTTAATGGATTCTTTTTGTAGTTCATTATGAACTTGGATGATTCTGTTTCTGGCATTTACTTTTCACCCCATTGATCGTGAGCTCAGGATCATAGTCCTAAAATTTTTGTTTAGGTTTGGTTAGTCTTTACATTTGCTTACATTTCCTAAAGCCTCGAATAGGTTCCTTTCACGCTCGGAAAGAATAATTATGAAGCTGAGACTTGATTTTGCAAAGTAAACATTTAGCCTTTTGACCTTGGAGTCAAGGTTACATGTTTTAGAGCAATGCTTTGTTTGTGGGATTGACATGAAGGATATGGGCACCTTATTTTCAACAGTAACCTTTGTGGATGTTATGGGATAAATGTTATTGAATTTTTTAAAGGTCCAAGCAGTACAGGAAGAATCAGCCAAGCTACAGGCTGGCTATGCAGGAGAAAAGGCAAGAGAAATTCAGAACCAGGAGGCTGAGGTGTTGGAGGCATGGAGGAACTTGCATCTGATGATTGGGACTCGACGAAATAAATTAGCTGACGCTAGTGACTTGTATAGATTCTTTAATTTAGTCCGAGACTTGTTACTGTGGATGGATGACATCGTCCGCCAGATGAACACGCAAGAAAAACCAAGGTACACCTAAATTTCCGTCTCTTTTGGAAAGAAAACTTGATTATGAAATGCTTCTAACTTGAAGATGAATAAATTGCTTGTGCATAAGTCAAATTAAGCTGCAAACTGCATTGACTCAGATCTGCTATTGTATAATGCAATATGTTAGGACTAATGAGTAGAACTAGGTCTATGTAGTTTATTGGGACTAATCAGTAAAATGAACAAGAAAAGACCAAAATCTGCTGGCATATGTGCCAGCAGGTCATGGTCCTTATTGCTTGCATTTGCACCCAGCTAATCTTGTCGTGTGAATATCAACAACTTGTTCTTCATTGCTTGTGAAAAGCATGGCGGCAAGGTACTCTTGGGTTCATTATGCAGTGTAGATTTGTGTATAGAATGCCGTCTATTGTGTAGTCAGGAGCAGCTGCAAACATTATAGACACTGGTCTGCCATTGTAGAATGTGCAAGCAGGTCAGGGTCTGTGTTGTTTGTTATACAGATTTAACCTAAATTCTGCATTGACCCCGATCTGCCAGCACATGCGATGATAGATCTGGGTGTATACGGTTTGCAGTTGGTTCTGACTTGTACATGAATATATATGATATTTGCTTTGGTATTCAGTATAGATCCTTTTCATGTTTGTTGTTGACATTAAACTTGTATTTTCCAGGGATGTTTCGGGTGTAGAACTGCTTATGAACAATCATCAGAGCCTGAAAGCAGAAATTGATGCTAGAGAAGAAAACTTCGCTATTTGTATCAATCTAGGCAAAGACTTGTTGGATCGTAAACATTACAGATCCGATGAGGTAGGTTCTTGTGTCCCACCCTGTAAAAACATTTCCTTTTTTAATTTATTTTGTCCATGTTTACATTTAAAAGGCAGTGTTGTATATAAAAATATTCCTTAATAATTTCAGACTTTTGTCTATTTGTTGAAAATGTCTATTGGATGATTAGTGTTTTGTTGGCATGATAGTTGTGATCTTAAATGTAACTGAAAGATGTCGAGCATAAATCTGATGATTTTAAGGCAGGACTTTGTAGATTTTAAGACTTTATTTGGAGAGACCTGTCGAGTCCAGAATGAAAAGGACAAAGGTCAAGGCAACAAGGATTCCAAGAAGAGTCAATTCTAAGTG
The DNA here is from genome assembly GCA_028554795.2 of Sinohyriopsis cumingii. NCBI lineage: Eukaryota > Metazoa > Mollusca > Bivalvia > Unionida > Unionidae > Sinohyriopsis > Sinohyriopsis cumingii. The sequence goes on from CM068825.1 coordinate 106,219,640, forward strand.
AGATACCTAATTTGAGGTTCATTTGTAGCTTGCTTTTTTGGCAAGCTTGCATCTGAGGCAGTATCACTTAGCAATATGTGGCATAGTTCATGACCTAGTAGATAATGTATATCTAACCAATGAAAAACAGTTTTACATAGAAAAATATAGTAATACTATCAACCACAACTATTACGGTACACTTGTTTTTATTTTTAAATCAGGTGAGAGAGAAACTGATCCAGTTGACAAAACAGAGGCAGAATATGACTGATCAGTGGGAAGAAAGATGGACGCATCTGCAACTTAGTAAGTTGTTTTCATGTTTGGTTTTTTGTTGTTGTCAGCAATATTTAATCATCTAAAGTTGTGTAACTAATATGTCAATGTGTCATTGTTGGGAGGGAAAGCTCTGACAGTACAAAGTTTCATACTTATTGATCAAAAAGGGATCTACGGAATTGCTAATATGAGTTTCAGCATTATCTTTTAATTATAATCCAGATTAGATGGTGCAAAAAAAAAAAAGGACTCGTTTCTTCCATCTTCAGTATTTGAATTTGAATGATGACAAGCCCTGAAAGTTCTGGAAGTTGAATTGCTAAGCCTATTTTGTCCCCCACAGTACAATCGCTCCATAGAATGAGGCCATCCTTTCTGCAGTGACTTTATGAGGGTGGCCTGCCATTAGAGGGATGCAATAATTAAGATGTACTATTTTGGAAAATATGCCATCCATTTCAGATTTTGCAATATGTGAGAAAGCATGCCAGTAGCTTCTCGTGGGTCGGTGGTTCTTTCCGGGGTTTTCCCGGGTTCTTCCTCCACCATTAATACTGGCCGCCATATATGGCCTATCGTGTGCTGAAAAATGGCGTTAAACCCCACAACAACAACAACAACAACATCAGATTTTGCAGAATTGTGAAAATTCGACATTAAAAATTGTATTGGCAAAAAATGTTTTAAAAATTATATAGGTACAACAGTAATTCAACACCAGTATGATGGACTGGTAAATAGAATATAGTTTCTCAATGTAAAATACAGATTGTCCCTTACAAGAAACCAGTGAGTGATAGGTGAAAAATGGTGGCCATGATTAAGAGAGATGAAAGATGCAGATAACTTGTGAAAAAAGCTGATGTTGATGGTATAGTTCAGTGTATGTGATTTGGATTTTTATTGTAGCTTTAACAATTTTCCAGTCATATTGCTACGATGTCTGCACTGTGGCAGTTTATAGTCCTGTCTAGCACTGGGGCATCATGCTACAGATGTCCCACCCAGTCACATTGTGACACCAGGCCAACGAGTCCTAACACTAACCTCTTAATACTGAGCACCAAGTGAGGCAGCTGCTTGTACCATTTTTTTCAATCTTTGGTATGACTTGGTAGGGGTTCGAACCTATGACCTCCAGAATCTGAGGCAAATGTTTAATCCATTCTGATCAGGATAACTAAATTATGAAACTTTGATGCTAGAGTTCTGAAAAGCATGCTCATAGGTTGGCATCTCTCTTTTGAAGTAGGACAAAGATAGCTTTTCATGAGACAGTAGCGTCATTTGAGTGGACTGTATATGAAATGTCACTGGAGTATGATAGCATTTATTCTCAGTAACACTGTCGTCTAGTTTTCATTTTCAGATGCATTACTAAGAGATGGGTATCCCAGGTGAACAAGTGGTCTAAGTCTCTTACTTTTACAGATCACTGACATCTCACCTCTCTGTGACTGGATTTGATTCCTGGCCTCTCTCTGGCTGGATTTGAGTCCTGGCCTCTGGCAATATGGGTATGCAAGAAAGCTTGCCACGAGTCAGTAGCTTCCCATGAGTTGGTGGTTCTTCCTGGGGGGTTTCTTGGCACTTCTCCCACCAGTTATACTGGCTGCCATATATAGCTTATCGTGTGCTAAAAAATGGCCTTGAGCCCAAAACTGGAACAACAACTATAATAAGTAAATAAATAAATAAAATGGTATAAAATTCAGTGGATGAAAGAGCACATGACATATTAGTTGGGGCCTCGAGTGGCCGAGTGGTCTAAAGCGCTCACCGTTCCGGATCACTGCCATCTCACCTCTGTCTGCGTCGGTTCGAGTCCAAGGCTCAGCTAGTGTGGGTATGTGGGAAAGCCTGCCAGTAGCTTCTCGTGGGTCAGTGGTTCTTCCCTGGGTTTACCAAGGTTCTTCCTCCACCAGTTATACTGGCCGCCATGTATATCCTATCCTATGCTGAAGAAATGGCGTTAAACCCTAGAACAACAACAACAACATATTAGTTACCAGATGGAGTAGCATCCTTTTGTTATAATTGAATACTAACTAGTTGTCTTTTTCATCTACTTTTTAAAAAACTTTTTGGCAAGCAAATTAACGTGGACAAAGTTAGTTTTTCCTTTGAAAATATACTCACTTTATATGTTTTTGAATAGTCCATGACAGACAGCTCTCTGGAGCTGTATGAATCATGTGATAGTTTTCTACAAAGATATCTTAAATCATTTTTTTAAAAAAAAGGTAATTAAGATAAGAATTACAGAGGTCTATATTTTTGAAATTATCGTTTTTGGATGAAGAAATTCTAAACTAATAAGCAACCAGAATGTCCACTTGACATAAAATCCAAAATTTGCAATATTTGTTACAATCCATCTTAGTCTGGAGGTTGAGCAATAGCATGTACATTGATAACAAAAAATAAACAAGCTTTCTAATAGCAACAATTAACATCACCATATTTTATGCTCCGAATACTTTTTAATTTCAGTCTTGGAAGTTTATGTATGGTCTAGAGATGCTGCTGTGGCTGAGGCATGGTTGATTGCCCAAGAACCATACCTACAAAACCAAGATCTAGGGGTAAAACAACTTTTTTCATAATTTCTGATTATTTCTTTTAATGATGATGATGAAATTGTTCAAAGAGTATTGTTTGGGTTTTAGCAAGGAAAATGAAGGAGAAAGTAATTTGCTTTGATTGTATTCCCTTATTGACTTATTTTGGAAGTTTATTATAGTTCTAAAGACTTTGGATGTTCTATATTAGTATGTGATTTGGGGAAAGTCATGTGTATGCTAGTGTATGGGTTATATTGATGGGCTTGTTTTGTTCTTGTCCTTGGATTTTTTCTGTCATATTTTAAATTGTTATTCTCCATTTCTTCAGGACAATATAGATGCAGTTGAAAACTTGCTGAAGAAACATGAAGCTTTTGAAAAGTCAGCTGCAACACAAGAGGATAGATTTGCAGTTTTGGAAAAGTTAACAACAGTGAGTAAACTTTCAGTTGGCAAAACATCATCTGATTGACAAATTAGCCATAAATATTCACAACACAGATGTCAGAAGTTATTTGCAAAGATCATTCTAATGTTTTGAGTCCAACCTCGATATTGTTCCAAAACAAAAATGGTAATACTCTGATATCCATTATGACCACTGCAGACGCCATCTTAAAATTTTTATCACTGCTACTCTGAATGGATAATCATATCAGCGTGGGTGTTTCACTAAAAGACTTTATGATATCCAGTTGGCCCTAAATGAAAATAGTGTTGATCTGATGTCTAATGTGGCTGTTGTGGTGGCCATGTTGAAAATCTTATTATCACTGCTCCTTCTGAATGGATCGTGCTGAAAAATGGCGTTAAACCCCACAACAACAACAACCTTCTGAATGGATGGTAATTTCAGTATGGGTTTTTCACTAAAAGACTTTTTACGATGTCTAGTTGGTCCTCAGTGAAAATTATGCTGATCTGACATTCATTGTAGCCACGATTACTGGCATCTTGAACATCTTGTTATTGCTACTCCTCTTGAATAAGGGTATCAGCATGGGGTTTTCACAAAAAATATTGATGATCTAACATTCAGCATCACCACCATCACAGTTATCGTAAAAATCTTTACATGTGGTTTTCACAAGCAATATGGCAGCAGCTACAATGACAGTGTTAAAAATCCTGTCACAACTCCCACTGAATGAATGAACATTTTGACATTATTTTTAATTTTCACCAAAAGACTAATAACAATGTTAACTATGTCCTAAATGAAAATGGTGCCAGGATGACATCCAGTATGTGTGCCACAGCAGTTATTTTTGACATTATTGTCACTACTCACTCAGAATGGATCATCTTTATGAAGCTTTTTTTTCTTCTCCCCAAGACCTCAATGAAAATGGTGCCAGTCATACATCTAGTGTATCTCACACAAGTGTCTTTAAACTCTTGATATCATTACTAACCTGGGATAGATGATCATGGGGTTTTCACCAAAGACTTCTAATATCTTCTTTGTCCTCAATGAGAACTGTGCCTGGCTGACATTCAATATGCCAACCTCAGCAGCTAATTTTGAAGGTCGTGTTATTGCTGAAGAATAGCAAAGATGGTTTCAACACTCAGCAATTTTAAAAGAAAGAAATGGTCTGCTGGAAATTCTTTTCACCAAGTAGAACATAGGTCTTTTTGAGGAACTTGTTTGTTGAGCCATCTGTCAAAGCAAGTGAGACATATCTATCCCTTTTCAATGTTAGCATTGACATCAGCACTTGTATTCAAGTTTTGGTTATAGAGTTTCATGTCTGTCATGACATGAATACGCTGGTCTTATGAGATAAATTCAGGCAAAAATGTTTTATTATATTTTTATTTTCATCGTCTATAGTTTGAGATGAAGGAGCGCAAGAAATTAGAGTCTGGAAGGAGACTATCGGAAGAGGCATTAAAGGAGAAAGAGGAGCGCATTCAGAGACTCATACAAGAATTCTTACCACCAGAAGAACCGTAAGTACTAATCCAAATTTTGCTTTTACATAGTACAATCAGTCCCTGGTTTTTTGGTTAGAAATTAGTATGTTGAGAAATATATTTACTTTTTAAGTGTTAGGATATATATATACACTTACTAGTTTCCAGCCTGGGTAATTTGGTTTTGTAAAATTATTTCCTAGAGCCATTATCATGGATTAATTAATACTGTATCTTTACAGTGTAATTTGTATTTAAATGTGGACATTAAAACTATTAGTGTCAACATTCACCATGTTCTTTGCCTTCTAATCTCAACTGACTCCGGAGTATAGAATGTGTCCTTACGCATGTTGTAAAAGGCAGTTAAAGGTGGCATGAGCTGTGTTGGCACAGTCGTAAGGATGCCAGACTTGCTACCAAAAGCCTTGAATCCTTCCGTTGGGTCAGCTGGGGTTGGCTATGATAGTGTACCCTTGGGCACGGTACTTGACTCCAATTGCCTTGACAGACTAAACAACCTACTTTTGTTGCTTTTCTGCAAAACACTAAATCAGACCAAGCCAAATCAAATCAGCCTTTTCACTATACCCCAACAATTGATTCAGTATGATTTAAATCTGTGAATAGTCAAGGAAAACATGGGGATGTCACTGCTTTGTTGTGGATTTCTTGTGTATTGTGCTAATTGAGCTTTGCTGTTCCTCCAGCAACTCTGTGATAATTCACATTTGAATTAAATGAGGATTTCACATAAGTGTACTGTAGTTATGAAATGTGTGAAACCAATTTGTATATTAATATATACCATTAGCTGGGTAAAGAACATATTTAATCATTTAATAAGGCATACAATTCTTGGATGATGATTCCATGTTATTGTGTTTTTATATTCAAAAATGCAGAAACTTGGTGCATGACCTAAATGTAGACTTGATGTATTACATAAATCCAGGGGGCCCAGAGTGGCCGAGTGGTCTAAATCGCTCACCATTCAGGATCACTGTCATCTCACCTCTGAAAATAGAACAACAACAACATAAATCCAGAGACCTGATGTATTACATCAGTACACAGACTATTGATGTATTACATTAGTGCACAGACTATTGATGTATTACATCACTGCAGAGACTAAATGCAGCTCTTTGGTATTTCTTTGTGAATTAGTTATCTTAATAGTGTCATGTCCAATTTATATAATTTGTCAAAAGAATGCTAATATATGTTGTTGTTGTTGTTATTATTATACTATTATGATGACTTGCTTTTGTTCCATTTTATTCAATGCAGGCCAGCCCCCCTGCCAGTAGAAGAACCACCAGTGCAGCCCAGCATTGATGCAGCAGATGTGGCTGAGGAACCACCAGTAGAAAAAGAACCAGAAATTGTGCAACTGCAAGCAGGTAATGTTTTGCTTGTATTTCAGACTTGTTTCATCATCAACAACCGATAATGAGAAATAGGAACACTTGTTATGATCCCACCTCATCTACGAAGGGTCTATCTGGTGTTACCCTGTCCATCCATTTCATCCGGTCACATCAGACACAAATCTCTTTTCTGTTTAGTAGCATTCAGAGGCCTGCAAAGTTTGGACCTGGTCTCTTAAATGCTGCTTCATATCAATGGGGTCATTTGTGTAATATTGACACATGACCTTCCATCGATTGTTCTTATTTTCTTATTTATCTATTATGTAAGGATTTTGTTTTGATATGTACTAGTTTATGTTCATTTTTACAACCATCACAGGTTAGATATCATATCTTGGCTCTTCCTTCCAGTCAAAACTGGTCCTATTTTCGCAAAACCTTTTGAACACTCAAGCTGAAGCTCAGAACCAAGAATTAAGATATGCTATTTATTGTAAACTAGCATTAATGCTATTCCACAGGAAAGGAGAGGAAGAGAAGTTCAGAAAATCTTGATTGTTATGTGGTTCAGAATTTATAACCCAGATAGTAATGAGAGCCAGAATGTATTAACTGTTCATTGTTGAAAATATTTTGACAGTATAGGGCCAGGAAAATATTATTGTTTTAACTTTGCCTACATGTCTGTCATCTTATATTAGTATATATTTCTCTGTTTCCTTTCTTGATGTATGTGTCTTGCCATCTACATCGTGTGTAGATGTTGCTTCAATATGAGCATCGTGAAGAATATGCTACAATGGTATATTTTGTTACTTGTGTTTATATGCATGCTTATTTCTTGATAAACGTTATAGTCGTTACTTTACATATTATCAAATAAATTGATTAAATATCTGTCACAAAGTCTTTAATTGTAAGTAGATAAAATGTTAGTGCATATGAGAATGTATGGCTTGCATTTATAAATTGTCAACAACAACAAAAACAACCAAATCTTAGTTTTCTGGAACAATGTCACAATTTAAAAACAAAACTTTTTTCATATTTACCAAGTATCAGGAGCTTGTATTTAAAAATGATTCTATGAAATTATAGAAAAATCAGAAGAAAGAAAGAAAGATTGGGCTGTACAAATAGGTGAGGTATTTGGGAAGGGTTTTCATTGCTGTGCAGAGAATATCATTCGTGAAAACTAATTTGTTGGTGTTTGAGATTTGGTAAATTAAGTAATTGTTTTAAATATTCTTTTTTGGTTATGGTTGTACCTATTTTCAGATGTACATTCCTGAATGTTCCTCTTTTGGGGGTTATGGTTTTCATGATATTGACCTCAAAGATAATTGTATGCCCACTGTATATAGTTTATCCCTTTAACTGTATGGACTATGTGTGGTGAGTGGTTTATCCCTTTAATTATATGGGCTGTGTGTGGTGAGTGGTTTATCCCTTTAATTATATGGGCTATGTGTGGTGAGTGGTTTATCCCTTTAACTGTATGGGCTATGTGTGGTGAGTGGTTGATCCCTTTAACTGTATGGGCTATGTGTGGTGAGTGGTTGATCCCTTTAATTATATGAGCTGTGTGTGGTGAGTGGTTTATCCCTTTAATTATATGGGCTGTGTGTGGTGAGTGGTTGATCCCTTTAATTATATGGACTATGTGTGGTGAGTGGTTTATCCCTTTAATTATATGAGCTGTGTGTGGTGAGTGGTTTATCCCTTTAATTATATGGGCTGTGTGTGGTGAGTGGTTTATCCCTTTAATATTATGGGCTGTGTGTGGTGAGTGGTTGATCCCTTTAATTATATGGACTATGTGTGGTGAGTGGTTTATCCCTTTAATTATATGAGCTGTGTGTGGTGAGTGGTTTATCCCTTTAATTATATGGGCTGTGTGTGGTGAGTGGTTTATCCCTTTAATATTATGGGCTGTGTGTGGTGAGTGGTTTATCCCTTTAATATTATGGGCTGTGTGTGATGAGTGGTTGATCCCTTTAATTATATGGGCTGTGTGTGGTGAGTGGTTGATCCCTTTAATTATATGAGCTGTGTGTGGTGAGTGGTTTATCCCTTTAATTATATGGGCTGTGTGTGGTGAGTGGTTGATTCCTTTAATTATATGGGCTGTGTGTGGTGAGTGGTTTATCCCTTTAATATTATGGGCTGTGTGTGGTGAGTGGTTTATCCCTTTAATATTATGGGCTGTGTGTGATGAGTGGTTGATCCCTTTAATTATATGGGCTGTGTGTGGTGAGTGGTTGATCCCTTTAATTATATGGGCTGTGTGTGGTGAGTGGTTTATCCCTTTAATATTATGGGCTGTTTGTGGTGAGTGGTTTATCCCTTTAATTATATGGGCTGTGTGTGGTGAGTGGTTGATCCCTTTAATTATATGGGTTGTGTGTGGTGAGTGATTTATCTCTTTAATTGTATGGGCTGTGTGTGGTGAGTGGTTTATCTCTTTAATGGCATGGACTGTGTATGGTGAGTGGTTGGAGTTTTGATGCACATTACCATCCCGTACAACAACTGAGATTTCATTACATATCTGAGTAACCTACTTTATATTGCCTGTTACTCATTGGTTGGTTATGTTTTCACCCATTCCTTTTTTTTTCAATTGTTCACAGCACATGGGGCAATGGATCTTATAAACCAATAGTATTCAAACCTTGCATTTTGTTGTCTGTTTAAAATATTTATTTTTTTTCATTCCACTCTTTCTTTTACTCTCGTTCATTGTATTTAGCAACTTTTTGAGTTTGCTCTTAAGAACAATTTTATCATGAAATTAGGACGTTAACATTTGTCAGTTGTTGTTAATGATGTATTTTGTTAAATTTTCCACTAAATTCAAGTTAAGAATTATTGTAAGTAGCTTTAAAAAATAATACAAGACCTGTTGTTAATGTACAACATCTGTAGAGGAAAACAGTTTGTTGCAAACACAAATTAAATGAGTAATTATTGTGAATTGAACTTGAGTTTTAGAATAGAAATCTTAACAAGTAATGGGGTATGGATTCTTAAAAGAATAATGGATTGGATTTGAAAGAGTACAAGAAGTGTGTAAATTAAATGCTACATATTTTGATGACATTCATTGCTTTCAGTAAACATTACTTGTATAGAAAGTGTCATGAAGTAAACATATATATATCATTGTATTATTTCCCATGACAGCGCCTTCAGTGGAGGGCCCTCCAACTGTTAGGTTGGTGGAGAAACCCAAAGGTGACCATAATTCTTTCTGATTTCCTGCAGTTTGTATAAATTTGAGCTTTGGCATTATATACAATAATTTATGAGAGCAGAAATGATCAGTTTTAACAAGTCAAAATACTTTTCCTTCTGTCCTTAATTGTTTTCCTGTTAAAGTCTCATTAATAATATTTTGATGTCTATGTCAAATAAAGCAAATTTATGCTTAACATTATACATCTCCCACATTGATTATGATTGATACAAGATTTCATACTTGTAAAATGTTGGTTTTGTTATAGCTACGTTTTCAAACCAGTATGTTTTCCTTCTGTGTAATAATTTTATATTCATTGCCTACAGGTTTTAAAGATATACAGAGATCATTTCTTCTCTTCTCATTAATAAATATAGTTATTTGGAAACTGTGTTAAAATGCTTTTTTCCCAATTTAAACTGCTTCATTTTTATATAACCATCACCATTATGTCTCTACGACTGCAAGGCTTTGACTTAAAACTTTCCAGCAAATCATGTTCTTTTTTGAAGGGATTATAAACATATCTTTCAGACTTATTCATGAAATACATGTTTTCACAATTTGCTTACAGTTTGTTATCCAAACTACAGTACTTACAAGGTGGACATTAAACCGTTGGTGCAGTTCTGATAAAGCTTTGTTAGAATTACATAAACAGACCTGAAGAGTGGTCTCCCATGAATATAACACCAGATGGCATGCATAAGTTGCGTACTTTTTATCAACATTCCATCACTACACAATTGTGATGCACATATTCTGTTTTTACTAAAATTTGGCAAAATTTCTAAATTTGTTTAAGAAATAAAAATTTATGTACATTTCTTGAGGTTGCAATGTTGACATTAATCATGCCATATAAGTATTTTGTTGATTAAGAAAAGGTAACACTTTGACTTAATGAGTACGTTTTGGCATTCTTAAATATGTTTTGACTTGGCAACATTTTGGTTTGAGAAACTGTATGACTGGGGTACCTTTTTGTTCAGGATACATTTTGACTTGGGTACATTTTGGTCAAGGTACATTTTAACTATAAATCATATAGATATATATCTAGGGTTCGCTTTGGTGGGGTGTAAATTGCCATCTTTGTTAGAACGAATCGTAAAAGAATCACAACATGGATGTTAAGACCAATCTTCACTACTGTATCCCAATAGCTTCATTTGATTTTTCCACAAATTGACAATTAGCTATCTACCTCTAGAAGAGGGATATTGACTGTTAATATCCACACAGCAGATTAAGATTCACCTATTTTCATCAGGCTCTCTTTTTTGTCGCAAGTGAGGTTTTTAAAGCATTTTTTAAAGTAATGAAATATTCACAAGTATTTGTTTTCAGATATGTACTCCACAGCTTTACTTATACTTTAACCTGCCCAAATGGTGGTCATCTGTGCCTTTTACATGTATTTTGCTTGTATTACTAAAACTCACTTCATTCTCCATTTTCTACTTCATTTTGATGTGTTCATCGAAATCCTGCATTGTTTTTTTTTTTTTTCATTACTTTTTTACTCTGCATTTATTCAGTTTCTAGAATCCTTCATTATGAGTTCCTTTAGCATCTAATGCTATTAATTTTTGCGTTCATATTTTTTCTCTCAAGTTAAATCTCTTGAGTTTGCTGTAATGGACATATTCTAGAAATTGATATGGTGCTACTCTTTCTGACCGCTCTGATTGACTAGTGATTAGAGCGTATGCTTTGTATGCGGTCATTCCTGGGTTTGAATCCTGCTCAAGTCATACCAGAGACTTATAAAAATGGTACTATCAGCTACCTCGCTAGGCACTCAGCATTAAGAAGTTGGTGTCAGGATAATGTGACTGGGTGGGACATGATACTACATGTCTGTGGCATGATGTCTCAGTGCTAGACATTACTATAAACTGCCATCCTGAAGACATCATATCAGTATGACTGAATTTTTTTAAAGCTGCGTAAAAAATTCAAACACACTATTTTTAAATGTGGGCTCAGTTTACCTCATGGCATTCACAGGGTTCCCATGCTCTCCTGATTTTTAAGGAGGTCCTTGAATCCAACTGGAATTTAAATTCAACGAAAATATGCAGGAGACATCTGTGAAAATTACTTTTTGTCATAAAATGTCCTGGAATATGATATTAAAAAGCTAAACCAAAATTTTGTTAGAGAAAATACATTATTTTTCCACTGTAAAATTGCAATGATCATCATTATGTTGGTAGTCATGGTTGAGGCTGGTTACAAAGAGATATTTACACACATGCCATCAACTTCAGTGTTTTCTTTAATCACGGCATCAGAATTTAAAAATGACTTCTTAGAGATGTCATTTTCTCCGTAAAATCTCCTAGAAAACTCTATGAAAATTAAAATCATTTTGATGCAGGAATTCTGCATTTACTTTGGGTACTCTTGACTGTCAATACAAGCTAACATTACACCACCATCAAGCCCCTTTCAACCTTCAGTCCAGCCAGAATATAAGAATATGCATAGAATCAAGAATTCGCATTAGTGAGTCATCCAGTCCCATTAGTTTCTAATTGCTTTTGATTTTATTTTAAAAATCTCCTTTTCTGAATTGTATTACATGCAGTTTATTGTTTTTCTCTTTTGTTTCTTTGAATTATCTTGTAAGGAACATGTTTCATTCTTTATATCTCCAATGGTATTTTTCATCCCATTAAATCTTGTGTCTCACAATTTGATAAAAAATCTTGACCATCTGCCTTCTGCCGTTAGATCCTCTCATTTCATTGGCATGAAAATCTTGTGGTTCATTCATCTAAGATTATTGGTCTGTAATTCAGTTTTCACCTTTATCATGTTCATTGCCATTTTGTGTCATTATCTCTTGTTTTGAGACTTGCTAACGCCATTTGTGTTTGATTTTATTAAAGGAAAGAAATTATCGACTCAGTGTCATGAATCATAAAATAAATCATCATTTATTATTTGTTTCAGATGCATTGCTTTACACACCCTTTGCCTTTTAAAACATTAATTGCTTCACACACCCTTGGCTTTTTAAAAAAAAATAACAAGATTTGCATACATGTAGTGAAACAGAATAAAATATTTTGCAAACATCTTATCAATATATTATGGATTTTATATATTCTACCTTTATATTTTATTTCAAATACTTTTTAAAGAATTTTAACATCTTTTGTTTTATTACCTCTATTGGTCATAGACCAGAAGAATTCATGGGATGGCCAGTTTTCCATTGTCCATCCACCAGCTATACCTTTGAGGATTGCTATGAAAGTTTACAGGCACAATTGTCTCAAGGTCTGCTAGCTCGTCCTAAATGAAAACGGTGTTGCTTACCATAGCAGCCTTCTTGAAAATATTGTTATTGCTATACCTCTAAAATGGTTGTCATACTGACATAGTGTTTTTCCCAGAAGAAATCATAGGATATTGGACCACTTGGGTAGCCTTGAACAAGCATGCATCGTGGGCTCATACCCAGGCTGAGTCATATCAAAGATTTATTAAATTTGTACTAACAGCTGCCTAGCTAGGTGCTCAGCATTGAGAGGTTAGTGCTAGGACTGGTCAGTCTGGTGTCAGAATAATGTGACTGGGTTGAACATGATGCTACATGTCTGTGGCATGATGCCCCAGTGCTTGTCGTCACAATAATCTGCCACATTGTGTACACTGTAGCAGTATGACTGAAAAGTTGTTAAAGCTACACTGGCTATCTTGAACATCTGGTTATTGCTAGGTGGATGATCATATTTTGATTGGAATTCCCTTCCCTTCCCCCCCCCCGAGTCTCACTGGACCTAAATGAATGGCAGCTATTTTGAAAATCTTGTCTGTTGCTGTTTCTTCACAGCAGACAGTCATATCAATGTGGGGTTTTCACTAGAAGACTTCCTATGATATTTAGTTTCCCATTTGTTGCCCATCTGACCTCCATTATGACCGGCATGGTAGCCATTTTGATAACCTTTATATTGCTGCTTCCATCTTGATTATATGGTCATGTCAAAGTGTGGTTTTCACCAAAACACGTATGATGTTTACTATGTTTAAAATGAAAATTTTGTCAACCTTGAAAATCTTGTCGCTAAATCTCCTGAATGGATGGTCATAGCATCATGACATTTTCACCAGAAAATTGTGCCAGTATTACATTCAGTATTGCTGCCAAATGGCCACTTTGAAACTGTTCATATTGCTAAAATTATCAGAGATGGTTTCAACATTCTGCAATTAGAAAGAAGAAATGGTATTGTTACAAATGCCCGGAAATTCTTTTCGACCCGTAGAACTTTAGTTGTTTTAAAGGACTTTTTATTTTTATCTTATAAAACTGCATATTTACGTTTTTTTAAAAGGTTTTTTATCATCTTGAAGTATTATTTGCAAACATTTATGTTCACATTGTTACAACGTAGCTTTTATAGCTTTTATTCAATACTATATAGTCATTAGTGTGCTGATATGCTGTTAAACCCTATACATATATGGATACATACAACACATTGCATGCTTAATGAATCACATACACTACCTATTGTAGAACTATAACCACGTAGATGGTTTTCTTAAAATGATACTAATACTCCATTTTCCTGATGACAAATGCTCATGCTATTTAGATTATTGTCTATACTCACTTACAAGTCAAGTGCCAGTGCAAACTACACAGACCCAGCTCTGCCACCACAAAATGCGCCAGCAGATCTGGGTCTATGCATTTTGTTAGGGTCTTAATCTGTTGTTTGCATCATGTGACCTCAGTTCAGGGTGTTGTTTGCAGTTTGACACCATTTATAAATGGGTATATGTGGTAGTTTCTTCATATCTAAGGTTAATAATTTTGGGGGGAGGTTAAAAGAGGAGAATTTCAATCAGAGAAGTTTCATTGATAACTAGAAAGTAGAAGTAAAATATACAGTTGACAACAAAGTTTATGAAAACATGTAGTTTTTATTGAAGATACTTTGATACAAAAGTTCTGTCAGGTTATATATTTTCAGATTTAAGTACTTCAGTACATAGTTTTAAATTGGTAATATGTTCTCAAACTTTAGGTACTTCAGCACCTAACTTTAATCAGGTAATATATTCTCTAAATTTTAGATATTTCGATATACATCTTTGATCGGGTAATATATTCTCAAACTTTATTTAGGTATTTCAGTACCTAACTTCAATCAGGTAATATATTCTCTAAATTTTAGATATTTCAATATGCATCTTTAATCAGGTAATATATTCTCAAACTTTATTTAGGTATTTCAGTACCTAACTTTAATCAGGTAATATATTCTCAGAATTTATTTAAGTACTTCAGTACATAGTTTTAAATAGGTAATATATACTTAAAAATTTACTTGGCTCAGATGTGTAGTGATAGAGCATGATAATTGCAGTATTCAATTATTTTTTTTTTAAAGTTAGCAATGTTGCTAAGTTATTTATATAAAAACACATGGCATTTAACATTTCTTATGTAAAAAAAATATTTTCTCATATCATTTTTCTGTTTGATTTAAATTTTTATTCTAGTTTTCATTTATCTTTGTGTCCTGTATTATTACTAGGTGTTGGATGACTCGTTCCTGAGTAGAAGGGAAATTCACCATATAGAGATTATTCAGCGTTAAACAAAGAGTTGGTCATACCTCATCATCAGTAGTTAAAATTGTTCACATTCCTGGAAACAATGTGATTTCTTCTTTTAAATATTTTTCAGTTTTTACCCAGACTGCAAGTCAATTCAGGCTTCTGAATTGATGTCTGTCCATATCCGTTCATTCATCCAACACTTAAGTTTGGGTCATTTTCACATATTTGCATGTATTTCAGTATGTAAATCTCTCTTAAGGCTATCAATGAATGCTAGGCCACTGTGACCTATATTTCATGTTTCAGCATTAGGAGAGCTATGGTACCAGGTAGTTCATTTGGTGGAAGAGAGTACTCACTTTTAAAAGGGTTGCAAATTCGATACCTGCCAGGCTGGCCTGGGTTGGTTTACTGTTTGTGTCTTTGGGAAAGGCACATAGCTCCCATTTCCTTGGCACGATATAGCCAATAATTTGTTAAAAGTGCTTTTAAATCCAACATTCTGACAAACCAATAAACATATCTTTGCATTAAGCTTAGTTAATCAAAGGTAGGGTCTGTGTTTAAGTCATTTTCTTGGACAGTATGGCTTGGTTTGTAAATGTTTCATCAGACGTACTGCAGCCATCTGTGAAAACGAAGGCAGGATGACCTGTATTTCATGATTCATTTTTAGTTCTACTAATCATAAATTAGAAGAGTTTATAGGATGGTCTGTTGTCCATTGTCTGTTGTACCGAGGTCCATCCATTAATACAAATTTGTTATTACTACTCCTCATAAACTGCTTGGAGGATTGCCTTCAAACTTGAAACACACATTTATCCCATGGTTTAGTTGGTCCTAAATGAAAATGGTGCTCCTCAGACATTCAATATGGCCACCACAATGAGGTTTTTCACCAGAATACTTCTTATGATGTCCAGTTGGTCATGAATGAAAATGGTGCAGATCTGACCTCCAGTATGACCATCATAGGCAGCCATCTTGAAAATCTTGTTATTGCTACTCCTGAATGGAAAGTTATATCTTGAAAATACTGTTATCTCAACTCCTCCAAAATTGATGGCTATATCAAACGGGGGTTTTCAGCAGTACATTTCTTATGATACCTAGCTGGTCCTAAATGAAACCAGAAGGGCATAATCAGTTAAACATCCAATATGGCTGCCATGATGCCTGTCTCAAAAGTCTTTTTGTCCCCAGAATGGATGATCTTTATGACATGGGGTTTTCACCAAAAGACTTCTAATAATTCTTCTTTGTTCTAAACAAAAATGGTGCCAAACTGACATATAGTACATGTAACACAGAATCTAATATGAAAACCTCGTTAGTGCTGAAGAATATTTAAGATAGCTTTGACGCTTGGCAGTTAAAAGGAAGAAATGGTCTTATCTTGAATTCTGGAAATTCTTTTCACCCAGTAGAGCATTAGTTTGTGATTTGCCTTAAGCTCTGTTTTTTACGGTTATGGTTTGTGTGTGTATCATTTTACTAGATGCTTACTGACAACGATAGTTCAAAGAAATAAATAAATCTATGAAATGTTTGGTACCATTGAATCAAAATTAAGGTCAGTATTCATGGTGTACTACATCTGTGGTTTTCTTTGTTTTTTCTCACTGGTGAACAAGACAGATTTTCACTTTCAAAAGTACATTTTCCATTTTTCAAGGCAATATCGTCAGCCACTTCAGTTTTGTAACGTTGATGCTTGTCTTGCACATATCCAGTAATTTTTACATAAACACTTGTCATTCTTTTTCAGTGTTTTAAGCTCTGCCGGTCAGCAGTAGTTTTATGGAGTAGTTTAAGTTTAATGTAGAGGTGTGGTCTCAGCATGCCTTTTTCTTTTGTTTTTCTGCCTGTAGAAGTGGAGGAAACACAGGTTCAAAGTGGAGCTTCTCCAACTTTAAATGCCTCTCTTGAATTTTCCCCTCGCATGCAGGCTCCTCCTCCGAAGGAGGTTCCAGGGATGACACATGAGCCCGCTAAAGGTGAACCCACCATGGAGTTTCAATGCAGTTAACTTAAAATACTTTTTCCGAATGTAAACTGCTTTCCTTTTTCCATATAACCCTCACCACTATGTTTCTAAGACTGCAAAACTTAGACTTTATTCTTTCCTGCAATTCATGATCTTATTATAATGGGTTGAAACAAATGTGTAACGCGTATTTATGAAATACATGCTTCTGCACTAATTGTTTTTTGTCTGATGTTTAGATACAAACTTGTAACGTGGACTTTAAGCTGCTGATGCTGTTTTAATATGCTGTTTTGCATTTACACAATCAGGCATAAAGAGTTGTATCGCACGTGGCCTAGATGAATAGCCTATTACATGTAGATATACCTTTTAAAGGTTTTGTCGTTTTAGGAGCAAATGTCTTTGGAGTTATTGCCCTAAAGTATGGGGATGGGTGGGTTTGTGGCCTTTGCAATGTATGCATCACTAATAGCTTTTAAATATAAATGCCATGTAAGTTGTCAAGAATTTTGCAATTTTTGTGAAAAGTAAAAGTATGGACTGCTATAATTATAGTGTTCATGCCATTCTACTTTTATTTATCCTCCGATTGCTTGTAGCTGGGGCAAGTTGATACGGTCATGTCAAGGTCACTGATTACAAGAAGAAAAATGCAGACCTCCCAACCCTTTAGTTACAGACGTAAGGAACATTACCCCCTCCCAAAGACAAAATCCCTGCTGTTAAATCTAGATATTAGCTTGTTTTGGTTGGTCTGGCTCTGTGTTCACATTGGACTTTGTGGAGTTGGTCAGGAAACCAGATTAACTACACCTTGGATACTTTAATTAACCTTTTTTTAAATTGGGATTTTGCTTTTATGTTATAGCGCAGTATGGATATGTCATCCAGCAAATGAAAATGTGTTGAAGATCTTCAGGACAATCAGCCTTTCAGAAGGTCCAATCACACACACACACACACATAAACTTTTTAATTGTCTTCATTGCATCAGATAACACAGCAAGAATTTTTGTGCATGTTTTCCACATCAACAATGACAGTACATGATATTTTGTTGTACCTAAATGAATGTTGGTCCAACTTAAATATATGCTACTTCACTGAGAAGGTTTTTTTGGGTTGACTGGTCTGAAAATGGTTTCCACACAATAACATTACTTCAAAATCACAAACCTGAACCAGTCATAGTGTATAGCTTGCACATAGGTTATGGAAGAAGCTTGTTGATTTTGGGGTGAAAAGTCAGGGTCACTGAGTGGAAGGAACTTTTCTCCACTGTTCAGTTCTTGACCACATACCTTCATCCAAGTTTTTTTATGGTTAACTGTTTGGGTAAGAAAGAAGCCTATTGATGTTGTGGTCAATAGGTCAGTCATTGATTGCAAATTATAATGATTTTTGCATAGCAACTTTAGTTCTAAACCACATACCTTGACCAAAGTTCGTGGAGAGCTTGCACATACGGTGAGGAAATGACATGTTGATGATGAGGTAAAAATTTGAAAGGTTTGTGACTGGAATAAAAATGGATTTTGCATAATAGCTTTTGTTCTAGAGTAAGTTCCTTGACTAAATTGTGTTTGGCTTGCACTTCGACGAAGAAAGATACCTATATATTTGAAGGTCAAATGTCGAAGTCCAAGTGGGCTTAATAAGAACATAGTGGTTTAGTTCAAGATTGCATGCCTAGATAAGGTCATTGAAATGCTTTGGTCAATGTAGTCCAACTTGCCCTACTAGTGTCTATATAGTGGACTTGGGCACAGGCAGGTGTATAAAATACTGTTTTTTTTTTCTTTCATATAAATACCATGAGGTGTGCATTAATTTGTGATGTCTATCTGTTGCCAATTTCCTTTCAGCACAATAATTAAAGTTTTCCACCATATTCAGTCACCAAACTTTGCATGCACATGGGGTAAGAAATACCCCTATCGATTTTGGGTTCCAAAGGTCAAATGTCTAAGTCTCATACTAGAAGAATACAAAGGGTTTTTGCACAAACATTTCAGTTATCATTATCAAAGACAACTAAACATGGCACAGCTCTATAATGTAATGTTCACAGTACTCATCTATATTAAATTTATAAGTAGCTGCAGTTGCAGAGAGGTGAATTGGCAGGTTAAGGTGGTTCACCTAGCAGGTTAAGGTGGTTCACCTAGCAGGTTAAGGTCCACATACTTTTATTAGGGTCTCTCCCCCTCATTTTGAGGTTTCATATTTGATTTTAGGTGTACTGTATGTATATCAACACTTATGCTTTAACTGGCCCATGCAGTAATCCTCTGTGCCTCGTGCATTTTGCTTTCATTACTAAAGTTTTCATTTCATCCTCCATTTGGTATACATAGAAATCTGGCATTTTTTGTAATTATCACATGTACCATATATACTTGACTATGAGACGAGTACAATTACAAACTGCACAGGCCCAGATCTGCCATTGCACATTATTCCCTCAGATCTGGGTCTGTGCCATTTGTTAGGAGCAATTAGTAGAACAAACATCATAGACCCTGATGGGCATAAGCATTATGCCATCCATGGCAGATCAAGATCTTTCTTGTTTGCAGTTTAACTTAAGTGAGTATATATGGTAGATAATGTGCATTTATTCAGTTCTGATGAGAATGCATTTGTTGGAAAAATTGCATATATAGCAGGCTTGAGGTATCATAATTTTTGTTGAGATTGTATTGGCTTCATCACATGTTGGGGGCCCCGATTGGCCGAGTGGTCTAAAGCGCTCTCCGTTACGGATCACTGCCATCTCACCACTGCCTGCGGTGGTTCGAGTCTCGGATTCAGCCAATGTGGGTATGTGAGAATGCTTGCCAGTAGCTTCTCGTGGGTCGGTGGTTCTTTCCGGGGTTTTCCCGGGTTCTTCCTCCACCATTAATACTGGCCGCCATGTGTAGCCTTTCGTGTGCTGACATATGGCGTTAAACCCCACAACAACAACAAAAAAATCATAACATGTCACGTCAGTATCTCTGTCATGATTTTCATTAATCCTCAGATGTCATTTATGTTGAGATTGTATTGTATTCATCATATGTCACCTCTCAGTATCTTGTCATGATTTTCATTAATCTTCAGATGCCATTTTTGTTGCGATTGTATTGGCTTCATCACGTCACCTCAGTATCTTTGTCATGATTTTCATTAATCTGGAGATGTCATTTTTGTTGGGATTGTATTGACTTCATCACATGTCACCTCAGTATCTTTGTCATGATTTTCATTAATCTGCAGATGTCATTTTTGTTGGGATTGTATTGACTTCATCACATGTCACCTCAGTATCTTTGTCATGATCTTCATTAATCTGCAGATGTCATTTTTGTTGGGATTGTATTGACTTCATCACATGTCACCTCAGTATCTTTGTCATGATTTTCATTAATCTGCAGATGTCATTTTTGTTGAGATTGTATTGGCTTCATCACGTCACCTCTCAATATCTTTGTCATGATTTTCATTAATCTTCAGATGTCATTTTTGTGCACTCATCATTCTTCTTTCAAGTTTATTTGCTTTGTGAGATGTGATCAAACAAGATGATGATTTATGTGATACCATAACTTTTATCATTTGGTACCAGTCTGTTGTCAGTTTACTCAAATGGAAATGTTCCAGAAATGGATCAGATACTACCCTTTCTAAATGTGAGCTCTGTTTTCAAGTTTATGATGTACCTTGAATGCCAATAAAATGAACATTACACTAACATCATGCCCCTTCCACCCATCATCCTCAGCCAGATAATAAGGCTATACAATAAACCAAATATTTACAGTAGTGAAGACCACTCCAGTGGCCTAAGTGGTTAGAGCATCTGCCTCAGATGCGGTCAGTCATGGGTTCGAACCTCAGCTGTCATACCAAAGTCTTATAAAAATTGTACTAGCAGCTGCCACACTTGGCGCTCAGCATTAAGAGGTTAGTGTTAGGACTAGTTGGCCTAGTATCAGGATAATGGGACTGGGTGAGACATGATGCTACATGTCTGCAGCATGATGCCCCAGTGCTAGATATCACTTTAAATTGCCACAGTGCAGATATCGTAGCGTTATGACTGAATTTTTAAAATGTATGTTAAAAATCCTAATAAAACACACACACACACGTATACAGCATGATGCCCCAGTTCTAGACATCGCTATAAACTGCCGCATTACAGACATTGTAGCGATATGACTGAAAGATTGTTAAAGCAACATTAAAAATCCAAATTGCACATGCACACATACAGTAGTGAGCCATCCAGTTTCATTTGCTCGTTTTTTATTTATCCCTGAATTATATTACTTGTAGTCAGTTGCTTTCCTCACACGTTTCCTAGAATTATCCTGTAAGAAACAAGTTTCATTCTTCATTTCACCAGGTGTATTTTTATCCGGTTAAACTGAACCATCTGCTTTTTGCCATTTCATTGACATGAAAGTCTTGTGGTTCTCTCGTCTAAGATTACTCATGTGTTCACTCTTTTCACCTTATCCTACTTGGTACCATTTTGTATCATGATTGATCTCCTGTTTTGAGACTTGGTAATGCAGTGTTTGATTTTGCAAAAGAAAGGATGATATTCACCGAATGTCAAACAAAGTCATAAATTCATCCTCATTTATTATTTGTTTAAAAAGCATTGCTTGTGGCTTGCATATTTGTAGTGAAATTTATGCAAATATTTACCATGTTTGCAAATTTGTAAAATCATGGGCATGCTTTTGCATAAAATATCTCGGGACCATTAACGCTTCCTTCACCCCTCACCAAAATCCAGCACAAGGCCTGCTTTATTGCTAAACCTCCAGCAGTGGGAAGGGAGACATGGCAGTCACCTTTCTCTTGGTCATATCATCTGCTGCTTTGGATTTTATTTCTTCATAAACAGAAAATACTTACACCCTAAGACAATTCATTCTGCTGACAGGCTTGCTTGCATCTTTGTCCCTGGAGTCAAGGTCACAATGATATTAAGGTTTGAGATAGTTTTTTCATTTTTGGATTTTGTTCATGCTTGGCATAAACCATTATGAAGACAAGATATTATTTATTGACATGCTTGCACAACCTTTGATCTTGGGGTCTAGATCATGCGTTTTACAGCACTGCCTCAACATGTAAGCTTCTTGCTAAACATGCCAGACACTTATTGTCTGTTATAGCAAAGTAATTAGTTTTATAGAAAATAGTTTCTTTTTTTACATTTTAAATGACTCAATTGATATAGTCGGACTAAATTTTCAAGAATGTTGAACTAGTTTTTCTATTGACAAATAGCGTATCACTTAATATGAACCAAACTCGTCCAAGTTAATTTGGTGGAGGGGGAAAATGCGAAATTCCATATCAGAGAAATCTCTGATAACAAGCAAACTGAAGTAGAATACATAGGTTTTACCACCTTTAACATGTGAAGGCTTGTAGTTTAATGCAAGATATTTTGATACAAGGCTTTAAATAAGTTATGGTTCTTCCTCCACCATTAATACTGGCCGCCATGTATAGCCAATCGCGTGCTGAAAAATGGCGTTAAACCCAACAACAACAACAACAAATAAGTTATGTATTGATGTTAGAGCACAACCAGAGATAAAAGAATTTAAAGTAATTTAACTCTTTTTAAAAGTAAACAATCAGATTAAATAATTGCGAGATAGATGTAGTGTTTAAAGTTTCTTGTGTAAATAATATTGAGGTGCATGTATTTGATATAAAGTATTACTACTTTTCCTTTATTATTCTGGATGTTTCTTTAGTATAAGAATGTGTTTTATGACTCTTCTGCCAGAGTAGAAGGAAAGGTGGACTGTAATTACGCAATAGCTAAAATGGAGTTGGTCACACCTCATTGCCAGAGTAGAAGTGAAAATTGACTTTGTAATTATGCAATGGCTAAAAAAGAGTTGGTCATACCTTGTTGCCAGCAAATACAGTTATTCTGATTGCTGGAGTTACTGACCAGATAAAACCAAAACAAGAGCTGTGATTTCTAATTTTCACATTTTATGCATTTTCTGTTTTCCAATTTTCTTACAGCTTGGACATTTTGATTTGGTCCTCCCATCTGTCTTTCCCAAGAAGCTTGTTGGCCATGTTGTGCAGAAGCACTCAGCCAAAACATATTAAAAATTTTACTGTGTAGATGATGTGATAGATCTTCAAGCCAATACAGCAGTTTTTCAATTCATTTCACTTTTAAATGTTTTGGATTAAACTGTGGTCTTTTTAGATTCATAACATTTTGCTGAAAGTTTTGGGACTTCCTGATAAAAATGTTAGCAAGATGCTAAAACCACTTGAAGTTGATAAATGAAATCTGGTATTCATGTCTATATTAATACATATACATATATATATATATATATATATATATATATATATATATATATATATATATATATATATATATATATATTATATGGCCTGATTTGAATTTCATGCTGTGATGGCAGATTTTCAGGTTATATGTCTGCCATGTGCATATTATGTTAACTCTACTATCTGCCATTACCAAACTTTGTAAATAGCATGCGTTTGGGGCAAAGAAGAAGACATGTCAGATTGGGGCTCAAAAGGTTAAAGGTCAAGGTCACAGGGTTTGAAAGATGGAAAACTGTTTCCATACAATAATTTGACTTTAATACTAATTTCCTCAACCAAACGTTGTAAACGGCTTGCATTTGAAATAACCCAAGTTCTTTATCATTTACATTGACCCAGATTTGTGTATTGCATGCATTTGAGACAAGGAAAGATGGCTGTTTGATGAGACCAAGCAGACAATGTGGTATTTCAAATACACAAGCTAAATGGGTATTGTGTCTTTTAGTATACGAATGTAACCAGTAAAAAACGTATTAAATAAAAGATGTATAATTTTACAATCTACCACATGGCAAGTGTATAATGTGCCCTTGATCCTACTCTTCAACATTTTGTATCTGCAGTGGGGGTGTATATTTTGTAAACAAAAATCTAGTTTTTACTGGCCATTAAGACGAGCATTTGTCTTGAAAAGTGCATTTTTCCTTTTACAAGGCAATTACATTTAGCTCATTTTGTGTGTTTCCTATCTTGACTTGTGCATGTCCAGCAAATTTCGCGCTGCACTAATCCTTGTTTTCCAGGTGTGTTCGAACTGAAATACATTAGATTCTCACAGATACAAAGGCCCCTGTATAATAAAATATTTTTCAGAGACTGAAGCAGATCAGGGTATTAATAGCAAATCAAATGGATACACTTTTATCCGCATGTACATACTACGGTGGCAGATCTGATGCCGCCATCTTTTTTCACAAAGCAACTTTGTACTGGTGGGCATGTATTGCAGTATAGTTGTTTAAGATGTGTCGTTCTGTTGTATTATGGCATAGTTGCCAACCCAACATAAATATTACTTGAAATTTGTTCTGTACTGGCAATACAAGCAAATACATTTCATTCCATTACTGATGTTTTTTGTTGTAAGAAAATTTAGAAGTATGAAAAGTTAGATTTACATGAACTTAAATCCACTGTTAAAGTTTTCATTTAAATGTCTACACCTGAATTACTTGAATATTTATTGGGTATGTTTTGTACGGCCTTATAAAGGTTAGAATTTATTTATATAAGAAAGTAAAACTGTCAACTCATGTTGCTTTATGAAAGAACTCATAGAGTTCATATAAACTTCAAAGACTGAGTTAACAAAATGATACAGTTGAATAATTATTGCATCCACTATTACTGATGTAAAAAGATTTTTTTATGGTCTGGCAACTGTACTGAGTTTACATTTATTATTTTTTATCCTCCATTTTTTTTTTCCTTTTTCCTGTTTTGTGAAGTAGTTTTAGCTTAACAGCAATGTTGTGGTGTGGTTTCAGCATGCATTTTTCTTGTTTTTCTGCCTGTAGAAGTAGAGGAAACAGAGGTTCATGTCAGAGCCTCGTCAACTTTAAAGGCTTCTCCCAAACCCTCTTCTCGCATGAAAGCTCCTCCTCGGGAGGTTCCAAGGACAGCGCATGAATTAGCTCGAGGTGAACCCATGCCAGCACCAAGGAGTAGGTTCTTAATTAGCTTGATTGTCCCAGTTTCACTTGTCATTTCAAATTTTTTTCCTCAAATTGAAACTTTTTTAATATCTTCCCAGTTACAACAATGAATCTTTGACCAAACGTTCTGCTGTAAAAACATTCATCTGAAATCAATATTGTTTTATTTGTGAGGCAACTTAAGAGTTTACTAAAATCAGAGGAAGTCCTCAGCTCGTTATTCACAAAAAAAATGAATTAATGTATACAAGTTTAAAACTTGTCATTTTTCACTTAAAAATATTCCAACATTGCTAGAAGCATCACAAGCGAGATGTTGTAAAATATCAATTTGAGGAGAATTTTTTGGAAATTTAGTGAACTGTGGGCCAGAGCTCTGAAAGTGGTCATGTTATAGTGAATTATTGTTATTATTATTATTATTAATTATTATTATTATTATTATTATTATTATTATTATTATTATATGTTGGTGTCTTTAATTTATCCATAATACAGTATAATTGCTCAGTTTACAAATGAGTTTTGTCTGCATTTTGCTGGTTCAAATATGAATATCATAAAACATGTTCCTGGAAATGAGCAGAATAAAGATGCAATTTTTTTTTTAAATTCTGTCATGCAAACTTGTTGATTTAAGTCAACAATGAGTAGAATCACCTTTAGAACTTTATCCAATAAATGCTGGTACTTTTATTTTTCCTGACCTTAGTAAAACATGAAACCTACAGATTATCATAATGTATGATGCATTAATATCAAAATGTAAACTTTAGTAATGTAGAACCTGATTGCTTCAGCTTTATACAGCAGTAAAGATCAGCAGTGAAGACGATATAATTCGGTATTTTGCTTTGCACTAGGGGTGAAACGATTAATTGTTGTATTGATACTGTTTCTATATCAATACAGAAGGTGAAGAATCTCTACAAAACGATACTTTATTGAATTTACTTCTATCGTCATCTAGTAATTTACCTTTTCGTTCTTTAAATTGAGAGTTATTTTGAGTTGTGCACTTGGTTCAATCTGTAAAAAGGCAGAACTATTGCTAACACATGCTTGTCTTCTACAAATTAACAAAGACAAGGTGGCTAACTCTCATGATTTTGAAATCTGACCCCAAATCCCAACCCTAGAAATTCCTTGCTGATTAAGTTTTTGCCCTTAGGTCAGTGAGCCACTGATAACATATCAGCACAAAGAAAATAAGCAACATTTCTTGCATGATTTAAGTAATGTAATGCTCATTCAATAACCATACTAAGTTTCTCTGTCACTGCACATCTTGTCTAATAGACAAAATTTAGGGTGTGTCATGCTGAGAAATTGCCTCATTTAATTCAGATTGGTGGTTATTGTTTGTTCAAGTCCAGAGTAAAATAATAACCACCAATGAGAACTAACGAGCATATTCACTGCACAACACAGCAAAGTATGGGCATCCTTGACTGATATGATTTTTGAATAAGATTAGTGCAGAATTCGGCAAGAGGCCATATTCCAAAATACATAAGTTATTGTTGCCTTTTTAATTTTGTAGAAGGCGAGTGGGTGTTTTCAACAAATGACTTTTTCACTGGCAGATACAGGTCACCGTGCCATGGCATTGGGTTTGCATCAGCAGGAAGTAAAATGTTCTTGTTTTAGACTTGTTCTAGATAAGATTTCCTTTTTGCACAAGGAAATTCCACTATTTTTTTCCGTTTTAAAGATAGCACCAAATTTTCTTCGAAATTTAAGTGAAGACATGAAATTGTTAATGTTTTAAAACATTCATGCCGTGCAAAACAATGGTCATGGTGACCAAGATGAGTCCTGCACTTAATCATACGTAACAGGTAGTCTGCTTGGAAGTACTTTTTATATCTTGTCAATGCCGAGGATGGCATAAGAACAGATGATAAGTCTGTGTCTGTCTGTAATCTGCTTACTGGAAATACAACTAGTGTCAACCTGTATATAAAATGGCACCACCTGACCGGGGCCCCGAGTGGCCGAGTGGTCTAAAGCGCTCGCCGTTACGGATCACTGCCATCTCACCTCTGTCTGCGTGAGTTCGAGTCCAGCCTCGGCTAACGTTGGTACGTGAAAAAGCCTGCCAGTAGCTTCTCGTGCGTCGTGGTTCTTCCCTGGGTTTTCCAGGGTTCTTCCTCCACCAATTATACTGGCCGCCATGTATAGCCTATCTTGTGCTGAAAATGGCGTTAAACCCTACAATAACAATAACAACAATAACAACAAGCACCACCTGACCAGCAACAGATGAATCATATCATTACGCGACAGAAGAGTATCGTTTCACCCCTGCTTTAGTACAGTTCTAGAGCCATTTCTTACATCGTTCTGAGGCTACTGATTAAAAGCCATTGATGCTCTTTTATTAAAAAGCCACCTCAGAAGTAATTTTGTGGAGTGACTTTGAAAAAGGAACTTAGCTAAAGGGTGAAGTACCGAAATCCAAGTAAAATAGAAGCCACGCCAAAAAAATTAAGTAAAAAAAATCTTCTAGCTTTTAGGACAAGTCCAGCTGCAGACTGCAAGATGCAGATCTGGCTTAGCATAATGCAACAGAAGATCTGGGTCTGTGTAGATTATTAGGAGTGATCAGTTGACCACACTGCACAGACCCTGATCTGCAGGCACATTATGCTATGACAGCTCAGGATCTTTGTTTGCAGTTTGATTTGACTCATAAGCGAGTATATACAGTAACTGTCCTGAAATTACATGTATTTGTACAGATAAATAGAAAAGTCACCCATTTAATTCAAAATTGAAAAGAGAATTAAGGAATGTTTCCACCAAGAAGTCATCTCAGTTGACAAGTGTTGTAGTGAATGCTTTGATGATGTGTGATATCCAGTGTCAATTGGTAAACAAAAATTCATGCATCATGGTGGTTTTAGTAATATTTCTGTGATGTTTTCCAATCATTTGTGTAAAGACATGAGCATCTCTGAAAGCCATCCAAGCATAATATTGCCTTTGATTTCAGTTTCATCACGTCAATTGACACCAGATGTCAAACATTAAAAAAAAGATGATGTATATGATCTGGCATCTTTATCTCTCATACATACTGATTACCATATATACTTGCCTGTAAGATGAGCCCAACTGCAAACTACAAACCCAGATCTGCCAATGCATAATGCTCCCGTAGATCTGGGTCTGTGCAGTTTGCTAGACCCTGATCTGCAGTTGTCTTATACTACAGCAGATGAGGATCTTCATTTGTTGCAGTTTAACTCGACTTATAAGTGAGTATATACGGCACACTGCCTGTGAGAGTATTTCAGTGTTTTAGAATTCAGTCTTAAAGGTTTCAGGTGGAGATCTGGCCACTTTCAATAGCCTTATTATAGTTTGCTTATTAGTTGTCAACAGTAAAAGAAGTGAAATTGATAAGTGTTGATAGAAATATTTTTATTACTCATTTATTGGTCAGAAAGTAATGAAGAAAATGTGCTTCCTTGGCATAAGCACCATGCATGATCTTTGATTCTTAGCTACAAACAATTAAAATATTCTATTTTAGCATAGCATCATTTCTCATAGCATGTTATATTCATGGTTCTTGCATTGATCTAAACTCTGTATGTGCATAAACAACTTTCTTCATAAACACTTCATTAATTTTGCTTTTTGATGCTCTATGATAGTTTAAGAGATGTGTTATTTCATTATATACCCATTTCATGTTACATGGATGCTTGTATATGTTACAGATGTTTGATCTTTATTTCGATATCGTAAACCCTGAATGGAACTGTAAGGTGCTTTCACAAGTATTTGTGTTGTGATATTTATCAATGCACCGAATCAAACCTAACATAAAAGAAAATTGTTTTTTAATACTATTCACACCCTGTCACTAAAAATATTTGTAACGTCTAAACAAAATGAGGGTATATAATAAATAAAAGTCATTGGAAAGAACTAGTTTGATGTGACCTGTAAAATATCTCTTGGCCTAACAGTTTGGATTGTTCCTAATCTATATCAATCTAATTCTTTCCAACCTGTAACAAACGTCGTGTAGCTTTTTGTATGTATTGTGTGTTGTCTTGAAAGACTACAGGTGAGTAGGAGAAATTTTGTCTCTTCCAGTAACTAATGTCAAGAAAGGGTGGTAACACATTTAACACATGTGGTACCCTGGTGGTGGTAACAGCTTTAACACCGGTGGTAGCCATATTGTCACCTTTGTCAGTATTAATGAATATTAATCTGTATTAATGTTCTGTGCTTTTGCAAGCCATACACATGTATATAAAATCAAAATATGGTGTACAGGTAGACACCTTTATAATGTGTCTTTGTAACAGAGATAATCCAACTTAACATCGTTGTCCTCTTTTGCAAGTTTTCTTTATTTCATATAAATGTTTGTCATGAACAGCTTCCTGTTTTGTACAGTCGTATGTGATGTGTGTTTTTATTTTATTAATGAACATATTTAACGTTTTATGTGGCACTTTATGGCTCTAGCATTTCTGTTGTGATAGATGTATCATATATGCTTTGATTATCAATGTTTCATTTTGTTGCATTTAGTAATTTGAGAGCAGTTTCTCTTCTGATGTCAAAGTTAGCATTAGTTTCTTGCCTCGTTTAGTTGTTTTGTGTATCTGGATCACGTCCAGGCTTTTTACGGCAAAATTTAAATTTCTTCATCTCGCCACACAAGTGTGCATGGTATCCCATCCTTCCATCCCCCTAAATTTTCTTTGATTTCCTTTTTGACCTCTTTATCTTTGTTTTGTCCTTTTTTTAAATCTTTTTTTTGTTTTTGTTTTGTTTGTTGTTGTTGTAGATGTAAGGGTTATAATTCTCAAGGAAGCCCTTTACAACCCACTAAAATGTTTTACTCCTTCAGGAACAGGTGTGAGAACTATATATTCATCCCTAATATTTCCTTTTAATTCTGTCCATATTTTAACATCTCCAATAGTTCAGCAACTTTGGCTTGTCAAGATCTCTTTTATATTTAGATGCATAGCCCATTATGTAACCATTCTGCTGAGGCACTTGCAGTTCATTAACCTGGGTAGTACAGTTCTTTCCCTTTTTTTTCTTTTTTGCTTTTGAGGACTTTGGCTGTTAGCTTGGTTTGGAAAACTACTAATCTGAAATTGGAGTATTAAAATGTCGTTAATTTCTGCAGTAGAGGAAAAGCGGAAAAGATCACGATCGAAATCTCCCTTTCGCAAACTGTTCTCCCGCAAGCGGGATTCTGAGCCTTCAGAGGAGCAAGGTAAACTTTCCCTCCTATCTGCAGGATTATTTTTATTTACTTTTATAAAACAATGTCACTCACTGGCTACAGTTAAAGAATTTGTTTTTACCCTGATATGTATTTTAAAATAAGCCAAAGTTGTATTGGTTTTTTGGGGCTTTTTTGTTTATTTTTTTTTTTTTTTTTTTTTTTTAAATCTTTGTGGATCTTTCATCTACTGTTAAAGGTGAACTATGACTTGTTTGACAGATATTTTATCAGAGAATGATAGTTTCTTGAAATAATTCTATAGCAGAACAAAATTGTGTGAAGTTTGATGTCTGCTCCAATGTTATAATGGGCACAAATTTTTCTTTTATGTAAGTCTTTTAGTTTGCTTATTGGCCTACGGTTTGGTTGATATTGTTGGACATTTTGAAAAGACCAATTGGAAGTGGAAGTATTTATTTAAAATATTTTCTAGGTGGGAGCTGTTAAAAATGACGACTTTGCAAAAGAGTATGGAGAGAGTAAAACTTTTATAGCTCAAAATTCTTCTGTTCTCCAAACATTATTCCATTCCAACATTTTGCATGGACAAAAATATACCATTATGAAACAAAATGTCTGGAGGTTACAGCAGTTTTCCAAGCAGAATGAACATGTTGCAGTTACTTCACACCCTGAACAAAATGGAACGTTCATCATCATTTACACTGTAGACATAAAGGGTGGTGGGGAGGTCAGATACTTCGGACACTGAACAAAATGGAGCATTCAGCATCGTATACACTGTACACATACATGGGTGGGAGATACTTTGCACACTGAACAAAATGGAGCATTCTACATCATTTACACTGTACACATAAGGGGGACATATACTTTGCACACTGAAAAGAATGGAGCATTCAGCATAATTTACACTGTACACATGGGGGGCATATACTTTGCACACTGAACAGAATGGAGCATTCAACATCATTTACACTGTACACTTGTTTGGGGGTGGGGGCAGATATTTAGCAAAATGAATGAAAAGGAGCATTCAGTATGATGTATACTGTACACATGAAGGGGGGCAGTAAATATTGTATAATGCTCATACACGGTATAATAAGATGGAGTTCTTGGACATTGTATATGTTGTCAGTGGTATGTGGAGTTAACACTGTTGAAATTGTAAGCTTTGGTTTCTTTTTTTTACATGACACAGTGCTGAATAAAAAATAAGTGCAATGGAGCATGTCATGAAATGATGTGGCCTGCCAGTGAAGTAAAAAGATGGGTAGTCATTAGAAAACCTGGGACCAACAAAACAACCATTGCATCTTACTTTCTTTTGATGGCAAGGCTGCACTATTAATTGAAGTATTGATGGTTTTGATTTAAAATTCAAATTAAATTTATTTTGTATTTTTGGTATCAGATTGGTACACTTTGGTTTCTGAATGTGTCTCATTATGTCGGCTTAATAGACTTGATTGTGCATCAGTTTGCAAACCCACGTCTTTGCTGTATGGTAACAAGATGTAAAATTCTGTCAGTGTATGTATTGTGTTTTTGTATTTTGTGTCAGCCTAACTGGTGTTGGTAGAATGTATTTTAATGAAATTGTTAATTTATTTTGGCTGAATGGTTAGGATGACTTTGCTGACTCAGCATTTTGATTTCTATCGTAATTTTTTCAGAGCCAGCAGTTCCCAGCACTAGTGCAGTTGTCCATGAGGAGGGAGCACTTTCTAGGAAGCATGAATGGGATGGACACAATAAGAAAGCAAGCAACAGGTTTGTTCATATCCTGATCTTGGTACACAGGGCATGTTCATGTGTTGTATTAAAGTTTGTTTAATTAAATGGACACAACTTTTTAAAATTTGGTATTGTTTGTCTTTTGATAGACATAAAACATCATTATTTAAAGCTTTTATGTAGATTTTATAAAATTTCATCCTTAACAATTGGCCTTGATCAACCTAAACTTCGTTCTTTTTTTTATAGCTATTGTGCACAAGCAGGACTGCAACACAGATTACATTAATGGCACTATGCATGAGAAAGCATTGGCAATTATGTGAAGTAAAAAAATACAACTGTGTTAGCATTATGGAATTAAATTTAGTTGCAACCCAGAAATCAAGATCATTATGTCAAATACACCAGATGTTATAATAGTAATAAAAAAATGTAAAGGATAATACAGTAGAACCTGTCTTGAAGGACCACCTTTTTGCCAGAAAAGTATGGTCTCTCAAGACGGGTAGTCTCTCATAACAGGTCACAATGCTAAATAATCAATAAATTTGTGGATTGAGAATGTGGTCTCTCAAGACAGGTGGTCTCACATAGCAGTGGTCTTTCAAAACAGGTTTTACTGTAATTGACATGCCTATCACTAAACAGATTATGTCCTTCTTTAGAATCCTGATGATGACATTTGTTTCTAATTTTTTTAATACAGATCTTGGGATAAAGTGTATGCAGTGGTTCATGGCAGTTCATTGTCGTGCTACAAGGATCAGAGTAAAGCCAAACAGGTGAGGTAACACAGTAAATCACAACAATTTAACAATGCTATTATTAATGCAATTGTGCAGATATATTGTGAGAGGTATTGTCCTTCATCTGTGTGTTTGTTTGTGCATGTGTCTATCACTGTTTTCATTGTAGCCTGAACTCAGTTTTCATTGATATAGAGAGTGTAATCATTTTGTGTGATGTTTCAGTGGACAAGCTGATGACAATAAAAGTTTCAGATCTTATATCCAGCACCTTGAATATGGAGCGATTGTGGATCGGATGTCTTGTTGTCATGTACTATGATTATGGGATGAAAATCATATTTAATGTTTCATAGGGTTACCTTCTGTACTCACTCATTAGTCTATTCCAGCTGCAAACAGCATAGATCCTGATCTGCTATAGCATAATGCGCCTGCAGATCAGGGTTTGTGTTGGTTCTACTGATTACTCCTAACAAACTGCATAGACCCAGATCTGCTGGTGCATTATACGATGGCAGATCTTGGTCTGTGCAGTTTGCAGTTGGACTAGTCTTATAAGTGAGTATATATGGTCTAGATAGCAAAGGTTTTAGATCCATAATGCAGCCCCTGGGAGGGGATGTGTGTTGGATGACCATGACCAAAACAGTGCAGATATTTGTGATGGCTTCCATCAGTAATTTTGTTTTGATTTTGTTAGTACAATACGATAACAGCATAAATTATCTGGAAATTAATGACAGATTAAATATATTTTGTCTTATGATGTTAATTGCAGATAATGCTTCATGAATTATTGTCCATGCTTAATTTTGTAGAAACTTGTTGTAAGAGACCATTTCTCCCATTCTGCTGAAAAAATCTGGTTTCTCAAGACTGGCACTCTTTCAGTAGAACCTATTACATTGAATAACAAATTGTCAAAATAAAAGATGCTCTCTCGAAACAAGTCGTGTTTTATAGTTCTAAATTTGTTTGTGTAGGCACTAAATGCACTATATGATAAAACACTAAGACGACTGTGTCAGTCACCACATAAGCAATCATCAATATGTTACAAGTCATTTGTATTTCATTATGGGATACATCATGGCTTCCTTTTTCTGATATAGATATAGACTGATATAGAACACACACAAGAAGTGATTTAGAACACACACCTAAGACTGATGTACAACACACACATAACGACTGAAATAGAATACACATGTAAGGAGTGATACAGAAGACGTGT
The DNA here is from genome assembly GCA_028554795.2 of Sinohyriopsis cumingii. Classification (NCBI taxonomy): domain Eukaryota; kingdom Metazoa; phylum Mollusca; class Bivalvia; order Unionida; family Unionidae; genus Sinohyriopsis; species Sinohyriopsis cumingii. Next base: position 106,253,600 of record CM068825.1, read on the forward strand.
ACAAGGAGTGAAATAGAACCCACACATAAGGAGAGATATAGAACACATATAATGACTGATATACAACACACATAATGAGTGAATTAGAACATACATATAAGGAGTGAAACAGAATACACATATAAGGAGTGAAATACAACACACGTAAGGAGTGATCTGGAACACATGCGTAAGGAGTGGAATAAAACCCACACATAAGGAGAGATATACAACACACATAAGGAGTGATCTGGAACACATGCATATGGAGTGGAATAAAACCCACACATAAGGAGAGATATAGAAAACACATGAGGAGTGATATAGAAGACATGCAAGTCATGATATACAACACACATAAGGACTGATATGCAACACAAACAAGGAGTGATACAGAATACTGGAGTTGAAAATTTATAGGGAGTTGGGCAACAATTGTGACCTTCCCAATGCGGTTTGTCAGATAATTTGGTGAAAACAATTTGTTTTCCATGTGATAAACATGCAGTAATACAACTCTCCCCCATCCCCCGCAGATTTTTTTTTTTTTTTTTCCATTCAAGATTCCCCACCATTTAAACGTGTTGTGAAGCAATTTGTTCCTCTGATGAAGGGCTTCATTAGCCTGAAGCACTGGAAAACTGTATTGTAACTGTGTTATCTGTGTGGGTATTTTTGTGCATGATTTTGTCAGTGGAGGGGCTGCAGTGGCTCATTGGTTGGGGTGACATACTGGACTTGTGAGAGAAAACAAATGGTCAGGTTCAGATCGTACTATTGGATCAGCCTTATTTGACTACCTTATTTAATGTGTCCCTGTGCAAGATACTTTACTCCAGTTGCCTTTGTACTCGGTAACCTGCATGTATTGGTGTGCCATAAACATCAAAGCAGATCAAACCCATTGTTTCTTTGGGTAAGGCTTCAGGACTGAACCATTTTGATTCTACTGGAATTGTTTTTATATTATGTCCCAAACTTTTTAGATATGATTGAATTTCTTTATCATGCTACTCATATGTACTGAAATCTCACTCCAGATTTATAGACCTTAGGACCAAATGACAATTATGCCTCTGAAGGTTTTTTTGTGTTTGTTTTCTGAGTTAATTTTATTGAAAGAATGGTAATTTGCCACCAGAAAACTTTCTGGTTCAAAGGGATTTCAGTGTACTGTGGTAATACAATGGTCATAAGAGGTTACATTTTTTTAACATTTCTGTTTTTTATTTTAAAGGATCCCAGTGCTCGTATTCATCATGAGTCTGCTCTGGATCTAGCAGGTGCAGAATGCGAATATGCTGTTGACTATACAAAGAAACCGTATGTGTTCCGCCTCAAACTTGCCAGTGGGTCTGAGTACCTCTTCCATGCTAAAGATCAGGTATGTATTAGTACTGGATTTGCATCATTCACCTTGGCATCCAAGAAGAAACATGTACCTTATATGCTTGCTTATAAGATGAGACATATTTCAAACCACACAGACCCAGATCTTCCATCACATATTGCGCTGGTAGATCTGGGTCTGTGCGGTTTATTAGGAGAGATCAATTGAACAAACAACACAGACCCTGATCTGCAGGCTGATTATGCTACTAGATGACTAGACTTGTGAACATGGACAGTAATTGTTTCAAAATTCATACTTGCCAGACAGATCAAATGAAATTTGCGCTGAACTTCTTTTTTACTGGAGTGTCATATTTTTGCAGATAAGTTAACCTTGATTTGCATTCTCAACATTTATCAATAATAAATCAAACAATTAGTGAGCAGATAGTACAGTTGAAAACCAGTCTTATAGTTTGCACTCGGTGTTTACAATTCAGGGCAATTTATATACACCTCTCCCACGATATCTTGTGTGCATTGGGATCCAAACACACAGACTGCATTATGAGCAAGGGTGCAAGTTGCAGAGGACCTCCCAAAAATCCACTAGACAACCAGAGAATCGCAGGGTGGGGGTGGGGGGCTGGGCTCTTTAATGACTGAATTATTTTATAATCCTGTAATTGTTATTAAGTGCTTTTTTGGATGAAGTTGTTCATTGTTCTCTATGAATTACATTTATTTTTCAAAATGCCGAACATCAGAAAGATTGATAACATGATTCAAACTGGTTTCAACAACCAAACACAGTATGCAAAATCATTAGTGCATTATGTAATTTCTTGTTGTTTTCTTGATTAGTCTTTTTCCCAGAGTGTTGTTTAGTATTTTGCAAAACTAGGAGCCTCCAAAGCAGGGAACCAGACTAACTGCTGATACGCTACCAAACAAGATTCCTTTTTATCAAAAACTTGCAAGATTTATTTCATGAGACAATCATCTACATTATACTCAAGATTTTTATTGTTCAGTTAGTAAAATATTGATGCTTTGATTTCAATGCAATTAATAGTGAAACTTCATATCATACTTTACGATATCTCTACATGCGAATTCAGGAATTCACTGAAACTTGTTTTCCCACAATTGTCTGTACTTGTGAAACAAAGCTCTTTATTTTATGAAGTACTTATTTCACTTGGTTGCCTTACTATTTTTAATTACAGTTATGATTGTGTACGTTAATTTAAGGTAGTTTATTTAGATTACATACACAATAACATTTACAACAGTGTTCGATTGATCATCTGAAATGAGTTACCCGGCATACGACCGGGTCCGCTGGTCTGGTTAAGCAGGTGGGATTTGTATGCCTTTTAACTTTTTTTTTATTCCACCACTTTTGATTCAAAAGACGTAATTACCGTGATAATAGAAAAGGAGGCCCACTTTTTATTTAGTGCAACCAATACAACAAATGCTTCTGCTAGTCCGATATCAAAACATGACACTTAATTAGGTTCTCTGAGAAACGCTCACAGACATAACTGTTACAGTAGATTGACATATTTTTACATTTAATTACAAGAGGACACGTTGCATTATGATGATTACGCTTAAAAGATAGACCAAGAACACAACTTTCAATTGATATAAATTATTATAGTACTGCCTCCACTAGGCATAAGTGACATTTACATTTATCAAAATTTTCTTGAATATTGTTAATTGCAGTGTACTAAGAATGTCGTTTGGAAAGAAAAATAAAAAAAATCCTATGACTTCTTATTAAAAGTTGATATTTCATAATGTTGATTAAAATTTCCAGATCCTGTCAAGCATTTGCGACAAAAAAAATGAGTGATACATTAAAGTTAATATTACAATTTTGATTGCGATTTTCTTCTAGTTCAACAAATAGGGCTCAGTTTTTGGGGGTATTTTCGGGTTTAAAAAACGGGATCCCTGCCTTACCCTGCATTATAAGCAGGTTTGCGAGTTGTCAGGGTGCAAGTTATCGAGGAAGTCATGTATATATATTTTTTTTGTCCAGATAAATTGCTCGCTGAAAAAATTCAAATCTTACATTTAGGAAACTAATTTTTTTTATTCAGTGACATCAAAAATTACTATTTTCTTTTTGTTTTAGTCTGAAATGGATCATTGGATATCGGTCCTTAATGCAGCTGCTAAGGGTGAGAGCATTGCCTCTGGGCCAAGCAAGGTACAAACCATGCCAGCAAGAACCGAGGAACAGAAAGAGACAAAGAAGAAGGGATTCTTCACCTTGAAGAAGAAATAAGCTTCATACCTAACATTTAGCTAATTGTTTGCATTTTTGGACAATACATGGATTGCTTTGTGTGGAATCTCGTCCGGTTTGAAGGAAGTAGAACAGATGGAGTCTGAATTGTGTTTAAAACACGAATTTTGAATTGTCAACAAAGACGCAGGACATTTTCTGAGTGCAAGTGGTAACTTTAAAATGTCAGTAAGTCCTTTGACATGTGCATTTTTATTGTCGATGGTGTTGATGGATTAAATAATAAATGGGAAAAAAATGTGAAAACGCTGTTTCAGTAATGCTGCTCAGTACCGATTGAGGACCAAGTACGAAAATCATCTTTATTTCTTGTTAATGTTTTTTATGTCATTTGGTGAACTCCATGCAGAGATTCCATTCAAAGCAGGCATTACCATATCTTCCCAGATAATGAGGAAGCACGTACTTGATGGTGGGGCATTTTACCCAGTTGATAATGTAACATTTTAATTCATTTGCAAGTCTTAGTAAAAAATATATTAAATAACTTTGCTTGTAAGCAGTGATCACACTTTTTGCATTCCATCTATGCAAATTTGTGGTCACGTGACGCTTTCCCTGGATAATCGTCATTGTATGTCATTGCCTTATTCTGACTGTCACAGATGTTTTCTTTTATCGTTGCTCATATTCACCGTCATGAAGTATACTAGATCTGCTTGCTTGTCAGTTGGACAATGTGGCAGCTTTAATGAGAAAGTGTGAACAAGTTAAATGATCATTTTGAGTTTATCATGTGAAACAAGTCTTGGTTCATACTTATTACAACCTATTGTGAGTATTCTTTCTTTTGTTTCAGTCCTTGCAGTGCATATAGATATATTTACACTTGCTATTCCAACCAAGATTTTAACTTCAGCTTAGATTTTTTTTTTTTTTTGAATTTTCATTTTTTTTTTTTAATGAATTTTTATTCAAGACCATAGGTTTTCTTAGGTGTTTAAATCTAGATATTTATCTCTTTATGTTTACACATGTTTTGGTTGGGGATTTCATCTTCCTTCACAGCATTCTCCGCCACCTCTACATGTTATGTACAGAACAGTTTTAAGTTATACCGGTTTTCTTTGTCTAGAGTAAATCCATCTAGCAGATTTTTAACTATTGAAAGCAAAAGTATCTATTGCTATGCCTATTTCAAATAATAGGTATTTAAATAACATGAAATTGGGATATAAAAAGTATACTAATTCATTATTATACTATATATTGTAGATCTGTTAATATTTCTCTATGGTATCATTATCTGTATCATGTTCGAAAAAACAATGTAAAACTTACTGTAAGCCCTTTTTTTACCTTTCGCATGTCGTAATTAGTCTTGTAGCTTGGTGAAGCGGTTGGTGCAATCTTCATGTAATTGTATGTAGTTTCATTCACTGTGCTTCTCCCAATCCCAAGGGATTCTGCTTTACAGGGAATTGTATTTGCCATCAGAAAATCGAATAAATGACTTTACTCAACAAGAATTTTGGTCCGCTGTTCCCCCACCCCACCTTGTAATATGGGTGAATACAATTATAACCCTGTCCCTGTATTTTTCATACATCTATCGGTATATCCATACATTTCTTTCTAAAGCATACCTTTTAAACTGTATTAAAAGCATTTCAACCAAACTTGCATGTTAAGAACACTGTGTAGCGCTAGCTACCTGTTGCTATTAAGAATTTTCTGCATTCAGTATTTTTAGCTCAACTGATCACAGACCAAATGAGCTTATGGACTATTGTCCATTGTCCATCTGTTTTTTAGAGCAGGTTTGTTATTGCAACTCCTACTACTAAGGCTACTTGTAGGATTGACAAGAAACTTAACACATGCACATTCATCCTGTGGTCGAGTTGGTACACAATTTATACTGACAGCTAAAGGATGGTGAAAAGGCAACTGCAGTCTTTATTAGTAGAAATCATACTTCAAAGCATCATTTGCCAGATGGTTCATGAATATTTTCAGCAGAAATCAAGGCAACAGATCTTGTTTTGAAATATATCGAAACCGAAAATATTGTAAACTCGATCATCTCTGATTCATTATCAGTACTTAAGTCACACCACGATTGGAAGCTGTAAAACCCACTTTTGACTTGACATTCTCATTGAACACATTGGGTTGTGTACCTTTCACAGTACAGTACACTGTTGGTTACCCAGTCATGTCAGTATCAAAGGTAATACAAGAGCAGACCGCACTGCCAAAGTAGTTCTATGCAATCATCCGATTTAAATTGTTGTACTCAGATTTTAGACCTTATATCAAAAAGTTATTTTGTAAGTGGCAGGGATCATGGGTTTAAAGCTTTCAATAACATGCTCCATGTGATCAAACCCTCCTTGGGCAAATTGCCAGAACCACCCCTAAGAAGTAAGCAATCGTTGCATGAATTGGAATTGATCATATAACCCACTCTTGCATATTAAGGGCGAAGATGCACCCAAGTGCATTTCTTGCAAAGAACTCTTTACTGAGAAGTACTTTCTGATGGACTGTTTTGATATCCAACCTATACATGATCATTGCTTTAGGAGCTTTTTGATACAGTAAATAAGTCTTTTATTTTAAATTTCTTGAAGAAAGTTAACACTTATTCCAAAATACAGCTTGTGTGCAATCTATTTTGCTTGGATATTCTTGAACAACATGTATACTGTCAATTACCCTAAATAACTTTTATTATCTAATTAACTTTTATACATACCATTACCCATTAATTTGGAACCTTCATATACTATCCTTACCATAACATTTTTTTTTGTTGTTTTTTTTTCACAGCTCAGTGATAGTGAACCCATTTTCCTGCATACATCATTTATTACCTCTTTGTGGCACTAGATGTCCTTAAAGCCTCAAGGCTGACGTTTTTCATAAATTTCACCATTCTTCCAATCTAAAGTTTGGCAGGAAGGAAATGATGTTAAGTTTAAATGATGTTCAAATATTCAGTTTAGAATTAAGAGGTGCCACCTCTTAATTCAGTCGCTGAAGTCACTCCATTCTTTTTGTGGAGTACTCCAAAAGACGTGATGTCATGCATTTAACCAGTTATAGTCTAATAACATTTCCACATGTCAGACAAATTCATTCAAGAGGAAACAGAGGCCAGCTTGTCTAAGCGGATCTGAGAAGTTGAAATTAAATATGTTTTCACATATATGAACACTAGGCTTGACTTTTTCCTTCATTTTTTATACAATTTATTTATAGTTGGAACTAAGAAATCCCCAATATTATAAGGATCACCTGCCTTATTCAACACAGTGTGGTGTTGGCTTCTGTTTACAACAGTTTCATTATATAATCTTGTGTTCCAGCTTCAACTGAAATTAATTGACTCATGAACATAGCCAGTCAGCATCTGAATAATTCATACACATGTGAAAATAGGTAGCATTTCTCGGTTTAAGGGAGAAAGTATGTTGCTCATAATGTGATGAATAGTCTATATTATCTAGTTTTAACAGCAACCAACAATCTTTAGGACTTATATCTTGCAAGATACTGTATTATTCAGGTGATTTGGCATATTCGACTTTTGCACATAATGGCAGCATTGGGGCTTTTAATTGCTGGTGCACTGTAAAATCTTAATTAATCGATTAACCCTAAATGAAAATGGCCCTGCTTGGACATCCAGTGTGACTGCCATGGCAGCCATCTTGAAACTCTTGTTATTGTTACAATGCCTACATGGATGGTCATATCAACATAGGGTTTTCTCTGAAAGACTTCTAATGATGTCTAGTTGGTCCTAAATGAAAATCATGCAATTTTGATGTCCATCTTGAAATATCTTGTTATACCTACTACACCTACATTAATCATCATATCAATGTGGGGGTTTTCACTAAAAGACTATTTTTAATGTATAGTTGGTCCTAGATGAAAATGATACCAATCTAGGCCACCTAGGTGGCCATGTTGAAAATACTTGTATTGCAACTCCTCCTGAAGTAGGATGGTCACATCAACATGGGATGTTTATTAAATAATTTTATGATGTCTAGGTGATCCCAAATCAGAATATGGTGCCATTCTTTCATCAAATATGGTCACCATGGCAATATGTAATTGCTTTAATATTTGTCTCCAAACATTTTATGAATTTTTGTATCAGTTCTATTTTAAGACATAAAGAAAACAAAAGACTAAACATTTTATACTTAAGATAACTCCTCATGATCCAAGATGAAAAGAACAGGATTATCATTATCTCGTCAGTTATGTTCATCCCTTGGATTTTATTTAATGTCCTATTTCCTGAACCTCAAATCTGTCAATATTCACAGTACACTGATTCTTTTCATTTTAGAACTTGACTTTGAATATTCACAATAGCCAGTACAGTGTTGACATGTAATTAAATCCTATACACCCACGCATCCAACTGCTCCATTGGTCTTTTGGTTACAGCATCCACCTCAGATGTGGGACGTCGCAGGTTCGTTCCCTGGCCAAGTCATTACAGCAATCCTTTATCCACACTGTTGTTTCCAAGGCAAAATGCTGAAAACCATTTAAAATATATCTTATGAAATTTGGTAAACATTGGACTAGTGTAGATGTACCTTCAGCCATTGACAATCCTCTGGTTTCAATACCTTATATATTTTCATCCATCCATCTGTCTCTCTGTCCATTAATCATTCACTCATTTTGGAGCATAACTCATGTCAGTGCTGCATGTTACTGATGTGACATCACGTACCAAGCATCAAGTGATGTCCTGAGGCCACGAGTGGTCTAAAGTGCTCTCCGTTACAGATCACTGCCATCTCACCTCTCTGTAGGTTCAAGTCTCAGATTCGGCCAATGTGGGTATGTGAGAAAGCTTGCCAGTAGCTTCTCAAGGGTTGGTGGTTCTTTCCGGGGATTTCCCAGGTTCTTCCTCCACCATTAATACTGGCCACCATGCAAAGCCTATCATGTGCTGAAAAATGGCGTTAAACCCTACAACAACATCAAGTGATGTCTGCACATTATCGTTCTGATATAGATTTCATCCATGGCTTGAACGCCATCATTCCAACATCTGCCAGATGGATCATCAACGGAGGTATGAAGACAAAGATTCTCATTAGAGGTAAGGCCGCAATATAATAAAACTAGCTGCAGTCTAATACAGTTCATTGGAAGGGTGAAGATGACCGCGTCGCTTGAGATTGGCTCACCAAGCATGTGTTGTGGCAAGCTTGGGATTTTCCATGGATAGTTTGATGCAAATACACACAACTAAGTTCACCATTCTGATCTTTTATTTCTCCCACATGATTGGGTACAGGGACGTACATACAAGTGCATGGTAACCATTGTAAAAATGCCACCAGATACAAGGAAGTGGAGGTGTTGAGGTCTATAGATTCAGTGAGTGTCACTGAAGCGCTTAAACATACATATGCATGCGAACTGATAACATGGCCACAGCTGTTTCCAGTACATCTGGGAAACAAATTTCTCCAAGCTGTTGCTGCGTTGTTAACAAAATATAAAGTGCAAGTGCATGATGAACATGTTAATATACACCACAACTTGGCCATTGTGGAACGACATAACCGTACTCTTGCGGGATGGTTTTTTGAACATCAGTATGACTTGGAATTATTGACAAAGTCTTGGACTCAATCTTGTCGAGTGGGTAACATGACTTCCATCAGTCCAGAAATGCTGAATAATGAAATCACACACACAACTCAATTAAAACCTGCTGAAGCTGTCACCGTTACTTACAAAATTATTTCTCAACCACCACCATTAGAGCCACTCGGAAACAGTCTCATTTAGTATCTGCATGCACCAAAGATGTTAGAAAGCAGACAATATCGTGCTGCTGACACATTATGGTCCATCAATGCATTTGCAATCGCAGACCGGATAGTAGTATAGTGGGATATCATAGGGACTATGGGATTTCGATGTTAAACTAGGGGGTTTGTACCGTAGGGACAAGAACAATTTAACAGAAGGTTGTACCATAGGGACAAGGAGAATTTAACATAGGGAAATTTAACATGGGTGGACTATAGAGGGACAAAAAGTATCAGGACTGTATAAGGACAATAGGAATGGAACAGGTGGGGTTACGTCATGGTACTGGCTATTGGTAACAATGTAGCAAGGGGCTGGCCTGAATACTGCTATCTTAGGTAAACACATCTATAACACTAAAAACAATTGTTTTAGGCAAGAAAGCAAATCTTTTTGAGACAATGGAGTGGCCCTGAAAAGGGCCTTTGGTTTTCTTTTTCTTCCAGTTTCTTCTTTTCCTACTCCAGCTTCTTATTTTCTTTCCTACATTCTTCTTTTTCTTCTCTTTCTCCTTCTGCTCCTCTTTTTTCTCCTCTTCTCATTCTCCCCTACTTTTTCTATTTTTTCATTCCAGGCTCGTTTCATCAGCTTGCTTAGTCTTTCCTTCGTCTTTCTCAACTTGTTGATTTACATTTTCACTATATGTGGACTATAAGAATAGTAATCATCATTCAGTTGGACTATCATCTCCACCATACCCACATCATCTACTGCTTCTTGCAGTGTCTTCATTTTGTCAGTTGTATTACTTGCCATCTTCTTAGATTATTCAATGTTGAATGACTAATGCTCGACTTTATATGTGTCACGCACGAACGTGAACGAAAACGTCGCATACAGTAACTTGTCATATTATCTACTACCCACACACGGGAATGAGCAGAAAAACTTAAACAAACAACAAACCCAAATATACTACCCACACATGGGAAGAGGACAAAAAACAACAACCCATTATCTACTATCCACATATGGGAATGAGCAAAGAACAAACCCAAATATGCTATCTACACACAGGAAGAGCAAAAAAAAAACATTATCTACTATCTACACAAACGTATGCACATAAATACAAACACACTCTACTATCCACACGAACGCATACAAACACACACACACAATCACATCAGGAATGAAGTGAGTGTTTATAGACGCACTACTCCACACCTGTACAAATTGAAAAACTTGTATAGTCTCTTTTCTAGAGATATGGGTAGCCAAGAGAAGAGTTGTGTTTTTTATTTGAACTCCAAATGCTAATGGTTACATTTCCCAGGCCTGGCACCACAGATAGATCTCCGGCTCCAGTCCTGCTCCCGATTGATGGGTGTGGCTGTTAACGCGGGGGGGGGGGAGGGTGACTGGCTTCACTGTCCCCGTTTTTACTTTGTGGAATAATGAAGACTTCTGTCCGTCTTCTCCTATGCCACACACGTGGATGCTCTGGCCTCCTTATTTCCTCTTCCCATTTTTTCATTCTAGCGAACCATTGGTCTTTGTACTGGTGGCAGAGGCTGTGGCTGTGGTGTTGGTACTGGCTATGGAGGTGTCCTTACCTCATGCTTGACCTCACACAGTGGTCTTAGCATGAGGTGAGGCAGGATCCCTCTCTTCATTTCCTCTTCTTTTTCTTTTCTTCCTCTTCCTCCTCCTCTATCATGGCTTGTTCGGCTATGGCCTTCTTAGCCAGCTCATCCGATAAACGTCTGGCATACTCCAGGTGCATTTGGAGTTCAAGCAACTTAGCATTTCTGTTACTCATGTTGTCTCGTTGACGTTGGGTATCCAGACTAACGAACGTCTTCGCTTTATATTTGTGAAGCACAGACGTAAAGGAAAACATCCCGACACTAAAACTGACATTGCCCATATCATCACCCCAAAAACATAGAACACGCAGACCTAAAAGAAACACTCACATTTTACCTACAAACACTAACTACAAACACACACACAGACTTTTTGACAATTTAGGGAAAGGAAGTGTTTATAGACACGCACTTCTGTTTTCTTATATACTTAAAACATCGAAATGAAGTGCTTATAAACACACTTCTATTTTTTTAACGTACAAACATAAATACGCACATTTTTGGCAATTGAACTAATTTGTCTTTTCTAGAGTATTGAGATAGCCCTGTTTTTGTGGACGGGGAGTTATGGCAATCTTTCTTCGTCTGGTGGCAGGCTTTCCCAACGGATAGGGCCTGCTTCTTCGGCAAGAGAAGGAGAACTCTTTCGTGTCTACACGGTAGTCAACAAATCCTGTCTGGTTCCTGCTGCTGCTGTTCTCTCTGCTCTCTTTGCTTCTGAAGTCTGTACTTCTCTGTCTATTCTTCTTTCTCCTTCGTGATTTCCTCTCTTAAGAGCTCTTCTATCAGGTCTTCAGTCACTTTCAACCTTCAGACATTCTCTATCTCTTCAGGCTTCGGTATCAGGCGTTGCTTGACACGATGTAAATCCACGTAAGCTTCGTTCAGCTTGGCTAGTCTTGCTCACATCTTCATAGGAGGATGAGTCAACAATGGATGGTCATACTTACTTATATTGAATTAACGACGTTTTCGCCCAACAAGGGCATGTGCGTCGCTTTTATTCATGCACAGCAGGATGTTCAATTACTCCTGGGAGAAGGAGTAAGTGCCTCATCACCCAGGGATTTACGTGCTAACAGAACACTGTTTAATTCAGCCGTCAGGTCGTAGGACTATTATTTTAAGTACCTTACGACCTGAATGTAGGGCTTACGTGAGTGTGAATGGACCCAATACACACTCATGCCTAAGTATAAGAATTTCAGTCTGCCTTCACTGAGTAAGGTGTCGACCAAAGCAGTAGGTGACGCCAGTAGCGATTGGTCGCCACTATGTCGTTAATTTGGGTGGTAATAGTACCACATCTCCGTCGGGGTAGAGAAGTCCAGGAGAGGTAAGGGAGGAGAGGTACCAGGAAACAGGCGCAAACGACACAAAGCCCTGAAACGCCAATCCGTACTTAACCAAATCTAGTCCAGTTATTTAATAGACATAAATAATACCAATAGTGTGTAAGCCACCTGTGCAATTAATAAAATATATTGAGTCAAAATATTTCAAAAATGATTCATTCGTTAATAAAGTTGTAATTTTGTGTACAAAGTGTACATATAGTAAACTAATAAATACCAATCATCGAAGTCAAACTGACTTGTACGTAGTTTGTATCACGCATAAGAAAAAATTAGAGAATAAACATTTTGATGGCGGAAAACCCCCCAGATCAAATTAGGTTATTAAAATAGATACTGGTTCTCCAGCCAAAAACTGGTTCGCCGGCCAAAATGAGAACCACGTGTATACGACCAGGAAACTTTGAAAGTAACTGAGCTTGAACACCTCGAGTTTCAGTAACGTCTAAGCTTGTCCGGATATGGTCTCCACTGGCATTCGGTCAGGCATATTCTTCACTTGTGGGCAGCACCCACCCCTAAGTAGCCTCTTCAAATAAAGTCTGCTATCTTTTCCTAGTCATGATAATTTTCAGTCGCAGCATAAATACTGTACTAATAACGCCGTCCACCACATAAAGTCCAAGGTCTTTTGTCTTTAGACTCGACGAGGTAAGTAGACAGGTTTCCGCGAGCGGCTTGGACATGTATATGCCACGCTCCCTTTAGTTAGGATGGACCGGTGTACCTTTGATGACAGCCTTGCTGGTACAACGGTACCAATTTTTTAAAATAAAAATTTCCCCCTAATTTTTAGGTGTTAATCTTGGTACCTATTTAGTGATTAGTTTCACAGTTTACATGGAGAGGTGAAATAATGTAATATTATTATTATATGGTTATATTTCTAGTTTGAGAGATTTTTTTGGAAGAACTACAGATTTTAAAAAGACAGATATCTTTGCTGAGAAATCAGGTCCCGCGGATAGACATGTCCATGTCCATGGGGCGTTTCAAGGACATCTACCCCTATCAATACAGATTTTTAAGAAGGCTGATATCTTTGCTGAGTAATCAGGTCCCTCAGATAGTACTGTCCATGGGGCGTTTCAAAGACATCTAATCTTATATTGGTCCCTATCAATACAGATTTTTTAAAAGACATAACTTTGCTGAGTAATCATGTCCCTCAGATAGTACTGTCCATGGGGCGTTTCAAAGACATCAAATCTTATATTGGTCCCTATTTTAGTTGTTATTTTTCCTATATTTTTGTTTGTAAGTTCTGATTCATGAATGAAGTTAATGATGTTTAAGTACGTGATGTTTATGTTGGGGTTTGTATTCGATACGAATTTTGAATATGTAACAGGGGATCCAGTTTTGTTTTGTTCCCTTTTGAATTTAGTTCTTTCTTTCTTGAGTTTGTGGTAGTTGTTGAATATGTGAATTAAATCTTCTGGAATTTGGCAGCGGAAGCAATTGCTATTGGATGGTTTGGGTCCTATGTTTTTTTCCAAAGCTACTGTCAAGTTTTGTTTTTCCAGTGAGAATTCTATTAATGATTTTTGATCAGAGCTATTTACTTTTGGTGGTTTCCTTGTCCTATCGATATATTTTTGTATGGCAAATAGTTTTCGACCTTTGGTGTTTTTGTTCCAGAGTTAGTGCCATTTGCTGTTGATATAGGTTTTTGTTATGCTGAGTAATTCACTGACTCTGTATTTAGTGTTAGTAGATTTTGGGTCTTTGAGTTCCACTACTTGGTCAGCAAGTTCGTTTCCTTTGATATCGATGTGGGATGGTATCCACACGAATTCTACCCTTTGTTGATTGTTATTTAGTTCTTTGAGTAATATGTAGGTTTGTCTAAGGAAATGTTCTCTTGATGTAGTGTTGTTTGTTAGTATGGAGGAAACGAGTTCAGCTAATGATACAGACGGTAGAGTGTCTGTACAGATAATTAGTCCTTTTCGTTGAATTGTATCTAGTTTATTTAGGTGTTGTGGTATATCTGACATAAGCTTTGTTGACAGCATGGCTAGTCTTTAACACATCTTCATGGGAAGATGAGTCAACAATGGATGGTCTGACTGGAGACTGTCTAGCTTTATATGGTTCAAGCTTGGACACGATAGAAAACATCCCTACAAGTTTGTTTTTTTTGTTGGGTCAGAACGCTATGATAGTTGATTTAGGATGAGGGATAGAGAGAAGTTGAAGAGCATGTATAATGATAAAAGTTTGAAAACAAACGAAAGACACAATTTTTCAAAGCATTTTTTATTCAAACAAGTAACAGTCAACAATTAACCATAACACTTTTTTTCAAACAAACAAATAAACTACGTTTGACAAGGTTGACAATGTTGTGAAGTGAAGTGAGACTTCCAAGAAATGAAGTCGTTGGGCCATTGATGTACATACAGTACGTTTCCTAGCTAAAGACAAAGTATAGCCATAATGGTCACAAAACCATCAATCAACTTTGTCATTGTTTCTAGAAGAGTGACGATCAAAATAAGTCACAAAATGTTCTAAAGAATATCCAAGACTGCGTTGATGAAGAAAATACACACAATATTGTGAACACACCATGGAATCTGTGCCTTGTAATTTCATATTGTTGAATCGTGTCGTCTGGGCATTTCTTCTCATAAAGTCGATGATGTCGTCTTCCCAAGGTGGCAATCCATATCAATCAAAATACGGTGTCTGTGTCGGTTTTCCGTCGAAGAGAGTGACGACTGCTTTGTTTCAACATCAGTTGAAGGGCTCACACTAATTTACTGCTCGATTTGGAAGTCAATGGAAGGACCCAGGCAAATTTGGAAAATACGTCGATGACACAAAACAAATATTTGTAGCCATGGTTGTAAGTGGCCAAATGAGAGACATCGGCTAAACTGGCTTGCCACTGATGATCCATGCCCTCCACTCGTGTGCGACTTCTGGAAAATTTTCGTCGAATGGGTTTGTGTAAAGTTTACGTGGCTTGTTCTTTAACCATCGTCGCACTTGAGGTAAACGGACACTTTTCAGTAGAGTTATGGTAGCACGATATAATTTCTGAACTCCTCCGTAACCTGCAGGCTGGGATGGGGGAAGGGTCGTATTAAATGCTGGCTAACACCTTCTCCATTTTTAAAAAGTCACCCGCTCTTCGCTAATGCTACTTTGGATGGGACGATATGGTGGTTTGGAAACGGCTTTACGTGTCCGACGTGCCACGGGAGTAAAAGTCGAGGGTAGTGGTGGGGGTGGGGGTGGTAATGTGATGATTTCGATCAACAGTGCTTGTGTTGATCTCGATTGTTAATGCCATAGTCATATTTCTCACAGTTATAACCGTATCCCAGGAATGCGGCGATACTGGTAATGACATCGCAATGTTCATCGTGATAATATACGTGAATGTATTTTCCGTCTTTGAAATATTTGCCTCGAAACAACAGAGGTCAGCGCACTTCTTGAGGGTACACTTTCAAGGTGTAGCGTGGAGCTAAGACGTCTTGCAATTTCTTGCATTTCAGGAATGCCACATGGTGTGTCTTTGGATAGCCCCGCTTGCTGTAACAGGAGTTCTGCTTCTCTTTGTTGTTTGGCTTGGTTCGATCTCGAATGTTCTCCTGGGCTCTTTTCCGTTCTACCGTGTCGTTCTTGTCGGCATACGTTCGTCCCACCACGATGGCACAAGATAAACACGTCTCGTCATGAGTGTTGTTAATTTGAACGAGGCTACGCTTGATGCTGCGAAGTTCGTCCACCAATAACAGCTTTTTGCATCCTGTCCTTTGGGGAAGAGAAACGTGGGTCATGAACAGTGTCGCTTTTCCGTCGGTGAGGTGAAACTTGTCGTTGGATTGTTGCACATGTTGAATCTTGTCGATGACTTTGGAAGGTGTCACTTCTACTGGGCTGCTAAACTCGATCAAAACGGGGGACTTCAAGCTGTCATCACCATTTGACTTGAATGGAAAGTCTCAAGCGATCGTCTTCTTTGGCTTCACATTGCCCTTTCAGTGCGGTTAACAAAGAATCCCACACCTCGGTGATGAGCTTTTCTTCTTTCTCCAGCGGTACGTTGAACTTGATATCTTTAAACTTCACCGTGTACGTGTAAGCCGTAGTTCTAAATTTTCTAGAGGACCACTTCTCCGTTTCTCGAATATAGTAGCACTTTTCAGGGTTTACTGGTGGTGGTGGACTTTGGATGGGTGTAAAATCTCTGGGTCTGGATTCCGGTTCACTCATGTCATCTTCAAAATCGCTGACATAAATCTGAGCCAAGACTTCAGCTATTGTGCGAGGCGATAACCAAGTTTCTGCTTCTTAGTTTCTTCTTTCTCCACGAAATGATGCGATCGTTTCATCTTGACTGCAAAAAGTAAAATGACTAGATTTTGAACACTGTGGGTCCCTATATCATTGTCAGACTAATGTCTTCCCTATATAAATGGTCAGTGTCTTCCCTCCCAGTATTCATTTCACTCTCAAACCTACCAGAACTATGGAAGAGCCCACACATATTGAACTTCTGATCAGAGCTTTGCGATGTGTCGTACGAAAGTTTTCTTCGCACAAACCGACGGACTACTCTCCCTCCTTTCGATATAAAAGTCAAGATACTTGCTATATCTGTCAAAAGAAAGGGCATTGGGATACAAAATGTCCAGACCGTCAAGAAAGCAAAATAGGTGTCAGAAGAGACAAACGTCAAGATACCTGTTATCATTGTCAAGAAAAAGGACATTGGTCTTCAGTTGTCTTAAGAAACAACAGGAGAAAAAGAAAGAGAGGGGTTCAGAACAAGAGAAAAAAAGAAGAGGCACCCTACCAAAAGGAAAAACCCCAACACGTCCAGAAAGAGAAGAAAAGAAGACGAGACGAAAGTGAGGAAGGAGAGGAGGAAAAACCTGTGACAGTGATGAAACTCCAAAAAAATAAGAGAGTGAAAAAAGACAGAAGAAGTTTATGAACTTTTTAAAGTGTTGTGTTGTTAATTGGATTGTAAAATTTGTATCAGAATAGACGAGACAGAAAACGTAAGTGTCTGTTTGATTTTTCAGAATAAGGACCTACATTCACGCATTCACACACGTACATCATGTGCAAAAAAGGGATTTTGAGTTTTAATTGATTTTGGCAAAATGAATACTATCTCTTTTCGAGGGAAGTAGGTGGCCCTGAAAAGGACCGTTGGATGTTTGTTTTCTTTTATATCAACAAAAAAAAATCAGGAACGGGGCGTAATCAGCTTTAACTGCCTTAAGCCTTTGCCACGGCCAAGGCCTACTTCACGACTTTCTCCTGTCGATGATTTGGTAGAAATCACTAGTGTAGGTATCTCAGGCGCAGTAACAGGGTTGGGTTGTTTGGCTCGGAAAGGTCTTTTTTCTCTTGGGTCATATTAAAGAAGTCTGATACATTTGTTTCAGACTCATTAACACTGCTGAAAGTAATATTGACATATATAGCTTTAACCTAGTTGAAAATATTTCCTCCAAATCCACATTTTTCCAAAGCTTTAAAAATTATGTTATGCTCTATCCGATAAAAAAAAAAACTTTTCTTGATCGAAAAGAAACGACTCCCTTCTCATCTTTACTTGTTAAATAGCGTATTATGGCGGATATTAATAATGTATTGTTTAGAATTTTTCTCCCTACTCCTCTACAACTTTGGTTTATGTCTATTATTGAATTTAAACAATTCCGTATTCTATTAGTTACAATCTGACTTAAAATTGTATAATCATTATTTAATAAAGTTATAGGTCTCCAGTTTTCTTTTTTATTTCTTCTCTATCCCCTTCCCCTTTATATAATAATGTAATGTTTACCTCCCTTAAACTTTTTGGCATTTCCCCAGTTAGTAATATATTATTATAAAGCAGTTCTAAAATATCTACCAATTCATTTTGAAATTTAATATAAAAGTCCGATGTTATACAATCCTTTTTCCTTTTTCCAAACTTTTTATAGCATTTAACATTTCCTCGGCAGTAATAAATTTATTACAGGTTTCACATTCATTCGGAGATATCTGTTTATAGATGGTTTGCTGCAAATAGCTATTTATGATGTTAATATCAATATTTTGAAAAATCGGCTAGACGGAAGTAGCACATTCTACCAGTTTCTACCCTGCAGTAAATATTCTGAATAATATGATGAAAGTAATTTCACAAGATAAAATGTTTATCTTGCTTTGTATTTCAGATTGTATCATTTTATAATTTTATTTAAATTTCCAGAACAGAAATATGTGGTCAAAGTTTTGATAGTAGAAATAACGGTTGATGACGTCATCAACCGTCATAAATTTCCCTACAATTCAAAGATAACACAAATTCTGCGCCGTGTTCGGTACAATTATTAGACCCTCACGCATATTTACTACAGGGTAGAAACTGGTAGAATGTGCTACTTCCGTCTAGCCGATTTTGCTAGAAAGGGATTTTGACCGTAGTGGTGAAAATAAAGGTTAATTTGCCGGATTGGATTCAGGACATGGTCATTTAAGAGATATGCGTTGGTACGTTATTGTCTTTTAAATGTATATGTGTAGTTTTTCAGTCCTCTTGCGATTCTGAAGCGATAAAAGACGCGTGAGAAAAAGTCGAATCGAGCGAAGGGTTGTGGTCACGCTTGCACTCCTTGTGTTTATTTATATTACCGATAAGGGGATTTCATATTGTCAGAGATTTCGCCGTACTTTATTGATAAAACGTCAGACTCCTGTGATAGAGGCAACCAACCAACACGTTACCATTTGGCACCTTTGGTTGAGCGAGAGCGAGACTGCTATGCGGTCAAGCCACCAAGTAGAATATTTGTGCGAGAGGAGGTACAAGTCAAGTTTCCTTGTTGCCCTATCACATAGTACCCGTACGTGTAATGACATCGGGGAAAACCCACCGCTTGGTGTCCAGCAGGAACAAACTTGCCTTGTTACAAAGGTACACGCCCATTCGATGATGCCACAACAGAATGAGAATGGCCACATGTGCAGCCTCACACGGTTGCCAAATACATTCCACGTACATATTGTGCCAGAGATCCTTTTGCACACACACCCCGGGGACACGATGCTAGAGGTACACTTCTTTCTAGTTATCAACTACAGTTTTGGTACCATATCAACTGGTGATTTTATCTTTATCGTTTTCGTCTGCTGCCAGGCTGCTTACACGAGGGAGGTGGGGTGCGTTTGGGGTTGTGGTGTTCAGAAACTACATTGGATCAATGAACTGCATTTATCTCAGTCTAATACATCATGTACATTTCGATGTCATTGGGAATGGCGCTTATTAACGCATTTGATGTCGCAGCAACTCCTTGCATTATCAAATGCCCATTACACCCATGCAGAACATTAAATACCACAGTAATTTTTGTTTTCTTTGGATAAATTCGCAGCTAGAGATTGCATTCGATGCGTGCGGATCCTCTGTACACATCAGTATGTTCTTCGTTGTTGGAGTAATGATCTATACACAGATTCAGTAATTAGTGTCCGTAGAAAATTAGGTGATCGTTAGTCATAACCATGTCCATGGGCGAGAACCTGCGTAATTTATAATACACCTCAAATGAATCCTACCTCAATACAACATTGGTGGCCTAGTCACGTCTGACTACAGTGTAGCAAAACCCTCACGGGACTTGTTCAGCAAGTTGTGTTGTACCTAAACGATTTTGACTGCAACTAACGATGGACAGTTTCTATTCAGGAATGTGTTCCAACATAAGCCAAAGTCATTAAAAGAATTCGATTAACCGATTTCCAGAAATCGGGGCTACATGGGGGTGGGTGGGTGGGGGGTGCAACAAATATGGAAAGAAGATAATATCTTACTTATACAGGTGGGCCAATACGTCTCCTCTTTAAAGAGTTTTGACATATAATTTTCATTGACATTTTTATCTCTGCGGGATAGTGTCTAGCCATGAAAGAAGTCCTGATGAATCTCATTGAGAGGAATCAGCAAAAAAAAGGAGCAATCTATGGGCACCTGGTATGAAAAAGACGCACAGATTGGCTCGATTAAATATATTGTAATTATTGAATCCCTAACTAGAATATATCAATTTCAACGCCTCTCGGACAATATGTAGTTCCGAATTTCTTTTAACTGGAGGAAAAGTTTAAAGAAAATTCGTCGACCCGATTTCTTGGAATCTGGAGATTAATATACGATAGTTGTAACAATGTCCATTAGCAGATTACCTTTTCAGTTCTTATCTGGTTCATACAGTTCGCCACTAAAATGATCTTGAAATTTATTATTGTACGATATCTTCTAAACAGGGACGTCATTTCAACTTTTTCGGTGGGGGGACAAAACTTGACTGGGGAGTGGTGGTGGCAAAACTTAACGGGCTTGTTAATTTTCCTATATAGGCTACAGCAATTTTACAGCACATGCTAATTCGGGGGGTGGGAGTGGCAAATGTCCCCCCCCCCCCAAATGACGTCCCTGCTTCTAAACAAAGATATATTTGACTCCCTAAAGCATTTTTTTACGGTATTTGTATAATGCAAGCGGAAATCTAAGAGGGTCTTTACGGATACCAGCATTATTTAAAACCGTAACAATATACGTACAGATTGCAGCCAAACTTTGCCATGATTGAACCCTTACTAGGAGAATTTCTATTTCAACATTTGTTTGAAAGTCGGTAAAGAGTAACCAATCCCAACAGAAGGAAACCTTCGATTAAAATTTCAGTCAAGACGATTTCGACGAATTTGCGGTTAGATGAAAGATGTCGGGCACAACACATGCAATCAGAAGATTATACCTTACGTATATAGATGTGCCTCTATGTCTCCTCGTTAGAGAGTTCTGACAATGGACCTTCTTTGATAATTTATGTCCGTGCGACAGAGTCCACCCACGAAGGCAGTCCTGACGAATAGCGAAGATAGGAAACAACGATGGGTACCGGGTATGAAAAACACTAAAATGTTGATAGATTGTATAAAAACTGTGCGCTAATTGAACCTCTACTAGGCAGATTTTGATGACAACGCCTCTTGGATATTACCTAAATAACAGAAAGAAAGATTGTAAGAAAACACGTCAAGCAAATTTCGAGAAATTCTCGGCTAGAAAAAGTTAGTCAAGCACAACACATCGCGTAATACTTTATATTACGTTTACATCTGAGCTAATACGTCTCCTCTTTATACAGTTTTTACACAGACCTATCTTTAATACTGTAATAAATTTGGAGTATCAGCCATTTGCATATAGCTCTTCATTTTAAGAATTTCATATATTTAACTATTCACTTGGTTGATTTTGGAAGGTCGGTGTCCTCAGCCCGACTAATTAGCCAATTGCTAGGGAAAAAACGTCACAGATTACAGTGTTGTTGAGATTCCATGGTGGCAAAGTTTAATTTTATTGTGAGTTCAGGTCCACGTCCCGTAAGTGTTCCTGGCAGATGAGTAGTCCCTATGTAAACCTACCTGTATGTAGCGATTATTAGAGTCCATGTGCAATATTCGTGATGGGTGACTGGTAAATTGTACAAAAGAGTAATTCAGAAGGGACGGTTCCGTTTCCTGGAGATCTCTTGTGTTGTTCTTATCATGGTAGATATGGTGAGTGAAATCAAGTTGGTTACTTATTACTTATTCCCGATTCAATAAGGAATAAGTAACCAGTTACTTATTCCCGATTCAAATATTTTCATATACATTTGAATGCTTATTCCTTACCTTCACCGAGATTTTTATTTATTCCCAATTTATTCCCAATTCAGTGTGCAGTTGCTTACCACTTAGTTAATGCAGATGAAAGCTTTTTAGGGCATGCATTGGTGTAATTCTAACCTGATTGGAGAAATACGAGTGCTATATAAAGTTGAATATAGACAGATCACGGACTATATGTAGGAATGGTTTAGGATATTGATAGCAATACGTGTTTAGTAATTTGATATAGGATTAATTAGTTATGTTAGGCATTGGGGTCGTGTCTTGTGTTGCATGGCGTTAAGTATTAGTAATCGGGTCAGAAAGGCTTACGAAGTAAAAGAAAACCACAAAAAAAAAACAGAAAAAAAAGCGTGAAACTGGTGATTTTTCTTGTGTGATCGTCATGTTCTTTGAGGAGAATTATGTGGAGCATTTACGAGTTTAAGAAGCCTTCAGCTGACTTGAATATTGTTGTTGTTGTTGTGGGGTTTAACGCCATTTTTCAGCACACGATAGGCTATATATGGCGGCCAGTATTAATGGTGGAGGAAGAACCCGGGAAAATCCCGGAAAGAACCACCGACCCACGAGAAGCTACTGGCAAGCTTTCTCACATACCAACATTGGCTGAATCTTATGAATATTGTCTTGAAGTCCTTGGAACTGGGGAACTTAGCACACCTGTAACTGATTTCCAGAAATCGTGGTTACATAAAAGGGAGTGGATGGCGGGTAAAGCAAGTTTGGTTGTTAAGTTTCACCTTTAAAGAGATTTAACAATGAACCTTCTTGACATGTTATCTCTAGAGGATAGTGTAGTCACGAAAGACGTCCTGAGGAATTTCGTTGAGCCGATTTCGACATAACAGCTAGATGACGGAGGTCTCGTACGACACAACATAGACCCTTCTTTGACATTGTATCTCTAGGGGATAGATGCCCATTCACGAATGATTAATAGATGTGATGTGATTTGGATTTTTAACGTAGCTTTAACAATTGTTCAGTCATATTGCTACGATATCTGCAGTGTAGCAGTTTATAGTGATGTCTAGCACTGCGGCATCATGCCGCAGACATGTAGCATGATGTCCCACCCAGTCACATTATTCTGAACCAGACCGACCAGTCCTAACACTGACCTCTTAATGCTGAGCGCCAAGCGAGGCAGCTGTTAGTACCATTTTTGTAAGTCTTTTGTATGACTCGGTCGGGGATCGAACCTCCCGCATCCGAGGCGGACGCTCTAACCACTAGGCCACCGGAGCGATAATGATTAATAGACTGAATCAAAAGTTCGTCCTAACTGAATCTCTGATTAGAGGATAGTAGTGAAAGGGGACGATTCAGCCTCAATGGGAATTAGCATTACAGACCCCTCCCCCCGGGACGGTTTAGCCTCAATGGAAATTTAACATGGAGAAAAATCGTGGAATTGTTTAGCCTCAAGGGAAATTTAACATGGACGAAAAATCGTGGGACTGTTTAGCCTCAAGGGAATTTAAACAGGGTGGGACTGTATAGCGTCAAAGGAATTTAAACAGGGTGGGACTGTATAGCGTCAAGGGAAATTTAACATGGGATTTTTTTTTTTTAAAAAAAATAAAAATAAAAAAAAATGGGGTAGGCAATGGAAAGTCATTCTCTTTTCGAGACCTATGAGTGGCCCTGAAAAGGGCCTTTGGGTTTATGTTAATGTATCCATTAACATAAGTGGCACCGCATTGGTCTTCTTCTTGTCCTTAGGCTGCGCCTCACTGTAGGACCGTAAATCAGCACTCTTTTGAGGCATCCTTGCCTTTCTACGTAGATCCTACGTATCCACAGACTGGTGTCTGTCCTGTGGACAACGGTCCACTTGGATCGGACATACATTAGCATGTCCGTCCCAAACATCATTGAAGACACAAGGGTGGATGATTCAACTGTGGTCCACATCTTGAGGCGACGAGAACAGGTGAATCAATGCAGTGAACTGCGCTTATTTATAGGTAGAGGAAGGATTGAAACGGATTGAGTTCATTCACCAATCCGAACACGCGTTACAAAATTCAGTCAGTCCGCATCCAATCCGAAGAGAACAGTCTGTGACGTCACGTGGTCTATATAGATTCGCCAGCGCCTGTGTGCAGTCAATCTATGCGACAGTGATTCAACATGACGGAAACTCAGAAAACGATTCATTGGGGTGAAAACGATTCATTGGGGTGCACCAGCAGTGGAGACCGCCCAAGGGAACCCGGACTTACTTTCAGAAGAGGTAAATTGGGATTTTGTGGATTTTCTTACCTCGCAAGAATTTGTTCCGGAACCTTCGTCTCCTTCTTCATTACCGCAAGTGGAGAATTTTAGACAGAGACAGAAAGAAGAATTGGAGAAATTTATACAACGACAAAAGGAAGCGGAACAAGCTTTTCTCCTACAGCAACAGCAGCAAGAAGAAGAGGTAAGAAAAAAACAGCAACAAGAAGAAGTAGCAGCAAAGAAACAAGAGGGTGAAAATCAAACGGTCACGGTACTGTTGGACATTTTAGCGGAGTTAAGAAGTCTGAAACAAATGTATCAGACTTCTTTATTACGACCGAAGAGAATACGACCTTCCCGAGCTAAACACGTCAACCCTGTGACTAAGCCTACCGTACCACCCTTAGTGATTTCAACCCAATCAACATTATCAACAGTACGCAGTCCAGAAGTAGGCCTTGGCCGTGGCAAAGGCTTAAGGCAGTTAAAGTTGATTGCTTAAACTCACCCCTACACCAAAAAAGCTCTTTTCAGGGCCACCCACGTCTCTCGAAAAGAGATAGCCTTTCAATTTGCCAATAACTCAAAAATCAACAAAAAAAAAACATTTTACCCCTATAGTACGTGTATATGAGTGCGTGAGTGTAGCTTCTTATTTTAAAATCAAAACTCAGAGACACTTACCTTATATAATTAATTCATTCTTTTATCCATAATTACAATCCAATTCACAATTCACAACAGAGCACTTTAAAAAGTTCATACACTTCTTCTGTCTCATTGTTTAGTCTCTCTGTTTTTTAAATTTCTTCACCGTCACACTCTTTTCCTCTTCTTCCTCCTCGCTTTCTTCCCTTCTTCTTTTCTTCTCCTGTTTCTTTTTCTTCCCCTGTCTGCTTTCTTCCTCTGAAGAATCCCTCTCTTCTTCTGAAAAATCCCTCTTTTCTTCTGACTCCTCTTGTTTCTTTTTTGGGCAATCTGGAGACCAATGTCCTTTTTCTTGACAATAATAACAGGTATCTTGACTTCTGTCTTTTTTATCCCCTGTTTTTTTTTCTTTTTTGACGGTCTGGACACTCTGAAGACCAATGCCCTTTCTTCTGACAGATATAGCAAGTATCTTCACTTTTATCTCGAAAGGAAGGAGAGTAGTCCGTCGGCTGGTCTGAAGAGAATTTTCTAATGACCCCTCGCAAAGCTCTGATGAAACGTTCGATTTGGCTAGTCTCTTCCATCGTTGTGCTCGGTTAGAGAGTGAAATGAATAGTGAAAGGACAAAGACACACACCCTTTTATATACGCTGGTCTGCCATGACTATAAATTAGTCTATGGTGTTTAAACTTGAGTCATTTGACGTTTTTCACTCAAGATGAAACGATCCTATTCATTCGAGAAGAAAGAAGAAGAAGAAAGTAAGAGGCAGAAACGTGATCTATCGCCTCGTACCAGGGCTGAAGTCTTGGCACAAATTCATGCCAGTGATTTTGAAGAGGACATGAGTGAACCAGAATCCGAACCCTCTAAACCAAGTTCACCACCCTTAGTCAACCCTGAAAAGTACTATTCCATTCGAGAGACGGAAAAGCGCTCCTCTAGAAAATTTAGAACCACGGCTTACAAATACACAGTGAAGTTTAAAGATTTCAAGGCTGAAGTACCGTTAGAGAAAGCAGAAGGGTTCATCACTGGGGTGTGGGATTCTTTGCTCACCGCACTCAAGCGACAATGTCAACCCGTAGAAGACGATCGCTTGAGACTTTCCATACAACACGACGGTTTGAAATCCTCTGTTTGGATCGAGTTTAGCACCCCTGCAGAATTGACCGCTTCCAAAGTCATGGACAAGATTCAACACGTGCAACAATCTAATGACCAGTTTGACATCACCGATGGAAAAGCCACATTGGACATGACCCACGTCTCTCCTCCTCAAGGGACCGGACAACGCATAAAGGTGTTACTGGTGAACGAGCTTCGCAGCACCAAAAAGAGTCTCGTCCAAATTCACAATTCTCAAGACCAGATGTGTTTAGCCCGAGCCATCGTGGTGGGACGAACCTATGCCAACAAGAACGACACGACATAATGGAAAAGAGCCTGGAAAACTATTCGACAATCGGACCGAGCCAAACAACGAAACGAAGCAGAACTCCTGTTGCAACAAGCCGGCCTGTCCAAAGATACACCCTGTGGCATTCCTGAAATGCAAAAATTGCAAGCTGTCCTAGCTCCACGATACACCTTGAAAGTGCACCCTCAAGAAGTGCGCGGACCTCTGTTGTTTCGAGGGAAAGACTTTAAGGACGGAAAATACATTTATGTCTATTATCACGATGACCATTTCGATACCATTACCAGTATCACTGCATTCCTGGGATACGGTTATTACTGTGAGAAATGTGACCATGGTTATAATAATCGAGAGCAACACAAACATTGCGGATTGAAATGCTCAGGATGTTTGGCCTCTCCACCCTGTCTGAGCGAAGGACCAGTGCCTTGTTCAACTTGTCTGCGCACGTTTGTCAGCCCTACCTGTTACCAACAACATTTGAAGACGCAAGGTTCACAGCAGAAATGTGCTTGTCAACTGCTGAGATTGTGCCCTACATGTGGACAAGGCCTACGTACCAATAATGCCAAGACACACGTATGTTCAGGAAAGAAAAAATGTCACATTTGTCACCACATCGTGGACTTGGAACACCAATGCTACGTGCAAAAATACCAACCCACACCAGAGAAAGAGGACGGTCACAAGAAGAAAGGCAATTTCATCTTTTTTGATTTCGAATGCATGCAAGAGACCGGCATTCACATTCCTAATTTCTGCGTGGCTCATCGAGCGTGCGAAAAGTGCATTCAGGAATCTATCTTCAGTCATTGCCCTCACTGCAGTAAGATTCCCGGAGGGTGTGAAAAAATCTTTCGAGGACCAAACACGTTAGCCGATTTTGCCAAATGGGTCTTAGACCCCATCGACAAGACGTGGAGCCAACAGGACATCGAACGTTACGGAGATTGTCATCGTCATGCCACGGTGATGGCTCACAATTTCTCCGGATACGATGGACAGTTTCTTTTGAGATACTATACGGAACAAGGCACCGAGCGTCCTAAAGTGACTTTGAACGGAGCCAAAATCATTTTCATGCAAGTGGGAAAAGTACAGTTTAAAGATTCGATGAGTTACTTGGCCATGCCTTTGAGCCGAATGCCTAAAACGTTTGGAATGACAGAAATGGATAAAGGGTACTTTCCACACTTTTTCAATACGGAAGCCAATCAACACGCCGTTTTACCCCATTTACCTGAGGCTCACTATTACGACCTCGACAACATGCGTACCGAACAACGAGAAGCTTTCTACTCTGGGTACCAGGCTCACGCCTCGGACCCTTTCGACTTTCAGGAAGAAGTGTTAAAGTATTGTCGTTCCGACGTGGACATTTTACGACGTTGCTGTGGAAAATTTCGAGAACTGTTCATGGAACACGGAGGGGTCGATCATTTGAAAGAAGCTTGCACCATTGCCAAAGCGTGTTCTTTAGTGTACCGGCAACGATTCATGCCTGAAAACACCGTGGCTGTCATCAGTCCTCAAACGACCCACTATGTCAAACGTCAATACTCGGTCAAAGCCCTACGCTGGTTACGTTACTTGTGCGACAAGGAAGACAAGTGGATTCAGCATGCCCGCAACGAAGGGGGCGAAAAGACCATCGGAACGCATTCGGTCGATGGCTTGGACTTAGAAAACCCCAAGATCGTGTACGAGTTTAACGGTTGCTTATTTCACGGATGTCCCTTCTGTTACCCTGACCGTGGCACTAAAAATCAGTTTCTACAACGAACCATGGACGACTTGTACCAGGCCACTTGTCAGCGACGCCTAAAGTTAGAACAGGAAGGATAATAAGTGGTGGAAATGTGGGAACACGAATACGATCACCGTTTGAAAACCGATCCCGAATTTAAACGCCTCGTGGAAAGTTACCAGTTCATGGACCCGCTGAACCCGAGGGATAGTTTGTACGGAGGAAGGACCAATGCCACCTGTTTGGTGTACCAAGCCGACGAAGAGAAAGGAGAAGAAATCAGATACTTGGATGTGTGTTCGCTGTATCCCTACGTGTGCAAATATTGTCGCTTTCCTGTAGGGCACCCGCAATTGCTGACGGAACACATCGACCTGAAAAACATTCGACAATACGAAGGTCTGATCAAGTGTAAAGTTTTGCCTCCCACAGACTTGTACCATCCTGTGTTACCTCACCATTGCCAAGGCAAACTGATGTTTCCTTTGTGCCGTACTTGTGCCGAAACGTGCAACCAAGATCTGCCTTGTCAGCACACCGAGGAAAAACGGGCCTTGACGGGGACGTGGGTCAGCGTGGAATTGTTCAAAGCTCTGGACATGGGATACCAACTGTTAGAAGTGTACGAAATTTGTCACTTTCCCAAGACACAACAATACCACAAGGGTGACCCCACGCAGAAAGGCATTTTCGCCGACTACGTGGATGCTTTTTTGAAACTGAAGCAAGAAGCCAGCGGCTATCCTTCCTGGTGTCACACTCCCGAAGACCAAATAAAATTCAAAGAGAAATACTATGAACAAGAAGGCATCTCTTTAGACCACATCGAGAAAAACGAAGGCAGGCGATCGTTTGCCAAAGTGATGTTAAATTGCTTGTGGGGTAAAATGGCACAACGACCGTGTTTACCCAAGACGGAATATTTGACAGAACCTTCCCGCTACTTCCAGATGATTCACGACAAAACCAAATACATGAAACACGTGGACGTCGTTCGTGAGGATTTGATCTTGGTCAATTACGAAGAAGATCTGGACTTTGTACAAGACGACCCCTTTGGAAATGTCATCATTGCGGCTTACGTGACAGCTCATGCTCGCTTAAAATTGTACGAAGCTTTAGAACTGTAAGGGAACGCGTCCTGTACTTTGACACGGACAGTTGCATTTACATCCATCACCCGAGTCAACAGCACCCTGACATCGAAGGAGACCGTTTAGGAGCCTGGACAGACGAGCATCCCGACGACAAGATTCTAAGTTTCGTCAGTGGCGGTCCAAAAAATTACGGCGACGAATACCGGGACCCACAAGAAGTGCACACGACGTGCAAAGTGAAAGGATTGACTCTGAATTATCGTACCAGTCGTGTGGTCAACTTTGGGGTACTGAAAGAAGCCTTGCAATTGGGAGAGGATGAACACTTTAAAGTGACCACCTATCAACCGAACAAGATTGTACGTTTACCCACTCACCACATCGTCAGTCGACCCTTGGAAAAAGTCTATCAAATCGTGTACCAGAAGCGAGTGCGACTCCCCAATCATTTCACTTTGCCGTATGGACATGTTAGTATAAAACTTTGGTTGTAAGCGGATAGCCACCCACTAGAAGGATGACTTCGCCACAGCAAGAATCGAGTGAGAAACCCGATGAGAACTCCAAGTTCAAACCCTACCATTTTCCAGTCTTCTTACCTGACTATTGTGATTGTGCCCGTCGATTGGACACGTTTCAAGCATGGCCTTTCCACCCATGACATTACGGTACAATGATGACGGTACCTTAGAGACGGTACCTTCCAAAACAAGACATAAAAAACATAAAAAAAGAACGATGTACAAGCTGGAGACTGCATTGCGACTAGTATAAAAAGGGGCTATGGTCAAGATCGATAGTTCATTGGGACTACCAAGACCGAGCGAACAAGATGAATACTTTCAGAGAAACACAAAACAAGTTTAGACAGGCACAATTCAAGTGTGGGGCTTCTGAAGTGGAATGCGATTGTGAACCTTGCGATGGGTACGATGCTGTACGTTGTGACCTTAGCGATGCCGTAAAGCATCATGGGAACTTTGTTCTCACTACCCCTATCAAGGAAAGTGATGCTGTGCGTGTCAAACCTGAGGGATGCGAAAGCGATGCCGCTCGTCCTCTTGGACATTTTACTGGGTTTCGTTTTAAAGGGGAATGTTCACCTTCACGTTTACCCCTCTACGGATGTTATCCAGCCCTGAGCAAACTCCTGTTCATGTCACCCAACCCTCATCGAAACGAACCTGTGAAAGACGAATATTCGTTTCCTGTGCGTTTGTCGGAATACTGCGACTTTGAAAATCGTCTTCAATCGTTGAAAGGAAAATGGCCTAAGTATCTGGGAGGCCCGACCCCCGAAGAATTAGCCAGAGCCGGATTTTTCTACTTGGGCGAAGGAGATAAAGTCAAGTGCTTCAGTTGCGGTGTGTCACTTCACCACTGGGAACCGCAAGATTCGGCCTACGTAGAACATGCTCGATGGTCACCGAATTGTCATTACTTACCCTTAGTGGGACCGAGACATTAAAGTAACTTACCATGTCGTTGACGAAGAAGAAAAAACCAGTTTGGCTAGGAGTCAAATGTTGGACATCAACGAGACCAGTATTTAAACTTCATTTCAAAAACGATATTGAATCATTACCTAAAGAACTGCAAGAGAAGATTTACAAGGAAGTTTGGCAGGGACTTGCCAGAGTGAAATCTCAATGGGTCACTGTAGAACTTTTGTGCCGTGAAATTCACAAGAGGAAAGTGAAAAAAGTCAACCAGTGTGTTAGATTTCTTTGGGTCAAGTGTGCATTCGTCCCATTGTATTACTCTAGACCGTTTACATCAAAAGAGTTCAGTGACATTCTTGGACGTTACCCTGAATGGCAGTGGTCAGAAATTACTCACTATGTGGATTACTTTTGCTCTAGGAGAAGATTGTGAATTGTACGGACTGACCTATTCATGGATACTTTACAAGAGAACATTCGTGCTTTGCCTGTGGAGTTGAGAGAAAGGATTTACCGAGAGCTGGTCAAAATACAAGTCAAACGTAAAGAACAATTGCATCCGTTACGTCACCAGATCTTTAACCACTGGTACCTGAATGGTATAAGAGGACTGATTCGTCAGAAATTGTTTCAGTGGTCAGACCTTGTTGAACACTTTCAGTTTGTGAATGAACTAAACGTTCGTAATTTTGGTTACTTCGAGATTCACCTACTGCAATGTATTGAGGAAGACGAGTTAAAGGATTACCAACATATGTTACGTGAAATCTGCTTAGCGGAAGACGAAACATCTAGACAAACTCTGACGTTTCGGTTACAGTATGTAACATTTAAATTCCCTACTGGAGAACAAAGATGTCTAGTTAGAAATTACCTTTATTGCTTCCGAAACAAAGAGACTATAAAATCAGGCTGCCATGCCACGGATTATGTCACATATCATTGAACAGATTCCGTGGAAGGAACTCAATGACCATATTAAAACCGTGGATCATTACCATCGATTATTACAAGAACTGTATCCATTCAATTTGGGTCGACAAGTGGTGTGTGTCTTAGTGACTTGTTTTCTGGGATTTCGTTTACCAGCCGATTCCTTGTGGACTCTTTACGATCAGTACTTACCATCCATTCAACATGAAAGTGGTGCCTTTAAATGTTCACGAGAGACTCCTTTTGCTCAAAGCCTTACGTTTTCATCTGGATACTTCTCGACCTCTACGGGAAAAAAAGATTCGTCAACTTTTAGCTACCCAAGACGTGTATGACGATGTGTGTGTAGCTTGTGACTTACACCCCCATTGGACAGATGTCCGTGCCTGGAAAAAATGGGATTTTAATACTTGGACCCAAGAAGTGGCCCAGTATGCTCGAGAGTTGTGATCCTTCCTTTCAACGTCCAAAGAAGAAAGTTACTTTTCAACCAGTGTCGTGGACAGACCTGAAAGACCCTTTCGGGAGGACACTTGTGTGACCTTACCCAATATAGAACTGGTCAGAACTTTACCCAAAACATGTTGTACAGACACTTGTGTTTATTCCACGTTAATGGTTATCATGTGCCTTTTATCCTTGTACTTAAGCCTTTGGCTTTTATGTATTTTTGTCTTTCGTATTCATGTTTAAAACATTCAATAAATGTGTTCTGAAAAAAAGTATATAAACTCTTGTCTTGTTTGTTTTCGTGTCACAAGTGACATTCCTCACACTATGGCTACCTCTGCTGTCTCTGCTCCCTCTTCCTCTACTGTCAAAGTCACCGACGAACACTTAGATCGTGCCAGTTGGGAGGCTTTGTATCTTCGCCATCCCTTTAACATGCTCATTGCTGGACCTAGCGGTTCAGGCAAAACCGAATTCGTCAAACGTTTGATCGAACATAAACATCATTTGATTGATCGGCCACCTCAGCGGATCGTGTGGTGTTACAAAGAGTGGCAATCGGCGTACAGCCTCTTGCAAGAAAGTCAAGGCGATTCCATCGTGTTTGTGGAAGGCATTCCTAAAGAAGACGACGTCATCGTCTCTGACTCCTGTCAAACCCATTTGGTCATTTTTGACGACATGTTAGGAGAAGACGAAGAAGAAATTAAACTGTGGTTCACGCGCAAAGGGCATCACCGTAATGCCAGTGTCGTTTACATCACCCAAAATTTGTTTCAACAAAGTAAAGCCCATCGCACCATCAGTCTCAATGCACATTACTTGGTCTTGTTTAAAAGCCCTTGAGATAAATCACAAGTGCAAGTCTTAGCCAAACAGTTAGGAACGCCTTGGCTGTCTCAGGCGTACGACGATGCCACTCAAACGCCACACGCCTATTTACTCGTCGATTTGAAACCTACGACTCCCGAGAATTTGCGATTTCGTACCCACTTGTTTCACCATTGGTGCCAAGACGGAGGGCCTGTCCTGTACACGTCTCCGTCCTCGACTTAATTTCACTCCACAAAAAAATCTATAAAAACCTCAGACCCTTTTCGTCTGTCTCACACACATTTTGAACATGACGTCCCTTCAGTCGCATCTTCCCGTCAAATTGATTCGTGCCTTGTATGGCATCAGTCGAGAAAAAAATCCACAAATACGAGCTCGTGTCTTAGAAGCTAGTCTCAAAGAAGTCTTACGATGGTTCACGGTGACGGCACGTCAATTACTCCAAGGAATCATTCAGATTCCTCATCAAACCAAACGCTTTTTTGATCGAAACAAAGTCGCTTTAGTCCAACTGGCCGATCCCCGCATCGACACTTAAACCAAGAAACAAATCATTTTGAAACCTGGAGGGAGCGGTACTCTAGGAGGGGTCATCATTCGCTCTCTCTTAAGATGGGATCCTAATGCCCCCAAATTTCTCCCCAAGAAAAAAGTCCAACGAAGCCCCAAGAAGAAAAAGACCAGGTCCCCAAGGAGAACTTCTCCAGTGGCGGGACCCTCCTCTTACCAGACACCACCCCGGAAAAAGAAAAGAAGCCCCCAGAAAAAGAAACAGAGAAAAAGTCCCCAGAAAAAGAAAAGTCCACAGAAGAAAACTAGTCGCAAGAGAGGCACTTCTTCGGCCAGGACGCAACCTTACACTCGCAAACCACGACCTGCCACGGCGGTGACTGCGTCTCCGGCAGCCTCACGTTCATCCACTTCCCCGTTGATGACACCAAGAACTGAAGAGTACTTGGAGACGTTGATCACACCAAGAACTTCTCCGTTGATGACCCCAAAAAGAACTTCCCCAATGGCAGGACCCTCCAATTTAGTGGCAGTGGCTGCTGCTCACAAAGTACCTTCTCCCAAAATCAAAGTCCAAGAAAGATCGGGCATGTTACAAAGTTTACTGGATTTGTCCAAGCAAGAACTTGCTCGATTTAGTCCGTTCCGTACCCCTGCACGACGTGTCATGCCTGTCCTCAAACTGATACGACGTAAAGACAATCAGTGGCGACGCGTTCCAGTATAAAAAAGGCCTGTGACCAAGTCGGGGGTATCAGTGTTGTTGGTGCTCCTGAAGACTCAAAGATGTCACCCTCCAGAAAACCCCAAGTAAGAAAAGAAAAGGACTGCCTCCTCGTTTAGTCAAACATGGGGACATGTTATCTGTCCTGTCCAAAGCTTCTCCACCTCCACGAAAAAAAAACCATTCAATCAGCCTCCAAAGAGGTCATCGATACCGTGTGCGAATGTTGTTTGAACGTCTTGAAAGGCACGATCCCTTTGTCCAAACACCAGAAACAATGCTTAGGTAAACATCGTCACGTTCTTCGCCAAATGGTTCAAAAGAAAATTCGCATTCGTCAAAAGAAGAAGATGTTGGTCCAACGTGGAGGCATTTTACCCCTCTTGTTGGGTCCCTTACTGAAAGGAGTCTTGGGAACCATGTTGGGAGGACTGGTGGGAGCAAGACAAAAAGGCCCTCGGAAGTTCCAAGATCTCAGAATCGACCCCTGACAACCCCATGGAAGGACGAAAACTAGCTTTAGTGCCTTACAAACGATGGATGGAATACCATCGTTGGCAAGAACAACACACCCCGCATTTACCTCCCAATCCCAATCTGAGCGAGATGTCCCAGTTACAACACGAACTGCAGTCCTTGATGGATCGCCAAGATTTGTCCGAAACAGAAAAATCGCAAACGTACGGTCAACTCTTGCAACGACTGCAACTCTTTCACCAGAAAGCTTTAGACGAAACAGCTCTACCCACTCTGAAAGATTGTAA
This sequence comes from Sinohyriopsis cumingii, assembly GCA_028554795.2. Lineage (NCBI taxonomy): Eukaryota > Metazoa > Mollusca > Bivalvia > Unionida > Unionidae > Sinohyriopsis > Sinohyriopsis cumingii. Next base: position 106,288,496 of record CM068825.1, read on the forward strand.
GACCTTGATGAAAAGTTCAGCACCATCACCAGTACCAGTACCACCACTACCAGTGACCAAGACAGAAAAAGGAGAAGAAGAAGAAGAAGAAGGGTTTCAAACTCCACCAGAAAAAGTACGCAAGTTAACAACACCACCTACCTCCAGAATTGGATGGATTAAAAAGATGATGGCCACCCCTTCTTCATCACAAGAGAAAAAGAAAGTGAAGACAGAAGTGAAGACAGAAGTGAAACAAGAACCGATATCCCCCGCTCAGACATCCTCCTCTTCAACACCTATTGCTGGTCGCACACGCAAAGCATTGCAATCCAAGAAAATACCCCAAGAGAAAAAGAGTAGCATCCTCCAAGAGTGGGTGTCTTATTAACACACAAACACAAAAAAATGGAAAAAGTCTTAGCCAGCATTTACTACGATCCCTCCCATCCTGCAGGTTACGCAGGAGTTCAAAAATTATATCGTGCTGCCAAAACGCAACTGAAAAGTCTCCGTTTACCTCAAGTGCAACGATGGTTACAAGAACAAGCTACCTACACTTTACACAAACCCATTCGACGCAAGTTTGCCAGAAGTCGCACCCGAGTGGAAGGCATCGATCATCAATGGCAAGCCGATTTAGCCGATGTCTCTCATTTGGCCAGCTACAATCGTGGCTACAAATATTTGTTTTGTGTCATCGACGTCTTTTCCAAATTTGCCTGGGTCGTGCCCTTGACTTCCAAATCCAGCAGCGAGTTAGTGCGAGCCCTGCAACGAGTGTTGAAACAAAGCGGTCGTCACCCTCTTCGATGGCAAACGGACAAAGGCACCGAATTTCTAAACCAAGCTTTCCAAAAAGAATTAAAGAAACGTGACATTCATTTTTTTACCGCCAAGAATCCCGAAACCAAAGCCAGCATCGTGGAACGTTTTCAACGTACTTTGAAAGAACGCATGTGGAAATATTTTACGCATCACCACACTCTGAAGTACATCGACATCTTACCGCACCTGGTGCAAGCGTACAACCAATCTTACCATCGAAGCATCGGACGTGCCCCCGCAAGAAGTGACTCCCGAGAACGAAGTGTTGGTGTTTGAGCGCCTGTTTGGTACGTCCCCGACGAGGGCTGTCCCCAAGAAAAGTGGAGAGTTGACCGTAGGAGATTGGGTGCGCATTGGCAAAACCAAACGCACTTTCGACAAAGGTTACTTACCTAACTGGACGACCGAATTGTTTCGTGTCACTGGACGAGTGCATGGCCGTCATCCTACCGTCTATAAATTGGAAGACATGAACGGAGAAGTGCTCAAAGGAACGTTTTATTTGCCAGAGTTACAACGTGTCACCAAAAAGAAGACGACGTGTACGACATCGAAAGCATTCTCGAACGCAGAACCCGTAAAGTGGGCAAACGACGTGTCAAAGAAGTCAAAGTACGTTGGAAAGGATATCCACCCAGTTTTGATTCTAGGATCGACGCTTCGCAAGTCATCGACTATAAAAAGAAGTGACCATCATGCCCTTTCACACAGACGCAGCTACGTCGACCACTCCTTCACGCAGTTCTTCTGTGCAAGATTTACAAAAACAACCCTTGTGGGTGTGGTGTGGAGAACGTGTGCCTAAAACGCAAATCGTTTTTTTCTGCCAAATCTTCGTGGTGTATTGTGTCATCGGGGCAGCCATTGCCAATTTGAGTTTGCAACAAGGAGACAAACAATTGTGGACCATTTTATTGAGCAGTTGCATCGGTTACCTGCTTCCCAATCCCTCCCTGAAATTCTCTTCGAACGGGAACCACGGAAACCTTGTGTCCAGTGCCAGTGCCAGTCACCACTCCAACAACAACCACAACCAGAACCCCATTTTTGGCGGAAACACGCCTCTGACGTCCAGTAACCCCTCGGACAGCCACAGAACTCTGGAATTATGAGTCACCAAAACCAATTTTACTTAACCTTACCTAGTGACAGTTCCATGGAGGTGTTTACCCACAACACGTTGTGCTGTTACACGGCCAAATTACCTCAGGCCATCCCTTTAGATCACGAAGCCCATTGGGAAGTGGCTTTGGTAAAAATGATTTACCCAACACAAATCAAAAACATCACTGAAACTCAAAACACTTATGACGTCGAAATTCTGGACCCAACAGTGCAGCAAACCATGACGACCACTTCTCAACATAAATCACTTCCCAAGACCCCAATACCCCGCAGCAGCAGTGACACTTCTCCTCCTTTTTACATTTATCACTTTAAAATTAACTCAGGCCATTATTTTAGTGGTCAACATCTGGTGGAGGCCATCGCTGACAAATTCTATGCAGCATTTGACAAAGTTCTGACCGGACTAAAAAAACGTGTCACCATTGAGTACCACAAACTGTCTCACCGTCTACTCATCAAATTTGAAAGTGAGGAAAAAAGTATACGTATTAAATTTTGCCCTGAATTGTATGACATTTTGGGTGGAGACCTCAATTTGGTCACGGATAAAAAGACCAAAAAGATTGAGAAAGCAGAGATTGACAACAACGGGCATTTTGCAAAGTACTTTCGTTTCCCGGTAAAACTGAACCAGGGACTGAATTTGATCTTCGTGTACTCCGATGTGGTGGAGTACAACATGGTGGGACACACCTCCGTGCCGTTACTGCGTGTCATTCCTTTCAAAGTAAATTCTGCCACAGCCACTGACGAGGAAGGTGGAAACACTTGTACATCCTCACTATTTGCCTGTCAGCAAGTCGTATTTGGACACGGTCAACATTGCTATAAAAGGAGATCTGGGACAAAATATTCCATTCACCAAAGAAAAAGTCACGGTGAAACTCCATTTTCGAAAACGGTTCTCTAGCGACTCGTAAGTCATGTATCCAGTGTACCGAGGGGTTGTTCGACAGCAAGGACACGGTTTAGGAGATATGTTGAAATCCGCCTTTCGTTCGGTGGCCCCTGTGTTGAAACCGATGGTGACACGCGGATTGCACGCCTTGAAAGATGCGGCACTGACGCAAGGCAAAGAATTTCTCCAAAATGTCATCATCGACAAACAAAACCCCAAAGAAGCCTTCATGAGGACAGGCAAAAATGTCTTGCTGCAAACGGGTAAAAACCTTTTGGGCCGACGAGACACACCTATAAATGCCCTGCACGCTACCGAGTCAGGCATTCAGCAAGGACAAGGCAGAAAGAGACGACGAAGAAAATACCCTTTCACCAGACTTCACACGTCTAAAGCGAGAAAGGTCAAGAAAAGAAGAACCGTCCGAGACTTAGACGTTTTCGATTATTGAGAAAGAGAAAAAAATGATGCATCGAGAGTCATGTGCCTGTTTCAAGTCGGAACTGGATCTGTTTGCCATGCCCCCCACCATGATGACGATGCAAGAATCCCAATGGGTGGAATTTCACCCCGTCTCCTCATTGACAGATTCCGCTCCCATCGAGTTTGAAATCAAGGGACAGCCCGAAGATTACGTCGATCTGAATAGCAGTTACTTGTACTTGAAAGTCAAAGTTCTAGATAAGGATAATGGTGGAATAGATGCCACTGCTGAGAATATAGCTCCCGTCAACAATTTCATGCATTCCTTGTTCAGCTCAGTGGACTTGTACTTGAATAACAAACTGGTCAGCAGCAGCATGGATACTTACCCTTACCGTGCCTACCTGGAAAATCTCTTGACGTACGGAATAGATGCCAAGAATACTCATCTCAATGCTTGTGTGCTATGGGAACCTGACGAAGCGACCAAGTTTGACACATTAGAAAAAGACAATGACGGCTTTGAGGAAAGACGAAACAAAATCAAAGATGGAAAGAGTTTAGAACTGATGGATCGTTTGCATTTGGACATGTGGTTGCAAGAGAAATATTTGCTGAACGGGGTAAATGTCCGCTTGAGACTGAATCGCAGCAGTGCCGCTTTCCATTTGTTGGCTGATGCTGATGCTACTAAGACTGGCAATCCTAAAAGCAAAATCGAGGAGGTCAAACTCTACGTACGACGCGTGGAAGTGTTACCCAAAGTGGGAAACGACATCAGTCAGACATTGAGCAGAACGACCGCCAAATATCCCATACGACGCGTGGAAGTGAAAACCTTCACCATTCCCACTGGACATCATTCCATGATCGAAGATCATCTGTTTCAAGGACAGTTACCCAAACGTTTAATCCTTGGTATGGTCAAGAATTCAGCCTTCAACGGAGACTTCACTAAAAATCCTTTTAAGTTTAAACACTTTAAGGTGAAGAAAATCGAAGTCAGTCGCGATGGCAAGACCTTGTGTACCCGACCTTTCGAACCTGACTTTACCCAGAACAATTACTTGAGATCGTACTTGTCCCTGTACGAAGCCACCGGCCAGTTAGGAACCAACACCAGTCACGGCATTACGTACGACGATTACGCAGGAGGCTATGCTTTGTGGGCTTTCGATTTCACTCCAGACCAAGGCAGTGACGAGGGACATTTTCACCCTATAAAATCAGGCCAGATTCGTGTGGAACTTCAGTTTGCAGATCCTCTGCCAGAGACAGTGAACGGCATCCTGTATGCAGAATTCGATAATACGATATAAATCAACAGTTTGAGAGAAGTCATCCTAGACTATTAGAAGCTATGGAAGACTGTTATCCCTCTTTACCTAGTGGAGAAACTTTGGACATGGAATGTGAGGAGACCGTGGAAGAAGAATCCCAAGACAAAGACGAAGTTGTCATGATGAAGTCGAGATGGCCAGAACAAGAAGCCCATTTAGTCTCCTGTTTTGCCAAACACTTGGTCGAAAAAATGACGGAATTGATCAAGAAAGAGTGCTATGGATGTCAAAACGATCATCCCAGTCAAATTCAACACGATAAATGCCTGATGCTGAGTCAAGAAGAAAAATTGGACGAGTATCTGGACGAAGCTTGGAGTCTCATCTCGGACGAAGTCGTGTTGCACCAGTGGTATAAAGACTTGCGTGAACATTCTTGTCCACCATTAACCACTCAAGAGATCGATCGTATCGAAGCTCTCCTGAATCAAAGTGAGGAGACGAAACGAAGAAACGGTTATTTGTCAGACATTTTCAAGCAAAAAGTCAGGATCGAATTGATGACTTATTATTACCTGTGAAGAAGAAGAAAAAAAACCACACACAAAACATGGATACTTGGGAACTTTATTACCTTTTGAACCACAGTTCGTATACGTCTTCTTGGAATCCTGTCGTCTGTGCTAAAGATGAACTCCCTCATCGCAAACCTCAAGACCATCTAGTTTATGTCATCAACACGGACGACAGTCATCTCCCAGGAACCTACTGGGTAGCCGTCTACTTTCCTCAAGAAGGATGTGTGGAATATTTTGATTTGTACGGATTGCCCCTTTTGGAAGACGATATCATCGACTTTATGAGAAGAAATGCTCAGACCACCCGATTCAATAATGTGAAATTACAAGGCACAGATTCCTTTGTGTGTGGACAATATTGTGTGTATTTTCTTCATCGCAGCCTGGGCTATTCCTTAGAACATTTAGTGACTCATTTTGATCCTCGTTCTTCTTCTAGAAACGATGTGAAAGTAGATCGATGGTTTTGTGACCAATATGCCTATCTTTTGTCTCAAGCTAGGAAACGTAGTGTCCATCAATGGCCTAATGATTTCCAACAATGGAAATCACAATTTCATTCACAACGTTGTCAGCCCTGTTTAAAGTAGAGTGTAAATTAAAAAAAAAATGTTTGTCATTTGAAAAAAAAATGTTTGATGTTATATGGTTGGATTATTGTTAAAAAATGTTAGAGTTGTTTGCTAGTGTTAAGTGATTTTTGAATAAAAAAATGTTGTGTTTTGAAAAAAAATGCCTTTGTGGTTTGTTTGGCTATAAGAATGTTGATTCATGCTCTTTGACTTCTTACTATCCCTCTCATGACACTCATTGAACGTTGCGGCTCGAAAACCGTGGAGGGATGTTTTCCTTCACGTCCGCTCTTTGACTTTAAGAACCGGGGTAGTTTCCAGTCTAACCATCCATTGTCGACTCATCCTCCTACGAAGATGTGCTCCAAACTAGCTAAGCTAAACGAAGCCTACGTGAATTTGCATAGGGTCAGACACAGTCTGATACCGAAGCCAGAAGAGATAGAGAATGTGAGAATGCTAAAAGTCACTGAAGACCTGATAGAAGAGCTCTTCAGAGAAGAAGTGAACAGGGAGAAAGAAGAATGGACAGAGAAGTACAGACTTCAGAGACAGCAGCAACAGCAACAACAACAACAACAACAACAGTATCAGCAGCAACAGTAGCAGGAACCTGAACCTGAGAGAGGCTTTGTCGATTGTCGTATCGACACCAAAGAGTTCTTCTCTTTCCGAAGAAGCAGACCTATCGTCAGAAAGTCTATCCTCAGAGGACGTCGCATTCTTAGAAACTAAAAGATTGCCATAGCAAACAAAAAAACCCAGCCCTTTTCAGGGCTACCCCAAAACTCTAGAAAAGAAATAACAATCGATTTGCCAATGTGTATATAGAGTAGTGTGAATATAAACACTGACTCTGACTCTTTTTTTCTTGTCTGTGTGTGTGTGTGTGTGTGTGTGTGTGTGTGTGTGTGTGTGTGTGTGTGTGTGTGTGTGTGTGTGTGAGCGCTCAGGTATGTTTGTGTGGATAGTAGATTTGGGTTTCATTTTGATGCTTTGCGTGTGTGAATAGTAGATTTGGGGTTTGTTTGTTGATGGTTCACTTATGTGAATAGTATATTATATGAAATGAGAAAAGTAGGGGGATGTTTTCCTTCACGTCCGCGCTTTCACTATAAATTGAAACTCGCTGGACAGTCTAGCTACCCTTGTTGACTGATCAACAATAAAAATGAGTAGCAGACTTGAAAAACTTTTTGAACTCCAGATGCACCTGGAATATGCCAGATGCCTCCTGAACGAGCTGGCTGCGGAGGCCCTTGTGGAAGAAGCCAGGATAGAACAGGAGGAGGAAGAGAGAAAAATGAAAGAAGAGGAGGAAAGAAAGAGAGAGATCAGGTGTCACCCTATGATGAACCCTGTGTGCAAGGTGACACCTAAGGCAAGAACATCTCCCCAACCTGTAGCTGCATCACATTTACAACAGGAGGTAAGGATGCCAATTCATCCTAGAATAAGAAATAGAAGAAGAGAAAGGGAAGTCTTCACTATTCCAGAGACAGAAGATTGGAATAGTGAAGCCACTCAACCCGCCTCTGCGCTTACAGCAACAAGGGTGAATTGGCAAGGAGACTGGAGTCGAAGATGTGTGTGTGGTGCCAGACCAGGAAGGTGACAGCATTAGATAGGTGCATCTGGAGTTAAAAAATAGCCCTTTTCAGGGCTACCCCAATCTCTAGAAAAGATATAACAATCGATTTGCCAATGTGTATGTAAAGTAGTGTGAATATAAACACTGACTCTTTTTTTCTTGTGTGTGTGTGTGTGTGTGTGTGTGTGTGTGTTTGTAAGCGCTCACGTATGTTTGTGGGGATGGTAGATTTGGGTTTCATTTTAATGCTTTCCGTGTGTGAATAGTAGATTTGGGGTTTGTTTATTGATGGTTCACTTATGTGAATAGTAGATCATATGAAATGAGAAAAGTAGGGGATGTTTTCCTTCACGTCCGCGCGTTGTTAGGTCATGATCTAGGTAAGATCAATTTCGTTTGAGGGGGATGTTTTCCATCACGTCCGCGCTTTTCGTATAAGAACCCACAGTATTCGTCGTTCAAACCATTCTACAGAGAAGATGGCTTCAAACCACCTCGATAAATTGCAAACACTGCAAGACCTCCTGGACAATTTGGGCATGATGGAACAAATTCTAGTGAGACTAAACGAAGATCACTATTCTTATAGTCCCCATCGAGTGAAGATGGAGATTAACAACTTAAGAAAACTAAAGGACATGATAAGTGATGTGATGAAAGAAATAAAGGAGGAGAAGGAGGATGAAGAGGAAAGGATAAGGATAAGAGCATGGAATGAAAAAATTGAAAAAGAAGAAGAAAATGAGAAGAGGAAGAAAGAAGAGGAGGAGAAGAAGAAAGAAGAGGAAAAAAAGGAAGAAAAGAAGAGAAAGAGTGTAGGAGAGAAAATAAGAAGTTGGTGGAGAAATAGAAGAAATTAGAAGCAGAAGAAACCCAAAGGCCCTTTTCAGGGCCACTCATAGGTCTCGAAAAGAGAATGACTTTCCATTGCCCATTTTTTTATTTTTATTTTTATTTTTTTTTTTTAAAAAAAATCCCATGTTAAATTTCCCTTGACGCTATACAGTTCCACTCTGTTTAAATTCCCTTGAGGCTAAACAATCCCACGATTTTTCGTCCATGTTAAATTTCCCTTGAGGCTAAACAATCCCACGATTTTTCTCCATGTTAAATTTCCATTGAGGCTAAACCGTCCCGGGGGGGGGGGGTCTGTAATGCTAATTCCCATTGAGGCTGAATCGTCCCCTTTCACTACTGAGGATTTTGATTTCAACGCCTGTTGGACAGTACCTGGTTAGGCACCCGCGCTTAAAGTATAAAAAAAAAATTACAATAAATACGTCGAGTCGATTTCGAGAAAGTCGCAACCATATAAAAGCGGTCGGGGACAACATATTCCATGTGAAAATCGCAATTTACGTATATATTGGACCATTGAGTCCCTTCTTTATAGAGTTCGACATCGACCCTTCTTGAAATTTTATCTATAGGAGGATGAGTATATCCACGAAAGAAGTCATGACGAATTTCGTCGAGAGGAAACAGGGAAATAAGGGATGCCAGATGGGTACCGGGTATGAAAAACACAACTGAAACTAGATTACATCAAAGGTTCGTACTGATTGACTCATTACTTAGAGGATTCTGTTTTCAACGCCTCTCACAGAGTATATAAATAGGGCCCAATTCTAACAGCAGGAAAAGGTTGAAGAAAATGCGCCCAGCTTATTTCGAGAAATTCGGTGCAAGAGAAAGGAGGTCGACTACAACGTCTACCATTGTACAGTTGGGACATTATGTCCCCTCTTTAGATTTTGATATGGAGTCTTCTTTAATATTTATCTCTAGAGGATAGAGTACATCTTCAAATAAAGTCCCGACGAATTTCGTCGTGTGGTAAGAGCGAAATAAGAGGTATCCAGCGGGTACCGAGTGTGAAAAACAATCCAATATCCATAGATTGGATCAGTAGTTTGTACTATTAGAACCTCCACTTAGAGGATTTTGATTTAAACACCTCTTGGACATTATTTAGAATACATGCCGTAAAGTTATATCTTACGTTACATTTGGGACACTACGTCACCTTTTCATTGAGGTTTGATATAGACACTTCTTTGATATTTTATATATCGGGGATAGAGACCACCCACAAAGGATGTCCTGGTGAATTTTGTCTAAAGGAAACAACGAAATAAGGGGCGCCCTATGGGTAATGGGTATGAAAAACATGCAAATGTCAACAGATTGTATCACTACTTTGTTTTGATTGTACTCCAAGTTAGAGGATTTTGATTTCAACGTCTCTTTGGCAGTATCTAAAAAGGGACCCGTTCTTGCTGCAGGAAAAGTGTAAAGAAACTTCTTCGAGCCAATTTCGAGAAATTCGCAATTGGAGAAAAATGGTAGAGTACAACACATGTCGTCAGAAGATGACATCACACCTAATCAGTTGGGTCATTACGTCCCATCTTAAGAGTTTTGACATGAACCAGTCTTTGATGTTTTATCTCTAGGAGATAGATCCATCCACGATGGAGGTCTTAACGAATTTCGTCAAGAGGAAACGACCAAATAAGGTCATTACCTAATTAGAGACCCGTTCTAACAGTAATCAAGGTTTGAAGAAAGTTCGTACAGCAGATTTCGAGAAACTAGCGGCTAGATAAAAGACGTCGAGCAGAACACATGCTGTAAAACTTAACTTATAGTTTATGTTTACACTTGGGCCATTACGTAACCTTTTCACTGAGTTTTGATATGGGACCTTCTTTGATATTTTACTTCTAGGGGATAGTGACCACCAACGACGGAAGTCCTGATGTATTTCGTTGCGAGGAAACAGCGCAGTAAGGGGTGCTGTCCCGTGTATGAAATACCCACAAATATTAATAGATTGTATCACTGGTTTGTACTAAGAGCACTCCAACTAGATGATTTTGATTTCCACGTCTCTTGGTCGGTATTTAAGCGGGGACCCGTTCCAACAGTAGGAAAATTCTGAAGAAAATTCATCGAGCCGATTTTGAGAATTATTCGGCTAGATAGGGGAAGTCGAGTACAACGCTTGCCGTCAGAAGATGAGATCATACGTATATTGTTGGGTCATTAGTCCCCTCTTAAGAGTTTTGACATGGACCTTGATTTCATATTTTATCTCTAGGGGATAGAGTCCATCAACGAAGGGAGTTCTGACGAATTCGTCAAGATAAAGGAACGAAATAAGGGGCGACCGGTACGTACCGGGTATGAAGAACTAGTTTGTACTGATTGTGCTCCAACTTAGAGGATTTTGATTTCAACGTCTCCTGGACAGTATTAAATTAACGACCAGTTCCAACAGTTAGAAAGTTTTGAAGAAAATTCCGACAGTCGATTTCGAGAAATTATCGGTTAGAAAAGGAAGTCAGCAGAACATGTGACTTAAGATTATATCTTACGTTTACTATTTACTTTTTGGAGGGTGCTCTCCCTGGTTGATTGTTTCAGACCATTTAGGGACGCCTTCCAGCTTGTTGTTGTGTGCGCTATATTGTTTCTATTTATTTATATATTTCATCATTGTATGAATTTCATATTTTGTTGCTTTTGTATATATATATATATATATATAATAAGGTGAAGATCTATTCAAGGCATTCGTCATTATACAGAAGGTACGTCTCACTCGTTTTTGTCTCTTGTTCTCTTTTTGTGTCTTCATTGTCCTTCTTCTACGTCTATCTATGTTTATTTCTTCTTCTATCGTGGTTGTTTGCCTGGGTTCAGTTGTTACTATCTTGTTTTGTGTTATCATTGTAGATGGCTGATTTTCTAGGTATTCATCATAGTTTTCCAAGTTATCCGGGTGCATTTCTATCTGTTTCTCTGTTAAATCTGATTGTGGTGGTTGTACTGCTTCAGTTATAGCTGCCGCTGTGCTGCTTGTTTTTCTCCTTGTTTCTTCTTTTGGCCTAGTTTTTGTTCTGTCTGTTTATGTTTCCCTTGTTGTGTGTTTTCCTTCTTAATTATCGGCCGTGTTTGTTGATTTGTCCCCCCCCCCAATCCTTTGGTTCACTTGCATTTCGTCTGCTTTTTATGTTACTTGTTTCTGTAATTTCTTTTGTTGTTGTTGCTGAACTTGCTTTTGTTTTAGTTGGTATTGTTGTTCTCCTTGTTGATGTTTTGAGCTTTGATGTTCTTGTGTATTTTTTTTTTTTTTCATTTTTGTCGCTCCATCTTTTGTTTCTGATTCTCTTGCACATGTTGGAGTTTGTTTGCCTATTTTGTTGGATTTGCTGTTGCCTTTGTTCTTAATTTTGTTTTTCCTCATGGTATTGCTGTTTGTTTTACTGCCTCTTGTTTATGACTTTCTTGTTGATGTTCTTGTTATTTTTGTCCTGGTGGTTGTTGTTGTTGTTCCTGTTGCCTAATAGTTAGGGAAATTTCCTAACTGTAGGGGATAGAGTTCACCTATGAATGACGAATATCTTGACGAATTTCGTCGAGAGGAAACAGTGAAATATATGGCGCCTTATGTGTCCCGGGTGTGAAAAACACGCAAATATTTATCGACGGTATCTATAGTTGTTCCTAATTGTACTCCGACTTAGATGATTTAGGTTTCAACTGCTCCTGGACAGCGTCTAATTAGTGATCCGTTCTAAAAGTAGTAAAAATTAGAAGAAATTTCTTCGAGCCAATTTCGAGAAATTCTAGACAAGATGAAGGGGGTCGAGTACGATACATGCCGTAAGAAGACGATGTTGGACGTATTCAGATGGGCTATTACTTCCCCTCTCAAGAGCTTTGACATGAGCCTTTTCTTCGATATGTTATCTCTAGGGGAAAAGAGTACATCCACGATGGAAGTCCTGGAGAATTTCGTCGGGAGGAAACATAGAAATAAGGGGCGTCCGATGGGTACTGGGTATGAATAAAATCTCAAATCTTACTATATTGTATAAATAGTTTGTAACAATTGAGTTTCTACTTAGAGGATTTTGATTTCAAAGCCTCTTTGACATTATCTAGTTAGGAGCCAGTTCTTACAGTATGAATAATTTGAAGAATATTCGTCAAGCCCATTTTGAGAAATTCGCAGCTAGATGAAAGAGGCCGGGAATAACACATACCATAAAAAGATTATATCTTATGAATACAGTTGGGCCATTACATCCCCTCTTTAGAGTTTTGACATGGACCCTTCTATTAAATTCTACCTCTAGGGGATAAAGTACATCTACGAAGGAAGTCCTGACGAATTTCGTCGAGTAGTCATCGATATAAGGGGGAGTAGGCTGTACGAATTGGATATGAAAAACGCAAACGTTAAACGTGCGTGCGTGCACGCATACCCACCCATCCTACCCCCACATACACGAGTATTACTGTTGGACACAGAATTAAAGAACAATGTACTTTCCTTTTGCGGTATTTACCTTGTAGACAGTGTATCAATTGCCAATAGTTGCCCTTAATGAAATCCTACAAGTCAAATATCAGATCATATTAATAAATCCATAATTCACGCAAAATAAGTGGTGGTAAGAGACAGAACAAGGGCTGTTGGGAATAAACTCTGCCAATGTAATTATTATTCTCTTTAGTTCAGGGAATCTAAACCAAACAAAAAATACAGGGGACGATACTCTGGCTATAATAAAGATCGGCTTCTTTTGAGCCATGTGACAGTTCATGTATACATGTACGTTTTTGGGCACTATACAGGATTGTATTTATGATTTTTATCACTGACTGCACAACATGTTCGTACACATAACTTGACAGTTCAGACCTTGGTATAATGTCGTCTATAACATGATCTGCCAGCTCTTTGTATCAAACCCAGTACTGTGGAGGTGCAAATGGAGCATGCTATGGTTGATAGCGATAATATACAATGGAAGAATGAGATAAAAACAAACACAACCAAAAGTAGATAGCTTTGTTTTACTATTCATACAAATATGTAATTTATGTACACCTTGAAAGTCTGAACAAAATTTCCTGTATAAATACCTATAAAAACTATACTATAAATGCTGATGTTTCTTACTGATTGCAAATCCTTTACAACTGTACAGAATTAGGTCAACAATGTAACAAGCAAAATAAATCAATCCTCAAATTATGCTAAAATTACAATCAAATGTAATACTCTTGCAAAATTCATTGTTCGTTTTTGTGGATAGGATGAGATTTAATGAAAAATATGGACATGAAAACAAACATCTCATCTACCATGCCTGTTCTTTTATCATCATTCATATTGGATCAAATGCACACAGTTGCTCCGACTAATCAATACATGACAATGAAAACACAAGAACAGATGCATTGCATGTTTTAATCTTCAATTAAACACAATTATTTTCCTTCTGTTTTGGCACAGAAGCCTATTAGGAACTGGTTTCTATCCCTACAAGAAATTATCATACATTACATACAAACATTAACCATAATGCCATAAAATGATTTCTGTGGTAAAACCATTTCCCAATATTTTCTTAGTTTGGAGAAGTGCAAATGCTGACTATTGGAAGTCTAACAAGTTAAAAATTCAACAGATGATGAGTGTTTAAGTATTGCCAATAACAAAAATCCACAGGATTCAAAATGGGCAATTGTACATAAATATTAGTATGGGATTTATACAATGCGAGCAATGTTAACAAGATTTCATGCAAGAAAAAATATTGCACAATTCAACTGTTAACAAGAAAAATCTTAAAACACTTAAACATCACCAAAGAAAGAATAAAAGTATCTTTCAGTTAATAAAGTTCTCTTGATTAAAAATTATAAGTATTATCGATAATGAATACAACCTATATAAAACGGTTTTTAGTTGACACTAGTGTTCACAAGAAACAAACAAAAAAATATACCCAAAAAGGCAAATACATTTTAACCCCAGTAGAGATCGGGTTAATGGTTACATTCCTTCAATTTTATAAATTACTTTCTCATACTCTGTGACCAAGAAGACTTTCTATTTTTTACCTTCAATGTAACATCTGTTGACAGTAAGCCTGCCTAGTGAATTTTATCCAAATAATAGAAAAAGCACCAATTAACAAAACTTTACTAACAATAGATCATCACAATAATATTTTGTTTCAGGAACTGTCCTGACACAGTCGCAACCCTCATCAGACCTGAAAAATTTGTTTTTATTAAAATTCGTCTTGCATCTGAACATTAAGCGGGAGACGTGCATTTTTTGATGAATGATCCTCTAAATATGTATTAAAATATATACCAAATTATCCAGCGAGAACATTCTATCAGTTTGGGTGAGTAAAAAACTTGTTAGTGAATATATATATTGGATAATTTATGGATTTTTTTTTAAAATACAGAATATAATCAGAATAGTTCTGCACATCAGTTGTTATACAGCAGGGGATTACTGTTAAACAATCAAGAAAAGAACATACAACAGGTTGATTCAGCCACTGGCACACCTGTGGGTTTTGAAGAGGACCAGTTAATACTGGCAGCCACAGGTCCATGTGATAACTTATTTTTCCTCAAGTCATTAGCTTGTTATTAAATCTGATTAAGCGATCCAGTTGATTTTCTGCAATGCCAGTTGACTTTCATGTTAGCTGGCCCTGCTGGCCAATGAAAGAATATCTACTAAGTTCATCCCTCGAAAATTAATGCATTTACTAGATTAAAAAAATGTGGGCAACCAGCATTAATTTGAAAATTTACAATAGCACAACTTGCTAAATTTACAGAAAATGATGACAGATTGAATCAGGAATTTTATAAATTATCTTGCCTATAAAACGGATTTAATAATCAAACTTATCTTACTGTTTTATGTACAAAGTTGTATTATCGGCAATTTCCTACTAGGACAAAAGCGATCAAAGAGTGCAGGTTCACGATACTTATGATGAATATTTTCTTATAAAATATGCATCATATCATAGTCTTTTCTTAAACCTGTGTGAACTCCTCCATTTGTACATTAAGCAAGAAATTAAAAACTTCCTCATTCTTGAAAAATTTCTTTAACTCTCTTCCGAAAACATTTTTTTCTGAACCCTTTTGTCAAAGGTCTGTTACTGTGTTGACTGCCAAAGCTGCAAAGTGCAGTGTACTATAAAAAGAACACGTTACCTAAATAAACTGATGCAAAGTGTTCATTTTAAGTCAACATAAATTTGAACCATTTTACCTTTTAGTATACATGTGATCTATAGATAGGTTTAAGAGAAAAAAAATGATTTTTATAGCTTCATAATTATTTTTTAATATGCTTTAAAATCTTGAAAGCTGTATGACCAACCATAGCTGACTCTTCTCAAGCTCAATATCAACCAGATCCTTGTCTACATCACTAAATCATCTGACTTTGATGAATTATAAGCAATCAATTGACTGTATCGACATCAGGGCCAATATTTGACTTACTGAAGCCTACATGGTCATAATTTTAATCATACAAACTCAAACGTGTTGAACGAAAGCAGCAGCTGCCATCTGTAGAGCAGAGAATCCGACCCAGTTACTATAAATAGCAGATTACGACTAGATTTTGAACAGCAACCACATGATGTGATGTAATGGTCATTTAACACAATGTTTAGTTTCTAATAAGGGGTTTGCCCTAAAGGTGGTACTATATAAAATAAAAAAAACCCAGCTAAAAATGGCTGATATTTACTGTAGGTGTCGAAATTCCACACAGATGGTGCACAGGCATCCAATCAAACTTTATGTGAATCAGATGAAGGCATCAAATAGCACTTCCATGAGAACGTGGTAGAGGGGTCCAAAAATGCTTAAAGGTAAAAAGATTAATGGAAACTAATTTTGCATTTTTATATCTATAAATTCTTCCTAATTTATGAAACTTAGATTCTTTTAATAATTTTCTATAGGAATTCAAAATGTAATTCACCATAGAAAAAGTTAAAATTGGTTCATAACTTTCGGCACTGCTACCCGCCATTCTCAAAATTATAAACCAAATACAATGAACAATTCATACCAAAAACCAAGCAGAATAAATTGCCCTTGGAATCTTTTTTTTTAACAGCTGTTAGTTGAAATCAAGAAATAAAATACAAAGATGGAATATGCAGTCATGCATTAAAAAATACTGTCCCATTGCAACCCTTCCTCAATTTGGAACTGGTCACATCCACATGGGACCCCTTTCCTCAGGAAGCTGGTAATATCAGTGTTTTGAATCATGTGAAAACGAAAGTGGCATTTAAGGTTTGACAGCTGAACATGCTAGGTCTATCACCAACTATTTCTTTTCTGAACAATACACTATTGTGATGCCACGATGCTGAATGACGGCACACTGGAGTTTCTTAAAACCGTCTCACCATTCGTAACATCCAAACTGCAACTAGTATAAATCCAGAGATACCATCTTATTATGAGCTATTTAAAAAAAATGCTTCGGTTCATGAATATAAAGAACAGTGTGGACCCCGATCTGTCAAGGTCTCAGTGACATTATATTTGGGTCCACCTTAGAAAAGTATAAATGTAATATTCCAAATGTTATCTCTTTATTTCTGACTGTGTTAATAGCAATCATTGGTGTCAAAGTAACAGAATAAGACTATTTTTTTCCGAAAGAAGAGCTTGTGTCATTCCATCTTCCCAATCAAGCATTCAACAACTGAAACCCACCTAGATCTATCATTCTGTTACCTTAGGGAAATCAATTCCAGGATCAGCCGATTTTCTTAAACTAATTGGATATTGCTAAATTAATCATGTGTTGTGGTAGATATCTGGGACTTGGTGGTAGCTTTTCAAATTATAATTCTTAAACATAGAGAGCTTAAACAAGATATAAAAAAATTAACAGGATTCCTGCAGCATCCATAACCACAGGATTTTTCAAAATACATTTCTTAAACTGAGACAGAGAGCTTAAACATGATTACAAATTTAAAAACAGGATTCCTGCAGCATAAGTAACAATTAATGACAACCAGGATTTTCTTTTCTGAAAAATCTTTAAATCATATGCAAGACCAGAAATTTTTTAAAGTAAAATAAAAAGTATACATATTCACTAAAACTAATTCTTTGGCTTATTCCTTTGTCTTTCTGCATAAATAAATCTCTATCTGTAGCTTCCATGTTTTCTCAACATTCAGAACTCTCTGTCACTTGAGGTAGCACTCTCGGATACATCTGTAAGTAGAAATACAGACAACAACTGAATACTGCATCCGTGCTTTCACAATACATGCTTTTAGAGAATTAATATAATCACCCACCACCTATGTTGAAGGTGTCCCAAGATTTACAGTACATGAAAACCTTGCTTTAATTTTGTCATAAAAAATACTTTTTAAAGTAATTTAGAAATGTCCCAAAACTTAGTCATTATGTTACGCAAAATGGAAAACACTTGACCTCTCATAAAATAAACCTTAATCCTTCATTAATAACTAGCAAAATAATTATTTACATGTACTTTTATGAGTATCAACTGCTGTGATTTTTGTAAAAACCCTATTGTGCATTACCTTAATTTGTGCATTGGAACAGGGATCCTATTATTGTTTAAACAAAAGGACAATTTTTCATTGGGCCTTGAAATTCTTGATTTGCAACAAGCATAAAATCCATGTAGATGAAAAATAAAGAATTCAAGGTATTTATTAAGTAACTATTTTGCTTTATAACTTTAAGAGTCACATCTCACACTTCTATACTTTGCTTTATAACTATAGTCACGTCTCATATTTCTATACTTTTGCTTTATAAAGTTATAATCACATCTTACTTCTATACTTTGCTGTATAACTCTATAGTCACCTATTACATCTATACTTTGCCTTATAAAGCTATAGTCACATGTCACATTTCTATATGCTGTATAACTCTATAGTCACACCTTACACTTCTCTACTTTACCTTATAAAGCTATAGTCACATCTCACACTTCTATATGCTGTATAACTCCATAGTCACACCTTACACTTCTATATTTTGCCTTATAAAGCTATAGTCACATCTCGCACTTCCATACGCTGTATAACTCTACAGTCACGCCTTACACTTCTATACTTTGCCTTATAAAGCTATAGTCACATCTCACATTTCCATACGCTGTATAACTCTATAGTCACGCCTTACACTTCTATACTTTGCCTTATAAAGCTATAGTCACATCTCACATTTCTATACGCTGTATAACTCTATAGTCACACCTTACACTTCTATACTTTGCCTTATAAAGCTATAGTCACATCTCACACTTCTATACGCTGTATAACTCTATAGTCACACCTTACACTTCTATATTTTGCCTTATAAGGCTATAGTCACATCTCACATTTCTATACGCTGTATAACTCTATAGTCACGCCTTACACTTCTATACTTTGCCTTATAAAGCTATAGTCACATCTCACACTTCTATACGCTGTATAACTCCAATGTCACGCCTTACACTTCTATACTTTGCCTTATAAAGCTATAGTCACATCTCACACTTCTATACGCTGTATAACTCCATAGTCACGCCTTACACTTCTATACTTTGCCTTATAAAGCTACAGTCACATCTCACATTTCTATACGCTGTATAACTCTATAGTCACGCCTTACACTTCTATACTTTGCCTTATAAAGCTATAGTCACATCTCACATTTCTATACGCTGTATAACTCTATAGTCACGCCTTACACTTCTATACTTTGCCTTATAAAGCTATAGTCACATCTCACACTTCTATACGCTGTATAACTCTATAGTCACGCCTTACACTTCTATACTTTGCCTTATAAAGCTATAGTCACATCTCACATTTCTATACGCTGTATAACTCTATAGTCACGCCTTACACTTCTATACTTTGCCTTAAAAAGCTATAGTCACATCTCACACTTCTATACGCTGTATAACTCTACAGTCACATCTTACACTTCTATACTTTGCTTTATAACTCTACATAGTAACATCTCACTTATATACTCTGCTTTAGAAAGCTAATGAGTCACATCTCATACTTCTATACTTTCTTCTATCAAGCCACTGAGTCAAATTCACAGATTTTCGCATAATGAATTGCACAGGTCTAGAAATATCAACAGTCCTATTGCTAATAAAGGGTACAGATTGCAAAACATTTTCAATTTCTAACTTAATGCCGTTAATTATTTTTCTTCTCAAACTCATATCAACTGCCTGTGTTCATAAGATCATGAAAATGAAGATTTTGGCATTGGCACTTGATTTTCACAAATGAAAAGTTAGTGCAATCAAACCTGTCCTAAAGAACTCATGAATTTGCATCATTCATAGTTGCACTTTTTAATGCTGAATTGTATCCCCTTCAACATATGCTATATTAAAGTAAATATTTTACCTTCAGAAGCAAGACCAATAAACCATCTTTTATAATAAATACATGTTAATCATACAGGTCTGAAAAATCATTTTTACAGACCTACTAATACATTAAAAAAAACAAGGATTAAAAATCTGCCAATGATGCAGAATGCTGACAAAGGTCTCATGAAAATCTAGTGGTGTTCCAAAACTGGATTTTAATCGATTTAATAATAGAGGGAGTTATTGCAACAAAAAAAACAGTGGGTGGATCTAACAATCAGTCTAACAATTACTGTCTAAAAATTGGGGTATATAATTTGATTAAACGATGATGCAGAACACGGACAATACAACTTATCAATGTCTTGTCAATATCAAGCTGCATGCCAAATTTGGTGAAAATTATATAAACAATTTACTGGAAAGAATGTGTGTGGGTGTGACAAATAAACTTGGATTAAGGTCTCATCAACTTCAAGCTGCATACCAAATTTCCATCAAATCCAATAATCATTAAGGGAGTTATTGTGCAGAAAGAAAGAAAAATGAGTGGATGTGAAATTCAGGGATTAAAACGTGGCCAAAATATCATAGAATGCTGACAAGTGAACTTGTCCAAGGTCTGATATATATCAAGTAGCATGACAAATTAAAGATTTATTGTGTATGAGCAAAAGTGATTAGGTCTGATAATCAGGGGCTATAACTCTGATAAAACCATGTAGAAGACTGACAACCAAACTCAGCAATATCAATCTTCAAACCAAATTTGCATGAAATCCAACAATAATTAAGTTTTTGTAGAAATAAAAGTGGATGTGTCTAAAAATCAAGAATACAACTATTCTAAACGCTGACAATCAAATCCTTGGCTAAAGTCTCATTGATATCAATTTGCCTACCAAATTTGGTTGATTAGTATTAAGCAAATGTGCAAACATGGATAGATGAATGGATGGCAAGTTGGATGGAGAAGACCAACTAAATTATTTTTCAGCATTAAAACATTTTCAATTCTGCTGCTGTTGTGGTGGATACAATAGTCTTTTCATTAAAGCAATATGTCAATATGACTAGCAATCTTGGAGAAGTAATAAGATTTGCAAGATGGCCACTGTGGCAGACATATTGGAAGTTGTATTAGCACCATTTATAAGCAACTAGACATGACAAGAGAAAACCGCATGAAGATATGGCCATTCATTCAGGTGATACAAAGATTTTCATAATGGTCACCATGGCAGGCGTAACGAATGTCTTAATTGTACCATTGGGACCAACTATACATAATTGTTTATTAAAAGCCCCAAACAGATATCACCATCCATTCTGGAGGATGGAATAGTGATAACAGTATTTTCAAGATGGCTGGTGTGGCAGCCATTCAGGAATTCAGATTGACACCATTTTGATTTTGGACCAACTAGACATGATAAAAGTCTTCCAGTGAAAAACCCATGCAATATGACTTTTCATTTAGAAGATGGCTCCAGTGTGGTGGCCATACTGGATATTCAGGGCTCATCCAGAATTCTGAATGATAAATTCAAAGACTTCTCCCAAACTTTCAAAGACCACAAACAGTGATTTCCAAGACCTATTTTCACAACATTTTGTATAAAAGTTATGTTATATGAAAAAACAATGAATGCAAAATACTAGAATGTTGTTTAATGATGAAATGAAACTGAATGGGTCATCAAAAGAAAGGAACGAAAACTCGACTACATCCAAATCTAAGAACCTTGGACAATTTTATTTGTGATTATGGAAAAAAATTAAAATGTTTGGGTTTATTTCAATTTTCAAAAACTTTTAAAAACCTCACGGTAATCTGCTCGATTTTTCCAAAACTATGAAGGCCTTGAAAATGCTACCTCATTTTTCCCAAACTGTCAAAGACCTTCAAAGAATATATGAACCCTGATATTACACTGGTCACATTTTTGGTTAGGTCAAAACAGATGTTATAAGTCTACAAGTGAAAACTCCAGGTTGACCATCCATGCAGATGAAGTAGTGTCGATGAAGTAGTGCATGTGTGATTTGGTCTTTTAACGTAGCTTTAACAATTTTTCAGTCATATCGCTACAATGTCTGCATTGTGGCAGTTTATAGTGATGTCTAGCACTGGGGCATCATGCCACAGGCATGTAGCATGATGTCCCACTCAGACACATTATCCTGACACCAGGCCAACCAGTCCTAACACTAACCTCTTAATGCTGAGCGCCAAGTGAGGCAGCTGTTAGTACCATTTTTGTAAGTCTTTGGTATGACTCGGCCAGGGATAAAACCCACGACCAGCTGTTAGTACCATTTTTGTAAGTCTTTGGTATGACTCGGCCAGGGATAAAACCCATGACCTCCCGCATCCAAGGTAGATGCTCTAACCACTGGGCCACCAGAGCAGTCACCAGAATAGAAGGATGTGAGAGAGAGAGAAAGAGAGCAGATGAAGTAGCGATAAGGTGATTTTCAAGATGGCAACTTTGGCAGTCATGCTGGCTGTCCAAGCATCACACTTTCATTTAGACCAACCAGACTGTGGTATAGATGTGGGTGCAAAGTTTCATGGCAATCATCAAGGTAGTTTAGGTGGAGTAGCAGTAACAAAAAAGCTAATGGAAGGACAGACAAGAGACCATCTGGTAAGATTGTCTGATTAATAAAATCAGAATACACTGTATTTATGTTGACTTATCCCATGTGAACCAGTCTTAGCATTTTAGTGTATAACTGAAAATGTCACGAAAAGATGGTTTAAAGATTTGGAATTTATGACAATTTGAATTTGTATACAACAGTTAGCATTCTCCATGTAACACAACAGCTGTTTAAAAACAAGGATATCTTTAATTTTGGATGCTGAAAAAAATTCTTATCAAATCAAACACAGCCTGTATGATTTTGTAAAAATGTGAAATCATGCCAAATATCTCCTTACTGATTTGAAAGAATTTGTATGACATATCCACTTACCCCTAAAAGGTTCTTTGGGATGTATCCTTCTTGGTCTCCCTTTTTGGCCCACCACCATTCCTTCTCCTTGTCATCTCCTTTTCGTAACACGAACAGCTGGTCATTGATTTTAAATACCAGCTCATCTGGATTTTTCGGATCATAATCAAACACAGCATAAACAGCACCATTGTTAGTAATGCCAAGTTTCTCTTGAATACCTGTTGTTGAAAGCACACAAAAAAAAAGTTTAAATATCACAGACTCACAATTTCATTTTTCAACTCCATTACCAAACTTGGTGATAAAAGCTACTTACAGACAGCAAGGTAAGAGAACGTTTAATAATATCAAGTAAAAATACTGGTTACTATAAATTTGCCCATTTCTAGCACATGGGCTCAATTTAATGTGGTACATTGCCTGAACACTGTACTATGATGTACACCTTGCATTAGGCTTGCCAAAACATCCCCCAAAAATGTCATACAAAATGTAGACATAACCTATGGAAATGAGAACCTGCCATGGCCTGCATGCAGAGCTTAAGGCTGTCCCCACCCACCCACCCCACACCAGTAATAAGGGCATTTAATTAACCGTATCAGGATAAATGCATAATGAGCTACATTAAAAGAATCCTGAGGGTGGAATAAAATGGTACTGAAATAAAGTTTTAAAAAAAGACATGAACTTGGATACTGAAATGATTGCTGTTAAGAGAGTTATGTCCGAGTTCAGAGAAGTCTCATAACATTAAAAATTTCAAAGGATTATCATTAATGGGAATCAAAGAGCTATTGATGTTGGAATCGTACTATGGTGATTAGAGAGTAATTACTGTACAAATACTGAGAACATCCATGATAGGGTACTTACTTTACAAATACTAAGAATGCCCATCACAGAGTACTTACTGTACAAATACTCAGAACACCCATCATAACCATCCTCATCCTCTTCACATTTTTCTGCAGCTGTTTCATGGTCACTGATTGTTGTTGCGAAAATACATGCACCATGCTCCACCAGAAATTTGACCATCGGCAGATTGTTACATGATGCTGCACAGTGTAGTGGGGTCCTGAAACATACACAGCACAATTAAAATGTTTCAATGGACACTGAGCGTATTTGAGGGAAATGTGTGCTATTTGGTGAGCCAATCATTGAATGTTTATGTTAGTTAACCTGCACAAACGAACTGCTGGAAGGTTGACTGGCAATTTCATTAATCTGCCTTTGTTCAAGACAAGAGACCCTTACTGGTGCAATATCATTCACCTGGCTGGTGTAACTTTACAGATGAGCATTTCATTAAGGCTTATGTAGTATTAAAACACTTGTGTAAACTATCTCCCAAATTGTACATCGTGTTGATTTTACCTATTTTACTATATTCCAATTAAAACAATGACAAAATTAATATGCAGTCTCCTGCTTATGATCCAAGTCAACCAAAATCAAATGCCAAAATAAACCCTTATTAAATTGTGTGGACTTTGTGGACATCGAACTCCATCAAGATTTCAATATATAAGCACACATTCGAAGTGTAATAATAATAATAATAATAATAATTTATTTAACAGAGGGTGATTCATCTAGTCAAGGCCAAAATTATCTGCATCATCTGAAAGTAACAGTAATTACTATTTATTTTAAAGTCTTTAGTACTATGGATACAAAATTTTATTACTGTCTATTAATAATACATACATACATACTTATATCTCTTCTTAAGTATGGTAATTTATTCAGCAGATTGTACATGTAGTGGAAGCTCGTTTCTGAGAACTGTACCAGAGTATCTTTTGAAAAAGGCCTGAATAAATCCTGAAGATACTCTAGTGCAGTTCCATGTAGATATTTATGTACAAGAACTGCATTGTAAAAATCTGTTTTTTGACATAATCAATAAATGCATCTAAAATAATGCATGCTGCCACTTTCTGAAGTTTATAAACCCTGTCAAGCTGAAATATGGCAGTTTTCACATACAAATGAACAATAATCCATTGTTGGAAGAATTAAGTATAGTATGCAAGTTTCTAAAGGTAAATTTTGATTCCACTGAGAAGGTCAATTTTGGATGATAGTGCTTTAAAGAGCTTGTCAATATGGTCATCCAACTGTAAATTATTATCTACAGATGCTACAATCTTTTTGTGTTTGACATTTTTTAACTGACAATGATTTACTCTAAGAAATAATTCTTTGTTCCCTAACTTATGTCCACAAAATCACAAATTTTCTTTTAACTTCATTAAATACCATTTTATTTGTTGTACCAAACTTTGAACTATAAGCCTAATTTTGTTTGTCAGAACTAGATGCAAGTCTATTTATTTAATGGAAGATCATTTACATAAATGTGATAGAGTAGAGGGCAAAAAAAAGCCTTGAGTGACTCCTGAATGAACATTGCGAGTTTGTAAGCTAACACTGCCAATAGTCACTTGTTGAGACCTGCTTTGGTTTAGCTATGATCCAAAATGAGTTTAAAGAAGAATCATCAAACCTGTAACAGTTCAAACTTTTGCAGCAGAATTTCATTATCAACTTGATCAAAGGATTTCTTGAATTCAAAAAAAACAATCCGTTAAACAACCATAATCCAATTCTTGTAGCTAAAGATTGGTTCATTTAGCAGGTTCTGTTGGGCAAGAGTGATATTTTCTAAATCCTGATTGTGCCAGATGAAATGGAAAGTAAGTTTAAAAATGAAAATCAAAGACCTGCATAACTACTTGCTTTTCAGATGATTTTGAAAACAGATCGAGAATGGATATTGGTCTGAAGTTCCCTGGATCCTCCTTTATTCCTTACATTAAAAAAACTAGATGTAAGATTGAAAGGTGTAATCTTTGCAAATTTCTAGACAACTAGAAAGTTAGTTATACTTAAGTTTATAAAATGCGGTAATGGCATTGTTATTACTGGTGCATCAATCTTAAGAATTTGTGGACCACTGCCTTCCCATCCAGAGAATTTATTAATACTCAACTAACTGAACATATAAAAACCTCAGCTTCCAAATTTGATAAAAATTACCAGATTAATATGCATGCGTCTTGTTTATTAACAAACCTGTCCAAGATCTTGATGATATAAACATATCTTCCAAGTCTGATCAAAATCTGGTAACAAGCGACTCCAATCAAATTCGAGAATATTTCAAGTTTTATCAAAATCAAGCAAAAAGATATGGCTTCCAGAATGGTAACAGGCTCAGCCAATCAGATCCAAGATCACCTCATTAATATGCATGGATCTTGCTCATCATCAAAATGTCCAAGACCCTGATGACATAATCCCATCTTCCAATTTTAATCAAATCAAAACAGCCTTCAGACAGGTAACAATCTCAGATTACCCCAATGTTTGTCCATCTTACTAATCATGGTAGAAGTGTATATATATATATATATATATATATATATATATATATATATATATATATATATATATATATATATATACACATATACGAAGTTTGATCCACATCGGATCAGAAATATGGCCTAATGAGTGATAACAAAGTCAACCAATCAGATGCACTATAACCTCATTAATATGCATGGATCTTGATCACAGCTGGTTACAGTGACCTATTTTCCTCTTAATGGTGGAAAGAAATACTGGGTGAGATGAAAATGAAATGAATAAGAGACGTGCAACAATGAAACCAAAAATATTTAGCAGATATTTAGCTGCCCTTTGTAGAAACTACTTACCAGCCATCACTGTCTGGTGAGTTGACATCACAACCGAACTCAATAAGGAATGTGACAATATCATAATGGCCAGCACAGATTGCATTATGGAGAGCTGTGATGCCCTCATCATTTGGCTCACTAACATTCTCTACCTGAAAAAGGGACAAAAAAATTCATAAACAGAATATATTCACAGGCATTCAGATGAGAAAGTGAAACTTAAGCCTCGAGGACAAATGGATACGACTGGTTCAGGATTAAATGGTGATTTTATTAATCCATTTGATTTCTTATCATTATAGAGTGATGGTGGTTGTGTTTAGTATTTTGTGGTTTGGCAACATAAGTAGGGCATCTAATGCTGAGCCTAGAGGTGAACAATATTACCTGTATACTGGTTTAGTGCAGTATTGATTTCCATTGGTACTTTTTGAATGTTACCTGTACTCTGATCAGGAAGAAATACATGGAAATTTCCGACTAATCCTAATATTAACAGCAAGTTTTCATTTTTTCATTCAAAATGTAATTTTTTGCACAAAAGTTGTATTTGTCATACGTTAGCTTTGACTTATAAATATAATGATTATAATTCTTTAACCACGTTTGACACAGGACACATATCATAACATCGTAGCCAAATGGTTAAGTAGAGAAATATATCCTGGACAAATCTAAATTTTTGGAAATATTTAGTATATAAAAAAGTCATATTTTAAGTTATTTACTTGAGTATATTAATGCACCAAGTACATGTATTCCACCATAAGACTGCATCATCCAAAGATTTTCAGGACAGCAGTTGTTTTCTGTTGCTATAGTGTAAGATTAATCACCCCACTGTAGTTTCAGATTTTACATTGTAACAACAATTAACATACACATATGAAATTCATCTACAATCAGGTGCTGACCATTTAATTTTTGGGAAAGAGAAAAAGGCAGTTGCAATTTTATTTTCAGAAAGATATTTCATTTTTTCTAATGGATATAATATTGTTTATGTCGCTACAAATCTGAGCATTATGTTTTTTTGGTGCTACTAACAGAAAGTTTTTAAAAAATGAGTCACGCCCCTTCCCTAAATAAATAGATTGTTGGACCCTAATATAAATGTTGTATACCATGGTATGTATGGCAGAATGTTTTGAAATACTGCGGTATACCATGGTGTAAAAAATTTCAAGGTACCCAGCTCTAGCAGAGGCAATAGGAGTAAAGTGCACTGCCGACAAACACACCATAGCAGCCATCCTGGGCTGATTCAGTGGTATGATTTAAATGTGCAACCCTTTCCACTGCCCACAAACACACCATAGCAGCCATCCTGGGCTGATTCAGTGGTATGATTTAAATGTGCACCCTTTCCACTGCCCACAAACACACTATAGCAGCCAGCCTGGGCTGATTCAGTGGTATGATTTAAATGTGCACCCTTTCCACTGCCGACAAACACACCATAGCAGCCATCCTGGGCTGATTCAGTGGTATGATTTAAATGTGCACCCTTTCCACTGCCCACAAACACACTACAGCAGCCAGCCTGGGCTGATTCAATGGTATAATTTAAATGTGCACCCTTTCCACTGCCGACAAACACACCATAGCAGCCATCCTGGGCTGATTCAGTGGTATGATTTAAATGTGCACCCTTTTCACTGCCCACAAACACACCATAGCAGCCATCCTGGGCTGATTCAGTGGTATGATTTAAATGTGCACCCTTTCCACTGCCCACAAACACACTATAGCAGCCAGCCTGGGCTGATTCAGTGGTATGATTTAAATGTGCACCCTTTCCACTGCCGACAAACACACCATAGCAGCCATCCTGGGCTGATTCAGTGGTATGATTTAAATGTGCACCCTTTCCACTGCCCACAAACACACTACAGCAGCCAGCCTGGGCTGATTCAATGGTATAATTTAAATGTGCACCCTTTCCACTGCTGACAAACACACCATAGCAGCCATCCTGGGCTGATTCAGTGGTATGATTTAAATGTGCACCCTTTTCACTGCCCACAAACACACCATAGCAGCCATCCTGGGCTGATTCAGTGGTATGATTTAAATGTGCACCCTTTCCACTGCCCACAAACACACTACAGCAGCCAGCCTGGGCTGATTCAATGGTATAATTTAAATGTGCACCCTTTTCACTGCCCACAAACACACTATAGCAGCCAACCTGGGCTGATTCAGCGGTATGATTTAAATGTGCAACCCTTTCCACTGCCCACAAACACACTATAGCAGCCGACCTGGGCTGATTCAGTGGTATGATTTAAATGTGCACCCTTTCCACTGCCTACAAACACACTATAGCAGCCATCCTGGGCTGATTCAGTGGTATGATTTAAATGTATCCCCTTTCCACTGCCCATAAACACCATAGCCGCCGACCTGGGCTGATTCAGTGGTATGATTTAAATGTGCACCCTTTCCACTGCAAGTCTGGCATTATAATAATTCATCATTACATATTGGTAAAGTAATAGTTTGTCACAATATACTGGATCAATAATATGTGAATTTAAGTCGAGAAATAAAAGGAAATCAAGAGTTTTATGTCTCTTCAATAAAAGCATTAAATATTTTAATGTTACTCTTTTATTTTATATTATTACTTATCTGTTTTATATTAGTTATCAGAGTGGTTTCTATAATCGGTCTCAGTGACAAAAAAGAATACATTTTAGTCATAGCTACTGTGATGTAAGTAAATTGATAAAAGAATCATTGAGAACATTTCTGGTTTTCATTTCAAATTCAGGTGCTTAAATAATTTGTACATTTATTGTTAATCTCAAGCATAGACCCCTCAACTCTATCGGAACAAGGTTTTCAGTTATCAGGTAATTTATAAGGGCACTGTATGTCTAATAATAAAACTATATTTAGAATGCTAAAAAGAACCGGAAATTATACATTCTAGTATTACTCAGTAACATGTTGCATTCTAGTATTACTTAGTAACATGTTACATTCTAGTATTACTTAGTAACATGATACATTCTAGTATTACTTAGTAACCTTGCTGCAAACAAACAATCCCAATACAGTTACACAGACAATGCATGCCATGACAATGGACAAGTCTGGAGTTTGGATCGTAACAGGTATTGTATCATCACTCCTGCATCACAATACATGTTGTATCACCAGCTAAATTATATGATACACATCCTACTATACCTTGTAGTAGTGCACAAGTATAGCGATACATAATGTATCATGGTGAAGCAGGCAAAGCTTTTTTATCTGGCACACTAACCTGACCCACTGTGACTCCTTCCTCCATTACCTGGCTCTTACAACATACAGGATAGCACAGCAGGCCTGCGATATATCACGGAGCACATAGAAGTTTATAATAGAATAAAATAATCTTAATGTACCTGAAACCATAGGACATAAACAACCATTTCGATAAATGGGTGTTTGGATGAATGGGTTTGGATTCCAACAATCCTGCAAGTTTGAGATCCATACTTGTGGTTTGGATAAAATGACATTCAGATGAAGAGGTTTACATTAAGAAGGTTGAATTCTATTCCATTAATTTTTTTAAAAAGGTCTTATTTACCTTTTCTGCACACTTTTTGACAAGCTCTAATTCACCCTCCAGTGAGGCATCAAGCAGGAGTGCAAGTGGGTCAAAACTGACTCTGCAACCAGATCCCTTTGAATTCCTGGACTTCAAATTGGTTTTCTTCTTTATCTCGGAGCTGTCACTCTTAACTTCTATCACTGGTGGAGCACGATTTTGTATTGAAGAAGAGGAGGAAGAAGATGAAGAAGAAGATGATGAAGAATCCGAATCTTTTGATGACTGACCAGCAGAACTGTCATTCACTTCCATGATATTCCCTTTATTGTCAAGAAGCACCATTTCGGGAATACGGTCACTAAAAGATGTGGCCTGAATTTCAATAGCACCATTTTTGTCTTCCAGTGTTAAGAACTGATTTTCCTGTGCTGGGACTTGAACATTATTAGCACTTTGCATTTGATCATATTGACTCAAAGCTTTTGTAATATCTTCATTATCGCTATCTGAATGCCGTTTACGAATATGCTTTGGCGTGTTTGGCTTGATGCTGACTTTATCAGAGGCAACATCTGCATGGGGTGGGGAACTAGGGAAGTCAAACTGCTGATATTTTGCAACTGCTGAGGGACTGGATGGGGATGCAGATGAATTTGATGAGAGTGGAGAACTATGATTTGATCCCGATTCACCGAAATTAGAATTAGTCCTGTTAGGAATCGGACCAATAATTTTCACAGACTTTACACTATCATCCACAGAATTCTCTTCAACCTGGCTTTTATCAGAGGAGTCCAATTCTTTGTACATGTTTTTAACATTTTGTTGATATTTTTCTAATGCTTCACTGTTGATCCTATTTCCAAGGTACGTGTTTGCAATGACACTCTTTGGTGCATATCTGTATGGCATAACAGGCTTGTGGCCCAAGGAACCTAGCACAGCTGCATGATTCAGTGTAGAAAATCCACCAGTACTTGTGGATGTGGTAGGAATATTGCTAGCACCATTTGGTTTGGCTGTATTCTCCGAGGATACTAAAGATTTTTCATTAGCAAGATCCTTATTTTCAAATTTATTCAAAACAGGTTGCACAAATGAACTTCCAGGATTGACTGTTGGCTGATTTCCCTTTGGAAAGTTTTGACTTCCAACAGTCCTTCCAATCTGTTGGATTGTGCCAGGGGTGGTACTGTTAATGCTCAGTTGTTCTGAAGGTGGGTATGGTCTATTATTACCAAGGGGCCGACTAGGTAACACTGGAGGTTCTGATGAAGCCTTGGCCACATTTGGGCCCCAAGTTTCTCTGTTTGGAAGAGGTTTTGGTGACTGTTCTTTGTTCCACCCTGAAAAACTAGATTTATTTGGCAGCTCATTACTGGTAATGTTTGCATCGCTGGTACTGTTCTCCTTCTGTGAACCATCACTTGATGCTGGAGAACTCTGACCACTGCCTCCCTGTCGAACTTCATCAGGAACACTGATCTGAGGTCTGTTACCCAAGATGGAGGTGCTGTAAGTGCTGCCGAAAGGTCGAGGAGTCAGATGAGAGAGACCTGATCGGGAGGGTACAGGAGGAGGATATCTTAAGGTGTGGCTGGAGGAAGCTGATGGTTGAGAATAGTTTTGTCCTCCAGAACTTGTAGGGAAAACAGAGTTTTGTGTTCCTGCTGGTCTCTCTGACGCTAATGATGCACCTGAAGAAGAAGGTCCATTTTGCTTTGCCACGTTAGAATCTATGGACACGACAAGTGGAATGGAATAATCCTCCTGCCGATCAGGGTCGCTTTTCTTGTTGTTTGGATCAATCGTATTATT
This sequence comes from Sinohyriopsis cumingii, assembly GCA_028554795.2. Classification (NCBI taxonomy): domain Eukaryota; kingdom Metazoa; phylum Mollusca; class Bivalvia; order Unionida; family Unionidae; genus Sinohyriopsis; species Sinohyriopsis cumingii. The sequence continues at coordinate 106,320,077 of CM068825.1, forward strand.
GTTTGTTTCTCTTGGTTTGGAACTACTCTCCTCTAATTTGCTTTTGTCCAAAAATGGAAACTTTGAACTAGGGGGCAGTGATTGATACTTTGGGTTCTGTTTTGCAAATCCAGGGGTGGCACTGTTTTCCTCCTCCACCTTGTCTTTCGAAACTTGCTGCTGATAGGGTTCTACAGCAGCGATATTTGTTGGAGGAGGCCGATTGCTGTTGACTTTGTTTAGAAGATTTTGCTGGTTTATCTGCTGCTTGTTGCGCTGTGTCTGTTGTGCACGTTTTCTCTTTAGCCGCTGCTGAAGTTCCTGAATTCGGTTGTCCATCTTGGCCACCTCCTCTCGCTTTTTTATAAGAAGCTCACGATGTTGGGCCAGTTTCTGATTCTGCTGCTCATTCAACTTATTTCGCGTCTAAAATAGAAAGGTATACAAAATCAGTACATTTTTATTTACACTAATGCCGTTTCCACTATGACCAGGTTTTCTAGAAATATTTTGAAACAAGAATTTCATGGAATGTTATGCATAACCTGTTTCACTGCAACAATATACACTAGGAACTCTTGCCCTATGCCTAACTTCATCCCTCACCCAAAAAGTTTAGTGGCAGCATGCAACAACAGTGTTAGCAAAATGGAGGCAATCTGAAAAATGTACATTTAACAATGAAGTCCCCTGTTCCCCCCAAATTTTTTTTTAGTGACACATGTCTTATGTATGTTATATAGGCACGGCAAAAATATGTAGCATGTCTATTTATAAATCAATTACACTGCATGTATATTACATGTCTGTTACAAAGACTGTCTATTACGTATCTGTTACAAAGGCAGTCTATTACATGTCTGTTTCCTAGTATGTCTATTACATTTCAATGAAACAGGATGTCTATAACATGTCTGTTACATAGCATGTCTATTGTAAGTCTGTTTTAAGAGAATGTCTATTATGTGTCTGTTACACAGCATGCCCATTAAATGCTACACAGAATATATATTACAAATCTCTCACTAGCATGTCTGTTACTTAGCATGTATAAAGTTATAATTCTGTTGCAAAGGATGTCTATAACATGTCTGTAACATAGGATGCCCATTAAATGTTACACAGAATATCTATCACATGTCTGATATCTAGTATGTCAATTACATTTCAACAACATGGGATGTCTGTAACATGTATGTTAAAGAGCATGCCCATTAAACATTACACAGAATATCTATTACATGTCTTTCACTAGCATGTCTGATACTTAGCATGTATTCGATTATAATTCTGTTGCATAGGATGTCTATAACCTGTCTGTTGTCTAATACAGTAACAGCACATTTCCTACATGTAGTTATTTTTGTGTTGAATGCTGTTTCTTGGTGCAAGTCTAAAAAGACCTGAGATTCCATCAATAAAATATTGTCTTATTTTTTTAACTAACTATAGGCTCTCAAAATATTATTTGTAATAAAACGTTAGTTTCATTATTAACCAATCCTGACCAGCCTAACCCATATATTTCCTTTATTTTATCTTTGCCCAATTCTAGAATGGTTCTTTTATATAATTAGTAGCATGACTCCAACTCCACCATAGTGATAGCAGTATTACTGATTTCCTATCATGTACTGTTTAGAAGAGTTATCTCCCTTTGCCTATGCTTCTGAGGTGCATAGTTGCAATGAATAAAACGTACATGTGATTTCTTTTTGAGACTTAAATTAACCCATTAAGTAGACATCAAACATGTACAGTGGTGAGATTGAGAAAATATGATATTCTATAAGGGTTCAAGTGGCTGCATTCCACTTGTGTTGCAAGCTGCAATCAACAAACAAGAATGGAATAATTTTTTGGAAGTTCAGACTCAAATAATGGGTATGTACTTCTTAGGTGTGAATATTATGTCACACACACATGACTCCCATTACTGGCCAAAATAGGCTTGACAAAAATGATGTCCACTGTTTAAAAGTCAAACAGAGGCTTAATACAGTTTGCAGATTTTAACATACCATAAGTTCCTTTTTCAATTTTTCTAACTCTGCTGCAGCAGCAGTCTGGTTCCTAACATTGGCATTGATTTTTCCACTGCGTATTTCCTCCAGCTGCCGTGTCATTTCCTCCACTTTTGTCACCGCCATTGCAAATTCCTTCTCCTTCTCATTGAATAAAGCCTTGATGGCCTCCAACTCTGAGTCTAAAAATAAAATTAAAAAAATGAACGAATGAACCAACAAACAATGTGACAGACATCAACCATGGCATTATCCTTACATCACATGGCCTGCAGATCACATGGCCTGCAGATCACTTGGGATCTTACAGTGAAAAAGTATGTATGAAAGCTGTAAAAAAGGTATGTATGAAAGCTGTAAAAAGGTATGAATGAAAGCTGTAAAAAGGTATGTATGAAAGCTGTAAAAAGGTATGTATGAAAGTTGTAAAAAGGTATGAATGAAAGCTGCAAAAAGAGATGAAGTCATTTTAAAACAAGTTACTGAGCAGAAAGCAAAAGCTAATAGACCCATCGATATTTAGATTACTGGTGTATCTTGTTTTTGCCTGATACAAAAATGAAGAAAAAAAAAACAACAAGTGAATACAACTCATTATTGTTAATAACACATTAAAAGTCCCAGTGCTGCCATTTATAAATTTCACCATTCTTCCAATCCAACAAACGTTTGAAAGGAGGGGAATGATTTGTTAAAAAAGCTATCTGACATAAACCATTCTCTGAAATAATCAAGATGTTTGATTTAAATGACATTTAAATACTGTAGTATCATTTATTTTCAACAGGCTCAATTTTCGTGGTTTCATTAAAAAAAGGCATTTTTTGGGGTACATAAATCTGTGGTTTTGCCTATCAAAGTTACATATTAGTAGGTATTTAATTTCATCGTTTAACATCTACCCAAAATAAAAAATAAAAAAGAATAAAACAGTGCCGATGCAAACAGTGGAAGCTTTAATGTTTAAACCAATACTACTACATGTATGAGCACAAAACAAAGGCATGGCAAGTTCAATACTTACACTGTTTTTGACCAAGTGAATAACATCAGTCGAAAATGATGCAGCCAAGAACACTAAAACAATAGTTCCTGCTCTATGAGCACAGATAAAACACCTGTCAAAATTATTCACTTTTGCCACATTTTTGTTGGAGTGCTCAACATCAAAGGAAGCCGATGCAGCCAACAACCCTAGGGCAATCGCTTATTAAAGAAGAATTAAAGTCACACTTCCACAAGTGGTATGCTAAACAGGTTATCGACGCCATTATGAAAAAAGATGTTACTGGTGACGATCTGTGCACAGTATTAGCAAACCTTGCAACCTCATGAATCAAGCCAACCTCATTAATCAAGTGCAACCTCATTAATCAAGCTAATTCACGCTCAATTGATAACTGCACCTCACGTGACAATGAGTGAAAGATCGGACCTAATTATCAGTGGTTTTGAGAAAGCTGGACTTGTTTAATTCAGCAATATGGGGATTATTTACCTGAGAAGCATTTGTGAGTACCATGAGACTTGACTGACACGATGATAATACAGTGGCTTTGTCCAAAAATCAGAGAAGTGTGAGCTTTAATACTCTGCTGTAATTAGTGTATATACATAGTGTTTCATTAATAATAGTGTTTCAAGAAATAGTTATAGTATTTTACAGGATTGTTGTTCTTTTAGATTAAAAATGCATGGATGAAACGAAATGTGCTTTCAGAAAGATTTAAATATTTCAACAACAGTTGTACTCGAATGAAGGATCAATCTGAAGAAGTATTAAATTTATTTTTCTTATACTGTTATTTTGTATTATTTTTTGTTTCATTTTCAGTATTATTATTGTTTGAATACCTTATGCTTTTTCTCTATTTTCTCTCTATCCTTACTTAGCTCACATATCAATTTAAGGCAGTGAGTGTAAAATTACAGCTATCAGATACCTTATCGAACACTGAAACAATATAAAATGATTAATAATTCTTTTTTTCGAAAGGTTAAAATAAAAAAATAAACACATGTAAAAGCTAATATTTAATTACCAGATTACAGTATATATTGACCTTGACTTATCAAATACTAGTAGCTGTGTTAATCTCTAGGAATGAGACACTAAGAAAATGGGGTGGGGGTGTAATCATCCTACGTGGCTCGTTTTTTGTTGGGGATTTAAATTCGTGCTTTGGGGCAACAACAACAAAAACCACGAAAATTGGTCCCCAACGAAAACTGATGATACTACAGTGGTCACTTTAGAATTAACAAGTGTCAACTTTTTAAATCAGTCAATGAAGCCGCTCATAATTTGGTCTTTTTCAATTCATGGCTAATTTAATAGCAAAAAAATTCCATAACTTGATTCAAAGATAAACAGGCCAGCTTTTCAAACAATTGGATTGCAAAGAAAAAGTGCACATTAGATAAATGTGTGTGTGTGTATGTGTTTGATTTTGATTTTTAACGTAGCTTTTAACAATTTTTCAGTCATATCGATATGATGTCTACAATGTGGCAGTTTATAGTGATGTCTAGCACTGGGGCATCATGCCGCAGACATGTAGCCGACCAGTCCTAACACTAACCTCTTAATGCTGAGCGCCGAGCAAGGCAGCTGTTAGTATGATTTTTCTAAGTATTAGGTATGACTCGGCCAGGGATCGAACCACAACCTCCTGCATCCGATGCGGATGCTCTAACCACTAGGCAACCGAAGCAGTGCATTAAATAAAAATAAAACTTGGGTGAATATGGGTTGAAGACAATCGAATATACCATGGTTTTAACTTGTCATGTTTACTATGGTGACATCATCAAATCTTGTGTGGCAGTTTCATTCAACTGAAATTGGTTGTCCCAAGGATGTCGATGATTACCACTGGCTAAATTTGTACACTTACTCTAATTTGGGATGAAATACCATGGTTCATAATGTGATCAAATGTTATGTTACCTAGTTTTAATGGAACCCAGTGATGTTTAGGATCAATATCATTCAAGATTCAGTATTATTGTCAAGATGGAACATAAACAATTTCTGCATGTGTTGGCCGAATTGGGGCTTTCAAGTTAATACCAAAACAGCTCAACACATAATGACTATTATTTGAACAATTCAGCACATGGATAATATTACAGTTAAACACATTATGGCTAATAGAAGAACAGTTGGATGTCAAAAGACCAACAAAACATCATAAGAAGTGTTTCAGTGGAAAAAAACCATGCTGATATGACAGCAACAATGTTTTCAACATTAAATTGGCACAATAAGCTATTCAGGACCAACAAGACATAAGATATTTCTCTGGTGAAAACCATCAGGTCAATATAAAGGAGTAGTGATAACAATATTTCAAGATAAACAGTGTGGCAAAAATGTAAACATTAGATTTGCCACATTTCCATTTACAACCAACTAGACATCACAAGTCTTTCTGTGAAAACTCATCCTGATATGACGATCCATTCTGTGATAACACGATGTTCAAGATGGCCACTGTGGTGGCCATATTGGATGTCCATGCAACATGAATTTTATTTAGAACTAATTAGACCAGGGACTCAAACTCAAACCACCTGAGGGCTGCAAGAGGGCATTTTTGATGGACCAAGGTCCACACCACCTTTGTTATCTCTCATGACACCTTATGATGCCAATCATTTTGCAGGCCACAGGATATGGCTTGGCAGGCCGCATGCAGCCCATGGGCCACGTTTTGGAGACCCTGTATTAGACCATGGGTTTGTATGAATGGACAACAGACCATCATATAATCTCTTCCAGTCTATGACCAGTAGAGCCTACAAAAAGCAACAGCCCCTTAAAGGTGCAAATGGTAATTAGATACTACAAGATAAATTAAGGTGATTAACAATACATATGTTGGTTAAAAATACTCAAAAGGAAATAGGGATACGCACAAGCAACATTTTAAAAAAGATGTTAACTTCTTTCAAGAAGTTTAAACTAAAAGACACATCTATCATATCAAAATTTGCTGAACATTCTAACATAGATGGATGAGATCACAACACTTGGGGGGATAGCAAAAAATAATGTTTGTGAAGACGGCCATATTGGAAGTCTTAACATCACCAATTTCTTTTTAGACCAGCTAGACATAACAAAAAAATCTTGTGGTGAAACCCCCACATGATTTTCCATTTATGAGAAGCACTGATACCAAGCTTTTCAAAAAGGTTACTTAAGTAGCTGTACTGGATGTCCGAAGTCAGTCTGTTGTTGTTGTTATAGGGTTTAACACCATTTTCCAGCACAAGATAGGCTATACATGGCAGCCCATATTAATGGTGGAGGAAGAACCGGGGAAAACCCCAGAAAGAACCACCGACCCACAAGAAGCTACCAGCAAGCTTTCTCACATATCCACAATGGCCGAGCCTGAGACTAGAACCCACACAGACAGAGGTGAGATGGCAGTGATCCGTGACCGAGAGCGCTTTAGACCACTCGGCCACTCTGGGCCCCTCCAATGTCAGTTCATTTAGGACTAACGTAACATATTAAGACTAAATTTCAGTTGATTACATCACCTTAAAATAAACTTGTGCAGACCACCATAATATCACTAACGAGATAATAATCTTGAAAGTTTCAGCTTCTGAGGACATTATTATTTCTATCAATGAATTGTCCTCTCATAACATAGTCATACAAAAATCTTCTCAGTACAAGCATGTTTTTTGATAATTCATACAAGTAACTGCATAATATGAAATCCACAAACCAATTCACACATAAAAGTAAAACAAAGTTGGCAGTTGGATCTAAATATCAGATAAGGGTGATTTGATTTATGGGCATTCCTGACTGAAGGTAACACATGCAAAACCAACTACTGACTATAACCATGGGATAAGTGCATTTTGTTTCATTTACACAAGATAAACTATCTACACTCATCTTCATGGGTGCAGATAAAAGGATTATTTTTGGCTGCTTACGGGTAAACCTGACAAGGTACTATTTTTGTATTTTTCAAAAACAGATGTTGAAAACAAATGAATAAACTCTATTCATTTGTGTTTTTCTTCTCATATTGGTTTTTTCTCCTAAATTTTCAAGATGAAATGTAGCTATGAATTAAAACTTAGTTTTGCTAGAAATGTAATTACTAACTAAAACCTAGTTTTACAAGAAAAGTAATTACAAATTAAAACTTACTTTCAAATTAACCATATGGGCCCCTTGAGCAAAGTTTATTGTTGCATACATGCTTTTTTGTTGCTGTGTCATGAAAGCATAGAAAAAGAAACAATAGGCCAAAGTGTACCCGAGATTGTTTACTTGACTAACATCTACTTGAAAACCAAATCCATTGTGTAGTTGACAAACAAATATGGAAAATCATCATCTAAAGATGGACAATGCTGGGAATTGGCCATTTTGGGTTTTCTCAGTAGCCCATTTTTTAAACATGCATTTGTACAACTCTGATCGAACTATGTCAGAATGCTTTATTTCAGAACCCAAAGTGCCAATCAAATTTAGCAACCACTGATGTCAAGCTGATAAACCTAGATTTATAAACAGTTGACTACCTGAAAAAAGACCAATGTCATGACAAATGCAATGATACTTTGGCTATTGTGACTATGTTGTGACATGTACTCTCCGTGTGCACCAATCATGCACTCTGTAAGCATCTCTGTCTGGTGGAGGAAGAATCTGGAAATAACATTAGCAACAACCACAGACCCATAGTCACCTGCTGACAAGCTTTCACAAATACCCCACCACCACCACCACTGGCTAAGCTTAAGACTCAAACCCACATGGATTGAGGTGAGATGGCAGTGATCAATAAAGGAAAGTACTCGAACACCTTTGGCCATTGAAACTTTTTGTCAAATTTGCTTAAATTCTGTTTTGTGCTTTTTGGAAAGTTTTTTAAGGTTTATCTACTTTTAGTAACAATGGCTATATTTTAGAAGCAGATTGACACCATTTACATAATACTGATACCTTGATGCTGTCAAATTTAATCCAAAATTCCATTCACCACTTTATGAAAAGTGCACATTTAAGGACTGTTTCATTTTAACTAACAGAATAATAACTGATTGGTAGATAAACATCCTTTGTACAAATCAGACAGGCCTTTATGCCTAGAATTTGGTCTAATTCTGTCAAGCAGTATGTAAGAATAGAAGTTATTTAAACAGATCTTCTGAAGTTTTTTCTAATGGTCACTATATTACAATATATACTCACTTATAAGTCAAGTCAAACTGTAAACAACAAAAATCCTGATCTGCCATAGCATAATGCGCCTTCAGATCAGGGTCTATCATGTTTGTTTTACTAATTACTCCTAACAAAATGCAAAGACCCTGATCTGTCGGTGCATTATGCGATGGCACATCTGGATCTGTGCAGTTTGCAAGTTGACTCATCATATAAGCGAGTACATATGGTATATGGCAGATTGTTATCATTTATATATAAATAAAATAAAGGCCTAAAGCCCCAATGCTTTCTACAAAGCTTGCTTGGAACTGTTCCAGTGGATTAGATTTGTGGTCAATTTGAACAGGGCAATTATTAATGGATGACCCACATGGAAATGGAAGAAGTGTTATAACATACATGGTTCCCACACTTTTTTAAAGATAAATTTCCAGGTCATTTCCAGAATTAAATTAGTTTTTTCAAGGTTCACATATGACCATTAGTGAATGGAATTAAAGAACTTTTTAGCCTATAAAACATGCAGTTTTAAAAATTTAAATGAAAGATATTTCTAGTTTGAGACTGCCAAAACATTTAAGTCAGGAAAGATAAGCATGTCCTAAACCACAAAAAGTATCACATGAAACAAATTTGATGACTGTAAAGTCATTTCAATGTACAGAATAAAAGTTCTAACTTTACTTGGTTGACCTGCATTACGTTCATACGAGGAAACAACATAATGAAGATAAATTACTTTTGTTTCCTTTTAAACATTTAATTGTAAACAGATCAGAATAATCAGCTGTAAATCAAGATAAGTCTATATGCATGTCATACAAAATAATCCTATCACAGTATGAAAAAAGCCAATAAATGTAAAGTATTCGAATTTTATCTTTTAAAGAAAAAAGTTTAAACCCTGAATTAATCTGTGCCAATAAAATCCAAAACAAGATTTTTCAAACCTAAACTCCTTAAGACAATTTGGTAAAATCTATGATTTAAAAAATCATGTACAAAAAGGGTCGATTCAATTTTGACAAAAAGACCTTAAAAATTATATACTACTGTATAAAAAAAGACTGAATTTTCTGTAAAATCAATATGTAGCCTGATACTCACAAGAGCTTTTCTTGCTTCATGATATTCAATAATAGTTTATGTACCAAAGTTCAGTTCAGAGATTCAACGTTCTAGTCTAAAAAACTGACTTGAAACAAATGTCAGTCTGTTTTCTAATCTGTGTTTCCTCCAAAAATTCCCACCACATTTTTCCCATTCGGATATTTAGGTTGGGATGTGAGGTCCGAGAAATTGCCTATCAAAAAATTGGAATCAATAGGAAGAATGATTAATTTCTCAGAAATGGCAAGCATTTGTTATGTCTTTAATCCACTGATAGACTAGACAAAACTACAGCATAAATGAAACCTGACCCAGTATTCACCATTTGCATTACTAGTCACATGACAACTACATCGGAAATCCAATAGTCATGTGATATTATAACAGACAATGTTGTACAAGAATTCAAATATACTAAATTAAAGTCGAATACCTTTTGTAAAAACCAGAAAGAAGATATAATTCTCAAAATATTTATTTCAAGAACATCGACCAGAAACATGTCGCTGTAGCAGCAAGATGGACAGTCACATTCATCATGCAGACTGTCAGTCATGTGATACAACCCAGTGTAGCTGTTTTCAGAATAAATATATAATGAATTTTGTGTTTTTTTCATTTTTGTTCTTTATAATTGCAAATAGTATATGACTTTCATTTAATATTTTTATTTTTTTATAACATTTTAAACGGGTTAGTACTGATATCACTTGACTACTGGATCTATGATGTCTTGAACATGTGTTGCAAACATTTTTTACTCGTGCGACTAGCAATGCAAATTACGAGTACCAGGTCAAATTTCATCGACGCCATTGTCTTTCACAGATTAATTTCAAGTAGATATGACATGATGTAACAGCATTTAAGTTTGCTAGGACATCTAGTAAGTGGCACTGATATGCCGACACCATGTTGGTGTTAAGTAATGATAGACTGATTTTCAACTTTAAATGTAAAAATGGATGCTGATATCGAGCTTGTCTGTGCAACAATCAGTCTACAAGCCAAATCTAATCCATTAAAACGTTGAAATTGGCTCAACAAATATATTTATGGCAAGCTCCTAAATGATCCATTCTGAATATTCTGGTCAGAACTTGATAAATTTAACTCATGATCAGTTCAGTTATGACTAAATAACGTAATTGTTTATGTCAAGTGTTAGCTGAAAATTCCTGGGTTTTTCCTGACTTTTATCAAAATTTGCAAAATCACAGAGTTTTTCATGACTGAGAAATATTTATCATTTCTCCCGACTTCCCAGTAGTGTGGGAACCCTGAACATAAGGCTTTACAGTTAGGTAAACTTAAAACGGAATGGAGATCTCGCTAAGGTGGACTGCAATCAGTTACAAAGAAAACTACAACAGCTGCTGTAAAACTCATTTTTGAAGGTGGACCACTGATACATCATAATGGCCCACTGGTTTTCTGACTTGAGATCTTTGTGGATGCTATGAAAACCAAAAATGGACACTCATAAACTACAACTATCACTTGGGTTGAACCTATCTCCCCCACCCAATACATTTGTGTTCGAAAAGATGCTAAAACAGTTGAGTGTCATCTAAATACTATAAATACTTGCTTTCAAGTCCAACAACAAACTGCACTGACCCAGACATGCCATGGTATAACGCACAGACATTCCAGATCAATGCAGTTTTGTTAGGAGTAATCAACAGATCACAGACCCAGATCTGCAGATGCCTGATACAGTTAGACTTTACTTATAAGCAAGTATAAATGCTACTCTATAAATTGTACTTGTTCCAGTCACTGTATTTCAATTCCATGCAAGATAATTTGATACAATTGCCAATGAACCTAGAGACTATTAGACAGGTGCTGTTTGAAAGAAAAAAAAAGATTACAAATTTCCCAATACTATATAGCGGATCAATAAAGAACAAGTCCTTTAACAGTAAGTTGATTTGCAGTGAATAGGATATTGCACCATAAAAAGAACAGTTTCAACTCGGCAAAGTTCTGCTCTACTTACTCTTTTCAGCCATGGCAATCTGATCACAATTTCATCTTGTGGATCAAAGAATTTCAATATTGCGGTATGAATGTAAACGGTCTCATTCATGATTGATCAATTAGAAGAAATTTTGACAAGACAATCCTGATAACCCTATGCTCTGTTCATTAACAGTCGAAGTCGATTACCCTCTATGTATAACATACAACCAGAAAAGGGGAACACAAAATTTCAAAGAAACAAATAATTACTTGTTTTAGAACTAACGGAAAAAATAACCACACCAAAAAGGTGCACACAGGTCAAGATTTTGGAGAGATGAGACTAAAAAGTACGGGAAACATGCAATCCCACATTCAAGGTGCAACTTTGTGACACAGATTAAGTTCCAAAGCAGTGACATAAATTTTGTGCTGAAAAAAAATGGATTGCTCAGTTTCATTCTACTAGAGTTCAACAATATAATTAAAAGGTTTGTAAAACTGAATTAAAAGGGATATACTATGGAGTTAAATGGGTTGTACAATGGAATTATCCATTTCAGATTTGGTTTCAATTTAACTTCGAGTCATTATCCATTAAAACAAGCCATAACTTCCCTCTTAATCTGAAATGTTTTATTTGAAACTAAAGAAAATTTGATTTATTGTTAAATTATGCATTTCTGCTTGTTTCTTGTCAATAATCCAATCACACCCTTTATATAAACTTGAAACTACATCACACAAGTGGAAGTGAGTAAATTCATGGTAAATATCTTCTGGTAACAGAAAAAGCCCCTTAATTTGTAATGCCAATGCCAATTCTGCTGATCACAAGCACAAAATAAACAAAAGCAGAGGCCGATTCTCTACCCATCTTTAATTCTGACTCTGACTCCCTAAACTGCCAGCAAATTGGTCCCACGACTGCAAGACAAAATGTACTTACTGAGATTTTCATTGCTGGCTTTGTGCTGCTCCACCTGTCCACGAAGGGCTCGTAACTTTTTCAGCTTCATTTCCTGGGCATCCACTTTTTCCCGTAGCTTTTTGATCCGTTCATTCTCAGAGGCAAGCTGCTGTTGTTTCTGTTCCTGCTGTTTGAGGTACTTCAATCTTTGCTCCTTGGCAACAAGGATCTGCTGCTGTGTCTCGATTTGCTGCTGCTGCCGGGCTGCCATGTCTTGCAGCTCACTGAGCGTCAGATCAACCCCGCCTGGTAACTGCAGTGAAAAATTATCAATGGTCAAAAGTCCCTCATTGTAACACTGTATAGGGAATCCAGAAATGAAAAACAAACAAATTAAGTAATATCTTGTCCTTGCTCATTCACTGATGAGATCAAATGACACCCTAGCAGCAGAGCTGTTGAATTATTAGGCTAGCATATCGCTACAATGTCTGCAGTGTGGCAGTTTATAGTGATGTCTAGCACTGGGGAATCATGCCGCAGACATGTAACATGATGTTCCACCCAGTCACATTATCCTGACACCAGGCTTACCAGTCCTAACACTAACCTCTTAAAAAAGAGTGCCTAGCAAGGCTGCTGTTGTTGTTATAGGGTTTAATGCCATTTTTCAGCACAAGATAGGCTATACATGGCGGCCAGTATTAATGGTGGAGGAAGAACCCCGGAAAGAACCACCTACCCACGAGAAGTTACCAGCAAGCTTTCTCACATATCCACATTGGCCAAGCCCGAGATTCGAACCTACACAGACAGGTCAGATGGCAGTGATCCGTGACGGAGAGCGCTTTAGACCACTCAACCATTCAGCGCCCCCCGCCTAGTGAGGTAGCTGCTAGTCTCATTTTTATAAATCTTTGATATGACTTGGCCGGGGTTTGAACCTGTAACCTCCTGCATCTGAAGTGGATGCTCTAACCACTTAGGCCACCAGAGCAGTGATGTAAAGGAAATGTGAGGATTATGAACTACCAGTCACGAGTATCCCAAAACAAATCCCCAATCACCATTTCTTTCTCAATGATAACTGTCCAAGATTTTCAGAATAAAAATCTGACAAGATTTCCAATTATAGGACATTAGGGATTCATTTTTATTTACCCATAATACATAGTAGTACTGCTTTTTTTTTATTTATCTGACCTTCCGCTGTCTTTATACCTATACAAACACCTATAGGCTTCCTTTATTATATACTGTATGTCAATACACAAGCAACTCCATATACACTGCATGGCCTTCCAACAAGTCATATGTATTCATATCAGCAGGCCCCAGACAATAATATAGATCTTACCATATATCTCAGCTTAAATGGCACATCTAGCCAAAATCATGTGACCTGATCAGTCATAACATAATGTGCAGGTAGATCTGGGTCTATGCTGCTTGTTCTATAGATTACTCCTAAGAAAATACATTTACCCTCATTAGATGCTTGAGCTGGCACAATTAGTGATGGCAGATCTGGGTCTGTGCATTTTGCTGTTGGACCCGACTTACAGTAAACTCGGCTCTTCACAGGAGAAATTCTTTGGCCAAAAGACAAGTACAATAAAATTTAATACAATTTCAGTCCAACTGCAAACTCTTTTCAATTTACATTTTTAAACATGTATGTTCTGCCATCTTGTCAAACCCAACTGAGTACATGTGGGGTTTTTTTTCTCTGTTTGAAAGCATTTATTAGAGAATAATATGCAAGACTCAATGCCATTCAGGTTGTAAAACATTTCCACAATTACTTGGAACCAAGTTAAACTGTAATAGTCTTAACAAACAAAGCTGGATTACAACTCCACAAAGAAAATTCTATATTTTTCTAAAGCAAAGCCAGCACACTGAGAGCTGGCTTTAAAATCAATATGTGAAGAGATCCTTCCACATCAAAAGTTGTTATGATCCTTTGATTGGTGCAACAGAATTCACACTCAATTCATACATTCTCACACACAAATAGCCAATTTGGGTGACTATATAAACAGCATCAATAGAGAATCAGGTCCAAGGGTTATCAACCATGATCATTTGTCTCTTAGCTATGGCAAAAATATGTAACTGTTTATTTTTTCCAATGTTACAACTAAATGATTTGGACAAATCTGTATGAAGATTGATTCAGATTTTTATCTTCATTTTCATGCAGAAAATAACAGCATTAAATTTGTACCACTGTTATGCTTTGGCCTGTACAATGTGAAAAAGAAATAAGCATACAAGAGTTGTCCAATAAATAAAAGGGCTGTCCCATGCATGTAAGGTCTGTCCCCAGCATATAAGGTCTGTTCCAAATATATAAGAGCCATCCCAAGAATAAAAGAGTTGACCCAAGCATGTAAGAACTGTCCCAAGCATGTAAGGACTGTCCCAAGCATATAAGGACTGTCCCAAGCATATAAGGACTGTCCCTAGTGTGTAAGGGATGTCCCAAGCATATAGTGGCTGTTCTAAACATATAGTGGCTGTCCCAAGCATGTAAGGGACATTCTAAACATGTAAAGGCCGTCACAAGCATGTAAGGACTGTCCAAAACATGTAAGGTCTGTTCCAAGCATATAAGGGCTGTGTCTAGTATGTAAGGACTGTCCCAAGTATATAAGTGCCATCCCAAGCATGTAAGGGCCATCCCTAGTGTGTAAGGGCTGTTCCAAGCATAAAATGGCCATCCCATGCATAAAAGGACTGTCACAAGCATGAAAGTTTTATAATGCTTATCATGTATTAACTTGATGTCAAATATGATGTTGTGTTTTGTTTCTGTTAACGGTTTCTGGCAATTGAAAAATAATTTAAAAAAGTATTTATACTGAAGAATATGCCTTTAACAAATATGAACAATATTGTGTTAAAGTATTGTCCATTAATTATTTTTATTTTCGTCCACAAGGACCTTTATGGTTGGGATGGAAAATAAATAAAAATATAACTACTGCAATTAAACTAAAATAAGTACATTATCTATTATTCATCCACTTTGTCATGAAAAATAAATTCTCTTTAGAACATCCGGTAAAACTCTATACAACCCCAATGGGCTTGAATTTGATACTGAAATTTAAAGTCACCAGGACATAAATACAAACACGAAATCTTGCTGGTGCCAGATAAATCTAAATTTGATTAAACTGTAGCTGAAGGGAAGAAAATTTGTACTTGCTGAACTTTCATGGAAGCTATGTTACCCCTACTATGATTTTATTACCAAAATGGACTGCAGTAACTGTGAGTACTCAATGGCATTAACCTCCTTCCTGACAGAAAATGTAAATGACTACACCAAAAGCCACTTAATAAAATTTATTTATTAAATTCTGTACTGTATATGAAAAAATGTGTTTATGTAAATATCTTAAACTACTGTATGTACTCAATTTTAAGTAGAGTCAAACTTCAAACAACAAAGATCCTGATCTGCCATAGCATAATGTGCCAGCAGACCAGGAAACATGTTGTTTATTCTCATGATTGCTACTTACAAAACTGCACTAACCCAGATCTGCTAGCACATTAAGCAACAGCAGATCTGAGTCTGTGTTGTTTGCAGTTGGACTCGACTTATAAGTGAGTATATATGATACATTTATTTCACAGT
The DNA here is from genome assembly GCA_028554795.2 of Sinohyriopsis cumingii. Lineage (NCBI taxonomy): Eukaryota > Metazoa > Mollusca > Bivalvia > Unionida > Unionidae > Sinohyriopsis > Sinohyriopsis cumingii. Next base: position 106,335,931 of record CM068825.1, read on the forward strand.
GAAGAAAAAATACATGTAATATCTCTTATTAAAATACACGTAATATATCTTACTGAAAGACATGTAATATCTCTTATTAAAAGACATGTAATGTCTCTTATTAAAATACATGTAATATCTCTTATTAAAAGACATGTAATGTCTCTTATTAAAATACATGTAATATCTCTTATTAAAAGACATGTAATATCTCTTATTAAAAGACATGTAATGTCTCTTATTAAAATACATGTAATATCTCTTATTAAAAGACATGTAATATCTCTTATTAAAAGACATGTAATATCTCTTATTAAAATACACGTAATATATCTTATTAAAAGATATGTAATATCTCTTATTAAAAGACATGTAATATCCAAAGCCACTGTGTTGATCATGTAAACTTCAGTCTAATTTTAAAACAAGGAATTTTAATTACAATAAATTTAGCACACTTGTCACAGGCAACAGTGATATTTATCTGAGAACGAAGCTCATTTTTTGCAGGTTTTGCATCGACCAAGAATTGAAGCCATTTCTGATCTAAACCAAATTGCAGTTTTAACACCCCTCTTTCCAAAATTACAAGTAATAAAACCAAGGCAGTAGTAAAAATTATGGCTGCTAAATGTGCTCATGATATTGAATAATGAAAACTACGATGTGTAATCAAAATGTCGCCTTTCTCTTATGCTGAAGGTTATTTATATGCAAACCATAGGCAATGTCCATAATGAACCTAACTCAACTTCTGATCGATGGACTGCTATACATCTTTCATCTCCTATTACACTAAATTCAGATGTATTTGTTGAATACAAATAACAATTATGGTGACACAGTCTGTCAGCAGTTATGATATTGCTTTGTACTGCTACTTATATATCTATCTACACATGGCAAACAAACAAAAAATTGATAACCCAACAGAAAATGTTATGCAGGCATCTGTTATAAGACGCTTTCATAGGACTTATAGTCACCAAGAAACTCAGGACATAGTGTTTCTTTAAAATAACAGGAAACCTGAAATAGTGTTTCTTTAAAAACAGAATGTTACTCATCAAAGGTTCTGCTGACATGGTGTTCAAAGGAAAAAATGTAGTTTGAAGGACTTTTTTGTCGGCAAGATCAGTAAATCAACCAGTTATGTAACGAGTGGCATAAACAATTCTCGTCAACTCCAGCTTTTTCTTGGAAACGCAACTTAACTAAAAAATGTAGACATCATAATTTAGTGAAAGCCCATACTGAAATGACCTTCCATTCAAAAGGAGAAGCGATCACAAACTTTTTTCAAGATGGCCAAAATACAAACTTGATACATGGTGCTTATGAAATGGTGGCTACTATAGTCTTATGATGGTTACAAACTGACAGTCCAGGCATCTGTCATACATATATTTTCATTGCATATTCATCACATAATCTCAGCAGGCATACAGTGTTATGATTGATGAAGTGTTGTGATTTACAACAAATTAACAAGCACTCAACCATACTCCATATGGCACATTTGACATCACATCAGCCTTTCATCTTTAACATTAATGTAGTTTTGTGTAAATCGTTGGAAATTAATACTCAGACTGCCACATGATCAAACTGAGACAACCTGCATGCACACATCCTATACCACCTACATTTTCACATTTGGAAGCAATTAAAATGCCTAAACCACGTGTAATTGTGTACACTTGTCAATCATCTCATCAGAGCATCTTTGGCATATACATGACTTCCCTCTCGGAACAGGTAAATGACAGTTTCATCTGTTTGTGTACATTCAGCAGCCTACACCCACATTCCAACATTGCAAGGTTGTCAATTTCGGCATTCACTGCCCACCAAGAGCTATCAATCATACTTGATCTTGACATTCTCTCAGCCTAGAATCCTGTGTTTCACAATCACTGTTATACACAGCTTGGCAGGGCTTGAAAATACCGTGGATAACAGGTAATAAAAGGGGGCATTTTCAATGGATTAATATTTTTTAAATTGTCATTTCCTTCTTCTCTTTTTTGTTCATGAAGAAAGATTTTGCCACAACTGCCACTGGTTATGACAGACTGTAAATATTATGTGCATTCAATGTTAGGAAATTTAAAAAATCAATATGCAGGCCTCGAACACTAAATAAATCTATCACGCTTCCACATACATTCTGATGTACGCTTACGAAGAAAATTCACTGTATAATATCGTTTCAAGAATGGTAAATGCATCATAAAAGACAATCAATGAGCAAGATGCTGACCACAACTACGTTAATAGGTGATCAAGATCTGATTTATAACTAAAAAGTTTACTATTACCGTGCACGCCATTCCACAGAATCCCTGGAAGTTGTCTTTCAAGGAGTTTTCAAAGATGCCCTAAAGTTTTCAAGAAGTCTTCAAGGACACCCAAAAGTTTTCAATGAGTATTTTTTTATGGAAATTTAAATTTCTCCATATATTTTTTCTTCTTTTTTATCACCAAATAAATTGGTACAAAACAGAAGAAACAACATTTATCTAATAATAACTGGCAAGCACACCACTACGGTAATGAGATGCGAATCCATCTCACCATGTCATGTTCTTTGATGTGATCCCACCCAATTTTGTTCCCATGTTATTCATTATTTTTGGAAAACAAGTAAATTACAGAATTTGTTTTTTTCAGTTGTCATTTCCTGTTTCAAAGCAACCCATCCAATTAAATGACTTTTCAAGGTTATATGAACGATGTACACATTCAAGATTTGAGACGGCACAAAATGGATTAGTTCTTAAAATGCATTAAAAATTGCAATGATAGTTCATTTTTGTACTGCAGCAAAAAATTAATTATTTCATAATATAATCAATGTTGTTATAAAAGTTTTAAAATTAAACATTTGATTTTCACAATGTATTTTTTTAATTTTTCTGTTATCTTTTTATGCCAAGTTGCCCTGTCCAATAATATGCAAGGTGTCCTGCAGTGGTGTTTACCCATGCTATTTGTTCTCTGCACCCTCGATTCTTCTGTTCAAAATGAAACGCTGATTTTAGATATGAATATCTTTAAGCAGATCTCATCTTTTCAATGTCATTTATTTCTAAATGGCGAGAGGACCATGCTGGAACCTTGCTTGTGCTTGAGACACATCTAAAAATTATCAGGGCACAACAGTGCTAGCACAGCTTTGAAAGATCACATTGATATGAACGATACAATTAAAAACCTGACAGCAAGCCAATTGTTTTCAGCTCCATTTTGCCAATGGGTTTAGTGGCAATAATATTAATACTTTTCCTATTCAGCTCAAGTGGGAATAGTACCATTGTAAGAAGATGAAATGGAGAGGGGAAGATGTGTTCTGCAGCTAATAAAACCTACCTAATGCTTCTCTCATAGCAAACATGTACTGTTTACATTAAATTTATTTTTTCTGAGAGGATTCTATCTCTGACACAAAGTTTACTAATAACGGTTCAGGGGCAATGCTGGGAATATTGTGAAGATCTATTATATATCTCAAATCCGTATCTAAATCTAAGTCTAAGTGGGTATCTGTAACAGTCCAAAAATTGCTGGAATACTTCATTAGGCTGGCATGTACAAAAATCTTGCTGAAAGTCTATAAACCACCCACCCATTTACTGATGATCTTGTGTGTAGTTTCAAAGCAGATGAAATTAATATAGTACTTTTTGATCATCGTAAAGTCTTTCTTGACAACAAAATGAACAAGAGTCTCCAGAAGGTACTTATACTCTACTGGCAAAGAACCGTTAGAACCCAAGATCAAACTGTTTCTTCTTTACAACTGCTGAGTGTTGGCACCACCTCTAATATTTTGTGCAACAACAAGATTTTTGAATTGTCCAATGATGTGGACATACTGGATGTAAAATTTATACCATTTTCACACCACTAGAAATCCATGCTGAGATCCTAAAGACATGTACCATGCTGACCATAATGAATGTCAGATCAGCAACATTTTCATTCAGTACCAATTAGACACAATAATTCTGGTGGAAAAACTAGAGAGCAACATGACTTTCTATTTAGAAGCAGTAGCAATAACAAAGTTTGCAAGATGGCCACTAAGGCAGCCATAATGGATATCAGATTGGCACCATTTTCATTTAGGAAACAATAGACACAACAAGTTGTTTAGTGAAAACCTTGTGTTGAATTGACCTTCCTTTAAGGAGGAATAGCAATCTAAGATTTTTATGACGGCTACTGTTGTGGCCATATTCATATCAAACTGGCATAATTTTCTCATAAAACCAACCAGGTGTCATAATAAGGTCTTTTGGCAAAAAAAACCCTATCAATATGACTTTCTATTCAGGAGTAACAATACCAAGGTTTTCAAGATGGCCACTATGGTTACAATACTGAACATCAAATCTGCTCCATTTTCATTAACATCTAGGACCAACTAGACATCATTAGTCTTTTAATGAAAACCACATGTTGATATGACCATCCATTAAGGAGGAGTTGCAATAAGAATTTTAATATGACTACAGCTGTGGCCATACTGACTGACTGAATGGCACCATTTTTCTTTTATGACCATGGGGTGAATAGTGTATATAAGGTTTCATGGAAATTCTCCAAGTAGTTTGGGAGGAACAGGGACAACAACGTTGTGCTAAAGGACTACTGATGACCACAGACCATCCAATAAACTCTTCTGACCTGTGACCATTAGAACTAAACTAAGTGACAATATATGAATAGCTATGTATGTTTTGAAGTTTTAAAAAGGCCATTGTGTTTTCTGCTTGTCAAGTTAACTATGGTAATGGGAAAATATAATTTTATTGACAAGTTGAAAAAATTAAATTTTACTAGTGAAAGTGAAATCATATCAATGACCCATATTGGAATGATCACCTTATTTCAAGACAGCTGACCACCAGAAGAGAAAAAATACCTTTGCACACTGCTATCTGACCCCACTCTTTTGTGGTTCTGGTACTCCAACTGACCTCATTTAATGGCCTCAACATTACAACCTTTACTGTGTACAAACAAAACTAAAATCATTATCAACCATAAGCATATATTTATTATATATCCAAACCATTCTTTTTAGAATGGAATGGTGACATGAACACGTTGGTTTTTATATAAAAAATATTATATTAATATTTACCCAACTCCTATGTCATTTTGTTTCACACTGTTACCTTACAAACACATTTTTGAACCGATGCTATCTTAAATAGTGCATAATATCAGGGCTTCAATTTTACTTATCGAAACCAGCGGTTTCAAGATGAAGCATATTCTCTTCATGTGACTCACATTTTATGCACAAAATTTCTTCTTGAGCAGTTCGTTTACATATATACGTTTATATATATAGGTAGGTAGGTTGTATATTGACTCTATTATTTAACCAGACCATTCAATGAAGACTTGAAGTTGTAATGCAAGTAACAGAATAAGGACATGATTACTTGTTCACATTTTTAGAATTAGCACAAGAATCGGTGGCGGCATTCTGGGTACATAAATTACCATTCCTACAACCTAATTTGACTGAAATACAAGACGGATATTATCAAATATCACACTAAGCTGTACTGAAGTCTTACATATAAACTGTAATTTAAGCTGGGATTTTATCGCATAGCATTTAAACATGTATACCCACTACATGCATGGCATTTAAACATGTATACCCACTACATGCATGGCATTTAAACGTGAAATACTCTTTACTCTAAATACAAAGAGGATCCAGTTTAATAAAGTTTTGCCAAAATGACACATCATAAATAAGTATCCCAATTACAGTGAATATTTTGTTCCTAAAAGCTTAGAAAATTTTAGTAACAAAAAGAAAAACAACAGAAGGAAATAAAATATGGATAATAGGATACAGTCATTTAACTTCCGCACTGTGCATTTATCTGTGAGTTTAAATAGATGCAAGAATTTCTGTGGGGGATTACACTAGCTAACCTGTAAGATAGGAAGGAATTTTGCTCAAGGCACTGGTGGCAAAGAGAACACAAATACTTAGGTCAAGTCAGATAACACAGAAGATTACAAAGATAACAAGTGGGTAACAATATATGAGATAATACACAATTTCATAGCTTACAGAGATGTTATTTGAGTACAAGTAAGACACTAGACTACAGCTAATGCCTCTGATACCCTGGAATACCTGGATGGTGAAGCAACATAATAATGACATTTCCATATTTAGGCCCCTGGTATGACTCAAAATTTGCAGTAGTCCACTAGCACCAGGCAATTAAATTTCCTCTTGTGCAAGTAGCCTTCCTAATTTCAATAGTCTGACAGGTAAGCTTTCTTAGTATTGGTGGAATTTAACAAAGAAATAGAGGTATGACTTGCAAAACAAAATGCGTTAGTTTCAAACATTGTTGATTTTTCAGCACAAGTTTTGAAGAAATATTTAAGTGAATCCAGCAATGATGCACAAGGCCAACACAAATATGCACTGAATAAAACAATGCCAGAGGCAGACGGCACCTACCCCACTCTGAACAAATGTCATAAACCTTTTTTTTTTTTTGCATTAACAGCTATGAGAACAATAACTGAGCATAGAGTTATGATGACAATATTTTTATAAGATGGCTGCCACGGTGGCCATATTGCATAAATTTTTTTAACGTCCAACCAGACATCGTAAGCAATCTTTAAGTGGAAACCCAACAATATGCCCATCCATTCAGGAGAAGCAGCAATAACTGGCTTTTCTAGATATCATAATTAGTCCTTTCATGAGAACCCTGTGATGATATGACCATAATGTTGTACATTCAGGATCAGTAGCAATAACAAGATGTGGTGGCCATATTGGATGGATGTCTCCACTGAACCAATTTCTTTTAGGACCAACCAGACCATGTCATGAATGAATGTGTACAATTTCAAGGCAATCCTCTAAGTTGTTTTGGTGAAGTAGCAATAAACAAATTTGTGATAACAGTCAGAAAAACCAAAGACGATGAATAAAAGATGATGGGTGGACACAAATCCATTCCATTAGCTTAAAACTAAATGCAGTATTTAGAACTGGTCAGCCATTTTTATCAAAAAATAAAGTGACAAGAAACACAACAGTACAAGAATGGTTTAAACAAGAACTGGGACAAGTAAACTGTTCCCTGTATTTCCAAAAGGGTTACATATTAAATCCTGGTTTGATATATCTTTCTAGTACAAACGTACAAAAAGGTAATTTATGGTAGCAAGTTCCAAATTTCGTAAGAGGAATATATATGATTGAAAGTAACACGAATTAAGTAATCTTCAAAATCAAAGTACCTGAAAGTATAACTTTCTTGTCTTCAAGCTACACATCTTGTTGTATTATGCATCTGTCTGAAAAAATGATATTTCTTTGGCATGTACAACATTATATTGCATTGCTTTGAAAAAACTCCTGGATTTCTGGTGGGAAAGGCTAGATATATTTGAATCCATTAAAAACAAGTACACATATGGTATTTTCACCAAGTCTGAAAACAGTGATCACCGATCTTTATAACTGGCAATTTGTTTTAAGAGAAAACTCTCAATAGCACATAATCAAGCCATCAATGGGAATAAATTATGCAGCATGTGACCATTCCAATGTTGAACCCACTAGTCTAGTGATGATGATGCATGACAACTATTTGAAAATTCTCCATATATATATATATATATATATATATATATATATATATATATATATATATATATATATATATATATATATATATCTGTGTGTGTGTGTGTGTGTGTGTGTGTACAATTTCAGTAGCTCAATAATGGTTTTAAGTCATCCAGGTCAGTTGGGTATCTAACATAATTTTCATTCCCTCTTTGTCCATGAGCACCTGATTAACAATTAACACCTAATATGCAATATTGTGACAAATTAGAATTTGTGATTTATGGAAGGCTCTTTTGAGTCAACAACTCAGCTCTGATGATTATGACTAATGATGAAATACTGATAATTAATACAGGAACATTATATCATAAACAAAGTAGGTCTGAACCATAAATGTGTGCCTGGGGCAAGGTTGATTGACATGTATCCCTTCAAGCACTTCAAATGAAGTTGAGCACTTTGACAGTGCCAGGATATGTGTCTTGCACTGCCCCATTACTGGCAACAAAGTTTCAGTTTTGTTATGTTTCGTCTTGTAGCTAGAGAACCAGTGGACCAAAAAGCTGTTGTGATGAACTGTCAGAATCAAAGTCACTCAGGGTAAATGACCATTCTGTCTTCATTTTAAACATAAAGAATCATGGCACTATGAAGAGTTGGTGTGATCGGGTGGGGGGAGAGATTATCATTATGAAGGAATTATTAGAAACTATAACATCTTACACTCTTTTAGTAGTTAAATGTAATATATATAACATGGTTATGTGATTCATCATTCAAATAAGGCCCAGGTGGTAGGATTATATACAATCAATATGCATAAATGTTATTACTATATTAGTGACTGAACAATACAAAACTACTGGTTCATCTGTTAAACCATATTTATTAGACAAACTTTGTCAAATGCAATTACAAGCATCATTTTGGGGATTCAGTAGAAAGCATAAGCTTATTAGCACTGTATCCCACTCTTTTCAATGCTCAATGGACTAAAATAATGTTAAACATTTTTATCTGATAATATGATGAAACATAAATTTGCCATTTTTAATTACTGAGCCTAATTCATTCCACCCTTCATTGTGCCCACATATTTTGCCATCCACCTGTGCTGTGAAAGCAATAAGGGAACTCGTGAGGGCCCTAATTATAGTGAACAACTGATTACTTAAAAGAAAATATTATGTCATTGATGTAACAACTTTCTTTGAGCAAGAACTAACCCAGCCAATAAGCTATGTAGGCAGAGCCTTGTGACAATAGTCGGTAGACTACAATAATCCTTAGAATCAGATTAGCTTTAAAGTACAGAACTGACTATTACCAAATCCAACTAATCAACACTGTACATAACATGGAGTATTTACTGGTGACACTAATCCCATATGAATTACTGCATACTGAAAACCATTAGATAGTCTTACACGTTCTTAGATTGACGTCTCTGCCTTACAAGCGACCTTCTCTCTCTCTCTCTCTCTCTCTCTCTCTTCTGGGTATATACAGCACAACTGAATTACTCCAACCTTTTGTGTCATCCCAACGACGAACACCTTAACCATGCATGTATATTTCAATACAATAAAACTTACCATGTTCAGATATTTCTCAAGTTCTGAATTAATCAACTGCAATGTATTTAGGTCCCAATCTTCTTCCCCACTATCGTAACTGAACCTGTGAGCTGCCATCTTGTCATTTCACCTGAGTCAGAATACATGATTCATGATTTGGGAAGGTAGCAACCATGCTGTTAAAGAATTCCCTTGGTGTACAACACTGTCAACTTGATGAAACAAATTAACCCTGTTGAATGGAAAGCCTTCCAACAAGATCTCTCAAATGAAGAGGTTCAGAATCTCGCTAAACAACACACGGATTATTAGCCAGGTACCAACTTTATCCCATCTCCAACTATACACCTATCCCCACCACCCAAGCCTAGTATAGCGTGACCTCGAAATACTCTTGGCTGGTTGTGGGATCTATATGTATTCACTCCCGTGAAACTTGTCTTCCCCTAAAATAAAAATACACCTGTACACAGTCTAGGTTAGTTGTGAATGGCTTTGTTCCACTCAGGTGAGTGAGTGATGCATTACCATTCAAATGCTAAAATAACTGTCCACATTCCAATCTGAGTTACCTCCCATGGATAAACTGTCGCTATTACTGTCTATTGTGAACAAATTTCATACCACCTGTTGGATATATTTCATATACGCAATGAATCCATTGCCATGGGTCAATAACACATAAATATATAAGATGTCTGTTGTAAAGAATCCAACAAATCAAACTTGTGAATCTGACACAGTACAAGTGTCGTGAGGATACACCGTATTAAGTTTCACATCTGAAAGTTTTCTATCTAGGTAATCAATTATCTGTGTCATCAAGTGCAACTAAAAATAGAACATATCTTCGATAGAGAGAAAATCCACTGCTTGTATTTTTCCATACATGTACCTTAAGAGATCTGAACCCATTTCTGTCAAGAAATATAGAAATAATGTGAACAGTACCACGGGTATATTCTGGAGGGGACCCATCTCTACCCTCTTTTTGACGAGGAATTTGCTATATTCATAACAAGTTTGATTAATGATAATTCAAGTGCTTTTCTTGATATAAATGCGAAGACATACATTAATCTTGAGTGTACGGTTTGAAATTCATTAAACTCATTTGCTAGAGATTAAAAATGAATGCGGGCTTGATAATGTCCTATTTGAAATTGGGTCAATTTGAAGAGAAGTAACTATATCAATCCTGTATTGAATTTTGACTTTGACTAAAGTTAAGTAAATATACGATGTAAAAGCTTGTACTCAAGTTTTAGTAAACACACAATGTAAAGACTGACATTATTTTCAGTCAAATGTATACATTCAATCTTTTCAAGTTCGCTTTTGTGAGGTGTGATTCTATTTTTTTTAGTAAATTTATTTTCTCAATTTTTGTATATTTCCAGTGTGGCATACATATAGTTGACATTGTAATGAAATGAATATTGTAATCATTGTGAATATCAGACTGGTCAGAGAGGTAACTTGCACATTAGATTTAAACCAGTGCTAGTTTGACTGGTCAGAAAGGCAACTTGCACATTAAGTTTAAACCAGAGAGCTAATTTGACTGGTCAGAAAGGCAAATTGTGCATTAGATTTAAACCAGTGCTAGTTTGACTGGTCAGAAAGGCAACTTGCACATTAGGTTTAAACCAGAGAGCTAATTTGTCTGGTCAGAAAGGCAAATTGTGCATTAGATTTAAACCAGTGCTAATTTGACTGGTTAGAAAGGAAACTTGCATATTTGTTTTAAACCAAAGAGCTAATTTGACTGGTCAGAAAGGCAACTAACACATTAGGTTTAAGGGAAAAATTACTGATTTTTTTTGCAATTTATAAACCCTTAAGTAAAAAATCCTGTCATGATGGAAATCCAAAGCAAAAGTGGCGGATTGTCATTTCATCGGCAGATTACTCTATATTCAAATCATGCACAAAGTTACCTCAATTACCAACCATATCCAAAGAATACAGTGTAAACACGTCCAACATTAATATAGAGAAATAGATACAAAAATGGGATATTGTTATGGATCCTTACACAACTGCCAAATATGGTTTAAATTTTCCAACATAAGCCGTACAAAGCAATCTTTCTTTTCCAAGAATAATGATACAGTATCATCTTTCTTTGTAAATGAACAAACATACAAGGCTGGGTGGGTACTCATTGAAAAAGTTCATATCCTGTTAGTTATCGCCACCTCTAGCAAAGTGCTGCAGACATATACATGTCATGCAGCAGTGATACCTGCCAGGTGTGACTGTTGTCATATTTCAACATCATTAACACCATTAAGGAGGTGAGAACTGAGAAAACATTGTGTGTATTGTTTCCTCTGACACAAAGATGCTCTTTGTCAGATGAAGCACAATAACATGTTTATAAGAACCATACCTACTCGGCACAATAACATATTTACAAGAACCACAATCTGCTCCTGCCACCACAAAAAGTAGAACAGTCAGTGTAAGTTCAGGTTCCTCCCATTTTATTAAGGTGCCCTTTGATGGATTTGAAGGGGCAAACCAGAGCTATTAAAGATGGGCACATCACAAAGGGCCATGCCTATATAAAATGTTCTCTGAAGTGAATTAATTAGACAAACAGGCAATCACGGGCTATGACCCTTCAAAATGACAATATGAAATGTTGGAAACTAAACCCACTGAAGGTTGTGCCAAATCTGGTTGAAATCCTTCAATCCCTGGTGAAGTAATACCGTAGAAATCAAACTAAGGAGGATGGACAGTCAGGGGGCAGAACTTGTGTATATATGAGCTCAGAAAATGCATTAGATCCAGCAGATGCAGGGACTCATCACTGCTATGCCACATTTTAAATTTTTTTTAAATCCAACAAACCCAGGTTAAGTTACGCTGTAGAAACCAAAGTCAGAAGGACCAATAATATGGGGATATAACTCCTGCAAAAGATGTCACAAACCCAAATCAAACTCTTCTAAGGTCACATCAATATAAAGTGACTTAACAAATTTGGCTGAAATCCAACAAACCTTGGTAAAGTTCGGCTGTAGAAACTAAAGTCAGGAATTGGGGAGCATTTTTCATGTAAATGATGTCATGGAATGCTGGGAACTGAACTCCTTCAAAGTTTCATCAATGCAAAGACACATACCAAAAATTTGGTCAAAATCCAGCAATCCCCTGTAACATTATCTTGCAAATAGCAAATTGTTGATGGACAGATGAACAGTAAAATGAAAATCGGACATGATAACTATAGGGCTCCAATAATTGTGTTCAGCAGGGCACTAATAATGTATTGATGTTTTACAGGTCTGCATAATCATCTCTCCGAAAGTCAATGTTCAAATCCTCCAGTTAAATGAAAGCCTCCAAATACATTTTGTCACAAGTGATTACAAAATTTTATTTACTTCATATTTTATTTACTTTAGATGACAATGGTTTGGAAAGCTACAAACATCATCTTTATTATGATTCAATTCTGAATGAAATAGATCCTGGTTCTTTGGTGCTCGTTTTAAGTGACTGTGACTGCATAAAGATTCTAATTTTGTGCAATGGTCCCTTACTGTACAGCAGCATGGTCCCTTTTAAATAGGTTGATATGGTGATGGATCTAGTTACATTATTTAAAAACATCACAACAGTCCCTCATTATAACTCTGTCCATGATTACCATATAGTATGTGACCCTACAATGAAATATATTCTGTACAGGTCCAATTGAAAGTATTATGTAATGCTTTTAGTGCAGACAGTCTTGTGCAACATTAAATGAAGCAATACTAACAGTGTCCATCGTTTTTTTAATGCAATTTGTGTATCAACTCTTGACACCAATTAATCCTTTAGTGAATATTAGGACATGCTGACCTCTGTTTAAATCATCTACACAATTATATAACTTACATAGAGGTACTTCAAAGTTTAAATGCAAATATTTACTTTATGGACTTATTCATCAACATCAAATATTTTGCATCGACTGAATCAATCAGTTTCAAGTAATGCAGGTCCATTAACCTGTATCCCTCACAATGATAACAGATGAAATAATAGTTGAAAGGTGAATGCTATATTAGATATCTACTGCACAGGTTTACTCAAAACCAATCCCTCTAAAATAGGCTTCAGCAATATCCACTGTATCAATATACATATATCCATATCCATGTCCACTCAAAGTAAGAGTAGACTAGATGCAGACGATAAGGCACACAAAGCAGACACCATATAATCCTTTCCCATTTCCTACTAGAGTATGAAACAAAGTAATGTCTGTCTGTAATAACATGTGAAAGATTTGTCTGTAAATAGCGGTTGTGTCAGAGCTTACATCAAGGGTCAAGTTAATCTGTGTAGATATGGTACAAGGGGCAATAAAACTCCAGCTTGTCATGTATATCTAACAAACTGCAGTAGAGAATGGGGATAGCTTATTAAATGCTAGATAGTTTTGATCAAGCAGAGGTAAAGAAAGATAGTTTGGAGGTTACTAATGTTTCTGATGTTATAAGCTGTTAAAAGCCATTGCATCTCATTTGATTTACTATCTAACAACATTAGCCTCTGACAGATCATGGTCTACCATATACAACAAGATCTTCAATTACAAGGGGTCAGTCATGATATATCCAATAAAATTTGGTAATTAAAATACCCCATCATGCAACAGTGATATACAAACTTGGCATCAGCCAATAAACAAGTCTATATCATACAGAAGCCTTCCAGACAGCAGAGTATAGCAAATAGCGCCATGACATCATAGGGCATGATAATGTAGAGGGTTCCCTTAAGTTTGGTTGGCAGAAAGACCATAGGCTTACTCCACATTTGATTGAATACATTTGTTTACCAGAAGTTCGGTATATATACACTGAAATTTATTGCAGTAGTCATTGATCATGATAAGTCTTTATACACAGACATGTAATTAAGCACTTAAAAACCAAGACACCTACCTGCATTTAAAAAAAAAAGTTTCCACAATGGAACCACGATAAGTTGTATGGTTTTGTCGTTGAATATGAATAAAACAAAATTAAATGATTCTGTCTCCAGCTTCTTATGCACATAATCTTTTATAAACAAAGGAAATGTAAAGTTCAGTGACAAAAGCTGGCAACAACTTGCATCACCGTCTCACTCTGCATAATGGATTTACAATGATGACGACAAGAAATGGCTAAATGTCCATAGCTTTTACATGCTATCTTTCAGATAAAATTTACATGGCAGTCAAAATTGTTTTATCAAGATTAACCTGTACCAAATCTCTGTCTCTCTCTCTCTCTCTCTCTCTCTATATATATATATATATATATATATATCTGCTGTATTTATGATATACTGTGAGATTTATAAATTTTTCATTCAAATGAAATGAGAATTGCCAAGTTGATGAAAATTTATACGAGTGGCATATCCTTGTTACTGCATACATACTATACATATATTTTAATTATATCACACATATTTGCGCTTTAAATGGAAAGCCCAAAGGAGTTAATGAAATTGTGTTTTATTTTAAATTCATTTAGAAAACGGATATAATTTATACTTGTATCATTCTTTTCATGCTCACTAATGATTAATGAGTGGAAATGCATAAGAATTAACAGCACACAGTTCAATTGTGTATGTATGCGTACATGTATTAGTTTACATGGGCGGATCACAATTTGACATACCAGTGGTATATCAGAACTTTAAAAGCCATTTTATTTTTAATGTGTGTCTGTGTGTGTGTGTGTGTGTATGAGTGTGTGTGTGTGTATATATATATATATATATATATATATATATATATATATATATATATATATATATATATATATATAAGGAAAGTGACAGTCTTAATGACCTAGATTATATACCCAACATCAATATGGGGTATACAATTAACACTGCCGATTCAATGGCTTAAGATGATATACAGATCATCTTCCTTTGTCACCATGGTGGTTCTGCCAAACAGCTCTGCCAACGCTTAGTTGTGACGTTATACAGGGAATCTCCAGTGTTCGCTATTGTGTGTATAATTCATGCAGTTTGTAAGTTTAGGTATCCCCTACTCCTAAATTATAGGCTAAACATGACAAGTATATTTGACAGAGAAAAACCCAGGAAGAACCACTGACCACTGGGAAGCTACTGGCAAGCTTTCTCACATACCCATGTTGGCTGAGCCAAGACTCAATCCTGCACTATAGAGGTGAGATGTTAGTGATATGTATGAAAGAGTCCAGTTGATAATCTATACAAATACTGGATTCCATGTCTTTAGAAGCAGGTAGCTAACATTATGATATCAGGCTGTGCAGTAATGTAATGTTTCCCAAACATATGAAAATTGGATGCAATGAAACTCAAAAGATTGGAAAAGAATTTGATAGGAAAAAGTGACCTTGATCTTTTCCATTTTTTTGGGACTGGAATAAGGATCTTAACACTTTTCATACTAAGTCTAGTGAACTTTTGTAAATCATAATGATAGAGAAATTAAAAGATTCAAATATGGTCTGTAAAAGAAGAACATGACTTGCTAAATCAATTTACTCGGTATGCATCTATTGATGTAGTTTTTAAGTTTATTTTCCAACAAAAGGCAAGGACTATTTAAACTTCATTGCTTTCTTTTTAAAAGTGCATCAGATCTTATAGATAACAAGAGTCTCTCAAAGGGATTAATGTTCTATTGGCTAAACAATAATTTCCAGGAATCAAAGATAAGACAATTAACTATTTAACTGCTGAAAGTTGAAACCATCTATGATATTCTTGAGCAATAAAATAATTTTCAAGATGGCCACCATGGCAGCCATATTGGAGTTAATATCAGCACCAAGTATACACTATAAGAACTATATGAAATTCCAATTAAGGGTGATTAGCAACAGTAAGACTTTATAGATGGCTGCCAAGGCAATTGGAGTAAAGTATCTTGCCCAAGGACACACCATGATGATGGCAGGATTCAAAACTGCACTAATTCTGTTGCAAGTCAAGTCACTGTACCTCCTTACCATCCATCCAGGAGGAGTAGTGTTATCAAGGCGGCCATACTGCAGGTCAGATAAGCATAATAGGACCAATGAGACAATGTACCTATGTTTTATGGCAATCCTTGTAGTTCAGGAGGAGGAGGAGGAGCCAATACAAACATGCTAATGGACAAAAAGACAATCGATAGGTGACAGACAACAGGCCATCCCGCAAGTTCTTCTGGTCTATGACCAGTAGAGCTTAAAATGAAGGATAGGTGATAATCAAAGATAAGATCATATTTGTGTCTACATTTTGTCCAATACAATTTACAAAGAGCAAACATATCTAATTAGTTGTACTGGTAGTGTTGTTTTTAATGAGCAGACTTCAAATGTGTATGCTTCCAGTTAAAATGAACTCTACATGTGCATAAATATGTTTACTGGTTCAATGAAGTATATCCAAATTCAAACAAGTATGTCTGTTTCCTTTTGTGGCATGTGTAAAGGTGAAAAGTTCATATGGAAAATTATTTTCCTGCACTGTATAATGTCCTTTTTCTTAAAACACAAAATTATTTTTTTTTAAATTTAATTATAAGGATAGTAGTGCATTTAAAATTTACCAAAAACAAATAGGCATAACTAGTTTTCTGCACATTTCAAATACTCTGGATTCCCATTCTGATGACCATGGTAGTAAAACACTTATGGACAAAATCTATGAAGGATGTTCTTCTATGATTAATTAAAACAGACATTGACTGACACTTATTAGAAAACAAAACAGCTCCCAAGCACATCTTTCTATTTTTATTGATTTTAATTTTACATTTGTTCCACAGATAACATCAACAGTTTGGTGAAACCTGGAATGTTCTGGCACATACCACCAACTGACCTCCCCCCCCCTTTCCCCATTACACACATTTCAGGTTACCAGCTGGGAAGCTTTAGTCCTTATCAAGAACACTAGAAAAGACACAGTATGGATGGTCTGCCTGGTACCTGCTGGTGCATACATCTAAATACACTAATGACTGGTATAAATTTTTGACCCAAGATAACACCAAACCTTGACCCAAGATAACACTGCTTCTTTTCTCTACTGCATGCCTAGTTTTGGCTGTTTTATTTTAGTCCACAAGAAGATATTACATATTGCAAAAACACAAGAAGTGAAGCAATGAATCAGTCTCTTTTTATAAACCCTTACCCTCATTACATATAAACATCAAAACAAATTTAACTCAGATGGTTCACAGAGCTGTCGTTAAATAAAAACAAATTGACAACAGAAAAGATAGGACCAATCTTGATTAAAATTTTGTGGTAGTTTAAGCAGTTATGTATTTTTAAAGCAAGTGGGAAAGTATAATGTTGGCCCTAAATAATAAAATAAAGAACCAGTTGCTACTGACCTACAAAAGGAGGAGCTATAGTGCCATCTGTTTTTACTGTAAATTTGTGTAACCGTAAATTATATCCCAGATATAATTCATTGTTTCTGTACTGCAAGCAGTAGCCATAGCAATAATACCAGAAAGAGCTACAAAAAACATTTGTAATCAATGGTGAGTGAGTAATGAGCAAAATGAATGAATTATTTAATTTAAAAAGTGTAACAGATGATGACTTTATTTGATTGTGGTTGTCCTATTTTCACTCTTATTGGTTTAACCCACTTTGGATCAGTGTTCTTAGGCAGTGTATCCAGTAAGATTCCTTTTCCTTCCTGGTTTTGGAACTCCATTTGGCGATTGTGAGAAATTGCAGTCAGTGTTAAACCAATGGGAGTGTCTCAAGGGGAAAGAGAAATGTCCTGCAAATGGACTTCTGTCCAACTTCTTTGTCATTTAATCAGATCTGTGAAGATTTTATTTTTTTGTGTAGCTTTGTCATAGCCTCGGTTCACAAAATGTTCAGATGACACTTCTGACCATTTTGGAATGTTTCATCATCAAAACAAATCCTGTGTATCCTCAAGTACCTGGGTAATGGGAAGTTCTGAATGCAGTGTTTTGGATGACAACTTATTGGGAGACGAGACTGGTATTTATCAGTTAGCTTTGAGTAGATGTCTGTATGGAATTTGTCTACCAGTTTGAATGTTGTGTCCCCAAAATCAATGAGAAGAAAAAATAAAAGGTGGAGGACAAATTGTTGGTTGTAATATATAATATTCAATTTGAATGCCATTCAACACTTGACAGTTAAAAAAAACATTCTTATCTTGAATTCATGGAAATTCTTTTCGGACAGTTCAGCATAACCCCCTTCAGGAGAATCTTGTTACATTTTTCTCTACGGGTAAATTGTAAAGTATTAAACAACTATTATGTATTACCAGTATATCGGTGTCGGTGATCTAAAGGATAGTGAAACTTGGTTCTTCTAAGTTTTAGAAAATTTTAATAATAATACACTCAACTCATCAAGGCAATTTCATTTCTCCACTTAAGTGGTACCAATCTGTCTCACCTCATCAATGCAGAGCCATACAGTTGTGTCTTAAAACACAAGTGCAAAAATAACATTATTTTACAATGATGACCACAAAATACTACGAGTAAAAACAAAGATATTTTGGCAAAAATGTATATGTATAAAGACAATCACACACCGTAAAAACATAGTAATATTTTTTCAACCTACAGCTGTTTGGCTTTTAGCAACACTTTGAACAAATTAATTGCTACGTTGTGCCAAACAAATGAGTGCTAGGTGCCTTTTACAAGACACACCTAGGTAACTGACCCAGGCCAGCCTGGGTGGGAGTCGAATACTCAACCATTACTAAGCTATATTGGTACATGTAGCTCCAAGTTTACTGAATATATGACATATTCAAATAACATATTCTGAAATCAAGGTAGACTGACATGTTGAAAAGATCTTTTGATACAACTTCATATTTTCTAATGATTATGACTTTTTTTACAAATCATTATTCAATTATCATTATCTACTACATTAAAAAACAATACATCACTTACCTCAATCTCCTGAGAAATGAAATACCACACAAATTATACTAATGAATGAAATGAATCAAATATCCTGTTTGGGAAAGTGTTCTGTGTATACTATGCATTCAAGGTATCTTACTGACCTATCATTCTGCGTCATTATACACATTGAATTAGTAAACAACATGGAAACAAGATGTTTACCAAGTCCGAATTATTTCTACACTCCTTGACCTCAACCTTCTTCTTACTATACAATCCCACAGAAATACAATCCCACCGAAGGACTGGAGACACACTTTCTCTGTAGTGTACCAATTCTGTGATTTTATAAAGACTTTTTAATTATTAATCAACTAAGTGGCAAGACTTAACATGAGGGTAAATACAGCATCCCCCTGTGATGGTAGACCTACACACTTTTATTCCCCATGGGCTGACACTATTACAAGAGGTAAACACGTCAATTTGTGATAAATTTGAAACCTAATTGTTCCCTGTCATTCACCACTAAACTATCCAGGGCTGAAACTTCCTGTCCAGTGTCTTACATCAACAGACTAACTGGAGTTTGATAGTAGGACTGAGGGGTCCCTCAGGTTTCAATTACAAGTCTGTGGTATTTTTAGCTGATGCTCTCCCATAAATGCAGAATGACTGTGGTCACACACTATTCCTTGTCAATGAATGTACACTGGCATCTAAATAAATCTGTCAAAGAAATCAGCAATTTCGCTGCAGTGGTAAAATGTGCAGATGCTTGGTTGAATAAATGCTAAATTTACAGTGCATGCATGTACTATTTTTGGTGACGATTAATTACGTTAAATTAACGCAATCGTACGAGTTACTCCATACACTCTGATTCCCACCATTTGAACTGATGGCTCTTAGTAAAAGGTTAATATATGAAATATTTCAACCTGAAATTAAATAACTGCAAGCCAATTACAGTATTGACTCAGTGATCTTACCTCCATATATATATATCACATTTTATAACCACTTGTAACTGGAAGGATATAATGCAGGTCTTTACAGTTTTGATAATCTGAATAAAAAATTTAAAAATCCTGATCATTTTATGCAACACAAAGGAAATTCAATACTTTTCAAAACAATTTTGAAAACAGTATCCTTGTCAAAACTAAAATAAAATCTTGTTTATGTTTTATAAATTGTTTGTTGTCATTGGTTAACACCACTTTAAGGCCTCAAAAATGTACGTTTCCTATTGCACTGGTTTTAAAACCAGGTTAGGTAATTATTTTTTTAACATGATATTATTATAATGATAAGTATATATATATATATATATATATATATATATATATATATATATATATATATATATATATATATATATAATAACATATTATTATAATGATAAGTATATATAATGTAATGAATTATATATATAATGCATAATATATATATATAATAACATTATATTATTATAATGATAATTATATACAATGTACTATATATAATTTAGTGCAAAAGAAAGCCATCGCCGCCAAAAATATATCGCTGAAGAATATAAGTAAATATAAAATAAACCAGAAAAACCTACAATAATACCAACATGCTTGTAAAATAATAATAATAAGTCTCCAACAATAAGATCAATACTCGGATAAAACAAAGGAGGCATAAATGAAACAAGCAAATGTCCATTGAAACAAACATACACCAATGATACAAATAAACACCAAACAAAATAAACAGTATTTAATCAATAAAATCATTACTAAAATTAAACAAGGCACAATCAAAACAGAAAATATCTACGGAAACAAACAACATACCAATGGAACAAGCAAATGCCATATGAAATAAATGGTATTTAAACAATAAGATTAACACTGAAATAAATGAGACACAAACAAAACAGACAAATGTCAACAGAAACAAACCACATACCAATGAAACAAGCAAACATCAAACAAAGTAATGGTATTTACATGAAAGAAACAAACACAAACTGACTAAGCAAATGTAAAATATACAAAGGTAACAATAGAAATGTCAATTAAAAAATCTCCATATATATATATATATATATATATATATATATATATATATATATATATATATATATATACAATACCCATGCGCAAACACTACTGAGAAATGAACGAAACATGACAGTCAAATGATCAACTTTGTCAAAAGAACAGGGCACCCTTGCATTGTGAGGGGAGATTACAGCCAAGAGTGCAAAATACTTCAAAATGGCACATGATGTACTAGAACAGAAGTTTTTGTCTCATTTGTTTTATTTCAGTATTGATTTTATTCTTTAAATACAGTTTACCGGTACTTCATTTGAAGGTTGCTTGCTTCATTGTATCTTCTTTGTTTCATCTGAAATTTGTTTCGTTTTTGTGCATCCCTTGTTTTGTCTGAATATTGATTTTATTGTCTGAGCTTGAATATTATTATTTTACAAGCATGTTGGTTTCATTGTTGCATTTCTTGGTTTATTTTATATTTCAGTGATATATTTTTGGCGATGATGGTTTTCCATATTAAGCACATCAAGTAGTGGGATAAACTGGCTCAATCAGATGCATAAATCAATTTCAGGACTTTTTTCTCTGCATGTTTTTTTTAACTTTGGGGGGAAAAAATGCTACATTTGGCAACGAAAAATATGGATGGTCACCCAACCAAAGACACACAATATATTTTATTTTTGGTCGAATGGCTAGATTTTGTCAGGAAAAATTTCAATTTTGATAGAATAAGCAATTTTTGTTTCCTTCAGTGTAGGATTTACTATACAGACCAGACTATAATGTTATATTAATCCTGTAATTTAATTTCATATATGAATCAGTGATGTCCATTCAACAGAACTACAGCAGCTCAGTGGTTAACATGCCAAATCCTGACCAAAGTGTGCTGGGTTCAATCGTATCATCGAGTCAGCTTGGAATAGGCTACAGAGATTCGTACTTGGGCAGGGCAATTTTCTCCATTTGCTTTGGGATTAATTAGTCTACTTGTGTTGCTATGCCAGACCCAGTGGTCCATACGATACCTGCTTTTAAAACCAAAGTTTTGGAAAGCAAATAAATCCCACAATTGCAATTTGTTTTAATGAATGAAAGAAAAAAAGTTCTATGGCAGTAAGAGCAGGGATTGACCCTTGACTTTCCAATGTTTTTTGATAAGTGCCACCATGAAATTGTACCTGATATTTTGTGGATCAGTTATCAGACAGTCACCCCATCAGTTCCAGATCACTGACATGCGTTCCCTTGGTGGAAGTATGAAACTTCAGCACTGACTTAAGTACCGATGGAACTAAATGGGTTATGACACTAACACAGCATTTCATTTCGACCACACAAATTTGACTGCAGACATTGTTTAATTTGAATACAGTGTGTAGTTTAACTAACATGTCATCATTACATGGACCTGTATGACATGTCTGCATGCAACAAGTCAAATATCTCTGCACCTGTCCCTCACAAAATTATCAATGTATTATACATACAATTTATCAAATGTAATATTTACCTCATCAAATATAATTGATCCCCCTCACCCCCCAAAAAATCACATTTCAATTCAATTTACAGGATCAAACTGTCTGTGCAGGTTTTAAGACTTTTAGTGTTGACCTGTAGATTAATGCCTAGATTAATTGATGTGTATCACTATCACGATATTTATCTCTGCTGATGAGAAATGCAAGATGATGCATGATGTAAACCAAACAAATCATGACACGTAACAAAATCAATGTACCAATACAATTTATCAAATCACAACATTTAACAAAATCAAATAAAAAAACAGACTTTTTTTTAAAAAATGACTACTATTTTTCTCCTTGTTTTTACAAAGAGAGGATGATAAATAATCGGATTAGGGATAAACATCGAACATACAGCTTAGAAAAACAGTGATGTTCTGTATTCAACAGCACATGCTTAAAGGTACACTCGTATTCTCCCAAAGTATAATCTCTATCCCATACATCCTCAAGGACTTCTGGAGTGCTCCAACATTCAATGGAGGGATTTAATTCAATAACAAAAACATTGCACATTTTTCTACCTTATTTACTAAGTCAAGTGCAATGAACTCTGAAAAAGACTAAAGCTCGCTTTCTGACCAATATTTACCAGTCTAGAATAACTCTGAATATTAGCTCAGGCAACAGACAAGTTCAATATACAAAACAAAACATAGTTCTATTCACTGCTTTTCATAATACGTTTCATGCCTACAGTTTCTAAATGATGTACATATCTGTACAACAGTTAAATTAAAAATAATGAATAATGACAATAGTGTACAAATTACTTGCAAATGACCACACAAGAAGAATACATCAAAATAAATGTATAATTTGCCTTTAGAATACAGCATTTACTTAGAGATGATAAAATCATATACAGTTCACCTACACAAAGTTGTCAAAATTGAGCTGCAGTGGCTCAGTGGTTAATGCTTTGGATTCATGACCAGAATGTGCAGTTTCGATGCCCATCATTGAATCAACTCAATTTGGCTATTGCGGTGTGGCCTTGGGCAAGGCAATATACTTTACTTGCTGGTACTGGCTCACTTCCCACTATCGGATCAGTTGGTATTGGCTACCACAGTGTACCTATGGGCAAGGCATGACTTTACTTGCTGGTATTGGCTACCACAGTGTACCTATGGGTAAGGCATGACATACTTGCTGGTATTGGCTACCAGTGTACCTATGGGCAAGGCATGACTTTACTTGCTGGTATTGGCTACCACAGTGTACCTATGGGCAAGACATGACTTTACTTGCTGGTATTGGCTACCACTGTGTACCTATGGGCAAGGCATGACTTTACTTGCTGGTATTGACTACCAGTGTACCTATGGGCAAGGCATGACTTTACTTGCTGGTATTGACTACCAGTGTACCTATGGGCAAGGCATGACTTTACTTGCTGGTATTGGCTACCAGTGTACCTATGGGCAAGGTATGACTTTACTTGCTGGTATTGACTACCACAGTGTACCTATGGGCAAGGCATGACTTTACTTGCTGGTATTGGCTCACTTCCTGCCATCAGATCTACAAAAGACTGGCTTCCATACTGTGTCTTTGGGCAAAGTACTAGACTCTGCTTGCATCAGCACAATATTGCCTTCATGTACAGTACCATAAAATGCCAAACCAAATTTATCATGAATTAGCCTGTTCACATATTTAACATTCTTTCTTTCAAAAGAGCTAAGAGCTGAACCAAAAGACCATTTTTGTCCTTAAATTCACTGAGAGAGAGAGAGTGCAGTTTGAAATCCCAAGCATGCAGGGCCTCTGATACGCTTTGCATTTGTTGCCAAATGTGAAAGAATTATTAAAGTGACTCTATTTTTTACTGACTGGCAAATGTTGCTGGTGACAAATTTCTATAAACGAAATTTTTAATTTATCAATGATATAAGTGACTTGGGCCACTTAATACCTGATTTCACTATCTGCAGAAGTCATCATGTCAGTAGATGATGAAAAAAACGTCGAACATGACTGCAGCTAACTGCAGTTTGTTAGTTGGTTTTGAGAAGCAATTAAATACAATTAGTAGGAAATAAGGAATGACCAGGGGATGTACTCTATTGCTGAACAGGTCAGCAAAATGATTTGGTGTGATTTGCGTGTGTTGTTAATTTATCGTTGTTGCAAACTATGAGTGTGAGACAGACTTGGGATTATTTACTTACATAAGATGTTTCTGTGGTCTGAACTTAAATGAGTATCACAGGATGCCACTATAAGGATGCCAGTCATCAACTGTAAAGGGCCAGAGTCACTTATATCAATGAAAAATTCACTTCATAAAACAAGTCTGTATCAAGCACAAAGAATATGGCTAATCTAGCTCTGAAAAACAAAGATTTATATCCAGCTGCATCTGAGGCAACTACCAGGTTACCTGTTGCCCCTATTTCTACTGCAGACTGTGATGGGGGATCAGTCGTCAGAATCTACTTAAAACAAACTTAAAATTTTTGATGAGTATTATTCTATTGAGCCCAGTGTTGAGAATTTTCATTTCCGGAAGGCATTTAAAAAATGGTCTGGGAAAAAATTTAGGTGGATATTGTTGAAGTGTCAGTGACATTGTACATAAAGACTAAACAGTATTTTGTATTATCTGTTATAAAGAAACATTCTTGCTTTTCATATGCAATACATTGAACTTCACATGTATATAATTATGCTGTTATATTTTTATTATTAATTATTCCTGTGCTTTGAAATGTAATAAAAACATGTAAAAACTGTTTTATTGTCATGTTTATACAGATTAAAAATAGGGCCAGTATAATATTATGCATATATTTAAGTCCCTGCATCATGGCATACAAATGGCTCCTATTGCTGAAAAGTGGCTCCAAATTTTTAAATTTGGCAAATTTCATGGCACAAAGAAAAATATTTCCAAGGGAGGCCCTGGCAATGGATTTATATTAGTGAAAGCTTAAATTAGTTTCATTGACAGAATGTTCAAATATCAAAACTAGATTGATAAAAACCTTAAAAGCAGATTAACAGTACATCGCTTACCATTAGAACTGAAGGAAAAAATCCATTGTTTCAGAGCATGAAATGCTGGTAGTGACCTTAACAACTTGTTAATAAATATACCAGTATACCTCAGATACAATCTCATTCTGCATAGGACAAATTGACATGACACTTTTTATATCCCTGTATCCCAGTCTACACAACCTGGGCTGGTATGATTTCTGATCATAGGCCCTGATAAAATTTCAGAGCATTCATGAACATTGATGGAGGTGCATCACAGACACAGTATATGTTTCCAGTTTGAAATCTGATTCATGTAATTATGTATGTGGATTGTTTGACTGAAAGGTCTTTTATCATGCGGGGAACTTGTGTTACAACACACACACACACATCAAGTTAAAGTGCAAACTGCATAGACTTAGATCACCTCTGTCATATTACAATGGCAGATCTGAGTTTATGCAGTTTGTTAGGAGTATAGAGTAGAACAAACAAAATAGACCCTGATCTGCCAGATGTGAGACAGCAGATCAGGGTCTGTGCTGTTTGCAGTTGGACGGGACTTAAAAGAGCAAGCGAATATATATAGCATTGATGTATAGTCTCCAGTTGTTTAATAAGAATTCAGATGTGTACGCGGGAACTAAGACTGGACTCTCAATATATGACATCAATTGCAACAATAATTGCATTATATTTTGTATTCATTAAACCTATGCTAATGAAAACACACTTAAAATCTATTTCTACTTGATGCAGACTGCATCATGGGAATAAAATTCATAGCCATTTCAAGTGAGACTTCATGATGGCATATACAGCAATACCAATGAATCATTATTACCAAAAACCAGACTCCTTATTTTCATGCTCAAGTTCACTAAATGGATCAGCCTACAAAAAAATGCACCCAAAGGTACTTAACTTCCACAAAATTTCTGGAACTTTTAAGTTTATTACACAAGAGGTCAAATGAGGAAAATAGCATGTATGGCATCAGATTAAACTCTAACAAATCATACACTTTGCCATCTGCAATATACTGCACCTGAATCTTGATAAATGTGGTACCGTATATACTCTAGTATAACACAGATTCAACTTCAAACTTCACAAACCAGGTCTGCCATCACATACTGTAATAGCAGATCTGGGTCTATGCAGCTTGTTTGGAGTAATCAGTAGCACAAACAACACAGACCCTGACCTGCCTGCTCATTCTGTAGGATATTAGATCAGGGTCTATGCTGTCTGCAGCTGGATCAAATTTATAAGGGACAATATGCTTTAAGTCCACCTTGTGTCTTGGGGTGTACCACCATCTTTCAGTGTAAACTGTACTTGCTGGCTTGATGGCTTATAGCAATTATTTTATGAGCTGCTAATAATGGCATTTCTTGGGAGTAACATTTTAGGGTCTAGATGTTATATGGGATCTTTTTCCCCCACCTAAAACGACATGCCACTGGAGATATTACCCATTATAAACACTTCCTTCATGGATGTAATAGGTACTGTAATTACATTCATGGAATTTGAATCCTGATATGGCACTTTAAAACCTCCATATTTAATTTCAAGCCTGTTAAATTAGACATTTTAGGTATCAATGTGAACAAATATGGCATCTGTTGGAGGGGGTAGGGGTGGCACAAGGATAAAAGTTTAAAAAATTAAGAGTTCTATAGTCTTTTATATATATATATATATATATATATATATATATATATATATATATATATATATATATATATATATGTGTGTGTGTGTGTGTGTGTGTGTGTGTTTATTTAAACAGAGGCTGAAGTGGACTTAATTTCACTCACGTAGCACAAATATGCCTCTGCATATCCTAAACTGCATACAGACAACTAACACATCAATATGCAGAAAGATCATAGTTTCATTACTGCTTCATTTCTATTTTAGGTGTTCAATGCCAACTGAGTGACCATGGTATGTATTCCCAACTGAGTGACCATAGTATATATTCCCAACTGAGCGACCATGGTATTCCCAACTGAGTGACCATGGTATGTACTCCCAACTGAGTGACCATGGTATGTATTCCCAACTGAGTGACCATGGTATGTATTCCCAACTGAGGGACCATGGTATGTATTCCCAACTGAGTGATCATGGTATATATTTCCAACTGAGTGACCATGGTATGTATTCCCAACTGAGGGACCATGGTATGTATTCCCAACTGAGTGATCATGATATATATTTCCAACTGAGTGACCATGGTATGTATTCCCAACTGAGTGACCATGGTATGTATTCCCAACTGAGTGACCATGGTATGTATTCCCAACTGAGTGACCATGGTATGTATTGCAAGGACAGCAATAAGAAATGCTTCACATATGGATTCCGATTCTTGCCTCTTTGTTGTCTCTGATTGTCAGACCACTGCAGATTTGGGGATGCAGAATAGGCCCAATGGACTCTCCTGCATGCCATAAGAGGGAACTAATGGAGACAGGAACCACAATGACCAAGAGAGTGGGTGTTTAAATCCTACCATTGGATTATCCTGGTCTTAAGCAAGGCACTTTATTCTAATTGTCACTGCACAGAATAACCTACCACTATTACTGTGCCAAAAAACATCAAACCCACCCAGTCTGATTGCTTGTATGCAGGATGTTGCAGATAACTTCAATTTTCATGGTGACAATACATAGATGCGACAGCCAAAAATCACATATGTGGTAAAACTCTTAAAAAGATTATGTTTTTATTGTTTCTTTTTTCTTCTTGGAGTGATTGACCAGACAACAGTATATATTCACAACTATAAGCACACTGAAAATGTCAAAAGCCAACAAACATTAGATATTCAAACATTAGCACATTGAAATGTCAAAAGCAGCCACATGTTATTTATTAAACTGAATACAAGAAAATTGATGTACCAAACTGTGTTACATATACAGAACTATGATATATTGAGAACAACGTAATATACTGAACTGTGGTATAGTGGGCACTATCAAAATTTGTTATGCAATGGTGTATTGAAAAGAAAATGAAGATATGTGGCTATGTTTCACCCTCTTTTCTTTTCAATCCATAATGCTATACATTGGTATGATTTTGGTCATGGGGTCGATAACAGTACAATGTTATATCTGAAATCATGTTGTAATGAGGGATGTTATAATGGGGGAGAACTGTAGTTAGGTCAGGCTCAGAAAAATGACTTGTCCTCTCATCTGGAACAGTTAAAAATTGGTTGCATCAAGGAAAACTTTACTACTTACTCATCTGATCCAGCTGATGCAGTTCTCACCATGAGAATATATTTGAGTATTTTCTGCTTTTAACAAGTGCAAATGTCTTACATTGCTGAACATTCAGCATGTGTTTATTATCAACTAGTTTAGCCAACTCTGAATACTTGCCAGTCTAAAACATATTGCACAGGCAGATATATTTACATCAAGTTAATTCTTACTTAAGTCAGTAATTTGCAAGTGCCAGTCAGTAGGATTTGGAAACAATTAGGAGATAAACAAGTCTTAGTTTCTTTATTTAAAGTTCACTTGTTTATACCTTTGCATTGCTGAACATTCACCATGTGTTTATTATCTACTAGTTTAGCCGACTCTGAAATCTTGCCAGTCCAAAACACATTGCACAGGAAGTGGACGGTTTGTTACACAGCTACCAATCACAAACTTGACACTAAAATGGTTTCAAAACATAAAATATGTTCAGAATATAGACAGTTGGTTTAAAACCCTTCTAATACATGGTCCCTGGCATATATGTATAATCAAAGACAAGGCTTGTATTTTGTATAATTATTAAATTGAGAAATTGCAGTTTCATCCCTAGCCCTTGATTTCATAATTATATCTGCATTTACAAACACACTTTTCAGGAATCTAGGAATCATTTTAATGCAGAGAAATTTTCCTTATCAATGAGGTATAACACAATCTTTATCAGTCAGAACTGTGATAGTTAAAGAGCCAGAGAATGTCACATTTTTATTAAAAAAATTGGTATAGTCAAACATTGTTAGGTTTGCTCCATGTCACCAGTATTTTCAAAACATGCACTTTTTATACATGTCAAATAAAAAATGCCAGCAGCTATTTTAAATTTTTTAAACTTATTTTTCAAAAGAAAAATGTTCATTTACTTTCAACGTAAGTATTTTAAGTGTCTATGTTGATGAATTCCCATCAAGTTTCACACATTATATACCACTGTAATCAGTTTATAAAGCACATAATGTCAAGATGGCAGTTGACTGATTGTAACTTAATTGGGGTATCTTCTGATTCATTTGATAAATCAGCCATCTTCCTTTAATAGTCACCCTTAAGTAGCTGTCTAGAACTGAAAGTTGGAAGAAATTGTGAAGAAGTTTGACATTCTTCAGTCAAAGGTAACTAAGTGTCATTTTTCACGAAAAAAAGTCATAGCATAAACATATCAGATAGCATCTTAGCTTTGGCATGACAATATATCAATAAAGCTGTACATCTTAAAACTACCTGGGGTAAGTGTAATACCGTTTATCTGACCAGATGAATAATTTTAAAATGTTGACATTTTTCTGGCTATTTAACTTCCCACATCTCAAAAAGACAGCTCATTGAAAAATAAAACTTCTCCACATTAAAAAACACCCAGATTATTGAATCATGTCACTGTAAATGAGAGACCATTAAAGAAATCAAAAAGCTCTCTGTGAAACAGCAATTTCTCAAGTTTCAGAACTTTGTCTATTATTACAGTATATATTTATCTAAGGGGCCATGTATTAGAAGCAGGGTTTTAAACTCGCTATTTTCACTCAGAACATAATACTTTCACACTTTGGACCCATTTTAGTATCCAACTTGCATCACATGCCTGTGCTTGCTTAGTAAAGGTGTAAGCAGCATGGTGGATAAATGTACTTTGTCAATTAAAGTGACTGTACTTTGTCAATTAAAGTGATGACAGGGACAAGCATCTGTTGCATCTCACTCTTCCTTGAACAAGTGTACTTTGAAATATTTTCCCTAAGGCCTGTATAATCTTAACCATTCTGCTGCAACATATAACCTAGTCCAGCTGTTGCATTTAACACAGCCCAGCTGTATCATAAAATTCAGTCCAGCTGTAGCATTACACACTGTCCATCTGTAGCATAAAACTCAGTCCAGCTGTACCATGGAACTCGGCCCAGCTGTAACATGGAACTCAGCCCAGCTGTAGAATAAAACACATTCCACCTGTAGCAAATAATTCAGTCCAGCTGTAGCATAAAACTCAGTCCAGCTGTAGCATGTGCCAAAGGATGAGGGACTATGATGTTTATGTGAAATCATATGTAAAACTTAATATATAAAAAACGGCCAAACACACTGACCACATGTACAGATTTTTCTGCATTAAGTGGATATTTTCATAGTTGGAGAAATATTAACTGATGCTCCATGAGCACACAATTTTGTTTTTACTGTGGGTCTGATGTCATTTTTCAGCACAAGATAGGCCATATATGGCAGCCAGTATGGTGGAGGAAAACCCAGAAAACCCCAGTAAGAACCCACAGGAAACTACTAGCAAGCTTTCTCACATACCCACATTGGCAGAAACCGAGACTCAAACTCCTGTGGACAGAGATCAGATGGTAGTGATTAGTAAAGGGAAGTGCTTTAAAATGTAAAACGTTACAATGTAAACTTAATATTCCTTCAGAATTATTTGAATTTATAGCTGTATTGTCTTTTTAATATATTTTTTTTTGTTTGGAGTGTAGTTTATCAATTTTATGATGTATATGAGGTATCGTCCCCAGGCCCTCTCTCCTAATGTATGCACACACACACACACATATACACACAGATTTATGTATACACTTAACTACATCACTGTTAGTATCCAAAATTATTACAAAATATGGGATAAATTACTGAAAATAAACAATTTTAAGTATTTTGATTGTCTGTGGTATTTCTATAGATTTTCAAGAATTGTGGATTGCCTTTCTCAGATGCAGACAAAGGTGTCAATTTTGGGAGGCAAGATCTGTTTGGTTGGCTTGACAAAGACCCTGATTTGCAGGTGCATCATGAGAAGGCAGATATAATTTCATGCAATTTACAATCAGTCAAGTACAATACATCAGAGAATACGATACCCATTATGAAACAATAATAGCGATTCTTTTCTCTTACCTTCCACATCCGTTGTTGACTATACCCCTCCATTCCATAAAGCTATTATGGGGAACTAAATGTCCTATAATTTCTACCTATTCCAGTCTATAACTGTGCTTTATCAACATAAATGTCAAGCCATAATGACAATAAAAGAATTGTCATCAACATTCTTGTGATGAACAGAACAATGTATAAAATCTTACAAAGGATTTACTGAACCCTGGCTTCTTTGAACTGCTGAGTAATGCAAAGGAATGTACACCACTGACAACCTGAAAATGGAATGCAACACGATTGAGAATCTACCTGTAGCTTACTTCCCCCTTCAGTACCAATCTGATACTAACTGCACTCTGTCCAAACAATGCTGTTACGTAAAGATTCAAATCCTTTGCTTAGAACAGTGGCCTGCACTGAAGTATTGTTTTCTCTCTATCTTTATCAATTTTACACCCCATTACTTCTAATGGCTTTATGTACAATTAGTACACCCAAGTGGAATTAGAATTAGTACACCCAAAAAGAATTAGAATTAGTACACATAATTAGAATTAGAATTAGTACACCCAGTTAGAATTAGAATTCAAACACACCCAAGTGGAATCAGAATTAGTATGCTTAAGTAGAATTAGAATCAATACACCCAAGTGGTGTAACTAGCTTAAATACACTCAGTCTGATGTAAAGTCTCGATCAAAAATAAAAAGTAATCAGTGTAAATTAATTCTGACCAAAACATTGCTTGACAAACCACAATGACTTGTTTTTATTACATACCTATTTAATTTTTCATGCTTGATCTCTTGTCAGACACAGTTATTCAATCCATAATTCTGTGTGACACAAACTTAACCTAGGTATCTTCTTTGAAACATGTATCTATGGTAGATATGCATGCAGATATTTTTAGATGCAGTGAAATGAACTTTTTTATATCATAAAACCCAATTTATACAATAAAGCTAATATATTTCTAATGCGTAAAAGATGTTACCTTGACTTATTCCTCTGCCAAATCAAACTTGTTCTTTCCACTGACTCAGAACAAAACATGTAGGTTGGTGTTATTTATTACATATGCATATAATCTTACATGCTTGATCTGGTTTTCATTATAGCTGTTCGATCAATCTTTTCATATCACACATCTTCAGTCAAACAATTTAGGTGTCTTCTTGTACACCCATGCATAGATATTCTTATATACAGTGAATTAACTTGTACAATTCCCACTATGTTGGAAGTTCATTCATAGAGGAAAGCTACAAATATTTTGAAAACATAAAAAAGGGGGTACGCAATAAATACAAAACTATATTTCATGTTTTGTTCTGAGTCAGAGGAAAAAGTTTGTTTGATATGGATTATAAATATGTCTCTGCCTGACAGCTGCATATTAAACTTATTCTTTCCTCCAACTCAAAACAAAATATATATGCTGTGTGGTGTATTTACCATAATGTTAACAAACAGTAATACTCTGATTAAATCTCATAATAATCATGAAGACATAAAGTCATATTTTTTTATACTGTAATTAATACTGCTACACTGTAACTACATAAGAATGTTTAACATGGTCCTATTCAATCGCTGTTTGACCATCGAGAAAACTTGTTTTATACTAAGATAGTTTAGCTCCTTTAGCTATGTTGTTATTGCTTAAATTTTGGGGGTTATTTATATATGTATTGCAATTTATCTTTTATTGCTCCAGTTTATTTTTTTTTAAAAACTACTCTGGTAACCAAGTTGTTAGAGCATCTGCTTCAGATGCAGTAGGTTGTGGGATCGAACCCCTGCCGAGTCATATCAAAGATTTATAAAAATGGTACTAGCAGATGCTTGGTGCTCAAAATTAAGAAGTTAAAGTTAGGACTGGTTGGCCTGGTGTCTAGGTGGGACTTGATGTTACATGTCTGTAGCATGATGCCCCAGTGCTAGACATCACTATAAACTGTCCAACTGCAGACATCGTAGCAATATGACTGAAAAAATGTAAAAGCTATGTAAAAAATGCAAAACACACAGCACACACAGTTTAATTTTATAAGGATAAACATCTACATTAATACAAGGACTGAAATGGCAATAATCTACAGGTCACATAAACTTTCCCCCAAAGTCATTTGCTCTTCATTTTGTGACAACATGCTGATCATGTCATATATACAAGAGTCTTTACAGAGATCTTTTTAAAATGATTATAAACACAGTGCTGCATGAAGTTGTAAACCTTTTCTTTTATTTAAAGCCGTAGTTTGAGACAACCAAATTTGTCCTAAATGAACATCTGATTATACTGATTACAACTGTAAAAGTAAACATTTAGTGACATTTAGCAAAAATGATATAAAATTGACACCCCCACCACCATTCAGTACTTATTTAAAGATTCCCAATTAAAGCACTATATCCTCCAACACTCTCAATTTTAATACTGCTTGCAAAGGTAACCTATGGTGCAGCAGATATCTCTACACGAATGACATGAACTTGTATACCAACTATGGTTGAAATATCTTCAATGGTTTGAGATTCATACTTTGATATGGAACATGTTTACATACAGACAGTAAAACAGACAAATGGACTTGGTGATAGCTCTATCCTCCCCATTAATCAGGATCATTAGTTCAATGCATGCCATGCTTAATATGAACCTCTAGTCCAATGTGTACCATGCTTCATAGAGGTATCTTTGTGAGTTGTTACAAAGACAATCGGAAAATGGATGGACAGAGAACGGGACACAAACAAAAATAATAAACTGAAGAATTATGTTTAGCCAAAGGCACATTTGTACTGATAATCCAATATGTGTATCACATTTCAAAAAGATACCTTGCACAGTGTGAAGTTATGCTCTGGAGGACACATGGTATGTAAAAATGGGAACCAGCCTGGAAATGGGTGAACATAAAATAGAGTATATATGGGTTTGGCTGGCCAGGACTGGTTAATAATGTATGTTATGTTTTAGGAAAAAGAATCTTTTGAGAGCTTATCCTAGTTGTAATTGGAAAAAAATAGAGACATTGTTTTATTGATGGAATTTCAGTCCTTTAACAGTCTTGAGTTTGGAACACTCAGTACTAAAATTAGCACCTGACTCTTTGGTGCAGAATTGAAGCACATTTTTCAAACACATGCAGGTCCAGAAAATGCTGTGGCTCATATCTTTTCCTCAATACAGAAGCTGACATCCAGGTTTCATCTATACTGTTAAATATAGGTTTGATCATGAGCACTCAAAAACTTAAAGTTACTGAATTTTATCATGGTGTTTGCATATGTTTACTATGGGAACTGAATTAGTACCATGAGTCCTGGAAACAAAGTGTGGACAACTGGGGGATAGGGATAAAAGCAGAAAATAAGTATTGAAAAAGAAGAAATGTGAATAGTAAATGTGCATCTAAACCACTAGCCTTCATCTAGATACCTTGAAACATTGAAGAGTTATGCTCTGGAGTCCAAAATCTTTCTGGACAGACTGATGGACACGTGGGTAGAAGGTGGGAGCAAATAAAAGAAATGCCATATTTAAATTACAGTACAAATTTTCTTTGCAACATAGTTCCCAGTGAAAGACACTATGTCAAGAACATAACTTGTAACCAATAGCACTGTAGCTTTCAAATCTGCAAATGCGCACCAATTTATTTTATTCATAAATCACTGTCAAGTACAGGAGGTGAATTCAATTTCCCAGGATCAGAGAGCTTACACCTTGATCATGTCCCAGCATTAAGAATTCCTCCACAACCCTAATTTGAATTTACAAATATCCTGTCTCCTCTAATTAAGATGCCAATGGAAAAGGTGGAGTGGAGCTTAAAATAGAATACAAATCACTGTGTTGACTGTCCTGGCATAATGAATCAAATAATCAATTAATTTATATACCTGTTTAAAAGGATTATCCACACACAAGTTAGGTAATCCATTTTTCTGGAAAACATTTTTATCATCATGAGAATTACTCTTTTGTGTTGAAGTTACAAAAACAGTTTACTTAATGTCAGCCACAGAAGAATGTCATGATAAAAGTTATTGTTAACTTGAATGCTGTGGACAAACTCTAATCCATCTTAACAACTTTAAACAACAAAGCAGAGCCTACCTGTTGAAAGGTCAAGGTAATGTTAGTTGTTTTATGCTGATAGTGATCAAACAATAATCAATTAATTTCTTTAATCTTTTTGAAATTCTCATCACAAACAGTATAATTCATGTCAACAAACTTCAAGCAGTGAAGCCAGCTGACCCTGCTGACAGAATCAAAGTGATGTTAACTGTTTTATGCTGCTAGAAATTAGCAACAAAAATCATCTTGCTCTAACTAAGCTAGTTCAAAATCATATGATCACAGGCGGTGTTAACTCTGAATATATTAAAGTGGAAAGTGTGAAACAAAATGGGGAAAAAACTTTTTTCAGTAATAATTTGGTGCATGATATTGTTCAGGAGAAGTAGCGATACAGTAACAACATTTTCAAGCTGCCCACTGTGGCAGCCATATTAGATCAGTACCATTTTCATGTAGGACTAAGCAGTCATCATTAGAAGTCTTTTGGTGAATACCCCAGGTCAATATGACTTTCTGTTCAGTAGAAATAGCAATAAAACCATTTTCTAGATTACTGTTATAGTGGGACATATTAGACCTCAGTCAGCACCATTTTCCTTTAGAGCCAAGTTTACATCATATGACAGCTTTTAGTGAAAACCTAATGTTGTTACAACCAACCATTGATAAGTAACTATAGCAAGATTTTTAAGGTGACCATTCATTGTGTGGTGGCTGTATTGGAAGTCAGACAGCCATATTGGATGTCAGATCAGAATCATTTTCATTTAGGAACAAACAGATATAATAATAAGTTTTTAAATTAAAATCTCATGTTTATATGATCATCCAAGTCAGAAGGAGTAGCATAAACAAGATTTTTAAGATGGTCACTGGCAGCCATTTGAAATATGCAAGACAGACTTTTTTCATCAGTGACCAACTAAACCAAGGGATGAATGTGTATGCAATGTAATATCTGAAGGCAAGTTTTTGTTGTGACATGCAGTTGGATTTTTGACGACTGAGTGTTCCATTTACTACTGCTACCTTCCTATTTCCATAGTTGCCAAAATAACAATGCAAAATCTACCATTTATTGAGGGATGTCTTAGTATTTATTTGGGCAATGTGCACTGGATTCATAATCCAAGGGATGAGGGGGTGATACTTGCTTAAGCCAGCCTAGATCGGCCTGCCTTGCCCAAGCAAGCCCAGATCATATGCCTTGCCATGTCCTTGGAAAAGGTAGTTAGCTTTCATTTCCTCAGCATGACAAAGCAATTGATGTGTTAAAAGGGTTGTCAAAACCAAGAGAAAAAAAGGATTATTTATTAATGTAATGCTACTAATAATCAATGCTGATCTTGGGGTCCGATTTTTCTATCCCTTGTGCTAACTATGACCCTGATTCAAAATACATTCTGTACCATTAACTTGCCAATTATCGAAGTCCTGATTACTGTAAACTCGATTTCAAGGTCATTCAATTTTCAGAAAGATTACAGAACTGGACTGTAACAATGAGTAAGTTCTGCAGTTTTATCAATTACAGCAATTTTACACACAAATTTAAATCTCTAATTTTCTTTATGAAAAATACTGCAGACATGACATTTTGATTCAAGACAGGCTGTGTGTGCTAATTTGTAAATTAAACTACAGTATTTCCCAGCTGGAAAAGAGCCAAGACCCATAATCTGCCATAGCATATCATCTGCCATGCTTTTTATTTCTTGCTGTAGGAATTAGAACAAAATAGACTCTGAATCTACTATGTCATCATATGACTCCAGAGCTGCAATAACCCTGTTGTTGATTAGACCAACAAGTAGGTCTTTGCTTTTTATTTCTGCCACCAGTAATGTCAGGAAGAAAAAAGAAGGAGACCTACTTGCTGATCTTTGTTGTTGATGTACATGTGTTACTGAAATGGAAATACTTGGAAGGGGGTGGGGGTCCAACAAAATTCCATGCACCCCCTGGAAAATTAAGCAGTCAAACCCCCTTGTCAACTTGGACATTGCTTGCTTGTTCATGAAAAGTATCAGTTTGATAGTGGTATTTGCCTTTATTGAGAAAGCCAAGTCACTGTAAGAATTCAATTGCAGGGTTTGAATAGTGTCAAGCTATCAATAGAAATCAAGGTAAAGAAGTACAATCCACAATTTATGGCTAATCTAGAAATCTTAAGCAATACAATTCTGCTGCAATCACCTCTACATTCTCATCATTTCCACTTCACCCAGATTTATTTCAGTTTTAATCTTTTTTCAGCCCGAAAATCCAGAAAGCAACTATTTAACAGTATAGTCTGCATCATCTTCACTAGCCAAGGTTCCAGTATGTTAACCGAGATAGGATAACATCTCGGACTAGCAATGATGAGTCTGTACTACAACATGTAAATATATTAGCTACAATCATGGCCACATAATTTACACAAAAGTTTCATTCATCTGTTTACAAGTTACTGTGTTCTCCATCTATACTCACTTTTAAATCAAGAAAACTGTAAACTGTAACGATCCTGATCTGCCATAGCATAATACACCTGCAGATCAGGGTCTACTCTGTTCTACTGATTACTTATAACAAATTGCACAGACCCAGATCTGCCAGCACATTATGCACAGGCTGATTAGTGTCTGTGCAGCTTGCAGTTGGGCTCGTCTTATAAGCAAGTATATATATAGTAAATGCCTCTAAAATACAAAAAAAAATTATTCTGAAGAAAAAGAGTCCCGCTAAGGGACTGATGCTATGCTGGCTGAAAAGGTTTTTCTGGAATTCAACATAAGACCATTTCTTCCTTTTAACTGCAGAACTTTGAAACCATGTAGTCTTTTGGTGAAAGCACAATGTCTATTTGACCAGCCATTTAAGAAAAGTAGTGATAACACGATGTTCAAGATGACCATTGCAGCAGTCATATTAGAAGTTGAATCAATACCATTTTCATTTAGGACCACTAGACATCAAAAGAAGTCTTTTGGTGAGAACCTCACGTTGATATGACAATCCATTCAGGAGGACTTGCAATACCAAGATTTTCAAGATGGCCACTGTGGTCATATTTGGTGTCAAAGCCAAGTACAAGAAACAATGACATTACTAAACCATGACATAAGAATCAGTGAAATACTTTTAAATGATAATAGTAAGAATGCTAAAAATGTACAGCTAGCAACTCATACAAATTTGATGTCCAGTAAACAAAAATTATATAGAAATGTAAAATACATTAATTTGGTGCTGACAGTGTCTTTAAACATTATACAAAAACAAATAGGTTAATTCATAGAAACAAACATTGGTATTTATAATTTGGTATCTATCATGTTGAAGTTAATTTGCTGGTAAAGACGGTCCTCACATATACTCCATGCTTTTCACAAAAACTTGATGTTTATTTGGAATGGTTCATGTTCTGTAAGTTGTGTGCAATTCATTTTTTTCATACATTGAGAGCAATGCTATCAATTTGCATCATATAATCTTTATTGTGCTGATGTGCTGCTAAATGCCATTACATACAAATCACAGTTGGGTTTTGTATCCTCCTTTACCATGGTATGATTTCATACATTTTTTGTGTGACCAGGTTTCTTACTTTTGCTTTCAAATAAAGTCTTCATTATTTTCAGCAAAAGTCTTCA
The DNA here is from genome assembly GCA_028554795.2 of Sinohyriopsis cumingii. Lineage (NCBI taxonomy): Eukaryota > Metazoa > Mollusca > Bivalvia > Unionida > Unionidae > Sinohyriopsis > Sinohyriopsis cumingii. Next base: position 106,375,520 of record CM068825.1, read on the forward strand.
TTATTTTTGATGTTATAAATTATAACACACAGACACACACACACATACACACAAACACATGCAAATCTGTTTAACAATAAAGCAGTTCATACATCCTCTCACCTGTCTTTCGGTGGAAGCACAATGGTTTCACAATAAGGCGAGTTTTAAAATATGATGTTTTCAAACAAATGACAAGGGTCCCTCATTGTAAGTTACACAATGTATATACCAGTAACTTGAGCCAGCAAATATTTTATAATTTTTAACTTTTTTTTTATCATACATCTTATTATGGGTCAGATCAGAGATATGTCCAAAAGAATTGAGCAAATTCAACATCGTGCCTTGGAGCCAGGCACACTAATCTTTAATCTGGGTTTGGAGATTAAAACTTGACTGATTAGCTCCGTACAGGACCTAAAATGGGATTGAGAAGATATTTAAGCATTTACCATAAAATATGATTAAGTGTAATTTTCTACTGCGCTGATAGTGCCTGTAACAAGAATGATGACCACAGGCGAATGCTGTAAGTGACTTTATTTTTAAAGGTGTTCATTCTTGAGGTTAATAAATGCAAAAATTGCATTTTTGTCAGTGCATAACTTTTTCATATACCCCTGATGGGCAAAGGGGCCATAACTTTGTGAGTGTGTGTCTGTGTGTATTTTAATGGCATCACACCTGCCAACCCCAATGATTCTCATCCAGGGGGATTTTGAAACATTTTCAGGGTTTTTTCAATTATTTCAGGGAGGATCATCATGCCTACCACTGGCAACAAACGAAAATTGAATTGCGACTTGCAAAATGCTGAATATGAATCACTTCCATAACTCAGACATGGAAACTCCAGGCTGTAAGAAGTTTGGAGAGAAGTTTTACATTTTTTGACTTTCCAATTTCATCTGAACCTCCCATTCTTTTAGACAATTCTAGAATAAGTCACTGAACATAAAGATTCAACCTTGCAGCAACTTTAATGCGCTTTCAAAGAACTTTTGTACATTTTCAGTCTTACTGGGGAGGTTTACAATTTTTTTAACTGAAACAAATTTTTCTCCAACAAAATGAATGTTTTTTTTGAGAGAGAAAAAATAAAATGCTGGAGGACAGGAGGAACAGTCAGATTTCAGAAGTGTCCTGCCAAAAACAGGCGGGTTTACAGGTCTGTGGCATGCCAGCACAAAAATGGCTATACTGTCTTTATATTTGCATCATTATTCTTTTGGTCTTTAATCGTTGTTAAAAGCAAGTATGAAATACATAAAAAATGGTAGGTAAAATGCAATGAAAAACATGGAAAACTTAAAATGGCCAACAGAGGCTTTTCCAAAAAACTAACCATATCTATTACAAATGGACAATTAACATAATTTTTCATTTTCACATCCAATGACAATGACCTCTGACCTATCACTGACTCAACAGAAAACTACAATACCCTTTCTAAAAACTAATGCAACTATGCTGCCATTGCCCAAGTGTAGCCAGTGTATGAAATCTGATGAAAACTTTGCAAATAAAACATGTCGTGCAGAAAAGAAAATCACAGTTGCATCCCCATCGACTGTGACATTGGACCAAGCAGTGCCAATATTGACTGGTGTCTGCCTCTCCCCAGGAGTAAGCCACAAATCAGGTTTGAGAAAAAAAAAGTAAACTAATATTGTGTTCAACTACCAGGCAAAACCAGCTCAAATAAATACATAAATCAATTTCAGGAATTTTCTTTTTACCGTGGGGGAAAATAAGTGCTGTGGTTGGCAACAAAACACAGATGGTTGGCTGACTGAAACACACATTTTTTTCTGGCCTTAAAATCAGAGCCTTATAGATCATTACATATTTAAATATCAGCAAAATTTTAGCTACATCCTTTGCCTTATTTCTTTTCTTTTTTCTTTTGAAAAATAAATAAAAAATTTAATTTTTAACAAAACCAGATTTTCGTACTTTAAAATCATCTGCCCCCAGTTTTGATACCCTAGGCAGTTTCCTTGCCTGTCTTATGTGCAATCTACCAATGATTTTTGTTAGGAGAAAGCATTAGATTTATTTGGCCTTTATCCTACATCTTGGCTTCAAATTCACCGATTCTGCTCAGTTAATACAGGAAAATCTTCTGGATAAATATAGCAATTATTTGCAATTAATATTTAATCCTAAACAAAAATGGCCATCTATAGGGATTTTATTTACCATCCAGGTCAAAGGCCTAGAGGAAGAAAAAAAATCAACAAGACAAGTTAATGACCTTTTTTGAATGAGCCAGTTGGTAGCTTTTGATTGATGTAGTGTCACTGGTGACATAATAACACAATTATGGATTGGGTTTGGGTGAGTGAAACAAAATAAAACCTTTCTGACTGTTAATATATTAGATGAAAAAATATTGATCCTCTTGTTGTTCACTGTTTCATGAACTTTTAAAAGCTCAAACTTAGCAGACATTTAAAAAAAAATTTTTTTTTAACCATGCAGTGAATAACTTACAATATGAATAGTCTGCAAGGTTTGCTAATTGTCTCATTATCATACTGTCACATTTATGATTATCATATCATCTCATTGATGAGATTGAGGAGGATCAAAATAATTTCAAACACCATATTTATCCAATTATAAGCTCATCCCACACTTTTGTAAATTTTTTTTAAAAGTTTAGGTTTTGTGGGGTTAATACCATTAAGGTGAAACATAATAGTCTCTCCCTCTCTGTGATGCATCATGAGAAAATATAATAGACTGGCCCTCTGGGATACAACATGAGAGAAATAGACTGGCCCTCTGGGACATAACATGAGAGAAATATACTAGGCTGGCCCTCTGGGATATAACATTACAACATGAGAGAAATATAATTGGCTGGCCCTCTCTATGATGCATCATGAGAGAAACATAATAGGCTGGCCATTTCTGGGATAGATAATGAGAGAAATAGACTGGCCCTCTCTGTTATAGATCATGTGAGAAATGGACTGGCCCTCTCTGGGATGCATATTGAGTGAAATAATAGGCTGGCCCTCTTTGGGATACATTATCAAAAAAATACAAATTTTAAGCATTACAATTATCTATATTTACCTTACAACTGGTTCTTCTTTAAGTTCCAACTTGCTTCTTTAAAATGAAGGACAAAGATGAGCCTTGTTCTACCAGTCTAACAGTAGTCCTGTACCTATATGATTCTATGTGATATTAATAGTATACCATTATGGGGTGTCTAACCCTGAAGGGAATCAGTCTGACTACATTCCAAAGGTCAATCTTTGGTTTATCTGACTTAACCTGCCTTGATTGACAGGGTAATGTTTGGTGACCTTCTCAAATATGTAGCTACCTGTCTCTGCATGAATTAGTGCATAACAGAAGAGATTTAGAAAAGATGTGGTCCTCTGACTAAATATATACACTTTCCTCACATGACTAATTTCTGACACTACAAGTTTTCAATATTCTTTATTGTGTCACTTTGCTAATACGTGTAGAGTAATGTTTTACAAAAGAAACAACCCTTTGTTATTTGTTACTTCATTTATTGTGTTTTGCAGTACAGAAACACGCATAGTCACAAGTCAATTGGTGTGTGTCTGTGTGTGATTAGGATTTTTAACGTAGCTTTAACAATTTTTCAGTCATATCGATATGATGTCCGCAGTGTGGCAGTTTATATTGATGTCTAGCACTGGGGCATCATGCCGATGACATGTAGCATGATGTCCCACCTGCTGACATTATCCTGGCACCAGGCCGACCAGTACAAACACTAACCTCTTAATGCTGAGCGCCTAGCGAGGCCGCTGTTAGTACCAATTTTGTAAGTGTTTGATATAACTCAGCCTGGGTTCGAACCAATGACCTTCCACTTCTAAGGCAGACGCTCTCACCACTAGGCCACTGGAGTAGTCACAAGTCAATTGGAGTAAAGTCCCTTATCCAAAGAAATGCTAAGATAGTCAGGGCTGATTCAATGATAGGATTTGACCACAGAGCCATTGAGTGGCAAATCCAGCACAATTACCACTGAGCCACTCTGGTTTCTTTCTCTGTTAGTGTCTCAGCATATTTTAAGATGCAAATACTGTGTGATTCAAAATTATTAAACTGTTGAATTCTTCCTAGAGACAGAACAAAACACATCACTGTATATCAGGCCAATACTTTAAGTCAGCTGAAACAATATCGAAGTCTTAAGCCTGCATAAAATATCTTGAAAAAAGATGAAAACCAATTTTGTGAAAGTATTAACTACAATATAAATTTACCCTATGTAAGAATAAATACAAAGGTGATATTAAAAAATTTAGTCAGCTCAAACTTTAGAAGAATTTGCATAGATGACAGTGTCAAAATATAATTACCAGTAACAGTACCTTAACTGGAAAATCAAAACTGTTGAAGCGTTTTCATGCTTACTGATACAAATATATTTGACATACAATGGTTTGGCACAAATTTTTTTAAATGCATCTTTTTCATTCATTACTGTGTATATTGACATACAAAACCTCTTATCATGCATGGAAAATGACATTCAATCAAAGTAAGAGCTAGAGATATTAGCAACAGGTGCATCACAAAGTGCCCCATCCACTACAGTATACTGTAAAGGCCCCATTCACTACAGTACACTGTAAGTGCCCCATCCACTACAGTATGCTGTAAGGGCCCCATTCACTACAGCACACTGCAACTGCTCCATCCACTACAGTATGCTGTAAGGGCCCCATCCACTACAGTATGCTGTAAAGGCCCCATTCACTACAGCACACTGTAAGTGTCCCATCCACTACAGTATACTGTAAGGGCCCCATTCACTACAGCACACTGTAAGTCTCCCATCCACTACAGTATACTGTAAGGGCCCCATTCACTACAGCACACTGTAAGTCTCCCATCCACTACAGCACACTGTAAGTGTCCCATCCACTACAGTATGCTATAAGGGTACCATCCTCAACTGTGTGCTATAAGGGTCCCATCCACTAAAGTATGCTGTAAGGGTTCCATCCACTACAGTATATTGTAAGGGACCCCTTCACTACAGTATGATTTGAGTCCCATCCACTACAGTATGCTATAAGGGTCCCACCCACTATAGTGTGCTATAAGGGTCCCACCCACTATAGTGTGCTATGAGTCCCATCCACTACAGAATGCTATAAGGGTCACATCCACTACAGTATGCTATAATAGTCTCAACCACTACAGTATGCTATAAGGGTCACATACACTACAGTATGCTATAAGAGTCCCACCCACTACAGTATCCTATAAAGGTTCGACCCACTACAGCATGCTATGAGTCCCATCCACTACAGTATGCTATAAGGGTCCCATCCACTGAGTATGCTACAAGGGTCACATCCTCTATAGTATGCTATCAGAGTGTCATTCACTACAGCATGCTATAAGGGTCACATCCACTACGGTATGCTGCAAGGGTCCCACACACTACATTATGCTATAAGGTTCCCATCCACTACAGTATGTCAGAAGGGTCACATCCACTACAGTATGCTATAAGAGTCCCATCCACTACAGCATGCTATGAGTCCCATCCACTACAGAATGCTATACAGGTCACATCCACTACAGTATAATATAAGAGTCTCATCGATTACAGTAAGCTTTGAGTTCTACCCACTACAGTATGCTATTAAGGGTCCCACCCACTACATTATGCTAAATGAGTCACAGCCGCTACAGTGTGCTATAAGGGGCTCACTCCCAACAATATGCTATAAGGGTCCCACCCACTACAGTATTCTATAAGGATCTTTAATAGAGGAATGTTTGTGAGGAAATCAGTTACGAGAAAAAAAGAGTGGCATCTAGATTTCACATCTCCTCTAAATGATAAGTTGTGTTGTTTTGTTACTTATATAATTTTTCCAATGAATTCATTTCTGTACAAAATAAATTTCGATACTGATAAATAGACTTTTTGTTTGTAAAAATACCCTGGAAACAATAATGCATTTGTTTTGGGAAATGTGATGTGATAAACAAGCTGTGGAATGATGTGTCCAACATGATTCAAATTAAAGTGAACATAGATATTGTGTCAAGTGCAAAAACTCATATATTGGGAGCTTATATGATGAAATCGAATATATGAAAAACCTATTTATTTTGTTTTTTTCTAGCCAAAACTGCATGTACATATATAAAATTAAAAGGGATATGACTAGATTAGATGAGGTGAAAGTTTTTCTTAAAGACCACTATAATCTGGAAAAATATATTGCAATACAATCTGAAAAGAAAGAATCATTTATGTTGATTTAGGAACAGTGGGAACCATTATTCCACAGTAACTAAGAATGACGTGTCTGTGAACGACGTGTCTGATTCAGATGTATGTTTAATAGCATCATCCTTGTATATAATGTTATATATATATGTTTTTATTATAAGCTAATAACTAACCAACAAATATTTCACTGAGTCTGATTTTGATGGTAAACAAGAACAAAGGACCATCATATAATTCCTATGTCACCTAGATGCTGTGTGCATGTCTATCTGAAAATCTAGTGTGTGCATGTGTGTGTGTGTGTGTGTCAGAGGTCTATACAATTTATTTGGAATCCTGCAATCAGTAGAACAAAACAAAGTAAACCCTATTATATATGCATGTTATGCAATGGCAGATCAGTGTTTATGTTATTTGCAGTTGGACTCTTATCTCTAAGCATGTACATATGGTAAATCATCCTCCAGATGTGATAACAGAGCTTTGTAGTCACCACAGTTAAGTTGCTTATTGAAAAAGCAGTCCATGTGAAAAAAGTACAACTCATAGACTTTCCATCTAACATCAATTATCAATAATCACTGAAAAACATAATGCAAGCATCAGTGACCCATATTCCCTGGACCAGATAACAAAATCCATTAGACATACCAACCTGGTGTGTGGTAAACATACAAGTACATAACATTTTCTGAAATATCTATTTCACATTCAGTTATAAACAACTTTAATGTGATTACATGGATAAACAATTTGGAACTTTAACAATAACAATTTTCAGCCAAAAACCATCCAACTGACATTTTGACTGGAATGCATGGCCTTGGTTTCCAATGGGTTATGAATTGTGGGTTTGCAACATACCTTTCTATCTTGCAGCCCACTAAGGCTGTTGATCAAATTTTCATGGGAAAGCGACCTTTCATACCTGCTATCACACTGTTTTGATCAAAGCTGTTAAAACCTGATTACCAGCTATCACGATATTACATACTTATTGGATGTATGGTAACTTTCAACAGATCAGACCGTCAATTTTTTTTTTAAATTCCCAGTTTACATAACATACCTTTTCTTTTTAAAATTATGCATCATGTCCAATTATCAATACAAATTTTTTAAATAGGAAATGTTGATGAATGTCATAAATGGAACCATGTATTGACATTCATAAGCCTTTAATCTTTCCACTTGTTCACCTCCCCCCCCACTGGAAAGCTATCGTGTGCTGAAAAATGACGTTAAACCCTACAACAACAACAACAACAACCCCCTTCCACTGGAAAGTCATAATGACAAGGTATGAAAACTGTGGCAGGTAGTTTCAGTATAAGTACCTGTCATTACCAAACATAAGTGATCCAAAAGTTCAGTTAAACTCACTAGAGTGGAAAGTTGTTGTTGTTGTTGTTGTAGGGTTTAACACCATTTTTCAGCACACAATAGGCTATGCATGGCGGCCAGTATTAATGGTGGAGGAAGAACCAGGGAAAACCCCCAGGAAGAACCACCAACCCATGAGAAGCTACTGGCAAGGTTTCTCACATACCCACATTGGCCGAATCCTAGACTCAAGCCCAGTGGTAAAATGGCAGTGATCCGTAACAGACAGTGCTTTAGACCACTTGGCCACTCAGGGCTCCATGGAGTGGAAAGAAAGTTTTGAAATGCCAGATGCAAAAAATGTACATTTTCATGCATTTTCCTAAATGTTTAGTTTTTTGAAAATATTTGTTTCAGTCTGTATTAATGGATTAATTATAATTATTTCTATTAAATAATTAATGAAGAATATATGTATGTATGTATGTATGTATAGCTTGATGTGATAAAGCTACTGAAAATTCCCAATCTTCATAATGATGTATATTTTCAAATATATACTTTCTGAGATCTAAATTGGACAAAATTTGTCTACATGAATTGAGCACTTAATATAATTGTAAGAAAGGACAATATAAATGATGGCAACTTCATGAAACATTCAGTCGAGATGTTTTCGTGAGAATTTAACATATCAATAAACATTTATTAACACTGAATAAAAGACATAGATCCCCATTTAAACCTTAGATATTAAATTTGTGAAAATAGGTTGCAGTAGTATGGTCAACAAAGTATGCATTCAATGCATAACTGATTTTGAAAAAAAACAAGTTTTTACAACAATTTATGCAGTTTTGAATGGCACCAAAATATTCCTATTTTTAGCATTTTAGCATGTATTTGTATAACAACAGTATCCCCTAATTGCTACTCAATTGTTGATATGTGTAAAACAACAGCACCCCCTAATTGCTACTCAACTGGTGATATGTGTATAACAACAGCACCCCCTAATTGCTACTCAATTGGTGATATGTGTATAACAACAGCACCCCCTAATTGCTACTCAATTGGTGATATGTGTATAACAACAGTACCCCCTAATTGCTACTCAGTTGTTTACTAGTCTGCTCAGTTTGAAAATAAATGTCCAATATTTTGAGAGAAATCACAGCTCAATTTTGGCCATGTGATTTACTCCAACATGAGTTCACTTTATCTTGTCTAAATCCAGATATATGTATAAAAAACAACAGTGTAGCCTCTATATTCAATCAGACAAAAATAGTTAATTTTAAGTCAAGCACTGGACATTTATTTTTAAATTGAGCAGACCTGTAAACAAGTGAGAAGCAATTATGGGGTACTATTGTTAATACAGGTACATGTACTTCACCTAATTCACACAAGTGACCTACCTATTTTTATCCTTTATGGGCCCTATCAAAATACTGCCACTGAGTTTCTTTGTAATTAGGCACAAAAGCTATATGGACAAATGAATTACAAAAAGCCTCTTTAGTAACTTTCCTTTCCACATCAATTTATCAAGAATCAATCAAAATAACTTGAGGTTGTATAGTTCAGTACCATGTATACTCACATATAAGCATACCCTGACCTGCTATCCATAATGTGTCAGCAGTCCAAGATATATGTTATCTGTTCTATTGATTCATATCAACAAACTCAACAGACCTAGCTGCACCTGAACATCATGCCTTGGCAGATCAGGGTCTGGCAATTTGCCTGGGGTCAAACCTATTTTTAAGTACATATGGTATTCAAGGGCAATTGAACCTTGGTTCTGATAATTGGAGTTATTGTTGTCATTCTTCTTCTAATGTTGATCTGCATGGTTAAGTAAATAGTGATTGCATCTTTCTTCATGTATTTAATGAGCTTCATTGTTACCTTCATTTCCCCACCTTGATGTTCCATCTATACTAAGTTATAAGTCATAATACAAACAACAAAGACCCAGATCTGTCATAGCATAATGCACCTGCAGACCAGGGTCTTTGTTGTTTGTTCTACTGATTACTCTTAACAAACTGCACAGAACCAGATCTGCCGGTGCATTATGTGACTGTAGATCTGGGTCTGTGCAGTTTGCAGTTGAACTCGACTTATAAGTAAGTATATATGGTACATGATTAAAAGATCACCCTTTAGTATTAACACCTGTATCAAAGTTTGCTCCACTTAGAATGCATCCATATCTTTATTCAAACTGTGAAGTTTTACAATGTGTACCAGCCGTTTTATTGCATGAAATATAACAGGTGAAAATTAGAATATTCACTCATCACTGACTTTGTTACACAAAGGCTTTGTAGCTATTACTCTGTGTAAGGGGTTTGCTACTAAAATAAACCCCCATGAACATAGGAAAACACTGAGTAACTCTTCATATAGTATTGGTCAAGATCAGAAAATAAAATGTATGCAGTTTTTTAAATGTTCTGCAAAAATGACAATAAATAGAGAATAATGACTTGCATCTTCCTGTAGGCTTCAGTCTCAATACTTCCTACAATTATCAAAGTAAAGTTGCTATGTTTCCTAAAACAAGAAAACCCTTGTAGACATCTGTAACCTTGCATGGTCTCCCTGGTTGTTTTTTTTATACAAAAATCCATGTGCAACAGGAGGCTCAATTTTTGTTTTGCTGACAGGGCATCATCTGCCATTATCACAGCAGCAATGAGCACTGCACTGTGAAATCGCTAAAGGAAGGAATGTATGCTTAGTACATGATAAAGGAAACAGCATTGAAACACCCCAAACTAACAGAAAAACTTCAAAAACTTCATTAGTATCTAAAACCATGAATGACCATCATTCTGAACTTGTGAACATGATCTATGGATCATCTCATGATGTCACTTAGGGTACAAAAGGTTCAGTGAACATGATCTATGGATAATCTCATGTTGTCCCTTAGGGTACAAGAGGTTCAGTGAACAAGGTCTCTATCTCAGTACATTGGTACAATGTCTTTTACATACTGGCAGCTGTAGTGCCAGCTTAATCAGTGTAGATCAACTTTTTAGATTACAAATGTATACAACAGTTAACAGAAACCTAGCAAAATTCATATTTTGCCATGTCGGTTACTTGACCATTTATTTGGTGGGGTAAGGGTTTGCAATTTTCTTTTGAGATGAGAAAATGTATTTTATTTTATCTCAAGATAATTTTAAAAAATCCTTTATATAATAATACAGTAGATATAATATGATGTTATTTTGCTACAAATCAGGGCACTATATTTTTTTCAGCTACTGTCAGGCAGAATTTTGTTTTTAAAGTGTCAGCATCCTGTCCTCAGAACATAAATCCTAGGTCCCCAATATAATTACAGTATACATGTATCATGGTATGTTTAGAAATACCACAGTATGCCACTGTACAAATTTTGTCATGGTATCCAACTCTAGGTAGTAACATAATTCTATTTCTTCCTAACACAAGGTATAAAAAAGCAGCACATACATAAATCAAAGGAAAATAAAAACATAAGTACATTGTGAGATTTTGAACCTGACATTACTGCATAACTGGTGACCATGCATATCACTAGATCAAACAAGTGACAAAGTGGCCTATCATATTTCTTGGTCACAATGTTATCTGTGTCTGCTGACCACAGGGAACAAATACTTTTGATCAGTATCAAAATTATCTGTCCTGGAAGATGTACCAATTCTCAGACAAGCATAAAATAAATTTGTTAATTAATTGATAGCCCTATTCAACAAGGGATTTGAATGAACCTGATAGAGATCTGAGGACTGATATTCAAGAGTAGCAACTTTGGCAACTAATTGACCTGGTCACTTAGCACAATGTACAACCAAGGAATTTGCCATGTCTCTTTGAAGCAATGGTGTAGCAATTTTCCAAGCAACCCCTGCAAGGGGATTGGGAGGTGGGGGCGGAGGGGATTAATTATGTACCACTCATTTCCCCACCATATACACTCCTTAGCCATCAATAAATGTTACTGAAGAATATATAACATAAAAAAGTTTTGATTTATTGAAGGTATCTTCAAGATGGCTTTTAAGTATGTCACACAAGAAATTTCAAAGATTCTAATTTGAATAATGCCACTCTGCTCATGTGACGCTGTACAAAGAACAAAAAAAAAAATGTAGTGAATTAAATAAAACTTCTTTTATTCTCTCCAAGTTCCCTGTCACATTTGCTCAGCCCCATTTAGTAAGGTCGTGTATAAACTAAGGTATTATTACAAGCCATGGTTTGATGTCTAAACACTGCCGCAGGCTAATCTCTTATGCAAGGTTACCATGACCAGAGAGAAGATCCGCTTAGTCTTAAGATCAGAGGAACCTGCGAGGGTTGTTCCAAAGCTGTCCAAAAATCTAGCCTGGGTGGGACTTCTATAATAATTTAAATAAAATATTGGGAGCACCCTACTCCAACCCTAACACACCTACCACAGTGGTGGCATAACAAACCCATCACGCCACATCCTCTAAAAAGGGGAGATAAGTGGCTTGCCAGCTACGCTGGGAGTTTATACTGTGTGCACTTGAGGACTATTAGCAAAGCTGACTATTGTTTTAGTGCCTGGTGAAATAAAAAAGTCAAATGCCATAGAAAGTAACATGCTGTATGTACTTGCTTACAAGACAAGGCAAACTGCAAACAACTGAGATCTGCATCTGCCATAGCATACTGCACCTGTAGATCAGGGTCTGTGTTGTTTGTTCTGCTGATTACTCCTAACAAACTGTATAGACCCAGATCTGCCAGTGGAAAATGCAATGGCATATCTGGTTCTGAGAAGTTTGCAGTTGGAAAAGACTAATAAGCAGATACACATGGTATGTTTTTTTTTTTATTTACACCTTGTATTTCCCTACATGGTTTCAATATAGTTAAAAAAAAGTTTACTTACAAAATGAGCTTATAATCTTGCACTAAGGAAAATGGACATTTATTTATCCTCTTGTTTATTCTTTCATTCATGTGTAAATTGATACATATTTTAACTTTTTGCACATTCATTAAAATATTTCAATTATTTGTGGGAAGAGGAAAATACGCAACATAAACCATTTTAAAAGTAATTTTGAGCATAATACTTTCTCCTACTCTCTGACAGACAATGACTGTCCTGGTCAATCATGTCTATATGCTTATTTGTCAAAATTAATAAAAAGGTTTGTCTTGAAATTTTTCTTTTTCTGCAGATAAAAATTGTTTTTCACAACAAAAGATAATTTCTTGTGAAAAACTTTTGGAGATAGTTGAGAATGCTTTGAAGATCTTACAACAGTTTGACAAATTCATTGTAGCTTTCACACTGCATTTTACTAATGAGATTAATACGAAATTTGATTATTCTTGATGCAGACTCTGATTATATGATTGTTTGACCTACTCTGCTGATGAAGTGTTTCTTATAGGAGGGCAATATGGTAAAGTTTGACATTAAATAAAAGCACTGGCAACGAAATCAGAATTAATTGCAACTGTAAAAACGTCATATCATTCAACGGATGAATGGACCATTTTTCATCTCCAACATTCGTTATAACTTAAATGAGATGGAAAATCATTTATCTCATGCCATTAATACCAGTCCAATGAAAGCAATGGTTCTTTTCAAACATAATAACTGCTCACTGCATTGAACATATCTCTTCTGATTAATAAGAAACTGTTTTATTTCAAATGAAACATTTATTCATTCGTGTATTCATTTATTTATTTATTCATTCCTCTTGACCCTTTTCCTGCAATATCCTGTGCCTTCATGACTTCTCATGTGAAAAGTAATCTGGAGAGATAACATTGTGAAAGTCCTCTATTGGTCTGATAAAGGTCAGTTAGTCACTGCTTGATTTTAATCACTCAATGTACAATCTGATTCAGGTGTATGAACAAGTGCTTTTTATACTATACAGCAGAGGTTGCCAACCCTTTTGAATATGAGGACCCCTTCTTAGCTTTAAAAAATCTGTTGTTGAGCCCCACATGCTAATAGTTGTACTTTTAGTCTAACCTGAAATAACCCTGCAGCTCCCACATGGGTCCACAGCCCACATGCTGGGAACCACTGCTATACAATAGTATACTCTCTACCAAGGGTTAATTTAATATGTTCCATCCTTCATGTATATTAAAATTTATACATGGTGGTTTTAAGCTTTACTAAACTATCCATGCTGTTCAAAAACTTATTCTCCATTTTGGACAATACAAGGAGATATCAGTTAATTTCTGCTTCTTTACAGTATCTGCACTATCTAGTGTTCATTAATTCTTATTTATGGTAATCACCGTTTAACTTTAATTTGAAGTGACTGTAAACTCTGTTTCATTTTACATCCTGGAGATATGATTATCAATAATATTCCAAAAGTTTAAAGGTTAGAAACAAACAAATTCTGTTTAGAGTCAACCACATATACTTGCTTATAAGACAAGTCCAACTGTATATTGCACAGACCCAGATCTGCTGGTGATTATGCACTAGCAGATCTGGATCTGTGCAGTCTGTTAGGAGTAATCAGTAGAACCAACAACACTGACCCTGCTCTGCTGGCGCATTATGATATCGCAAATCAAGATCTTTGTACTAGCAATTTGACTTGTATAAGTAAGTACAGACTACTTCACATTGACTGTCCCAGGAATCTATGTTGGTAAATCGGTTTGACCAGTAATTTCATTTAATTGTCATTCAAAGGTGATGAAATGTATGTGATAAAGAGTTATGTGGACAGGTAACTTCATTGAAGAATTATCCTATTAAAAATACCAGTTTTAAACTTACTAAATAATGAGAAGACATAAATAAATGTTTTTACCAGGTGTTGCTTAGTTTTTGGAACTAAATGATTGATATGTTCCACTCTACTCTAACAGATTATAAATTACATTTTTTCGTCTGTTTGCTTATGGAAAATAGATTTCTTCTTACTCTTTGGTTAAAAATATAGTAAAGATAGGTATGTAAGCAAAGGTGAAAGGCATTTTAATGTTCAGTCATAAAACTTTGTCATGTAGAATACTACAGGTTGTGGCCACACATTTCAAACTACAGTTAACATTCACAAAATTTCTCTATTTCTTTTTATGTGATTCAATTAAAAAACTTTTTGATGAAGTAATACCATAGAAAACAATTCACTTTCTGATGGAATGTGGTTCATATTAAAATTAATAATTTAATCCTATGTTAGAATTTTATACTTTTTACCTTGAATTCCTTTATTAAGTAAAGCATTCACAAAAATTTGGCATCTTTGCCCTGAATTTTGCATTACTTCATGCTGGCATTTATTTGGAAGAGTTTAGCTTTCTAAAGGTTTTTTTTTATGCAATATTATGTATTTAGCTTTTTATAATTTTCCATCCATCCATCAAATCAAAATTTCCAGTTTTATTAGGGTGATTTTAAATGTCTGCAGTGTCCACATCAAAGCAAAAAAAAGAACCAAAACAATACCTTAATATTAATTCTCCCTCATTTTAACACTGTGTTTAAGAATGACAAGGGCAACCTATACTAACATATGCTACAAGAAGATTGTGTCAAATGATTGCATAACACACAAAAAGGTATTTAATTGTGTCAAACCAAATTATAATAAATTCTTGTCAACCGAAAAGAAAACATTTTAGAAAACAAAAACTTTAATGAGTAATTTTAAAAGAAAATATTTGCTAACTGAGCTGGGTCCAAGTCAGGAAAATATTTCTGAATATCAACAAAAAGGGGACTGAGGACCAAATGACCACAACAAAAAGGGGACTGTGGACCAAATGACCACAACAAGCCCATGAAAAGTTTACTAAATCAACATCTCATGATTAAGAAGTGGAATTTTACCAGAGGCATGGACATGATTATTTAAAATTTTTTCAGTTTATGTTATTCCAGAACGTATCTTTTCATTATCTTTCATATCAAGCCTGAAACAAGCAATATTTTGGTTATTTCTTGATAAGGATTGCATAAACAAATATTACCACATTTGAATAAAATATACTGCTGTTTATCATCAAACATGCATCAAAATACTTTAAAAAAATTATGCCAATACACAAAAAACACTTGCTACATTAATATTACAAATACTTTGATTTGATATAATGAATACCTACATTGGACCCCCAGAGAGCACTTTTACATAAAGATAATAGTTCATTGTAATGGATGCTCTTGTTATAACATTTCTGTATTTCTTTTAAAAGCCATCATTGCACATACAACAATATCATCATCGTGTATGTATGTACTTGCATCTAAATCAAATCCAAATGCAAGCAACATAGACACTAATCTGACTTCGAATAATCCTCTGGCAGATCAGGGTCTATGTTCTTTTGTTCTACTGATTACTCTTCACAAACTGCAAAGATCCAGATCTGCCAGTACATTATGTGACTGCAGATCTAGGTTTGTGCAGTTTGCAGTTGGAATGCACTTAATGACACAGTCACAACAATCTGCAGAAAAATCTGAACATTTGGTCAGCCTGCTTTGAAAGTATCCGAATTCTCATCCATATTTTATTACTTACCATGGATTCTAGACTACTGACTGAGCTGAAATCCCTCATCCCATTTCTCTGCCTACTTCTTCTTCCTGAAAAAAAATTAATAAAAATGAGAATGGAAAATATTAAAGAATCATCAGAAATTTGTATTGTTCTCTTTGATAACAAGAGTAAGCAAGACTTGTTTTAAACATTGAAAAGTTTTGCTTGCAAAATAATGAATGCATCTCTAATTAACTTTTAACTGGCTTTCTTGAGGTGCAGTTTATATGGCGATCCATCTGCTGTTTTGTAACCAATACCCATTTTCCCCCTGTATTTCTGTTTCATGATTGAAAAAAAACCCAAGGTACAACTATAATTGCCCCAGGTGTGTCACCACAGCTTTAACACAACCTAAGGTGTGATTTCCCAGTGACCATTGCTTCTAAGGGCAAGCTAGCCCAGTTTATTATCATTATTAAATTCACACCTTACCATAAGCCAAAACACACAGTACAGAATACTGACACATTTCCCATCCAATCCCAATACCTTTTAAGACAACAGAAAAGAAATTGTGAGAAATAACATAACAACCACATCTTCAAAGATATTAGTCAAATTTATTTTAACAGCTATCTGTGTAAGACAAGACAAAGTTTTCGTGACCAAAATGCACGTCTCATAGAAATGAAAGCTTTAGCCAGTCCATGGTAACTATTTTATACAGGTTTCAGTAAAATTTAACACTGGCATGAAAATTTCAATCCAATCAAACATTAATTAATCTAACTCACCTGGTCTCATTATGAATACTGTAGAACTCTGAGAACAAGTTTTTCAAATGCAAAATTTGATTAATTAGATTCAGTGGATTTCTTCCCTCTTGCAAATAAATCCATTACGAACTCAAACTAATATTGTTGTTCTACCTTTCCTCTTGATAACACAATTCTGCTATCTATGAATAATATCACTTCCCTATGGTTTAAAGATACCCATACAATTCTCAAAGTCACTCAAAATCTCCAAATAAAATTCCTCTGATGAAAAATAAACAGGCCAAGCTGAGCTCCAAATCCATACTGCTACAGGTTTCTACAGGTAAGCACCCTCAAAACAAGGCAAATATTTTCTTGCAGGTTATGAATCAGTGTCAATTGTATCAGATCCCAGTATCAAACCATTTGAATAAACTGGGAACTAGTAATTTAGTTCCATAAAGCTCACTTGTCCATGAATAATAACCGACACAACCAAGATGTCAACAATGAACATAATGTCACAAATCTATTTCAAATGATCAATCCGTCTTGCCAATGATGTAAGATCTTCCAGAACAATCCACTGCTGAATATCCTCAAGATATCTCTTGTTCCAGAATTTGGTATAAAATCAGTATTTATTTTGTGAATTCCTTTATAAATTTTAATTTATCTATCCCATGAACATATCTCTGTATGACCAATAATAGAAAGCTTATTCTACAATTATCCTCCACAGAAGTCTCTCCAAAATTCCACAGCTAATGTGATAATTTCTCCAACAATTCTCCTTCTCATAAACATCCATCAAAATCATGAAAAGCCTGTGAACTTCTAATGCAGCACTTCAGACAGAGGAAGTAATGAATTTGTCCCACAACTGAAGAGCTTCAATCCTAACCTAAGGACCAAGATGCCCTGGAGACGAAACAATCTTCTTTTTTTCTCAACAATGCAAGCAATAAAGGAAGGTTGAGCTATTGTAGTAGTGGATAGGAGACAACAAATGAATCATCCCTACTTTATCATTTATACTGGTTAAAGACCACTGACCAATCCTGCTGTTGACCAATAACTCTTTGTCAATTTCAGGACTTAATGGCCCATTCACCTGTGAAGAGAGGGGGGGATGGGTTATCTTTCATGTCCAGTAATAATATGTGTGCTAATACTGCTTCAAGCTCAGACTAAGTACATTTTGTCTACACATATTAGTACACTTCCAGCAAAGAGTCAAAGGTTATTAACAATGTCAATAAATCTGTTTCTATGGAGATAATGTAATTACTGCATTATCTGTGGATTGCCAAAGTGCAATTATTGCCCACCTGTGCTAATGGCAGGCCTGTTGTTTCACATCTGCACAAGCAGAGGTCTTGTAATGAAGGCATACAATAACACAAGGATACACGCAGGTCAAAACTATTTCACTCAATTCAAAATGGTCTTCACAGTTTTAGAGAAAAAAATCACATTTTATCTTATTTTACTATCTTCTGCAGAGCAAAAGTTTGTGACTATGTTCATGAGTGACTATGTTCACTGATAAATTGTTCACTCAGAGGACAAACGATCAAATTCACATCTGGTATTAGCCATAGACAGAATGACTTACATAAATTGTTTGATAAAAAAAATATTACAGGGGATAAAATAAGTTATTAGCTATAGATGCATCACAAGCAACCCTGCTCAATAACAAGTGACTCCTCAGGGTCTTAAACAGGAACATGTTGGGAAACACCAGTTAGGAAAAGACTGGAACTCGGGGGCCCTGAATACTTTAATTTTTAAGAGGGCCTCAATGGAGAATATGCTTTGACTAAACAAGTCACACTCTAAAAATAGAAGTAGAAGTAATTATTTAGTCCAACAAATTTTAGGGTCTCAGGCTGCCTAAAAACTATGTTTCCAATCTGTCAACCATCACAGTGTTTTGTTGCTGACCTTAGCAATTTCCCTTCCCCCCAGGGTAAAAAAAAAATAATAACTAAAAAATATAAATAAATTTTAAAAATTCCAAAATTGATTTTTGAGTCTAACTGAGCAAATTTTGCCTAGAACTTGAAGCACTTAGTACATTATATATATACTAATCAAATTAATATATAATGGTAATTTTTTTTAAAAAACCTACCCACCTACATTATTTTAAAACAAGTGCAATTGGACACAAAAATATTTTTTTACCTCATCAATGCAAGCAATATCCCATATAGAAATATGAAGTTGATCAATAAGGACCATAACTCTATCCAAAAAGAAGCGGATACAAAAAGCCCATAAAAAAAACACTTCCAGATCTAGGAAACCATGTTCACATAATATTTCATCAGAATACAGGTATCTATTGACTTATGCGATTTGAACTAATGTGAAGTTTTACATTAACACAATTGTATATGATTTTTTTTTATTAAAATTACTTTTTAGTGAAGACTAAAAATTAATTAAATTATTCGTCTAAAACAAAAACAATAGGATTCATCAATGGCTAAAATGAATGGTATTAAAGTTAACTGAGCTCATATTTTTCCACAAATTTTTTTAAAGGCAGTGGGAACACAAGTACCACATAATTCATGGGGTAGCTGTATGGTTGTTAAGCAGTGAAATAACTGGTCAAGGGTCATAACTTTACCCAAAGTGAGGATGAGGCTAAATCCATAAAAGACAGATCCAGATCGAAGAAACAATGTTCACATCATACTGCATCAGAATATTTTGAATGGTTTTGGAGCTATGAAGTTAATTGTCAAGGGCCATAATCCTACCCAACCTGAAGATGAGGTGTCAAAACTCTTCAAGACATATCTAAGTCTATGAGATAAAGAACACAACATATTGTATCAGAATAAGCTGAACAGTTCCTGAGCAAAGTTGATAACAAGGATCAGCAGTAAAAGAGATTTAAAATTGCTGGAATTGCTGGGAAAATGGCAGCAACTCACTTTTAAAAGGCACATACACATGTAACAGGCTATTCACCAAACACGTGGCATTCGATTATGTGTATGGCTTGAACAACTTTGATAGTTATAAATGTGAATAGAAGGACACTGGATGACTGTAGTAAGCAATTATTTTTATAGGGCTCCTGCACCTTGCTGTGGATCCCAAATATTAAATGACACAAGCAGCCAACAAGTTACATAAATTTTCACTCCCTCGATAACTCATGCCTAGATAACTCACAAAACCACTTAAAATGCAGGCTCAGCAATAGATCCCAAATATTTTAGTACAAAATACCCACCCCCAAAATTAATCCCTAATAGTTGAACATGAAGAAAATTGTGATCAAAATTGGTAAATGACAGCTGATACTTTGCCTGTTTTATTGTCACAAACAGTGGTTAGTACCTGGAAATTTGAATCAACATCATAAGATTCTCAACTTTTAATAAGTCATCTATTTTGTTAAAATTTCTTTCCAAACAACTTTCTCAGACTACTAAATAACAATATCCAATGAAATACCTACCTACTAATAAATAAATACCAATTATATACGTTTTGTTATGTGAAATTCATTTTTAAATTCTGCCTTTTAATTTGGTTTCAGTGTAATCATCATTAATGTGATATACAGTGTATTGTATTCAGATGTAAAAAGTGTCACTTTACCGTCACAACTAAATGGTTCATAAAATGCACATGTCACAAGTTAGTGAAGTTCATAACTGTTGCTAACTTTCCCTAAATGTTCATTGAATGATGTAGTTTACAGATGTATTTACACTTGCATAAACTAAATGTATATACCTTGCTTAATTTATGCAGTATAGATAATATCCTGCAACTAGTTTTGCAAGTTGCTCTAAGTGTACAATACATGGTATGTTGGGATGCATGAGTTTCATGAGCAACGGTGAGCAGGAACTTTGCATAAGAGCTGAATTGTATAATATGGCATTCTTGCTACGGGATTACAAGACATACAAGCAGTACATTTGCAAATTTTTTAATCATGTAAAGATCAACTATGAGATATCTGTGAGTATACCTTCGCATTTATTGTATTTATTTCTTGCAATTTTATTTCATTGACATCATAAATTTGTAGTCTTTAATAGTTTGAATGTTTACGATGTATCACTGCATGTAATAGTACAACATGTATCATGCGGAATATTTATACCTCAATGTAACTCAGACAGACTGCAAGGTATTTTTGTAAAATGTATCACTAATACCCATAGTAAGCTAAGTCACTCATTTACGTAACAAAATGCCACTGGTTTTATCACAGATATCTTATTTATGTTGGCTGAGTAACGAATCACAATGTATGAGGAAAATGAGTTTAATATTTTTATCACAGAATTGCAGAGATTTTGTGTCATGTAAGCTTATTCTATTGGGCATTTCTTGGTTCAGTTGAACCTGCATTAGTGGACACATCTATAAAAGAAACACTTCATCATAAAAACATTTAGGAACCCTTTTCTTATGTTTAATTGAATATTTCACCAGCACTGAGTGTCAACACAACATGATAAAACATTTTTATGATATGGCATTTATTACAAAATTGATGTAAATGTACTAAATCTGGGTATTCATAATAACAACTTTAATGATTTTAATGACCAACCTATAAAAAAATTCTAATACATTTCTTTTGTCTTTCCAACAGAGTGCAATGGAACCAATGCAGCAGCTCCACCTGGCAAAGCAAAGGGTGACTAGTTCTTTCAAATTTATCTCTTGGAACAAAATGACCCTCATTAAACCATTCTTAACTGGCTGTATGTAGTGACCTCACTTAATGAGGCAATCAAACTTTGAAGTACAAGGGAAGGCAAGTATTTATTATGGTAAAAGAAAGATAAATCTTAACAAATTGGTTTGTTTACTGGAGTTCTACAAACACAAAGAAATTAGTCTGGACTTCTTGTCAAGGCCAATGAAATTTTCAACCAAACTTGTCTGAATCCATACCCCCCCCCCCCCCCCCCCCCCCCGTGAAATGACAATATCAGGAATTGAGGAATCAGTTTACAAGCAAGAAGTATAAAGTTAATTTGAATAAATGAGCAAGTAGGCATTATAAACAGAAGATTCATCAATTCAGAAGAATATTTGATTAGAAGAAATCAATTTTTCAATGCATAAATTGCAAAAAATATTGTTGCGAAAATATTTAAAACAAATATTTTTCCTTTAATGTTCATGTTCTAATATATTTGCTAAGATGACATTGATAGAGTTTGGCTTATAAAATGTCAGGCAAAGCCATAAAACATTACTCATCTGTGTGTGTATGTGTGTGTGTGTGTGTTCTCTTATAAGTTCAGTTTAGCTACAAACAATAAAGAACCTGATCTGCCTTCACATAATGTGCCAACAGATCAGAGTCCATATTGTTTACTCCTAACAAACTGCACAGACTGAGATCTGCCGGCACATTATGCAAGAACAGACCTGGATCTATGCAATTTGCAGTTGAACTCAACAAATAACCAAGTATACAGTATTCAGAGTTTTATAATATAGTAACAATAAAACGAAAAGGAAAATACACAGTGCCACTTCAGACTTCCTTGGAAGTGAAGGCTTGAAATGAATAATTAAAATGCACAGTTCAATATTCATCTTTATATTACTGGTTAAATTGACACAAATTTTATCAAGAATCGACAATATGCATTTTATATGAAACCTGTACCTGGCATTTTATATGAAAACTGTACCTGACTGACCTAAATTTCAAAGCTGATTAACTTACTTTTCCAAGGTTTCTGGTAATCTTGACTAGAAATTGTTCAAAGCAGGGGACAAACTGGTAATATCATTGGAGAGATAACATCAAATCACTTGGCGGGTGAATAGCAATTTTTATAATTCGGTGGTAAAAACATGAAATATTTCTTACATGAATGAGCCAGATAAGCCTTTATGTGCAGCACAATGATTTCAAAACACAGCATATACTTGTATGTAATTTGGGTCCATCTGCAAACAATATGGACCCTGATCAACCACTGCATAATGCACCAGCAGATCAGGGTCTGAATTGTTTGTTCTACTGATTAATCCCAACAAACTGAACAGATCCAGATCAGCCAGCACAGTATGCCATAGTAGATCTGGGTCTGTGTAGTTTGCAGTTGGATTCTTCTTATAAGCGAGTATATACGGTAAATGATTATAGGAAATTTGATGATCACCATGTAGTGTTAACACCAACATCAACATAACAGATCTGGGTCTATGCAGTTTAGGACTTGAATCTATCTATACACAGTGTATGGTTATTGGAAGTCTGTTATCAGTATGTGTCATATGAAAACACTCCTCTCAAGGTAATTGGTATAAGATTATTTTGATGTGTAATCATGCAAGAAAAATAATTAAATTGGGTTTACTCCTTTGTAAGTAATTGATATAAGATTATTTTGATGCGTGATCATGCCAGAGAAACAATCAAATATGGTTTACTGTGTTCAAAGATGTGCCAAAATACAGCAACATGCCAGGCCTTAAAGCACAGGTATCTTCTCTCAAGGAAGCCTTCAAACTTCATCAACTATTCAGAGATCCCTCAATTCTGCAATCTCCTTCCAGTAAGCTTGCATCAATTCACACTTCACAATTCTGCATGTCAGTATCTCTGTTTTTCTGCCTATTCAAAGAACGTTTGTAAAACATTAATTTCAATCTATTGTGTATCAATGAGATCCACCTGAAGAAATTTGCTTTGAGTTGTCAGTGAAAATACAAAAGAAGTGACAAACCTGGACAAGACATATTTTCTCATAATTCTGCAGACTTAGTGTCAGCTTTCTTAAATCAACTTTATTTTGTCCCAAAACATTCACTTATATTAGAATCAAAATGTCACATCATTATAGATTATGTTACAAAAAACAACTGTTTCAAAGTTTCTCAAGTTTCTGTATCTTCATTCATTTTCGGTCTCACATCACCATTATTTGTCCAATACTAATCGACCCATATGTGAGGACTCTTTGTGTCAAAATTGGTTAAATTCTATCAATAAAGTTGTGTAAATATTTGTGTGCTTTTAGTAAGAGCATCTGAAAGAATTTAATGCTTGGACAGATTAATTCAAATCTGAGCAAACTGAGAAGCTATAAAAGGTTCTTTATTTAGTTGTTCTAGTTGTTCTAGGATTTAACGCCATTTTTCAGCACAAGATAGGCTATACATGGCGGCCAGTATAACTGGTGGAGGAAGAACCCTGGAAAACCCAGGGAAGAACCACTGACCCACGAGAAGCTACTGGCAGGCTTTCCCACGTACCCACGCTAGCCGAGCCTTGGACTCGAACCCACGCAGACAGAGGTGAGATGGCAGTGATCCAGAACGGTGAGCGCTTTCGACCACTCGGCCACTCGGGGCCCCTCTTTATTTAGTAACCGCAGCCATATTTGATGGCAGATTTATGCCACTTGTACAAACTTAGAAGCCCTTCATGCCAGATTGCTTTATTTAAAAGTTGCTAAAAATCTGTTGAGTGGTTTTCATGAAGAAATCATTTAAAAGGATTTTTCATCTTTAGTAATGGTGGACACATCTGATAGTAAATTTGAAAGCCCTAAATACCAAAATGCTTTGTCAAATTTGTTCAAATTGTGCTGAGCAGTTTGAATAGTGTGTGTAGGTGTGTGTGATTTTGATTTTTAATGTAGCTTTAACAATTTTTCAGTCATATTGCTACAATGTCTGCAGTTTGACAGTTTATAGTGATGTTTAGCACTGAGTCATCATGCCATAGACATCTAGCATATGTCCCACCAAGTCAGATTATCATGACACCAGGCTGACCAGTCCTAACACTAACCTCTTAATGCTCAGCGCCAAGTTCAAACCCACGACCTCCCGCATCTGAGGCAGATGCTCTAACTACTTGGCCACTGGAGTGGTCACTTTGAAAAGTCATTAATGGTATTTGGCATAATCTGCACAAACCTGAAACGTCTTCATGCAGGATGCTTCCCATCATGTTTGCTAAAATTCTATTCATAGTTTTTGGCAAAGAAGTCATTAAAAGTTGTTTTGCTTCTACTGTTAGTAACAATGGCCATATTTGAGGGCATCTGCATCAATTGCATAATTTGGAAGATAATCTTACCAAGATGCTTTCCATTCAAATCTGATAAAATTCTGTTCAAGAGTTTCTTTTTAATTTTTAGCAATTGTGACCATGTTTTTAAAATTCTAAATCTAAAATGCCATTATGCCAAGATGATGTGAGCCAAACTTCATTTAAACTGGTTTTGTAATGTTTGAAAAGATCAAAATAGAAATTGTTGATGAATGACAGGTTTTGGTAATGGTGGCAATTATTTATGCCAAAACAACATCATCTGTATAAATCTGAAAGGTGCTTTCTGTACAAATTTACTCAAATTCTGTTCAGCAGTTTTGTACAATACCATTGAAAGTTTTATCTGTTTTTACAAATATTGGCCATAACTGATTTCATAAATCTGACAGACCTTTTAGTTAGGCTGCTCTGTGCCAAGTTTGACTGAAATTGGTCTGGCAGTTTTTGTGAAATCAGTAATTGTGGATGACAGACTATGCAGGAAGGTCTTTACCATAAACTTACATGCCTTTACAACCTGGCCAGTTAAAATCATTTAACACTGTGGTGTAAATATTTGACATGCATAATGACAGTGTCATTGAGTAATTCATAGCTTTTTACATCCTGTGATAAACAGAATCATAAAATTATGTTATTTTCACATGAAATGTTATGAAACTCACTGAATAATACAGTACACCATTTACCACAAGCAACTGGTGCAAATTGTATTTTCAGTGTCAGATGCAATCTTCTGCATGGTTGTACAATGCTAGTGAGGAAGGCAGGAGTTACACTGGTTTAACAGTTTTAAACCTTCATGGACTCATGATTAAAAGAGTGCCACTTCAATTTCTACCAAGACTTTCAATGGTAGACCATTAACCTTGAAAGTGCTGGAACCACAGATGCTGCTGGGTTATCCAGACTCAAGTTTTGAAGTAAATGAGATTACAAGGCAAGATTCCCTAAAAGGGACCTCTATTACCTTCTTCCACCAGTCACCCTTGTTTAAAGAAATAATTTGTACAGACATACCTGGTTCCTCCATCTCAAGTTATTCACAAATCTGCTTTTGGATGAAAGGAAACAGAAATTGATTTCAGTGATCATTTTGTATATCTGTACCAAGTTTATCCCAGACCCAGCTGTTCCTTGCAAATTTAAAACAAGTTTATTGCATTCTCTTGAGAATTCCAATTTCCCAAATCATAATGATTGGTTATCCTAACACAATCTTATGAGTTAAAATATCAAATTTTAAGAATAAAAGAGGTGATAATAGTTATATATTTTTTTTTTTTTACGTTAATAAGATTTCATGTTGAACATTAGATAATGTGACAAAACTGATAAAGGATTTCTCATTTTAATCATGCCTAAATTTGCAGTCCAAGTGATAAGTTTAGCATCTTCACTTGGAATGTACTGAGGCTTTCTTGCTTAAATTGTGATGAAACAGACCTTTTCTGGTTAAAATAATATTTTTCCATAAAGATATAAATGGCCGTCTAAGTCTGTATCTCGTTAATGTGGATATGCCTAGATTTCATTATAAAATAGTAAAATAAATTTTAAGTGTTATGATTTCTTCAAGTGATCTGAGGCTAATAATGATTGAACAAAATTATTAGTTTGGAACACAAAACATAATTGCAGTTAAGATGCAGCATTTAGTTATTCTGATGTTCATGATTCCTCCATCAAATATAAGTCACTGTAGTTCAGTCATTAAAGTGTAAGTTTTGTAATCCAGGAGTCATAGGTTTGATACCTGCTCTGGTCAGCCCAGGTTTGCTGCCTCCCTGTCGTTTAAAAGGCACTTAGCTTATATTTCCTCACATGAGATGGTCAGTAATGTGGATCCAGTACTGTTAAAAACAACAAACCAATTTCCATCAAACCCACCAATATTCTCCACTTTAAAACAGTGAAATTTATCAATAAAATGACAGTCAAGGGAAAGATTTATTATTTTTCACCTTCAGACATCGTTAATGACAAAGTATATCAGAAGCTGTTTTTAATGTGTCAGTTACAATATCCATTATTTTAACCAAAAAATACTCGAATTAAAATTTGCTGGCTACAGATAAAATGGAAGGAATCAAGCAATGCCTGTATTCCATACTTGTCACAAAAGCTTCCCTTACCTTCCTTACAACTAAAAGTATATATTCGATAACTTACATATATGAGCTTTTAGAGATCTGCCTATAGTTTCATTCCAAAAATACATTGCTTCAACAAAAACAGTAATTCAAAGATATTTCCAATTACAATGTTGGGAAATAAAATCCTGAACAAATTAAATTCATTGAACATATAAAAATCCTGAAATTATATGTTATGGTCTAAATGGTCAATGCAATATATAATGTTAATCTACAGGTGTAAATTTGGATGTAAATATTAAAAAGTCAAACCTGGACCTGCATATAGTGACCACCTGTTCACAGTGACCAGGTTTATTTTAGTCTGCCAGCTTTTCAATATATATTTCATTGGTATATGGCAACCACCTGCCCAACACGAGCTGTGACCACAATTTTTAGATTTGATCTAGTGCTGATGCTGTACTGTGTATAAGAGTACAGTATCATAAAAGTTCTTTCCACTGGTCCATTTATTAGAAAGACTCACTTTAACCTACTTACCCACCCACCTCCCTATCTATCTATGCATCTATCTCCCATATGTAGGTCTTTGTCTGTTCCACAACCCACCTCTGAAACTATCTACATCACTACCTTCCTATCAAGACCAGTTTTTGCTGTCCCATTCTCCTGCATGGAGCTTTGACTGTAGTCGTATTATGGAACACCTGAAGGCATGCCAATTCCACGATTTATATGCTTGGCTGACACAATCTCTATGCTGTGTTTGTCACACATCAGTGTATTAGGTTACAAGAAACATTGACCACTCCGGTGGTCTAGTGGTTAGAGTATCAGCCTGTGTAGCAAGAGGTCGTGGGTTCAAACCTCCACCAAATCATACCAAAGTCTTATAATAAAAATGGTACTATCAGCTGCCTTGCTAGGTGCTCAGCATAAAAAGGTTAGTGTTAGGACTGGTCGGCCTGGTGTCAGGATAATGTAACTGGGTAGGACATGATGCTATATATCTGTGGCATGATACCCCAGTGCTAGACATCATTGTAAACTGCTGCACTGCAGACATTGTAGCAATATGACTGGAAAATTGTTAAACCTATGTCAACAATCCAAATCACAAACAAGAAATATTGATTGGAGGAATGAGAAAGTATCTAATACATCTCTGGTAACTTTGGATCCTAAAAACAAACAGGGATATATCTCATCTTGGAGGCAAAAAACACAATATAAGGAATAATTGGTATGCAACCTGTGCTAGCAATCAATAATGGTCTCTGTAAAACAAGTCCTTCTTTGACCTCAAGACACAAGCAATCTGAAAGTGATTTCCGATATAATCGCATGATAAATTCTTTCCAATAGCATATACACTCAACACTCATGTCTAGAGTTGAGGCAATTCAGAAATAATACCATTTCCTCATTGACTTCAGCATTGAAAGCCTTAAAGCCAACTGACCAAGTTTCCTTGTTGACCTGATTTATATGGGAAATTTCTCACACCCCAAGAGGGACAAGGTGACATGGATTCAACACTTGGTTTCATGTCTGATGCTATACAATACTGCAGGTTATGTTTTACCTTTTCTGATCTATCACTGTCCCCTCAAGCTACACAACTACTTCACACCAAGGTGAAACTGATTATCTACAATCATCAAATAAAAGTCAACTTAAACAGAATATATATATATATATATATATATATATATATATATATATATATATATATATATATATATATATATAACCTATACACACATTTTATATCTGAACAGAGATTATGAATCTGTTAGATGTGATAAATCTGCTAAGAATTTTTTATTCTCCATACCAGTTTCAGGATCATTTCACAATCAGTTTATATTAATCCATAATGTGAGTCTGTCTGTCTCTCTCTGTCTGTCTGTCTGTCTGTCTCTCTCTCTCTCTCTCTCTCTCTCTCTCTCTATATATATATATATATATATATATATATATATATATATATGTATATATATGTTTTTGTGTGTGTGGTTTAAATCTTTGATAATCTCAGTTATCATGTCAACCTTTTATCTGACATCTGTGATGGAGTTTACATTGCAACAAATACAGTGCAAACTGCAATATCAAAAACCTGCATAAAAGGACCACCCCATTGCACAATGTTCCACAGGTCCCACTTACACATAATACATATTTTCCTCTAAATCAAGACCACTTCAAGATAGTCCATTAGTGCTTGCTGTGCACAGGTTTTACTATATTGAAATACTGATAGAGTACCTGCTTCACCTTCAGTTATCTTCCAAATATTAATTCTCACTGTACATTAAGGACGACATACTCTTCAGACCTTATTATTTGTGAACTTTCTTATGGCATATCACAATTTCACATCTGTCCATCATTTTAACTTTTAATACATTAAGGAACACTGCAGACAGCTTTCTTATCTACTTCTTCATATACAAGGTTACCTTGGAAAATGGGGGGGGGGGGGAAATATGTACGAAACTATCTAACAAAATTCTGAGCTCAAATGGCCTTGCAATTGTGGTACAATATTTTGAGCTAACCTGACCTCAACACATGGAAATATAACAAAACAACACATGTCAAGCCATCACAATGATCTTCATTATTTCTTTTATTGAAATAGACTTTCCCCCCAAACCATAAAGTACTTTACAAAGTGGTATTATTTGTGGCTTTTGTCCCTCTCCATGGCGAACATGAGAAAGGGCTGAAGCATTAAATTTCCATAAAAAGAAACACAGGACCAGCCTAACAAGCAATATAAGGAGGGCTTATCATGGGGTCTGTCACTATTTATCAGTGTAAAGGACTTGAACAAGATGCAGGAATCAGGAAAATGTAAACAAGGGAAAATTAATTGATTTTATGGAGACAGGAGAAAAGAAAAGTAATCCTCTGAAAACTGACCACACACCTGGATGAGGGGCACCTGTGGGAAATTTAATTAAACTCCCTGAAGGATGATATTTATCAACATGTTTTGAAGCTGTTTTATGGCATTGTGATGTATCACATGCTGACAGTTCTTCCCAGAAAGAATCGATTACAGGGATATTGTTCTTTTTCTCTGTCACATCTACAGTAAAGGACATTATAAATCCAATAATACATTTACAGTTACACCTAAAAAAATATCTAAAATTTTTATTCATAAGTATTCACTGTAATGAAATACCCTGACACCTTGATACACATTTTGCAAGAATTTGAATATAAATATATACATGCTGTAAATGGATAATTACTTTTTTATTTTCTTTTTTTATAGCTTGTTCTTAAAGCATTTCATGACTGTGTTACTGAAAACTTATTTTCAAACTAATTGTCTGAACAAACAACGTTTTTAGTCTGTTGAGGGCTTTAATGCGGAATGGTTTATAATTAATTGCATCTCTTTGAATTAAGAGTTATTATTATTAGCAGTAGTACACCATTATCCGATTTTAGTGTGCCCAATTAGCTCATCACATATAACACTGGGGAAGCTGTCTATACCATTTTCTCTAGTAGAAAATGCCACAATAATAGTCTCCTATTTGCTAAATAAATTTGCAACCAAATGTTGTAAACAAAAACCTTAATATACTGTAAAGCCTGTCTTGAAAGGCCACTGCTATGCAAGACCACCTATCTTGAGAGACCACATTCTGAATGCACAAATTTATTGATTATATAGCATAGTGACCTGTTATGAGAGACCACCTGTCTTGAGAGACCATAATTCTCTCTCTCTCTCTCTCTCTCTCTCTCTCTCTATATATATATATATATATATATATATATATATATATATATATATATATATATACCACCTGTCTTGAGAGACCATACTTTTTTGAGCAAAAGAGGTGGTCTTTTAAGACAGGTTCTACTGTATATAGCATTTATTCATCAAAAATGCATGATAGTTCAAATTAACAAGTGGCCAAGTGGTGTAAAGTGCTCTCCGTTACGGATCACTGCCATCTCACCTCTGTCTGTGTGGGTTCGAGTCTCGGATTTGGCTAATGTGGGTATGTGAGAAAGTTTGCCAATAGCTTCTCGTGGGTTAGTGGTTCTTTCCAGGGTTTTCCCAGGTTCTTCCTCCACCATTAATACTGGCTGCCATGTATAGCCTATCGTGTGCTGAAAAATGGCGTTAAACCCTACTACAACAACAACATCATGAAATTTGCAACTTTTTATAAGAAGTCATCCCTTCCATAAGTAACTAAATTTATCTCTTATACTTATTGTCAAAAATAGTGGTTAGTACCCAGAAATCTGAATCAACATCATGAAATTCTCAACTTTTAATATGTCATCTATTTTTCAAAATGTTCTTTACAAACAACATTCACAGTGCTGTAAATAACAATATCAGTCAAAACATCACAAATGCCTTATGGTGGCAACACTTTAATGTAGGTTTAGTGAACTGAAGCTGATGTTTCAGTTCTGTCTTTTAATTCAGTTTCAGTATGATTACCATTGTATTAAAAGGTAATATCTACCATCAAAGATATGTCCGGAAGCATTTCCCTGAGGTCTAATTAAGTGCTGTCATGTCTTGATATCCAGCTAGTTGAAGTGTTTGTTGTTTTTCTTAAACAGTAGAACCTGTCTTGAAAGACAACCTCTTTTGCTAAAAAATTATGGTCTCTCAAGACAGGTGACCTCTCATAACAGGTCACAATGCTATGTAAACAATACATTTTTGCATTCAGAATGTGGTCTCTCAAGATAGGTGGTCTCACATAGCAGTGGTCTTTCAAGACAGGTTTCATTGTACACAGTTATAAATAGATCTGCTTTGTATTATCATGCTAATTACATCCTATGTATCAAATCAATTCAATGGGGTGAAATGAAAGAAAAGTTAAAGGTATGAAAATCCTTCCTGCGTAAGAGCCAGCAGTCACAATTCCTTTTAAATAATCAATTGATCACTGTTATAAATATTATAAAGCAAGTAATATAATTAAAGTCCATTAATTTTGTCTATTCATTCACAAATTGTAGTGAACTTAAAATTCCTGAATTGGCACTCAGAAATTTCCTCAGGGATGTGAAGTTTCACTATTACTTGCACTGAAATCACAGCATCAGTATTTGACAAACAAAACAATATTTTAAAAAAATCGAGTTTCAACACTGACAATTTTTTCACAAAATAAAAGTACCTAGATTTTGAAAAAGGAGTCTTGTCGCTGTGAATCAACAAAAAGGAAAAGCTGTAACATCATGCACAATGTTTTTTTGCGTATACGGTATGTCATAGTTGTTGAAACAGCTTGGAGTAATGTTGTTAATGATCTTTTAGAGGTTGGGTATCTTGAAAATAAAGGTATTTTATACAAAAAAAGCAAAACACTCAATTGGTTTTCTTGATGTCCAGCATGGATGGCATATCCTTCTTAATTTGCTTCAGGTCTGTCGGTAACTTGTGCCCTATGCTTATAGTGTGGTCTATTTTTTTTTTTTTACCCCTTTCTGTGCAAGTTATTGATGGAAAGGTGCATGACATCCAATGATTTCTTTTAAAAAAGTTTTTAAAAAGAACAAACATACAAAAACATTATGATCTACAACAATGTTGGTAATGCATGCAGGTAGCAAAACTATATAAATAAATACCAATTAAATAAATCTGGGCAAGTGAAATACATGTTTCAAGTTCATCTTTTAATTCTGTTTCAGTGTAATTATCATAAATGTGATATACCCTCTTAATTTAAAATGTTCCCACAATTATATTTAGCAGAATCTAATTTGTACCAACTGTGGTTTGATTGAGACTTTTGGAAGTGTTTGCGGCATTGTTACAATCGATAAAAGAAAAGTAGACCTGCTTTCTAATATCACAGTAAGTCTTCAGTATCAAATCAAAGTAAAATAATTGAACAAAACTGTCAAAAAGCATGCCCTCTTTAAATAAAGTCATTATTATTATTATTATTATTATTATTATTATTATTATTATTATTATTATTACTATTATTATTATTATTATTATGCAAATCCTACTAAATAGTACCTGTTGCCATGGTCATGTGTTAAGTCAAATCATTTCAACTGACCAATCAAACAATTAAAAATATTATGTAAGTAACATCATTAAAGTATTTAATATTAATCATTAATTATAGTAATCATCAATTATATTAATTATTTGCAAATGTGATCAAGGGTAGCAAAGGAACCAAGTCTTCTTCTCTCTACCATTGGTGATTTATTTTTCAGGTCAAAACATAAAAGTGGCAAGCATTTTGCATACACTGATGTTAATTGATTGAGCAGAATTAAAATACTTCCTCATGATAATGAATTTAGAAGGAAATACATGCAAATGCTTTATCTCCATTATTACATTATTATAAGTCAAAACTGCAGCCATCAATTACTACCTTACCTTGTCTGTCAAATACATTGACAGTACTGTCATTGTATATTTCATATTAATAATAATGAGACAAGTTATACTAATGTTTAACTCCTACCAGCCTGGTGATTTTCCCATTGAAAAAACAACTTCAAAACCTAAGATGCAACATCAGTACATGAAGAAAGAGTCCAAAGAAGAAACTGCACTCGCCTAAGTCTTAAATCAATTTTATGGAAAAAATATTTTATTTTACAAGAGGTGTTCCAAGAGGAATAAAACCACACACACACACACACATAGATATAAAAGTGCATGCTGTATGTAAAATGGGTAAAGTGGCTACGAAGAGCAGTTGTATTTATGCAGATACATTATCATTAAAGAAAAGAACATCTATACAAAGTTTGGCAAATTTTGAATTGCCTTCCTAGGTTTGCATGGATTAGAAAAGAAAATATACATATCAAACCATAGTTTTAAACATGAAAACGTAAATAATCATTCCTGCGATTTCAGGGCTGAAATAAATATCTAAACATTTTAAGCAGTTATAGATATTTCAATATAAAAATGGTATTTGAGTGACCATTTGTTTACCTAGCAAGCTGATAGCATGTTGTAAATGAAACAAGGTGAAATATAAACTGAGCAATGTTGTATTCATTTTGAAGGGAACAATTTAAGCCTTCTAATCACCTGAAATTCAAAACTCCAACTTGCAAGTTAACAATAAGGTCGAAATTCCAAAAAGTCAAATTACTAACAATGTTACCATTTCTATTCTTTACACTCCTGAAAAGATAATACGTAATAGGGCAAGTTGATGAAGATAAAGTAGGTCATATAAAAGTCAGTAAGTCCTTAAGTATCAATCAACCAATGTACCAATCAACCAATGTACCAATCAACCAGAGCTCAAAAATTACGTGAACTACTTGCTGGTCATTAGTAAGAAGCAGTTGTAGTCAATATTGCATACTCTTGAATGAAGGATCAATGTAAATAAGTAATTGATCCAATTCTCATTTTATTATTCATTCTTTCATTTTCGATACTGCTAATACTTAAATATCTTTTTTATCTGTCAAATTCTTATCAACTTAAGGAATTTAGTGGAATTTTACAATTTGTCATCAGATACTGTATGCATACCTGTGTACTATAACAACAGCCTATATGCATACCTGTGTACTGTAACAACAGTCTATATGCATACCTGTGTACTGTAACAGTTACAGTCTATATGCATACCTGTGTACTGTAACAACAGTCTATATGCAGAAAATTCAACACTAATTCTGAGTTTTGATGAATATTCCCTAAATAATTAAATGACTTCAGTGACCTTGTGATTAGAGCATGTGCCTCAGATGCAGGTCACGGATTCAAACCCCGGCCGAGTCATACCAAAGACATATAAAAATAGGTACTAACAGCTGCCTTGCTAAGTGCTCAGCATTAAAAGGTCAGTGTTAGGACTGATAAGCCTGGTGTTCAGATAACGTGGCTGGGTGGGACATCGTGTTTACATGTCTGCAGCATGATGCCTCAGTACTAGACATCACTATAAACCGCCACACTGCAGACATCATAGTGATATGATTGAATTTGTTTTAAAGCTACATTAAAAATCCAGATCACACACACATACACACTCCTAATAATTTCTTGAATTTAACTGACTTGTTTGCTTCTTGTTCTGGAGTTTCGGTCATTATTGAAAACAACTGAAGCTGTTTGAACTGGTGACGTGGTGAGGACAAACAAACAAGGCTACATACCATGATGGTATTTTTACATTATTTTATGTAAATAAAATCTCAGTAAATAAAAACAAAAAGATTTCCCAGTAGATAATTATCTTGGGAAAATACAACAAAAGTCCCTTGAAGGAGCTAATGCTCTACTGACCAAAAAGAATTTCCAGGAATTCAAGAGAAGACCATTTCTTCTTTTTAACTGCCGAGTGTTGAAACCATCTCTGATATTTCTGAGCAATAACAAGATTTTCAAAATAGTCACTTTAGCAGCCATATTTGATGTAAAATCTATACCATTTTCATTTAGGACCAGGTCAATATAATGTTTGTGAAAACATCATATGAATACATGTATTACTATCCATGCAGAAGTAGCAATTATTAAGATGGCAACCATTGTGACCATGTTGGATGTAACATTGGCATAATTCTCGTTTAGGACCACCTCCACCCATAAGAATTCTTTTGGCGAAAACTCCATGTAGTGAAGTCTTTCCATTTAGGATAAGTAGGAATAATCAAAATTTTTAACAAGGCTGCCATTTAGTTGGCTACATTTAATATCAGGTCAGCACAATTTTCATTTTGGATAAACTAGACATCATGAATGGAAAGTCAGTATGACTCCATTTAGGAGGTGTAGTGATAGCAAGCTTTTCAAGATGGCTGGCATGGTTGCCGTACTGGATGTCAGATTGGTACCATTTTCATTCAAGACCAACTAGACACAATAAGAAGTCTTGTGCAAAGCCAATGTCATTATTACCATCCATCTAGAAGGAGTAGCAATTAAAAAAACTCAGGAGTTCCACTGTGGTGACCATATTGGAGAAAAATGAATACTATTTTCATTTGGAGCAAGAAGGCATCATAAGAAGTCTTATGGTATAAACCTCATGTTGATATGACTTTCCATTCAGAAGGAGTAGTGATTACAAAGATTTTAAAGATGACTGCCATGGTGGGTTTATTGGATCTAAGAATGGTTCCATTTTCATCTGGATCAAGCAGACATCATAAAAAGTCTTGAGTGAAAACTTGATGCTGATATGACTTTTATTCAGAAGTAGAAATAATATTTTCAAAGTAGTCCCTGTCTGTTATCCATCAGCATAAGTCTGTTATCCATTAGCATAAGTCTGTTATCCATTAGCATAAGTTTGTTATCCATTAGCACAAGTCTGTTATACATTAGCACAAGTCTGTTATCCATTAGCACAAGTCTGTTATCCATTAGCATAAGTCTGTTATTGTTATTCCTACCAAACTACTTGGAGGATTGCCTTGAAACTTTACACACACATTCATCCCGTCTAATTGGTACGAAATGGTTCTAACATACATAAATTATGGCCAAAACAGTGGTCATTTGGAAAATTTGCTATCACTGCTTTGCTGAATGGATGGTCATTTTATCATGCATTTCTTACTGAAAGATTTCTTATGATGTCTAGTTGGTCATGAAAATGGTGCCAATCTTATCAATATACGAGTCCAACTGCAAATGCAGACACAGCTCTGCTATCACATAATGCTGCAGCAGACCTTGAGTACATGCAGTTTGTTATGAGTAATCAGTAGAACAAACAGCATAGACCCTGATCTGCAAGCACATTATGCCACAGCAGATCAGGATCTTTGTAGTTTGACTTGACTCAAAAGCGAGTATATAAGTACAGCAACCATTGCATCCATCTTAAAAAGCTTGTCATGGAACTGCTCCTTCTGAATGGAAGGTTCTACGAACATGATGTGCTTACTAAATGACTTCTTATTATGTCTGTTTGGTTTTAAATAAAAATGATGCCACTCAGACAAACTTCTTTCATATAAACTTCAGTGTTGCATCCAACAGCTGGTAGATCAGGAAGATGTCATATCTGCATTTTTTTCGAATGGACTAATTGTGGTGTTACCCTTTGTCAAAGACTGGGGAGTTTTGTAAATTAAATGTCATCAGTCTGCACATTCACAGTTTGTGAACCAGGGGTGGGGTGGGGGAGAAGTGGCATGGCTACCCTGGTTGTCTCAGTTATAATGCCCATGTAAAGGTACAGAAATAAAAGAAAAATCTTTCCTTATTGGACAGAGATCTGGTATTTTGGAGACACTTCTAAGTCATTTCATTCCTACAAATACCGTGTAAGCAAACTCTTATGATATCTGCAGTCATCTCTCAGCTGTTTTAAGTCATGTTTCAGCTCATTTTGAAGTCATGTTTTCAGCTCATTTTCAAGTCATTTTTTTCAGCTCACTTTGAAGTCATGTTTCAGCTCATTTTGAAGTAATTTTTTCAGCTCACTTCAAGTCATTTTTTCAGCTCACTTTTAAGTCATTTTTTCAGCTCATTTTCAAGTCATTTTTCAACTCACTTTTAAGTCATGTTTCAGCTCATTTTCAAGTCATTTTTCAGCTCAATTTTAAGTCATGTTTCAGCTCACTTTTAAGTATTGTTTCAGCTCATTTTCAGCTCACTTTTAAGTCATGTTTCATCTCATTTTCAGCTCATTTGAAAGTCATGTTTCATCTCATTTCAAAGTAATTTTTTAAATTATTATTTAAGTCATGTTTAAGCTCTTTTTAAAGTCCTGTTTCAGCTCTTTTTTAATTCATGTTTCAGCTCATTCGCAAGTCATGTTTTCATAACCAGGCAATATGCACCAATAAATGAAGCCAAGGTATTTTTTGTGTGTCTGTAAATTACTTCTAAAATGAACTTTAACATGACAGCTGATATGTGCTCAGAGGTCAGGTAAAACCTATCTGGAGTGTTATCTTCATTCACTTTTTATTTCAAAATGCAGTCAGGAATTTAGATTTCATTTCCATTTTCTTTTCACAATAATAAAATCACCTCCCCATATACAAGTGCTGTGACAAACAGTATGATCTTCTTTAGACTGTAAATAATTTGTGCAGCAACTGACTATTGTAATGACACATCTAAATCTCAAAAAATTCTCTACCACAAAGATCAGACAAGATAATCCTTTTTATTACAAAATGTCTCTAGAGATAATAAGCATGAACTTGCAAGTCAGATTTTCTGTAATTATTAAAATGATGATTAATTACGAAATCTGTATTTAAGTCAATTATCATATAAAAAGATGTCTACCAGAGATTGAGGTCTATTATCTTCAAAAACTAGGCTTTAACAATTACATCTTCTTCATGATGCAATCTTGTAATGGGATGCACATCAGGCATGTTATTATTATTATTATTATTATTATCCAAGCATTCCAGGTCCTGATTCATTAATAATAATAATAATAGCTTTATTCATTGAACAACACAAAAGTTTTGTGAAACTAATCTACCTTGTGGCCATCTATTATCCACATATTTATATGAATTGTCAGACAAATCTCTCTCTCTCTGTGTCTATCTATCTGATCCATCTATTCTGGCGACCACTCCAGTGACCTAGTGGTTAGAGCATCCACCTTGGATGCGGGAGGTCATGGGTTCAATCCCCAGCTGAATCATACTAAGGACTTAGAAAAATGGTACTAACAGCTGCCTCACTTGGCGTTCAGCATTAAAAGGTTAGTGTTAGGACTGGTCAGCCTGGTGTCTCGATAATGTGACTGGGTGGGACATCATGCTACATGTCTGCGGCATGATGCCCCAGTGCTAGACATCACTATAAACTGCCACATTGCAGACATTGTAGCAATATGACTGAAAAATTATTAAAGCTATGTTAAAAATCCAAATCATATTACAACACATCTATTCTGGCTAAAGTGAAAGAATATTTCCTAATAAAGTCCAATGCATGCAGTTTTTGGAGTGTTTTTTTGTTGTTGTTGTACAAGATGATAACTAAGATAAGATCAACTAATGCTAAACTTGTGTTATACACAACATTATCTATATAAAAGTATTATAGTTAGGTTGTTGTTTTTGTAGGGTTTAATGCCATTTTTCAACACAAGATAGGCTATACACGGAGGCCAGTAAAAATGGTGGAGGAAGAACCCAGGAAAACCCCGGAAAGAACCTCTGAACCATGAGAAGCTACTGGCATGCTTTCTCACATATCCACATTGGCCGAACCCGAGACACGAACCCACACAGACAGAGGATAGATGGCAATGGTTTGTAATGGTGAGCGCTTTAGACCACTCGGCAAATCAGGGCCCCATATAGTCAGGTAATAGCAATGAAGACAGATGCAGACTAAATTAGCAGGTTTGTCTGTTATTTTTATAAATTCCAAATACAGATCAAGTACAAGTTATGAAGACTGTGAACTTTTTTTTAGATTTGCAATATAGCAACTCAGACTAGGAAAATATGAAAGGGGTGGGGATGGGATGGGATTTAATTTCCAGAATTTCCCTATGGTGATTTAAAGCGCCTTAGTCCATCAGTTGAAAGGGTTAAATATCACACAGAAAAAACACTGTCAGGCAGAAACTGCCAAAATTAAGAATATATGCAATTTTTTAAAATGTTTTTAGGATTGGAGATTATTCATATTGGTCTAGTTTTAGCCCTGTGAATCATTTCCAAAACCTCTCCAATCTCAAGGACACATCTTAAACTTGGGAATCAAGAAAAAACTAATATATCAAGGTTAAGACATCAATTTATCGACAAGGATCAAAATGTGTATCATTCACAACCTGGTGGAGTGATCAAGAGCTGAGGTGTGACCACATGTGGTCCAGTTTTGTGTTCTCATCATGCACTTTTGACACTCTGTCTCCCCTGGTGATAAAACTTGAATGTCCCTCAAATATAAGCAGCCATTAAAGACAACAAAGCTTCTGGCAGAGCAAGACAAATGATGCCCTGGTATCTGCCATATCAAACTGACTGCCAAAATGCTTAAGCAGAAAAGCAAAGATCTGATTGGAAGTTTTATTATAACAGACTAAAGATGTACCATACTATTCCAAATAAAACTAAGAATGTTATGACAACATGTAGTCTTATATTATTTTGTATGATACTAACAGCTTAAGGTAAAATAAAAGTGGTTTATGGAAATTCATTTGCTTTATAGCATTTCTCTTTTATCACATATACTGACTTATCAGTCTTGTCAAACTGCAAACAACAAAGATCCTGACCTACTGCAGCATAATACGACTGCAGATCAGGGTGTGTGTTGTTTGTTTTTCTGATTATTAACAAACTGCACAGATCCAGATCTGCCAGCACATTATGCAACAGCAGATCTGGGTCTGTGCAGTTGGATTTGACTTATAAGCGAGTAAAAACAGTGTGTGATTAATATATATAAGCATACGTTTAATAAAAGATTATGTTATAAAATGACAAGCAATATGAACAATAATTGAACATCTTTCTCCAAAAGAAATATTTGAAATCTCATCTTTAAAATTTGTAATTATGAAATAAATTTTTGTGTAATAACTCCTATTTTATCTAAATATATATATTCAAATTACCATCTTTACTCACTTATAAGTCCAACTGCAAAAATACATAGAGCCTGATCTGCCATAGCATAATGCTCATGCAGATCAGGGTCTATGTTGATTGTTCTACTGAATATTCCTAATAAACTGTGCTGACCAAGATCTTCCAGCACATTACAACAAACCTATACAGACTGCAGTTGGACTTGACTTTTAAGTAAGCATATAGCTTAACTTTTGTGCCTCCTACATAGCTTGTGAGCCAAATGAATGATCATTGATAAAACAATTTGTTTCCCTCTTATGGCTATGTCAATGTATATATATAATTATTTTTTATTTTTTTCAAAGGTTACTGTAATTTTATATCCAAGATATATATATATATATATATATATATATATATATATATATATATATATATATATATATATATATATATATATATATATATATATATTCAAATTCACGACAGTTCATCTGTTATCATATAAGTCTATATTATCAAACATTTCGAGGGAGCTGGGCTGGATAGTATAAAATTATGAATGATCAATATATGTCATTTTTTTTAGAAATTCAAATTTGACTTAAAATAACACTAAGTTTCTTTCAAGCTGTGATAAAAAGTTTCTCAACAGAGAAAGATTCTCTCTTTCAACAGGTCTGAGATGTCTTTTTCTTAATGAAATATATGAGAACAGAGCTGTGTTTTTACAAGCTTAACTCATTAACCCCACTTGACATGCCATATTTACACATCATGAAGATGTGCCCTACTTCCAAGCTCTGTACCCTTTATGATACACAAAAGTGTGTGGTATTACAGAAAAGTAGACAGATGTAGCTTTATAATGATACCCAAAAGGTAGACTTTCTACTCACATAACAAAATACAGTCAGAAATACCTCATTTATGAGGCCCAGTTTCCTCCGTCAAATATTACCACATTTTGCAACCTGACTTTGTGTCAAGATTTTATACATTTTGGCATGAGACATAAAAAAACTGGTCTGAATCTTTGCAAAAAGTAGGATAAATTTGAGATCTGGAGTGAATAATGACCAGGACATGAAAATCATGGGTCCAATATGCAAAATAGAAAAAGAAATATTACCCTTCTGCACATGTAGGAGCAAAATAGCCAATCAAAAACAATGTTTTTTATACACCTAGGCATCCATCTAAATAAAAATCTCTTAGAAGCAGATATATTGGATGCACTAAAAAGTGACTCCAAAAATTAGTTTCCTACTCCAATTTCAGGTGGAAATGAAAAGAATCTCCAGAGATTAATGAGTTAAGAATTAACTAGCATCAAGGTTAGTTGTGGAGAAAAATTTCAAAATGTAAATTACTCATGCTTTTTTAAACATCACATTTAAAAAAATGTTTCTGACATAAAATTTACTCTGACAAAATTCCTGAAGTTGCCAATTTAATGACCAGTTAAATTTTCCAAAAATTACCAACTGCATTACCTCCCTTGACAAAGGTTTTGTTTTGTTATGTGTGTTATTTAAAAACAGGTCAACCAGCCAATAAACTGCCATTTCAAGTAAATATGATGGATTTTGTGCAGTACATGGTCACAAATGAGTTGACAAAAAGAGAAAGGGGTATTGTTTTCCTTTCTAAATCCCCTAATGAGGAAAGACACAGAAAACAGGTCTCTACTGATTGATCGGTATCAAACTAAAATTGGCCCTACTGCTCGTTCTATTTCTTTTCTTCCCTGACACACACATTACAAAGGTTAAAATCATCATAAGTCCTTTTAAAATGAGTTAGACATATTGTTTATGCAATCAAGAGAATATGAGAGCTAGTAATCAATT
The DNA here is from genome assembly GCA_028554795.2 of Sinohyriopsis cumingii. Taxonomy (NCBI): domain Eukaryota; kingdom Metazoa; phylum Mollusca; class Bivalvia; order Unionida; family Unionidae; genus Sinohyriopsis; species Sinohyriopsis cumingii. The sequence goes on from CM068825.1 coordinate 106,417,941, forward strand.
TGGAGAGAGAGAGAAGAGAGAGAGAGAGAGATATATAGATTGATGTTGTTGTTGTGGGGTTTAACACCATTTTTCAGCACAATGGGCTATACATGGCGGCCAGTATTAATGGTGGAGGAAGAACCCGGAAAACCCCAGAAAGAACCACCGACCCACGAGAAGCTACTGGCAAGCTTTCTCACATGCCCACATTGGCTGAATCTTAGACTCGAACTGCCGCAGACAGAGGTGAGATGGCAGTGATCCGTAACGAAGAGCGCTTTAGACCACTCGGCCACTCGGGGCCCCGATATATAGATTGATTAAACCTTTAACTTTGTAGATTTATTATGGTGAAATAAAACAAATATAACATAGAATACAGTAGAATATCACATTAAGAGATAATGGATTACAATTAAAAGAGGCATGGTTCTCAATGCAAAATTTTAAAAAAATACTAGTTTTAAAGGCTTACTTTTAATTTTGACTACAACATAATTTTCTCAATATGGCTTATTAATATAATATAAAAATTCACAAAAGACACTGAGATCACACACTGCATTTGACTGGACAATATTTTAATAATTCAATTACATTACTGTCCTTACTTGTTGCCTTTTTTCTATCTCAATTAATGGATTACCCTATTGACCAAAATGACAATTTTAATTGTTTTTCCACAGATCACTGTTCATTTCATAACCAATTACAGATTTCTATATATTAGCAAATTCTTTCATTCAAGTGATATACCACTTCAACAGAACTATCAGAAGCAGGTAATACCTGTTCCAAATTTTGTGAAGGTTGCACTTTTTAATATAATTATTCATAAATAAATCAATAGTAATTTATAATACAAATACTGGTCTTTCAGGCATGGACAGGTCAAAGATATGTGTGTACAGAAACCACCTTATTTGACCTTTATGGAATCTTGGTTATCATTAGCAACACCTAACAGCTGAAGGAAAGGTGTTTTTGTTTTAATTAGACTTGTTTGTTGACTGAAACACTGTATACTTTATCCAGTAATGTAGCAATAGTGCCAAATGGGGATCAATCTACAAAGACTTAACAGCTTGCTATGTAAACAACCATTACATAGTATTAACAAATGTGTTAAACAAGAATAACATTATTGTAGTCTATTAAGCAGAAAAGTAAACTTATTAACACAGTATAAATAGAGTATCTTTGCAACAACAACCTGCTATTTGATGGAGTCATGATGCCAGCTTCTGGTATTTGCAAGAGGATGCATACTTTAAATTACAATATTTTAATAGTATCATTAAATCTGGGCAAATGCTGTAGAGAAATTTCAATGAAGAAGAAAATGAAATAAAAGGAAATCATGGTCAAAAGTTGAAACTTCCACCTTCATTCATTTTGCTGGGGGAGGGTTTTTTTTGTCCTGTTGTGGGGCTTTGGCTGCATCCCACACATAATATGGTATACTAAATCGTTGTGTGAGTCAGTGGAGTCTAAATTACACAGACTGGAATATGCCATTACCTATAACAAGCTGCTACAGAAATATATACTAAATCTACAATTTAATAGAAATTTACACACTCTATATACAACTGACACAAGAATAAAACACCCTATGTAAAACTGACTACAAAATTTACACTATATAAAAAGTGACACAAGAAATGCACCTGACACAACTGCACTTCAGTCACAAATGACACACAAATTACACTACATACAAAAAATAACACAAGAATTAAACTATATAAAAACTGACACAAGAATTACACTATATACAAACTGACAAGAATTGTACTAAATATAAACTGACACAAGAATTAGACAATATACAAATTGAAACAAGAATTACACTATATACAAATTGACAAGAATTACATAGTACATGTATACCAACTGACACAACACCTACACCTATATACAAAGTGACACAACCACTACACCCTATATACAAAGTGACACAACCACTACACCCTATATGCAAAATGACACAACATCTACACCCTATATACAAAGTGACACAAAACCTATACTCTATATACAAATTAATACTACACATACACTCTATATACAAAGTGACACAAGACTTGCAATCTATATACAAAGTGACACAAGACCTACACTCTATATACAAAGCGACACAAGACCTACACTCTATATACAAAGTGACACAAGACCTACACTCTATATACCAAGTGACACAAGACCTACGCTCTATATACCAAGTGACACAAGACCTACACTCTATATACAAAGTGACACAAGACCTACACTCTATATACCAAGTGACACAAGACCTACACTCTTTTATACAAACTCACACAATCATTACGCCATCAGATGCTTTATACTTCTGAAATAAAACATGCATGTCAGCTGTTTAAAAAGACATACCATCCTCTGGATATGGAAGCAAAGCTGATGGAGGGCGATATCTGATGAAAAATTTAACCTCATCTCGATGCTCCCCCCACTGTTGTAAAATATCAAATGGTCGTTCAAGAGGGAGAATAGTGCGCTCTGAAAAAGAAGTATTGCACTTTGAATATGTGTCCTTTTATCAAGTTACCTTTCTAAGCTGGTTCAACAAGAACATATGATTCAAAGTTTAGTTTACCTGAAAAAATAAAAAGATAATTTATTTTGATTTAGTTAATAGTTTTTGTATGATGAACAAGTCAACCAAGTTTGTTGTGAAAAGAAAATTTTATCTCAGTGTGGTAACTTCCCCTAGTACCTAACTCAACTGAACCAATGCAAGAGCATAAGAGTTTCTTCCCTTTGATCTCTAACTGGAAAGACACTTACACAGGGTTAATAATGTGGTGAAAAAATGGAAGAGATTACAACTGGATTTTATTGAGGCAAATGATTTGTTTATTAAAACTAAATACTTAACTGCATATTATAAAACACACTATTATTCTGTAATTCTTGTACTCATGACCGTTTCTGAAACTCTGCACAGAGAAATCAACTGAATGTGTAAAAATTGCTTTTTTTGCATGACTTATTTATTTTGTTAAATCTCCCCAAGATTTAGACAATGCATCCTGCCCCTTTTTTCAACTCAAGGTTTGGAGGGGGTGGGGTTCCTCCCCTACAATTTATGTTCTAGAATAGAACCTGCATACACTGGTTTCTGGAACATGTTTATTTGCTTCTTATATGACCAGTACTTTGAACAGTACAGTGATATACAAGTTTTATTTACATTAAATATTACTACAGTATAATAATCATGTTTTTCATACAAGATTCATAATGCCCATACTTTTTATAGAATAAATTTGTTTAATTTCTGATTACCAAATAATATAAAGGAAAATGCCAGGTACACATGAAAAACTGGACTGACTTTAAACTTCATGGAAAACGGTTTAATAATTGAATTTAATTGAAGGCAATTTGAAACAAGAGGCCAATGTTGCATGATTTCACTCACCTGGTATACATTAGTCTAAAAGAAAATATAGTAACAAAGGCAGACACATAGGATTTGAAGGGCACAATGGCAGGATACTTTCCAGTCATCGTGTAGAAACAAATATTATTTGAGATTTTGTTAAGCTGTGTTTCTACTTTGAGAAGTTTCAGCTAGACAAAACGGTGTATTGGCATCTTTTTTTTTAATAGGAATTTGAAAGGTGTTTATGTTAGCACTCTATCCATTATATTTTTGATCTTATTTAATTTGTCAAGGCAATTTAGGAGATAAAGTTGTGCTGTAAGTTTTTTGTACATATGTAGAAAGAACAGCCATACATGGTGGGAGATATTAATATTTGTAAATTCTTCCACCCATTTAATATTGAATCTGTACCATTGCTAGGAAGTCAAACCTGACACAACTTTAATGTTCCAAGAAACATTCATACCAAATTTGATCACACTCGTAAAGTCATTCTGAAATACCATTTATACTTACTTATAAGTCAAGTCAAACTAAGAACAACTAAGATCCTGATCTGCCTTAGTATAATGTCTATGTTTCTATGTGTTTTGTTCTACTGATCACTCCTAATAAAATTCACAGACCCAGATCTGCCAGTGCATTATATAATGGCAGATCTAGGTCTTTGTAGTTTGTAGTTGGACTTGACTTAGAAGCAAGTACATATGGTAGCTGAAATAGGATGTTTCTGTGTTTGTTACTGAAGCCACAACTTTGATATGGGAGCTACTATGGACAGAATACTGACAAAGAAATCTCTATAAAAAAAGAAAACAAACCAACCTTTACCAAGTCTGATTAAAACTGGCTCAGTCATTATTAAACAAAATCTGAAAATAGGATTTCAGGTTGGTTTGAAAAGGAATTAATACATCTGCTATGGGAACCACCCTGAACATTATTTTGGTACACCATGTCTGAAGAAACATTTGAACTAAGTTTAATCAAAATTTGCTTAACTATTTTTAAGATGTTTTAATTAGGTTTTGGAAGCCACAAGCCCTGTAAGCCACCCTGGTGATACTTTTGCTAGAGCATATCCTAATGAACATTCCTACCAAGTCTAATTGAAATCAGCTAAACTGTTTTTTTTTAAAGAAGTTGAAAATAGTCTTTCCATCCAGGGAAAATAAAGCTACACCATTGCTATGTGAGTTAGTGAGACAAAAATTTGAAGAGTATGTTTTGATGAACATTCCTTGTAAGTTTGATCAAAATTGACTCAGCCATTCATGAGGTCGAGAAATGGTTTTCTACCCAGCTGCTAAGGAAGTCACACAACTGCTGTAGTATTTGCTTCCCCTCCCATTTTTTTTGTACCTGCCCCCAGCAACCGGTTCATGCTTTTGCATGAAGGATATAGCATTGTTATCTCATTCATCAAATTATAATTTCTAACCTGTCACCAACGGTCATAAACTCTGTCATCTTCTGTGTTTTAAACCAAATTGAGTTTCTTTACTAACACTGTGCCACATTTGCATGGCCCAGTCAACTTTTACACACAAATGATGTAATGCAGTTCATGTCTTTGAAAAGCTCTGAATATGTTTTAAATTTCTGCAACTTTGGGAGTTACATCCTTTGGAACAGTTATATATAAGAGTTATACCTACTTTTTTTTCAATTTCTGTAAGAAATATTAAAACCAGTCATTGCAAATACCGCATTGAGACTGCTTGGCAAATTATGTTGACAGCTTTCATTTGGTTTGGACAAGATGATAATGTTAGGGGCCACAGCAATCAGGTTAGAAATTATAATGATAATGTTAGGGGCCACAGCAATCAGGTTAGAAATGAAATTACTATGTTTTGTTCCTTTTTTATATTTGTTGTCATCCCCAGCAACAACCTTGAGTATATTTATATACAGGAGCATAACCTTGAGTATATTTGTAAACAGGAGCATAACCTTGAGTATATTTATATACAGGAGCATAACCTTGAGTATATTTATATACAGGAGCATAACCTTGAGTATATTTGTAAACAGGAGCATAACCTTAAGTATATTTGTATATAGGAGCATAACCTTGAGCATATTTGTAAACAGGAGCATAACTTGAGCATATTTGTAAACAGGAGCATAACTTGAGTATATTTGTAAACAGGAGCATAACCTTGAGTATATTTGTAAACAGGAGGATAACCTAGAGTACATTTGTAAACAGGAATATTGGATCCACTTTGTTTTGTCAAAGCGATTAGCTATCAGATTTGACTCATAACTTTTTCCAATCTGCCTTGCTCAATTTCCATCTTTGCCAGATTCACTGAAGCTAGGGAATTATACTTTTTAAATATATTGGAAAGTAGTCATTACCACACAGGTCATCACCAGCTTCCCATGAAAAGTCAAGTAAAAGTGATGGAATGAAGATAGTCAAATCTGAGGATTATGTTACAGGATGTAGGGAGGTATACAACTTATCATTAAAAAGGCAAAGATTGCATTAATTTTTTAAACAAAGTATTGTATCTCCTCTCCTACCTCTTTGATATCTTTACAGCCTGAAAGTTTATGGTGGCTGTTAAAGTTGCCAAGCAAAACAAAAGGGTGCAACTGTTCAAAAAGATGGTCAACATTAAAGTGATTGTTTGGAGTGCTTGGAGTGAGATACATTGAACAAAATATACAATGACATACAAATGGCTAATGCGATTAATAACCAGTAACTGAATAAAAGTCTAATTGTAAAATCCCTAGCACAGATATGAATTAGACTGGGGATGTCAATCAGGAATGGAACAACCGATGAAAGTTAGTATTTCCTAACAACCTGGTTGGCAATGGGAGAAGCCAACTTGTAATTTCACTGACCTTTATACAGACAGGTACTAGTCATATGCCATGAAGCTTGCCCATCATTGCACAGATGCCAGTGAGAGGAATAAAACAGGCATCAGATGAAGGTACTTAAAGGAAGCTTTACCCAATGGTTCAGAGGGTTTAGTGTGAGACATCAAGATGCAAGCAATATTCTATCAAGGCATTAGCGAAAGGGACTTATTGGTTTTGATAGCTGAAAATACCTGAATAGGTCTGCTAAGTGACAGTCCATCCACAGACCTGGCCTATCCAAAATCTGAATGTGTTGGATAGGGATGCCCTATAGCACTTTATAGAAGAAACCACGAATTGCTTCTCTTCAGAAGGAAAAAAAAATCAGCCACTGAACTCACAGAAGGACAGCCAGGATTGATACATTTTCTAATGCACCCCCACCCCCCAAGATTCTCCACTTAGCATTACTGACCTTAGACACAGATCATCTCCTAGACTGAATAATGAAATTGGTTACTTGTTCAAAAACTGGTCCTGGTAATGAGAGCATTTGAGAAAAAAGCCAAGTGAAAAGGTGGAGAATTTGCAGGCTTGTTGTCTGGAAGACAGCCCCTTTGCCATGACAGGTGGTTACTCCTCTTGGGTAATGGTCCTAGGATGGTCCACAAGCAGTTGAAGAAGATCCATGAAACCATGGTCATTGGGACAACAAGGGGCTATCAGAATGAACTGAATATTTCCTTACTTGTGAAGTACCAGAGGGATAATCCCAAAAGATGGGAAGGCATAAGCAAAAAAGTTCAGTCCCATTTCAGGATAGATGGGGATGGGAGAAATGAAAAATGGAAGTTTGCTGTTTAGCCTTCAAAGAAGGGACATGATCTTGACTACATTGTCCTGGGAGACTCAGACTAATCCTCTTTGCATCCTCACATAGATAATATCTTCAGATGGATTAAGCCTGTTCACTATTGATTAATATGGAGACAGATCTAGTCTAAAGGATTCTAGCAGGCCATGGCGGATCAACCAATCATCAAAAAATGGGCTGAACAACCTCTCTACTGCACCCTTCTGTAGAAGGAAGTGAATCCCTTCCTTTAATCACACCAGATTCAACTGATGGAAGAACCCTAGGGACCTAACCAGAGAAGGGAGTTCCTGAAACCAAAGCTGGTATCCACCTTTATAATAGATAGGACACAGCCAAAGGCTGTTATACCAGACAAAGCCTCTGAAAAGAGATCTAGCCTGGCAACTATAAGAACCAATGAAAAGGAACACCCTGCAGAAGAGGGATCAGTCCTCAGATCTGTCTCCCCTTGTCCTTAGGAAACAGGGAAAAGCCTGTTAACTTCCTCCCTGGGCCTTTCTGGCATGCTTTTCTGGGGTGTGAATATGAAGAAGAGTTCTGAAATGGGATTGCTACTCTAATTGGGGCAGAATGGCTTGAAAGAACGTTGCTGAAAGATCCTTTAATTGGACAGGATGATTACACTTCTTGGCCAGTTCGATGGGCCAGGAGTGTATGCAAAGGATTGGTGTTGCTGGTCTCTGAGGAGCCGAGTTTCCAAGGAGGTGATGAGCCCCAAAAAAGATAGTTTCTGCTTCCAAGAAACTAGCCCTCAGAAGTGTTGAAATTGGGAGACAGGCTTAGGTCCCCATGGAAATACCCACTTGATTGATTCAGGATCCAAAGTGGGAGTATAATTGGCCAGGAATAGGTATCTACCATATAACTTGTTTCAGAGACCAAGGGTGTCAATGTGTGTGGTGGATAGACCCCCCTTACATTGTCAAGCAGGGTCCTGGCCCTTACTGAACTTTTGGAAAAGCATCTTAATCATGACTAAGTGAGGAACAACAAGAGGTTCAATTGAGAGTTAGCCTCAGAAAATTTTTCTGAGCAGGAATGAATTTGAGTGTCTTCCCAGTTTGAAGGATCACTTAGTAGAAGACAGTAAACCTCAACTACCTCTTTCTCAAAAGGCCACATCTCATCCTCCTATGCTGTACCTCACTTGTGTTAAATAATGAGGACAGAATGGATGTCTTTATCTCGTTCTCACTCCTGGGAGGCAGGACTTTGCAACCCAATGTCATTCCATTGCAGGGTAGTCTTGGAGGTAAGAGGAACTCGCATCCATAAATCCTGACATCAAGCTAATGAACTGTCTTAGCAGTAGGCTCAGCAGATGGGGGAAAGCAACTCTCTACCATGTGGCCAAGGTCCTGAATGCCACAGCTGCATGCAGGGAAAGGGTGAATCATTTCCCTATTGTGGAAGCTTTACATCCCATATGACTTAGGAATTATAGGAAGGAAAAAAAGAGAAGGGGGAAACCTTGATCTGAACCTTCCCCCTAGTTTTTGATGTCTCTATGTCAATTTCTAATCTCCAATAGGATGAAACTGCAGTCTGAAGCCCCATACCAAAGGGCCTCCACTGACCAGTAATTTGTGCCCAGTACCTGGTGACAAGGCAATGCCTGGTGCCCGATACCATGTACTGGGTGCCTGGTGCCCAGTGACCAGTCAACTGACTCAGAACTGTCAGACTAAGATATGCACTCTGCACTTAGCAGGTGGTACAGCACCATCAATGACAACAGTCCTCTGTGTGTGAAGGGTGCTTCTTCCCCCTTACTTAAGGCAATAAATCCAAGATAATTCAATAATGATATCAACCAGTCTTATTCAAGAGCTGGTGGTGACAAATTCAGTAAAAATACAGATAAGACTGCTAATAGGACAACAAAAGTAAATCACTACCTGATACTAATTATGAAAATGAACTTGTGTTTGAAAATCAAACATACAACATAATAGCTGGTGTGACATGCTTTTTAAACACAAAAATATGACAAGTCACATTTCAAGAAAATGAGAAATATGAAGATTTATTGCTTTAATAAATAATAAACAGAATTAATGAGTCTGCAGATGAAATTACTTATGATAAGGCAATAAAATCAAATAATACGGAAGAAAATTCAACCAATGATGTCAAAAGCTGTATTCGAGACACTAATGAGAACGAACTGGTGTTTGATAACTAAACACACAACATAAATGGAAAAACTGGTGTTCGATAACTAAACAAACAATATAAATGGAAAAACTGTTGTTTGATAACTAAACACACAACATAAATGGAAAAACTGGTGTTTGATAACTAAACAAACAACATAAATGGAGAAACTGTTGTTTGATAACTAAACACACAACATAAATGGAAAAACTGGTGTCTGATAACTAAACACACAACATAAATGGAAAAACCGGTGTCTGATAACTAAACACACACCATAAATGGAAAAACTGGTGTTTGATAACTAAACACACAACATAAATGGAAAAACTGGTGCTACCTGCTTTTCTGAGATAAAAATAGCACGAGCCACATAAAAAGAAAATGTTAAATACACCACTCCCTCAATAACTTACATCCAGATTACTCGCAAACCTACTTATAATGTGGGGGGATCCCATTATTTTTCTAGAAAATGACAAATTACCCTTATTTGTTGAACATGAAGAAAATCGTGATGAAAATTGGTAAATGAGATCTGAAAATTGCTAGTTTTGTTGTTGAAAATGGTGGTAGTGACTGGAAATTTGAATCAACATCATGAAATTCTCAACTTATAACAATAGGTCCTATATTTTGTTACATTTTTATTTTACAAAATAATTTTCAGTACACTTTAAATAATGACCTTTAATAAACTTTCAGTCAGCAAAAATGTAACCAATGCCAACTGGCTGCAACACTTTATGAAATAAATAGCAATGAAACAAGCTTTGTCAAGTGAAATTTGATTTTTAGCTGTAGATTTTAATTTGGTTTCAGTGTAAGCACTGTAAATGCAATATTCTCTCTTGATTTAGAGCGTCCACCTCAGAAACAAGAGGTCGTGGGTTCGATTCCTGGCTGAGTCTTACGAAAGACTTACAAAAATGGTACTAACAGCTACCTCGCTTGGCACTCAGCATTATGAGGTTAGTGTTAGGACTGGTTGGCCTGGTGTCAGGATAATGGTACTGGGTGGGACATCATGCTACATGCCTGTGGCATGATGGCCCAGTGCTAGACATCACTATAAACTGTCACGCTGCAGACATCGTAAGGATATGACTGAAAAATTGTTAAAGCTATGTTAAAAATCCAAATCACACACACACACATTCAACTGCAATAAATGCCAATCTACCACAAGAGCTATGTCTGCAGGAGTGAGAACCTAATTAACCAATTATTATTTTGATGTTTACACTCAGTTAAAAGCATGACCAGCCATGCATTATCATATTATGTCTCTTTTATCAAATTAAATAAGGGGAGTGGAGAAGAAAAAAAATGGTAAAAGCAGGGGAATGGAGAAGAAAAAAAATGGTAAAAGCTATGCAAATTGTACCTGCATAAGAGCTAGCAGGCAAGGTCGTGTGTCAAATCAACTCATTTTAATCACTGTTATAATTATCATTCTGCAGGTAACAATTAAACTACCTTAAATTATCTAGTCATTCACAATGTGATAAAGATAGCAAGGCAACCAAGCCAAAGGAGTACCAAATGAATTCAAAGCTTTGTTTGTTCATAATATAGAAGTCTGCTGTGAACTTAAAATTCCTGTAATAAGATCTGCTCAAGGAATGGCAGAAGTTTCACTATGAAATCATGGCATCAATATTTCAGTAATAAAACAATTTAAAAAATCAGGTTTCAATGCTGATGGGTTATTTGTTCACAACACAAATGTCTCTACTTTTTTAAGAAAAGGAGTCTTGTTATATTGTGCAAAATGTAGTGATGTAACACACAATGTTTTGCAGGTACACAATGAGACAGATGTACATGATGTGTTGCAACATCTTGGAGTTATGTTTTTCATGATCTTTCAGAGATTGGTTATCTTGAAAATAAAAGTGATCTAAACTGAAAAACAAACAATTTCATCAGAAAAAAAAATGTCTATTGACACTTATTCCCAAAATGATTATAATATGAGTATTCAGCCATTAAACAGCACCACCACCACTTCCAATTGATCTTGATGTTTAGCTAGGATGGCACCCCCTTCTTCATTTTTAGACGTCCCTCAGTAACTCATGCCCTCACTTATTGTTCAATCAATGTGTTGAGTACTCTTTGTGTACAAGTCGTTATGGGAGAGGTGAATGAAGATTGTTACTGTAATAAAACAATTAACAGATTTAATGCGAGTCTGCAGACCACAATCAGCAAGGATAGGGATATTTAATAAATACCTACCTGAGCTAGAAATTAATTCTCAGCAACAAAAGTTACACTAATTATCCCATAACTGCAAGGCCATACCAAACATGGCAGCACTTGAGAGATGTCATTTCAAACAAAAAAGATTCTAACTCAGAGGTAATTCCACATGAAAAAAATACCTCATATAAAGAGAAAACTAAAAATAGTCACTGTGTGAAACATGAAATTATTTCTCTATGATTTTAGTTTGAGAATTTCATGATGGCTACAACTGGAAAAAAAACATGAACAGTGTGCATGGGCAAAGTGTTGATGGGGTGGTGTCCCAGTGATGATAGGTGTTCTAGAATCTTTTGGTTCATCCTAATGGGAGGACATATGGTCTGGGTAATTTCCACCCAGAAAAATACCAGCTTATGCAATAGCAACATGTGTTGCATGCTAATATTATACAAACTGAATGCTATTCCTACCTAAATGCTATGGCTAGATTTTAGAAATAAATTTCAAAATTTCAAAGAAACTGAACAGTAGACATCACTGATATCTCTCGTACGCAAAAGATTTTATTTGGTCATGTATTTTTTTTAAAAACTGCTCTTACATCAAAATACTGTGAATGAAATATCTGGCATGATCACCCTGCCCTCATATCAAAATGTCACGTGTTAACAAGAGTCTCTCAAAGGGAGTATAACACTCTAATGTCCCATAAAGAATTTCCAAGAATTCAAGATAAATTTTGTTTTTGTTCTTTTTAATGGAATTTTTAACACATTACTGGCTATTATGGGCACTTATTATGCCTCTCCCAAGCACACTGCTTGGCCAGGTATTGAACCTGCATCCCATGAATTAGGAGTTCAACACTTTATCAAATGTGCTACCACCTCTTTCAGACCATTTCTTATTTTTAACAACTGAGTGCTGAGAAACCCTTTCTGATATTCTTGATTGACAATATTTTCAAATCAATCACAATGATAGCCACATTTGTTAGATACGATTGGCACCATTTTCATTCAGGACAAATTAGACATCATAAGAAGGCTTTTGTTGAATATCTAATGCAAAAATAATAGTCCATCTGTGAAGTGGGGGGGCTGAGTTGCCAAGTAGTCACAAGTCTTTACTGCTCCAGATCACTGCCATCTCACATCTGTCTGCATGGGTTTGAATCTAAGGTTTGGCTAATGTGGGTGGGTGAGAAAGCTTGCCAGTATCTTTTCATCGGTCATTAATTCCTACCTGGGTTCTTCTGGATTCTTCATCCACCATTTATACTGGCTGCCATGCATAGCTTATCTTGTGCTGAGAAATGGCATTAAACCCCCAAAAAACAATAACATTTTATTACCTTTCAAAATAAATGAAACTTATATAATATTAATTTACATAGGGGGAGTGCAATTTTCAGTCTTTCTGACTGATCTGAAGACTCTTATGTCATTGAATGAAAACTGTGAATAAGCCTTATTTGGAGACAACAGTACAGCAATAGCACCATATGTACTCGCTTATAAGTCAAACTGCAAACTACAAAGATCCTGATCTGCTGTAGCATAATGTGCCTACAGATCCAGGTCTATGTTGTCTGTTTTACTGATTACTCCTATCAAACTGCACAGACCCAGACCTGCCGGCGCATTATGTGCCAGCAGATCTGGGTCTGTGCAGTTTGCAGTTGGGCTCATAAGTGAGTACATATGGTATTTATAATGCTGGAAGTCAGCTTGATGAGTAAACAGTCATATGACCCCCTCCCATTTCCATCGCAAGTTATCTTGTTGCAAGAAGCTTGAGAATGGAACAGACCAATTGTAAGGTACTAAAACTGGACCACTCCAGTGGCCTAATAGTTAGAGCTTCCATCCTTGGATGCAGGAGGTTGTGGATTTGATACCTGGCCGAGTCATACAAAAGACTTACAAAAATGGTACTAACAGCTTCCTTGCTTGGCGCTCACCATTATGAGGTTAGTATTAGGACTGGTCGGCCTGGTGTCAGGATAATGTGACTGGGTGGGGACATCATGCTACATGTCTGTGACATGATGCCCCAATGCTAGACATCATTATAAACTGCCACGCTGCAATCATCATAGCCATATGACTGAAAAATTGTTAAAGCTACGTTAAAAATCCAAATCACACACACATACTGACACTGGAATGCATGCAGTAAATCATAGTAGTTCAGCACAGTACAATGCCACCTAAGCAAGCAAATGGGAGCAAGGGTGCCAAATAGGCGATAACCTGTTGAAAATCCAAGTTAAATTACTAAAACTACAAATTGAAGAAGAAATTCAACATGTAAGAATTATTTTTTGAAGACAAAAAAAAATCAACCTGAACAGAACTCACAATTTGTACATGCAGCAACAAGATGTCGAGAAGTGACAGAACTAGAAAAGTACTTTGAAACTAGAAGGATAGAAACAGAGGAAGGCAATTTTCTTGAATGTACATTCAAATCTGGTGCACAAGAGATAAACTTGAAAAAAATAGAACCAGACAGAAGACCTAGCATGGCGAAAATACTGATGCTTATCACAATTATAGACAAATCCTTAATTGATCCCATGGACTCATTAAATAGGAGAGGAGAAGAGGCCTACATATTAACACCAAAAGGAAACAGACCTGTATTACCATACGAGATATCACTCTAAATGTAGTGAAACCAAAACCCTTCCTAAGAAAGATAAGGAAACAAACAGCTGAACTCCATATACCTGATATTCCACTCGGAGCTACAGTGAAAAAATTTGAGAGAAAGCTTTCAATCAAAGTGACAAATGCAAGAATGGACACTCACCCAGGATACGCCATCAAAAACAGAGTAAGAATCCTAGAAATCAACAAAGACAAACTTAGGACAATAAAGAAAGTCTTTTTTCTTCATGGATTCCCAGTCAGAACATGGTACAAAGGATGTATATATCATATGGAATGTAAAAAATGTGGGAAAGTAGGGCATACCCCTTGGAAAAGTCCAGTAACACAAAACTTAGAAGGGGTATCTACAACTATCACACAGCGGAAGAAAATGCAGCAAGAAGTGGCACCAGTCCCTAAACCACGGAATAAAGGAAAGTGTAAACAATCACTGACACAAAGTAAAGGAAAGGATAGACAAAACCAACAAAGAAACGAACCAACAATCCAACAACACCAATCAAGCAACCAATCAATACTCCCAGAACTTAATGAGAAACAGTGAAAGGAACAACAGCAAAAACAAGAACAAGAAAAAGAGCCAAAACAACAAGAATTAAGGAATAAACTTAAAGAACAGAAAATCTGACAGTTTCTAATGGCAGAACAACAAGCTCAGAAACAGACAGAATGCACAAAGAAAAAGAAAAAGAAAAAGAAGAAAATAAGGAGATCCTCACATTATGATGCACAAAGTGATTTATCGCTATCTACCTCGGAGGAAAGTGAAAGGAAAAGAAAAATTAGAGAAGAATATAAACTGACATTTGATGAAGAACTTGACACAACTGAATATGCAATAGAGATACTAAATCACAAGAGATACTAAATTGCAAATTGTAATCTGAAATTCAAAGAATCAACCAAAAAAAAAATCAAATCAAAAGAATAAAAAAAATACAAAATATATACAATTATATAATCACATAGCATAAAAATGCCCACAAATATATAAAAAGAACAAACACACTAAATGTGTATATAGCATTTCAACATACAGATAAGCCTTCAGGTAATGCAATACAATATAAGCCTTGGGGTATTTCTAACAATAAGGAGGGGGTCGACCTGAATGGTCTGTAAAGATCAGACAGGGAATTCCCCCCCCACCACAATAAATCATATGAAATAAGAAATGTCCCCAAATAACTGACACAAATTTGGAGTTTACCCATTAGAACATGTACTCAACAGTCTACCTATTTCCATTAACAATTATTAATTAAGTTATTTTCTTTGAGACCAAAGTCTGAAAATATGTGAGAACCACTTTAGTCCAAACAGTATTATTCTTCTTTTTTTGTATGTGGAGATTTGGTTGTTGTTATTGTTGTTCTGGTGGTAGTGGTGGTGGTTTAATGCCATTTTCATAACATCTTATGCTATATGTGAAGTTATATAAATGGTGGAGGTAGAACTCAAGATAGCTGATATACCCTCAGTTGCTCATAGAAATATCTGTCACTTGTCAAACCAAATGCAAACTTTAAAGACAAGAACACAAGCATGCTAGGATATACTAATGGATTTTCAATGTATGGGAGCACAAAAACATCATAAAATATTACAAGCTGAGCCAATTATACATAGGTTTTCTTGATTGTCTTCAGCTTACTCCTGGGTCCAAAAGTGGAAAATAACAGGATCACATTCCATATGCACTGACCAGGCCCTGTAAGACTGTCATAGAAGATAAAGTACCTGTTTATAGAGCCATAAGAGGGCATGAAACACAATCAGCACTATGTAAATATACACTAACTATGGTACAGTACTAATTAAATGCACTCAGAAATTGGGGCTGATCAGCATATCTCAATAAATGTCACTAAGTAAGGTCCTGAACCAGTCTTGTCTCAAATAGAGCAAGCAAAGCTAATTGTTGTTGGGCATATATCAAAGATCTGGTAGCAATCAGACATGGTTATGATTTACTGAAGCGACTGCAATAGGCACTGACTGCTGTGCATCTTGGGAAATGAAAGAATGTGGTTTGTACTGTTCTGGAGAGTTATTTTAAAGCTTTGAAGGATATCTATCAGTTCTGAAGAAATATTTCTTCTTACAGAAATGGAACTGTCTCCATATGTTACATTGTTTAAAACTGCATAAATAGGTTCAAAGGTCAAAGAAAAAGACTTATCTGTGCCATTACATCAATGGGAATCTACTCCATCTGTTTACTACCAGTATTTTGTCTCTACTGGTCTGTCCAATTTTATTCATTATTATTGGGAAACATGTAAATAAAACAAATTCTGAATTTAAAAAAATGATACATTTTATTCAGTTTAAACTTTTTGTATAATTACTCAGATAAATTCCAGGAGTTTTTGGCAAAATGGAAAGAGTTCCAACAAATAAAGACTTTTCAATAATAAAACCAACTTGTTCTAAATTCAAGGAGTTTTCAAGGCAACCATTAAAATTTTCAAAGTTTTGCAAACTATTACAAAGAATATCACATGTTTCAGCATGAGATGGCGTTTCCAGCCTTATGGATCAATGATATGAGTTGCTAACTGTAAATTCAACCTTTTGCCTCCCAATTTAATAAAGTTATTGTTCACACCAAGTGCAAGCTACAAATAAAGACTGGTAACAGTAAATGGTGGACTACACCAGTTATTGTGTACACACTGTTTCTCTTCTTGCAGTTAGTGACCTTGACCTTGAATCTTTTGACCTAAAAACTGATAGGGTTTTCCTTTACACTAGTGCAAACCATAAAACAAAGTGGTAACCATAGATTGTGGACATCTCAAGTTATTGTTCAGAAACAAAATTGGTAAGACAATGAAACTGTCCAAAACGATCTCAAGAAATAGCCAAGACAAGCTTTCTAGTGAGAATTTCAAAGAAAAGAATGGCACAGCTAAAACCTGTTCTAAATAAAGGGAAGCATCAGTTATTATGTAGAACACCATTTCTCTTGCAGTCAGTGACCATGACCTTGGACCTTTTGACCCCAAAATTGACAGGTTTGTTCCTTTACAATAAGTGCAAGCCATGAGACAAAGTGGTAACTGTAGATTGTGGACAACTCAAGTTATTGTACAGAAACAAAATTGGTACAGACAGTCAAAGGCACACCACTAAACCCTGATCTAAAGTGCCACAGATCCCATTGCCAGAACCTTAACACATCGACCTAATCCCATCTGATGAATTGGACACATGAGAACAGGGAGATACCTGAAGAGGAAATATGCTGTATATAGAAAGCATTTTCCTCAATCTATAGACAATTATCAGATCTCCATGGTCAGCTGAGGACAATGTAATGCTCGTGATCATGGAGTTCATTATTATCCCACTGTATGGTCAGAGAGGTCACCACCTTTTTGTTGTACAGTTTTTTTTATATAAAAAGTTTCAGAATGAGCTATTCATATGTTAAAAGTTTTGTTGACAATTACTTCTTACCAACTCATGTTTATGATGACAGGGTATCATTGCAGACTCATATCACTTGTTTGTGATCTGTTGACATTTTTATACTAACATTCACATTTGAACAAAAGCTGTTTTATTTTTTTTTAGGCCGACAGTAATTCAAAGGAAAATAACATTGGATATGGGTATATTAACAAAAGCATCATGGACCACTGCCACAATTTTCCATGTGCCAGAAATTGTTAAATGTGGTTTTAATATCTGACACATTTTCACAATCCCAAATTTGAATATTGTAAATTTATTTAAAGTATATCAGTGTTCTATATTTAAAAAGAAACAATAGATTTTCATCTGTGCTGAGCATGTATTTTTATCTGAGTCACTAAAAACTGAGTACGTATTTGACTGGATGGTCTTGGGTGGTCACGTCCAAAAGGTGTCTGAATCAATTGAGTTTAAATCCAGTTTTGGGATTTTAATGACACATATGTTACATTCTTTCAAATTACTATTTAACAGCAGGTAACTCAGTTTATGACATGTAAAGCTTAATCCTTCATCTCCAGTTCCTGTGGTATGCTGTCACTCTATAGATGGGCCAAAACCACTGAGTGCAGTGTGCAATATATAGTACACCTGCTTCCTCAATGATTCAACGCAAACAGGTCAGCCTGAAAATTTCCAAACCTTTAGGTTAAGAGTAAGATCTGATCTTTATGGCTGTATAATAATTCTTTACCAAAGATTTTTGTGTATGCTTAAAAATCATGAGAGAATTTATTCACCATCAAGTCAATGAAGTTTTGTGACCCACAGCAACCTCTGTCAACCTTGACATCTACTCATTCAGTGTCTATTTCTGTATCACTAAATCTTCTGAAATCTTATAATTGATCAAAATCAGTACTGACTACATAGACAATCAGAGCCTACATCTGACTTGCTGAATCATCCAAACTCTAAAAAGTGCTGACAAAGTCTGTGTCCACCATTTTGGATCAGGGAGAGTCTGATCCATTCATTATTCTTAAACAGTTGACTATGACTTTATATTAAATAGCAACCACATAATGTGATATTTTGGTCCTTTTCCTAAATGCCTTATTATTTTCTAACGAATATTCTCTGAAATGCTTGATGCATCCAGAAGTACTTTTGCGAGGTAAAAGGTAGGCCGATAAATCAGCCCTTTACTTGTGATGATGTTGATTTTTGGGTGAGGGGCTGATATCACTTATTCATTAAAAGCTGCAATTATCTGCATGCAAACGTGGCTGCACACATCAGTGTACATTTTATACACTTACCAGTATTTTTCGTGGCTGTGTAGCTACCATCAGCTGTAGAGTTCTTTTGATGACGTGTACATTATATTTCTGGAGCATATCATAAACGTTTGGTGACTTGTAAGTCTACCTGGAATAGCACAACTATATGTCCTGTGTTCATTTTGAAATTCGCGCTGTATAAGGCCATTACCAATTACCGGTATGTGTCTAAAGTGTATGCAGGTTTGTTCTGGAAAGATCTGCATGCAGCAAAATTGCACATTTTAATGAACAGGTCATATCAGACCCAAATATTGTCCATCAGTATCAACACAGATTTGGGGGTGGTTTTATCAGACTAGGTAAAAGGTTAACAATATGAAATTGTTGGTTATGCTATTGAGGACAGATAGCAGCATGGTACTACAGCAAGCCACATACCAAGTCATGTGTGTTTTTACTAATTAGTAATTAACTGGTCTAAAAATATATAAAGACATTTATCCATGTACAGGCTGAAATATGATACCAGTCAGAGCAGGAAGAGTGGCAAAGAAATGAGTGGTTAATTATTTCAGTTGAATGCTGCATTCCACTCCTTTTTGCAAAAGGAACGTCTGATGTACACTTATTTTAAATTGTTCACGTACCTATCTATTATCCAGTTTTTACAGTATTTCTGATAAGAAAAACAATTGTAAGATGAAACCCACCACATTCCCTCCACAGTTCTGTTATGTAACAATGATCTTCTCCTGGGTCCTTGACACACTCCAAAACATCTGCACAGGTTGTTTCTGGTGTAACAGGTACATCTATGGTCTTCTGTCCATCATCAACATGTACTTTTAGTATGAACTGAAAGACAGACAATTAAGGTTGGCAAACCATATTTTTTAGAAATGCAAACCAGTAATTAGATTTAGGGCAATGTCCAAATTTAGCAAAACATGGAAGCAAGCCTGAATGCAAACACAATCTATAGAATAGGTCCTACTTTTAACACAGATCTGCATATGATAATGAATATGATATATGTCTGCAAAAATACATATGTCCCTACTTCAAACTGGGAAGCCAAAGTCCAAAAATATAACAAATTAAAAAACTGTCAACTGTATAATGGCCTGAAAATCTTATATTGGTCATTTACATATGCATACAAACATGCTCACCAAATTTCATTTATGTACTTGAAGTGGTTTTGTCATTATTCGTACTAACAAGGTTTTGTATTTAAAAAATGCATAGAAGTACCGCAAACAGTAAAAATTTATATCCCCATCATGTGACAGTACATGCTATACCCATCATGTGACAGTGCATGATATTCCCATCATGTGACATTAATGCAAACAGTACATATGCCCATCATGTGACAGTGAGGCAAACAACACATGATATGCCCATCATGTGACAGTACCGCAAACAGCATATGATATGCCCATCATGTGACAGAACTGAAAACAGCACATGATATGCCCATCATGTGACAGAACTGAAAACAGTACATGATATGCCCATCATGTGACAGTACATGATATGCCCATCATGTGACAGTATGGCAAACAGCACATGCACATCATGTTGACATTATCATATACTTTCTACATTATTTTCTAAGGTATTTTATAGTGCACCCACTGTGCTATTTATCACCATGCACCTGCTGTACTATGTATTACCATGTACCCACTGTACTATAGTATTTTCTAAGGTATTTTATAGTGCACCAACTGCACTATGGTATTACCATGCACATACTGTACAACAGTATGTACTAAGGTATTTTATATTGCACCCACTGTACTATATACTACCATGCACCCAATGTAATCTGGTGTTAATATGCACCCACTGTACTACAGCATTTTCTAAGATTTTTTTAAATTGCACCCACCGTATTATATATGACCTTGCACCCACTGTGCTATGTATTAGCATGCACACTCTGTACTACAGTATTTTCTATGGTATTTTGTTTATTGCACTCATTATACTAAAGTATTAACATGCACCCACTGTACTATGGTATTTTCCCAAATATAACATGCACCCAACAGGAAGTAGTTATATTCGATCTGATGTCACATTATGTGATGACAGATTGAGGAGTATGCTGTCCACAGCTGGTGCAGTGCATGTTAAACAAATATAAATACAAACAGTTGCTCATTTTCATCCTTTCTTTGTTTTTGATCCATTGATGTGTCCATTACTGCAAAACTACCATGACAAATTTATGGTTACAGCAATATCTCATGCATTATTACAAATGGAGTCCAGGAACATCACTTTGGGTAAAGTCAACAATGTTAAGATTGGCATTTAACTTCCAGGACTAAATTATTACAATTTGGAATTATTATTATTATTGCACGAGTTTGAAGTAATTCTTATTGGAAAAAGTCCCTTTACTATCCCCTAAGAATGACTAGAAAAATCCCACGGACTGCTAGATACCATATACAGATGCATAATAGACTGAATAACATTGCTACAGCCCCCAGGGACTAATGAACATAGTACATACTATCTTGGTCACACAAAAAAGCACATTCAAACAAGTGCAGAAAGAAGCACTGTAGTTAAATGATAACTATTAGGAATGGGATCACGAAAGTTTACTTGATAGATCCTTTATAAAAGCAACCTATGTTAGAAAACTAAAGTTTGGTTGGTCAGTTGGAAATCTGTACAGACAGACAAATGTGATTATTATTGGGCTCCAAAGAGTTCATCAAGTGTAACTGTATTCATCATAATATCCAAAACATTAAATGATTTTCCTCAAACAAAAAAAGAAAATGACTACATGATATATCTGTATAAGTACAAGTTTTTATTTTTCCATTTTTTTACCTTTTCTTATTTTTCTCAAGATATTTTACTGTTATTTTTGCTTTTCTTTCTCTGTCAATTTTTTTTTAATGAAATGTAAAAAACATGAGATATTATACATCATAGTACATTCACTTCAAAATTTGTGAATACAACTTACAAAAAACCTTAAGGAAGATTATTTTTGCAAATTAATTGGGTTACACTCTGAAATATAATGAGATTTTATTATTACATATAAAGATGCATTTTGGTTAAAAATCTCATGAAAATATTGTATGTAATTTCTATAAGGCTACACCAGCTTATCTGAGCAAAGCCTTAATTACCATATTTTACATAATATCCACATATACCTTAAAAAGCACACACACACACACTTTAGTCTGAACTCTCATAAATATATGTGTGAATGTACCTTGATCCCAGCATGCACCGAGGAAAGGAAACAGTTTTTAAAACCTGCCTACACCATCATAATTTTTAAACTTACTATCATGCATGCTTAGTGAGCCTATCTATACTTCATCCTGGAGGGATAAATCAATCTCAAAAAGAATTGTTTATAGAGAGAATGTATCTTCCAAGTAAAGAGCCGACAATCAATATAGCCAAAGGAAGCTAACTCTTCTAGCATATACATACATGTGATAGAAACACAGTATTATAATGAGGTTACACCTCACAAAATTATCAAAATACTTTGGTTTCACTTTTTTTCATGAGGTATAAATTTTAGTGAACTATATGGTTTGAAGCAACAACAAAAAATAAAGACCCAATGATAATGAATCAAATGTGCTGCAGACATTATCCACAACCAGGTTTTCTTACTCATACATTCCTAATTGTTGGTTCCACTCACTGCCTTAAACTGATATGTGAGATCAATAATGATAAGAGAAAAAGGAAAAGCATTAAGAATTTACCTACTGGTCTTGTTGAAGATTAAAGAATGGAAAATGAAATGATCATGAAAATTTAGATTTAATGTTTATTTCCATATAATCCTTCATTCAAGTGAAACTTCTGTTTAAAATACTTGTATAAAAAAATTGCACTTTGTCCTCAGCAAACTCTGCAGTTCAAGATTTATCCACAGTTATGATCCAGTTATCACAGTTTTGATCTACAATTTTCACAGTTATGATCCACAGTTGTGGTCCGCAGTTATGATCCATTTGAATGAATAATCGACATAAAGCATAAATAAATGCAAGCATTTATATTTCTGATTATGGTAGAAAACATACTGGTTAAAATTTAAACCCTCTTGGCAGGACATCTCACTTTTTCAATGCATTTTTAACTCAGTAAGTGCACAAAATACTACAACCATACACTAACCATGCATAAACTAATTACAGTACAGTACAGTACTAATTAAAGACCATGCATATTTACACTAATTACAGTACAGTACTAATTAAAGGCCATGTATACATAAACTAATTACAGTACAGTACAGTACTAATTAAAGACCATGCATATTTACACTAATTACAGTACAGTACTAATTAAAGACCATGCATATTTACACTAATTACAGCATAGAACTCAAGCTTACACATCATGGATTTTCAGGCCAAATCACTGAATAATCATCATGTTTATCAAGTGTCCTAGCTGGTACACAACAAATTTTGACACATAATTAATTCCAGAACTGCAAAATTATGTAGTCCCTACTTAATTATGAAAGCCATAGATAATTACATATGATCTCTCATTGTCTTTTGATCTAACTTGAATTATACCGATCTTAAAACCATGATTGTTGGAACACACTGATGTTGCAAATGCATAAACAGTGATTTTAAGTAAAAGATTATATACAGATGCACTTCAATAACCACTTCACACAGCGTTGTCGGCTGCGTCATTCTGTATCATACCAATTTCGCAGAGATAGGCATTGATTGATTTGTGCTCATACTGGCAATTCCACTGCTATAACTGTTCAAGACAACAACTTTTGTTCTCAACAGATTTTTATTCTTTTGTTTTCTTCAGTTGGGATATTTACTAAGGTGATTCTGCAAAACTAAACATCTATAAATATGTGAACTTAGGAAGAATCCAAGAATATAAGTATTGGCATCAATGCAAATGTCTTTTTTTTATGAAACCACAAAAATTTCTGTACCAATGAAAATAGATAAAATATTAGTAATACTTAACCACAGAGTGTACAAATTATATTAAATATGGTATACAAATTATATTAAATATGGTATACAAATTATATTAAATATGGTATTAAACATTCACAACATTTTCTGCTTTAATATTCATATTTTAGCAACAGAAAAGAACTGTTTGGAATTTTGTTTATATGGCCTCATGACATTACTTGAATTAGTAAACACATGGAGCTTTGATGTCCTTCCAAGTTTCCTGTTCATTGATAACCCCCTCAAATGATTACATATGGTTTTTAATGTTTTGCACTTTCGTTTTTTTATATGTATGAATAGGTAAATATGATTTTCAAATTAATATTAAGATTTTAAAAATTCACAAAACACTGAAAAAAGTGTCAGAGAAATATTTTGGTACAAGAAATATTAAAGAATTTGTGGACTAATAATGTTTAAAAGATTAAGGGCAATACGGTATGTAGGACAGATAATGCATTTGTTAAAAGATTAAGGGAAATACGGTATGTAGGACAGACAATGCATTTGTTAAAAAATTAAGGGAAATATGGTATGTAGGACAGATAATGCATTTGTTAAAAGATTAAGGGAAATACAGTATGTAAGACAGACAATGCATTTGTTAAAAGATTAAGGGAAATACGGTATGTAGGACAGACGATGCATTTGTTAAAAGATTAAGGGAAATACGGTATGTAGGACAGACAATGCATTTGTTAAAAGATTAAGGGAAATACGGTATGTAGAACAGACAATGCATTTGTTAAAAGATTAAGGGAAATACGGTATGTAGGACAGACAATGCATTTGTTAAAAGATTAAGGGAAATACAATATGTAGGACAGACAATGCATTTGTTAAAAGATTAAAGGAAATACGGTATGTACAGATGAGGCATTTGTTAAAAGATTAAGGGAAATACGGTATGTAGGACAGATTATGCATTTGTTAAAAGCAAGGATAGTATAAAAGACGGCTTTAATTCATAAATCATATGTCAGACACGACATACTTGAGGTCCAGGAGACGAATACAACCAAGGTTGTCTCAGTCTGTTTCTATAAAGGTTTAGAAAGTCAAGAGGAGGAAGCTAGTGTCATCCATTCATTTAAAGTATGGTCTCCTTTAATTCATTCATTCAACTAACATGGTGTGTCCTTGGAAAAGGCACTTTACTTCACCTGCCTTGGCACTAAATAAACTACTTGTATTGTTGTGCTATATGCACCAAACAAAACAAAACCAAATCAAAATTATTCATTCACACAAAAATGGCTCTTAATCACTGAGAATGGTTTTGGTATACTGTAACTGTCTTGCTTATAAGTCGAGTCAAACTGCAAACAACAAATATCCTGATCTGCCATAGCATAATACACATGCAGATCAGGGTTTATGTTGTTTGTTCTACTGATTACTCCTAACAAACTGCACAGACCCAGATCTGCCAATTCAATATGCAATGGGAGATCTGCGTTTGTGTACTTTGCTGTTGAACTCATCTTATAAGTGAGTACATATGGTATGTAAAGAGACAAAGTTACAGAATGCAAAAACGTTTGTTGTATGGTTTTCATTGAAAAACATCATCATCCAAAGCTACCAGGAAAAAATGTACCACATATCAATCTGTAAATAGTGATGAAAATGTTTTGCACTAACATAATGTGCCAACAGACAAGACAATACATAAAAACTTAAAAACACATGAAGATTTGGATATGTACTTTTTACTTGAGTAAATACAGATACACCATTTTTTAGCATAAACATTGCTGGGGTCTGCATAAGTTTTAAAAGTGATGAACCGATTTTGTGTCTGTGATAGTGGTGGTGGTGGTAGATAAAATGCAAGGGAGGGGAGGGGCTTATAATCCATAGACAGTTTGCTTTCTTAAATAAATGTGTATTTTGTATAAAAGTTGGATGTGAGTTTATATTCAAAAGCACAGGCTTATAGTTGGAATAATACAGTATTCTATGAATTAGGCTGTTTTGCCAGGGTTATCATTAGGAAACTGTTCCACATCACAAACTTATGAATGTCCATACTACCACTACTGCTGACAAAATGATCCATGGTGTCTTGTCTGTTTTACAAGAATACACAACAAAAATGTCACTCCATATGGTGCCTTGTATAGCCAAGTATTACACAGAAAGAACTTGTTTTCTCCTTACTTTTCCATATGTACTTTTCTCTACATTATATTTAGAAAGATGCAACAGATATGAAATTGGATGAAAACAGCGTGATTTATCTTTCCTGAAATTTGATCCAGGCCCTGTCATAGTCACTTTTAATCTGCAATGAAAATCTTGTATAATGGATAGCTGGATATATGACAAAGGATGTTTAATATGCAATGTATCAATGGGTACATGACAAAGGACCTTTAATTTGCAATGTATCAATGGATACATGACAAAAAACTTTAATTTGCAATGCATCAATGGGTACATGACAAAGGGCCTTTAATTTGCAATGTGTCAATGGGTACATGACAAAGGACCTTTAATTTGCAATGTATCGATGGGTACATGACAAAGGATTTTTAATCTTCAATGTGTTAATGGGTACATGACAAAGGACTTAATCTGAAATGCATACATTATAAAGGATCCCATTCACTGCAATTTGGCTCTACAGGACCTTGAACTGAGGCACTTGTGTTGGGGAAACAAAGTTAGTTGAACGGCCAATCAAGGGGCATAACTCTAAATCATGGAATTCTAGAAATCCAACTCACTTAAGGTCTTGTAAATATTTAAGGTTCATCATAAATCTGGTTGAAATCCAAGATTTCTCTGTCAACTTATGCTGCAGTATTCGAAAGAGGATGGGCAATCAAGAGTCGTTATTTTTTAAAATGATACTGTGCAGTGCTGAAAATCATGCCAGTTTTTTAAGATCTCATCAAGACATTAAGCTGCATTTGAAATTTGGTTGAAATGCAACAGTTATTTCAGTACATAATGCAACAACAAGAGGCCTTCAAAATTTCCCAGAATTCAAGATAAGACACCTTAATCTAACATTCTTTTTTTTTCAACTGCCAAGTAATTTGAAACTGCTTGTCTGATATTCATAAGAAACATACCGAATTTGGTAACAAAATTTTTTGTAAAGAAATCTTGGTAACTGATCTGACCTGAACCTGATATCATTGATAGGAATCAATTAATTTGTGTCACACTATCAAGATATATCCACAAGCTAGGTTGGCTAAACCTATAATTAAATATTTTCTGGAGAAATTTCTTTTGCATTATTTAAGTGGTTTTATTCAAGGTATACATCACATATATCTTCAAACTGGGTTGGATACAAATCCATTTATACCTGTTTGTGTTATCATGCCAAGCCAGTACCGTCAAAATCCTTCAAAATCTTTGACCTCAATCAATGTCAGTATACCAACTATCACCTTCTTCATTGGAATGCATTTTAATAACAAGTCCAGTCAAAATTCACTTGTAAAAGTACAAGTCACTGCATTCATAAGATCAATGAAGAATGCAGGCAACGACCTCTGATTTCACCACAAGGACAATTTGGTCTAGTTATCAAAGCTCCCTCACAAAACTGGGGGCAAATTGATGGTCAGAGAGGTGCACAGCCTTTTTGATATACCAGTAGGGCTAAAGCGGTTAATATTTTGACCAGTTATCAGTGTAATATATTAACTAAAACAATAGCTGTTTAACAACATTAAAAATCAACTCATGTAGAGAGTGTGAACTGGCAAGAATTATGGCATAATTAAAGCATCCAGCTTCTAAAATCTACATGTTACACTTGCTGACACAATATTTTCCACTTGTTTGCATGGGCTCAAGGAATACATTTCATTTTTAATTATTTTGTCATATTTTTCATGCGGTAATCAGCAGCAAACAGGCTATTCAGCAGAATCGTTCAAACACAAAACAAAAAACTTCTGTATCATTAAGTGTTAAAATTATTTAGCCACAAAACCTGAACAAGCCTGAACTGGTGAAGTAAGAAAACTATTCATGTGTTCACAGATATGTTCGTGTATTTGCATCTTTTCATCAAGTGTGATTAAAGATGATATTAATATTATTCTGTATCATATTTTAGAATAACAGATCACAGTACATGCATAGCATTTGTCTGTATCATATCTTAGAGAACAGATCTCAGTACACATATAACATTTGTCTGTATCATATCTTAGAGAACAGATCACAGTACATGCATAGCATTTGTCTGTATCATATCTTAGAGAACAGATCTCAGTACACATATAACATTTGTCTGTATCATATCTTAAAATGATACATCTCGGTACACCTATAGTATCTGTCTGCATGATATCTTAGAATAATAGATCACAGTATATGTACAGCTTTTGTCTGCATCATATTTTAGAGTAATATCTTGAAGAAAAGATCACAGTATATGTATAGCATTTGTCAGCAACCATTCAGAGCTATCAGAATGATTCAATACATATGAAAAAGTTGTTATGAAGAAAAGGCCGGGAGTGAGACATTTGGTTAATTTTCAATCTGCACATAAATTTGTTCTGCTTACTAAATGCACTTGGTGCTGTGAAGCAAGGAGGGGGAGGGGAAGGGGAAGGAGGAGGTTGGTTAACCCAAAACCAAGTTTTGTAACTGGTTACCATTGTCTGTGTAATTGTTATACTAGTTTACCATGATATTTTGTTCAAGCAAAATGTACCACAGTACTTATCCATTATACCAGTACTTATCCATATACCAGTACTTATCCATATACCAGTACTTATCCATTATACCAGTACTTATCCATTATACCAGTACTTATCCATTATACCAGTACTTATCCATTATACCAGTACTTATCCATTATACCAGTTCTTATCCATTATACCAGTACTTATCCATTATACCAGTACTTATCCATTATACCAGTACTTATCCATTATACCAGTACTTATCCATTATACCAGTACTTATCCATATACCAGTACTTATCCATTATACCAGTACTTATCCATTATACCAGTACTTATCCATATACCAGTACTTATCCATTATACCAGTACTTATCCATTATACCAGTACTTATCCATATACCAGTACTTATCCATTATACCAGTTCTTATCCATTATACCAGTACTTATCCATTATACCAGTACTTATCCATTATACCAGTACTTATCCATTATACCAGTACTTATCCATTATACCAGTACTTATCCATATACCAGTTCTTATCCATTATACCAGTACTTATCCATTATACCAGTACTTATCCATTATACCAGTACTTATCCATTATACCAGTACTTATCCATTATACCAGTACTTATCCATTATACCAGTACTTATCCATTATACCAGTACTTATCCATTATACCAGTAATTATCCATTATACCAGTACTTATCCATTATACCAGTACTTATCCATTATACCAGTTCTTATCCATTATACCAGTACTTATCCATTATACCAGTAATTATCCATTATACCAGTACTTATCCATATACCAGTTCTTATCCATTATACCAGTACTTATCCATTATACCAGTACTTATCCATTATACCAGTACTTATCCATATACCAGTACTTATCCATTATACCAGTACTTATCCATTATACCAGTACTTATCCATATACCAGTACTTATCCATTATACCAGTACTTATCCATTATACCAGTACTTATCCATTATACCAGTAATTATCCATTATACCAGTACTTATCCATATACCAGTACTTTGGCAGTTTCCAGCAGTAAAGAATATGTGGAAATTCTCACATAATCCTTTTATGAATTTAATCATATTACAATCATGTTTTCTAATTTAAATCAATATAGTTCAAAAAGTTACTTAAATATTTACAAAACTGCTGTATTTGTCACAAAATTTAGAATATTACTAAATTTGTTTGTTAATGAATCTTTAATTGTGTGGTTGTCATGTGTCACATATGCAAACATTGCAACTAAATGGGATGTTGTGAAAGATATTTAAGTTAAATCCAACACGTGGAAACATATTTAATTTAATTTAAGAAAAAGGCAAAGAAAAAGTTGTCTACATGTAAATATGAATGTACCTATATTCCTTTTAGACTTGTGTGTGTGTGTGTGTGTATGTGTGTGTGTGTGTGATTTAGATTTTTAACATTGCTTTAACAATTTTAGTCATATCACTATGATGTCTGCAGCATGGCAGTTTATAGTAACTTCTACCACTGGGGCATCATGCTGTAGATGTTGCAACATGTCCAGTCACATTATCCTGACACCAGGCTGACCAGTTCTAACACTAACCCTTCAATGGTGAGCACCAAGTGAGGGAACTGCTAAATCTATTTTTATAAGTCTTTGGAATGACTTGGCTGGTTACAAAACCTGTGATGTCCTAACCACTTAGACCACTGCAGCAGCATCCCCTGTAGGTTTGATTATCGTTGTAAGACTTTCAATAGAGTGCAGTCATTCTTTGTTTGAATTTTAATTAATTTCTTAAGCAGACTAAACATTTTCTTCTTCCTGACTCAGTGTGTTTTATATTTTATGTTTACTCTTTCCGATAAATATCTTTCCCCTGTGTTGGGCTGGATTTTGGTATTACTGTTTGCACTCCTCGTTTCCCTGCCCATGATAATACCATATGTACTCAGTTATAAGTCAAGTCAAACCGCAAACAACAAAAAGATCCTGCTATGCTGTAACATAATGTGCCTGCAGCTCAGGGTCTATCTTGTTTGTTTTACTGACTACTCCTAATAAACTGTACAGGCCAAGATCTGCCAGATTTGAACACTGTACAACATATTTAGACCAAATCCAAAGTTTGGATGTATTTTAGTTATTTAATTCAGGTATTGCTTTCCAAGACCGAATCCTAAAATTTGCAGGATGGAAACTTTTTTTACATTTGAATTTTACATAAATTCTCAAGTCCACTAAATATTTTCTTGTTTGTTGAGTAAGGGTGTTTGGTATTCACTGTCCCTGTAGTTTTATACCTTACTCCCTATACGGTAAATATCTCACCAGGTTGCTGGTATCCCACTCAAAATTTCCCTGCCTATTACATCAACAGTGTAGCTTAGTAAATTGCAGGCTTCAGTGTCAACACTTCCCATTGTTATGGACAGGCTATCAAATATCTGCAGTCTGTAGTGCAAGGTTAATCATCTAACTTCAGTTACAGCATTTAGATTACTGCTTATACAACAAATAACATCCACTTATCAAATTCATATACTATAAGGAACTGACCTTTTAATAGGTGGATAGATTTTCTTTTGAGTTGAGATATGTTATTTTCTTGAGATAATATTTTCTCAGATAAAATACTGGATATAATACAGTGTTAATGGATATAATACAGTGTTATTTTGCTATCAATCACAGCAATATATTTTTTCTACCTATTCACTGACAGAAATTTAAACACAAAAATGTCAGGCACCTGCCCTAGAAAATTAAATTGTTAGCCCCTAATATAAATGTCGTAAACTGCAGCATGTTTAGAAATACCACAGTACAAATTTTTTCATGGTACACAACTCTAGTCACAATGATCCTTGTCCTGGATCATTATCAATAGGACTCTTTATTGCGTTAATCACAAGCCTTCCACAAACCGTGTCTAATATAGATGGTATAGAACTAAACTGATTATGCAAAAACCACATTTCTTCTAACCTTGATTTTTAATGACC
Source organism: Sinohyriopsis cumingii (assembly GCA_028554795.2). NCBI lineage: Eukaryota > Metazoa > Mollusca > Bivalvia > Unionida > Unionidae > Sinohyriopsis > Sinohyriopsis cumingii. The sequence continues at coordinate 106,449,492 of CM068825.1, forward strand.
GCTTGACTCCAAAATCAAAAAGGCTTATTTTTTGCCTAACATGTTAAACCTACACAAACTCTGGTGAATGTATATGGTTGATAACTGAAATATTTACCGGTATGCTAAAACTATTTTCCCTTTTTCAGACAGTGACATTGCCCCCCCATCTCCAGTTTAATACCTTACTCCAAGGGTAAGCCTTCCACAAAGTTGAGTCCAGTTCTGTAATATAATAATAAAAGCATGTGCAGAAAACATTTTTCTTCTCTTAGTCAATGACTGAGGCCTCTGACCCCGAATTCAGTAAACTTCTTCCTTCTCCCAAGTACAATCCATCCACAAAGATTTGTACTATAGATGGTGAAGAGTGACTCAAGTTAATATACAGAAATGATATAGGGAACATACTCACAGACAGACAGACAGGCACAATAACATAATATGTTCCACTGTATGGGAGGCATAAAACAAATGAAAAGCATTCTAAAAACCAAATATTTAAGATTATTAACTCGGTGAAGTTTTCATATTAGTATTTTGATATTATATTCTCAGAGATTCATATTTTCCTTCATTTAGATTATTGATATCCAATATTTAATATAAAAATGTCTGGTTCTAAAATGAATGACAATGATGATGATGAATTCATGGCTGTCCAAACTTCCAATAATTATTATAAAAAGAAATATCTGGTTTAAATAATTTTAGAGTTCTATTTTGCTGTGGATCATCACAGGACTGATTTTTTTAAAAATTACTATTTGTTTATATCTTAATTATTTATTGTAGGTTGTACATGTATAACCAATGATTTTGCCCAGAAAGATACCAGTGTGTGTGTGTGTGTGTGTGTGTGTGTGTGTGTGTGTGTGATTTGGATATTTAATGTACTTTTAAAAAATTTCCAGTCATATTGCTATAATGTCTGCAGTGTGGAAGTTTATAGTCATGTCTAGCACAGGGGCATCATGCCACAGATGTCCCACCCAGTCACATTGTGACACCAGGCCAACCAGTCCTAACACTAACGTCTTAAAGCTGATCACCAAGCGAGGCAGCTGCTAGTACCATTTTCATAATTCTTGGTATGACTCGGCAAGGGTTCAAAACTGTGACTTCCTGCATCCAAGGCAATGCTCTAAACACTTAGGCTTCCGTAGTAGTCAAAAATACAATTTTTAAGACCTTGTTGTCATGAGAATTTTGACAAGAATTAGATAAAAGGATATACATGTTGATTCAAAATAAAAAAATAAAAAACATGTATATATCTATCACATTTATACAATCTTATTTTATCTTTACAGATGCTATTGTGGCAAAATAAATTACTTGGTAAGGAAAACATAACTGAAACAATGTCAGAGATATACTAATTAATAAAGAAAATAGATTTGTAGCACCACCTCTTTTGCTGGCACTAATGATGACTTTAATCCCCACCCCCCAGGTCATTTAAATTTGGCTGGTTCTGCAAAGTTCATCCAAGGTCAAAATATCTGGTTATCAGTCTAGTGGACAGTAGGGCATGAGCAAGTAAGGAAGCACAGTCATTCATGGCCAGATGGGTCAATGAGGGATTCTTTGAACAGTGCCACTCAACTGGACTTGAAGATATACCCTAGGGTCAGCCTTGGGCAATATAACATTACATCCGAATCTTGTATATTCGAGTACATGTATATGAAAACTTCAACCTCTGAACTGATTTGTGAAAACATTTACAATTTGTGTGTGTGTGTGTGTGCGTGTGTGTGTGTGTGAGTGAGTGCATACATGCACGTGTACATGTGTGTCGGATTTTTAACATAGCTTGAAAAAATACCAGTCATATCGCAACGATGTCTGCAATGTGGCAGTTTATAGCAATGTCTAGCACTGGGGCATCATGCCACAGACATGTAGCATCATGTCCACCCAGTCACATTATCCTGACACCAGGTTGACCAGTCCTAACACTAACCTCTTAATGCTGAGCACCTAGCGAGGCAGCTGTTAGTACCATTTTTGTAAGTCTTTGGTATGACTCGGCTGGGGTTCAAACCTGTGACCTTCCACATCCAAGGTGGATGCTCTTATCACTTAAGCCACCAGAGCGGTCTTTACAATTTGTAAACATATCCGAGAGAGAACACTGGATCTTTCTGGAACCTCCACATAAATGACTCCAATTTCAGAAGGGTAACATGATCAGCCAGTCAGATGCCAGATGACTTGAGTAATGTTATCTCACTCCTTACCAAACTTGTCCAAGATTTTAATGATATAAGAACTATTTGTGGTCTGTAATTTGTATGCACATGACTAATTTATGTGAACATGTAGGTGAGTGATGGGTAGGGATTATTTGCACTCTGTATATATCTCTACATATATCTTAGAGAGCCTCTTAGGTAGATTAGCTCTCTTATGTAACTAATTGAGTCACCCTCATTAAATATTGTCTTCATCCTCATCATCATCATCATCATCATTAAACTACAGTACATATTTAAGACCTAACCGTAGCTTGGTAAATAAAGCATTTCACAACAAGGAAGAGATAATTTATGATAGCCCGATGAAATGATCAGTGATAGCACTAAAGAAAATAAAGTGATCCTAGATTAGCATAATCTTTCCTATCAACTGGTACTTCTAACCATATCTAAATAAACAAGACCCACCTGTCTTATCAGGACCCTGTGTAGTTGGCACACCTATTTGGTCTGTCATTATTATCAACCTTTTACATGCCCAGTAGCTACTGAATAGTTTTTCTAGCCATTCATTTTGATCCATGGACAAATTTTCATTCACAACCGCTGCAGGGAATACTAGATTTGGAGAAGATTCATAAAAAGATGTATTTTTGGGGGGAAATTTGTATGGGTCAGATATGGGTTCCATTATAAATATTTAAAAAAACAAAGTTCTTTAGAAGTATGCCAAATGCAAATAAGTAACTTCTGAATTAATATTCTCCTGAAAACAAAAATGCATATTTTTTTTTCTCCAATGAATATCCACCAAATTGTGGGACATTTGCCATTAAATTTCATCTATCCCAAATAAATCAGAAATGCAGGGTCAATTCTGGCCTCTGTATATTTTATGGGTTAAATTAACCTCTCCAAGGGGGATTTTCTTTAAAAATGGCGAGATTTACTGACATGAACAAAGGTAGGGCTTGCCAAATATTATGCACAAATTTCTCCCATTCAGTTGAATTCTTGTCATGGTTATTGAGAAATGAGCACAAGTCCAGCAATCAAGATCACAGACACTGAAATAGTCATGCATATGATTCTACCCGATGTAGGACAGAAATGTTTGAAAGGCTATCTACCAAAGAATGGCTACTAAATGAATATTTCGGTTTTGTCGGTTTAATACCATTTTTTAGAATATGAAAGGCTATACATGGCAGCCAGTATATCTGGTGGAAAACCTGGAAAGAAAGAACCACTCTCCCACAGAAAGCTACTGGCAAGCTTTAATCATATATCCACACTGACGAAGACAAGACTCAAACCAAAATAGAAATATAAGTGATCTTTTAAGGCTAGCACTTAGCCCACTCCAGCACTGGAGGCCCTGCTTCTATATATCGTATATACTCACTTATAAGACTAAGTCCAATTGCAAACTGCAAAGACATAGATCTGCTGTCGTACAATGTGCCAACAGATCTGGGTCTGTAAAGGTTGTTAGGAGTAATCAGTAGAACAAACAACACAGATCCTGATCTGCATGTGTATTAGGCAACAGCAGATCAAATTTTCATTGACTGTAGTTTGACTCGACATATCACATTATCAGAGAGTATATACAGTAAGAAAAGCTATAAGTAAAAATCGTATCAAACCCCATAGCCAGCTTCTAACCCATTTTATGGAGTCACAGGATAGAAAGTCACAGACAGAAAGTCATAGGACAAAAAGTCACAATTTGAATTTTTTCTATAATGAGATATGTAGGCCAAAATGTCACAGGACATAAAGCCACACTTTAAATTTTGTAATGTTGCAGGTATTTACATGAAGGACAAAATTTAACCACACCTTTTTCATTGAGATATTAACATAATAAGCAAAGTATCAGCCATATATTGATTCGAGTCCAAGGTTCGCCTAGCATGGGTACATGGGAAAGCCTGCCAGTAGCTTCTCGTGGATCGGTGGTTTTTCCCTAGGTTTTCCAGGATTCTTCCTCCACCAGTTATACTGACTGCCATGTGTAGCCTATCTTGTGCTGAAAAATGGCATTAAACCCAAGAACAACAACAACAAAAAAATCAGCCATATAATTGTTTAATATTTTCAAGATATTCTATTGCAGTTAGCAACACAAAAGGAGTATATATGGTATTAACAAAGCCGTTGATTTTGATATTTATTTCAATGGCCTATTTTGATATTTATTTCATAGGCCTGATTTTGATATTTATTTCATAGGCCTGATTTTGATATTTGTTTAATAGGCCTGATTTTGATATTTATTTCATAGGCCTGATTTTGAAGCCAAGGAAAGCAAAGGCACTTAGCACAACAAAGGTTTCATTTTATTAACATACTTGTTTAAAAAGTAATTAGAGATTGAAACCAAAGTTTTACCTATATATCCTTATCAGAGTTACCTTTCCCATCTAAGAGTAAGTCTTTAGTAAAACTCCATACATGTATCTCAATGTTATAAAATTGTTTTATAATTTGTCCTTGAGACTTCAGTTGCTGAACAATTAGCCTTTTCCTGTGAAGCCATCGATTCATTGCGATCATAGTAATAATTAAGAATAATAAAATACAATGATTTGAATACAATTTTTTTAATTTGTGAAAATTCAAATTGTGATCTTTTGTCCTGCATGCCCATCATTACTATTATAATTTAAATTGTGACTTTTTATCCTGTGACTTAGTTTCCAAAGTGTATTTGTGACTTTTTGAACTGTGACTTAGTGTTCCATAACATATTTGTGACTCTTTGTCTTGTGACTTAGTTTCCATAGTGTATTTGTGACATTTTGTCCTGTGACTGTTTATTCCATGTATATTCCATGTGTATTTGTGACTCTTTGTCCTGTGACTTAGTGTTCCAAAGTGTATCTGTGACTTTATGTCCTGTGACATAGTGTTCCAGTGTATTTGTGACTTCTTATCCTGTGAATTAGCATTCCATAGTGTATTTGTTTCTTTTTGTCCTGTGACTTAGTGTTCCATAGTTATTTCTGACTTTTTGTCCTGTGAGTTACTATTCCATATGTATCTGTGACTATCTTTCTGTTTACCTGTTTCCTGACTCACTTAAAGTTGAACACTGAGGATGCAGTCAAGAGGACTGTTCTTTGCACTAGTGCACATACTAAAAACTTTCTCAACACTCAAATGTCCAGAACATTAGGCCTAAAACGTGTTCTCATGCTGAGAACATACATATGCTTTTAGTAGGTGTGAGCTTCGTACATATTATTATGCATTTTACTAGTTTGTGATCAGTGATCGCACACGCAATGTTCTCGTTGTTTGATTAAACCAGGAATGTGACCTTCTTGTTCAGGAAAAGGTCTCTTGAATGCATCCGGAAATTCTGGCTAAAAGATTCCATTTCATTTTGTGTTTTTTGTACTCTGGCACTGAAGAATTCAATATTTATTTACAGATAACTGCACTAGTGAGGACATATTTTAGATAACCTTGACTCCAGTTTGACAACACACTCACATACAACAATAAATGTATTGAAGCTATGCCAGTAGATATATCACTAGACACAAAGTTAAATGAGAGAATTGGAGTTTTTTATTCTATATTTTAACAACAATCTGAAAATCCAAACCTAGATTTTTTTAGATGAATGATTCTAAATTCTCTTTTTAAAAGAATTTCATGATAAGAGTACATTTTTTGTTTCCAACTGTTATGTAGACAGAAACACGTTAGTCAAAGATCAGTGTTGTAGACTGATAACTTCAGTCAAAATTCAGTGTTGCAGATGGCAACACTTCACTCAATATCAGTACAAAAGGCTCAAGTCTGAAGATCATAGCCGTGTCTAGATTTATTCAGATAATAAAACTGAATTAGTCTGTAAAAAGCCAGATACATGTCAGTGTTAATGACTTAATTTCTGTAACACGCCAGATAAAAGAAGTCAAGTTTAACAGAATATTCTTATTAGTTACATTATCAAATTTTAGCTCATAATTCTACCATGGTTTTACAATGACCTTTTCTGCCCTTGGACACACAGATCAGTGAAAATCTATAGACTGGTTCTTCTTCCTGTTATGAACCATATGACTAAATCTCAATATTAAAAAGTCAGTTACGTCCTGTGACAGCAACTTGTGAAGGAAACAAAACTCTTTGCAGCGAACTATGAAATATAAAACACTTCCTTCTCATTTAATTGCCAGCATCCTGGCTTGTATTGAATAATTATAACTGTCACAATCTGATTTATGTTCAGAATCCTTAACATATCTCTGTTGTTTAGTAAAAAGCTTTTAATTTAAATAAGTGCTTCAACACTTTCTGTGGACTGTTGGTAAAATGTGCAATCACAAATGCAAAATCTGGAGTTTTTGGACCATGTGAAAAATTGTCTTTGCCCTTTAAAATGAATAAAATTTCCGTGTCTGGCAAGTTTATTTCAGCATACAATCTACATTAAACTTTTTTTTGCATGTGATATCTGAGTGTGCTGGAGTCCATTTCTGCAGTACACAGTAATTTTGCTTTAACAGGGGTCACTGAGTGGTGCAACTGTCATGGCCGGTTTGGTGATATTTACTGTCATTAAATTCGTGAAATTTTTGTTGTCAGATGATAGTTTGAAATGGATGAACTCATGGTACATGTACTACATTATTATGCCAATTCCACTGTGGTTAAATCTGTAGCTTTAAAAACAAATGCCAAATGGTACCATGTCTGGTATTCCAAGTACCATACTTATGTATAAGCTCAAACCAAGTTTGCAATCTGCACTGATCCTGATCCTAATCTTTCATCACATAATGTGCTGGCAGATCTGGGTCTATGCAGTTTGTTTGGAATAATCATTAGAACAAACAAAACAGACCCTATACTTGTAGCACATCATGTGACTGCTAATCGTGGTCTATGTTGTTTGAAACTGGACCCGACTTATAAGTGAGCATATACTGTAATGTAGTGGAACAGGGGATCAAATGAAGAATAATTAAGTAACTATTGAAAGAAATAATAACTGAAACATTATCAATCATTTGTTTCTTATGATCAGTTCCTAGATTTCCATTCCAGTCGCAACCCTTCACATGATCTGTGGGGTATACCTAATTGCCAATTTATAAATGCCTGAGTGTGAACCAATGCAAGAGGAAACCAACTGTATTAATTAGTATGAAAAGGTAACAAAATTACAGCTTATGAAACAGAATCAAGCCTCTAGCATAAGCTGCATTTTTGGTCTGGAGGACAGAAAGTTATAGAACAAAAATATAATGTCCTGTTACTTTTTGTTCTACATGGCATCCAGTGCTAGGATAATTCAAATTGTGACTTTCTGTCCTGTGACCATCTGTCCTATGACTGTTCCAGTGACCTAAGTGGTGAGAGCATCTGCCTTGGATGCAGGAGGTTGTGGGTTCGAACCCCGGCTGAATCATACCAAAAATTTATAAAAATGTTATTAGCGGCTGCCTTGCTTGGTACTCAGCATTAAGAGGTTAGTGTTAGGATTGGTCTCCTGTTATCAGGATAATGTGACTGGGTGGGACATGATGCTACATGTCTGTGGCATGATGTATTAAGGTGTTCCCTATGTCTTTGTATTTAGGTGTTCAATATGTCTTTATAGTAACATGTTTCCTACGTCATTGTATTAAGGTGTTCCCTGTGTCTTTGTATTAAAGTGTTCCATATGTCTTTATAGTAAGGTGTTCCCTATATCTTTGCATTATGGTGTTCCATGTCTTTGTATTAAGGTGTTCCATATCTCTTTGCACTAAGTTGTTCCATATGTTTTTATAGTAACATGTTTCCTATGTCACTGTATTAAGGTGTTCCCTGTGTCTTTGTATTAAAGTGTTCCATATGTCTTTATAGTAAGGTGTTCCCTATATCTTTGCATTAAGGTGTTCCGTGTCTTTGTATTAAGGTGTTCCATATCTCTTTGCACTAAGCTGTTCCATATGTCTTTATAGTAACATGTTTCCTATGTCACTGTATTAAGGTGTTCCCTGTGTCTTTGTATTAAGGTGTTCCATATGTCTTTATAGTAAGGTGTTTCCTATATCTTTGCATTAAGGTGTTCTGTGTCTTTGTATTAAGGTGTTCCATATCTCTTTGCACTAAGCTGTTCCATATGTCTTGATAGTAACATGTTTCCTATGTCATTGTATTAAGGTGTTCCCTGTGTCTTTGTATTAAAGTGTTCCATATGTCTTTGCATTAGGTGTTCCATATGTCTTTGTATTAAGGTGTTCCATATGTCTTTATATTAAGGTGTTCCTTGTGTCTTTGTATTAAGGTGTTCCATGTGTCTTTATATGAATGTGTTCCATATGTCTTTGTATTAAGGTGTTCCACATGTCTTTATATTAAGGTGTTCTATGTCATTGCATTAAGGTGTTCTATATGTCTTTGTGCCAAGGTGTTCCCTATCTCTTTGTGTTATGGTGTTCCATATATCTTTCTATTAAGGTGTTTCATATGTCTTTGTATAAAGGTGCTCACTTTGTCTTTTCATTAAGGTGTTCCATATGTCTTTGTACCAAGGTGTTCCCTTTCTCTTTGTGTTAAGGTGTTCCCAATGTCTTTGGATTAAGGTGTTTCACATGTTTTATAGTAAGGTGTTCCCTAGGTTATTGTATTATGGTGTTCCTTACATCTTTGTATTAAGGTGTTCCCTATGACTCTGTATTAATGCATTCCTGATGTCATGGTATTAAGGTGTTCCTATGTGAATGTTAGTACTGCACAATGTATGATACTCTTTATTGTTTTCTTCTAAGAATGGCAGGGCATATTACTGTAGACCTGTTTGAAGGATTCATGCTTATTTCTCAAAAAGTCACATCCCAAAACAACAAAATGGGTGAAAATCTCTTTATCATATTTGCAGTCCACACCTTTCTCATTAAATCTCCACTATATTTATAAAATCTCCCCAACTTGTAGTGATTCCCCCTCTTGCATTCATGTAAGAGACAATTTGCAATTTTGAACATGGGGGCACAGTTTTAATATGAAACGTAAAATGATAAACATCCTTACAATATGTATCACAAATGTGAGTGCGATAAATAAATTTTAATAAAAGCAGACAAAGCTAAGTGGTTCATCTTCATTATAATCACAACATCTGTAACCATGTTTTATGAAAATAACACAACGTTATATACATTAGAGCCCTGCGAAACAGCAAAGACAATTTACCAACAAACACTTAAAAAACCATGTCCACCATTGCACAACCTCACCAGCAGATGGTTGAATGCTCTGAAATTGTCTTATTGCCCAATTGCAAAAATATCACTAGGGCTGTTGAATTAAAAAGTCAAGCACTTACAGGATGAGAGTGGCTTTGTTAATATTAATGCATGTTACCTGTTTCATTTTGCTCACGGCAAACTGACTATGCTTGTTTCTAAAAATTTTATGATCATTGTTACAGGCAGAATATTTAATGCATTTATTGATATAAAACATGCAGAAGTCAAATACGTTTAACAATTCATACTACATCTGCTGACGTTAATATTTGTCTAAATTACATACATGTCTGTCAGCTGCTTTCTTACCTGAATGATCACATTTGAAATATGGAGGTGTAACTGTATAATTAGAACCTTATACTGGATATAATATGCTCTGATCCTGATTCATAACAATGTTACTGTTTAAACCACTGACCCTAAAATACACATTGTTACATACAGAATTCCAGATGATAGAATGAATCATGCCAGGGGCAAATTTGAAACCACAGTCCTTGAATTTTGCATTCCACATGACAAAATCAATGTCAAAGGGCAAATCTGAAAACTATGGTAGAGTTGAAAATACAGGCATAGAATATAAACTCTTCAAGCAAACAAAACCACGTCAAATAAAATTTATATTACTTATAAGACGAGTCCAATTGCAAACTGCAGACCCACATCTGCCGTTGCATAATGCACTAGTGTATCTGGGTCTGTACAGTTTTTCAGGTAATCAGTATAACAAACAACATAGACCCTGATATGCAGGAGCATTGTGTTACAACAGAGCAGGATCTATGGGTGCAGTTGGACTTGACATATAAGTGAGTATATATGGTAGGTCATTAAGCACAATAGAAAATTTACACCGATGACTTTAAACAAAATGATAAAAACCTAAAACCACACTAAAAAAAAAGATTACATTAAACGATCAAAGCATGTTGATGCAGACTTTCATTTTACATACTTTTTACAGAAGTTTAACACCTTTACCTTTCAGATTTTTATGTTTATTTGGAAAATTCTTAATTATTACTGTTTTAGAATTTAAATTTAATTGTCAAAATATAGCCAGTGTTGTGCCTATGTGCCATAAACCTTATACATTGCTCCATTGTTTTTGCATGCTTAAATACAAAAAGAAGTGTGAATCCCATTGTTTCTTATAGAAAAGGATACAAATATGCTTCAGTGTGTTTGAACTTTAAAAAAAAATGATTGAAATTGGTCAATAAAAGTTTCACATCCTGCTCATTTTGTCATCCAAAATAACTGTCAATGCATGGAAATTTTAAATCATCATTATGAAAGTCAAAAATCTGAATTAGAAATCAAATATTTATAAAAAATTTCCCAAAGAAAAATATTTACTTCATAAATAACACTATATAATAAAATATTATTTTCCTTGAATGACACAACCCTTATGCTGTGACAGGCCTAAATCTTCAGCTCGGAAGAACAATTCAGGGCCCCAGGAGTTATGGGACCAACTTCCTCAGCAGCCTGTGAGGCCCATCCAGAAGGAGGGGCTGAACATTCAAGAAGTCAATCATCCCCCCAAGGGAAATGTCGGAAACCCTTCCTATTCAGGTCAGTATGTTGCTCCCTCCTGTGAGGGATGTGGTGCACTGTGCTCACTTCGGGCCCTGAGTAGCATGCTGCTCCTTCCAACTGGGGTGATGATGCACCACAACCTCATATTCACTACAATGTGTTGTTCCCTCAAGCTAGGCACTGCATACCTCACATCCATTATAGTGTGTTGCTCCCTCTTGTTAAGGAGGTGGTACACTGCACACATCATGACAGCCACAGCATGCTGCTCCCACCCATTATGGAGGTGGTGCACCACACATCTCAAGTAACTAGGAAAGTGTTGCTCCATCCCATACAGGAGGTGGTGAATCACTCCCAACATTTTAGGGGTAGTATGTCACTTCTCTCTGATGGGAAGGATCAGCACTGCATCTTCTGTGTGATGAATCAGTTGAGGATGAGGTATTCTCCAATTATCACTCTGTGTCCTCAAAGTATGGGGATTATAGTATGGACTTGGGCTAGAAGCTGTGGCCACAATGTCCAGGCATGCACTTTCTGTTACAATGTCATTATCAGTGGAATTTCAGCAAATTTGCCATGACGTTGCATTGGACTCCTCAAAGGTCTTGCTTAACCACAGTAAAGACCTTCAAAGGGCTGTTCCATCTGAAGCAAAGAACTTCATCAAGGCATCCTCCTCATCAGTTGGAAGCACCCAATTCCCCTTACTTAATGTTAAATGTTAACCAAAATCAGCTTCCATGACACCATCTTGCTTATGCAATGGTTGAGGATTGATAAGGATCCCATGAGTTATAAAGAGAGAGGTGTACAAACATATTACAAAAATACTCAACTTGGATGTTTAGTACTCAGCAGCCAGAACAGTTTGACAAGAACAGCTCTTAACTGTACTTGTTAAAAAATGTTATTCATTTTCAATTTTAAAACTTTGGAACTAGTAATGTTTTAAATTGTACCTCAATTATCATATTAGGTCACAAAATTTTAAGCTTCATTCAAAAACCTTGGTTGTCAGCATAAACCGATCTCTTTTACATCCTCCACAACTGTCACACCTGTCTGGCATAAATATATGCCTGAAATTGACAAAATAACATTAACTTATGTAAATCTTTCACAACCAAGCTAATTACTCAGTTAATCTACTTCAAAACATAATGTATGCAGCCAAGAAGAAAACCTGTGAACATAAAACATAAATCCATCTGTCATAATGCCATTCAATCTCACAATTATTTTGCCAACAGCACACTCACAAGATCCAGGCATCTTTTTAAGTCATAAATTCTCATTCTGCCTGCAGGAGTTCAAATCACAATGTTTATGGCTAAAACTTGAATCAAAATTAATTATTATGGGCAGAACCAAAGTTTGGGTTTTAAAACCAAACATCAATCATTCCATGGCATGAATTGGCTAAAACCAACCAAGGTTTCCAGATTTTCTAACAAAACCTAAAAACAGAGTGTAGAACTATTTATTACAGCATTTCTGTTGCAATCTCTTCTGGTGTAAAAATACGGACATTTAAGTGTGTGTGTGTGTGTTTGTGTGTGTGTGTGTGTGTGTTCGTACGTGTGTGTTTCCCACTGAATCAGATATTTAGGGCCCAAATCTCACTTCAACATGTCGACAAGTGAGAACAATAAGTCATTAAAATCATTAATGGACAGCAATAAAAATAAATGTCAGTTTGTTGATTTATGCATTTAGCAAACACCTGCAGATACCTACTGATGGTGTTGTACTAATTAGCACTACTGCACTGTAACATCTACTAAAGTGGTAATTAGAATGGTTTTCAAATTTTTTACATACATTTGGCATAAGAAAGCTTGAAACCATAATGGTCCTTGAAAATATATGGAACAATGTGTTAAAAAAAGACACTAACAGGGTCTTTCAAAATACATTATGATAGTTAAGTAGGGTGCATTCTCATTTAGTATACAAGTAGATGAAAGGTCCTACAATCCCTGCATTTTCCAGATATGTTTGGCAGATCAAATTTTCCCGACATATAATCTGAGCAAACCATCCCTCAGACATAGTATGTCTCAAATTTCGTTTCATCAAAATTGTCTTTGATTTGTCTATCCATCAAACTGTCAAATAAACAGTAGGCAAAGTAAAACTGAAAGGTAAATAGGTTTAGTTTATAAATTGTTTCTATGTCAGACATTGAATAAAAGGTGTCGTTAACTAAACCTAATATAAAGGTGAGTAGGTTTAATTTGCATGTTGGACAGTAGAGGTGATTGAGGACTACGTTTCATCATTATGTTGTATTTAAATACTTCATAGCCACAAAGCACAAGACAAAAGGAGTGTAAAATCTTATCACCTGACCTTATAAAAAATCCCTGTTATTGAATGATTGTCTCAGGGTATGTACTACTAACATTACACAAGTCCCTCACACCACATATTTTTTCTTTACTATACTGTGTCCTAGTGTGATAGTACATCATGCCTTTAAAATAAAAATTAGTAAAGCCCATGCCCAAAATAAGATACAGGCAACAACAACTAACTTTCATTATCATCATCTAGAATTAATATTTGGGGACCTGATCGAATAAGATTTCACCATCCAATTTTGCCAGAAATGTCTTTCAATTAGGTGTTATATATTTTCAAGGTAGTAAGTGGCCTCAGACCACAATTATCTCCCCTTCCTTGAGGTTTACCAAAACCAAGCAAATTTTCAGAAGAAATAATGATTTGTTTGCATGGTCTGTTTACCAAAGATGTATATGGTAAAGTTATTTACTGTAATAATTATAAATGGGCAGACCTGAAACTTTATGAATTTATACAGAAAATTGCATTTGCTTGTTGTTTAATGAAAACAGATTGTAACATATCTCTGATTTCAGGGTCATGCAGACACTTTTCTTCAATGTCAGTTTGTTTACATTAGTAATGCATTTAAAGGAACCGGTCAACCTATGATGAAATCTTGGATGATTTATTGATCTAAGGGGGTTAAAGTATTGCAAAAAGGTGATACAGGTATATCTACATGTATTATGGAAAAAATGACATGCTGCTGAATGCTTATACATAAAATAGATGACAAAAAATTTTGATGTGAGGCCAAGTCTGCTTACAACCAATTGATAATTAAATTTTAAAAACAGAAAAATGGTATAAAACACTGTTGTAGGGCAATATTCTAAAGTACTGGTAGTGTTTTTGAAAGAAAAAAATTTAAAAAAAAAGAAAATCAGTTAATCATGGAAGGATAAATAATACTAATATTAAAGAAGCAGCAAATCTGGAACTGAAACTGACACATTTTCTAGTACTCTTAATAAATAGATAAATCCGTGTTTTCCTTTTTGTCATAACTTGTCACATGTGTATCTTTGAAAACTTTTTAATTAAATTTTGCATGTTAATTTTCTGGAGAAAATGTCCAGTAAGATAAGGGTTCCTGTAGCATATGTATACTTGACAGATAATTCATATTATTATAAATATCATACAACACAAATTAGTCCATTAATATGTGAAAACCACAGTGGCTGAAATATTGCAGGTTCGATTTCCACCACTGGATCAACTACCATGACCTGCCCTCGGGCAACTCACTTTACCTACAGAATCACAATAGAGTTTAAAGTGTTGATGTACTGCTAACAACAAAACCTATTTTTTCATGTTTGGGTGACAGTCAACCTTTAGTCAGCACTAAATGAATTTATACCTGTTTAAGAATTTGAACTATAACTATATCTAGTAATGGAAGGAAGATAATGTCTCATATTACTGTAATACAATATAACATTTAGTTTCTCTGTTCAAGAATTACCACCCCTGACTGCACAGAAAGGAAATGAATCACACATCCAGACATCCAGTGTATTTGTATGTAGACATGTATACTTCTATTATACTTCTAGAAACAAAGATTGCTAATCTAGGATCTATTTTTAAGCTTAAAGAATTTCTTTACCACTATACTTGCGTGTAAGTCCAACTGCAAACTGCACAGACCAAGATCTGCCATCGCACAAAACAGATCTGGGTCTGTGCAGTTTGTTAGGAATAATCAGTAGAACAAACAGCATAGACCCTGATCTGCAGGTGCATTATGCTATGGTAGATCAGGATCGTTGTTGTTTGCAGTTGGACTCATCTTATAAGCAAGTATTTACAGTATGTACAATCATGTGGGGCACAAATCTAGCCAACTTGACTACATTTTAGTGACAAATAACTTATCATATACCTACTGAAACAAAAAATAGTGACTAATACATATTATATACCTAACTTTGGGCAGTCAGGTAATGCATGTATCTCTGATGCAACAGATTATTGTCTAGGCAATGATGTGTACTAACTATAACCTTGCAACCATTACATTTACAATTGAGTACTCTGTGGTCAATGTATTGAATGCACTAAGTACCCTACCACTGCGTAAGATAAAATAAGATAAGATTTATTTATAGTCGGCATGATTTAAAACAACAGTTCAACATATACTCTGATGAGCTTTTTACTGACATGACATAAAACACAATAAAGACATTAAATCAACATGAATTTTATTACATACCAACACAGGATAATACATCAAAACAATGGGACAAATCACATAGTACACAATTTAAAATATAATCAAGCAAATCATTTTAAAGAGTCAGTAATTAAAAGTGAATTTAGTATTTAGGTATTTTAAAAAAGTAACACATTAGGACCTGAAGGATGCACAATGAAAAGACTTGGAAATTTAAAAAAAAGGTAAAAAAAATTAATTAAATTAAAAGTGAAGCACTGGTTTAGGACTAACATCATGCAGAGATAAAAGAATTAACTCAGACTTAAAAAATAGAGGCAACAGAAGAGCACTTGATGGTACATACAGTGTATATGATTGCATATTATGTACTGTCTACTCTGCAGTGATTGCACACCAAGAACTGATGTGCCACAGGGATCTAACCTTGGACCACTGTTATTTAAAATTTAATGATATTGTCACTGACATTCAGTCCAGTATGACTGTTTGCTGATACATCACTGTCAATTATTGTTAACGACCTAATCCTGGCTGCTGGTGTTTTTAACAAAGACTCAAAATCAACTTATCAACGAAAACCAAATCTGAAAGGGAACAACATCCGTAATGTTTACTGAATGACATGGTTATTAAGAACGTCACTTTTCATAAACGCTTGTGACTTGTGTCTGACTTCACATGATTCATTATCTTGGCATATACATTGTGAAGAGGCAAATTTCGGCAATCTATGAAGAACACATTAGTTGAGACCAGAGAACAATTAATTAGATTTATGGGGACAGGCGCATATCAAATCGCCATACTGCCATGATCAGTAATGTCTTTTTGTGGGGAGGATTTCATTCTTAATTAAGCATTTGTTTGTACAGCAGCCAGATGGACTATTAGGGAAATGGTAAACTTTGATTTCATGATGAAACTGTCACAAACTGAGAATTTCCATTAACCCATAGTCGTAATGTAGAAGGTCAAATTGACCCAGATTTGGCACCTCTGGAAAAAGGTGGCAAATATACTTAATCCTGATTGGTTACACCAAATAAGGGGCATGTTTCCCACACTAAATTTCCTAGCTTTAATATCGCCACATCGAAAATGTTAATCAGTCTATGCTTTTCTGCAAGAGAAAACAAGTCAAGAAAGCTCTGAGATAATTTGGAGAGAAATTCTCTTGTAAAACTGTTGTATAGGAAAAAACTGACAAACAAATTTGGCGGTAGAAGCGAGGAACACTGAAAGCTCAAAGGTATTTGTGACAATTTTATGTAATTTGTTGATGCCATATATAATGCTTTGCTGAATTTATTTACTTATATTTGTATGAATTTAATTTCTACATTCGTATATCAATTTGCTTTATGAAGTATAACAGTGTTGAATTTATGCATAGGAAGTCGTACATTAATCTTCTTTAGATAAGTTTGACCAATTGTTTGAATTTTGTCGTCTTGTTTGCATAAGAATTAGGTTCTAAGAATTTCATGCATTACATTAGTTAATGAGTTACAAGAATCCGTGTGAATTCACCAAATTTAGAAGATTTCATGTATGGTTATGGCTGAGTGTGTATTGACTGAAATGACATAGTAAGCCATGTAATGTATCTCATTTATTCACTTGTGTAAAGTGAGGCTGGCTTGGAACCGTTATGCCTCGTGTGGTGTTAATGTGTGATGTCAGTGCATGATGAATAAGCCATTAAACTAACTAGGGTCATTTTAGGATATGTGGAGCTGACTGATAGCCTTAGCATCTGTTTAGCACCGATAGTAAGATCTGATAACGAGGGGGAATAATGCAAAAGCCCCTGTTATCATAAACAACAGAAAATGTAGGCTGTCTCTATCTTTATTTTTTTTAAAGGGAGAAAATAGCTCCTTGGACGTATTGTGCGAAGTATTAATTCTGAGACTATCTCTGAGAAGTATAGTGAGACGTACTTATCCTGAGATCCACATATCTGTGAATCTATGTGCTACGCACAAAGTGAGGACCGAAAGAGGTAAGACCGACAAAAGTCGAAGGACCAGCTACAGCAAAGTGGAGTGAACAAAAAAAACGGTTATGCAATTGCACAAGGCATTGACTTCGATTGTTCACTAGATCCTATGATGAACTAAATCTATCAGTAAACAGATCGGCTACTCCATTTAAATATATTTTGTGTTTTTTGTAATTGGGTGAAAGTTTTATATCTAAAAACAGAGTATATTCCTGATGTAATGAATTCTCCCAGTTGTTTTATGTAATTGATTAAACTGTTTATTTACATGTATGGGGGCTTGTGTTGGTTTGATCTATATATCTGCTCAGATCTCTATTCACCACTTATATTTATATTTACTCGAACCGGACAATAATATCAAGGGTGGTCAACCTCTAGATAACAAAAACCAAATTAAGTGTGACACCCACTTACGTACATATAAAGAAAATAAGTACAAAAGCATGAAAAAGGTTAGACATAACCCATTTCTGTGAAAATTGCCATTTGAACTTGACAGATAATCATTACAACTTTTTTCTTCTCACTTTTGCAAGACCTGTTTTGGAATTGGGGGATATTATCTTGGATAACTGCTCCCAGTATAAAAAGATGAAATAGAAAACTACAAGCTGAACATGCAAGGTTAGAATCATAATATATTGGAATTGTTTTATATGAAGGCTTTCAACAAAGTGCTACAAAAACAGAATTATAACTTTTCAAAACAGAGTCATGCCACAGCTCTAGGATACATGCTGGCTTAAATCCCACCAAGTGTCCAGCAGGTAAGCAATAGACAACTTTACGATAGAACAAACCTCCAACTCATTTCGCCAGGACAAAATCTTGTCTCTTGGGAAATTCAAAAAACCTCTTCATTATACTCTGTTAAATCACACCTAAATATGAATCTAGAAAATTTCCCAATCTGGAGAAAGAAAGTCCCAATCTATTACTATCATGGAGAAAGAAAGTCCCAATCTATTACTATCATGGAGAAAGAAAGTCCCAATATATTACTATCATGGAGAAAGAAAGTCCCAATCCATTAATATCATGGAGAAAGAAAGTCCCAATCTATTACTATAATGGAGTAAGAAAGTCCCAATCTATTACTATCATGGAGAAAGAAAGTCCCAATCTATTACTATCATGGAGAAAGAAGGTCCCAATCTAAAAATATCATGGAGAAAGAAAGTCCCAATCAATTACTATCATGGAGAAAGAACAACATAAATTATATCAATGAGACTTCCACTGGTTGTAGATTATTAAACAACAATCTTTTCAAACACCGTTTGTCATCAAGCAATTCATGTTCATGCAGTGAACCAAAAACCACAAAGCATTTTCTCTTACACTGTACTAAATATGTTACTCCCAGAAACTGAACAGTAGAAATATTGCCCCATATTAAAGATATAAGTTCATTATGAATGGGTAACCCTTAGTAATCAGTTTAGAACAAGAAGACAAGGAGATCTTTGAGGTCATTCACAAACTAATTAAAAAACAGAGAGATCTACCTGATTAATACTTACGTCGTCACTTTATGCTGTTATATTTCTTTACTGGAATTTTTAATTCCTCATGCTTAGGTAATATTTTTCACTCCAGAATTTATTCTCCATATATATTTAAGATTTTATGTGCCACCTTTATCAGAATTTTTACATCTTTACATTGTGTATTTTATCTTGCTGTACTTCATGTTTACATTTATTTAGAAATATTCATCTTCCTAAGTTTGATACTAGGTTTAATACCCGTTTTTCACATTGTTGGCAACATCATTAATTTTCAAAAGTGGAAGATTTCAACTATAAATGGTATGTACAGAAGATGGTCTTTAAAAACAGCATTGCCATCTTACTGACATTAGAATCATGTGTAGTTTTTAAAAACAGCGTGCTACATCTTTACTATGTGTGATTTAGATTTTTAAAGTACCTATTACAATTTGTCAGTCATATTGCTAAGATGTCTGCAGTGTGGCAGTTTATAATGATATCTAGTACTGCAGCATCATGCCACAGACATGTAGCATTATGTCCCACCCAGTCACACTATTCTGATACCAGGCCGAGTCCTACCACTAATTTCTTAATGCTGAGTGCCAAGCGAGGCTGCTGCTAGTACCATTTTTATACAAGTCATTGGCATGATTTGAATGGGGCTTGAACCTGCGACCTCCTGCATCCAAGGCAGACACTCTAACCACTAGGCCACCAGAGTGGTCTAGGGTTCATATGGATATATCATTCCAATTGTTATGAAGTCCCTGCATTTTCTAAAATGTGATTGGCTGTAAACTGCCATATGTTACTACTCTGGAAATTTTCATACATGGGTAAATTCTGGGGACTATTTCTCAGTCTCTACTATTTTTTGAGTGTATAAATTAGGTCAAGCTTTTTATCACCTCTATAACAACAAGAATGTCCCCCTCCTCCCATTCATGACTTAGATGAAAATTTGCAACTGCAGATAAAAATATCCTACTTAAAGTTCAAATAACATAACTGCACAATCCTTCCAACTCTCCAACATTCTCCTCTGTATCCAAATAATGCCTATGGCAGGCTTTACAAGTAATTCTATCTTCATATTTTATTGAATTTGTGTTTTATCAATTTCCTTCCATCAGCTGTTATTTGATATCATGGTCACATGATGAAGAGCACTAAAAATGGACAAAAATTTTGTTTTGAAAGATCGAAATGCATAGAACTAAAGAACAAAGAATGCTAAACATGTATATTTGGTCGATACAAAATTAAACAACTCCTGTTTTGTGATTTGGAATGGGTCAGGGTAATCTTAACTAATAGTCATTGTTATACTTTGTACCACGTTAATTATGCATGAATTGGATCAACAACCATTGATTAGCAGAGACAGGGGTAGATATTTTAGTGCTAAATAAAGCCACAAATGAAAGAAAATTGGAATTATAAGGATCAAATGATCAATTTTTTATGTTAAACTAAGTTTAAAATTTACCAATCACTCACAAAGCTAACATATTATTCTTCAGACTTTATTTACTTTGTGAATGATTAGGTCAAATATACACTTCGATAAATTCCTGACCATTATAATTTAATCACTAGAATAGTAGATGGGATAGAATCTGAGTTTCACCAAATGACCAAATTATGCAATTGCTGCAACATAATCATTGCATAATAAGAATGTTAAAATCAAACTTTTCTTTTCAAAAGGTGCATGATAAGCGTTGACTTCAAAGTCCTAACTCGGTCATGGTATGTAATAACAGTATGGCAGACTGAACGGTATGCTTGCAAGATAATATATACCAAAGAATGTCTGCAAAGCAGTCTATGCACAAAGCACAATGGCTGCAAGTAAATGTACATGTCATATAATGGTTACAAAGTAGTCTGTACAAAAAGCATATTGGCTGCATGCAAATGTGCATGCCCTACAATGGTTGCAAAGAAGTCTATGCACAAAACACATTGGCTGCAGGTAAATGTACATGCCCTTCAATGGTTGCAAAGCAGTCTATGCACAAAACACATTGGCTGCAGGTAAATGTGCATGCCCTACAATGGTTGCAAAGAAGTCTATAAAGAAGTCTATGCACAAAACACTTTGGATGCAGGTAAATGTGCATGCCCTACAATGGTTGCAAAGAAGTCTATGCACAAAACACATTGGCTGCAGGTAAATGTGGATGCCCTACAATGGTTACAAAGAAGTCTATGCACAAAACACATTGGCTGCAGGTAAATGTAGATGCCATACAATGGTTGCAAAGAAGTCTATGCACAAAACACATTGGCTGCAGGTAAATGTGGATGCCCTACAATGGTTGCAAAGAAGTCTATGCACAAAACACATTGGCTGCAGGTAAATGTGGATGCCATACAATGGTTGCAAAGAAGTCTATGCACAAAACACACTGGCTGCAGGTAAATGTGGATGCCCTACAATGGTTGCAAAGAAGTCTATGCACAAAACACATTGGCTGCAGGTAAATGTGGATGCCCTACAATGGTTGCAAAGCAGTCTATGCACAAAACATATTGGCAGCAGGTAAATGTGGATGCCCTACAATGGCTGCAAAGCAGTCTATGCACAAAACACATTGGCTGCAGGTAAATGTGGATGCCCTACAATGGTTGCAAAGAAGTCTATGCACAAAACACACTGGCTGCAGGTAAATGTGGATGCCATACAATGGTTGCAAAGCAGCCAGAACCTGATACAATTCAATATGTTCAGGACTTGTATGATATCTAAGACAAATTTACATGAAAACAGTCCTTTCTGTAACATTTTTGTTTAAAAACGTTCGGAGAAAATTAAATGATATGCCTTATATTTAGTACTAAAGCATTTCAAGAGACTTTAGACCTATGGCTGCAAAATGCACCTAAAAATAGTGCTTTGACTAGGTCTTTTAGACTGGTAAAAGATCAAAAAATTAGCCCAAAATAATATGTAAAAAAAATGGATCTCTTTAGAAAACAATAAAAATACACACAAGCCACACATGAATACATACACACATATTGAGAGAGAGAGAGACAGAGAGACCGTCTCTAGTAATTTTGACTGAATTGAGAACATTTGTAATTGTTTTCAGGAACTTAAATTATTATCATTCTTTTGTCTAGTATACCTAATGTATTTACAACATTAGCCTATGACAACCCTTGAGTAACAAATATGTCTGACAGTCATATATTCTGACAGGGTCTACTGAAATTTTAGCTGGGGGATTTACCCCTTCCATCTAACAAAAGGGGAAATAGCACGGATTTAATGAGGATTAAAAGAAACACCTGAAAATACGATTCAGATTTTTTTGCACATTTAGGTGATTTTTTTGGCACAACATTCTAGAAATTAATGAAAATCGGCAACTCTGTGTTTTACAATAGCCCATTGTGGACAATTAGCTTAGTAATACATTCATTTGCCCTTGCCTCAGGTAAGAAACTGCCGACAATGCCATTTTTCAGGTAGATTTATTAGTAGCCAGAAATACTGCTAATGTAATCACCAGGTATGAGAGATTCAAGGAATTTATCTTCTATACTTGACACATGCATTTCCCCATCACATACCTGAGACGGCAAAATGACAGGTGTACAGTCTTTGCACTGTAATGTGCACTGACAATCTAAATTTCAACCTTAAATTATGATGAAAAATAAGATAAATATGGGTTTCAGGTGTCAAATTTCAATGAAACTGAAATCTGAATCTATAAAAAAATATTTATTCCTAAAGATAAATTTACTACAAAGCAAAGCCTACATTAGAAATTGTTTCCATTAATGTCAACAAATGTCAGAAAGTTACAATATCCACTGTATGTGACATGGGAATACTCAAGTTTCAAAGACACATTCTAAGTATCAAATTTACAAAATACAAAGTCTTGTCCTATTAATTGTACATCCCTCCTTTTGGTAACAATTTATACAATTTCTAAGCATACTTCTCAATCCCATTATGATATGTGGAAAGGAAACAACGTGCAAAATCTGCCTGGAATATCAGATTCCTTCTCAGAACTTACAATTTTTGTCTCAACAGACTAGGTCATTGTTGTTGTTGTTGTTGTGGGGTTTAACGCCATTTTTCAGCATACATTAGGCTATACATGGCAGCCAGTATTAATGGTGGAGGAAGAACCTGGGAAAACCCTGGAAAGAACCACCAACCCACGAGAAGCTACTGGCAAGCTTTCTCACATACCCACATTGGCTGAATCCGGGACTCGAACCGGTGCAGACATAGGTGAGATGGCAGTGATCCATAATGGAGAGCGCTTTAGACCACTCGGCCACTAGACTAGGTCAAACAAGGGTCAAGTTACAATATCCATTGTATGTGATACATATAGGAATGTTCTGGTTTCAAAGACAGATTCTAATTATCAAATTTACAAAATACAAGTCTGTACCTTATTAATATACATCCCTCCTTTTGGCAAAAGCTTACAAATATACGATTTCTAAGCACGTGTCTCAATCCCATTATGATACATGGGAGGGAAGCAACTGCTAAAATCTGCCTAGGAGATCATATCCTTCTTAGAGCTTACAACCAAGCATGCCTGGCCATTTCGTTACCACTTAACTTTGCATGTTAAAGCAGTCTAAAAAATCAAGCACACGCTTCATTTGGCACAACTATATTGGAAGAGAGAATGTACCTCCAACGTGGAAAAATCCCAATACAAAAGGAGTTAAATTATCCAGTATGTGCATACATACCATATGGACACTGCCTATGATATCACTGGTGTACGCTTATTACAATGCGATTTCATTTCTTCAAATACAGCAACTATTGTATGTACTAAATAAGCACAAACCCTATCTCATCATAAATAAAAGTTTAGGGCAGTAAATATCTTCAGAGTGGACAGTCTGTCAGATCACTGGTATCGACCCAAGTGGCCAAGAGGTCTAAGGTGTTCGCCTTTACAGATTACTCACACATCTCACCTCAGTTCACATGAGTTCGAGTCATGGCTCAACTATTGTGGATATGTGAGAAAGTTTGCCAATAGCTGTCCATTGAGTTGGTGGTTCTTCCTGGGGTCTTCCTCCACCAGATGTACTGGTTGATGATGTGCGATAAATGGCTTTAAACCTCACAAAACAGAACCAACTAGATCATAGAGGTTTATTTAATAAATATCATATTTTGTGTAACTTTTCATAAACTCTCATTTTTCATATACTACATACTCACTTATAAGTCAAGTCAAACTGCAAACAAGAAAAATGCTGATCTGCTGGAGCACAATGTGCCTGCAGATCAGGATCTATGCTATTTGTTCTAGTGATTACTCCTAACAAACTGCACAGACCCAGATCTGATGGCATATTATGCAAAGCAAATCTGGATCTGTGCAGTTTGCAGTTGGACTCATAGATGAGTACATATGGTACCATCATTTCATTAAAATAAACTATCGTCGCTCTAATACAAAGATATCTTTCTTATTAAAAATATGGAAAAATTTATACCTAAAAATGAGCTGAAATTTTTCTTTTTACCTACATTATTTTTGGGTCCAAGTTATAGGAAATATATAAAAATGAACGAAAAAACTGAATGGTCAGTACAATATTTTCAGCTTTAAAAACTGAATTTGTCAGTATTGATTTCACAATTATTCTGGGTAGACAGGGTTTGATTTGATATATTATTCACTGTTTAGGTACTTAATTAAGTGCTTTCTGATAACTCTATATGTTGGTAACAAAATGTAGTCTTTGTTGAAAAGGAAACAAAACATGTCCAGGTTATCTCCATATGTCACAAACCCTAATAATAACAAACATCTACCAAGTGCCAACAAGTACAACCAATACCATCGCTGGCAAAGGCATGAGCGTTACACAATTTACAGGCACATTGGAAGCTGTTTAACTTTCAGGCTGAATGTCCGTCGCCTATTCAACTGCCTCTACATATCAAATAAAAAATCAAATCACCTCAATTTTAACATTTTCCAGCCATTTTTCATGCAATATCTGGCTTGCACTAAGAAATTAACATTAATTCACATGAGGTAAGTGTCGCTATAAAATACTTTAAATTATACATGATGTGCTTGGATTCGGCCAATGCTGGTATGTAAAAAAGCTTGCCAGTAGCTTCTCGTGGATTGTTGGTTCTTTCTGGGGTTTTCCCGGGTTCTTCCTCCACCATTAATACTGGCCGCCATGTATAGCCTGCTGAAAAATGGCGTTAAACCCCACAACAACAACAACTTGATGTGCTTATTGTAATTAATAAGGTATGGTTATCTCTGCTCTGGCAATGGGTCAATTATCTCATAAGCTACATGACTAAATTAAAAAAGTCTTTTTCAGTTCTAGTTAACTTAGTGCTGTTTGACTCACTGAATCATATATGATTTAACTTAATCAGGTTCACAGTCACAGTAAAGTGTGAAATTGACATGTTCAAAAGGTATGATGTTTACACAATACACTAAGGTGTCTGTCTCTTCAAGTAGATGATTGATATGCGGGTACACAGATGAATATGATAGATATTTGGTAGATATTGATCTATGTAGCAATGCCATGACCATGCATGACCTAGTATTTTAAATACTCCATATTCCCTTCAGTGCCACATCAACAAACTGAAAATGAACAGCTAAATGAAAGAATGTTCTTATGGTAACATATCCTATCAATATTCGAATTGATGATTAAGAGAATAAAGTACAATACCCTTTCTCTCTAGGGAATAAATATAAATGAAACAAATGCTAGCAAATATTGAAGGACAATATTGGCCCTGGCACTCTAGGGGTTATATCATACAAACAAATATGTGATTACCTTGATAAATGAATATAGCTAATACAACAAATTTTAAAGGTAATATTCTCATAGCTTTGATTATTACAGTATACCAGTCTGTGTACAAGACCTACCACAGTTACTTGCTTATAAGTCGAGTCAAACTGCAAACAATAAACATCCTGATCTGCCATCCCATAATGCACCTTCAGATCAGTGTCTATCTTGTTTTTCTACTCTTTACTCCAGACAAACTGCACAGACCCAAATCTGCCAGTGCAGTGGCAGACCTGGGTCTGAGCAGTTTGCCGATGGAGTCATCTTTAAAGCAAGTACAGATGGCAGATTTTTTTCTCTTTTATTTCAAAGATATATTGTCAAACCTAATAATGATTGACCCAGGCTGATGAGTTGATAGGACTGAACCTGCATCCACTTGGTCACAAGTCAGGCATTCTGCCCACTGTGCTCCAAATGAATAATGGACAAGAAGAAAAGAGAAAAGATAACTGACCACAATACAACTTCCTCATTCCGATTATTCTAGTAATATGCTCCATTTTTCTTGAGAAGATTTGTTCTTCTTCAGGAACTTAAAGAGGCCTTATATAGATTGCTCAATCACACACAGTGTTATCCAAAATGTAAATCTAGTTTGGAATCACAATAAAGCATGGGTTGTAATCTTGTAATGATAATAATAATAATAATAATAATAATATCTTCTAATTTACAGATTTAAAGGTCATACTGCTGGCAAGCCAGATCTTTGGTGATGACTTCTTTCCTCACCCTGTCACACAATAAAAGCCAAATTTAAGTGAAAGCAATCAAAGGTAGTCACTTTGTTCCATGTTAAATGTGGCTCATCAAATGATCTAGATCTTTATATATATAAAAATTTACCTCCATACCCCTTGATGGTACAATTTTAATTTTCCAATTGTTGATTACCTCAATTTTTTGCTCACTCACATTCAGCACTGCCCTTAGCAAATGCGGGGCTCGATTTGGATCATTTTGGCAGGGCCCCCTGGATTTACGTGGGGGCTGCCCTGTGAGCATGACATTTGGAAATAAACTTTTTAAACAAGTTTTATACAAGATTGAACTTAAAATTTTCTTCCATTGCTTTAAAAATACTTTCTCTCCTTAGGTATATTTTTAAAAAGTACTAATGTGTGGGGCCCATTTTGAGCATGGGGCCCAACTGGGCCAAATTGGTCCAATCATCTTTAGGCCAGCCCTGCCAACACTAACCAATACCATGCCTACATAATATTTTTAATGTTTAAAAAGAGACAAAGTTATCTTACATGACAATTATCTGAATCTTTTTACATGTTCCTTGACATATCGGGATTAAATATGTTCTAATGTAGTGATATGACAATAAATCAAAATAATCAAAAATTGTTCAGATAAGTCAAAGAATCAACTGTAGATTATGATTCTCCATAAACAAATATAAACAAGTTAGTTTTCTTCTTTTGTCACTGTTTGACATTTTGGGATAAAATTCTCCATGTATAATAAGCATTATATACATATACTGTACCATGCATACAGGGGTGTAACCTAAGGTATTTGGCACCTGGGGCAGATCCTTCCTTTGGCACCCCAACAAATAATTTTAAAATGTAAACACACAGAAAAATATATTATGTTTGCCAGTAGATTTTTAAACAGTACAGTGCTGTCATAAGCAAATTGGAAATAAACTTTACTTCGGTGAATTTTTCATTTGGTTTGAAAAGTTGTACTGCTGTTTCAACTCTCCCAATGGCACCCCACCCCCCTTTCTGGCATTCACCCAGGGCGAACCACCACCACCCACGTCTCTTATTATGACATTGCATACATATACCAGCAACTGTTAACCATTACAACTTTGTGTCCATAAAAAAAATACAGAAAAAATATATCAACCGATGAAAACTGAAACTTAATTGATTACTTACAATAAAATGGTGATAAATCTTCATAAGTTCCCTTTGCTTTATTATCACTATCCTAATGGTATAGGTGTGGACTGAGGGTCCCTTATTCATTTATTTCCTGAGAAGTTTATAAATGCCTGACTGTTGCCTGTTTGAGTTTGGGAAAAATTTAGAAGAAAAGACATTCTACATATGAATATATTCTTACCTTTTCTGGAAGAGAGTCTGTATCTTTACTGATGGACCCCTGATTCCCTTCAGAGGATCCAGGAGCAGACACAATTGCAAAATACATGGGAAAATAACTGTTGAATCACCTCAACATATCACAGCAGAAATGTGGCCCAAGAATACCAACGAAATGCATTATTCCACCAAACAATATGAAAACAAATCAGCTGTATATCCACTTACTGGCAACAGAATCTAATTTATGCCAAATTTGTATTTCATTCATAAATTGGCTAAAAAAATAAGCAGACACAATTTAGGCATTCCTCATACTTCCTGGCATATGTGAGCTACTGGTACATCAAGCTACAGGTGTTCCTTTTACCTATGTTCAGTCACACATCTCAATAGGTATATCTATCTACCTGTGGAGAGCAGACAATAAGAAGCATAAAATTAATCATGAAAAGGCATGCATTCTGTGGAAGCCATGACAAGTCCATAACTGACACTTTTTATCTATCATTCACAGAGGAAAATCCTTCTCTTTCCAGCTTTATGAAAAAATACCACAAATTTCACATGAAGATTTATACTTAAAGAATATCCTCTTTAATCCCAAAAGACAGAACTTCCAATGAGTGGTCCCTAGTCAAATATACCATTCCAGTCTACAGTCTAATTACATACATAAGATATATTAATACAGAATAGAACAGGCTACTAACATTCCTTGCTTATGTGTGTAGTTTACCATACATAAATATCATTTCACTATGCCAAAATGCTTTATGGGCCAGTAGTGCTCAGTACAAAGTCTGGTACATACCTGGTGACTTAGGTAAGCTTGAAACAGATACACATGTGGATTACAACTGTTTGCAAAAAAAGGTGTCTACTTCAAACACTTTCATGACAAAGTCCCCCATTCATATCTTACCAGACCTGTGAAATCAATTTTAAAATCTATGAGCTGAAAGCAAATTGTAAACCTACCCTATACTTGCCATTAGTGATGATAACACTAAATATTTGTCAACAAATTGTCGTCTGCTCCTATTAGATAAAATCTGATCTATTGTAGTAGATACCAAAGCTTGACTACAGTTACATACAAAGTAATCATATTACTGTCCCAAAACAATGTAAAGAGAAATTATCTGTTTAGTTTTCAAATAAGCAGGTAATTGTTTTCCAAAAATGTGTTAAACAGATATGGCATATCTATTACACCAGGCTCAGATTTCATCTTAAGGCATCTTACATGTGTGTGTGTGTGTGTGTGTGCGCGTGCATGTGTGCGTGCGTGCATGCGCACATACACGCACACACATGTTTTGTCCCAACTAGTCACATCATCCTGACACCAGGCCAACTAATCCTAACAATAACCTCTTCATGCTGAGCGCCAAGCAAGGCAGCTGCTAGTACCATTTTCACAAGTCTTTGGTATGACTCAGACAAGGTTCATATCCACTAACTCCTGCATCCAAGGTGGGTGCTCTAACCATTAAGATATCGGAGTGGTCATCTTACAAATGACATTCGCATTTTATTGATACCTGTATGTTTCGAAAACTATAGATTAAACATGAACACAACTGGTTGTATCTACATTTGTTCATATTGCCAACATTCATTGACAGACAACACTGGCACTCTAAAAAGGTTAGTGGCATCATGGGTTCTGATCTAATCATCACAAGAAAGGAAAGATAATCAGTGAGATAGGTACTAAATATAATGAATAATAAATATAGACAAAAATATGATTAATAAACTAACAAGACCACTCTGACTAGCTCATGTTATGCCCACCCCATGTTTAATGGTTCTCGATGTAGATAGTGGACCTTTGATCAAAAATTAGTAGGGTTCTTCCTTACTACAAGTGCAAAGCAATCCACAATGTTCAGTCTAGGTATGTGAACTAGAACTAATGTTACTGTGCAGAAAGCATTTATATTCTTTCAATCTCAATGACCTTGACCTTTAGCCTTTTTTACTCTGAAACAGATGTGGTTCTTCCTTATCACAAGTGCAAGTCATCCACAAAGTACGGTGACTACTAATGATAAAGACCTCAAGTTATTGTGTGGAAAACATTTCTTCTTTAAATCAAATTTACCTGACCTTTTATCTCCAAAATCGAGGGGGTTCTTCCTTACCACTAGTACTAACCATCCACAAAGTTCATTAAGTGTGGATGATGGCCAATTCGAGTATTTGTGCAGAAACCATTTTTCTTCTTTCAATCATGCTGACCCTGCCTTAAGACAATTTGACCCCCAAATCAATTGGATTTATCCTTATTATAAGACAAGTTACTTTTGGCTGAAACATGCTTTCTACAATCTCTTTTGACCCCATGTGCCAAACTGAAGTCTAAAATGAAAGGTGATGATATTCATCCAGTGCTGATGCCTTGCGGATCTTTTCTTCAATTTCCACATCGAAGTTCAATCCTCATCGTTCATCTTATGTTTCATGATCTTTCTCAAATTTTCTCAGGTGAATCAAAGCACTAAGATTGTTGATTCATAAACATTTTGTTGCTATGGTGATACAAGCTCGTGTAATGCTTTCAGCAATCAGTTTTACACATCTTACATGATCTAGATATTCCCCTGTTGAAGCTGCACTTCACCTCAGCATATAACATTTTATTTCACCAAAAAATCAGAATCTGAGAGTATTCAGAGTGTCAAAAGTCTAGGTCAATGCTGTAGGTAGTTGGTTGAGCATCAGACTGCTAATCCAAGTGTAGTAGGTTTGATACCTGCCAGTGCCATCTCTGGGAAGCTGTCTAGGTATGCCCTTGGGAAAGGTACTTAGTTTTCCTTTCCTTGATATGATATTGTCAATAATGTGTTAAAAGTGTTGTTAAAAACTATCCAACCTACCAACATGATATCCCAAAGAAATTTTCATATGGACTGAGCAGGATCCCATTCAAAATTTCCTCTGGATTCCAGCAGGATCTACACAGAAATCCATCCAGGAGTATACCAACAACTTTATTTCAAAAGAGGACCATTGCATAAATTGCACATTTCAGTCTATGCATAACATACATTTATTATATTAAAATATGGATTTCATTCATGATCAAGAACCATAATCATTATTACAAAGTGTATGTAATGTCAACAGAGTAATCTTCCTTTATCTGTAGTTATTAACAAGAAAGGCCTGAAATGCTATGTTCATATATGAATTGTTCTGTGTGGGTCAAAATCAATTTACTTCTACAAATAAATGAAAGAGATTATTGATTAATGGAACCACGGGGGAGTTGTTAGGATGAGCTGAGACAAGCTTGTCCCAACTGTACGAAGAACCTATGGGATTATTTTGAAAGTTTGGAAAGCATAAGCATACAGATGATCCCACTTTGAAGTGAATGCTCAACTTCAAAAGTCCTCTTGTCTGGCATTGGTAAGATGTAAAGAAGGAGCTTGTTGTTCCTTAAGGATCTCATGGCCCCATCTAGACAGGTTGTATGCCAGGATTTTTCTCTTGCTTGGAACATAGTGGACTGGAGAGTGAACTCCGATAAGAATATCCATTAGAGGAGATTCCAAGCTTCCATACAAAGAGGCTGACAAACCCCTGTAATGCTAGATACACTGCCAGCATTTCTAGGTTGATGGTACATCGGGTTTTAACTTTCTAAGACCACAGTCCCTGCAGAAATACCCATTTGGCTGCTGTTGTTGTTGTATGCCATTTCTCAGCACATGATAGGGTGGCTATACATAGCAGCCAGTAGAACTGATGGAGGAAGAACTGGGAAAAACACTGGTAGGAATCAACAAGCCACAGAAAGTTACTAGCAAGCTATACCCACTTTAGTCGAACTCTCAACTCGAACCCTCACAAGAGTTGAGATGACAGTGATCAGTAATGGTGAGCACTTCAGACCACTCTCCCAGCCAGGGCCCCATATTCCCTCTGGCTCCATATTTGCTCCCCATCTCAAATCTGAGGTGTCTGTGTACAGAAAGGAACAGGGTTCCAGGTGTGAATCAGGACTCCAATCAGAAATCAGTCCTAATCTTGTCACCAACTCAAGTATATTCATGAAATTCTACTGGCAGTAGACCAAAAATACATTTTTCATGGTCATCTACATACTGCTTTATAAATAAAGCCTACTGCTTTTGAAAACTAAAATATGTTTTTAAAATTTGCAGAGAAAAAAGATATTTTACACATGATATCCACGCATTACAGAAATCAGTCAGAACCAGTTGAATGGGAGACAGAACTGTTCCACCAGTGCAACTGCTGTGCAATGATGTCTGCTGAATACTCCATTTAAGACCATCACATGTAAATAAAAAGGTGTAAACTGATTACCTTACTGTTGTAATTAGGAGACTTTAAGGATAAAGGTGGATATTTATTGAGGCATTAGAAAACAAAAGAGCTCAAAGGTGTCCATGATGACTCCTGAGCGTAGTTTTATTAATATCAGATGACCTTAGGGGAAAGTGAGACAAAAAGGAGAGAATAATCAAAAGATGATTTCAACAGAAACACTGGCATGAACATTTTGATATTTGTCTTGTTTAATTGTTATCGTATTTTTTGTGGTGTTTTCAGAGGAATATTTAAGGGCAGCTCTTGTCCTTTATTGACAATTCACATGAAAATACCAAAATGTACAGCTTATCTTAATGCTACAAATACTTCTGGCTAAGAAATATTGCAAAATGTTCTAAAACGTTTGCAAATCAGAGTAGGTGCTAGCAGTAAGTAACAGTCCCAACTCTGCATTGTGTGTTTAAGCAAACTGGATTTTACGACAGTATATGGAAGAAGAAATTATATCAACAAGCGTATTAGACACCATTACGTAGGATGTAATGATTCCCCCTGCAACAACACAGACTCACTTTGAAGACTTTACTTGAGACTGAATAAAAAGTTCTAGCGTTGCCACATTCCAATGTTGATATTAAAAAGACATTCTCCATTCTTCAAAAAATACTGAGTGATTCAAGGAAGATCTGAACCAGAAAACCACTGGAAGCCTGTCAAATGTGAAACATAATATTCACTATCAAGGTCATCAATGGTCACCAGGCACTGGGGTGTGTGAAGGTAAACATCCTGGGGATAGAAGAAAACTGTTCCGTTGTTAGACCTTATAACAATCCTGACTCAGGTAGTTGTCTCCATCTTCCCAAAGAAATTTCCTTAAGGTGGACAGATATGTCAACAAGCTGAAACATTCCACATTTTTAAGCACCAAAACGTCCCAGGTGTAGAAACCTGGACTTCAGTTGTCTTCCATGCCTTATACCATGCCCTTCTATTGAATCACATACACCTCTTACCTTCAATGAACCAGCTTGCCCAGGGAAAAGAAATTGGGGTCCACAGAAGGGTAGAAGGTTACCAGAAACAAAGCTGGTAACCTTCCTTTATTGTGTAAATGACCCACACATCAACTGTGATGCCTGACCAAGTCTGCAAAAGTAGGTGGAGTCAGGCACCTTCTTCGATGCTGGAAAGAGGAAGACATTCCAGGATAGGGAGTAATTCCCTAGAGCTGACTACCAGAGGAAGGAGTCCAAAGATTTCCTCCCTTGGCAACTATATGACCACCTTGTATAAGGAAAGACAGGCAAGAGGGAATTTTTTTCTGGGGCTGCTTGTTTGGCTGCTAAAGTTTACCTGCTTAAAAACTTGGGAGAAGGTTCTAGTGGCTAATCAGGTTAGAGTCACTTCATGCCCAGTTTCAGTTAGCCTTGTGTTGCAGTCAAGGAATGGTTTTGTTTGTCCCTCAGGTTTTGCAATATTATCAAGGATATTAGACCTCCAATGAATGTCTCCACATTAAGCAGTGCAATCCAGTTGTGATCCAGAAAAACCATGGAAGACTCCAAAGCAGCATCTCTACAGAGTTTGTGAATCTCTGCAAAGCATTTTAGCCCCAAACCTCCAACAAGAGCTGTAAACAATGCTTCTTTCTTCAACAATCTGAAGGATGCAGCTGAAAAGAGATCAGCATGTGATGCTACTAGCCTTCAGTTCCAAGGCCTCTACAGATCTGACCAGAAGGCAAGCCCAGGTCCCAGCTGAATATCTCTACCTGAGAAACACATAAATGTGGGAGGAGGTGGTGGTGGTAAGGAACAAACAAAGGAATAGACCCAAGAACCAGAGACAGAACCAGTGGTCAAAGTGTTAAAGTGTGGATAGACCACCCCTTCTGCCATAAGGAAGTTACCTTAAGAAGTCTTCAATAAATTATTTTAAGCAGTTCAGTAACTTTTTCTTTACAGCATTTTCTTATAGAACTTTAAGATCAACCCTTATAGATAAAATTCACCCCAGCCCAAAAGTTCTGGAATTTGGATACATTTTATTTGTCAATGCATTGTTACTGGCAACTGATGATTAATAGTCACTCTGACCACATGAGATCTTTGCCGGAACAGAAGCGGGGTTTTTTTTATCATTTCACTGCAAATGATCAATGTCTTAACCAAATATTCAGAATAGTAGTAATGGAGGGTATAATAATAATAATAATAATAATAATAATAATAATAATACAGATCCTATGGCGTTTTTTTCTAATAAAAGCATGGTAATATATATTTTTACTTATTTATTGCCCAGGCAGAAACATAAAAATCTTTGTGTATCAGAATAATGAGATTTACTTAAATTTAACAATTTCTGGAAATGTTACAAGGATGGTGAGATATGGTACTATATATATAGGTAGGTGTGACAATTTGGTAAGATATGATACTATACATCAAGTGAGGTGTTATAGTATGGTGAGATATGATACTATATATGAGGCAGGTTTACAATATGGTGAGATATATTATACATTAGATGAGGTATTACAATATGGTGAGATGATATCATTCATAAGGTGAGGTATTACAATATGATGAGATATGATACTATACATTAGATGAGGTGTTACAATATGGTGAGATATAAAACCATTCATAGGGTGAGGTATTACAGTATGGTGAGATATGATACTACATGTTAGGTGAAGAATTACAATATGGTGAGATATGGCAGTATACATATATTAGTTGCGGTATTACAATATGGTGAGATATGATAGTATACAATAGGTGAGGTGTCACAATATGGTGAGATCTGATACTAAACATTAGGTGAGGTGTTACAATATGGTGAGATATGGTACTAAACATTAGGTGAGGTGTTACAATTTGGTAAGATCTGGTTCAGTACATGAGTGAGGTGTTGCAATATGGTGAGCTATGGTACTATACATTAGACATTGTGTTACAAAGGTGGTGAGATTATAGTACAATACATCTGGTTAGGTGTTACAATGTAGTAAGATGTTACCATGCATTAGGTGAAGTATTACATGTGATGATATATGGTGCAGTATATTCATTGAGACATTAAATGTGGTGAGATATGGTACCATATATTAGGTGAGGTGTTGCAGTGTTGTGAGAGTCACAATTGCTCAATGGTTAACATGCCTAGCTCAAGACCAAAAGGGTGCAGGTTCGAATCCTACTGGGTCAGCAACCCTAGTGTGTTCTTGGGCAAAACACATACTCCATTTTGATTGACTCTTATAACCTACTTGTACTGATGTGCCTTACATCACCAAACCAAGCCAAAGCCGTGACAGGATTCAGCCAATGGGGGTATGTGAGAAAGCTTGCCAGTAGCTTCTCGTGGGTCGGAGGTTCTTCCACGGGTTTTCCCAGGTTCTTCCTCCACCATTAATACTGGCTGCCATGCATGGCCTATCGTGTGCTGAAAAATGGCATTAAACCCTACAACAATAACAACAACAACCAAAGCTGTGAGATATGGTACCACCCATTTGTTGAGGTGTTACAATGTGGTGATATATGGTAACATAGGTGCGGTGTTGTTGTTTTTGTTGTTGTTGTTGTAGGGTTTAACGTCATTTTTCATCACACGATAGGCCAGGGGTGGGCAAACTATGGCCCACAGGCTGCATGCGGCCCACCAAGGGCTTTAATGTGGCCCAACAAGGGTTTTCATGTGGCCTAGGAACAAGTCATCATTCGCACTGACTCTGTTTATGTTACTCTGTTTATCAAATAAATGTGCTTCTTTAGAAGTTTAAGTTTCAGTTTTCAAATATTAACAACTGAAAATTAATTATGATGTTATTTAGAAAAACCTTTTTTTTTTGCTATTTCAAATATTAAATAATTTACTTAATGAACTATGCGGCCCACAACAAGGTGTAAATTTGTGTATGCAGCACTTGCACTGGAAAGTTTGCCCACCTCTGCGATAGGCTATACATAGCGGCCAGTATTAATGGTTGAGGAAGAACTCGGGAAATCCCCAGAAAGAACCACCGATCCTCGAGAAGTTACTGGCAAACTTTCTCACATACCCAGACTGGCCAAATCCGAGACTTGAACCCATGCAGACAGAGGTGAGATGGCAGTGATCTGTAACGGAGAGTGCTTTAGACCACTCAGTGCCCCCTGTGAGGTGTTGCAAAGTGGGAAGATATGGTACCATACTTTAGGTGGGTTGTTTAATTTACAATGTGGAAAGATATGGTACAATACAATAGGTGGGGTGTTACAATGTGGGAAGATATGGTACCATACATTAGGTGAGGTGTTACAAATGTGGGAAGATATGGTATATTAAGTGAGGACAGCGTTTATAGGAACCCCATGGTTTATTTGTACAGCTATTGTAACTGAAACTTCTAGGGCATATGTGAAACTGAACATGTGTCCTGAATTTACATTCGTACAGTGGGTTTGGGCAGAAGATAATACAGTGGAGAAAAAAGAAACACTTGGAATCAACAACAACAATCTTGCATCTTGCAGTAAAATGACCATTAACCATCATACAGTATGTCATCACCCAAGTCTGGAATTATCATCTTTCCAGGTAAAGATGACAATATCAAATGCAGAATTGGTTAAAAGCTATTAAAAAAGCCCCAAAACACCCAAATCTTTAACTGTCATGGACCAGGCATCTGACTAATCTTCAGGAGTTAATCAATCAATACCTTATTCCACTAAGAAAAAGAAAAACCACTACACCTACCTATGCAACCCAAATGTTTCTAAAATACATTCATAATCATCTACAATTAAAAAGTACATGTAATGCAAATGTGTGTATGTACGCATTTTGACCATGGCTATTAGAGACTGACAGATTTAAAATGCAAAAAAAGTAGAAGTTTTACATGTATACATTTTTCTAAAATGTGTTCATAATGGTCTACAACTACAAAGTAACAAAAAAATTTGCATGTACAAATTTTAGCAGTCGTTATCATAATCGATACAAACTGGCATTGAGGTTTGCAGGTATATTAGTACACATAGCATTAACTCTCTTTAAGAATATTTTTGTAACCTGTGCTAGCAACGATATTTTCATTTTGCACTCAGAGTGAATATATTTAATGATGACTTTTATTTGCGAAATGTTGTTACATTGTTAACGTGGATATAACACACTCATTTTTTTGGGCATACACCCTGTCATTTGTAAATTGCTGATACCTTGAAGCAAGCATTATTTCTTTTTTTTTGTGATCGAGTTGGATCAAATCATTTGTTTGATAACATATTGAACTCCTCGAGAACAACTAAACGTGATTCATTTATAGATGTCAATGATTTTACTCAACATAAGAGATATTCACTATGGATGTGTATGCTATATCACAGGACCATAGGATTCTGGATAGTGGATACATTTCTTTTGCACATAAATTGCTTATGAAGAACCAATAAAAATAAAAATAGTATAAGATTAGTTTCTTGCAGTGTAATCTCAATTAAACATTCTATTTACCTACTTTATGGTAACATTGCAGGGTGGGGGTGTGGCAAAGTCAATACAATTTGTTTCATGTGCGTAAGTTCTAGGTCATGATCTAGGTAACAAAAAGTTTAACCAAAAATTATGAGATAGGAAACAAATCATTTATTTTATTTTGTCCCAAGATCAACATTAAATTCGATACATCATCAAACAGGCCACAACTAAAACTAATTCCATTTACAATAGTAAATTAGAAAGAATAGAAGTTTTCTCTGATATTGTCAGTCTGGATGCATTCATGTTTCCTTCAAACTATGCTGATTGTCTAAATATTATTGATACAAGTGCCACGCTTGTTTTCTCTGCCATGTGTGTTTTCTCTGCCACCTGTGTTTTCTCCCACTTTCTTGATGTGCTCATATAAGGAAAGAGGCTCTCTTAAACTACTGATACATAAATAAGAGGTCAAATTTTTATCAGAGAGCACTTACTGTTCTACCTAATGTATTATTGTGATAGGAATGTAAACTAGTTTTAGCAGTGGCCTTTTTGACTTTTTTGCTGGTAGCTCTTGACCAATTATAATTAAAAGTAAGAAAATTGCACACCTTTACATACTTTGATAAGATGTGTACATGCCCAAACTGTGTTACCGTATATACTAGCTTGTAAGATGAGTCCAAGTGCAGACTGCAAAGACCCAGATCTGCTGGCACATAATTTTGGGTGAATTCATGGACAGATTACAGAACAATCAGGAAAAAAATATTAAAGTCAGGCTCCATACCTTTAGTGATAACCCTGACAATAAATGGGAAATAACCTTTCACACCAAAACTACCAAGAAGAAATGATCCCCTAGAATAATCACCTGGCAAGTACTTTCCCTGCCTTGGGTCATGAAAAATGCCTTGATTGGTTGTGGGGCTTATACTTAATTAAGAAGCTGTCTTGATCAAATTAAATTATTTGGGGAGGTCTCTATTGGATTAGTTTTTCTATCCTGTGGGTTTAAATTAGATTACAACCTACATGTGGTACAAACAGACATGATAAAAATTCATTCTAGCTAATACCTAGAAGTACATGTGTTTATATTTACAGGTAAAACCTGTTAAAATATTATCCTCAGGGTCCAAATACAACATCCCAATATAAGCAGGATCACATTAACAAATTTTTCTAAAAACTTCCCGATAGAAAATGTGCACTGAAACTTCAATACCATCAAGTTTAACTAACCTCTTGATCATATATACTACTAGGGATACAAATAATCGCCTTATCCAAGAGCATGTATTTAGGATGTTAAATAGAGAGGTCACCCGAAATTAAAAAATGGGAGCCATGCTGCCATTGCATTATAAGTGGAACTGTATAATATAGCAAATTGTGTTATAACGGGTTTTACCTGTACATATAAAGAATTTCAACAAATTTAATCAATCTTTCTGAACAATCTTTCCTGAAAATTAACTTGGTGGCCAGATATTTGTGAAATTTAACATAAAAACATTCAAAGGAGGTATAAATACTATTAAAAACATAACAAAATGTACATACTAAATTATTCAATGGACCAGAAAATGCATAATTTTCAGTTCTGGGTTTGCTGTTTCATAAATTTTAATATTATTCTTCCAGGCTCCACTAGTATTTTCTCACATTATTTGTGTATAAAAATGATCTTTGAATTTCTGAAAACTATACTGTCAAATTTCACCCAACAACAGTATTGTAAGCTATTCTATTGTTTTTAAAAATTATTAATAGTTTACATCAACTGCCTCGAAAATAAATCAAACTTAAATGACAGGCATTTCCTGTCCAGTATAACAATCAAGTTTTATTTCATCAGATCCTTTGAGACAAGTGTTGGATAATGATAATAAAAGGTAGATGTTGCTGTTGCTGCTACTGTTTTTGTTTGGGGCTATGCTATAAATATTTTGTTTTAAAGGTTTAATATGTGCTGCCCCACAACCCCACCCTGGAACACAATGTAGTTACAAATCACATGGGTAAAGACTGATGTAAAATCTACAACACAATCTCTGGTGCAATCGTACAGTTATAAGATAATGACAAGTCCTGGAGATTAGATTACTTTGTGAACATAAACAACAAAAATAAACTCTGGATTTCACACCTCATAAAAGACTCTAAAGTAACTAAAAAAGTGTGCATACTTCTGTAAAACTTAGCAAAGAAAAGTCACATCTATCCATGTGGATTGAAGACTCAGGGCTTGGCCAATGCTGATACATGAGAAAGCTTATCAGTGGCTTCCTGTGGATCAGTGGTTATTACCAGTATTTTGTAGGGTTCTTTTTCCACCAGATGTACTAGGCACCATGTATAGCCTAGCTTGTGCTGAAAAATGGTGTTAAACTCAAAAGAACAACAAAAAGAATTTAAAAATGCGTCAAATCAAATAAAACTTGTAACAAAGCTACAAAATACCTGAAACATTCATGACACTCAGTCTTTTGTGAAGTACATTCTTGTCACACTGCACAAACTAGATCAAGGTAACATGATACATATGGTGTTTCTTGATTCTTGACCATTCATAGACTTTTGACAGGGATATCATAAAATCCTGCTGGAAAAGCTTGGCATATATCAAATTAACCATGAAAGTGTAACTTGATTTCAATCCTATCTTGAAGGCAGACAACAACAAGTTTATATTTTAAATAAACTTTCAGATAAGAAACTCATAAATTCAGGTATTCCACAAAGATCAGTTCTTGGACCATTACTCTTTCTTCTGTATATCAATGATTTACCATATGACATTGAGCTATCCACCAATAACATGTTCACAGATGACACATCATTATATAACATCATATCAGGTGGCCATGAGCTTAACACTAAATTAGAATAGGATTTGGTTCAAGTAAATAACTGGTGTTAGCACAACTGTATGAAGATAAGTGCAACCAAAACAAAAGCTATGATCATACGTAGTAAAAAGTGAAAACTGAGAAATATGACTTCAGAGTAATGATAGAAAAAATGGATATACAACAGTTTGACAATGGAAAATGACTTGGCACCATGATTGACAAAATCTTGAGAATGGATATACAACAGTTTGACAATGGAAAACGACTTGGCACCATGACTGACAAAATCTTGAGAATGGATATACAACAGTTTGACAATGGAAAATGACTTGGCACCATGATTGACAAAATCTTGAGAATGGATATACAACAGTTTGACAATGGAAAACGACTTGGCACCATGACTGACAAAATCTTGAGAATGGATATACAACAGTTTGACAATGGAAAATGACTTGGCACCAAGACTGACAAAATCTTGATCTGGAAAATGCAAGCAGATAAAGTAATTAAAAAAGTGACCTCACTGAGCTTTATCTCTTGAACAGAATAAAATCTTATCTCTCTCAAGAACAGAAAAAGATATTCTACCATGCCTATATCATGCCACATCTAGAATACTGCTGTTCCATCTGGAGTTGGGGGCCCTGAGTGGCCGAGTGGTCTAAAGCGCTCACCGTTACAGATCACTGATATCTCACCTCTGTCTGCGTGGGTTCGAGTCGCTGGTTCTGCCTATGTGGGTATGTGAGAAAGCCTGCCAGTAGCTTCTCGAGGGTCGGTGGTTCTTTCCGGGGTCTTCCTCCACCATTAACATTGGCTGCCATGCATAGCCTTTCTTGTGCTAAGAAATGGCGTTAAACCCCATAACAACAACAACCATCTGGAGTTATAATGATACATACAACAAGGGAGACAACTGAAGTTTCAAAAAAGAGCAGCAAGGCCAAATTAAATCATCATCATCACTATCATGAGGCAGTATTTGCCAAATTAAATCAATGTCATCATCACTATCATGAGACAGTACTTGCCAAATTAAATCATCATCACTATCATGAGGTAGTATTTGCCAAATTAACTCAATGTCATCATGAGACAGTATATGCCAAGTTAAATCAATGTCATCATCACTATCATGAGACATTATTTGCCAAGTTAAATCATCATCATCATCACTATCATG
Organism: Sinohyriopsis cumingii; assembly: GCA_028554795.2. Lineage (NCBI taxonomy): Eukaryota > Metazoa > Mollusca > Bivalvia > Unionida > Unionidae > Sinohyriopsis > Sinohyriopsis cumingii. The sequence goes on from CM068825.1 coordinate 106,491,298, forward strand.
AGACAGTATTTGCCAAGTTAAATCATCATCATCATCACTATCATGAGACAGTATTTGCCAAGTTAAATCAATGTCATCATCACTATCATGAGACAGTATTTGCCAAGTTAAATCATCATCATCATCTCTATCATGAGACAGTATTTGCCAAGTTAAATCATCATCACTATCATGAGACAATATATGCCAAGTTAAATCATCATCATCATCTCTATCATGAGACAGTATTTGCCAAGTTAAATCATCATCACTATCATGAGACAATATATGCCAAGTTAAATCATCATCATCATTGCTATCATGAGACTACTTGTCAAATTAAATATTGTCATCATCACTATCATGAGGTAGTATTTTCCAAAATAACTCAATGTCATCGTGAGACAGTATATGCCAAGACAAATCATCATCATCATCACTATCATGAGACTGTATTTGCCAAATTAAATCATCTGAAGATGAATAATGTTGGGAGTCAGTCATTTTAGTTAACCAAAGTACAACTGTAGCAGTATTTTGACCAGCATTTGTAAAAATTTCTTACTAAAAACATGGTAAAACTGTGAAATGCCTGTTCCAGAGCCAAAATGAACAGATCAAATTAAATTTCACAACTATTCACATCAAACTGATGTACCTGGATGTGGAAGCAGTCTCCTACCTGAAAAACAGTATATACTGTGACAAGCACTACAGGACCTCTAACAACTGTTTCTTATGCCAAGACAAGCATTTTGCAGGTTAATAAACATAAAAAGTACAGCAATTAACCAAATTATTACAATAGGTTTTCAAATCCAAAGTAACCCAAACTTCTGTGCATCCTAGGTAATGTCCCCTTGATGCTAAGTTTGGATTAGCAAGCTCAAATTTTTAATATGACCTTTGAACACTTCTGTTTATTGAAAATGCATCATTTTTTTTTCTCTATTAACCTTCAAAGAAATATTAACCATTAGTCCCTGGAAGGGATGGTCACTTTACTTGCTGAAAGGAACTCTGACGAATCCAAGAGAAGATTGTTTCTTCTTTTTAAACTGTTTTGTACATGTTGAAACCTACTCTGATATCCAATTGAGCAATAACAGGATTTTCATGACGCCACTATTGTCGCCATGTTAAACTAAGATCAGCATTTCTTTTAGGACCAACTAGACATTATATGAAGTCTACTTTTGAAAACCCCACATCAATATGGCCAGCCATTCTGAAGGAGAAGCAATAACAAAACATTTCATGATGTTTATCACAGCCATTATAATGGATGCAAGGTCAGCACCATTGTCAGAGTTGTCATTAGAAGTATTTTGGTAAAAACTCCACATCAGTACAACCATCCATTCATGAAAATTACATGTGACCATCTTTTCTAGATTCAATGTCAGACTGACATCATTTTCATTAAGTCACTAACTCCTGAAGATTCTTTTCATTTTTGCCTGAAATGAGGGTAAGAAATACATTTTTGGGAATATTTCTGAATGCATCCAAATACATCTGCTATTGCACTAGTAACCATGCGGAAGGGTAAAAGTTGGACTTTTTTTGCATACTGGCCACATTTTACTTCTAATCTCAAACTTATCAAACTTTTTGCAAAGGTTCCTCTGTGTGCAGGTCAGACCAGTCTGCTTTAGATCTCAGGCGAAATGTAAAAATTCTGGATACAAATTCTGTGGTTTCTTAGAAATACAAGTTAAAACTGGAAATTTTTAGCCTAAAAAAATCAGGTCTTTTTTTTTTTGCTGTATTTTTGTAATGTGAGTAGAAAGTCTACATTATTTGAAGTCAGTGTAGAACTGCATCTGTCTACCTTTCTGCAATGCCACACATTTTGGTGTTTTAAATGATGCTGATAGTACTGAGCTCAAACATTTGGTGAAAACCCCATGTCAATACAACTTGCCATTTAAGAGATATAGTGATACCAAGATTTTTGAAATGGCTGCCATGGTGGCCATACTGGATGTCAGATCAGCACCAGTTTTATTTTGGACCAACTAGACACTATAATAAGTCTTTTAGCAGAAATCCCATTTGACAGGACCATCCATTCTGAAGAAGTAGCAACTACAAGATTTCAAAATGGCCTCTTTCATGTCTATACTGGATATCTGAGCAGTACCGTTTTTTCATTTAGTACCAACATGACCTTAGACTGAACGTGTTTGTATTGCTTCCTGGCAATATTTTAAGTATGTTCAGGAAAAATAGCGACAAAAATGTTTTCCTAACAAATGAATGGATGATTACAACAGTCTATCCCATAATAATAATAATAATAATAATAATAATAAAAATAATAATAATGACCTTATTTAAAGAGGGTAACACAATTAGCTAAAAACTAATCTACCTTGAGGCCCTCATACAAAGGAATTTATTTATTTAAGCTGCATCTCTGAAGCCACTGGATATATTGGGTTTGGAAGAAGGAAATAGAGTGGGCATTTCTAATCTCAGCTGGAATACTATTCCAGAGCAGAGTTCCAGAGTATTGGAAACTTTTTAAAAATAACTCCTTATTTGGTTTGGGAATTTTATACTGTTTGGTAGACATGGATCGCAGGTGGGGAGTATTACCAGGTAGTCTATACTGGAATAGTGATTGTAGATATTCAGGAGCACTATTCTGAGATATCCTGTACATCAATTTGGCTTTTCTCAAACAGATTCGGTCTTTAATAGGTAATATTTTTAACCTACCAGCTAAACTTTCCTTGCTTTCTTTCTGGATTGATATTAGCCCAAATGCTCTTTTTTGAAGATGTGCCAGCTTTGCTATGTTTTTATCACTTGAATTACCCCATACTGTACTACAGTAGTCCAAATAGGGTTGTATGTAACTGTTATAAAATAGTTTCCTGTGCCTTTCAGGGAGAAAATGTCTTATCCTACTGAGAAGCCATAAACTTGAATTGACTTTTTTACTGGTATGTTTGATATGTTCAGTCCATGATAGGTTATTATCTACCAGAACACCAAGTAGCCTATCATGACAGACTATTTGCAGATTTGTATCCTTCCATGTCAGACATAGTTCATCACTATCAAGATTTGTCCTTCTTTGCCTTGTTGAGATAAGTAATATTTTAGTTTTACCAGTATTTACCACCATGCCATTACATGTGCACCAGTTTTCCAGTTTGTTTAGTGCATTCTGTAAAGAAATTTCGAGCTCATGCTTTGTGTTTTGGATGTCTGACAATGTTGTGTCATCTGCATAGAGATCTGTAGATGATATTGAGTCTCTTAGTAAAAGTGGTAGGTCATTAATAAATAAAATGAATAGTAGTGGACCTAGAATTGAGCCTTGTGGTACTCCATATCTAATTGTTTCAGGTTCAGACAGAACATTATTTATGTAAACATGTTGTGTTCTCTCATTTAAGTATGAAGTAAACCATCTAATTGTTCTTTCATCACACTGGTAGATTTTCAGTTTCTTCAAAAGGATTTCATGATCCACCATGTCAAAAGCTTTCCTGAAATCTACAAATACAGTTCCTATTATTCTACCTTGGTCAAGTGCTTGAAGCCATTTATCAGTTAGGGAGATCAAGGCAGTCTCACAGGAATGGTTCTGTCTAAAGCCTGATTGATTAGGGTGTAACAGCAAGTGTTTGGTTAAATATGACATGAATGAGTCATGGACATGTTTTTCAATCAATTTTGACAAGTTTGGTAGTATTGAAATTGGTCAGTAGTTATCAGCATCATCCGTAGAACCAGATTTGTGAATAGGAGTTACTCTTGCAGTTTTCCATATTTTGGGGACAGATGAGGTTGCAATACTTAAATTAATTATGAATGTTATGCTATCTACAATAGCAAAGGCAGAAGATTTAATGAGTCGTGGACCAATCTGATCAAGTCCTGTAGCTTAATCAAATTTTAATTTTCTGTACTGCATATTCCTTAATCAATAACAAAATTATTAACAATAACACACTTCTACTAAAGAATTCCCAACAGATGCTATGGCTTCTGATGACAGATAAAAAAAAATCTTCCACTATTTCAAATGGAGTAGTTTGAAACGGCAACAAAGGTAATTGAATTAGAATCACCGCTGACTTTCAGGTCATCTGTTTGGAAGCATTTTTGCTATCGTGTGAAAGATGAGAATGACATATAAAAAAATCTTAAAGAAGTTTAAATTCAAATTTTTTATGCAATTGTGGACAATTATTTGAGAGATAATAGGGTACAACTGATTGATTATTGGTCACATCAATGAAAATCAAGTACATGTACTTGAAATGTCCCATATCTAGATGAGGGACACAACTTTTTCATTCCCTAAGAAGCATAAACTTGTATTTTTAAGACTGTAACTTAATTTTTGTATGAGACAGTTCATTTTGGGGCCTATTATAGCTGGCTCAGTCCAGTAATTTCTGACAGTTACACAGCAAGCATTGGGGGGGGGGGTTGCCACATGCTCTTCAGATTAGCCCATAACTCCAGAAAAACATGGGAAGGGGTTAACTGACACTGCAATAGCAGGAAAATGTTTTTAACTCCAGCTGGAGCTTGTTATTCTGGTATTCTCCGTTTTTCTTCAACAATGCCTTTAACAGAGCACTTCATTAAGCTGAACTTTAGGAAAATGTAACATTATAAAACCTTGAAATCATCTTTTGATGGGTGTATTAATTTTCTGTACTGCATATTCCTTACTCAATAACAAAATTATTAACAATAACACACTTCTACTAAAGAATTCCCAACAGATGCTATGGCTTCTGATGGCAGATAAAAAAAAAATTTTCCACTATTTCAAAAAGGTGATATTTTTAGTTGAGGCAGCTGCATAATAACGTCTATACAAGACCAACAGAACCTGTCTTGAAATACCATTTCTGACAAAAAATAATGGTCTCTTGAGCCAGGTAGTCTCTCATGACAGATCAAAACACTCTATAACCAATAAATCTGTACAAGGGGAACCTGGTCTCTCAAGACAAGTGGTCTTTCATAGCAGTGATCTCACAAGACAGGTTTTACTATATTATCAAATAACTGCATGCAGAATGCTTTGGACTTTCTGGTGGTAGCTATGACATATTACCAGTCATGGAAACTACTTTACAAGAAAACCAGCCAAGATAAATAGCTACCACTATAGTCTTCCATGCACTATTTGTGCAAAACATTACTTATAATAAAACTATGGACAAAAAGTTGCCTCGAAATTGAATGATACCATCCTGAAAAATATATCAAATTCAAGGCAAGTGTACACAATGTTTGGTGAAAATGAGGCATCATGCATGGGATTTTAATGTAGCAGGCACCATATATATTAACTAGTAAGATGAGTCCGACTGCAAACTGCACAGACTCAGATCTGCAGGCGCATAATGCGTCAGCACATTAGGGTCTGTGCTGTGTGTTAGCAAGTCTGTATGGTATTTACATTTATCTTCGCTGGTTTTCTTAATCAAGTTGCTCTAATTTTTTTCTAATACTTTAACTAAATGTTTCAATCCAATCAGATTTTAAGCTCTTAATGCAGAAAAGCCCCATATGACATTTCCATGAAGCAAGTGCTCAAATCTTCATGTAGGTAAAAAAACAACTCAAAGACCCAAACCTAGAAAACCAACTGAAAGACCCAAAACTAGAAAACCAACTCAAAGACGCAAACCTAGAAAAGCAACTCAAGACCCAAATCTAGAAAACCAACTCAAAGACCCAAACCTACAAAACCTACTCAAAGACCCAAACCTAGAAAACCAGCTCAAAAAATTCAAACCTAGAAAACCAACTCAAAAGACTCAAACCTAGAAAATCAACTCAAAAGACTCAAACCTAGAAAACCAACTCTAAGTTTGTAATGTCTGTCACATTTTGCAAATCTGTATAATAAAAAAAAACAAATTTGAGTATCCAAGCCATGTAAATATTTTATAATGGAGTAGGGCTACTAGCCATGCAATTATTTTATAGTGGAGTGGGGCTACTAGCCATGCAATTATTTTATAGTGGAGTGGGGCTACTAGCCATGTAGTTTTTTATAGTGGAGTGGGGCTACTAGCCATGTAGTTATATATAGTGGAGTGGGGCTACTAGCCATGTAATTATTTTAGTGGAGTGGGGGTACTATCTGGAATCTTTCTTATAAAAATGTTGCTAAATATTGTAAAATGATGGGATAGTCCAATCATCAATTTTGGATTTATTATGAGAGAATTATAGAAAGCTTACTTTAAAATTTTTGTTGTTAATTAAAAGGTCTGAAATTTCTCAATTCCAAGCATGAGGTGATAATTAGTGGCAAGACATTTTCCTTTTTGACCACATGGTGATACCAAGTGAAAGATATTTTACTTTGTGACTACATGCTGATACTTGGTGTAAGACATTTTACTTAGTTACTAAATGGTGACACTTAGTATAAGATGTTTTACTTAGTGACTACATAGTGATAATTGGTGCAAGACATTTTACTTTGTGACTACATGGTGATACTTAGTGTAAGATATTTTACTTTGTGAATACATGGTGATAATCAGTTTAAGATATTTTACTTTGTGACTACATGGTGATACTTGGTGCAAGACATTTTACTTTGTGACTACATGGTGATACTTAGTGTAAGATATTTTACTTTGTGAATATATGGTGATAATCAGTTTAAGATATTTTACGTTTTGACTACATGGTGATACTTAAGATATTTTACTTTGTGACTACATGGTGATACTTAGCATAAGATGTTTTACTTAGTGACTACATAGTGATAATTGGTGCAAGACATTTTATTTTGTGACTACATGGTGATACTCAGTGTAAGATATCTTACTTTGTGACTAAATGGTGATACTTAAGATACTTTACTTTGTGACTACATGGTGATACTTAGTGTAAGATGTTTTACTTAGTGACTAAATGGTGACACTTAGTGTAAGACATTTTACTTTGTGACTACATGGTGATACTTGGTTTAAGACATTTTACTTTGTGACTAAATGGTGATAATTAGTGTAAGATTTGTTAATTTGTGACTACATGGTGATACTCAGTGTAAGATATTTTACTTTGTGACTACATGGTGATACTTAGTGTAAGATATTTTACTTTGTGAATACATGGTGATACTTAGTGTAAGATATTTTACTTTGTGAATACATGGTGATACTTTGTGTAAGATATTTTACTTTGTGACTACATGGTGATACTTAGAGTAAGATATTTTACTTTGTGACTACATGGTGATACTTTGTGTAAGACATTTTACTTTGTGACTACATGGTGATACTTAAGATACTTTACTTTGTGACTACATGGTGATACTTAGTGTAAGATATTTTACTATGTGACTACATGAAGATATTTAGTGTAAGACATTTTACTTTGTGACTACATGGTGATACTTAGTGTAAGATATTTTACTTTGTGACTACATGGTGATACTTTGTGTAAGATATTTTACTTTGTGACTACATGGTGATATTTAGTGTAAGACATTTTACTTTGTGACTACATGGTGATACTTAGTGTAAGATATTTTACTTTGTGACTACATGGTGATACTTAGTGTAAGATATTTTACTTTGTGACTACATGGTGATACTTAGTGTAAGATATTTTACTTTGTGAATATATGGTGATGCTTAGTGTAAGATATTTTACTTTGTGAATACATGGTGATACTTAAGATACTTTACTTTGTTACTACATGGTGATACTTAGTGTAAGATATTTTACTCTGTGACTACATGGTGATACATAGTGTAAGATATTTTACTTTGTGACTACATGGTGATACTTAGCGTAAGATATTTTACTTTGTGAATACATGGTGATACTTAGTGTAAGATATTTTACTTTGTGAATACATGGTGATACTTAAGATACTTTACTTTGTTACTACATGGTGATACTTAGTGTAAGATATTTTACTTTGTGACTACATGGTGATACTTTGTGTAAGATATTTTACTTTGTGACTACATGGTGATATTTAGTGTAAGACATTTTACTTTGTGACTACATGGTGATACTTAAGATACTTTACTTTGTGACTACATGGTGATACTTAGTGTAAGATATTTTACTATGTGACTACATGAAGATATTTAGTGTAAGACATTTTACTTTGTGACTACATGGTGATACTTAGTGTAAGATATTTTACTTTGTGACTACATGGTGATACTTTGTGTAAGATATTTTACTTTGTGACTATATGGTGATATTTAGTGTAAGACAGTTTACTTTGCGACTACATGGTGACACTTAAGATACTTTACTTTGTGACTACATGGTGATACTTAGTGTAAGATATTTTACTATGTGACTACATGAAGATATTTAGTGTAAGACATTTTACTTTGTGACTACATGGTGATACTTAGTGTAAGATATTTTACTTTGTGACTACATGGTGATACTTAGTGTAAGATATTTTACTTTGTGACTACATGGTGATATTTAGTGTAAGACATTTTACTTTGTGACTACATGGTGATACTTAGTGTAAGATATTTTACTTTGTGAATACATGGTGATACTTAGTGTAAGATATTTTACTTTGTGACTACATGGTGATGCTTAGTGTTAGATATTTTACTTTGTGACTACATGGTGATACTTAGTGTAAGATATTTTACTTTGTGAATACATGGTGATACTTAAGATACTTTACTTTGTTACTACATGGTGATACTTAGTGTAAGATATTTTACTTTGTGACTACATGGTGATACTTAGTGTAAGATATTTTACTTTGTGACTGCATGGTGATACTTAGTGTAAGATATTTTACTTTGTGAATACATGGTGATACTTAGTGTAAGATATTTTACTTTGTGAATACATGGTGATACTTAAGATACTTTACTTTGTTACTACATGGTGATACTTAGTGTAAGATATTTTACTTTGTGACTACATGGTGATACTTAGTGTAAGATATTTTACTTTGTGACTACATGGTGATGCTTAGTGTAAGATATTTTACTTTGTGACTACATGGTGATACTTTGTGTAAGATATTTTACTTTGTGACTACATGGTGATACTTAGTGTAAGATGTTTTACTTAGTGACTAAATGGTGACACTTAGTGTAAGACATTTTACTTTGTGACTACATGGTGATACTTGGTTTAAGACATTTTACTTTGTGACTAAATGGTGATAATTAGTGTAAGATTTGTTAATTTGTGACTGCATGGTGATACTCAGTGTAAGATATTTTACTTTGTGACTACATGGTGATACTTAGTGTAAGATATTTTACTTTGTGAATACATGGTGATACTTAGTGTAAGATATTTTACTTTGTGAATACATGGTGATACTTTGTGTAAGATATTTTACTTTGTGACTACATGGTGATACTTAGTGTAAGATATTTTACTTTGTGACTACATGGTGATACTTTGTGTAAGAGATTTTACTTTGTGACTACATGGTGATACTTAAGATACTTTACTTTGTGACTACATGGTGATACTTAGTGTAAGATATTTTACTATGTGACTACATGAAGATATTTAGTGTAAGACATTTTACTTTGTGACTACATGGTGATACTTAGTGTAAGATATTTTACTTTGTGACTACATGGTGATACTTTGTGTAAGATATTTTACTTTGTGACTATATGGTGATATTTAGTGTAAGACAGTTTACTTTGCGACTACATGGTGACACTTAAGATACTTTACTTTGTGACTACATGGTGATACTTAGTGTAAGATATTTTACTATGTGACTACATGAAGATATTTAGTGTAAGACATTTTACTTTGTGACTACATGGTGATACTTAGTGTAAGATATTTTACTTTGTGACTACATGGTGATATTTAGTGTAAGACATTTTACTTTGTGACTACATGGTGATACTTAGTGTAAGATATTTTACTTTGTGACTACATGGTGATACTTAGTGTAAGATATTTTACTTTGTGACTACATGGTGATACTTAGTGTAAGATATTTTACTTTGTGAATACATGGTGATACTTAGTGTAAGATATTTTACTTTGTGAATACATGGTGATACTTAAGATACTTTACTTTGTGAATACATGGTGATACTTAGTGTAAGATATTTTACTTTGTGAATACATGGTGATACTTTGTGTAAGATATTTTACTTTGTGACTACATGGTGATACTTAGAGTAAGATATTTTACTTTGTGACTACATGGTGATACTTTGTGTAAGACATTTTACTTTGTGACTACATGGTGATACTTAAGATACTTTACTTTGTGACTACATGGTGATACTTAGTGTAAGATATTTTACTATGTGACTACATGAAGATATTTAGTGTAAGACATTTTACTTTGTGACTACATGGTGATACTTAGTGTAAGATATTTTACTTTGTGACTACATGGTGATACTTTGTGTAAGATATTTTACTTTGTGACTACATGGTGATATTTAGTGTAAGACATTTTACTTTGTGACTACATGGTGATACTTAGTGTAAGATATTTTACTTTGTGACTACATGGTGATACTTAGTGTAAGATATTTTACTTTGTGACTACATGGTGATACTTAGTGTAAGATATTTTACTTTGTGAATATATGGTGATGCTTAGTGTAAGATATTTTACTTTGTGAATACATGGTGATACTTAAGATACTTTACTTTGTTACTACATGGTGATACTTAGTGTAAGATATTTTACTCTGTGACTACATGGTGATACATAGTGTAAGATATTTTACTTTGTGACTACATGGTGATACTTAGCGTAAGATATTTTACTTTGTGAATACATGGTGATACTTAGTGTAAGATATTTTACTTTGTGAATACATGGTGATACTTAAGATACTTTACTTTGTTACTACATGGTGATACTTAGTGTAAGATATTTTACTTTGTGACTACATGGTGATACTTTGTGTAAGATATTTTACTTTGTGACTACATGGTGATATTTAGTGTAAGACATTTTACTTTGTGACTACATGGTGATACTTAAGATACTTTACTTTGTGACTACATGGTGATACTTAGTGTAAGATATTTTACTATGTGACTACATGAAGATATTTAGTGTAAGACATTTTACTTTGTGACTACATGGTGATACTTAGTGTAAGATATTTTACTTTGTGACTACATGGTGATACTTTGTGTAAGATATTTTACTTTGTGACTATATGGTGATATTTAGTGTAAGACAGTTTACTTTGCGACTACATGGTGACACTTAAGATACTTTACTTTGTGACTACATGGTGATACTTAGTGTAAGATATTTTACTATGTGACTACATGAAGATATTTAGTGTAAGACATTTTACTTTGTGACTACATGGTGATACTTAGTGTAAGATATTTTACTTTGTGACTACATGGTGATACTTAGTGTAAGATATTTTACTTTGTGACTACATGGTGATATTTAGTGTAAGACATTTTACTTTGTGACTACATGGTGATACTTAGTGTAAGATATTTTACTTTGTGAATACATGGTGATACTTAGTGTAAGATATTTTACTTTGTGACTACATGGTGATGCTTAGTGTTAGATATTTTACTTTGTGACTACATGGTGATACTTAGTGTAAGATATTTTACTTTGTGAATACATGGTGATACTTAAGATACTTTACTTTGTTACTACATGGTGATACTTAGTGTAAGATATTTTACTTTGTGACTACATGGTGATACTTAGTGTAAGATATTTTACTTTGTGACTGCATGGTGATACTTAGTGTAAGATATTTTACTTTGTGAATACATGGTGATACTTAGTGTAAGATATTTTACTTTGTGAATACATGGTGATACTTAAGATACTTTACTTTGTTACTACATGGTGATACTTAGTGTAAGATATTTTACTTTGTGACTACATGGTGATACTTAGTGTAAGATATTTTACTTTGTGACTACATGGTGATGCTTAGTGTAAGATATTTTACTTTGTGACTACATGGTGATACTTTGTGTAAGATATTTTACTTTGTGACTACATGGTGATACTTAGTGTAAGATGTTTTACTTAGTGACTAAATGGTGACACTTAGTGTAAGACATTTTACTTTGTGACTACATGGTGATACTTGGTTTAAGACATTTTACTTTGTGACTAAATGGTGATAATTAGTGTAAGATTTGTTAATTTGTGACTGCATGGTGATACTCAGTGTAAGATATTTTACTTTGTGACTACATGGTGATACTTAGTGTAAGATATTTTACTTTGTGAATACATGGTGATACTTAGTGTAAGATATTTTACTTTGTGAATACATGGTGATACTTTGTGTAAGATATTTTACTTTGTGACTACATGGTGATACTTAGTGTAAGATATTTTACTTTGTGACTACATGGTGATACTTTGTGTAAGAGATTTTACTTTGTGACTACATGGTGATACTTAAGATACTTTACTTTGTGACTACATGGTGATACTTAGTGTAAGATATTTTACTATGTGACTACATGAAGATATTTAGTGTAAGACATTTTACTTTGTGACTACATGGTGATACTTAGTGTAAGATATTTTACTTTGTGACTACATGGTGATACTTTGTGTAAGATATTTTACTTTGTGACTATATGGTGATATTTAGTGTAAGACAGTTTACTTTGCGACTACATGGTGACACTTAAGATACTTTACTTTGTGACTACATGGTGATACTTAGTGTAAGATATTTTACTATGTGACTACATGAAGATATTTAGTGTAAGACATTTTACTTTGTGACTACATGGTGATACTTAGTGTAAGATATTTTACTTTGTGACTACATGGTGATATTTAGTGTAAGACATTTTACTTTGTGACTACATGGTGATACTTAGTGTAAGATATTTTACTTTGTGACTACATGGTGATACTTAGTGTAAGATATTTTACTTTGTGACTACATGGTGATACTTAGTGTAAGATATTTTACTTTGTGAATACATGGTGATACTTAGTGTAAGATATTTTACTTTGTGAATACATGGTGATACTTAAGATACTTTACTTTGTGAATACATGGTGATACTTAGTGTAAGATATTTTACTTTGTGACTACATGGTGATACTTAGTGTAAGATATTTTACTTTGTGAATACATGGTGATACTTAGTGTAAGATATTTTACTTTGTGAATACATGGTGATACTTAAGATACTTTACTTTGTGAATACATGGTGATACTTAGTGTAAGATATTTTACTTTGTGACTACATGGTGATACTTAGTGTAAGATATTTTACTTTGTGACTACATGGTGATACTTAGTGTAAGATATTTTACTTTGTGACTACATGGTGATACTTAGTGTAAGATATTTTACTTTGTGAATACATGGTGATACTTAGTGTAAGATATTTTACTTTGTGAATACATGGTGATACTTAAGATACTTTACTTTGTGAATACATGGTGATACTTAGTGTAAGATATTTTACTTTGTGACTACATGGTGATACTTAGTGTAAGATATTTGACTTTGTGAATACATGGTGATACTTAGTGTAAGATATTTTACTTTGTGAATACATGGTGATACTTAAGATACTTTACTTTGTTACTACATGGTGATACTTAGTGTAAGATATTTTACTTTGTGACTACATGGTGATACTTTGTGTAAGATATTTTACTTTGTGACTACATGGTGATACTTAGTGTAAGATATTTTACTTTGTGAATACATGGTGATACTTAGTGTAAGATATTTTACTTTGTGAATACATGGTGATACTTAAGATACTTTACTTTGTTACTACATGGTGATACTTAGTGTAAGATATTTTACTTTGTGACTACATGGTGATACTTAGTGTAAGATATTTTACTTTGTGACTACATGGTGATACTTAGTGTAAGATATTTTACTTTGTGACTACATGGTGATACTTTGTGTAAGATATTTTACTTTGTGACTACATGGTGATACTTAGTGTAAGATATTTTACTTTGTGACTACATGGTGATACTTAGTGTAAGATATTTTACTTTGTGACTACATGGTGATGCTTAGTGTTAGATATTTTACTTTGTGAATACATGGTGATACTTAGTGTAAGATATTTTACTTTGTGAATACATGATGATACTTAAGATACTTTACTTTGTTACTACATGGTGATACTTAGTGTAAGATATTTTACTTTGTGACTACATGGTGATACTTAGTGTAAGATATTTTACTTTGTGACTACATAGTGATACTTAGTGTAAGATATTTTACTTTGTGACTACATGGTGATACTTAGTGTAAGATATTTTAATTTGTGACTACATGGTGATACTTAGTGTAAGATATTTTACTTTGTGACTACATGGTGATGCTTAGTGTTAGATATTTTACTTTGTGAATACATGGTGATACTTAGTGTAAGATATTTTACTTTGTGAATACATGGTGATACTTAAGATACTTTACTTTGTTACTACATTGTGATACTTAGTGTAAGATATTTTACTTTGTGACTACATGGTGATACTTAGTGTAAGATATTTTACTTTGTGACTACATAGTGATACTTAGTGTAAGATATTTTACTTTGTGACTACATGGTGATACTTAGTGTAAGATATTTTACTATGTGACTACATGAAGATATTTAGTGTAAGACATTTTACTTTGTGAATACATGGTGATACTTAAGATATTTTACTTTGTGACTACATGGTGATACTTAGTGTAAGATATTTTAATTTGTGACTACATGGTGATACTTAGTGTAAGATATTTTACTTTGTGACTACATGGTGATACTTAGCTTAAGATATTTTACTTTGTGACTACCTTGTCTGGTTGCACTGAGTTTGTTTACATTCAAGTTGAAAGACTGTAAGACACTCAAGATGCCTGACCTTCTATTTTGGCTCAGTACACTTGGCACTATTTCATAATGATGTTTCAAAGAATAAGCAAAAGGAATGTTACTTTTTTTTGTCTTTTGTCTACATTCCCTTAGCATGGTACAAAATTTCTTAAGTCTATAGTCCCTTAGCACTGTATAAATTTCTGTAGTCTAAAGTCCCTTATCACTGCTTCAGTTTCTGTAGTCTATAGTCCCTCAGAACTGTATCAATTTCTGTAGTCTATAGTCCCTCAGAACTGTATCAATTTCTGAAGTCTATAGTCCCTTAACACTGTATCAATTTCTCTAGCCTATAGTCCCTTAACACTTTATTAATTTCTGTAGTGTATAGTCCCTTAGCACTGTACATGTATCAGTTTCTGTAGTGTATAGTCCCTTAGCACTGTACATGTATCAGTTTATGTAGCCTCTAGTCCCTTTGCACTCTATCAGTTTATGTAGTCTCTATTCCCTTAACACTATCATTTTCTGTAGTTTATAGTCCCTTAACACTGTACATGTATAAATTTCTGTAGTCTATACTCCCTTAGGACTATCAGTTTCTGCAGTCTATAGTCCCTTAGCACTGTATCCATTTCTGTAGTCTGTACTCCCTTAGCGCTATCAATTCCTTCACAAAGGATGAATTAGAAGTTCTGCTAGGCAAATAAAATTTTAAATGCACACAATAGATTTGGAACTTTTGTTTTATTTCTGGCAAATACTTACCCATGACAAGTAAAAGGCTTAATGGTTTTCTAATCCTGTCTTTGAAAAGTTTCTTTTTATTTAAACCTATTTAATTAAATCTACCATGTCCACTGCCTTTGAAATGAAGTGGGTGCTAGGTAGGTTTGGGTTTTGCATAAATGTTTGTGTTGTGATCTATTGTGATTCTGCATTGCTATATGTGTTGCATTATATTTGGAAAATCCTTACAAAGTGAAAATTATATCAAAGAGTGAACAAGAAGTCAATGTTTCATATAACTTAATTTGCTTTAAATTCCTTTATGTGTAAAATGATTGGGAAACATCCTTACATATGGCAAGTCCAAACTAGTCCTGTTTAAGTTCCTTCTTCTCAATGCTGGCCATACTGGCAACTAGGATGAGTTAATTTCACCAAACATGGGCACTTAAGTTCATCCTCCCATCTATGAACTTTACCACACCTCCGCATTACATTCCTAACAACAGCAAGGTTATCAATTAATTTGTTTTCATCTTTCTTGGATAATTTAGTCAAAAATGCTGCCAGACAAATGATTTTGTATTTGGCACCAGCTCATGCAAGATTTCAGATTCCATGTCTGCCATTGTGTGTCTTCGCTAATGGAACAGGCAGGATGTAATGTACAATTCAACCATTTTCTTTTCAGACACATGCATCTTTCAGAAATCTTTTTTCTTTGTTTAGAACAAAAGTCCCTGAAAGTGCAAAACATTCAAACAAGTGATGGCTAAAGAAAATATTTTCTTTTGTACACTACCTAAGAAATAATGCAAAAACTGATTAACTGGCAATATTCTACGTTTCACATTCCAGTAAGATCTGTGCCGCAGTATACAAATATACTAGTATAATTGCAGACCACTACTGCTTGCTTCATAGATATTTTCACATTGGTAGGATATTGCTTCATGGTTGTATATGGATGAAGATATTTTTTCCTGGATTTTCAGTATTTTTGTCATCTTGCCATTAATATAATCAAATAGGCATGCAGACTTCAAAGAGCTCAGCTGGTAGAGCATCAGACTTATAATCCAAGGGTTGTGGGTTTGATACCTACCCAGGCCAGCAAGGATAAGCTGCCTTGTTGAGTCCTCAGGGAAGGCATCTAGTTTCTATTTTCTCTGCATGAAATAGCCATAGAGTTAAAGTGCCATTGACCTTCAGACTTCAAAGAGCTCAGCTGGTACAGCATTGGATTCATACTCCAAGGTTTGTTTGTTTGATATCCACCCAGGCCAGCCTGGGGTAGCTGCCTTGCAGTTCCTTAGGGAAGGCCTTGAGTTCCAATTTTCTCAGCAGAGTTTAAAGTGCCATTATAAACCGACAAACCAACAACACATGTATAGGGTAAGAATGTCTCAGGATATTGTCTTGGGTACAATATTGGCAGGTAAAAATTTACTGGGTTAATTAGTTTTATTAATTTTTGAACTTTATAAACTATATCTTAGTAAGTTTTCATAATTCTGTATATACTAACTCACATACTGCAGTTGACTAATTTACATCTCATAAATTTCGGGGCCCCAAGTGGCCGAGTGGTCTAAAGCACTCACCGTTACGGATCACTGCCATCTCACCTCTGTCTGCGCTGGTTTGAGTCTCAGATTCAGCCAATGTGGTTATGTGAGAAAGCTTGCCAGCAGCTTCTCGTGGGTCGGTGGTTCTTTCCAGGGTTTTCCTGGGTTCTTCCTCCACCATGAATACTGGCCACCATGAATAGCCTATTGTGTGCTCAAAAATGGCGTTAAACCCCACAACAACAACATCTCATAAATTCCGAAAATTACTAACTTGTTTTTTTATTGAAATAATAAAAAATAACTGTTACAACTGTTATCTAAAGAATATGAAAAGTAAAAAGTTCAATCTGGCTCATATATATATATATATATATATATATATATATATATATATATATATATATATATATATATATATATAGACACACACACACACACACACATATATATATATATATATATATATATATATATATATATATATATATACTCTTTTTAAAATTGTGTGGGCTAGAACTTTAAAACATAAATTTTTAGAAATATCTAAATCACATTTTACTTCACATAGACACAGACACATACACTTTCAAGTTCTTGAGCCCATCGTATCATGCAATACTCCCGAGATAAGTTTTCAAGTAAAATCAGAAAAGCATTTTAAAATGTTCAAAAGCATCAGCAGATGAAACAGAGAAAGAACAAGAGCCTCTCTACTCTACTGTCTGAAAAGAATTTACAGGAATTCAAGATAAGGATCATTTCTTCTTTTTAACTGCTGAGTGGTGAAATGTGCAAACATGACCTTAGAAATAGCGATAATTTCAAGTTGGCCATCATCAAAACCATTGAAATAAGATTTGTACCATTTGCATTTAGGACCAACTAGACATCACAAGAAATATTTTGGTGAAAAAAAAAGCTTGTTGGGATAAGACCCACCATTCATCCAAGAGAAATTATTCACCTAAAAAAAAATATTTACGTAAAATATAGCAAAAATAAGATATTCAAGATGGCTGCCATGGTGGTCATATTGGCTGTCAGGTTGGCACCATTTTCATTTAGAACCAACTAAACATTATAAAATGTCTTTCACTTAAAACAACAATTTTATATAACCCTCCAATCAAGAGGAGTAGCAAGAAGATATTCAAGATGCCCACCATGGTGGCCACGTTGGATGTCAGAATGGCACCAATGTCATTTAAGACCAACTCAACATCGTAAGAAATCTTTCTGTGAAAACCCCAAGACCTGTGCTTACAGAGAGACAGACAGACAATGAATGACAATCCATCACATAAGATCTTCTGGACAATGACCAGTAGAGCTGAAAATAAACTCACCATATTCTGAATATTCCTCTTCAATTGTAATTTTTGATACTCCCAACAGCAGTCTAAAGTCACAAACACTTAGTTGAACAGGAACAACACCATAATAACTATTATCAGTTTCTCATTTACTAGGTACATGAACTCTCCATTCCTGATACTGTTTTTTCCCTCCCCAAATCTTTGCTGAGGATCCAAGAGGAATTACACACCTCTTCACTGAATGAGTACAGCTACAATTGAAACTTTTCTCTTTTTAACTCCAAGCACCTGCTTAAGTCTATAGAAAAGCACCCACATGAAGAGATAACATCCCCAAGTAGGTATATATACATTTAACTTCCTTCAATTGGCAAATAATCAAATGTAATTTCTGTAACTCTAAATATGCAGACAAAATATCTCTAGCCAACAGGCAACATAATTATAAATATCTTGAAGGTAGGTTTGTTACATGGAGTTGCACAAGTTAACCAGAACATTCAATACATAAAACATTTGGGAAGCAGGAAGCAAGGTTATGAAGATGCACCCTTTCTGCTATCTATGTTATCTTATGGGGGATGCTCACAGTAGTCAAGTGTAAATATTTCACCACCTACAGCCAATGTTATCCTGATCTATTACTGTAGAGCACTTAATAGCCTCAGCAACCTATTACCATCTATACTCGCATTTAAATCAAGTCAAACTGCAAACTGCACAAAACCAGAGCTGTCATTGCATAATGCACTGGCAGATCTGGGTCTGTGCAGTTTGCTGGGAGTAATCAGTAAAACAAACATCACACACCCTGATCTGCATGTGCACTATGCTAGGGCAGGTCAAGATCTTTGTTGTTTGCAGTATGATTCGTCTTATAAGCAAGTGTAGCTGGTAAGTTTCTGAAGCTGGCATCCCTGCCAAGATAGCTTTGTCCAGTATCATCAACTTAAGTAAGACATTCTAATGCAATTAAGGGTGATGTGATTTATGGCAAATCAATTGTGTCACTGCAATGCAAAGGTAAACCAAATAAATAATGTTCAGAACTGAACTTGTAAATATTACTTTCTGAGCTATTTTCTATTTTTCTTCTTCAAAAAATGTAAAACTAAATTTTAGTTTTCTTATTCATTTAACGCTCCACAATTGGTAGAAATTTATGTTTAATATTTCTTATTCATTTAAAACTCCAAAATTGGCCGAAATTTATGTTTAATATTTCAATATTATTTTGTATTGGAGGGTCACCTACAGAAGTATTTTGTTTGTGGAGGAAACATGATTTAACTTGAAGCACTGATACAGAGCCATACATTTTGGTAATATAAATTGCTGATAAAAGAATTTAAAGTAACTGACCAAAAATGTAACTGAGAATAGCAATGGCAGAACTATAACTGAAAAGCTTCCAAGAATGTCATAAAACAACAGTGAAAAAGACAGCAATTTCTGAACTAGATCTGTACCTGCTTTTTTCCATAAGCTTACACTAAACAAGTAAATTTTGAAAACCTCAACAAAAATTAATTTGCAATTAACAAAAATGTCGCAGTAAATTTGTATCTTCATACAAGATTATGGTATTTGCATTCACAATGGGAAATGAGTACATGTATTTCTTTGTAAAATCAGCACAGAAAAAGCAGTTTTCTTCAAGGATAGAAATAATTTGGAATGTTTCTTAATTATCATTGCAAAATAGATAGTTACCTTTATGCAAACATTTTGAGAACTACAAATTTCAGCTCACAAGCAACAGAATACACTGACATAGCAAAGACTGCAATGCTTGCACCATGATAATATGCACACACAGACTGGGCCATTTTCAATTTTTGATTAGAAATTCCATGTTCTCTCAAAGAACAGGACACACCTCATCCAATGGTTATCAGAACTACTACTGATACATGTATATACCATCTATTAGTTGACTCATTCTCTCCACAGCCATTAAATTCTGATACAGCATCTGAATAAATAAGATAGTGGACTACAGGGAATACAAATGTTTTTTGTAAAAGGGAATGCAAAATATTTTTTGAAAAAAAAAATACAAATGTTTTTTGTAAATGTTTCCTGATTTTTCAGATTGAATAAGTTTATCCAAATTTACCAAATTTGCTAACGCCAAATAAATTAAAATGTTTAGATTTTGTTTAGAATCTAAATTTTCAATTATTTATGCTCAAGGTTTTCAAATATTACAAATATCCATTTAACATTCACTCTGGATTCATGCAAAAAAAAATACTCAGTGTCAAAATACAAATCTCATGTTACTTAACATGGCTGGGAATTTATTTTATTCATCCACCTGACCAAAGAGGATAACATGAATTTCCCATTTGAAAAGTAGGACACAGCATTCAATTAAGGCCTGTTGACCAATAGTCCATACCTTATTCCAACCCAAAAGGACAAAAAATTAATTCCATATACTGACAAAAGAGCAGATGCTGGAACAGAGTTGTCAAATTTGCCAGGGTAAATGTTTACCTGACAAAGTTGTCAGGTGACCCAGTCAGTCAATATTAGTCAGTAGCAGTCAGTAGTTATCAAGATCTCCAATTCCAGCTTTGTATTGGCTATTTTCATTCCGCCAATTTACTGTCATGCATAATGAACAAGAATCATCTGGAGATGACCCTCCCCGAGTTCATAGCTTGTACCCCCCACCCTGAGTCCATAGCTTGTGTAAAGTCTTCTACTTAAAGAATGCTTATTATCCATCACTCTCAATTTTTATAATACTTAGGCTAGTACTAAGTGGACCAGCAAAGTCAGTTTTATATGCAAGTTGTCCATCATTTTGTTTCCATGGTAACTTAAAAATATCACTGAATACAGAAAATTATAAGTATTACAACTTGTTTTTGAAGTGTGCCAAGTTCGGTTGAAAGATCTTGCATGGTTTCCAAGTTAGACTAATGATAATGTTTACAGACACACATACAAATAAACATCTCACCAGTGACTTCTACACCAGTGTAATGTATGTACCAACTTTCTAGGAGATACACTAAATTGTTGGAATTTTTACCCTAGAAACAAAAGTTTTCACTTGGCAATTCACACCAACAGCTTTTAATATTTGAAACTATGGAACATCACCATACTAATTTTGCATCACATACATTTTTTTAAAAGATGTTATGATGTTATGGTGTAATTTATTATCTAAAACTGATTATTTGAAATTTCTTTGTTTGCTAGACTTCACAGGCTTCCGCCTGAAAGTGCCTAAATAAGGAAAGACTTTCACCTCAGTCATTTGTCAACTTCATGTGCATGTGTGATTTGGATTTTTCCCGTAGCTTTAACAATTTTCCAGTCATATCTGACTACAATGTCTGCAGTGACTGAGAGTTAATAGTGATGTCTAGCATTGGGGCATCATGCCACAGACATGTAGCACAATGTCCTACCCAGTCACATTATCCTGACACCAGGCCAAGCACATACCATACAGATGAACTTAGTCTTAAGCCAATGCAATTTTGAAATATCATATACTGCTTTGCTTTTTACGATTCTTCTAGTAATCTGAGGTAATTTCTTTTCTGGAGGAAGCATTTTGCTTTATTTTGTTGATGTTATTTTAAGGTTTAATGCCATTTTTCAGCACAAGATAGGCTATACATGGTGGCCAGTATAACTGGTGGAGGAAGAACCCTGGAAAACCCTGAGAAGAACCACCGACCCACGAGAAGCTACTGCAAAGTTTTCTCACATACCCATGTTAGTCGAGCCTGAGACTCGAAAAAAACGGAGAGGTGAGATGGCAGTGATCTGGAATGGTGAGAGCTTTAGACCACTCAGCCACTCAGGACCTTCCTTTTGCTTTAGCACATTAACCCCTGGAGGTTTTTGTCGTTTTCGTCTGAAATTTGAGTAGGAAACACATTTTGACAGCTATTTCTGAATACATCCTAAAACACCAACTTCCAGGTGATCTTCCAATAACATACTGCCTAGTTGTGTTAGAAACATCGTTTTTCACTGGCTCTTTGGCTTGTGCATGAGCAGAAAGGTAAAAGTTGGAGTTCTTTTTTCTCTTTTTTTTCTTTCTGCTTAATGGACCCATTATTTCTGTATCAAGACCACTCTTTATTCCAAACGCCCATCTTATCCTACTTTTTGCAAAGGTTCATCTGTCTATTTGCAGTTCATACCAATCTGCCTTAGATCTGAGACCAGAAAGTCTAAAATCCAGACACAAAATCAGATTCCGACCACAGCCGAATTTGGGTTTAAGAAAAATCAGTCCAAAAATTGAGATTTTTCCTCTGTATTTTGTAGTGCAACTAGAAATTCTAAATTATTTGGTATCATTGTTGAGCTACATCTGTCTACCTTTCTTTAATACCACGCACTTTAGTGTATCATACATGACCTTGACGCTACAGAGCTCGGCAGTAGGCTACTACCTCCTGCCATGTAAACTCGTCACCAGGGGTTAATGTGTTAGTTGAACTTTGCTGAAGCATAAAATGTTGATTTGACATGTTGAATGCACTTTTTATGACAAAACTTACTGATGACAATTATTTGAAAGATTAAACAACAGCAAATGATATTCCAGAAATGATCAAAAATTAGTTGCGAAGTTTTGGAAACTCAAAAGACTGGGTAAACACATGCTTCATTTACTGTTGCTGTTTGATGTCATTGTTGTTAGTTTTCTCAGCACAGATAATATTATTCTACGTTGGGTATTAACTGGATACGCATTTGTCATAAAACGTTTATGTTCCTTTCCTTAGCATTCTATTTATCTTGATTTTTTAAGAAATCTGCTCCTTCTGTGGTTGTTTTTCTCATGCATGTTGCAAACACTCCTCTTCATTTTTATATGCAACTTTCAGATATTTCAAAAGTTATAAAATGTACAGTCGCAACAGTAAATGACAGTATAAATGGTTGCAAAAACTTATTAAACACTGAGCAAATTATTAGCCAGAATAATACAATAAAATGTTTATACTGAATTGGCAGGGACCTCTGTTGTTTTTCTTCCTAGATTATGAACAAGCACAAGTATGATAGATGCAATGAACATTTTGATGACTTCAATTATGTTATACAGCAGATAACCACCCAGACTGAGAGATACAATATGGAGTCTGGACTTGGTGTAGATGGCAAGGAAAAAGCCAGGTCAAAAAGGTAAAGTTACGGCTGATGTCAACTGCTAAGGGTTTGGAAAAAACTTTAGCAGAGAGAAGACATTATTACAAAACAAAATGAATGCAGTAGCCTTATTGAAGGCGAGGATATGTGAACAGTGCTTAATCCTTTAAAAGTCAACTGATTATTGCAGTTCTGCAAATCTCTTCTGCATTTAAACTTCACAGAAATTAAATTTATGACTGGGAGATGAAAATTGGAGAATCTAAACTATGTGCCCATGATAAGCTAAGCGTGGGTCTGCAAGTATGACACAAAACAGCACTTTACCATAGAACTGGGCATAATAAAGGAAATGGTCAATTTGGGGTAAATTCTTAATAGTAATGACAATTTATATCACTTGCACTCAAAAGTCAATGTCATGACATAAACAAATTATTTTCACCAACTTACATCAAACTATGGTGAAGTCTTTGGGCCATGTTCCAGTCTCTGGTGAAAGTCATAGCTATGGTAGTACATATTATACACTGTTCACAGAACTATTTATTATTAAATAAGGCAATGAATATTGAAACAACTGAAAAAGTGTTTGTAATTCGGAAATGAATATTGATGTGAGACAATGTACAGGTTATCAATCTGATTAAAATCTGATCTCCACAGTCCTACATGGAGTTATGATGGACCCAATCAGAGGTCATGTTCAGTTGACCTTGTAGTTCACCAGTCAAATGACAACTTTCAAATTTCTGAAAAGTGAAACACATCATTTGGAACATATCCTTACTAATGATAACTCTCTCAAACACATCATTTTGAACATATCCTTTCTAATGATAACTCTCTCAAACACATCATTTGGAACATATCCTTACTAATGATAACTCTCTCAAGAACACATTATTTGGAACATATCCTTACTAATGATAACTCTCTCAAACACAAATTTGCAATGCTTTATCTGATTGGATACTATACATAAGTGGACTGGAAGTTCCAAATGTCACTGAAACTGGTATCTATATCTGTCAGATCTCTTTATAGGGCTGTAGAGATATGATTTTAATCAGATTTTGTTGGCCATATAATAATAATAATAATGATGATAATAATAATAATAATAATAATAATACAGTAATAAGACCTTTATTTAACGAGAGTGATACAATTAGTTGCATGAACTAATGCTCTTTGTGTCCTTCTATTACTTGCATATTTACATACATGGTACACATTTGCACACATAATAAAGAATGGCATATAAAACTCATAATTCTTTCAAGAGGAATATTTATATATAGTTACAGCTCTATGGTGATGCAGCTGCTAGTACCATTTTTATGAAGTCTTTGGTATGACTCATCCGCTGTTTGAACCTGCAATCTGCCACAGTTAAAACAGATGCTCTAATCACTTTGGCCACTGGAGTGGTCAGTAAATGAAGTACATGTATGTGCCTCCCTTGTATTTGGATTTTCCTAACATTTGCAACAGTTTTATCATTTGAAGAATGTCTTATCTTTGAAAAGATCATGGCAACAGTATGTTTTATCAAAAAAAGTGTGTTCCACATGAAGAAATAAGCTTTTTATGCTTCAAAAATTTTGAATTACACCAAAAGACTTATATGTTTTGATAGGAAAATGAACAACTGCTGCCCAATGCTGCAGACTCTGAAATTGCATTGAAGTCTGAAACACAGTTTTGAGTCATCTTTCCCATCCATTTCCTCCTGTCTAGGCAATCTATACAAACGTTTATCGAAGCTGTCTGCCGTCAATTATGACCATAGTAGTACCAAATGCATTTTCTTGCAGATAGAATACTACTTCAATAAATAGATGTTTCCAACTCTGAAGCAATATGGGCAAATTAAAGGCAAGTAAAGGCCTTGACAGCATCATTTTGACACTAGGATGATATTTTATCATGTTCGCCATCAGAAACCAAGGCATTACTGGCTTGCATTGTGTGCACACATAAAAAAGGAAACAATGGCTGGCCATATTGCAGACATGGCCTGAATGTTTGAATAATTGCACTTGGTTAATTACTTCCTTTCTTCATGATTAATTGGGATAAACATTAAGTTTGGAGCATCTCAAAACATTGTCATATACTGCAATTTCAACAATTCTGTAATTAATTACCCAAGGTAGATACCATATGTACTCGCTTACAAGCTCAATCCAACTACAAACTGCACAGACCCAGATCTGCCTTCACATAATGTGCCAGCAGATCTGGTTCTATGCAGTTTGTTGGGAGTGATCAGTAGAATAAATAACATAGACCCTGATATGTATGCACATTATGCAATGGCAGATCAGGATCTTTGTTTTTGCGGTTTGACTCCACTTATGAGCAAGTATATATGGTAGCTCCTTCTCTCTCTCTCTCTCTATGCTCTTACTTACACAGATACACAAGAGAAAGAGAAAATTCAGATCATATATACAAACAAGATAATTTTATATTACACTTGGCAAAGAACCAAATGCTATCAAGGTCTTTCCAACTATCTTTCCAAAGTTATGTTAAACAAAAATACCTGTTTAATGTATCCGTGTAACATTGTTGCAATTCTAAAATGATGATCTGCAAACTGTGCCTATCCATTATCATATAATTATCAGATGATCTGTGCCTATCCATTATCATATAATTATCAGATGATCTGTGCCTGTCCATTATCATATAATTATCAGATGATCTGTGCCCATCCATTATCATATAATTATCAGATGATCTGTGCCTGTCCATTATCATATAATTATCAGATGGCTAGTCTCTCCTGTCATATATCAAATAGCTGATTTATTCAATTTATGCAATGATTCATTTGCATTACATGATAAATCTTGTTTTCTTGCTCCTGCATGACCTAGATTACATTATCAAATGCAGGCAATGTAAGTCGCTTTTCATAGTCTCTACATTACAAGTGGGTGTTTTCTGTCCCTGTGTGTACTCTGTGCCTGGGGTTTTCTGTCCATTGGTGTACTCTGTCCCTGATATTTTCTGTCCCTGGGTGTACTCTGTCCCTTAGTTTTTCTGTCCCTGGGTGTACTCTGTCCTTGGGTTTATCTGTCCCTGAGTGTACTCTGTCCTTGGGTGTACTCTGTTCCATCATACTTTCATCTCAACATTAGTTTGTTTTTGTTTTTTATTTCTTTGTTCACTTATTTATTTAATGGGTAAGGGAGGAAGAGACATGTACAGATTTGCCAATTTTCTGTCAGGATCTTTTTTTGCATATCAGTGATTACAATGCAATCATTTCATTTCCAGTACACTTTAAACACCAAAAATGATTCAGATTGGGTAATTTGTAAAAATTCAAACAATGATAGTAGTAATTATTTTGTTGTTGTTTGAAGTTAGATCCATTTATTTTACAAAAGTACTTGCTGGTATCTTCTAATTATCTTCATAATAATTTTCATGTTTCAATATGGTTTTTTTTGATGTGAGAAGGTCCACACTTTATACAGGAAAATAATTTCTAAAGCAATAGATAAGAAACATTTTTAAAAATCAATATTTGAAATGACATAATAACTGAAATTTCCATTATGTGTCATGTTATATTCTCACATATTCACATGTTTCCTTCATTTTGAAAATATTATTCCATTTATTTATAAATTATATCAAATATTTAATTTAAAATTGCTTGCTTCAAAAGTGTATTTGGTACCAGCCTTTAAATGATGTAGTCTTCAAGTATGCATTTAAAAAATGCATTATTAATTATTATTATTACTGTAATTGTTATTTTTAAAGTTATAAATAATATAATTGTTCAACAAATACAGTCTGTTTCTTTAAACCATGGTTTAACAATAACAAATTCATAAGGAAACACTTTCAGGTTAATTTTAAAACAAGAATCCCTCAAAGGGACTGAGGTTTGGCTGGTTGAAAAGAACTTCCAGGAATCCAAGAGAAGACCTTTTCTGATTTTCAAATTGATGAGTATTGAGACCATTTCAGATACTATTACAAAAATCCAACATATCACATTTAATAAACTATTCTGAGTTAACATGTTATTAAATTACCTAATTGCTGAACAAAATTCTTTATCATGGCATTCAACAGGGAACCTGCAATCATAGACTAAAGATCATTTAACTTATCTCAATGTCAAGATATAGCCATTTTTAACTTTGCTTAAATATTTCATTAAGTTTTGGTAAAGAAAAGTATCATGAACAGAACATTATATGCCTGTCCCATGTTTAATAGTCTACCATGTAGATAACTGAAAACACAAAACCATTTTTCTGCTGAGGCAATACCTTGACCTCTGACATTTTGACCCTAAAATCAAAATGATTCTTCCTTACCTCATGTGCGAGCCATTCACAAAGTTCAGGCCAGGTCTATGAAGAAGAACTAACATAACTGAGGAAATATCTTTTCTTCTTTTGTCAATGTGACCTCACCAAGCCTTTGATCTCTTGACTACAAAATCAATAGGCTTCTATTTTACCATACATGCAAGCCATCCACAAAGTTTGGTCCAGATCTGTAATGCCAAGCTAGCGATCTGCAAACCACTTTTATTATTTCAGAACAATGAAATTGACCTTGACTGTTTTTATGCCAGTATTGACTGTTTGCTAACTGTAAATGCTGGAGAACTAAAGTTACTGTGTAGAAATCAGTGTTCTTATTTTAGTCACACTGACCTTTCCCTTTGACCTTCTGACCCCAAAATCAAAAGAGTTCTTCCTTACCCCAAGAGCAAGCCATCCACAATGATTGGTAGCTGTAGATGGTGGAGAACAAGATACTATTGTCTGTGGAAACCATTTTCTTCTTTTAGTTCATAACCTTGACCTTAAAACTTCTGACCCGAAATCGAAGGGTTCCTCCTTACCCCAGCTGTAAGCCATCCACAAAGACTGGTAACTGTAGTTGGTAGACAACTCTAGTTATTGTGCAGAAACAAAATTAGTAACAGACATATGGAGTAACAGATGCTCACAAATCAGTACAGCTAAAACCACAGGTAAGTAATGCTCTTTGACCTTAAAATTAATGTCAGAGTGCTGACTATTAACTTGTTCATTAGTCAGACTGCTTTTCAAAATGAACATTTGCAGGTTTGTTTTTTTGAGAAAAGAAAACAATTGATTATATGTAAATGTAGGGATGATCTGGGAGACCTCATGACTATATTATATGTAAATGTAGGAAACATTTGGTAATCTACGTTCATGATATTATGTGTAAATGAAAGGAACATTTAGAAGTATAAGTGCATCATGAAATCGTGTGTAGAAAAGATTTGGTAATCTATATGTGTGCATGTCAAACAGGCACCAGATTCACTTAAGACCATGCAGACATTATAATAGGTCTTTCTGAGAAAACCTTTTGTCAATAAGACAATCTGTTCAGGAGAAATGGCAATACAATTTTCAAGATGGATGCCATGACAGCCATACTGGCTGTCAGATCAGATCCATTTTAATTTAGAACCATCTAGACATCATAAGAAGTCTTTCAGTGAACTCCATGTGAATATGGACCATCCAGTCAGAAAGAGGAGAGATAAGATTTTCAAGATGGCCACCATGGTGGCAATATTGGATGTCCGAGAGGTACTGTTTCATTTATAACTAAAAAGATATCTTAAATCTAAACACCAGGACATTTCAACTATTCATTAAGGAGGAGTAGCAATAACAAGGTTTTTAAGATTGATTTGATGATTATGAATGTCAAATGGCACCATTTTCATTTCAGACCAACAAGGCAGCATAAGCCATTTTGTCAAAATCCCATGTTTTTGCAACCATCTGTTTTAGGTAAAAAAAATCATAATATTATTTTTAATATGTTGGCCATATTGGATGTTGGATTGGCACCATTTAAGCTTGGGACCAACAAGACTTGCAAGAGGTTTTTTCTTGAAAACTCCATGCTGATAGGACTTTCTATTTAGGAATTGTAGCAATAAAAAGATTTTAAAATGGACATAGTGATGACCATATTGGATGTCCAAGGTACACCACATTTCTTTGAGATGAACTTGATCTTGAGATTAAGTTGCTTAACTTGTTACAGTCATGGTATATAGTTATGTAACTTGCTATGGTAAGTATCATGGTATATAGTTATATAACTTGCTATGGTAAGTGTGTGTGTGTGTGTGTGATTTGGATTCTTAACGTAGCTTTAACAATTTTTCAGTCATATCACTACGATGTCTGCAGTGTGACTGTTTATAGTGATGTCTAGCACTGAGGCATCATGCCGCAGACATGTAGCGGTTGCTATGGTATCATGGTATATAGTTATGTAACTTCATATGGTAGGTATCATGGTATATAGTTATGTATATTGCTATTGTCAGTATCATGGTATATAGTAATGTAACTTGCTATGGTAAGTACCATGGTATATAGTTGTGTAACTTGCTAAGGTAGGTAACATGGTATATAGTTATATAACTTGCTGAGGTAAGTACCATGGTAAATGGTTATGTAACTTGCTATGGCAAGTATGTAATTGTGTAACTTACATTTATCCTGCAAAGTCTCTTGGATTTGGAGTGAAACCTTGAGCCTACCTACCATAACATAGAAAGACTGTGAATCTCATCAACATAGTTGTCTGTCTGCTTCTGCTGCCAAATTGCAAAATTACTTGGACACTTAACAAACATAAAAAATACACATGTTGCATATACTAACAAAAACCTACATCTAATACATGGTAAATTCAAATGAATGTTCCATACTGAGAGACAAAACAAATGTGACAAAACTGATAAGTGTATTAATAATATACTTAGGAGATTTTGTTTGTGTTTGGCTTAGTGTTTTATGGTACATCA
Organism: Sinohyriopsis cumingii; assembly: GCA_028554795.2. Lineage (NCBI taxonomy): Eukaryota > Metazoa > Mollusca > Bivalvia > Unionida > Unionidae > Sinohyriopsis > Sinohyriopsis cumingii. The sequence goes on from CM068825.1 coordinate 106,521,687, forward strand.
ACACAAGTAGGTTATTTAGTGCCATGGCAATTGGAGTAAAGTGCTTAGCCCAAGGACACACTATGGTAGCTGCCCAGGCTGGTCAAATGGTTGGACTTTTAAACTGTACCCTTTGTCATGAGTCTGGCATACCAAAACTGCACCATCATGTCTCCTGTTCCTTAAGTTGCACCTTCCTACATGCAAAGGACTGCTCCAGTGGCATAAGTTCTGGACTGTCTGCCTCAGATGCAGGAGGTTGTGGGTTCAATCCCCAGCCAAGTCATAACAAAGCCTTATAAAAATGGTACTAACAGCTGCCTTGCTTGATGCTCAGTGTTAAGAGGTTAGTGTTTAGGTTGGTTGGCCTGGTGTGAGGATAATGTGACTAGGTGGGACATGATGTTACATGTCTGCCCCAGTGCTAGACATCACTATAAAGTGCCACACTGCAAACACAGTCGCAATATGACTTAAATTGTTAAAGTTATGTTAAAAATCAAAAACACACACTACATGGAAGATACTATATTCAAGGCCCATTCTATATGAACATTGCTGGGGCTGGGGTGAGGGGTGGGATTTAGGAGTCATTGATTAACATTGCTTGAAGATTTTGGAGTATGTAACCCTATGATTTCTTGTCAAAATAAAAAGATACACAAGAATAAAAGATTGTGATCATTGAAACACTCCTGAAATGTGAAGGGTGTCAGATGATGATTAACAATAATTATAAGATATATCCACATTAAGCCCTAATAAAGCAAGTATTTGTTCTGTTGCAATTTAAAAGCATCTTTAGTGACAACAGTTTAAGACCAGCAGACAATAAAATGTAACAAGTTTAATCTTGTAAATCAAATACTTGTTTATTCAACACTTGCTTCATTACATCAGTATTATATTTTTAAAAATATGTTACGATGAAAAGATTCAAACTGTTGGATTAATCCTGTTTGTAATAGATGGGTTGCTGGTCCAATACCCATACAGGTCAGCCTGGGTTGTCTTCCTTAGTGTGTCTTTGGGAAAGTCAATTAACTCCTGTTCCTTCTGTATCATATAGAAATAATACAGCAAAAGTGTCATTAACACTGCAACCAACAAATTCTCCTTGGTGTGAGTCATGAATAATTTTTTCCTCCTGCATTATTGTTGAACAAAATATTTAGGAAGGAAGTTCCCCAATCAATTTAGAAACAAAAAGATATTTTTCAAATTACAGGAAATATTATGAGCGATTTAAAGATTTTCACACATTATTTTTCTTGTTGGCGTGTGTATATATTAATTAGCAGGAGTCTCTCAATTGCCTGACATGTAATAACTCCTATATGACATATAACAATGGACACTGTTCATGTGCAACAATTTAATGGACATTTCACCTGTGCAACGTATTTTAGCCGATACTGCTCCTAACTGACATATTGTTAAGGACATTATTCCTATGTGACATATTTTAATGGCCACTGTTCCTATGTAACATATTTTAATGGCCGCTGTTCCTATGTGACATATTTTAATGGCTGCTGTTCCTATGTGACATATTTTAATGGCCACTGATCCTATGTGACATATTTTAATAGCCACTGTTCCTATGTGACATATTTAAATGGACAGTGTTCCTATGCGACATATTTTAATGGCCATTTCTCCTATGAGACATATTTAATGGACACTGTTCCCATGTGACATATTGTAATGGACACTGCTCCTATGTGACATATTGTAATGGACACTGCTCCTATGTGACATATTGTAATGGACACTGCTCCTATATGATATATTGTAATGGACACTGCTCCTATGTGACACATTGTAATGGACACTGCTTCTATATGATATATTGTAATGGACACTGCTCCTATTTGATATACAGTCGGCTCCACTTAAATGCATATTGCTTAATTGTATAGACTGCTTAAGTGCATAGTGAAAGTATGGTCCCATTTTACATTGTAAATGTACATGAATTCCGCTTAAATGCATACTCCGTTTATATGCATAGCTTGGGTCCAGTCCCGAGGCTATGCATATAAGCGGAGTCGACTGTATTAATGGTTATGTTTAAAAGAAAAAATGCAGAACAAGTCATTATACCCACTGGAATATCTAAATTCAACAAACGGTAGCCCAAACGTAATATTCTCATAGTCCCTAGGCCAGGCATATGCAACTTCCTCCTGGACACAAGCTGAATAACAATTTTTAAAAGTACCAGTGTAACAGAATAAAATCTGGTTGCATGTCATATGTGCCTGTGAGATTGTACACTGCTGCCCAAGGTTTAGGACACAAGATCTATTGTCCCCTCAGACACCTAAATTCAACCATTGGTTGCCCAAACCATATATGTTCTCATAGTCTCTAGACTCAGGACATACTATTTGTTGTACGCCGTCATATATTCTGTGATGTAGTTGCATATACCTAACTCTTTATTTTATTTTTGGGTGACTCAACACAAGTTATACTTGATATGAAAATTTTATTTAATATTTTCTTCATCTATAACTTAGTTTCTTGTTTATGCAAATATATGATGATTTAGTAGAAGTATTTTGTCTTTGTTTTTATTAATAGACCTCAATCATCGCATTAAATAACAAGAGTGATGAAATAAAAATAATTTTACATCTGCACTGGTTCTTCATGGTCTTTTCTTTTGTTTAACAAATTCATTTTATTTGGGTTCTAAAACTGTCTGAATTCTGAACTTATTTCCTTGCTATGCCACAAAAATTAAAATGCATGATTGACACTTTTCAGCAAAATTCAATTATTCCTTAAAAAATCATTAAATGGATCTTACTGCCATCTTTTGAACAATCTTTGGCATTTATATTTCTCCTTGTTTATTGCCAAATTTTATTCTGTTTTAGGTGGAGTGTTCAAAGTCCTTTGTGTAGCTACAAGTTTCAGTGGTATAACAAGGGATCTAACTGTTACTGGCTTACTGTACCTCTATGAAAATTGTATCCAAGCCATTAATGGTTCAATGATAGCAGACAACAGACCTCTACAAGACAATCAACCTTGTATACACAGTAACATCCCCTTATGTCATTACCTTGAGCACTTGGATGTCTTATTAACTGGGTAAGCCTAGTGTGAGAGTAGTTACACAATATTGCATACCCTTCAAATTTTATCAGTTATGCAATAATTCTATGAATTTTGATACATTAAAAAGCATCTGACGTAAGCAGCAAGGGTGTGTCTAAGAAAGAAAGATAAGAAACTTTCTGGAGAAGATAGTGTCTAATTTTGATGTAAAATATTGAAATGATGATGAAATAAAGCATGTTCAGTCAGATAAAAAAGTAAGTTATAAATAATAAATACCATGGTAAAATCTAAAGATACATAGCTAGCTATGCAAATGCATACCTGCCATATCAGCATTTCACAAGAAAAAAATTGTTTCACTCACAAACCAGACATGGTCATGCTGCTGCCCACCTCCATCCCCAATATGTGTTTCCTATTTTGCTGGTTTAAAAATTAGGGTAGGCAGGTTCACTGGTGGTGGTGGTGGTGGGTATTTTAAAGAGTATATATATTTAATGTGATTTTTATTTTTACCATGGGAAAATGTGAGAGGATTGGTAATGAGAAACAGGCATGGTCAGCTGACCAGAAATAAAAAATATTTTGAATGTGGGGCTTATTCCCAAAAAACTTACTGGGGAAAGGGGAAACAAAAGAGAGACCTTTCTTGATACTGAACTTTATGCCAGTAATCTGTAGCCTATTTACACAGTAAACAGTACAAGTAATGATTCACATAGCTTTACCCCTGGGCAGTTTATACAGCTACTTGTCATAGTAGCAATTCAAAAGGTAAAGGTATTCATAAATAAATCTCTTATCTGACAACAGCAAGTATAATTCTGTATTGTTAGTCTCTATTCAGGTTAATTTGTCCATTACATCAATATGCATAGGCAAAGTACAAGAAGTGGAAAGAGTCCACTTCAGTTTAAGTTAGATTAGTCAGAGATTCATGTCGAAGAAATAAAAGTTATTACAGTAGAACTTTGATTATCCATCAGGGTGCAGGACTGAGACCATGACAGATATGAGAATAGAAGGATAATAGAATATGTACATTAAAAGTATTATACAGTAGACCGAGTCATCAAAAAGTCATAATATCTACATATGTACATGTACCTGTTTTTAATATTTTGACGTACAATGCCCTGACGGTTAACAGAGACTGACAGTTACTAGGGTGATGGATAATTGAAGTTCTACTGTACAATGAATTAATTGCCTTGAATGTAAATGTTTAATCTATCTTAATTAAAGATTTTTTCAGCTCTTGGAAAGGTAAAGTTAGGGATAATATGGAAGTGTTAATCGTTTTTAGGACAAAGCATCAAAACATTGTGATTTAGGGACGGATGAGTCATTGGCAAAGTGCATAAAGCTCAGCAAAACTAAAATTCAGAACATCTGGTTGACAGAGTTTGACTTTGTGAAGCAAAGCTGCAAGGGGAAGTATTCTTTGGAGTACTGTAAACACCATATCAACGTTACTCATTTTGGAGTATTGCAAACACCATAAAGACACTACTCAACCTAGAGTACTGTAAACACCATACTGACATTACTCAATATGGAGTACTATAAACACCATATCAATGTTACTCAATCCGGAGTACTGTAAACACCATACTGACATTACTCAGTCAGGAGTAATGTAAACACCATATCGATGTTACTCAATCTGGAGTACTGTAAACACTATATCAATGTCACTCAATCCACAGTGTACAACATTTGATCACACTGTAACACCATCCTGTTTCATGACCATTCATACTTGCAGAGTTCAATACCAAAAAGAAACATTTTTAAACAATTACCAACAAAGTCTCACGAACTTAAGTGTTTTTCAGTACAATATACCATCCAATCTTTAATAAGGGCAAAGATGAACACAAATAACACTTGTATTACCTTCCAACTCTCCAACAATCCATTGAGAGAAGCAAAGTTGCCAATACATCTTAAAACCTGTATTCCACCATCCAATGGATTTTAAAGAAAGAAACTTTATGCATTGTGTGATGTCTGTTTCATTATGATTATGTGTGGGCATGGTGATAATATGACAACGCTAATTCTAGCAGTTATTTTTGTGTGGGGGGAGGGTGTATTAAATGTTTCAAAGAAAACATTTTTATTTTAAAGATCTGAATTTTCTTTAGGATTACCATATATGGGTAGACAGCATGCACACATGCAGAGACATGTCTTTATCCATGCTGTCTTTATCCATTGTCTTTATCCATGTTTTAATACATAAGATCTATCACAATTTGAAAGTTTTATTTTAAAGTTTTTCTTTTTAATTCTTAAAGTATTTTAAAAATAGGATAAAAGTGTGTGTGTGTGTGTGTGTGTGTGTGTGTGTTGTTGTTGTTGTTGATATAACTCATTGAATTTAATTGCTAAGTCTGGTGGGAAGTTATGAATTTTGAACAAATTCACACAAGCATGATAAATGGGGTTAGAGACAAGCTGGTCAATGTCCGTTTTCCCAGCCTGAAACCCCTTATAGATTCCCAATAACTCTTTCACACTTTAATAGTTTTACATACATGTATTTGTGAGTGAGGCCCACATGGGTTAGAAGCTGCAGTACTGTGACCTTAGATCAATATATCCTGGCCACTACTTACTTGATACTGCCTGTAAATCAATTACCTCAGTTCCAAAATATGTCCTACATTGGTAGTTTCTCCATTTCAACTAGCAACGTCACAAACTTTGCCATGGTAATTGTTTTATCATCAATAGCAACCAAGGACAGCTAGGCAACTGTGCTGAGATGACCTTAGGCAGCTATAAGAATTTCCAAATAATCAAGTATTTGCTAAGGTGGCCATTATGAAATTATTTCTTGTGGTGCCACCAGCCACACCAGTTACTAATGACATGGCTCAGGCAACAATTCTGATTTTTGTATGGCTGTTATAGTTGCCATAGTTACAATTCCTGTCATACGAAGGCCAACAGTTATTACACTGGCCAGTCCACAAATAACATCCAAAATAACACAAAGGTTTATACTTATTGAACAAAATGGTTTTCTTCGTAATTTCATTTCTCAGTTGTTTTGCTTCAATTATTTTTTAACATCGGTAGCTTTCAGGGTCCATCACAGTTCTTCTAATAATATTACTATCATGAAGTACATATGCTCTACAGACTGGTCTTGTTCATGTGTAACATCCACATGCACTTCCAGCCAATTACCTTTTTTTGCTGGTACGACTGCCATAGAACTGTAGAAAATATCTTCCTGGGAAATATTTATATCTCTGGTGATTGTGCATTCCAGGGGCACCATGTTCACTTGATTAAGCTCCTGCTTGATGTCTTTGACAATCATTGTAGTTTTTGTCCAAGAACTATTACATGGACAAGTGCATTCTTGTTGAATAACAGTCAAGATCCTTCTCTTTTTAGCTGACTCAATATGTTGGTTCAACATAATTAGCACAGAATGTTCTTGTGGTTGATTTGTTGGTGAATTCAACTTCATAACTGTAGAAACAATCCTTGGGTATTTTTCCTGCCTGGTGGTGTAGTCTGAATTTTCATGTGCTAATGTAACAATTCCAAGGTGGCTTCACCTTGGCACTGGCAGAACATTGTGGTCCCTTGATGAGATATTTCAGTTTATACAAGGGTTGGTTAACAGCGTTTTGATGCAGATATTCATGAAAAGTGGTATAAAATTGCCATTAATGTTGGCATCCTGTCAGATGATCAATCACCCCATTGATAATTCCACAACATCATCATCACATGCCTGTTTAGAATCTATAATATATATGTAATGATAAATCTTAAACACAAACGCCAAAGATGGTTAAGGACCCTTTCAGATAGATGCAGAGTCCTTTGAAATGAATTTCATCTCCAGCAACTAATTGCAACAATAGCATATTCTGGTATATGAAACTTTTCTTCAACATACATGTCTGAGTTACTTAACTGCAAACTACATGGGATATTCTACTTTGTGTACTTTACCTATGCAAATTAGGTTTGATATTAGTTGCTAATGATTCAGCTCCTCTAAGATCTTAATGATAAACACTTCAAATTTGATCATCATCTGTTAAAAAATGAACGTCTCTTGAGTGTTCACAAGCAATCGCAGACCGCTCTGGTGACTTAAGTGGTAAAGCTTCTGTCTCAGATATGGGAGGTCACACATTCAAACCCCAGCTGAGTCAAATCAAACACTTTCAAAATGGTACTAAAAACTGCCTTGCTTATCATTCAGCATTAAGAGGTTAGTGTTAGGACTGGTCAGTCTGGCATCTGGATAATGTGACTGGGTGGGCCATGATGCCACATGTCTGCAGCAAAATGTTTCAGTGCTAGAGATCACTATAAACTGCCACACTGCAGACTTATAGCAGTATGATTAGTCACAATATCTTAAAAAGTGAAGCACCTTCCATGTTCAGAGGTAAGTGTTGATGTTAGATGATGTACAGAAGATACGGGATTCAAAGTCTTACCATAAGCTCAACTGGCTTTAAGCTAATGAACCAAAAACAAAATGTCCCGACTTGATTCACAAGATTTACAACTTTTTTGTCTTCTGTACAATACCACCCTTTTCTAGTTTGGCATTTTCCCCTCATAACCATATTAGCATAGACAATCTGGAATTCACTCTAAGTACATGCCAGTATGGCATGGTCAAATGTGACATTCTAAAACTTTGGCAAGAAAACAAAGAATGGCTTACATAATATTCATCCAGAGTAGAAAAATTATTTTTTCACCAAAGTACAGTAAAACCAGCCAATAATTAGTGATGTGCATTGAGTGTCAAATTTCTTCTAAATTGTTGGTAATACAGAGCTCTAATCAGTTGGTTTGTTCCAAGTTAAATAAGAGAATCTATCCTACATATATTTCATTTTCAATTTTACAACAGACTCTAAGTCATTTTTGTATCAATCAATGTTTTAGTTTTCTAAAGAGTTAAATGCTGTGAACCACTGCATCATTATGACAATAGTAGAGTTAAAGCTGGTTACAAGATCGTATGCTCATATGTTTAACAATTAATTAAGACAGCTTTTGAGAAGTAAATAAAATCTGCTTGATTACACCATATATATAACATAACTGACAATAACAGCTCTCTCTTGTTATAATGAGGCAGTTGATATCCATAACTGCTGACTGGGTCATGTGCTGAACCATGTTATATTGAGAATGGTGATGTGTACAAAACAGTGATATATTGAGTAAGTGCAATATACCTACCATAGTACAAATGGCACTATCAAATTTATTTTTACATAATGGTGTTTTGAAAAGGAAATGAGGTTATAATACTAAATTCAGCTTATTTTGTTTCAACCCATATTGTTATACACTGGTATGATTATGGCCATGGGGTCCATTATAGTACCACATTATATCTGGAATCAGGTTATAATCAGGTGCTGTAGTTTGAGCTAGACATATGACATCGCCGTTTGTAATCTAGCACATAGTAATAATGAGTACAATAGAGGTATACAAATGTAATTATAACTGATGCCCTTAGACAACACTGTAGACCTAAGATACTGGAAAATTAAGAAAATTATGAAGACAAAAAACAGGAAAAGTGAAAACATGGTCAGGACAAGTCGCCTTTTTAAAGTCACTTGTCCTAAACAAATCTCGGGGAAAAAATCCATATGAAACAAGCCAAGAGTATGTTCAAAATAATCATCTTACAGTTAACATAATAAGATACACAGTCCTCAAAATATTTAAAATTAAACAAGGGTTTTTAGCGAGTAGAAGCTCTCAAGATTAGAGATGAAACAACTTCAATATTTGTTCAACATACATGCATTTGAACATGATTTGTATATTCATTGATGTTAATAAAGGTATAAAAATGAATTCTCTTTTCTTTGCCAACTTTGGTATTTATTGACACAGCCTGCTTTCAGGCAAGCCGCACTAAAAACACTGAACTAAGTCATCTAAATCTAATTGGATTGCATTCTCAGAGTGATGAGCACATTTGCGGATGACTAAAGAAATAAAACCACTCTGAGTGTAGGTGTTTTTTCCCTTGTTTGTCTTCAAACCTTTAGTGCTGATTCGATGGACAGTAAAGAAGGTCAAAGGGTTACCTGTTAAATCTAACTAAATTATCTGTGAAATAATTCGCTCACAATCAATCACACATACATTTGGCTAATTCAATTAAATTTGGATAGATGGATTGCAGTTCACCAGAATTTGCCATATTTGCCAAATTTTCTGATCAACTATAATATGTTGAAATCAGAAATGAGTTCCTACAAAAAACACATTATAGTCTGAACTTGATAAATAATTGTTTTAACTGAAACCCATACATAGGTATCAGCTTCGTCTAATGTATGCAAGAAGTACATTGCAACAGATGTGAAATGGTCTTGTGGCATCCATAAACAGTATAATGTAAATAAACAGTATAATGTAACATCAACCAAGGGACAGGGACATGGGATCCCTGCTTCAACCAAGGATGGGAGTAGGCCATTTGGTTTCATAGGCAAAGCATATTCCAGTCTAACAACTAAGGCATAGGATAGAAAAAGTAAGATAATCCCTGCAGAAGTTAAATAAATACTGAATATATGGCCTTGAAAAAAACATACCAAAAACAGACATTATGAAACTTTATTGCAACAGTAAACTCCTCCAACCTAACGATTATATTTTATTTGATCTTTATCTAGAAATCAAGTAATGACCGCTCTGGTGGCTTAAGTGGTTAGAGCATCCACCTCGGATGTAAGAGGTCACAGGTTCAAACCCCAGCTGAGTCATACCAATCACTTATAAAATAGTACTTTCAGCTGCCTAACTTGGTGCTCAGCATTAAGAGGTTAGTGTTAGGACTGGTCGGCCTGGTGACGGAATAATGTGACCGGATGCGACATGATGCTACATGTCTGCAGCATGATGCCCCAGTGCTAGACATCACTATAAACTGCCACACTGCAGACATCGTAGCGATATGACTGCTTTTTTTTTTAAAGCTACATTAAAAATCCAAATCACACACACACACACATCAAACACAAAGCAAGTATCAATCATGTAGCAAGCTGGGTATCAACTAAGTCAGTTGATGGTGAAGGGATTAGATGAAGCCAGATATATTACATCTTTGAATACATGAAGATTAAAACAAATGTTAAGGGACTGTTGGAATCTAATGATCAGTCTGATAAAAGAACTAATTACATGTGCATGTGTGGTTTGACACCTTGCTTTGATAAACACCACTCAGAACTTACATTTCATCATACCTTAAATCCTTCCACATAGTGCTTAGATTTAGGTCTTATTTTGTTTGTTAAAAAAGAAATTTGAACTCAAATATTAATCATCATAAATCGTTATAAAATCAGCTGTTTTTCCATGTCATGTACAGATATACTTTCTTTTTCAAGTGATTATCACCTGCTGTTGATGACGAAAATGTTATTACTTTGTCTGAATTTATATCTTTTGACCATGAAAAGTTAATGGAGAAATTAACTGATTTGCATGTTCAGCAGCATTTGAACAGTACAAAGAATTGTATTTTAGATGGTGGTCAGCACACAAAATGTAACACGAACATCTGAGATCAGCCATTCTACAACAAACAAATACAAGCATTACAAGTTTTAAGAAAAGACAGATTGATGGTCAGCCCATGACATTTCAAAATTATTATGTTTACTTGGCGCAACCAAGTTTGTTGGGTCAGAGACCCTCCTGGCATTCCTGGTCCTGCACCAACTATTTTTTGTAATATTCTGCAGTAATAAAATTATATCTTTCCCAAGTCTTAGTAAGTGATTATGTTTTTTTGTGTCAGACATTATCAGAATGTCTTTGTCAGAACAAGACTAGGATATCCCACAACCAACTGTCTTTCAACTCCCATATTAATCCATACAAAGTGGTAAGTAATCCAATTATCCCTATGGCCATACATTCTCTAAGACAACAGGTTTCGTCCTGGTGGTAATTGCTGGCTATCATTACTGCCAATAATTACTAAGGTTAGCTTTTCTGGTTTCTGGAGAAAGAAAATGTGTAGGTGAGAGTACAGAAAATGACCAATTGATGGCATGACAAAATCAGTTCCTTTGTAAGCACAGGACATTTAATTTCAATGTTGCAAATTACAGTTGACAGTGGAATAGTTGCCAACAATAGAATCAGTTGTTGCATGAAGTGCAAAATGTTAATGAGAAAAAGGAAAATCGAAAGTAATTTTATTAAGTAAAATGGGGACAAGCTCTAGAATTCTTGCCAAGAAAATTTGATGTTTAAAAGATTCTAATAAAAAAAATTGTGAATGATAAGGAAAATACTGTGATATAGTGGGAAAATGGAATGGACAAAGAAAGATTAAGTTACAAGCAGATGATTGTACTCTGATATAAATTATAACATTTTTTAATGATTCAACTATGCCAAGAACATCCCAATTACAGGTCAAGTGATTCAAAATAAGACAACAGGTTAATCAGCTGAAATGGGATTTATGACAATTTTATCACATGTAATGGGTGTTTATACAGATTCCAAGTCAGATATCTTATCAAGTGTTCCATCCTTAGTGGAAAATCTGCTGAAGTCAGTAATGAAATTATAAATTTTTAAATGAAAATAATAACTGTTTCAGACTTAGTTACAGCTTTCTTCCTTCATATGGAATTATTATTCACACAGGTGTGACCCCCACCCCCAGGAATGCCACCCTTTTTATAAGGCCACTTTCCTGATGCAGAAGGGGTGATCTTTTAAAGGTGGGAGTACTGTATTGTAATGAATCAAATACAGTGAATAGCCAAATGGCAGATGACACTGAATAATTTTGTTTGAAAACAATTATGGCACATGGGGTGGGTGTGTGCAAATCAGTATTAATGACAAAAAATAACCATTTTCATGCAACAAAAATATCCAAGTGTAAACTTTTGCAGATATTTTTTGTTGAATGAAAAATTTGGGGATTTCAAAGAAATATTACTGCATGTAAATGATATCCTAATGGTTTTATCCTGATCCACTGTACATGTTATCAATTAATCGGCAGGTTATGGCTGCTTATTGAGCTTTATGCTGAACAGCAGCTCTCACCAAGATGGAATTAAAACACCAAAACAAGATTTGATTTACATTTCAGCAATTATACAATGAATCTGCTGAAATACATAAAAAAAATTGACTTTTACTAATGATTTACCTGCAAAAAGACACAAGAGCTTAAAATTTAAACTCATATTTTCATAATGAACTTGTATTTTGTAATGATGCAAACATTAAATCCAAGCTCTGCATGTGGGTTTGCAGAATTATTAAAAACCAGTAAGGTTAACCCTATGGCTTCAAAGTAATTGGAGTGTTGGATCACAACTGTCACAGAAAGGCAGAGGACCAGATAAGACTTGAATGAATTGAGTATTTTACTCATGGGGGGGTTGGAACTAACTACATGTTTTAAGGATCAGTGGTGTACAACGTAATTTATTTTTTACCAGACTTGGCTTTAATCAGGACATTCAAATGTCTGAAAATGCGAGAGATGGCTTCGTGACAAAGACTTTTTCATGTACACTCAATTATGTAAGTGCATTTTGTCTGAATTCAGATGCACTCAATTCATATTAGTGCATTTTGTCTGAATTCAGATACACTCAATTCATATTAGCGCATTTTCTCTAAATTCAGATGCACTCAATTTATGCTAATGTATTTTGTCTGGATTTCAGATACACTCTATTCATGTTAGTGCATTTTGTCTGAATTCAGATGCACTCAATTTATGCTAATGTATTTTGTCTGGATTTCATATACACTCAATTCATGTTAGTGCATTCTGTCTGAATTCAGATGCACTCAATTCATCCTAATGTATTTTATCTGGATTTCAGATACACTCAATTCATGTAAGTGCATTTTGTCTGGACTATTATCAAATAGTTAACTGTCATTTTAGACATGCTTGAAACTTTATGTCAATTAAATTTTTTGCAACCACTGAGCAGAATGTAGTGTTTTCATTAAAACTGAATTAGTTTCAATGTAGGGTATTCCTTGTTTATTTTAAGACACAGCAAAGATGCCGGACTAAGTACCCAGAATTAAACAAGTCTGCATCATCTTCGCTAGCCAAGGTTCCAATAACCCTATCTTCACCTGGGCAGATCAAACAGCTATATTGGTGCTTTGTCCTAGTGACATCTGTTGGATTTCATGTGTTGCCTCCCTTAGCATATAATGCCAACTAACCAAAAGCATGGTGCATTGTACATCTACTGAAAATGGCGGTTGCAATTGACCTAAAAAGGATACTTTGTAAGTTTAACATCAAAAGTGTGACTATGTACCAGAGAGAAGCCATTACAGGTGTATTTGAGTGAAAGGTATTTGTGCAAACACAGACTGATACTGGAAAATTGCTTATTTATCAGTTCATTCAAGTTGTGTGCCCCCGTGTCTCGATCACATATGGACAGTGTTCAAATTTGAACAACTTAATTTTGATTGGATGCAGTGGCTTGCAGCTGCATCCAATGAAATTCACAGACCTGAAGCTCAGAAATATCTGCTCGATATGCCTAGGTTTAGATAGGGTTATCGTAACCTTGGCTAGCGAAGATGAATTTTGCATATTTAGATAACATTATAATTATTATTGATGCACTTTTATCCAATTTATTTTCATAAAATACACAAATACACTGCTAATCTAGAACTCAAAAGGTATCTTGCATGCATCTGCAATATCTACTTGTAAAAGACTTCCCACTTTTAAAAAAAATCACATGGGTATTTGACATGAAGTTTTTCTTTTATTTACCATAAATACTCACTTTTAAGTCAAGTCAAACTGCAAACAACAAAGATCCTGACCTGATGTAGCATAATGCCCTGCAAATCTGGGTTTATGTTGTTTGTTCTACTGATTACTCCTAGTAAACTGGACAGACCCAGAGCTGCCAATGCATAATGCAATGGCAGATCTGGGTCTGTGCAGTTTATAGTTGTCCCCAACTTACAAGCAGGTAAATATAATTAATTGCCATTAATTAAACTTCCTGTCTGACCAGTTTTATAAATATTATTATAACAGGCATACTTTAATTTTGTTGCTGAAGAAGTTGAAAAGTACTCTGAAACACAAGAACTATGTCCTTGTGTCACTTATGCCCCCCCCCCATAAATTTTGTCAAAAAATGGCAAAAATCAAACTTGACTTAATCTTTTATCTTCCTAATGTCAGTGTTCCCTCTCATTCAAAGTTGTCACTCATGAGTACAAATTTATCAGAAAATAACGAAAAATGAATGTTAGAGTTGAATTTAGACATAATGAATAGAGTGCACACCAAGATGACTCAAAAAAGAGAATGCACTTGTTGCCAGAAAGCATAAAACAATCAATTTCATTGGCTAACAGAAATGTCTCACTGATTTTAGTTACCTTGGGTACCAATAGAGAACTCATGATCAATAGTAATGGATAGAAAATGCTAGCAACTGAAGACGATAACTTCAGCAAAAACACTGCTCCTATTTCCAAAATAGTATACTGGGAGACTCAAATGTCCCAAATAAATTTCAGAGCGGAATTCAGTGAAAGAACCACAGCAAGAGAGGCTGACAGTCATATGTGTTTCAATTTTCTTGAATAAACAAGAAAGAAAAAAATGAGTTAATATGTAACCTTTGCTTTCTAAATCAAACCATTTTTGACCTGGTATGAGTCCTTATGTCACACATTTTCCATTTCTGGAATGAGTACTGTAATGTACAGCCTTATAACCAATCTGATTTCAAGCCAAGAAGTCATGTTCACAAACAGAAATAACTGGAGAATATCATTCAGCCATTTTTACCAGACCTAATAATGACCTTGGACTGTGTACATCAGCCATACTCAGAAATATTTATAAAAAAGATGATTATCATACCTGCATCTTTAGTAACTATTTTATCAATGGAAGGTATCCTTACTTATGGTCAAACATTTTAAATTGATTTGAAGTTAGAAAAAAACAAAATGCGCCAAACACCATGTAAGTCTTTTATGAGTTTACAGAAAGGAACCAGTGATTTGCTTCAAACGAATTGCGGAAGGACAGACAGACAGGGTTTAGCACCATATGCTTCCTTCATAGCAATGGCAGGGCAAAAAAAAAAAAATTATAATATCTTATTTCATCACTAAATTAGACTAAACACTCAGTAAAACTGAACACAGTTGAAAAGCTATAGAGATTTTTTCTTTCTCATGAAAGCCTATGCCAAATAAAACTAAATACAACGCCAAACAAATATCAACTCAGTGACCCATTTCCTATATCAATTCAAATTCCAACTAATATTTGCCCAACATGCCCCTTACAAGTAAATCCAACTGGGTTGCTATTCAGTTCCAAATTGACATTCAACATGGAATGTTTCTGCTATTGTCCCATTGACAGATCTTTTATTTGCACTATTTTGTTTTCCCTGGATAGCAATATCAATGACACATCAGAATTCTTCTGGTTGATTTGCGTGATTCATTGTGTGTCACTTGTATTATTTACCCTACTGAGGTGAATTAGATTTAACTGAAAGTTACTTATATTTTTCCACATTAGTAATTACAAATGTGGTTTCCAAGGTTCAACTAACACATTCAAATATCTCTTTAACAAATTTTTTATTTTTATCAGTTCATCATTTACAATATTAAAATACAAATAGACTGTGACTCAGAATTAAAACCAAGCAGGTGTTGTTCCAAAGATGAAAAAATAAAACAGTTTTCATGCATCAAAACACACCAATGCTTCAGAAGCTGACTGAAACACAAAACTGAACAGTATGTACTGACTGATAAATGGTGGTAGGGCATGAAAAAAAGACTGACACCTTTTTGTCTGTTACCTGTTAAAATATTTGACTTCAATGATTATTTGGCCACCTGTATCAGATAGATATGCTAGCAGGGTCTATTCTAGACTATACATGTACAGAATTCATACTTATTTCTAAATATGATTCTTTCAATAAGACAGACACTCAACTGGCCAAAAAATAACTTCTAGGAATCCAACATAAGACCATTTCATCTGATGAGTGTTGACACGAGCTCTGATATTCTTAAGGTGGCGCTCTATAGTTCCGTATTTTGCAAAGGTTAGGATTTTAAAGAAAAAGAATATCTCCAGCTTTCCTCACTGGTTATACTGGCTATTTAAAAAAGACCTTGTATATCTTAGGTGTATGATTGATGGGTGTAATTTGGGTTATAGAGTATACAGCTTGGCCTTACTCCAGATGTGCACCTTTCAAAAAAATGCTAGCTCCACTTGGTCATTTTCACTTCCTGAACTTCAGAGGCAAATTGTATAAAAAAGAGCCGATAACTTATTTTACATTTTATATATTTGGTAATTCATTCATTGCACTTTCAGAAGCTGGTATCGTATAGTCTGGCAAAATTCATTTTCCCTATTTTAATAGCTGCTATGGATAGTGTACTTTAGACTAATTCAGGCTGATTTTTTAGCACATGGGAGCAGTCATTTTAGTTAGCAATTTGTTTAAATCATGTACAATTTTCAAAAGTACAATATTCAAAGAAATATCATCCACATTACATTAATGTAGCATAGAGGTATGCCAACATTCTCTCCATTGTGCAGGTTTTAAATGCAAACAACTTCACCTTACATACGTCACTCTCTCAAAAGTATGTAATAACTGGTGAGTGCCCCCATAAGCAATAACAAGATTTTTCAAAATGGCCACTGTGGCAGCCATATTGGAAGTAAGATCAAAACCATTTAAGACCAACTAGATAGTGTAATAAGTACATGTATTTGGATTGTCATCAATGTTGTTTGTGACAAAAAAGACATCTTACAAAGTCTTTTGGTGATAATCCCATCCAGATATGACCATATATCCTGGAGGAGTAAAATCAGTAACCACATTTTCAAGATGCTCATCATCAAACTGCTCAACAAATGTGTCTTTAGAGCATTAAGAAGCTCAGCTAATCAGATGCAAGAACACCTAGATAAAGTCAAACACCTAGATAAGGTCAAACACCTAGATAAGGTCAAACACCTAGATAACGTCAAACACCTAGATAAGGTCAAACACAAAAATATGCGTGTTTCCAGTTGAACTGGTTTTAAAACTACGGTAGGCAGGTTGTTTATTTTTTTTAAACATTTAATGTGATATTTTTGAGATTTTGTTTTTTACTATGGAGGAAAAAAGAGCTACGGTCAGCAATGAGAAACAACAATGGTTGCTGACTGGAAACATATTTTTTTCTTTGGCCTAATAGGCAAAGACATCGCTCATAGTCAAACAAAGAAATATCAAATCTGATCAAAATTTGTTCAGACGTGAAACCACTCGAGTGTTCATAAGCAAGTGTAGACAGACATGCAACAGATAACAGAAGGCCATGCGATAAGCTCATTTGGCCTTTGGTCTAAAAATAAAAATTACGGATTTTCTGAATGTTGTTACTAGTCAATATTTCATTCGTTCATGTGTAATTGTATTAGACATCATGTTCATTAAGATGCTTACTATTTAATCCAGTATTTCTTAAAGTACCTATTAAACAACAACAGGAACACGATTCAGTGATGGCCGCATTTGTAAACTGGTCGTTAATTATGGTCAGCTTCAAATTTAGTGTAATGCATATAAGACAAATGCAACTTACCTAAGCAGTTATACAATGAATACACAGCTATTCTTGTTTTGTGGAGTAAGAAAGACAAATTTTCTTCTACAAGGAATACAAATGGGCCATGCAACTGGTTAACTTTTAGTAAATGCAGTTAAAAAATGAGTTGTTTTTTTTATAAATTTGGCAGAGTGACACATTTGTTCCACATAAAAACGGAAACACACATGACACTTTTGCTGACATCATGTAGGCATAATTTCACTATTTAAAAAAAAACAATATACAAGTATTCTGAGCCTGAATCAATTTGTTTTTAATAAGATGGGGAAAAAAGAGATAATATATGTGATGACATCAGCGCTACAGTCATCTAAATAGCAATGATCTTTTTCTCATGTCAAATATTTCCAGTGTTTTTATGTAGTCTACCACAGAGAAACCAATTTTTTAAAATTTAAACAAAATACTTCCATTTCAACAACTGATATAATTGCAATAAAAACAAAAATGCTCCACTGCAAATTGCCAAAAATTTATCAGAAAACAACTGACATCGCAAGAATCACCGGCATCGAAAAGAGACTCTAATGTAAAGTATCTAAGTACTGACATACACCTTATCAGTGATTTATTACAGAGTACATAGATACTAGTATAAAGTAACTAACAGCTGATATAAACTGATTGTTACTTAAACAGGTTTAAAGAGTTCTGATATTCATACTTTTCCCAAACACCTGTCAGACTAACTAATTCACTACCCATCTAAATTACGGCCCAGATACACAAGGAAAAAACAAAACATGTTGGCCTGTGTCCAGAAACATGTTTATGTTAAAGCTAAATATACAATTTATACAACAAGTCATGACAATACAAAGTTTATCTGAAGCTTCTAGTTAATTATATATTTCATGTACATGATCAGACACATTTTTTGGCATAAATTTAAATGGAAAATATATGTAAACTTAACTTACCATAGAAAAATTCATCCTGTTTGAATGCTCACATTTTTCTGGCCCCACGCTGGAAGAAATCAGTCAATATTATTGATTTCTGGCAGAGTGCTGATCCACTCTGGGTAGCTACAAGTTCTCCTTTGAACAGGTAGGTGATCCCACTCCATACGAAATACCTGTAGGTAATGCTGCCTCATAGCTATCTCTGTATTGATTTGGCCACTGCAGAGCAAGGGAGACAATCCAATTCTGTAAAGTAGTACCTACAGGAAAATAACTTATCGTTTGATAATGTCTGAAATATGGATTATTAAAAATTAATTTACTCTTTTAACATTTATAAAGATAGACTGACACAAGCAACAAAACGACCAATGTATTTACTTATCCCTAAGATGTTCTAAAACAACAATAAATAAAAAAGTTGTTTCTGGGGCACCCTTGTTGTAGATATTAATAATGTTCAGAAATTTGGTGTATTTTTGTCTAATGAAGTAGGCTTTAATAAAATAATTGTCAAGGATTTTATTATGTAATTACGGAAATATCCACTAGAATGAAAACATAGAGTGCTGAAAAGATCATTTGTTTCTAAAATACAAGTTGTCACCGATACAACTTCTGTGCACCAAACTATTACTTTTAAAATATGTTGGAAGGGGAATCAAATTAATGGAATTAAACCAGGACTGTTTATTTTATTTCATATGATAAGAATTAGGCATGACTGGTCACAGTGAAAATTTAACAAGTCCCAAAGAAGCCTTTCTAGTTTCAAAAGTAAAGAGCTAAAATTGAGAATCCTGCATGATTCTGAAATATAACAGTAGATCTGCCCATTATCAGCCAATGAATATCCCTACAATTAACCAAAAAAAACAAAAAAAATTTCAAACCAAAGTTATGTTCATGTCATTGCTCTCACATTCACTTTTATGTGATGTTTTAATGGCTATGATTGGAGTTTTGGTCATAAGACAAGACTCTGAATTTTATACCATTTTCAATGAAGGGGCCAGGATCCAATGAAGTGCAAATTTTTACATGTAAAAAAAAAAAAGACAAATTGGAATTTTTTAACACATTTAATTCAAACAATTTTACATTGAAAAAATTCTTGAACATTTAAATAAATGAATAATCCATGATGCTAGGGGAGATTTGGGCAGTTTGTCATTTTGCCCAAGCTAGCCCAAAAAGCAGAGTTCAATTTGCCCTGTACCAATTTCATGATGTTCACTCCACCCCTTTCATTTAAATAAATTATTTTAATAATCAAAGTAAACATCAACTTCTGTGTAAATTTTTACTTCAAAGAGAAAGGTAAAAAGTTCAAAAACATTTTATGTTATGTAGTCAATTATTCTCCCCGTTTTCAACAACTTATTCTGGCTGGATACAGAGGCCATTCTGCCCAAATATTAACATGTAGCCTGGATTATAAACAAAGTTACAGTGACATCAGATCCCTTGCTTTACTCGTTATATCAGTTTCTCTTCCAAAGTAAAAGACAAGATTTTTTTTTTAATTCTGATTTGAAGTTTTTAAACTGAAACTGAAAAAATGGACAATTTTTGCCATTGGTAATGGGGCAAAATTTCAGCCCCCAAAAAGGACCAGAAAAAAGTCACTGAAATTGTACGTGTGCCTCCTTTGTACTAGTGCCAGGTTTATTATCAAGCAATTTCCTTAAAAAAGGGACCAAAATTCTATCTGAATCTCAGCCTAAAATAATTAAAAAATGTCATAATCCATAGATCATTTGTGTCCATCTATTACATTTCTACAACCTAATTATACTGAAAATAGATGGCAAACTTTAAGCAACAAATCTGACACAATTATATCAGAATTTACTCATGAACTTTTACAAATCTAGCTTTCCATGTGTAATAAAAATCCATGTACAAAAGTTCATTTGTTTCGCCTTTATATTTAGATGCATAGTCACATGGTAACTTTCAAGTGATGAGCCAATAGACATGTGAACAGCATGAAAAAATGTCCCACCATAATGTTGCAGTGGGAACAGCAAAATAAATTATTGATAAACACAACTGAATGAAAGTAGCACAATTTCCACAAATCCTTTCAGAATCCTTATATTCTATAATATTGATATAATTTCTCATATGTTAATCAAAATCATTCAGTTCTCAAGGTTATTTAAACTATATAATCAATTTTCAAGGACACGAAAACTGTACAAGTTTTACCAACTGTAATTCTCAATATGCTCTGGCAAAATCATGCACTTTTCATCCAATGTGAAGATATATTTTTCTTTTCACTCTGCCCTGCTAAATATATGCAGTGTGAGAAGGGGTGAACAAATTTCAATTAAAATACATGTACCACAAAATGCACCCCAAAACCTCTGCCTAATATTTACTGTATAAATTCTTTACAGGTAAGACACTTATGTTGAGAAAAATGTATAGTCAATTCTGATCGGTACATCTGTCAAATTAGGCTACAAACACATTAGAAACGATTTTGAAAGCATGGAAATGTCTTAAAGTATACATGTACTTACTCAAAGATTAATTGAAGACTATACCATATTTCTTAAGTACCTGAGATATCCCTCCCCCCAAAAAAGCTAAAATGATATTAAAGTCTGTATTAAAAAAAAAATACATGAATACCTGTGTGAAATTGAGTGAATCTAAGAGTACAAATTATCACTTGATTTATGAGCTAAATTCCTCAAGTCAAGTCAAAGTTCCAAAATCAGCTTCCAGAAAACAGATTCACTTCTGTAAATAACAAACAGGATTACTGGATGATTTTTCAAGGCATTTTTAATAAATATTCTAAGATATAGCAAAAACCATTTCCTAACCTACACATGCCATGCCACATTTTATCTGGCTAGTGAATACTCCATAACATTATGCTTGTAATCCAATCACTGTCCCTTTTTTCAGGTATAATGGTGAAGTCAAAATTTATCAGGCTTTTCAAATTCACCCATGTTGAAACAACTTTCAATTCAGATCTAATCAAAGGAACATGCATCTATAAATTCCAAACCCCTAGGAATTTTCATAATTACCATGTGTCCAAATGTTTCAAATCAACCATGTCAAAGCTATGTGCCAAAATTAATTAACATGAATTATTTATTAACCTCATTTGCTATTCTGATCAACAGTTTTATGCCTTACAAAAACTAATGAATAGCTACTCTATTTCTTGCAAACAGATTCTTCACTTTAGTTCCAAGGTCTAATCAAAGGTAATTTAAGATTTCTTATTCAATGAAAGCCATTACTGAGATATGAATTTTATTTATAAAAATTGTGAATGAACTTCTGAACAATACAGACAGATTAAAAATAAAAAGCATAATTCAGCAATACCACACAAAACATATGACTCTGAAATGATGATGTCATTATCTACAATTACCTGCTTGTGTTCCATCAGGATCTGCCACAAAGCATAACAAGCACTAGAAGGGTTTATGTTTGACTATTTGTATTTTGTGCAATTTAATCTGAACCTGATAATCAGGTTACAGTCAAAGGGAAACTAGTTTTGATTGGTAGACACCTAATCTAATATTATGTCACCTGACCTCTTGCAACAATCAATATTCTAATGCTAGTACATGTATACCCAAAATTTTCTTTATCATTACTTGCAAGCCAAAAGAGCTCTTTGAACCCCCATGTGTGATTTATCTCCTTATGAAGGCTTTTTCAAACATCCACACCATGAAAAGCTTTCAAAATATTATACAGTATTAGGCCTATACAAAATAAATTGTCAATTAAATCTACAGTTTGTAAACAGTCAGATCTAAATCAACCCCAGCTTAAGCTTCCTCTTGCCATCCCAGCTTTTTTTGTTACATCTTTCAAAAGAAAAGAGCACATTATGAAACTCTTGTATTACTAAATTTTCAAACCAAGTACAACTCAAATAAAATCTAAATATAGGAATGATGGAGCATTCACAATTTAAACATCAAGTCAGTATGATACCAAGTCAGTATGATACCAAGTCAGTATATGATACCAAGTCAGTATGATACCAAGTCAGTATGATACCAAGTCAATTATGAGCAACATGTTCGCAAGCCATTTGGATATTACGAGTGAATCAAGTATTGTAACTATGAACAATATGAAATAATCTGCCATCGTTGAAACCAGCCCATACCTTATTATAATTAAGCTTTACAAAACAGGCACTTGTTTTGGTCAGTGAAAATAAAAATAAAATTATTTATAACATCCACTTCATGGTAGAAGGGGAGTGGTTGCTGTCAATACAGTTTTGCACCTTCAGCACAGGATAGCAGGTTTCCAACATTTTTGACCCAAAGTCTTTTTTCACTATTACTTATAACAGAAAAACATGTATCCCTTTCAAACATGACCCCACACATAAAGTTGGGGAGCTATGGGATACACATAGTCTTAGCCCACTGGATGCTGGGTGCTACACTACAACAATCTTCTCTTTTGTAGACACCCACACAAATGCTTGTGTTTACATGCAAATATTTAAAAACTTTTAATTTTTTTCTGCAAACAGGCATAGTAATCTACACTGAATGTATCACATACATACATTGCATATATTTTAGTATGCAGCATGTATACATGTATTGTACATACATGTATTTTAGTCTACAACATACACGACCTTCATTCATGCATGTATTGTATATATTTTAGTCTACGGCATATATGTATTGTATATTTTTTAGTCTATAGCATACATGACCTTCATTCATACATGTATTTTATATATTTTAGTCTACGGCATATATGTATTGTATATTTTTTAGTCTATAGCATACATGACCTTCATTCATACATGTATTTTATATATTTTAGTCTACATCATATATGTATTGTATATTTTTTAGTCTATAGCATACATGACCTTCATTCATACATGTATTTTATATATTTTAGTCTACGGCATATATGTATTGTATATTTTTTAGTCTATAGCATACATGACCTTCATTCATACATGTATTTTATATATTTTAGTCTACGGCATATATGTATTGTATATTTTTTAGTCTATTGCATACATGACCTTCATTCATACATGTATTTTATATATTTTAGTCTACATCATATATGTATTGTATATTTTTTAGTCTATAGCATACATGACCTTCATTCATACATGTATTTTATATATTTTAGTCTACATCATATATGTATTGTATATTTTTTAGTCTACAACATACATCACCTTCATTCATGCATGTATTGTATATTTTTTAGTCTACAACATACATGGCCTTCATTCATGCATGTATTGTATATATTTTAGTCTACAACATACATGGCCTTCATTCATGCATGTATTTTATATTTTTTAGTCTACAACATACATGGCCTTCATTCATGCATGTATTGTATATATTTTAGTCTACAACATAAATGACCTTTATTCATGCTTGTATTTTATATATTTTAGTCTACAACATAAATGACCTTCATTCATGCTTGTATTTTATATATTTTAGTCTACAACATAAATGACCTTCATTCATGCATGTATTTTATATATTTTAGTCTACAACATACATGACCTTCATTCATGCATGTATTTTATATATTTTAGTCTACAACATACATGACCTTCATTCATGTATGTATTTTATATATTTTAGTCTACAACATACATGACCTTCATTCATGCTTGTATTTTATATATTTTAGTCTACAACATAAATGACCTTCATTCGTGCATGTATTGTATATATTTTCATCCAAATTATATATGACCTTCATTCATACTTGAAATTCTTAACAACCTCATGTATATCAGGAGGTTCACATGTATGCCACTAAAAGACAATATGTCTGTCATGGTGGTAGTCTTGATAATTGCTAAATTGATGGCCATATAACAAAAAGGGTTTTCACTGATAGTCTTCTCTGACTGATAGTGATAGCTAATTGGTTCTAAATGAAATTTGACTTCTCTCATGCTGGTATGGAAGTCATCTTGAAAATAATGTTACCGCTAGTGACCCAGAAGAGATGGCTGAATTGACATGGAGTTTTCACTGAAATACTTCTTATACTATGTAGCTGGTCCTGAATGAAAACATACCTGTTAGACATCCAATATGGTAAAACAGTGCCATCTTAAAATTATTATTTCACTTGGTCCTGAACAATTCACATCTACATGGGGTTTTCTATCACTACAAAACTTTGTATCATACATGTATCTAGTTGTTCCTAAATAAAATGTGTTATGTTATCAGTCCCAGGTGGCCTTGTGGTCCAAGGTGCTCACCTTTTAGAGATCGCTCACACATTGCACTGCTGTCTGCATGAGTTTGGGTCTTGGCTTGACAATGTGGGTATGTGAGAAGGCCTGCCAGTAGCTTCCTATTGGTCAGTGGTTCTTCCCAAGTTCTTCCTCCACCAAACAGCCTTTGTGCCATGTATAGCCAGCCTATCATGTGCTAAAATGGTGTTAAACCCAAGAACACTGAAAAGTGTTTATCTCATGTATCCATTATGGCTGCCACAGTGGCCATCTTGAAATTCTTCTCGGTACTCCTCCTGAATAAACTTACATGGAGTTTTCACTAAAAGACTTCATATGATGAATGAAAACTGTATGGTAGCACTCTATCATTAGTATGTACTTCTGAGAGAGGGACTGGTATAGCCCTGACAACATGCAAAGTGGGGAGAATGTTGGCATACCTTTATGTCACTTTTATGATCTGTGACTGAAATTTCTTTACATGTATTCATTATTGAAACTGCACACTATCGCAAGCTAACAATTGATAAAATGGCTGCTCCCATGTGCTGAAAAAATTAGCCTGAACTAGTCCAAAAGGACACTGACTTTGACTGTTATTAAAATAGGGAACATATATTCTTTTCCAGATTAAACAATACCAGTTCTGAAAGTGCAACGAGGGAATTATAAAATATACAAAAAGTGAAATAAGTTATTGTTCTTCCCAATTTACCTTTTGAAGCCCACAAAATGAAAATGACCAAGTCAAGTTGATAGTATTTTCAGAGGTGCACATGTAAAGTAAGGCCAAGTTGTATACTCTATAACAGAAACTATACCCATCAATCATACGCCAAAATAAAAGGAATCAGAAGCTATTTTAACAACACCTAATATATACAAGGTCTGTTTAAAGCAACTGGAATAACCAGTGAGAAAAACCTAGGAAAATGTTTTCCTCTTTAAAAATCATACTTTTATGTAAAGTACAACCTACTGTCATGAGATTCAAGATGGCCACCAAGGTCATCTTGAAAGTATTGATATTGCTAATCCTCTTAAAAGAGGTATGGGCAACTTTCTCCAGGGCACGTACCAGACAAGTGATTTTTCAAGTCACAATCTATCTGTATGATGTAAGTTATCAGCTAAAACTCTGTCATAGGCCAGATCTATTTTGCCTACCTGTCTTAAATGGCCATATTTATATTGGGTTTTCAATAAAAGACAACTTGGTATGTCTAACTGGTCCTAAATGAAAAATTAACTAGTCTGATATCAAGAAATGCCACCATGGCATAAATCTTTTAAAAAACTTGTTATCTGTATGCTGCATGTCAACATAGGATTTTTGCTAAAAGACTTCTCATGACATCTAGTTGATCATTAATGAAAATGTTGCCTGTTGAAAATGCCCTCAGCATCAACTATGGTGGCCATCTTTAAGGTCTCTTTTTATCATCCACTATGGCTGCCACAGTGGACATCTTGAAAATCTTATCATTATATCAACCTGAATGGATGGTTTTATCTAAATATGGTTTTAAATAGAAAAATAATGTCTAATTAGTACTGCATCAAAATGGTGTGTAACATATCTCCATTATGGCAGCCAAATCCTTTAATTGCTACCTCTCCTAAAACAGGTGGCCATACATGTAGCTACATGGTGTTTTCAGCAAAAGACTTTTGACCACTTCTGGCTGGCATTAAATAAAAATGATGCCAGTCTAACATACCATATAGCCAGCATGGCAGCCATCTAGAAAATCTTGTCATGGCTACTTTTGTATCAACATGGAGTTTTCACTAAAAGATTTCTAATCTGCCAAGTTTGTTCTAAATGAAAAAGGTCCTAACCTGACATCCATTTTAGTCACTAATGTGGCCATTTTGAAGATATTGCTACTAAATCTCCTGAACAGATGGTTGTAGTGATAAGCGGGGTTTTCAGAAAAAGACTTGTAACAGCAAGTTGGACTGAAATAAAGATCATGCATAACAGACCTTCAAGGTGACCATGGTGGCCAGATTGGGAATCTTGGTATTACTAGTCCCTTGGGCACTTAAACCCACTACCACCATTTCATCTCTAGATATATTTTGGTCAACATCCATAAAACTTAGCAGCTGACCATTACGTGTTTGCCCTCTCCCCACAAAAAAATAATTCTGCTGGCACCCCTGATTAGTCCTCTTATGTCATACTGACATGGTTTTTCATAAAACACTTCTCACTAAATGTAGTCAGTCCTAAATTGAAAAGACATCACAAAATGTTACAAATTTGTAAAAACTGTGTCTCTAGAACAGATAGCCTTGGTGACATTTTTTCAAAACTTATTCTTGTTTGAAATATTTATTGATTGTTACAACATGGAAAATGACAGCCCTGATGGACACCCTATAATTCTTTTTATAGCTAATTCTCCTGAAAGGATGGCTGTGTCAACATTGAATATCATGGAAACACTATAGCAATTTGTAGTAAGTTATAATGAAAATGATGCTCATGTGACCTGCAAATCTTGTTATCACCGCTCATCTTGCATATATGGTGGCATTGTCATTAAAACACTTCTTGCAATATCAGGTTTTGCGCTATCTTTGAAGACAACCATTTGAAATTAAAAGTACTAGGTTAAGCCAGTTCAATAATATAACAAAATAAAAAAAAGGTTACAGTATTGTAAAAATAGACAGCTCAGCTAGAAGAATGTATGGTAATTTATCTGGTTGATGGTGAGAAGGCTGACAATGTTAACTCCAACATAAGAAAATAGTTTTGTAACCATGTTTGGTTTGTCAGAGGTTTCTCAAGAATATCGAAGACAGCGTCAATACTCCTCAGTTAAATGCCGAGATGGTCTTAGTCCGGATTCTTCCTGTTCTCTGCAATTCTTTTGGCCACCAGAATGCCAATTTCACTGAGCGACACATGTTATGAATTTGTTGCATCTATACCTCTGGCCATCACTGAAAGAAATGGACCTTTTTTCTTGAGCCTTTCAAGGAACAGTATTTATTTCATCATGATCTTAAGAATAAAAGTGTTTACAAGTTTTACATATATATAAATTTCAAAGTGTTTTCCAAAATGGAATTATTTCCTAATGGCCTTGTGATGGTGCTATTATTCCACAGAATTCTAAGTACATGCAATTAATTTGAATATCACATTTGGCACAGCAGGAATTAAATTCATGCAAGTATTCTGCATCACCAACAAGATTATTTACAAAAACAACCGTTATCAAATCAATGATCCTAATTATTTTGTTTATTTATTTTACTATCAATTTTACTTTCACAGTTATGTCATTAATACTGACACAATATATCCTACAAATTTACTTCAACATCAGAAACAGAAGAGTATAAACAGTTCCAAGATATTAAAACTTTCCAAATATGACTCATACTTGTCTGCAATGAACTTTTGAGCATTGTTCACTGTTATTTATGTTTGTTCCATATAAGTTGCATTGTTTTTATTAGAAATTTCAATGGAGAATTATTTTCAGGATTTATTAATGTTTTTTAAAGCCTAACAAAATCATCCTCTTCTCATATGTTTATCTTAACTCTTCTCTAAAGATGATCCCATTCTTTTTTTGGTATATCAAAGAGTTGGGTTGTAGATACTTCTTTAATTAAAAGACTTCATTGGTCCCACATCAAAGAAGTATCTACATGTACTCAGACATGCATGAATGGTTACTGGATACACAAGAGTGGCACTAGCTGTGACTTTATTATAGTAAATTTCCCTATTAAAGACAAACTTCTTAAGGACCAATATGCTGTCATTTTTAAGTTTTATTTTTCAAACCATTTCCAAAAATTTCTTGAACATAAGATGACAGCATGTTATTGTATATTCCTGAAACTGATAAAACTTCAAAATGATTCAATTTAAATCCTTAGTGTGGACTTAAAGCTGCATTCGACAACCTCTAATGCCCCCAAAGCTATTTAACTTATGTTTTCTTTCAAACCTGAAGATTCTGAAAACAGACCCATCAATTTCAAGAAGTATATGAGAAATTTTCAATGCCATTTAACAAAAAAAGACATGTCAGTGACATGCTGTCTAATGGAACTTTTATTTTCAAATATTTTTTAAATCTTTCAATTTCTGGGTCAGATTTTATTTTGGCACTTTGATGTTCATGACGAAATAAATAAATATTGTTACAAAGAGTTAACCTTGTCTAACTCCGCTAACAAGATAAAATGACGGAGCCCTGATCTTAATTAGAAACAAATATAGACCAAATGGTAGGTACAATGCCTATCCATTTGATAAATAAACCCCCTGAACTGGAAAGAAAGTCCAACAATTTTGTTTTAAAAATTCCAATTCTAAACTGTTAGATGCTATGTAGTTTTCTCCAAACTTTGCCGAGTATCACCTGCAACGCTTGCTAAATTTGTTTGATTCTGTTTGCAAAAGAAGCGAAGAATTTTAGGGTAAATATTTCATAGATCTAAAGATACTGGTTTCCAAATTTGCAAGAATTCTTTAGATTTACATTATTTTGGTATGGATTTAGATGATTACCCCATGTCTTTGATATGCGTGTGGTGACACTAAATTATACAGGGGCTCATATTGTTGCTTACAATTTACCTGTCATACAGGTACTATATAATAACTACAAGAGAGGAGACTTCTCTCCTTTCTCGCACGACCCAGTTAAGAATAAACACTGTTATTTTAAGCTACGTTTTGCAGTAACGTAATTTGGTACCGATGTTTAGCTCAGGCATTCGACTTTGTACGCGTATCCAAAGTTTGGCTTACTATCATACCTTTAAGGAATGCCAGACCATTTTCCCACACTACTGTTCGACATGGCTGTGATCGCGCCCGCTTAATATGCAAGTGAAATCCCGCTGAATGGAATACTACCTTCTCATTGGCCAACTGAAAATAAGTTATAAATAAATGCAGAACGTCATTTTCTTTTAACCAATGAGATGACAGCATTCCATTAGCGGGATTTCACTTAATATTTGGACATTTATGTTGGGGTGTAGGGTCAGAGTCCATTCCCTATCGAAAAGTTGGAATTCGCTGACACATTTGGTGTTGGCATGGGGTAGCCGTTTTACTCGCCGGCCCAGCAAACTTGAACGACCTTTCAACAAAATATACCTGCATATTTATTTTTTTAGAAATTGCAATCATAGCATTCGTTATGTCTTTAATCCACTGACAGACGAGACGAAAGTTCATCGTTGCTGAAATTTGACCTGGATCTGGCCATTTGCATTCCTAGTCACGTGACTGCATGACTCTTGCAACCTACATGTCAATGACATTGGAGGTTATACAGTCACGTGATATCAACAATACACCATTTCTAGTGTTGCTGTAGGTAAACAAATCGAACATTTAAATAAGTCACGTAATTTTAATAGAATTTTTTTTTTAAATCTCAGAATATTTATTCTGAAAACAACGACCGAAAATCTTTAAATGTTGCAGCAATTTGAAGAAAACCAGATTTACTACGTAGAGGGTACATGTCAATGTGGTAGTGATGTGACACCAACAAACACATCGCTGACACGTGCTCGGTACTTCTTAAAAATGATTTTCTCCACCCTGCTGTGATACCAACATGTTTCTGGTCATTTTTCTCAGAATAAATATGTTTAGAATTAAGTGTGCATTATATTCATTTACAAACATTAAATAACTTCTACATAATATGTCCAAATTCTAAGTACAACAACTTTGGAAATTTGTTTATTGTCCATATCATGTGACTATATGACCTCTGAAGTCATTTACATGTAGGTTGCGAGAGTTGTATAGTCATGTGACTTGGAATGCAAATGACCAGATCCAGGTCAAATTTCAGCAACGACTTACTTTCGTCTCGTCTGTCGGTGGATTAAAGACATGATGAATGCTATGCTCACGATTTTTGAACCGCTCTGGAAGCCTAGTGGTTAGAGCTTCCGCCTCAAATGCGAAAGGTCGTGGGTTCGATCCCCAACTGAGTCATACCAAAGACTTACAAGAATGGTACTAACAGCTGCCTCGCTTGGCGCACAGCATTAAGAGGTTAGTGTTAGGACTGGTCGGCCGGGTGCCAGGATAATGTGACTGGGTGGGACATCATGCTACATGTCTGCGACATGATGTCCAGTTCTAGGCATCACTATAAACTGCCACACTGCAGACATCGTAGCGATTTGACTGAAAAATTGTTAAAGCTACGTTAAAAATTAAAATCACACACACATAATTTTTAAAAAAAGTAAATCATATTCCTATCTATTTCATGTAGGTATATCTCATGAAAGGTCATTCAAGTTTGCTGGGCTGGCAAATAAGTGGCTACCCCATGCCGACACCAGATGGTGTCAGCGAATTCCAACTTTTCGATAGGGAATTGACTCTGACCCTACACTGCAACATATATGTCCAAATATCAAAAATGGAGTGACAAGAGTCAGAGGAAACTCGGAATATTCCTCCCTTGTAGTTATTATACAGTACATGTATGACAGGTAAATTGCAAGCAACGATACGAGCCCCTGTGCTAAATTATACCAATAAATCCAGCTGAAATCCAAAATTTTGTATCCATATATATCTTCAAGATTATCCGTAAATAAATCCCCTGTATTGATGGCAGTGACGACAAATAGCTCCAACCCATAGACCAACAAGTAGGTCTCCGCTTTTTTCCCTGACAGAAACAACAAAAAAAAAAACCAGACTTACTTGTTGGTCTACTCCAACACCTTGCAGGCTAATCACTATAGTCAGAATATACCTCGACGTTTGTTTGTACCCACCCCCATACCGATTTAATAGACGAAAAATACAAATGAGATAAAAGATGCACATAACTAAGTCAGATCATTTATTGATTTATAATTTAAATCCTGATTATGCCAAGGTGGGACCCTAACACTCTATCGTATGCGCATTTCATTCCAAGGTGGTAGGGTCCAGTTTCGTAAATTGGCCCCTGGCAAATTTCTTAACTTAAGGCTATGGTGTGGCTTTTTCAGCTATTATTGTTTAGTATTTACAGATATGGATATAATTGTGAACTAAGTGTTTTGGGCTTGTGTTGTTCTTGAAATTGATGTCAGGCATGTACACCTTCCATAGTTGCTCTGCAGTATGTTGATAGTGAAATACCAGTAGTTGGCTAGGAAGAAGAGCTAGCCTCCCATAGCAGTAGACACGTGGGTTCAAGGCAACTAGAGTATCTCAAAAACGGCATGGATGACAACTATTCTGAATTGCATCAAACTATTTAGTAGACAATGTTTTTCAAAATTTTCATCCAGGGAAAGGGCTTGCGTTTGCACTGTGGGCACCACATGCTGTCAAAAATGGCATTTGGATGTGAAAAATGCATGTATAAAATAGGGGTTGGGGTGCATAAACCTCTTCTGCTGTTAACTGCTATTGACTTCTCTGGTCAAGTGAATACTATTCTTATGCTTTGTTTTAATATAGGTATCTAAAAATATGGACCTTTTTGACCTCACTTGTGTATTTGATTTTTTTATGATTTTTTATACTAGGTCGCTGATTGCGGCATTAAATTTATACATAAAAACTGGACCCTGCCCCCCCAAACAGAAGTTTTCATTGTAAAAGACGACCTGTTCGACAGTCATTTCCAATTCCTGGACAAGTCCATTTTCAGCGAAGGGGTGTGTGCATAACTACATATGCATGTACGTAGAAGGAAAATAACATGTCGTCTGCTTCCGATATTTACAATGTCGAATCAAGCAAAGGAAATGAATTACAATTACAAATTTGTCTTTCACGTAGATTTAAAAAGCGGTGTAATTTCTATGAAAGCAATATTTCTCGGAAGTAGTCCAAAAACTCTCACTCTTAAATTTTGTTGAAATGCAGGTACTTGTCTGGTGGTGCATGCTGATATGTAATTTAAAACAATAATAATAATAATAATAATAATAATAATAATAATAATCCTCGTTGAACGAGAGATTTTGTGATGGATTCATATTGTAACAAAGGGGTTACTTGACCGAGCGATGTCAAACCCTGGCGCGATTCCACAGGAAGTAATAAGTTTCCACTGATTCCAAAGACTAATATACAACTACTGCTGTATAATGAAAAGTCCAACTTATCCACTGTATGTAATTTTACTCTAACTAATACAAGACCACAGATCTCACAACTGCTCAACTGTCTATCAACCGCACAACTGCATTAACTTTCCGTAATGTACCGTCATCATTTCACGCCGTAAAAGTATAGTACTCAACCACCTAATACAAGGACCTTTTGTTTTACTCCTCCACCTTAGTAGGAAGTCAAATTATGGTTTTAAGGCATATTTCGCCTGCAACACTGCATCACATTTACCACCATGCAGCAACAAACGGCGCCTGACGATGACGGAACAATCCCTTCTTACTTATTCCAATGTGTAATTTACGTCGCCAATCATAAATACTCCACCTAGAGCCACACAATCAATGTACACAACTATATTTTAATTGGGACTATTGATGTTCACAGCTAGATTTTAATTGGGACTATTGATGTACACAACTAGATTTGAATAGGGACTATTAAACTCAAGGAACACTCGTGCGGTTCTGCTTGAATTCACCAAAAGTAAACCAATGCATCATGGAAACTCCCTAACACTTCATTCCGTGACGTTTGCCCATAGTAACTGGCAATTATTTTGGTCTGATAACTATATTCCCAACACCGACTTCCCATAATCAAACAAGTACTCACAAACATCTAAGAAATCCTTAAAACGGAGCGCTATAAACAAATGCGCATGCTCCAACTTTGTTACAGTATTTTCCTCTTCACCATTTGGCGAAGAACGTTCCGATGTACTGATAATCGTTGATTCTGAATTTTTGACAAAGACACCATTCCTTTCAAAACATTCAAACAACATTCATACACGGTATCGATGATTGCTTTGGGTGCTTCGTGAATGATATGTTTTGGCATCGTAACATTGGATTTGGTCAATATTGACGAATCGTGCCAATGTTTAGCTAAACGAGGAGGGAGTCTTTTATTTTGCTTCCTGTGATGATTAGGGTGTGCGCTTCATGGTGACGTCTTTGCTTCAGGAGTAAAAACACTGAAGTAAATATTATTTAACACTCCTTTTTATACGAGAATTAGTGTCAACAATCGACGATGAGGTGTTTTCAATGGAGTAAATCATGTCAGTTCCTGCTTGGGAAAATTCAGTAAACTCTGTAACACGCCTCTGCTGTGTTGTACTTTTGTCTTAGGGGCAACCACGTTTTAACTGCAGTAGCAGTCGATAGAGCAGTAAAAGACGTCTTATCGCCAGAGATGTAGAAGTTCCTGTAGAAATAGTTTTCGATTTTCATTGAATTAGGAAATACTGGTCTTAAATCAGGTTTGAATGATGAAAAAGTAAAAATGTCACTAGACACTGTCACCAAGCAGCACGGCTGTCGAGAGTACGTGAGCGCTCTAGCGCGGTACTACTCTTTCTGGCAGATGTCTTTTGTTGTGAACTTGTGAACGCCACCAAAACTCTTCTTTATGATCTGCCGTTTTTTAAGGAATGTGTTGGTTTTTTTTATCTTCGAAATCAAGCTTTCGTTTTAAAAGTGAACAAATAATGATACCTCTTGTTTCAAAATTAAATTTTTTGTTTGAGTATCGATTCTTGGATTCGCCAGTTGTGGCAACGCTACTTTATGTTTTCAAAAACATAAAAGGTTTGTTTGATGTGGGATGTGAATGGTACGTTGTAGCAATTGGCGTGCTGTTAAAGTAGCCAGTGTAACATTCGTTTTAGATTCGTTTCTAACAAATCTTATCGTGTACATTTTTTCGCGACTTGTGGCATACAGTACTCGAATCAATGTGGCAGGAGGATGAGACTGAAAGATCGTCACGACGAATACTGCTTGAAAGAAATGAAGTGAAGGTGTTTAAATATTTTTCAGAGAGACCTTAAAGGTGATATCTAAATGACAGGATCTCCTTCTTGGTACTAATCATGACAGACATTGGTTCGAAATCTCAAAAACTAGGGAGTGGTAGGTTTTAAATAGATACTTAAATATGCATGGGGTGTTTGAATGGCATCATCATACTCATAATTCTTCTAAGGTGTTCCTAACAATTTGGCGATCATTTGCTCTTGGGATTTTTTCTTGTACTTTTAAGTATCACCACATAATTGGCATTGAGACTGATGGTGCGATGCTGTTAACTTTGTTGAAATACATTTTGATTAATGTAAATAACACTTCATTACTTGATGTCCTTTTCGTGAAACCAATGTTTAATTTCTTCTTCATCTTCTCCCAGTATATCATCGAAGATGACAATAAGTGTTTCACTGAAGTTGGTCATGATCCCATTCTTCGCGTGGAATGCCTTATACGGGTCAATCACAGTGATCTTTGGCATGACGAGACACCTCTTGTATCCGATCATCGATGTCAAGACTTTTCCAGTCATTTACATCTTTCCAGTCGTGAATCTGTTGGTGTTCATCACAAGCTAGACAGATAAGCATATTAGTCATTTACTGCAACGTCTTCTTCTTGAGGCCATACTTCGCCAAACAGTTCCTGGTGATGAATTATACCGAACCAAATATGTCACTAACTCACACAACACACGCCGTGAAGAAGTCTCTTCTTGAGGCGATACTTCTTTCAAACTCATTTTTAGTAATCCTGCAAGTTTTTGCCCTCTGTGTACTACTGCAACATTGAAGGTAGTTGTTGCATCGAACTTATTCTTAGTTATGGAAAGATGATCAATGTCTAACCTTTTGAACACTATCAAAAACATGTACTCTGACTTGAAAACATCCATGTCATAAATGATGCTATTGTTATTTGCGTTTCACTCAAATCTTGACAAACTCAGTAAGCGCGTTCTCGTAGCTCAGCGCGCAAACTACTGATGTTCTCCTAGAAAGTATCCATGTGGATAATAAGCATGCCACTCCCAAAGGAAGATAGCGACAGCATGGAGACCATCTGGCATATTCCAGGAATGCTGAGTCATTATACTCCATTCATGGATCTTCACAACACAACCCAAAACACTCTTCATGGTCTACTTGTCCCCGAGTAGACGAACCGGCGCTTGCTAAAGTTTTGATACTGAGTAATCCATCCAACTCTTTGGGCTACGGTTTCAACGTCTTGAGTCGACTTTCAAAGCCACAAGAGCCAGGTAAAACAACAGGACACGTGTATTCTTCATTTATTTATACATCTCGTTGAGCTAGTGGTATTCATCTTGCTAGGCGAGAGTTTATATTTGCAATGAAGAGTTTTATCTTGGAATTTTCTTCCTTTTTTATACTGGAGCTCAGCGTGTCCGTACGGCAAAATGTTGCGGTCTAGAAGTCGCACTCGTTACTGGTATACGATTGGAGATACTGCTGACGATTTGGCGATTTTCATAAAGGTATAATTTTGTGTGGATCACCCGAAAATCTTGATCTAGGCCGTACTGTAAAGCTTCTTTAACACATCAAAGTTAACCATTTCAGTGTTGGTCCTTTGACTTTGCACTTGTTATGCACTTGTAAATCTCAGCTCTATACTTTATAAGTGGTTTTTACGCACCGCTAGCGAGACTTACAATAGAGTTGTCTGGGTGTTGGTCTGTCCTTGTCTGGGTGTTGGTCTGTCCATGTTCCTAAACAATGTGTGCGCGATTGCTGCTAGGCTGATCGATGTGTATATAGCTGCTCGTGTCAAAGTAGAGGACTCGATCTCCTAAAGGTTCCAAGATACCATGCAATTTTAAACGGGAAATGACCGTATTGTTCCTTGAATTTGTCTATATTTTCATGAGTCTGACACCAAGAAACACTGTCTTTTTTGTTTGAGTTTTATGAACTCGTGGATATAGCCTGAAAAATGTCTTCGGTGGAGTCGTCGTCCTTTGACTTTTAACAAGAGGTATCCAGATTCAGAGCACGAAACAATTCTCAATCGACGGCTAAGCGATGAGACAGAGGGACGATACTAGTTCGATTGTTCACGAACATTACCTTCTTTTGATAGACTATTGTACACGATTCACCGGTGGTAGAAGCTTCCTTCAGGGGATGCATACCTTCGTTATCCTGTAATTCTCGAAATGTTCCGGAACATCGTCGTAAAATATCCATCTCAGATCGTCAATATTTCAACATTTCATCTGGTAAGTGAAAAGGTCTGAGGAGTGAGTTTGGTGCCAGGTGAAGAATATTTCTCGTTCCTCTGTGTGCAAATCGACTGTGTCTTAGTAGCGAACCTCTAGCAAACGTGGGATCACAACATGTTGATCAGATTCGGTATTCAAAAATTGTGGAAAATAACCTCTGGCCACTTCTTTCATTCAAAACGTTTAAGCATTCTAATCAAAGGCATAACTAGATAGTTCATGGAAATTTTAAACTGTAAGTTTCCCACTTTCATGTAAATGAGTTAGGCACAGTTCGTGGTGTCTTTGTGACATCTGGTACGTTGTTGTGAATAATATTTCAAAATAAATTGTCCGTCCTATCGAAATAATTTTTGGGACATTGGTGTAACATACAGAACGAACGACCACGATAAATAACGCATTTTTTTTACTTTTCCGCTCCAAGTACTGTAGGAGTTGCCACCTCCACCACAACCCGCCCAAAATAAAGCCTTAAAACCAGAGCTTTTAAAGACCTAATGGATAATCCGCCATTGAGAGAGAGAGAGAGAGAGGAATATTTGAAAACAACTCGTCCCATTCGTAGGAAACAGAAAATTGAATTACAAACACGTATCTTCGTTGAGCCTGTGCTTTCTGTGCTTTATACATTTAATAATAGAGAAATATGATAAGCAAGTATAAAGTAAAACATTGCATAAGTATATTTGGAATTCCTTCTACCATTTTAGGAAAAGTCTTGTAGGTTTATTTCGAAGAGTGTTTCTCAATATTTTGGACTAAAAATATAAATCTGATATACTTATTTGCTAGATGTGGCTTATAAAACATAAATGCTTGAAGAGATTCCTATATAGCGCTTCTACATTTGAATACACAATATTTTCGGATTTTATTTTCTAATTATTGTGGTCACTTTGTTTTCCTTTTGTTTTCAATCCATCAATGACCATATGTGTAGCTTCACTTTCTTATATTTCCACAGGACCACGGTTCATATCATAACCTGTCGCAAATTTCCTTGGGAGTGATTATTTGGATAGCGATTTCTTTGTTTTAGCGATGCATCTATTCTGCGTACGTATATCTGAGTTTACATATACATGCGCTAGACTTTGCAATTGTCAAAATTTTAAATACAATTATTCTTCAACGAAACAACAGAAATTTAACAACAAAAAAGGCTTTTCAGGTATCGAAGATTCAAAATAAAATTGAAATGATAACCGCCATAACGAACCTTTAGTCCTCTTCAAATTAAACGCGTGAAAACGCCATATAAGTATCCTGTAAAATGATCACTGACTCCAATTTTATTAAGAGACTCCATGTGGCTGAGTGATCCAAGACGTTCGTCTTTTCAGATCACTCACATCTTATCTATATCCGTCTCGGTTCGAGTCTCATCTCAACCAGCGTAGGTATGTGAGAAAGCTTGCCAGTAGCTTACTGTGGATCATTGTTTCTTCTCAGGGTCTTCCCTGGTTGTTCCTCTATATAATATACCTGCAGCCATGCATAGCCTGTCATGTGATGACAAATGGCGTTAAAGCTCACAAAATCATGATCAAGTCCAAAAAAAGAGAAGAACCACACACAAAATGAAATGTGAAATTCACAGAAAGGAAAGAGATAAGAAAGAAATATGTACAAAATATGGATAAGACATCGAAAACAGGGTTTCTTTTACTTTACGGTTGTTGAAATACAAGAAGTATCAGTAATAATAATGCTGCCCGGTTAGGACCTATACTGTAGCTATGGGTATTGATGTACGCTTGTATTCTTTCTTCCAGTCCTGAATAAACAAGCTCTGCAGCCAGCTGTTCTCGTTGCGTAACGTTGTATGGTGTCAGAACTGAATGGACATAATAGAAAAATTAACGCATCAAAGCTCAGAGATTCGCGAAAACTGTATGGAAATTTCAAGGATAGCTGGAGAAATTTGTAAAATGTCTTCGGTTCTATCTAACGGCATCTGAAATTGCTGCGAAAGGTGACGGAGAGCAACATCGATGTTATTCCACGTGACTGGCCCCGCCCGACGCATTAGAGGTGTACTTTGAAGTTTCATATAGAGGAGGATAAACTGATGTCAAAAGTTGTGGAGAAATTCAAAGCATATTGCAATCCATGGTCAAAAATGGATGCGGATTTATTTGAGTTTTAGGGGAGCCCTATCTGCTCATAGTGGACTGTTACGTTCAGTAATTGGAGATATCCAGATTACCAAACTTGAAAAGGTAAAACAGTTGTCACGCATAGTTTGCACGACATGGAATAAATAATTTATTGATGACTAACTGACTAGTTCAAAATTTATTTGCATAGAGTTTCATGCACTTGCTAAAGAATATGGCTTTATGTTCTAAACTTCATATCTTATATTCCCACAGTCAAAAAGTATGGTAGAAAAGACTGCAAACTTGGATTATAATTAAGATGACGTAGCTATGATCTTATCGTAAACCTTACAATGGAGCAACTAAAACTATTGTGAGAGACCAAATGATGAATGGGGTTAAGATCAGCTACCTAATTAGAGTTATGTTTTTTAGGAAGTTAGACTAATAACAACGTTATTACGTTGAATAAACCCTGTGGAGGCTCTTAGACAGTCGAAATCTTGCCCCACCCGCAAAGTATCTCCTAATACGTTTTATCAATATTATTTTGATCCGTTGTCGCGGGGCCCCTAGGCCTACTCTGTGTATTTGGTAATCCGGCACTGCTTGAGCACCATGATAGATAACACAAGATTATCGCGGTAATTCGTTTTTCAAAGTCTTGCCATGCCATATTTAGATATTCTACGATATGCTAGTCAAAGCATACACTATTTACTACGACCTATTTATGTTTCCAAGTAAGACAATAACGTCCTTATTGGCAAACAAAATCTCACCCCACCCCCCATGAGGCCGTAAACGGAAGTAGTTATCGGTTGAACTAATATGGTGGATGCTCCAAATGAAGATATCGGATATAGACGGAAAACAATATATTGCAACTGTTTCTAAAATGATACGCAGCAATTATGGTATTAAATAAGGAATATTTAATTTCTTTCAGTTTATGTAAGGAATGTGTTCACACTGTATTATGATATAGTATATGTATGACTGATAGTTATACTTTAAGCAATGATAATAGCCCCTTTGATCACTCCCTGCTGCTCCGTTGATACACACAGGTTCATGTTAGCACCCTGTCCATTAAGTTGGGGTAGTAATATTAGTACTATCTTGGACTACATTAATTCACAGATCACAGGAGCATATATTAACGGGAAGAACAAACTTAACTGCCAACAACTGAAACTGCCCTAAGACCAACACATTGTTTAGAAATGTTAAAGGTCAAATGGTTGTGAAACGTACATATCAAAAACATTATATTGACAGGCTTGTACGAAATTTACCACCTGTTCAGGGGCCCCGAGTGACCGAGTGGTCTAAAGCGCTCTTCGTTACGGATCACTGCCATCTCACCTGTCTGCGGAGGTTCGAGTCTAAGATTCAGCCAATGTGGGTATGTTAGAAA
The DNA here is from genome assembly GCA_028554795.2 of Sinohyriopsis cumingii. NCBI lineage: Eukaryota > Metazoa > Mollusca > Bivalvia > Unionida > Unionidae > Sinohyriopsis > Sinohyriopsis cumingii. The sequence continues at coordinate 106,562,371 of CM068825.1, forward strand.
GCTTGCCAGTAGCTTCTCGTGGGTCGGTGGTTCTTTCTGGGGTTTTCCCTGGTTCTTCCTCCACCATTTTGGCCGGCATGTATAGCCTATCATGTGCTGAAAAACGGCGTTAAACCCCACAACAACAACAACAACCACCTGTTCAAGTCGGTGATGATGAAGAAGGGGGTTGGGAGAATCGTGGAAAGCGAGTCTTCTTCGCCAAGTTTATTGATTGAGAAATCAGACGACACTTATCGGAAGCAAAAAGACGAATGTGCTGACGTTTAAATGCATTCATCGTCGAGTTCCGATAGACTGCCAATCAAATGCAAACCTCAGATAATAACGCCGTTGCGGAGGGAAGATAAAAAATGACTGCAACGGAAAATCCCGACAACAACGTGCCATTAGTGGATTCGAATCTGTGGCGTTTTTGTAGGGTTGGGGAGGGTTATTCCCAATATATTATTTAAATTACCATAGAAGTCCCACACCGGGCTCGATTTTGTATGGAGTGAAATTAGTGATAGAGAGAGGTAAGACTCCGTGAGAAAGCTTGCCAGTAGCTTCTCGTGGGTCGGTGGTTCTTTCCGAGGTTTTCCCGAGTTCTTCCTCCACCATCAATACTGGCCGCCATGTATAGCCTATCGTGTGCTGAAAAATGGCGTTCAACCCTACAACAACAACAACAACAAGGTAAGGCTCCGAGCCCCCAGTGAGCAATGCCGACAGTTAAATTACTGAGAACACAAAAGGTGAAATGAAAAACAATAACGATTTATTACAATTAAATATTCAAATGATAATAATTTCCCAATCCCTTTTCTTCCTCTCGACCAAGTGACAGCCTACTGCATCCTTTGATTTATAGTGTGAGATCGCTTTTCCACCTGTCCTTGTTTTCTACTCATCTGTATCTCTTCAATCCCGCCAATTTCTTCTCTCATTCCGACTTCCCTCCTAATTCCTTCTACTAGACTGCTTCTTTTCCAATTCCTTCTCGACTCCATTTCCTCATCCTCCCTGACTCTGCTCTCCGACTAGCCTTCGATTCACAATCGACTTCTCCACTAGTCTCTATTCCGTCTCTCTCCTAGAGACTCGGGACTAAACCACACCGGAAGTATGTCTATTAAAAGCTTCCTGCGAAAACACAAGGACGTTAGCATATTTCTTTAGCCATCTCGTCTCACATTAAACCAACAATCAATCATGAGATAAAGGCTATTACATTTTTCGGTCACGCATTCGTGCACATCGAAATACCCTTACTCTCTTGTATGGTAAACAACGTCGTAATAAAAGCACGGTATCAACTACTTATCATACAGACATCAATAAATTGCATCACGTCAGTATATATATTCTTAATCTCATTATACTAAGCAATAGCACAGCAATCAGACGCATTTCTGTACATTACACTCCCACAAGTGCACACAAATATTCAAATATCTATATTAACTAATTTTACACACTGCAACCATTTTCCAAAGTTACAATTCAATTCAACAGTTGCAAAATGTAGAATATCACATGAATAAAGGCACTAGTTTACTACGAAGTAACTAAATAGCGAATTACAATATTAATTCTAACCACGAGCTAGGAATCTACATGATTCTTTATATAATCATAGCTTTCAAATACGCATGTCAATTAAACACTACAAAGGTAATTCTACTTACTAACGATTCTACAAATGAAGTATACATGCTGCACAGAATTACAATTACAATGCCGTAATATTCTGCAATAATCGAGCAAATAGCTCACTAACATTTACGAAGTTTTGTTTTTCTTTAGAATTTCCTAAGTTTTCCCGCCAATTTACGAGTGGCTTTCCTGGAGTTATTGCTTTAACTTTCCAGCACGATGTTTCACAGTTACTGAAGTTTCTAGTCTAAATTACTCAATTAAATTCGGATTGAAATGGTGACCACACCCTCTCTCAATTCCGATTGGATATCGATTATACCCTGTTCTATTCAGCTTAGCAGACAATGCTCATGCTGTCTGTCAACTTGGTGAGATTTACGACGCCAGTAAGGGTATTTTGTTCTTGAACAAAGCTTTTAACGTCCACATGTGACTTTTGACACCCATCAAAGCTGGCTTTCGTAACAATTACGAACAGGACCACTATAGCCGCGGAGTCTAACATATATACATAGCTTCTAACCAGTTCCTTTGTTCTTGACTTATGTAATCGCGGGAAGGCAACGTGACAAACCACCACCCCACGCTTGATAATAAAATCGGGATTTTATTTCCCCAAAATTGTTTCATTTGCAAATGCGCGTTACTATACGTAATAAAAGAACAAAATAATAGCGACGCTACACGCTGACTACAGACACGAATATACTCACAACATACGGTTATCTACAGAGCGATCTATGCCATTTCAGCGCTCCTACTCATGAAATCAGCGCCTACGTTCTCGATTTATTTCACGTATCTGATCTGCATCTGATACTGCTGTAAAAACAGCGACCATCGCATCAAGCGTCCAATCGACAATTTCGCCTGCGCGAGATAGGCGAGGCTTGGTGGTCAGTTTCTAATATGAACTTCCGTCGGTACAAGTACCACTCGAACCGTGATATCCCGAACACGATTCCGAGGTATTTCCTCTCCGATACGGAGTAGTTCTTCTCGGCAGCAGACAATTTCCGACTGCCGTACGCGACAGGAAAAAGCGTCCCATCGTGCTCTTGCAGTAGTACTTCTCCCGGTCCCGTGTCACATGCGTCAGTGCGAAGCACGAAGTTTTGGACAGATCCGGTAGACGCACAACCACGTCGGATGTAAGCCTATCCTTCAGCATTTGGAAAGCGTGCTCACACGCACCCGTCCAAATAACTTTACTCAGGGACCATTTCTTGGTTAAGACAGACAACGGCCCCGCAATCGCACTGAAATTGGTCACATACGGGTCACATACCTCCGGTAATACCCGGCCAATCCCAAGAATGATCTCAACTCAGTTTTCGTGGTGGGCCGTCCGGCGTTTCTCGACTGATCAACCTTCGAATTTTCGGGGGACAACACGCGTTGACTCAGGGAATGCCCCAAATAGTCCAATGTCCGGAAACCAAGGTGACATTTGGAATGGCGAGCTGTCAATCCCACCTGACGTAGCCGTTCCAAAACGTTAGCTAGCAGAGAGAGGTGTTCACCCCACGTCTCTGTGCCTAGCAAGAGATCATCCATGAATTTGTGGACACCCCTATCGCGCAAGGGCTCCAACAACTTCAGCATCATTCTAGTGAAGACGCTTGGAGCATTCTGGACTCCGAAGGGCATGACCAACCATTGGTAGATCCCGACGGGAGTAGTAAAAGCGAGCTTTGCCCTATCCTCATTCCTTACAGGAATTTGCCAATAGACCTTGGACAAATCCAACTTCGAGAAATATTTTGCTTTCGAGACAGAAGCTAAACTATGTTCTGGGTCAGGTAGCATTTCAACTTGAAATTTCGTCACCTGATTCAGTTTCCGTTAGTCGACATAAAACCGATGTGTGCTATCCTTTTTCTGCGCTGTGACTACCGGAGAACTGTACGAAGAGTCGGCGGGCTCGATTACTCCCAGGGCAATCATCTGCTCGATCTCTTCCCTTACGACTTTTCGTTTCGCGTGGTGAAAGGGGTGGGGTTTCCGCTAACATGGCCGGTCGTCACACCAGCTTTAACCCGAACACGACAAGTGACGTTCTCCAGGGTATTTCCGTAAGCACGTCGGAAAACCCGGCCTGCAACGTCTCTATCTCTTCCCGTTGTACCGCAGTCAACATGGGATCACACTCCACGCCTCGTTAACGGACAGCCCCGGACAGTGTTAGCACGTTCCATATCGCCTTCGGCGTCCTCGGTGACGATCGTGGCGACGACAAAATCGCTAACGGTCTCTCTTTCCCGGTATCTCTTAAGGAGATTGTCATAGTATCCGATAGGTTTGACCTCCGACCTTCCCGGTTTTCGACGTAAGGACCTCTCCAAAAAACTTGCAACTTGTTGTGTTCTTGGGGCAACAGCAACAACACCTTGTTCCCTACTTCATACTGGCGTGGTTTTACGCGCTTGTTGTAATTCTTCGCCTGACGCGCCTTAGCTCGCTTGAGGTTCTTCTATGTGACAGAACTAACTTTTCTCCAGTTTGTTTCGCAAGTCCGCGACGTACTGATAGGTAGTACGTACCTCTTCGACAGCGTGATCGTCCGTCCACAGCTGTCTCAGTACGGCGATTGGGCCACGTACGATCCTCCCATACAAGAGTTTAAAAGGAGAAAACCCTAAACTCGCTTGTGGTACTTCCCGGTATGCGTAAAGCATGGCAGGAATATACCGATCCCAATCTTTGGGACGGCCTTCGCACAGCTTCTTGAGAGTGTTTTTCAGTGTCCCGTTAAACCGTTTGACCAGTCCGTTACATTGTGGGTGATACGGTGTAGTCGTGAGGTGCTTAATTCCTTTGTCCTTGACTTACGTAATCGCGGACAGGCAACGTGACATAATCTAACTGCAGGGGCAAGAGCGATCCATAGGCCTGCATACGTAGCATGATTCAGTAGTGACTGACTGTTGGTGTAGATAACACCTAAGTTCATAAATATAACTCCTTATTTACTTTTAGATGTAAGAACTGTGTTATTATCAATCAATTCAATTATGCAATATATTAGAATAGTTCTTCCTTATTTCCTTATTTATTCCATAATATTAACCATTCTCTTTGACAGAAAATCTGTAATTCTATAGTTCCATAATATTTAAAGTTTTAATGCCAAACCGACATTAAATATATCTTACTTTGAATAGTCGACCGTTCCAGTGGCCTAGTGGTTAGAGCGTCCGCCTCGGCTGAGTCATACCAAAGACTTACAAAAATGGTACAAACAGCTGCCTCGCTTGGCGCTCAGCATTAAGAGGTTAGTGTTAGGACTGGTCTGACTGGTGTCAGGATAATGTGACTGGGTGGGACATCATGCTACGTGTCTGCGGCATGATGCCCCAGTGCTAGACATCACCATAAACTGCCACAGTGCAGACATCGTAGCGATATGACTGAAAAATTGTTAAAGCTATTCGGAACTATACTGTAGTATCAAGCAGTTTTTTCTTCTTCTCCCAGTCCTGAAAATTAAATAATTCTTTATGCCAGCCGACGTCCAACATTACAGTATCCACTGTAAAAACTATTATAAAAAAAAAAAAACATTTTTGATACGACTTAAAATTTGTCCCAGTCCTGAATAAGAATTCTTAAAGCCAGCCGACTTTGCAACATTACAGTATCCGCTATAAAATACAGCGTTATTGGTCTGAATGAAAATTGTTACATTGTTTAAATTTTTGCAACCCATGAAATATAGTAATACAAGGCCACAAGAAATTTCTAGAGAGCATGTATCTCCTTTTCCGTGAGAAATTTCTTTCAGTTATGTGGTCTGGATCACAAAGTACCAGAACACTTATTTTGGGGAGAATCCTGAACTTAGTTTTGTTGTACATTTTCTTTTTGTCCGTCCGTCCAGTTGAACTTTATTTGTAGCTATTGCTTGGCTGCCTTTAGCTTCATTCCTCCCCTCCCCCCACCACCAAACACACATATTCAGTGGTACAAGTTACTAGAACGGTTCTGATCCCTCTGCTTCGTCTTTCCGGTACGACCGTACAGGTAATGCTTTACTGTGCCGACTTACTTGCACCACTGAGGACACCCCCCAAAAAACAAATATGTCCGAGATGATAAATAACCTTTGACGGTTGGCAGATGGTCCAGTTAGTATACGATAGACTATTCAAAAGTTTGATTGATTGATTGGTTGCCTACTTGGATTCACGTCGCGTGCGCACAAAAGGGCATGTGCGACGGGTTTATTCCCGCACAGCGGGATGTTATATGTTCGTGGGGGGAGGAATTAGTGCCACATCACCCAGGCGTTTATGTGCTCAAGGAGCACTGCTAATTTAACCGTCAGGTCGTAGGACTATATGTCCCTAACGACCTGAATGAAGGGCTTTCGTGAGTGGGAATGGGCCCAACACACACTCATGTTAACAAAGAGTTGATTTCAGTTCGTTATTGACTGTACTAGGTGTCGACCCAAGCAGTATGTAACCCCGGGACACCTAGCTTTAGGCGGGTGGAAATTGTTCCACATCGCCGCAGTTAAACGATATCCGAGAGAGGCAAGGAACTCGGCAAGCCAGCCATGGATGTCGTGCACTCCCAAGAACGCCAGCCTGTACTGAGTCAAATTTAGTCTAGTTGTACTGTTGGACAATAAAAATGCCAATAATGTGTTAGCCACCTGTGCAATTGGGTCAAATCAAAACAAGTTGTAACATTTTTCTACGTCCGAACCGTCTTAGAAATTCTAGTACATAGTGTACGTTGTAGATGCCCAACAAATTTTAATAACTAATATGTCTGAGCGACATATAAAAAGTTTGGTCACTGTTAGGTTCCAAAAGGTTTAATTTTGAAGCGGTGGATTGAAGGATCCAGTTACAATACATAACAGTTTTATCGAAACGGGATACCAAGCCTAAATGGTTCCCTGGATAAAAGGCAATATTGGTAGCCCTTAGAAGGGCGTTTTAAGTAAAGGTTCCCCGTTTTTTCTTCTGCTTCTTTACATTTCTCCGCAGTCCTTTTTCCTCTTAGGTAATTTCGGGGAAATGGTAACCGTGTAGCGCAGAAATGTAGTTAGCTGCTTCTACTAGCTGCTGGACTGGTTAGTTCTTGTATGCCTCTTGATAGACTTGTGTAAGGATTCTGACACCATAGTCTCACTCGCCATTCATTTATTTTTGCTTTTATTTATGTTAGGTGTTTCATGTGCGCGTTGCACGCTTATTTGTGTCCGACTGATGCAAGGAAGGAAGGAAGTGACCAGGAAGGCAGGCGACCATCTGCAGGCAGGAGTCCGCTCATTCAGGGTACTGGTCTAAATGGATGAACTTGCACGAATTTTGAGTTTTGGTTCTTGTGTCCGAAATTGTTCTAAAGATGAACAAGGTTGGATTGGATGGAAAACTCTGTGCTGCTTTAGTGTTAGTATGGTCTGTATCACAGAAGTAGGCCGCAGTATTACCTTGGCTGTCTTTTATGTTAGGGCTAGGTAGAGAGCAGAGATTTTTTAAAAAAATATTATTTTTATTTATTTGTAAAGATATTTTTGGGATTTAAGAAGAGGGGAACCTTTGCCGAGTATTCAGATCCCTAGGAACGTATCAAAAGCGCCCATCTGTCTATGTATATTAATCTGGTTTTAGAGAGTATTTGGGTGGGTTATGTATGTTTTACAGGTGGTTATTATTAAGCTAGAGCAGGGGTGGGCAAACTACGGCCCGCGGGCCGCATGCGGCCCGCCAAGGGTTTTATGCGGCCTAGAAACAAGTCATCATTCGCACTGACTCTATTTATGTTACTCTGTTTATCAAATAAATGTGCTTCTTTTGAAGTTTAAGTTTAAGTTTTCAAATATTAACAACATATTAACAACTGAAAATTAATTAGATGTTATTTAGAAAAACCTTTTGTTTTTGCTTTTCAAATATTAATTATTTTACTTAATGAACTATGCGGCCCGCGACAAGGTGTAAATTTGTGTATGCGGCACTTGCACTGGAAAGTTTGCCCACCTCTGAGCTAGAGAGACACCCTTGCTGAGTTCTCCCCCAGGACATGTCAAGGGTGCCCATCTGCTAGTGGAAATTTATTTTTAATTGAAGTCGGGTTGTTTATTTTGTTTTTAGGGTGTTTACTATTTTTTTCTTTTAGCTTGGATGTGTCTAGGAATTTAAGTATGTTTTGGTAGGTTAGATTTATGTTGGGGTTGTTATTTTTAAGGAATCTGGGTAAGTGGTACAGAATCCAAATGTTTTTGGGGGAGGGGGATTTTGAAATTCCATTCTCGCGACCTGATATTTTGAGCAGCTATTGAATACACGTGGCAGGTCTTCAATGGTTTTCCAGTGATATCAATTGATATTAGCAGGCTTGGGTCCTAGATGTTTGCCAAAACTTCCTGCTAATTTTGTTTTTCCGGTTACGATGCGATTGATAATTTTGGGTCCAGGCTGTTCACTTTGGGTGGTTTGATGGACCTATTAGTTTCTTTTATAATGGAGTAGAGTATCCTGCCTTTGGTAGTGGAGTTCCAATGATCCTGCCATTTCTGGTTGCTTTAGTTTCTTGTTATGCTTTGGGCTTTTGTTATGCTATATCTGAGTGGAGCAGGGTTAGGTTCCCTAACATGTGTTTTGCGACTTTGTCGGCTAGCTCATTATTAGGGATTCCTATATGCGAGGGTATTCATATGAATTCAACTATCTGATCAGCTATGGACAATTCCTTAAGCATATAGAAAGTTCTAGCCAAGAATTACTCTCTTGATTTGGTGCTGTGAGATTTGATGGATTCTATTACACTAAGTGAGTCGCTGATGATAACTGCATTTGGAACTTCTTGGTCTTTAATCCATTTCAATGATTACATTATTGCCCAGAACTCTGTAGTGAAAGTAAAGCAGTGGTCTGGTAATCTGGATCCCATTTGTATGCTGAATTCGGGAATAACTACTGCAGCTGCTGTTCTGGGGGGGTTCGGTTGTTTTTGGATCCGTCAGTGAAAATGTTTACGAAGCCAGAGTAGGTGTCTTGCATTTTCATTGCTACGATGGTTTTGAGTTTAGATTCTTGTTCCAATTTGTTTTCCATAATCGGTGTCTGTGGGGGTGTAGTGGTCTAGGGGTGGGGTTCTTCTTATAGACTTTAACGAATTATGAGAAGTTCCCCTGGTCCTTATTCAGAAGGTTAATTCTGGACACTATATTATTTATTGACTAAATATATTTATGGCTACGAGCCCCCAGTCAGCAATGCCGACAGTTAAATTAAAAGAAATACAAAGATGAAATTTAAACAATAACAATTTAATAAATGAAATTTAAAAGAATTTAAAGTAATCAATGTCTCTCTTTCACCCAATGATCCCTTTGATCATCATTTGAGTTCACAGTGTGAGGAGATTTTTCCCTTCTTGAGTGCTACTCATCTAAATCTCTTCGTTCCCTTGTCTTTCTCTCCTTTCGTGATCTCCACTTCCGCTTCCTCTTCTATAATCCTTGTTCCTTGCCGTTATCTTGACTTCCGGTTCCTCTTCTAGTATCCGGAACCCTTGACGATATCCCTTGAGGTCACCCGAAATTCACTCGGTATCTCTCACCGTCACCCGAAATTCTCTGAACTTCTCTCGTCCCCGAAATTCTCTGAAATTCTTTCGTCCCCCGAAAGCTTCCTGTTGAAAGGTATAATGCATTAGCATAGGGTTATAAAAATCTTCCCTCACACTACGTCACTGAACTGAACCATCAGTTTAAGGCGGGACATTTGGGTCGCGCATGCGCACACATCGAAATTCCCATACACTTCCGCCGCTTACAAAAATGGCGCCATAACACAATCACACAAAGGATTCAAATATCTACATACTGAGCCCTATCAGTATATACATACAAAATATTTTAAACATGATTGTACTAAAATATTACTACGATTAGTAATATGACTATCTATATATTTATATATATTTATATATATTTCCTACACAAGCGTACCAAATCCACAGTATTCACATTCAAATGGTGATAAACGGCAATCCGTTACTCAATGGCAAAATCTATCATTACGTAAACAAATTTCTTGTCTACCAAAATATAACTACGCAAAGAATTACAATATTAATTCTTATAGCGGCTAGCGAGCAATACAATTCTTCACAAATACAAATCGTCCTTTCAAAAGGGCGTAAACGTAATAATCCACGAAATAATATGCACACATATTACTAGCGAAAGAAGAGAACATTTTCGCCTCACAAATAAGGTGTACATAGTAACATTATGAATAATGATGCAACGAATCAACATCGTAATCAATCGTAAACAAAGGTACTAGCTAAAGTCATGAAAAAAATGCAAAATATTAAGGTCATAATTAACTATTCATACTTCAATACAAGTAAAATGTATACATACGACAAATTCTCTTCAATTAACAGCAGTCGTATCAAGCAGAATCAACGTAACATCAAACTTACCTGATCGAAGCTATTTCATGAATTTCCTAAATTCCGCCAATTTTTACGAATGGCTAACGGAGTGTGTGTCACTGCGACTCTTAAACACCAACTGACGAATTTCAGGCTTGTACACGTCTTATGTCAATTTCTCGAATCAAGTCCCACCTACAACGCATCCCGATTGGATGGCGACGGACTCTGGTCATTTGATCGAACTGTCAATCATAAAAATGTCAGTCTGTGTGTCCCCATGTACGGTCCAGCCTACCATTGTCGGCTTCCGGCTCTTTGAAGTTGTCTACGTCACGTGTTCCCATGTACAAAGATTCCCGCCAGATTTCCACTCAAGAGCTCAAACAAAGACTGGGTTACGTAAGAGGATTAGCCAACTTAGGCACTTGGAAAAACAAAGCTTACCTGGCTCCACTTACAGACTTATAAATACATGTATAATACAAGGGGTTGGGGTAAAACATCACATCCCCCCACGCTTGAGAATAAAATCAGGATTTTATTCACTCAAACTAAAAAAGCAAAAGTGTTACACGATATAAGGAACAAAATCAGCAAAATGAACTAAATGCTAAACTGAGTATGAACACGAAAATATAACAAATGATCTATATCATTTCGGCGCTTCTACTCATGAAATCTGCGCCTACGTTTTCAGATCCTTTCACGTATCTGATCTGCATCTGGTACTGCTGTAAAAACAGCGACCATCGCATCAATCGACCATTGGACAACTTTGCCTGCGCCAGATAGGCGAGTGGTTGGTGGTCGGTCTCCAATATGAACTTACGTCCATATAGGTATCGCTCGAACCGTGATATGCCGAACACGATTCCAAGACATTCCCTCTCCGATACTGAGTAATTCTTCTCGGCAGCAGACAACTTCCGGCTGCCGTATGCGACAGGAAAAAGCGTCTTGTCATGCTCCTGGAGCAGTACTGCTCCCAGTCCCGTGTCGCATGCATCGGTGCGCAGAACGAATTCTTTATCCAAGTCCGGTAGACGAACAACTGCGTCGGATGTAAGTCTATCCTTTAGCGTTTGGAATCCGTGCTCACACGCATCTGTCCAAACGAACTTACTCGGGGTCCGTTTCTTGGTTAGGTCAGACAACGGGCCCGCAATCGCGCTGAAATTAGCGACATACCTCCGGTAATATCCGGCCAGTCCCAGGAATGACCTCACTTCCGTTTTCGTGGTGGGGCGTGCGGCGTTTCTCAACTGCTCCACCTTCGACTTCTCTGGAGACAGCGTGCCTTGGCTCAGGGTATGTCCTAAATAGTCTAATGTCCTGAAACCAAGGTGACATTTGGAAGGGCGGGCTGTCAAGCCCTCCTGACGTAGCCGCTCCAAAACGTCAGCTAACAGAGCGAGGTGTTCACCCCATGTCTCTGTAGCTAACAAGAGGTCATCCATGAAGTTGTGGACACCCCTATCGCGCAAGGGCTCCAACAACTTCCGCATCATTCTGGTAAAGACGCTGGGCGCGTTTTGTACCCCGAACGGCATCACCAACCATTGGTATGTCCCGTCGGGAGTAGCAAAAGCAAGCTTCGGTCGGTCTTCTTTCCTTACCGGAATTTGCCAATACCCCTTGGACAAATCCAGTTTGGAAAAATATTTCGCTTTCGAGACCGAAGCGAAGATATGTTCGGGGTCAGGTAGCATTTCAACTTGAAATTCTGTCACCTGATTCAGCTTCCGGTAGTCGACGCAGAACCGATGGGTGCCGTCCTTCTTCTGCACTAAGACTACTGGTGAGCTGTACGGAGAGTCGGCAGGTTCGATTACTCCCAGAGCAATCATCTGCTCGATTTCTTCCCTTACAACTTGTCGTTTCGCGTGGGGCAAGGGGTAGGGTTTACACTGAACTGGTCGGTCGTCCACCATCTTTAACCCGAACTCGACAAGCGTCGTCCTCCCGGGTTTTTCTGTTAGCACGTCGGAATATCCGGCCAGCAAGGTCTCTATCTCGTTCCGCTGCCCTTCAGTTAACATGGGGTCACACTCCACGTCCGACGGAGTCTCGGCCCTCGTTAATGGACAGCTCGGGACAGTGTTAGCACCTTCCGTATCGCCTTCGATATCCTCGGTGACTATCGCTGCGACAACAAAATCGCTGGCGGTCTCCCTTTCCCGGTACCTCTTGAGCAAATTGGCATGGTACAATTTCTCTTTCGTCGGTAGCTGTATCCGGTAGGTTTGACCTCCGACCTTCTTGGTGACGACGTATGGACCCCTCCAGGAAACTTGCAACTTGTTGTGTTCCTGGGGCAACAACAACAACACTTTGTCCCCTACCTCAAACTGACGTGGTTTTGCGCGCTTATTGTAATTTTTCGCCTGTTGCGCCCTAGCTCGTTTGAGATTTTCTTGCGCGAGAGAACAAACCTCTTCCAGTTTGTTGCGCAAGTCCGCGACGTACTGGTAGGTAGTGCGTACTTCCTCTACAGCGTGGTCGTCTGTCCACAGCTGTCTCAGTACGGCGATTGGGCCGCGTACGGTTCTCCCGTACAAGAGTTCAAAGGGAGAGAACCCCAAACTCGCTTGCGGTACTTCCCGGTATGCAAAAAGCAGGGCCGGAATATACCGGTCCCAATCCTTGGGGCGGCCTTCGCACAATTTCTTGAGCGTGTTTTTCAAGGTCCCATTAAACCGTTCGACCAATCCGTTACATTGGGGGTGATACGGTGTAGTCGTGAGGTGTTTAATCGACATGAGGCGATTCACCTCCGCCGTCACACGACTCATAAATTGTGTTCCTTGATCGGTCAAGATCTCGTCGGGCACTCCGACTCTTGACCAGATCGCAAACAGAGCTTCCGCGACGGTTTCCGTGTCAATGTTACGCAACGCAACGGCCTCCGGATAGCGTGTAGCATAATCGACAACCGTTAAAATATATCGATTTCCGTGCGCAGACGCGGGTTTTATCGGTCCGATTAAATCCATGGCAACACGTCTAAATGGTTCATCGATAAGGGGCGTACTCCCCAAAGGGATGGGTCGCTGATCCGTTTTCGGTGCCATTCTCTGGCATTTGTCACAGGAGAGACAGAACCGTTTTACGTCTCCCTGGACCCCTGGCCAGTAAAACTCTTTTACAAGACGGTCACGCGTCTTAGCAATTCCCATGTGTCCACCCATGAGACTCTCGTGTGCAAGTTTCAGTACTTCGCAACGCTTTTCCTTTGGCACGACGACTTGCTTGAAGTGTTCGTTGTGTTTCCTGGCGTGGCGATACAAGATTCCCTTCTTGTAGACAAACTTCACCGCGCCGTTCGGAGTTTCCCTTTCTGTTCCCGCTTCTGCGTGTTTGTGCAACTGCGCCAGAGTTGCGTCCTCCTGTTGCAGCTTCCTTAACTCCGCTGGAATAACATTACTAACCGGTGTCGATGTAACTTGGATTGGCTTTTGTTTCGGCTGTCGACTCATGGCCCTGGTTTCAACAGCACTCACTGGCATAGGTGTGCAGGTTTCGGGGTTCGGCTGGGGTAACACATAACGGCAACCCAATATGACGTCATGTGATAGCCCCTCCAAGCAAGCAGCTTCAATTTTCCCCTTCACGTATGGTGAATCGAGGTCAATGACAGCTACTGGTAATGAGTCACGCGCGCAGTTCGCGTACTGAACTTCTATTACCCCCCCTGTATAGTCCTCCGGCTTGACATATTTCTTGTCGACAAGCGCGGGGACGCTGCACCCAGTGTCATACAAGATGGTGGCGCCTTCACCATTGACAGTTGCGGCCGCAAGGTTGGCTGGGTTGCGACTCGCTTCCGGCACACCTTCCTTCTTAGCTACGACATTCACCTGGGTCTGCCTGCCCTTGGGACAGTCCCTGGCAAAATGCCCCAGGCGCTTGCAATTAAAACATGTCGGCGGCCCTCGCCGACTTGCAAGTCCTGGTTTCGTGGGTGAGGCCTGTCCAGGTCGATAGGCGGCAGCCCTACCTGTAGGTGCCCCTCCGACCTTCCCGTCGCCCTGACGGTTACGGACAGCCGGCTCAACCTCCCCCATACGACGCGACTCAGAGGGTCGGGGTCGGTCAGCAACCCCGGAACCTCCACTCTTCGAGTGCGCCTGCTCGTATCGCTCCGCCATGTTAGCGATCTCTTCGAGCGTCCGGTGTTCTCTTTCTGCTAAGAAAACTGTCAACTCGCGACGGTAAGTACCCAGGACATGTTCCTTGAGTATTACCTCGCGTAGCCCTTCGTACGTGCGTTCGACTTCGGCCATTTTCATCCACTTCTCAAATAAACCTCGAACACGGTTGTGGAATTGAGAGTGGGTCTCTGTTACCTTTTTCACCGAGTCCCGGAAAAGTTTCCGGTAAGTCTCGGCGGTCAGCCGATAATGGCAGAGAAGCGCCTTCTTGAGGGCAGTGTAGTCATCAGCCTCTTCTGCAGTTAAGCCGTGGTAGACTTCCCGAGCTGCACCTTGCAAAAAGGCTGAGACATTGATGGCCCAGTGCTGTTCAGGGACCTGATGAGCGCGTGCGAGTTTCTCAAACTGGACGAGAAAATCGTCAATAGCCTCCTCCCTATCATTGAAGCGTGACATGTTGATCTGGACTATCCGGTGGTCGATGGAAGGTCGGCCGGTTGTTCCAGAGCTTGTACTGGCGTCGTCCCGTCCGTTGGTCCTAGCTTCAACTCTGACCTTTTCCATCTCCAGAGTGTGAGCGAGTCTGGCTAGCTCCAGCTCTTTCTGGGCGTCTCGGTCCGCTGCTATCTTGGCTAACTCTTGGTCCGCTGCTATCTTGGCTAACTCTTGGTCCGCTGCTATCTTGGCTAACTCTTGGTCCGCTGCTATCTTGGCTAGTTCTCTCTGGGCTTCTCTTTCCGCTGCTTTTTCGGCCTTCCATTCCTTGATCCTTTCTTCTATAAAGGTTGCCAGGCGATCTCCCTCGTATCCAAGATCTTCCGACCCCATGGCGCGGTATTCCTTTATCATTTGTCGTTCGGTAGCCATTATACTAATGTAAAGTGATACCTTGTCTCAAAATTCAAACAATATACAGATATTTGTAATACCAGTTTAAATACTTACCTGTCGACAACAACTAGTTTCGTTCAGGTAAGATATTTGTTCGATATCTGCTTCACACGTACTGCTATGAATGGAAGATCTACAAAGCCTGCACATATGACAATAAAAATACAAGATGAGAAAATCACAAAATTTCAAATACAAAGAATGGAAAATATCTCACACTGTTCACTAATACTTCTACCAATAACTTTAAGTCCCAAAATAATATATATGTCTAATTCATATCCCGGACGAAGCGCCCACTGTGGGGGTGTAGTGGTTGTCTAGGGGTGGGGTTCTTCTTATAGACTTTAACGAATTATGAGAAGTTCCCCTGGTCCTTATTCAGAAGGTTAATTCTGGACACTATATTATTTATTGACTAAATATATTTATGGCTACGAGCCCCCAGTCAGCAATGCCGACAGTTAAATTAAAAGAAATACAAAGATGAAATTTAAACAATAACAATTTAATAAATGAAATTTAAAAGAATTTAAAGTAATCAATGTCTCTCTTTCACCCAATGATCCCTTTGATCATCATTTGAGTTCACAGTGTGAGGAGATTTTTCCCTTCTTGAGTGCTACTCATCTAAATCTCTTCGTTCCCTTGTCTTTCTCTCCTTTCGTGATCTCCACTTCCGCTTCCTCTTCTATAATCCTTGTTCCTTGCCGTTATCTTGACTTCCGGTTCCTCTTCTAGTATCCGGAACCCTTGACGATATCCCTTGAGGTCACCCGAAATTCACTCGGTATCTCTCACCGTCACCCGAAATTCTCTGAACTTCTCTCGTCCCCGAAATTCTCTGAAATTCTTTCGTCCCCCGAAAGCTTCCTGTTGAAAGGTATAATGCATTAGCATAGGGTTATAAAAATCTTCCCTCACACTACGTCACTGAACTGAACCATCAGTTTAAGGCGGGACATTTGGGTCGCGCATGCGCACACATCGAAATTCCCATACACTTCCGCCGCTTACAAAAATGGCGCCATAACACAATCACACAAAGGATTCAAATATCTACATACTGAGCCCTATCAGTATATACATACAAAATATTTTAAACATGATTGTACTAAAATATTACTACGATTAGTAATATGACTATCTATATATTTATATATATTTATATATATTTCCTACACAAGCGTACCAAATCCACAGTATTCACATTCAAATGGTGATAAACGGCAATCCGTTACTCAATGGCAAAATCTATCATTACGTAAACAAATTTCTTGTCTACCAAAATATAACTACGCAAAGAATTACAATATTAATTCTTATAGCGGCTAGCGAGCAATACAATTCTTCACAAATACAAATCGTCCTTTCAAAAGGGCGTAAACGTAATAATCCACGAAATAATATGCACACATATTACTAGCGAAAGAAGAGAACATTTTCGCCTCACAAATAAGGTGTACATAGTAACATTATGAATAATGATGCAACGAATCAACATCGTAATCAATCGTAAACAAAGGTACTAGCTAAAGTCATGAAAAAAATGCAAAATATTAAGGTCATAATTAACTATTCATACTTCAATACAAGTAAAATGTATACATACGACAAATTCTCTTCAATTAACAGCAGTCGTATCAAGCAGAATCAACGTAACATCAAACTTACCTGATCGAAGCTATTTCATGAATTTCCTAAATTCCGCCAATTTTTACGAATGGCTAACGGAGTGTGTGTCACTGCGACTCTTAAACACCAACTGACGAATTTCAGGCTTGTACACGTCTTATGTCAATTTCTCGAATCAAGTCCCACCTACAACGCATCCCGATTGGATGGCGACGGACTCTGGTCATTTGATCGAACTGTCAATCATAAAAATGTCAGTCTGTGTGTCCCCATGTACGGTCCAGCCTACCATTGTCGGCTTCCGGCTCTTTGAAGTTGTCTACGTCACGTGTTCCCATGTACAAAGATTCCCGCCAGATTTCCACTCAAGAGCTCAAACAAAGACTGGGTTACGTAAGAGGATTAGCCAACTTAGGCACTTGGAAAAACAAAGCTTACCTGGCTCCACTTACAGACTTATAAATACATGTATAATACAAGGGGTTGGGGTAAAACATCACAGTGTCTCTAGTGTTGATCCTAGGGATAGCGTTTGTCCAAAAGGCGGGGTCAGGGGAGTGAGTGTACTCTTCTTGTAGAGCAAGTGTTGGCAGCTTTTCCCTGAGTTCTGTGATTTGTTTGCCACCTGGTGGGTTAGGAACTAGTTTGCGGCTAAACGGTTTGTTGCATTTGCTAATGGTTACTTTTGTAGGATGCGAGTCGGGGTGATTTGTTAATCGATTGGAGTATCGGAGGATCATTTCCTGTCTTCTTATTTTAAATGACAGTTCACCAGTGAGGACTTGAAGTTCGTCCAATGATGTCGATGGTAGAGTGCAGTACAAACAGATAATGCTTTCCTTTGGATGGTACCCAGTTTGTTCAGTAATGTTTGTTTCGCTGAGTTGTAAGCTTGGCATCCATAATCTAGCTTCGACCTTATAAGTGATCTATAGATGGTTAATAACGTTTCTTGATTGGATCCCCAGGTAGTCCCTTTAAGATTTCTTAAGAGATTAATATCTTTATTGCAATTTTGAATTAGTTGTTCAGTCTGGTGTTTCCAAGTTAGATGATTATCGAAGAACATACCTGGGAATTTTACTACCTTAGCATATTTGATTAACTGGTTTTGAATATAGATGTTGGGGTACATTATCTGGTTATTGCGTTTAGAGGAGAAGATTATTGCTACCGTTTTCTCATGTGAGACCGTAGAATCCCATTTATCTGACCATCTCCCTATTTTATATAGGCTATTCTGGATTTCTTTGACTACATGATTGCTAGCATGGTTTCATGCCCTCCAAATGCCGCTGTCATCAGCGAATTGGGAAATTTTAACCCGTTTTGTCGCTAGGTTGAGGTCAAGGTCGTTAATCATGATGTTGAATAGCGTAGGACTGAGTACACTCCCTTATGGGGTGCCGTTTTCAAGGGGGTATTCTTTTGAGGTGGTGTTTCCTACTCTAGTGAATATTCTGCGACCTGTTAGGAAGTTTTCGATCCAGTTAAACATGCACTCAGTAATTCCGAAGTGGTTGAGTTTTGCAATCAATCCTTTGGTCCAGACAAGATCAAACGCTTTCTCAAGTTCAAGGAAGACTGCTGTAAGTTGTCTGTTTGATTTTCTTTTGGAGTTGAAAGCTAGTTTGATATCCGCTTCTAGTCTTAAAAGTTTATCTGTGGTGGAGCACCTGTTACGGAAGCCACATTAGTTTTCTGATAGGAGTTTGTTACTTTCTAGGTGGTGTTTTAATCTGTTGGATAGGATTGTTTCCATCATTTTACATATGTTATTAGTGAGTGGGATGGGACGATACGAGTTAATATTATTAGGGTCTTTACCTGGTTTAGGGACTGGGATGACAATTACTTGTTTCCAGCTGACTGGTACTTTTCCACTTTGCCAAATTTGTGTAGTGTTGATATCACGTGACTATATGACCTCTGATGTCATTGACATGTAGGTTGTGGCTATATTTTGAGGAGAAACTTCTTGTTAATGGCCAATTGTAAACCAGTTTAAATAGTATACACAGATCAAAACTGTATGGAGCCGATACACTGTGAACCAAACCCAAAATACAATTTACAACTGTGTTTAAATGGACAAAACGCGAAAAAATAAAAGTTGATTATAGTCTGACTATACATCACCGTTTGTTTGTACCCCCTACCGATTTCAATAATGAAAACGTTTAGTGTGATAAAAAGGAACAGAGCTAAGTCAATTGAATCATTGATTTATAATTTCTAACTGAATTTGACGAGAATGACACTAATGCTGGCATCCCTTGAACACTTTCATGCTTAACAGACTTTCCATACTAACACGGCGCCATATTGCGTACACTATAGGCAAGTTTATTTCCATCAGACAACCTAATGACGTAGTTCATCTTGTTCGGCAACTGTTACGTTGAGAGTTTGGAATTATATCCCTTTGCTTACATGAACATAGAAATTAAACCGCCTGTTAAATCCACGTGAAAAACAAATTTGTTGTTGTCATTATTTTCTTTGTTTGATGCGACATTGTAAATATCGGAAAGCAGACGACTTCTGTATGTACATCTGTAATCGTGACACACCCATTTGATGAAAATGGACTTGTCCAGGAACTGGATCCTAGCATGTCCGTCTATTATATTGAAAACTTTTGTCAAAGCATGAAACGCGCAGACGATCACGGTGTTAGGGCCACTCAATTCAAGAGTCAGGTTAGAAAGTATAAATCAATGAATGAACGGACTAAGTTCCTTTTTCTTTTTATCAAATTAAAGGTTTCCATTATTTAAATGGGTAGGGGGTACAAAAAATGGGTTTGTATTGTCAGACTATAATAATGACCACCTGATACTTGAGTAAGCCTAGTTATGATGTATTGTACAGATAATGCTATGCGTACAATCTATACACACACTTCCATTCCAACACATTTTATTATTTCTTATATGTTTCACAATGCTCTCGAATCGAGAGCCGTCAAAATTACCAAGGCTCGATAGTGAGCCCGGTCAAAGGTCTTTTTTTAAGGTCGAAATTACATGACATAAAATGAATTTTATATATAGAAAAAAGCAATTTAATTTAGGCTTGCGAAATAATTTTTTCAATTTTCTTTTTAAAATTTAAAGTAAATAAATTTATTTTAAAAATGTCTTAAAGAAAAATAATAATAGCAAATATAACTTTAAAATTGGATATTTGTCATTTCAAATTAGAAGCTATGAACACAAATCTGTATTCATAAACTCTTTTCATAATATTTAGGATTATGTCCCCTTAAAAGTTACTTCCCTTGCATATCGAAAAAATTGCAAAAACACTCGTCACGGCAGCAAAGTACCTGTCACGTCATTAATAAAAATAATGTAAGATTCGAAAGATATACAGTTAATTATACTTTATTTGAAATCAAATACTACTTGTCATCTGTTAACTTCAGTGCATGCTAGGTCATCATACATGAGAGTGAACTTGTGAACAAAAACAACTTTATTGCCACGTAGATCTATGTTACAGCCATATGAGCGCTATAAGTACAAATACATATAGGTGGTGAGAGAGAGAGAGAGAGAGGATGAGAAAGACGTATATATACAATGAACGATTTAAATAGCAGTTTTGTCAATTTATTTAACTTACCAATCCGTTAACGTTTGTGTTATTAGCAACTCATGACGTGTGTGTGTGCGTGCGCGCGCGCGCGTATGTGTACGACATATATCATCATACTTGTATCATGGTTTCTTATTTCAAAACAAATATTGATATTGAAAAGACAGTGAAATTCATTGGCTATATCTTGTGAGGCACAAAATCCACATTTCTTTTAGAAATATCCTAATTAATTGGACGCCTATAATTCGTTGTACGGAATTATGTTAATATTACTCGATATTTTTGTGGCAGGCGGGTTCAGATTAAAGCATTTTGAACTATCCGGCAACTTATCCTTTCAAAGGAATAAACAATACAATAATGCCAAATTTGCATAGACATGCATTTATCTTTCAACCTCACTGTATCTGTCTTTTCTTTAACCAATCAGCAGACGGCCATGATTGAGAGAACCATCAATTATTCAGGCTCAAGTAGTACAATTTGTTTGAGAAGGAAAACCATATAAAATTGAATATACCAGCAGCAACGTTGTGTACAATAATGTCATAGAAAGAATTTTAATTTGTTTTTGATTAATTTTTCCGGTAACAAATCTGTCTTAGAATATAAAGTTGTAAGTTGTATAAAAGTACTCGTGTGTTTTTTGCTTGACATCGAACATAAATAATCTCAGTCAAATTTCATAAACTTACGTAAATAAGTTAAAGAATACAGCAGCATGGTAACATTGATTATTTGGACACCGGTTAAACATAAATTTCACTCATAAATTGAATTTCTCTCTATGAATGAAAGAAACTCAGATTTAAACAATTAGGCACGACTTTGTGAGCAAATGAACTTTTTCAGCACTTGACAGTAATACAAATTTACTTTTGATTTCCATTCCTAACAGGATTCATCAACCCCACGACTTTTACCGAGGACGTGGATCAAGATGAATAAAGCGTCAGTAATTTCGTTTGTATGAATTTTTTAAATTATTATTCCGAAATGTTCTTCCACTTAAAATCACAGATGTAGAACTGAATAAAAATTTAACTAAATAAGAAATGCACAGTGACAATTCAATACAAATCCAAAAATTTCAATTCTTTAACTCAAATATTTTTAGGAATTTAAATAATCTTACAAATGAAAGAATAATAAGAAAATGTTCTGAATACTTTTTAATTTCTTCGATAAGTTTTAGTTCCCAAGTTATTTAATTTTAAATGGAATTAAGGACAGACAGAGGGAAACGCATTCGAAGGACAAACAGACGGATGGACGAGAAAAAAAATCAATAATGAGCCATGGGCGATATTATATCTTTCAAGCTCATAACACTAACAATCAATGATAATGGCAGCCGCCAATTTTCCCATCGGCTTACCGCTCTTAGATATTTCATTAGGTGACCCATGAGAGCATGATTGTATAGTACATTTCTCGTTTAAAACATCAGTGCAAAAAGACAAAATGTCGTCATTTAACTAGACAGAGCATTGCTGGATCTGCGTTGTAATGAATACACTAAGCTGTTGTGCTGGGGTCTGCAACCTATTTTATATAGCGTGACACTTTTTACCGGATTAATTACAAAATGAAAGAGCGCGTGCCACCACTAAGAGAGTAACGATATTAAAAATCGAGATTTTTAGCTGCCCTTCGCGTGTCACACACACACAAAAAAAACAACTCTTGACGTCCTACTTTGTGGAACGCGTGCCGTAGGTTGCCGACCCTGCTGTAGTGAATGCACCGCCATGACACAACAAGTCTTCTTTTTCCGAAAATTGCAAGAATTATGTGCAATTATGGAAAAGTTTCCGTGACGATTTAGCGGCATGTAACTCGAATTGAAATCAGTGTAAAAACCAAACTCTGGGGCGTTCATTATTGCCGAAATAAAAAATTAAAACATGAATCTTTTAGACATTCTGTGCAAATAATGTCAGTAACAACATTGTTATCTTTATATGTGAATGCAACAGAACACGATCGCATACAGTTTTCAATATTATTATTTTTTTGGTCGGTGCATTATTACCGACCATTGTATTTATACGTAGTTCCTTTACAACCACGACTCTCGGCTGAGAGATCCATTCAGTACTCAAATTCGACTGTTACTTCTCAGCATCCCTCTATTTTTCGAATACTGTTTATGACTGTGGAAAAGACAATAATAATAATAATCATATTAATAATAACAATAATAATAATAATAATAATGAAAAATATTTTTAAAAAAAGAAGTTTGGTAATTGAAAGGGAAAGACGGAAATGTTTACAGAAAAGAGCTTACTCTGTTAAACCATTCTCGTTCTTGCAAGAGTTTGTTCCCATTCAACGCCTCTCGGTCAAACATTATTCTGTGTGTATAAAAAGAGAACAAGGCTGTGTAACAACTGAACTGTAATTTTTTGCTAATTATTACAATGTAAATTATGTAATTTATATCAAATATATTGCATTGATAATAACAGTGACAATAATATGCAGAATATCACGGGTTAAATTATTACTTAAATATAAATTTAATACAACTGTGACAAATTTTAAAAATTCTGAAATTTTGGAGAGGCACCTTCAGATTGTAGCTTGTTTAGCTTATGCCTAAATGCGGCCCTGCCTGGGTCACTTATGAAACCTACCTTTAGGAAGAATCCGTCGAATGCGAATTTCATAAGAGACCTTTAAAAAGAGCAGATAATGAAAGGTATATTTTTCCACACCTAGATTCCACCAACCCTTCAGATGCGAACTTTGAAAATAAATAATTTCATTACATTAAACTGTAATACTACTATTAAATGTAAGTCTGCGTTACAGAAGCATTTAATTGAAATTCTTTTGTCAGTAACTAAATCTCTCTCTCATTCTCTCTCTCCTTAGAGTGGAATTCTCAAAGCAGAAGGATAGTGAGCGACCAAATAAACACGGAAACGTTAAATTATGAGAACTCCCTGGGGAGAGGTCAAGAAAGCGATACAAACCAGGCACAAACTGCTGAGCCCCTATCCTCCACGAGGAACCCTCGGGCTTGCTGATCAAAACCTGTCTCCAGCAGTATTATCTGTCAGTGTCTGGTGCCTCGACCCCAAGCGGTTGATGAGCTGTATTAAAGTGCACATTCACACATGCATACACTTAGGGCAAATGTATAAATTGGTATTATCGCATAGTCTTCGCATTAAAAATAATAATTATAATATAAAATAAGCAATAGATGAGGAAGGCACAAATACCGTAACATCCTTATTTGAGGTCACTAATTACGAACAGCAGGTGAATATATTTTAAATGGCACATGTCACCAGCATACATGCCCTATAATGTTCGCTTTAATTGACAAGTAAAAGAAAAGACTATCCTCTGATCTGCTGGTCCATAATATCACGACAGATCTGGGGTTACTTTGTTCACAACTTGTCATGTGTTATAAATGAACATATACGGTAAAGCCATTATTTACAGTAAGTTGTATAACGAAGCATCAATAACTGTTCAGACTTTAGAGACAAAATTCGAAAAATTAAATATCTCCCATGCTTTATACTGTAATACAGTTCGCGAACTCGTAAGTAGTAAATGGGGCCACCCTAGGGACAATGGGACTTGGCATTAAAAACACCCCTGGGCCACTCTAGGGACAATGGAAATTTAACATGGAGAAAAATCGTGGGTCACTCTAGGGACAATGGGAATTTAACATAGAGTTTGGGCTTGTCTAGGGACAAGGGGAATTGAACATGGGAATAGAGTTTGGGTTTGTCTAGGGACAAGGGGAATTGAATATGGGTTTGTTTTTTTTTAAAAAGTTTTTTTAAATTTAAATTTAAATTTAAATTTAAAAAAGGGTAGGCAATGGAAAGGCTATCTCTTTTCGAGAAATATGGCTGGCCCTGAAAAGGGCCTTTGGGTTTTCTTCTTCTTCTGCTTCTAATTTCTTCTTTTTCTCCACCAACTTCTTATTTTATCTCCAACACTCTTTCTCTTCTTTTCTTTCTTTTTTCTCTCCTCCTCTTCTTTCTTCTTCTCTTCCTCCTCTTCTTTCTTCCTCTTCTCATTTTCTTCTTCTTTTTCAATTTTTTCATTCCATGCTCTCATCCTTATCCTTTCCTCTTCATCCTCCTTCTCCTCCTTTATCTCTTTCATGACACCACTTATCTTGTCCTTTACCTTTCTCAAGTTATTAATTTCCATCTTTACACGATGGGGACTATAGGAATAGTGGTCTTCAACGAGTCTTATTAACATCTGCTCCATCATTCCTAAATTGTCTAAAACGTCTTGCAATGTTTGCATCTTGTCAATTTGGTTCGAAGCCATCTTCTTTGTAGAATGGTTTGAACGACGAATACTGTGGGTTCTTATAGTGAAAGCGCGGACGTGATGGAAAACATCCCCCTTAAAACATAAAATTGATATTACCTAGATCATGACCTAACATCGTGCAGACGTGAAAGAAAACATCCCTACTTTTCTCATTTCATATAATATACTATCCACATAAGTGAAGCAACAATAAACAAACCCCAAATCTACTATTTACACACGCAAATCATTAAAACAAAATCCATAATCTACTATCCACACAATCGTACGTGAGCGCTTACAAAACCCAAACTATACTCTCCACATACGCTAAGAAACAATAAACAAAATCCATAATCTACTATCCACACAATCGTACGTGAGCGCTTACAAAACCCAAACTATACTCTCCACATACGCTAAGAAACAATAAACAAAATCCATAATCTACTATCCACACAATCGTACGTGAGCGCTTACAAAACCCAAACTATACTCTTCACATACGCTAAGAAACAATAAACAAAATCCATAATCTACTATCCACACAATCGTACGTGAGCGCTTACAAAACCCAAACTATACTCTTCACATACGCTAAGAAACAATAAACAAAATCCATAATCTACTATCCACACAATCGTACGTGAGCGCTTACAAAACCCAAACTATACTCTTCACATACGCTAAGAAACAATAAACAAAATCCATAATCTACTATCCACACAATCGTACGTGAGCGCTTACAAAACCCAAACTATACTCTCCACATACGCTAAGAAACAATAAACAAAATCCATAATCTACTATCCACACAATCGTACGTGAGCGCTTACAAAACCCAAACTATACTCTTCACATACGCTAAGAAACAATAAACAAAATCCATAATCTACTATCCACACAATCGTACGTGAGCGCTTACAAAACCCAAACTATACTCTCCACATACGCTAAGAAACAATAAACAAAATCCATAATCTACTATCCACACAATCGTACGTGAGCGCTTACAAAACCCAAACTATACTCTTCACATACGCTAAGAAACAATAAAGAAACCCATAATCTACCATTCACACAAACTTACTTGAGCAGTTACAAGCACAAACACACAAACACATACCCTCGCACTGTGAAAAAAGAGTTAGTGTTTATAATCACACTACTCTACCTACACACACACACACACACACACACACACACACACACACATTGGCAAATCGATAGTTATTTCTTTTCTAGAGTATTGGGTAGCCCTTAAAAGGGCTGGTTTTTTTTGAACTCCAGATGCACCTATCTAATGGTTGCACCTTCCTGGCCTGGCGCCACACACGCATCTTCTTCCCCAGTCTCCTTTCACCTTTCTTCTGGGGAGCGCAGAGGGAGGATGATTCGCTTCAACACCCCAGTCCTCTGTCTCGGGAATATTGTACGACATCCTCTCTTCTAGTTTCTTTTCCTCCTCTTCCCTCTGTCTTCTCTCCTCCTCTTCGTTCTTCATTCTTTCCTCTTCTACTATAGCCTCCGCGGCCAGTTCATTTAACAGGCGCCTGACATATTCCAGATGTATCTGGAGTTCAAGAAGTTTGCTTATTCTGCTATTCATTCTTGTGTTGATCAATCAACAAGGGTAGCTAGACTGCCCAGCGAGTTTCAATTTATAATGAAAGCGAGGACGTGATGGAAAACATCCTCCTAAAAACATAAAATTGATCTTACCTAGATCATAACCAAAAAAAACAACAACGCGCGGACCTAAACACTCACTCACTTTTTTATGCTACCCATCACTATTTTAAAATTTTTTATAAATCACTTCAATAGACTATCCACATACGCAAAGCAATCCAATCTAACCCCAAATTTACACCTCAAACACCAAAAAAAAGACATCATTTTAATCTACTATCCATACCAACTTACTTAACCACTTACAAACACAAACACACAAACACATACCCTCACATTTTTTTAAAAAAGAGTTAGTGTTTATTTTCACACTACTCTACCTACACACACTGGCAAATCGATTGTTATTTCTTTTCTAGAGTATTGGGTAGCCCTGAAAAGGGCTGTTTTTTTTGTTTGCTATGGCATTCTTTTTTAGTTTCTAAGAATGCGATGTCCTCTGAGGATAGACTTTCTGGCGATAGGTCTGCTTCTTCGAAAAGAGAAGAAGAACTCTTTGGTGTCGATACGACAATAGACAAAGCCTCTGTCAGCTTCAGGTTGCTGCTGCTGTTGTTGTTGTTGTTGCTGCTGTTGCTGCTGTCTCTGAAGTCTGTACTTCTCTGTCCATTCTTCTTTTTCCCTGTTCATTTCTTCTCTGAAGAGCTCTTCTATCAGGTCTTCAGTGATTTTTAACATTCTCACATTCTCTATTTCTTCTGGCTTCGGTATCAGACTGTGTCTGACCCTATGCAAATTCACGTAGGCTTTGTTGAGCTTAGCTAGTTTGGAGCACATCTTCGTAGGAGGATGAGTCGACAATGGATGGTTAGACTGGAAACAACCCGGTTCTTAAAGTCAAAGCGCGGACGTGAAGGAAAACATCCCCCACACGGTTTTTGAGTCGCAACGTTTAGTGAGTGTCATGAGAGGGATAGTAAGAAATGAAAGAGCATCAATCCAACATTCTTATAGCTAAACAAAAGACAAAGGCATTTTTTTTCAAAACACAACATTTTTTATTCAAAAATCACTTAACACTAAACAACAAAAACTCTAACATTTTTTAACAATAATCCAACACTAAAAGTTTCTCCACTAGGTAAAGAGGGATAACAGTCTTCCATGGTTTCTAGTAATCTAGGATGACTTCTCTCAAACTGTTGATTTCTATCGTATTATCGAATTCTGCATACAGGATGACGTTCACCGTTTCATCAGGGTCTCGGTCTTTAAACTGAATTTCCACACGAATCTGGCCGGATTTTATAGGGTGGAAATGTCCCTCGTCGCTGCCTTGGTCTGGAGTGAAATCGAAAGCCCACAAAGCGTAGCCTCCTGCATAATCCTCGTACGTAATACCGTGACTGGTACTGGTTCCTAACTGTCCGGTGGCTTCGTACAGGGACAAGTACGATCTCAAGTAATTCTTCTTGGTAAAGTCAGGTTCGAAAGGTCGGGTACACAAGGTCTTGCCATCGCGACTGACTTCGATTTTGGACACGCCAAAGTGTTGAAAGTAGAAAGGATTTTTTTCGGCAGCTCCGTTGAAGGCTGTATTCTCGACGATACCAACGATCAAACGTTTGGGTAACTGTCCTTGGAACAGATGATCTTCGATCATGGATCGCTGTCCCTTGGGAATGGTGAAGGTTTTCACTTCCACGCGTCGTATGGGATACTTGGCAGTCGTTCTGCTCAACGTCTGACTGATGTCGTTTCCCACTTTAGGTAACACTTCCACACGGCGTACGTAGAGTCTGGCTTCTAGGATTTTGGTTTTGTAACCGTCACTATCAGCCATCAAATGGAAAGCGGCACTGCTACGATTCAGTCTCAGGCGGACATCCACCCCGTTCAGCAAATACTTTTCTTGCAACCACATGTCCAAATGCAAACGATCCATCAGTTCTAAACTTGTGTCGGCTGCCGTGATTCTCTTTCTTCGTTCTAGAAATCCATCATTGTTGTCTTTCTTTTCATCAGTTTCCAATATTTCAAACTTGGTAGGTTCGTCAGCTTCCCATACCACACAGGCATTGAGATGAGTGTTCTTGGCATCTATTCCGTACGTCAAGAGATTTTCCAGGTAGGCACGATAAGGGTAAGTATCCATGCTGCTACTGACCAGTTTGTTATTCAAGTACAAGTCCACTCCACTGAACAAGGAATGCATGAAATTGTTGACGGGAGCTACTGCTTCATCGTCTATAGCACCTCCAGTCTTATCTAGAATTTTGACTTTCAGGTACAAGTAACTGCTATTCAGATCGATGTAATCTTCGGGCTGTCCTTTGATTTCAAACTCGATGGGAGCGGAATCGGTCAGTGAGGAGACGGGGTGAAATTCCACCCACTGGGATTCTTGCATGGTCATCATCGTGGGGGGCATGGCAAACAGATCCAGTTCCGTCTTGGAACAAGCGCAAGATTCTCGGTGCATCATTTTTTTGTCTCTTTTCTCAATAATCGAAAACGTCTAAGTCTCGAACGGTTCTTCTTTTCTTGGCCTTTCTAGCTTGAAGTCTGGTGAAAGGGTGTTTTCTTCGTCGTCTCTTTCTGCCTTGTCCTTGCTGAATGCCTGACTCGGTAGCGTGCAGGGCATTTATAGGTGTTTCTCGGTGACCCAAAATGTCTTTGCCCGTTTGCAGCAAGACATTTTTGCCTGCCCTCATGAAGGCTTCTTTAGGGTTTTGTTTGTCGATGATGACATTTTGGAGAAATTCTTTGCCTTGCGTCAGTGTGGCATCTTTCAATGCGTGCAATCCGCGTGTCACCATCGGTTTCAACACCGGGGCCACCGAACGAAAGGCCGATTTTAACATATCTCCTAAACCGTGTCCTCGCTGTCGAGCAACCCCTCGGTACACTGGATACATGACTTACGAATCGTGAGAAAACCGTTTTCGAAAATGGAGTTTCACCGTGACTTTTCCTTTGGTGAATGGAATATTTTGTCCCAGATCTCCTTTTATAGTAATGTTGACCGTGTCCAAATACGACTTACTGACAGGCAAATAGTGAGGATGTACAAATTCGCGGTGGACGTGGTAAGTGTTTCCACCTTCCTCGTCAGTGTTCGTGGCAGAATCCACTTGGAAAGGAATGACACGCAGTAACGGTACGGAGGTGTGTCCCACCACGTTATACTCCACCACATCGGAGTACACAAACATCAAATTCAGTCCTTGGTTCAGTTCTACCGGGGCACGAAATAACTTGCTAAAAGACTCGTTGTCGTAAACGATGGGTAATTCGCTTTTCTTCATCATGCCTATTCTCAGGTTCATGTCTCCGCCCAACATGTCATACAATTCAGGACAAAATAAAATGGACAGGATTTTACTCCGTTCAAATTTCATCAAGAAGCGACGAGCTGTTTTGTGGTACTCCATGGTGACACTTTTGTTAACATGCTCCAAAGCTTTCAGAAACACGGCATTAAACCTGGAGGCTATGGTGCTGACCAAATGTTGACCACTAAAATAATAGCCTGGGGAAATGAACAAGTGATAGGTGGTGTACTTTTGTGTACGGGTTTTCTTGTCATATTTGACATTGCTATCCATCCACTGTTGCAATTGTTCGTCATGAACTTCCACATCAAAAAAATTTTGATTGGGAAGGACATTGAGGACTTGGGTCGGGTGAATCACTTCTACTAAAGCCACTTCCCAATGGGCTTCGTGATCTAAGGGGATGGCTTGAGGTAATTTGGCCGTGTAACAGCACAACGTGTTCTTGGGAAACACCTCCATGGAACTGTCACTGGGTAAGGTTAAGTAAAATTGGTTTTGGTGACTCATAATTCCAGAGTTCTGTGGCTGTCCGAGGGGTTAGTGGACGTCAGAGGCGTGTCTCCGCCCAAAATGGGGTTCTGGTTGTGGTTGGAGTGGTGACTGGCACTGGCACTGGACACAAGGTTCCCGTGGTTCCCGTTCGAGGTGAATTTCAGGGAGGGATTAGGAAGCAGGTAACCGATGCAACTGCTCAATAAAATGGTCCACAATTGTTTGTCTCCTTGTTGCAAACTCAAATTGGCGATGGCTGCCCCGATGACACAATACACCACGAAGATTTGGCAGAAAAAGACGATTTGCGTTTTAGGCACACGTTCTCCACACCACACCCACAAGGGTTGTTTTTGTAAATCTTGCACAGAAGAACTGGGTGAAGGAGGAGTTGTCGACGTAGCTGCGTCTGTGTGAAAAGGCATGATGGTCACTTCTTTTTATAGTCGATGACTTGCGAAGCGTCGATCCAAGAATCAAAACTGGGTGGATATCCTTTCCAACGTACTTTGACTTCTTTGACACGTCGTTTGCCCACTTTACGGGTTCTGCGTTCGAGAATGCTTTCGATGTCGTACACGTCGTCTTCTTTTTTGGTGACACGTTGTAACTCGGGCAAATAAAACGTTCCTTTGAGCACTTCTCCGTTCATGTCTTCCAATTTATAGACGGCAGGATGACGGCCATGCACTTGTCCAGTGACGCGAAACAGTTCGGTCGTCCAGTTAGGTAAGTAACCTTTGTCAAAAGTGCGTTTGGTTTTGCCAATGCGCACCCAATCTCCTACGGCCAACTCTCCACTTTTCTTGGGGACAGCCCTCGTCGGGGACATACCAAACAGACGCTCAAACACCAGCACTTCGTTGTCGGGAGTCACGTCTTGCGGGGCACGTCCGATGCTTCGATGGTAAGATTGGTTGTACGCTTGCACCAGGTGCGGTAAGATGTCGATGTACTTCAGAGTGTGGTGATGCGTAAAATATTTCCACATGCGTTCTTTCAAAGTGCGTTGAAAACGTTCCACGATGCTGGCTTTGGTTTCGGGATTCTCAGTGGTAAAAAAATGAATGTCACGTTTCTTTAATTCTTTTTGGAAAGCTTGGTTCAGAAATTCGGTACCTTTGTCCGTTTGCCATCGAAGAGGGTGACGACCGCTTTGTTTCAAGACCCGTTGCAGGGCTCGCACTAACTCGCTGCTCGATTTGGAAGTCAAGGGTACGACCCAAGCAAATTTGGAAAAGACGTCGATGACACAAAACAAATATTTGTAGCCACGATTGTAGCTGGCCAAATGAGAGACATCGGCTAAATCGGCTTGCCATTCATGATCGATGCCTTCCACTCGGGTGCGACTTCTGGCAAAATGGGTTTGTGTAAAGTGTAGGTAGCTTGTTCTTGTAACCATCGTTGCACTTGAGGTAAACGGAGACTTTTCAGTTGCGTTTTGGCACAACGATACAATTTTTGAACTCCTGTGTAACCTGCAGGATGGGAGGGATCGTAGTAAATGCTGGCTAAGACTTTTTCCATTTTTTTGTGTTGGTTGGTGTGTTAATAAGGCACCCACTCTTGGAGGAGGCTACTCTTTTTCTCTTGGGGTATTTTCTTGGATTGCAATGCTTTGCGTGTGCGACCGTGTGTTGAAGAGGAGGAGGATGTCTGAGCGGGGGATATCGGTTCTTGTTTCACTTCTGTCTTCACTTCTGTCTTCACTTTCTTTTTCTCTTGTGATGAAGAAGGGGTGGCCATCATCTTTTTAATCCATCCAATTCTGGAGGTAGGTGGTGTTGTTAACTTGCGTACTTTTTCTGGTGGAGTTTGAAACCCTTCTTCTTCTTCTTCTTATCCTTTTTCTGTCTTGGTCACTGGTACTGGTGGTACTGGTACTGGTACTGGTGATGGTGCTGGACTTTTCATCAAGGTCTTAAAATCTTTCAGAGTGGGTAGAGCTGTTTCGTCTAAAGCTTTCTGGTGAAAGAGTTGAAGTCGTTGCAAGAGTTGACCGTACTTTTGCGATTTTTCTGTTTCGGACAAATCTTGGCGATCCATCAAGGACTGCAATTCGTGTTGTAACTGGGACATCTCGCTCAAATGGGGATTGGGAGGTAAATGCGGGGTGTGTTGTTCTTGCCACCGATGGTATTCCATCCATCGTTTGTAAGGCACTGAAGCTAGTTTTCGTCCTTCCATGGGGTTGTCAGGGGTCGATTCTGAGATCTTGGAACTTCCGAGGCCTTTTTATCTTGCTCCCACCAGTCCTCCCAACATGGTTCCCAAGACTCCTTTCAGTATGGGGCCTAACAAGAGAGGTAAAATACCTCCACGTTGCACTAACATCTTCTTGTTTTGACGAATGGGAATTTTCTTTTGAACCATTTGGCGAAGAACGTGACGATGTTTGCCTAAGCATTGTTTCTGGTGTTTGGACAAAGGGATCGTGCCTTTCAAAACGTTCAAACAACATTCGCACACGGTATCGATGACCTCTTTGGAGGCCGTTTGAATGAGTTTTTTTCGTAGGGGTGGAGAAGCTTTGGACAGGACAGATAACATGTCCCCATGTTTGGCTAAACGTGGTGGCAGTCCTTTCCTTTTCTTTCCTTGGGGTTTTCTGGAGGGTGACATCTTTGAGTCTTCAGGAGCACCAAAAAACACTGATACCCGACTTGGTCACAGGCCTTTTTTATACTGGAACGCGTCGCCACTGATTGTCTTGACGTCGTATTAGTTTGAGGACAGGTATGACGCGTCGTGCAGGGGTACGTAACGGACTAAATCGAGCCAGTTCTTGCTTGGACAAATCCAGTAAACCTTGTAACATGCCCGATCTTTCTTGAACTTTGATTTTGGGAGAAGGTACTTTGTGAGCAGCAGCCACTGCCACTAAATTGGAAGGTCCTGCCACTGGGGAAGTTCTTTTGGGGGTCATTAACGGAGAAGTTCTTGGTGTGATCAACGTCTCCAAGTACTCTTCAGTTCCTGGTGTCATCAACGGAGAAGTGGATAAACGTGAGGATGCCGGAGACGCAGTCACTGCCGTGGCAGATCGTGGTTTGCGAGTGTAAGGTTGCGTCCTGGCCGAACTGCCTCTCTTGCGACTAGTTTTCTTCTGTGGACTTTTCTTTTTCTGGGGACTTTTTCTCTCTTTCTTTTTCTGGTGGCTTCTTTTCTTTTTCCGGGGTGGTGGTGTCTGGTCAGAGGAGGGTCCTGCCACTGGAGAAGTTCTCCTTGGGGACCTGGTCTTTTTCTTCTTGGGGCTTGGTTGGACTTTTGTCTTGGGTATAACTTTGGGGGCATTAGGATCACATCTTAAGAGTGAGCGAATGATGACCCCTCCTAGAGTACCGCTCCCTCCAGGTTTCAAAATGATTTGTTTTTTGGTTTGAGTGTCGATGCGGGGATCGGCCAGTTGGACCAAAGCGACTTTGTTTCGATCGAAAAAGCGTTTGGTTTGATGAGGAATCTGAATGATTCCTTGGAGTAATTGACGTGCCGTCACCGTGAACCATCGTAAGACTTCTTTGAGACTAGCTTCTAAGACACGAGCTCGTGTTTGTGGATCTTTTTCTCGACTGATGCCATACAAGGCACGACTCAATTTGACGGGAAGATGCGACTGAAGGGACGTCATGTTCACACTGTGTGAGACAGACGAAAAGGGTCTGAGGTTTTTTATAGATTTTTTTATGGGGAGTGAAATGAAGTCGAGGACGGAGACGTGTACAGGACAGGCCCTCCGTCTTGGCACCAGTGGTGAAACAAGTGGGTACGAAATCGCAAATCCTCGGGAGTCGTAGGTTTCAAATCGACGAATAAATAGGCGTGTGGCGTTTGAGTGGCATCGTCGTACGCCTGAGTCAGCCAAGGCGTTCCTAACTGTTTGGCTAAGACTTGCACTTGCGATTTATCTCGAGGGCTTTTAAACAAGACCACGTAATGCGCATTGAGACTGATGGTGTGATGGGCTTTACTTTGTTGAAACGAATTTTGGGTGATGTAAACGACACTGGCATTACGGTGATGCCCTTTGCGCGTAAACCACAGTTTAATTTCTTCTTCGTCTTCTCCTAACATGTCGTCGAAAATGACCAAATGGGTTTGACGGGAGTCAGAGACGATGCCGTCGTCTTCTTTAGGAATGCCTTCCACAAACACGATGGAATCGCCTTGACTTTCTCGCAAGAGGTTGTACGACGATTGCCACTCTTTGTAACACCACACGATCCGTTGAGGTGGCCGATCGATCAAATGATGTTTATGTTCGATCAAACGTTTGACGAATTCGGTTTTGCCTGAACCGCTACGTCCAGCAATGAGCATGTTAAAGGGATGGCGAAGATACAAAGCCTCCCAACTGGCACGATCTAAGTGTTCGTCGATGACTTTGACAGTAGAGGAAGAGGGAGCAGAGACAGCAGAGGTAGCCATGGTGTGAGAAATGTCACTTGTGACACGAAAAACAAACAAGACAAGAGTTTATATACTTTTTCAGAACACGTTTATTGAATGTTTTTTTCAAACATGAATACGAAAGACAAAAATACATAAAAGCCAAAGGCTTAAGTACAAGAATAAAAGGCACATGATAACCATGAACGTGGAATAAAAACAAGTGTCTGTACAACAACCACATGTTTTGGGTAAAGTTGTAACCAGTTCTATAGTAGGGGGTAAGGTCACACAAGTGTCCTCCCGAAAGGGTCTTTCAGGCCTGTCCACGACAGTCCTGTCCTGGGTGACGGGTTCTTCTGGCACCGTCACTAACACGGGTTGAAAAGTAACTTTATTCCTTGAATAACTCTCGTGCATACTGGGCCACCTCTTGTGTCCAAGCCTCAAAACCCTGGTCTCGGTGATGTCCAACATTTGACTCCTAACCAATCTGGTTTCTTCTTCGTCAACGACATGGTAAGTTGCTTCAATGAACAATGAACTATCGATCTTGCCTAGGGTTCCTTTTCATATACAGACCAATACCGACGTGACCGTACGGTAAGGTGAAGTGATTGGGAAGTCGCATTCGCTTCTGGTATACAATTTGATAGACTTTTTCCAAGGGTCGACTGACGATGTGGTGAGTGGGTAAACGTACAATCTTGTTCGGTTGATAGGTGGTCACTTTAAAGTTTCCATCCTCTCCCGATTGCAAGGCTTCTTTCAATACCCCAAAGTTGACCACTCGACTGGTACGATGAATCAGAGTCAGTCCTTTCACTTTGCACGTCGTGTGCACTTCTCCTTGTTTGTCCCGGTATTCGTAGCCGTAATTTTTGGGGCCGCCACT
Organism: Sinohyriopsis cumingii; assembly: GCA_028554795.2. Lineage (NCBI taxonomy): Eukaryota > Metazoa > Mollusca > Bivalvia > Unionida > Unionidae > Sinohyriopsis > Sinohyriopsis cumingii. Next base: position 106,597,755 of record CM068825.1, read on the forward strand.
GACGAAACTTAGAATCTTGTCGTCGGGATGCTCGTCTGTCCAGGCTCCTAAACGGTCTCCTTCGATGTCAGGTGCTGTTGACTCGGGTGATGGATGTAAATGCAACTGTCCGTGTCAAAGTACAGGACGCGATCCCCTAACAGTTCTAAAGCTTCGTACAATTTTAAGCGAGCATGAGCTGTCACGTAAGCCGCAAAGATGACATTTCCAAAAGGGTCGTCTTGTACAAAGTCCAGATCTTCTTCGTAATTGACCAAGATCAAATCCTCTCGAACGACGTCCACGTGTTTCATGTATTTGGTTTTGTCGTGAATCATCTGGAAGTAGCGGGAAGGTTCTGTCAAATATTCCGTCTTGGGTAAACACGGTCGTTGTGCCATTTTACCCCACAAGCAATTTAACATCACTTTGGCAAACGATCGTCTGCCTTCGTTTTTTTCGATGTGGTCTAAAGAGATGCCTTCTTGTTCGTAGTATTTCTCTTTGAATTGTATTTGGTCTTCGGGAGTGTGACACAAGGAAGGATAGCCGCTGCCTTCTTGTTTCAGTTTCAAAAAGGCATCCACATAGTCGGCGAAAATGCCTTTCTGAGTAGGGTCACCTTTGTGGTACTGTTGTGTCTTGGGAAAGTGGCAAATTTCGTACACTTCTAACAGTTGGTATCCCATGTCCAGAGCTTTGAACAATTCCACGCTGACCCAGGTTCCCGTCAAGGCACGTTCTTCCTGGCTGTGATGGCAAGGTTGGTCCTGGTTGCACGTTTCGGCACAAGTACGGCACAATGGAAACATCAGTTTGCCTTGACAATGGTGAGGTAAGACAGGATGGTATAGGTTCGTGGGAGGCAAAACTTTACACTTGATCAAGCCTTCGTATTGTCGAATGTTTTTCAGGTCGATGTGTTCCGTCAGCAATCGCGGGTGCCCTACAGGAAAGCGACAATATTTGCACACGTAGGGATACGGCGAACACATATCCAAGTATTTGATTTCTTCTCCTTTCTCTTCGTCGGCTTGGTACAGCAAACAGGTGGCATTGGTCCTTCCTCCGTACAAACTATCCCTCGGGTTCAACGGGTCCATGAACTGGTAACCTTCCACGAGGCGTTTAAACTCGGGATCGGTTTTCATACGGTGATCGTACTCGTGTTCCCACATTTCCACCACTTGATATCCTTGCTGTTCTAACTTTAGGCGCCGCTGACAAGTGTCCTGGTTGAAGTCTTCCATGGTTCGTTGTAAAAACTGATTTTTAGTGCTACGGTCAGGGTAACAGACGGGACATCCGTGAAATAAGCAGCCGTTAAACTCGTACACGATCTTGGGGTTTTCTAAGTCCCAGCCATCGACCGAATACGTTCCGATGGTCTTTTCGCCCCCTCCGTTGCGGGCATGCTGAATCCACTTGTCTTCCTTGTCGCACAAGTAATGTAACCAACGTAGGGCTTTGACCGAGTATTGACGTTTGACAAAGTGGGTCGTTTGAGGACTGATGACAGCTACGGTGTTTTCAGGCATGAATCGTTGTCGATACACTAAGGAACACGCTTTGGCAATGGTGCAAGATTCTTTCAAAGGATCGACCCCTCCGTGTTCCATGAACAGTTCTCGAAATTTTCCACAGCAAAGCCGTAAAATGTCCACGTCGGAACGACAATACTTTAGCATTTCTTCCTGAAAGTCGAAAGGGTCCGAGGCGTGAGCTTGGTACCAAGCGTAGAAAGCTTCTCGTTGTTCGGTACGCATGTTGTCGGGGTCGTAATAGTGAGCCTCAGGTAAATGGGGTAGAACGGCATGTTGATTGGCTTCCGTATTGAAAAAGTGAGGAAAGTACCCTTTAGCCATTTCTGTCATTCCAAACGTTTTAGGCATTCGACTCAAAGGCATGGCCAAGTAACTCATCGAATCTTTAAACTGCACTTGTCCCACTTGCATGAAAATGATTTTGGCTCCGTTCAAAGTCACTTTAGGACGCTCTGTGCCTTGTTCCGTATAGTATCTGAGAAGAAACTGTCCATCGTATCCGGAGAAATTGTGAGCCATCACTGTGGCATGACGATGACAATCTCCGTAACGTTCGATGTCCTCTTGGCTCCACGTCTTGTCAATGGGGTTTAAGACCCATTGGGCAAAATCGGCTAACGTGTTCGGTCCTCGAAAGATTTTTTCACGCCCTCCAGGAATCTTGCTGCAGTGAGGGCAATGACTGAAGATAGGTTCTTGAATGCACTTCTCGCACGCTCGATGAGCCACGCAGAAATTAGGAATGTGAATGCCGGTCTCTTGCATGCATTCGAAATCGAAAAAGATGAAATTGCCTTTCTTCTTGTGACCGTCCTCTTTCTCTGGTGGGGGTTGGTATTTTTGCACGTAGCATTCGTGTTCCAAGTCCACGATGTGGTGACAAATGTGACATTTTTTCTTTCCTCGACATACGTGTGCCTTGGTACTGTTGGTACGTATGCCTTGTCTACACGTAGGGCACAATCTCAGGAGCTGACAAGCACATTTCTTCTGTCAACCTTGTGTTTTCAAATGTTGTTGGTAACAGGTAGGGCTGACAAACGTGCGCAGACAAGTCGAACAAGGCACTGGTTCTTCGCTCAGACAGGATGGAGAGGCCAAACATCCTGGGCATTTCCATCCACAATGCTTGTGTTGTTCTCGATTATTATAACCATAGTCACATTTCTCACAGTAATATCTGTATCCCAGGAATCCGGTGATACTGGTAATGGTATCGAAATGGTCATCGTGATGATAAACATGAATGTATTTTCCGTCTTGGCCTCGAAACAACAGAGGTCCGCGCACTTCTTGAGGGTGCACTTTCAAGGTGTAGCGTGGAGCTAGGGCATCTTGCAATTTTTGCATCTCAGGAATGCCACAGGGTGTGTCTTTGGACAGGCCAGCTTGTTGCAACAGCAGTTCTGCTTCGTTTCGTTGTTTGGTTCGGTTCGATTTTCGAATGTTCTCCCAGGTTCTTTTCCATTCTACCGTGTCGTTCTTGTTGGCATAGGTTCGTCCCACCACGATGGCACGGGCTAAGCACATCTGGTCTTGAGGGTTGTTAATTCGGACGAGACTTGTTTTGGTGTTGCGAAGGTCGTCCACCAATAACATCTTTTTGCGTCCTGTCCCTTGAGGAAGAGAGACGTGAGCCATTTTCAGTGTGGCTTTACCATCGGTGATGTCAAACTGGTCATTAGATTGTTGTACGTGTTGAATCTTGTCTATGACTTTGGAAGGGGTTAGTTCTGCGGGTCTGCTAAACTCGATCCAAACAGGGGATTTCAAACCGTCGTGATCTATGGATAGTGTCAAGCGATCGTCTTCTTTGGGTTGACATTGTCGCTTGAGTGAGGTGAGCAAAGAATCCCACATCTCGGTGATAAACCCTTCTGCTTTCTCCAAGGGTACGTCGGCCTTGAAATCTTTAAACTTCACCGTGTAGGTGTAAGCCGTGGTTCTAAATTTTCTAGAGGAGCGCTTTTCCGTCTCTCGAATGGAATAGTACTTTTCAGGGTTGACTAAGGGTGGTGAACTTGGTTTAGAGGGTTCGGATTCTGGTTCACTCATGTCCTCTTCAAAATCACTGGCATGAATTTGTGCCAAGATTTCAGCCCTGGTACGAGGCGATAGATCACGTTTCTGCCTCTTACTTTCTTCTTCTTCTTCTTTCTTCTCGAATGAATAGGATCGTTTCATCTTGAGTGCAAAACGTCAAATGACTCAAGTTTAAACACCATAGACTAATTTATAGTCATGACAAACCAGCGTATATAAAAGGGTGTGTGTCTTGTCCTTTCACTATTCATTTCACTCTCAAACCGAGCACAACGATGGAAGAGACTAACCAGATGGAACGTTTCGTCAGAGCTTTGCGAGGGGTCATTAGAAAATTCTCTTCAGACCAGCCTACGGACTACTCTCCTTCCTTTCGAGATAAGAGTCAGGATACTTGCTATATCTGTCAGAAGAAAGGGCATTGGTCTTCAGAGTGTCCAGACCGTCAAAAAAGAAAAAAAACAGGGGCTAAAAAAGACAAAAGTCAAGATACCTGTTATTATTGTAAAGAAAAAGGACATTGGTCTCCAGATTGCCCAAAAAAAGAAACAAGAGGAGTCAGAAGAAAAGAAGGATTCTTCAGAAGAAGAGAGGGATTCTTCGGAAGAAGAGAGGGATTCTTCGAAAGAAGAGAGGGATTCTTCAGAGGAAGAAGAGGAAGAAAGAAGACAATTCTATTTAAAAGAGGCAAAGAAACAGGAGAAGAAAAGAAGAAGGGAAGAAAATGAGGAAAAAACGGTGAAGATTTTCAAAAAACAGAGAGACTAAATAATGAGAAAGAAGAAGTGTACGAACTTTTTAAAGTGTTCTGTGGTGAATTGTGAATTGGATTGTAAAAAATGGATAAAAGAATACATGAATGATATAAGGTAAGTGTCTTTGAGTTTTGATTTTAAAATAAGAAGATACACTCACGCACTCATACACAGACACGTACTATAAGGGTAAAATGGGTGGGTTTATTTTTGAGTTATTGGCAAATTGAAATTGTATTTCTTTTCGAGAAATGTGGGTGGCCCTGAAAAGGGCCTTTTTTCTTTATGGTGTAGGAGTGAGTTTAACCAATCAACTTTAACTGCCTTAAGCCTTTGCCACGGCCAAGGCCTACTTCTGATGATTGGGTTGAAATCACTAAGGGTGGTACGACAGGCTTAGTCACAGGGTTGGCGTGTTTAGCTCGGGAAGGTCGTATTCTCTTCGGTCGTGATAAAGAAGTCTGATACATTTGTTTCAGACTTCTTAACTCCGCTAAAATGTACAACAGTACCGTAGCCGTTTGATTTTCACCCTCTTGTTTCTTTGCTGCTACTTCTTCTTGCTGTTGTTGCTGTTGTTTTTTTCTTACCTCTTCTTGTTGCTGTTGCTGTTGCTGTAGGAGAAAAGCTTGTTCCGCTTCCTTTTGTCGTTGCATAAATTTCTCCAATTCTTCTTTCTGTCTCTGTCTAAAATTCTCCACTTGCGGTAATGACGAAGGTTCCGGAACAAATTCTTGCGAGGTAAGAAAATCCACAAAATCCCAATGTACCTCTTCTGAAAGTAAGTCCGGGTTCCCTTGGGCGGTCTCCCCTGCTGGTGCACCCCAATGGATCGTTTTCTGAATTTCCGTCATGTTGAATCACTGTCGCATAGATTGACTGCACACAAGCGCTAGCGAATCTTTATAGACCAACTGACGTCACAGACTAATCTCTTCGGATTGGATGCGGGCTGACTGAATTTTGTAACGCGTGTTTGGATTGGAGAATGAACTTAATCCGTTTCAATCCTACCTCTACCTATAAATAAGCGCAGTTCAGTGCATTGATTCACCTGTTCTCGTCGCTTCAAGATGTGGACCGATGTGCAATCTTCTACGCTTGTGTCTTCCATGATGTTCCGGACGGACATACCCATGTATGTCCGATCCAAGTGGACCGTTGTCCACAGGACAAACACCAGTCTGTGGATACGTAGGATCTACGTAGAAAGACAAGGATGCCTCAAAAGAGTCCTGATTTACGGTCCTACAGTGAAACGTAGCCTAAGGACAAGAAGAAGACCAATGCGGTACCCTTTATGTTAATGGATACATTAACATAAACCCAAAGGCCCTTTTCAGGGCCAGCCATATTTCTCGAAAAGAGATAGCCTTTCCATTGCCTACCCTTTTTTAAATTTAAATTTAAATTTAAATTTAAAAAAACTTTTTTTTAAAAAAAATCCCATATTCAATTCCCCTTGTCCCTAGACAAACCCAAACTCTATTCCCATGTTCAATTCCCCTTGTCCCTAGACAAGCCCAAACTCTATGTTAAATTCCCATTGTCCCTAGAGTGACCCACGATTTTTCTCCATGTTAAATTTCCATTGTCCCTAGAGTGGCCCAGGGGTGTTTTTAATGCTAAGTCCCATTGTCCCTAGGGTGGCCCCATTTACTACTCTCGTATTAACTGACTACTTGAATTATGCTATTTTTAAAGCTTCTTTTCCCAAGAATAGTGCGCTACAAGTGAATTACAGATTTCTTCATCAGTACCTTGTAATTTACAGAGCAAAATTCTCATCTTGTTGCATAATTTATACCATAAAATTTCTTGAATTAAAAAATTTAGCGTAAATACTTCGTTGATACTGTTAGGTATCTTCTGTTCGTTGACAGTCTTAATTCGTCTAGGGACCTCAACATGAATATTTTAAAGACAAGAAGGTGATTAGATCTCATGTCGTTACTTTTTATGCTCTAGTCTAGAGTCGATTTCAACGTATTTAAGACACTTACTCGACCCACGATATCATAAAAGATTCAAAGACATAAGCGATCACGAAATGATAAAGTAAAACAAGATATCATCAACAAACAGGTCAATCGCATTGAATATTGGCATGCCACTCTTGCAGACATTGTAATTTTTTCCCCTCAGGAAATGCAGATACAGAACTGTATTCCTTTGCTGTATGTACACCAATATATGGTGTACCCTTTCGATGTATTGTATACTTTTTCAATATTTTAAACAACATGTGGTTTGCCTCGACAGGGATATAGTCAGGGCTTGAAACATAAAATTGTTACAATCATGCTGTCCAAGCGACGATGTTAATGTGAGATAACTGTTCTTACACCAACACAAGAACTCTTCGGGAGACGATGGTATGGACATCTTCGCTAGCCAAGATTCCGATATGTTAACCCTATCTACTGATAAGGTGAACATATCAGAACCTTGGCTAGCGAATATGTGATATAAATGGATTTTTCTATAATAAATATAATACTACTCGATTTCAAACGAAAACGTGTTGTCCAAGTCTGGAACCTCCTGTTAATATCCTCAGTAGGAAGCCCCTAGAGGCTCGGGGATGTAAAGTAGACCATGCCCCTCCGTCATAAATATTACTCAACATGTCGAGAAGTAAATGTTATTGCAAGATTGGAAATCTTACTTGAACTAAGCAAATGCATGCTATTAATTGGTCAGATTTTGCCAGATTTACATTAAATAAACATTTATGATGGAGGGGCCCCACTGCGCGTTCCTGCAGGGGAATTCTGGCAAAGGTTTTGTATTTACCATTTTCTGCCGCATAGCTTTAGCTCGGCACTATGCAGTCACGATTGTGCTGATGTACAGTTAAACCCTATACATACATACATACATACATACATACATACATACATACATATATACATAGGAAAGTGCATGTCCATCATATTTCATCTGTTGTGAATGTTCATCCAGTCTTGTTTGGTAAGCCTTAAAATTAGCAGCAGCAGTGTTCTAAGGTTACAAAATAATAAGAAGTATTCCACTGTCGGTATTATATTATATTATATTATATTATATTATATTATATTATATTATATTATATTATATTATATTATATTATATTATATTACAGTTTTGGCAAATGATCTACCTTATTTCTTCCCGTATAATTCATAGCCACCTGCAAAAGGGATTTACCCAGACAAGTCGTCGCATAAAATACCAGTAGATGAAAACTTACGGTGTTTGTTCTACTGATGATTGCAATATAACGCCGCAGAACCCAATCTGTAGATTGGTATTTCTCGATGGCAGATATGGGTCTATGTTGTTTGCAGTTGAGTGCGAACTACAAAGAGATAAAATTGGCTCTCATAGTATCTGAATTACTTTGAAACTGCACTAAAATGGTTGATGCATTTTGAAACTGTAGATAGTAGGTGTTTGAAACTGCATCCTTAGAGTTGATGATAAACTCCTATTTGATCTCTAATCTCTATTTGATCTCTCATTTCTATTTGATCTCTAATTTCTATCTGAAGAAAGAAGAAAGTAACTCACAGAATGCTTGGGGTGAAAAGTTTATTAACCTGCACACACAATTTTGGGAAAATTCGGGGTTGGGGGTTGGGCTGGTAGTGACAAATTCATTGCAGTTTTAAACTGTGTACAATCTACTGCTTAAGGTGAATTTTGTCATCTGGATTTTATTGGCTATTAATACTAATTATGGAGTTACAAAATTATTCCTTGCAGGTCTTTCGTGAAATAAAAAAATAATAAAAATATAAACGCTTGATTTTTTTGTTGGATGATATGAGATAAGTTCTCCAGGAGAGTGCTAAAATTGCAGTTACTAAATCAACACTTTCAAATCTTACGTATTTACAACTGAGATTTCCTGACTTCCACAAGGTTGGAAACAAAGGTACCCATGGTGCAAGCTTTAGGTATTTGTTTAAACCCGTTTTAGATTTAACATCAGGTTTGATGCATTTTCTCCTTTATATTGGTACATACTTATTTCATTTAATCTCTCTCTCTCTCTCTCTCTCTCTCTCTCACACACACACACACACACACACACACACACACACACACACACCGAATTATATCACAGAAACAGTGTTCGTTAATCGAAATTGAACAAGTAAATGTTCTGGTCACAAACACACATTAGACTGCAAACGTTATTAAACCCTCTCTGAAATATCATGTGTGTCAAAACGTCCGTGTCGTTAATTTAGAAAAAGATTTGTCAGACAGTGAAAAATTAAATGCATTATTCGCGATCGTTTAATATATTTGTATTCAATCCTGTAATATTCACATTACGCAGTTTACAAAGAGGCTGTAAAAGCTGCACAAATGCAACCTTTAAAAATGTCCTAATATGCTGTAATAGATCGTTTGATTTATCTATTTTATAAGCACGATCACATTTTTTTTCTAAAGAAATTAATATATGTGTGTAAATCTTCGAGATCTCTGGGGCTAGTATTTTTGCTATTTTGCCTTTTTTAGTCTGGTTTACTTGTAGATTCTCTTGATTTTTGTGTTGTTGCTATTATGACGTGCAAATAAAATCCAAACTTTGATCTATTGTTGTATTTCTAATGCCATACCATTCCTGTATCAATACTATTCAAATGGCGGTCAATATAGATAATCTATTGTTGTATTTCTAATGCCATACCATTCCTCTATCAATACTATTCAAATGGCAGTCAATATAGATGGTACCCATGTTTAGCACGCACTTAACGATGATCAACGTAGATCCAGATCTGCTGTCGCATAATGCGCAGATTACAGTCTGTGCTGTTCGCTAAAATTCATAAGGAGAATGAACATAGACCCCGATCTACTTTCACATTGTGTAGCGGCAACTCCATGCTTGCTTTGCTCGCAATTTGCTGCGTATTATACATTCTTAACATCGGAGAATTGTGTCGTCTTCAGTAATATCAAGAAATTATGTCAGACGAAAAAGAGGACAATAAATGTTCGTAGGAAGAAGAATCAACATTAGATCTACACTTTAAAGATATCTCCAAGGTGTGTTTGTAATCTTTTGTAACGATTCTGTAACTTTGGACCATTTTTTATATTTAGGCTAAAGTATATATATACATTTAATATGTTTGATTGAACATGAGCAGTGTTATCGAGTTGAATCCAGTGTCCGATAAGGAGAATGGCCAGTTTGTCCTTAGAACTATAATGGTTTCTCACAATAGTACTATGCTGAAGAACTGAAGATCTGTTAGTTTGCTTCACATGCTTCAAAGTCGTATGTCACGACTGGTTGTTGATATTGCTGTCAAGACAGTGGGCAAGCATGATGGTCATAAAGCGTAAAGAACAATAGGGATCTCTCTCTCTGTATATGTATATATATATATATGTATGTATATATATATATATATATATATATATATATATATATATATATATATATATATATATATATATATATATATATATATATATATATTAGCTCTAAGTAATTGTTGTTCTGTTTTTCTGTAACAGTACAACAATTTGTAAAATATTCTTCAGAACCGTATTTAAACTACGTATAGGGTGAACATCTCTTTGACATAGAGTCCTCTAGCTTAAACCTTTTATATGAGCACTAAATATGATTCTCAATGAGCAAGTTAAACAAGTTATAGAAATATGCATTGAAAAAAGAAACACATCTGAGACCACCTCAAAGTTTTACTTGCTTTTAATATTTGTACAAAAGTAATGTTGGCATAACCATGATTAGTCATGTATAACGCGCGTCAAAGCGTAAACAATCTAGATCCTAGTCAGCCATCTTTGAATATATTCAATGAGTGGACTCAACCCACTTCGTTCAAAATCATGATGAGAACAAACTGTTTAGAATACATACGGGAACATTATGCAACGACAGATCATGGACTATGGTGTTTGCATTTGTATGCTTGTTATGCATGGGTAAATGTGACATTAAAATTGAATAACATTTTAACATTCTGTATTTTAAGGGTACTGGTGGAGGAATCATGCTTAATTATAAAAAATAGTAAAACAGATGCATGCCTTAAGAGAAAGTAAAATATTTATTTTTGTAAATCACATCAGTAAAATTTGTAAATTCAGCAAATTCTAGATGTAGAGTTTTGTGAATTCGATAGTGTGTGTGTGTGTGTGTGTGTGTGTGTCATTATGACTTTTAATGTAGCTTTAACAATTTTCAGTCATATCGTTACGATTTCTGCAATGTGGCAGCTTATAAGGATGTCTAGCACTGGCACATCATGCCGCAGACATGTAGCATTTTGTCCCATCCACTCACATTATCCTGACGCCAGGTTGACCAGTCCTAACACTAACCTCATAATGCCGAGAGCCTAGCGAGGCAGCTGTAAGTACCATTTTTGTAAGTCTTTGGTATGACTCGGCCGGGGTTCAAACCCACGACCTCCCGCTTCCGATCTAACCACTAGGCCACCGGAGCGGTCGTGAATTCAATAGATTCTGGACATAGAAGTTTGTAAATTGAACACATTCTGAATGCAGAATTATGTAAATTCGATAGATTCTTGATGTAGAATTTTGTATATTCAATAGATACTGAATGTAGAATTTTGTATATTCAATAGATACTGGATGTAGAATTTTGTATATTCAATAGATACTGAATGTAGAATTTTGTATATTCAATAGATACTGAATGTAGAATTGTGTAAATTCAATAGATACTGGATGTTGCATTTTATATATTCTGTAGATACTAGATGTAGAATTTTGCAAATTCAATACAGTCAGGATGTAGACTTTTATAAATTATATAGCTTCTGAATGAAGAAGGTTGTACATTCGGTAGATTTTGGATGTATAATTGTTTTAATTCTATAGATTCTGGATCTAGAATTGTGTAAATTCGGTAGATTGTGGATGTGGAACCCGGCACTGTTGTATTAAGTAGAAAACAGGAGTTTGACTGAAACCCATGTACTCCCTCTAGACCCTCCACTTGTGTGAATGTGTTTATGTTTCTATTAAACTGTATAAACTGTTGGTGAATCGATTTGTTTTTAAAGAACTGATGCAAGTCATTCGTTTTTAGTGGATTCAAAACATAACCGAATAAAATTATGGATCAGCAATTATTTAGAAAACAGACAAACTTCAAAAATTCGATGTGGAACAGACCGAATTATTCTGAGTTCGAGTTATAAGTTGAATTTGTCAAGGTCGCAGCTAAGATGCCGTTTTACACCAGGACTGAGTGAGGAGTTATTCGAATATTTGAATGCATAATAGTCGAGGTATATGCGTGGTACAGTAGAACTTTTACAACTTTAAGAGATTGTGAGCCCACATATTTGGGTTTGAGTTCTTTGTGTTTTTTGTTGTTTTTTTTCATCTGTTGTTTCCTGGATTTTTGAGGTCACATTAAAAAGAACGTTTTTACCTGATCCCTTGCACATTTATAAAACTTTATTCGAACCCCAAATCTTACATGAAAATAGTCTGACCGAACATAACACCACATTTATTAATTTAAAACAAGATTTCCAAGTCTGTAAGCCTTCAGTAATAAAACTTTACTCGATTACAAAACCTAACAAAACATTATTGATTAATCTATTTCGACTAAGGTCCCCGTCCCCCTCCCGAAATATGTGTGTTTCCTGTTGCACTTATTTTTACATTAGGGTAGACATGTCGTTTTTTAAACGTTATTACCATAAGTGGGGAAGTGCTAGGGTCAGCAAGGAGAAACAGGGACGGTATGTTTGAGTATGACGTTTTATGACGGAGGAGTCTGTACTGGACATGTCATTTTAGTTGTGCCGAGAATTAAAAAAATTAATCCTAGAGTATTCATAGTTTTACTGTATGATCATGTTTTTAGAAAGAAAGTAATAAAAACCTAACAGATAAGGAAAAAAAGCAAACAATCAAACAATAGCACACTACATCAGCATAACTTTTTGCGGCAACATTTTATTTCAAGTAACCTTTCTTTTGGTCTTTTAAGACGCGTGACCTAGCTATCGGATCATCCCGATGTATGTTTTTTCTTTCAAGTCGCTTATGCGTAGTTTTGGATGGAACACATTTATTGACATGGGGTATCAGTCGAAGCTAAGTGCAGATAAATTACACCCAAATTACTTTGAAATCTATCCAGTGTCAAGTGTAGTTGAGGAGCAAAAAATGGGGATCCTTCACTGATACGACGTAACAGGGTAAACTACTTGTAAAAACACACAAGTCATACCAAAATAAAAAAATTAAAACAAATAAACCGTCATTCTCCAGTGGCATGTCCATACTTGATAAACCCATTCCAGTTTTGACCAAATTTGCAAATTCTGTTTACGAAAGTTTTACCTGATTAAAAGCCGAAATCCGTATTGTATATTCTTTTGTGTAACGTTCAATCAGTCACGAACATCCTCTACATAAAAGCTCCATGCAGATCTTCCACGACATGACTCGGGATGACGAATCAGAATCTGCGCAGTTTGTTCAATATTTGATTTCAAGCAAACAACATAGGTCGTAATCTGGGGTCGTATTATTCGAAAGCAGACTTGGATCTGTGTTGTTGGCAATGGCAAATGGGTCTATACTATGCACTGATAAAATACTTGGGCAAATAATGTATTTACTCTCTGCATAAGAGAGATCTCTTGAAGACGAGTTGTATATTTATCAGCCTTTGATGTTAAGATTTTCAGTTTGTAATAGATTGAAACAAATTGTTAACCAGGGACAAATCATACATATTTTACCCTTCCAAACTTCTGTGCGGGTTATTAGGAGTGTTTACCACTTTTCCTCAGAGCAGTAAGTTCTTGCTTTCATTATTGAGAATGAGAAAGCAATATTGATATATTGCATGGGTGACCGCAGGAATGTTTTTGGGGATGGGGTGGAAAGCCACTTTTCGCGTGTGCGTGTGTGGGTGAGCAAAAATCAAAGGTGCTATTTACAAACTGCACAATGGATTTTTTAAAAATCCTTACGGGGGAGCAACCCACCTCCTTGTCACACCCCCCCCCCCCGCAGATGTTCATTATATCTTGGTCAGTGATCTCTCTGACCACAGACTGTAATTAAAACATCTTGAGTCTGTTTCTAAAAATATGTCTACAAAATTCATGTAATAGAAGTATAATTGCTATAGTGTAACCTATTCCTAAGTGCGTTTGTTATTATATTATTATGTTACCTTTTCAGCATTTTTATTATATATTTATTATAGTATTATTATTACAGCATTATCAATATTGATTTGAACACATTTGGTTCAAAATGAGTAAAAGGTCAAAGTCGTTTTTCATTCTGACATTATGGTTAACCCAACGCTTGTACGATAATTCTTCCGTAAGGTTACTCTTATGTCATCACCGGAACTCAACGATCAGAAACCATGTCTGATTAAATCGAGATCTCGGACATAACGAAGATCTGACAGGCATCGGGTAAAGTGCATGTTCTGATGTTCTAATTTTGAGTACCCTATAAGATAAGTGTTGCATTTTTTCATACCTGGAATAGTTATCGTTTGTGACGGTACTTTCCGAACGAGAAATGTTTTGGGTTTTTTTTATACCTGAGGGTTGGGGTTAAAAGCAGTCTTCGTGTCCGTTTGTCCGTCCGTCCTGCACACAATCTCGTTAGCACACCTGGTCCCGAAGTTTTGGATAGATTACCACGAAACTTACTAAATGTTATCTTTATCACCTGAAGACGCAGCAAAATGCAGTGCAATATAAACTTTTGATCGACTTGTCATGCATTTTTTTATGGATCACTGTGAAAAGTATTATATATTATGGTCATCATCTAATGATAAACAATGTGTTACTTTCAGATGGTCTAGTGGTTTGAGGGTCCACCTCAAATGTGGTAGGTCGCGGGTTCGAACCCCGGCAGAGTCATACCAAAGACTTATAAAAACACTGCAAAAAACGTAGCGATATGACTGAAAAATTATGGACAATACATTAAAAATCCAAAATGCGCGTACACACACACACACACACACACACACACACACACACAACTGAGAAGTAATGCATTACTTAATACTGATACAGTACATCAAGTAATGAAAATCTATACTGACAATTGAATCAGTTTGAATGTAGTACTATCTAAAAAGATACTACAATGTTAATTTATCACTTACTCTAATCTGATTATATATATATATATATATATATATATATATATATATATATATATATATATATATATATATATATATATATATATATATATATATATATATATATATATATATATATATATTGCTTTCAAACATAGCTAAGTTAATATTTTACATATGCTATTGGGACAGCTGGTATATTGCAATAGTAAATAAAAAGAAATCTACATACTGACACATCTTTAATCAAGTAATTTATACGAGACTTACTTCCCCTTTCAGCTGAACACAGTGCATAACTCAAAGAACACCCCACCCCAACAAAAAAAAACCCCACAAACTTTTCGAACATACTTTTGCAGTTTGGGATTGAATGCTATGAAACTACGTACATGATATGGTCATTATCACAAGATATTCATGCTGACCAATCATTTCACTCGTACCAAATTCAGTAGACTTATGCACTTTTGATTTCTTCTTTTGCTTCTAAAGACTCATGTCTAACGTGGGGTAGGGTTTGACTTTGCGTGAGGTGGCAATATATTTATGTCATAGCAAGTTACTTACCATTCCCTTGGTTCGTGTTCATCTGAAGGAAAGCTGTAGCGTGGTTGGTGAATCAGGCAGTCAACAGAAGGTGTCCTTGTATCAGTGCCTTTCAGATCTACTTATTGATAAACAAGTGTAGATTTCAGTCAAAAGTTTCAGAAACAACACTTTGGTTTAGCTGGCACATTTGTGTAGGGTCTAATCTGTTCGTAGCTCATTGGGTACTATAACTATGATGAAAAATAGCATTATTCAAGACAAACTATTTTATTACATAACTCAGTATTTATCCCAACTAGCATGCTAACATGTATTTCTTATATTTTGCTCCAAAGATTAATATTGTTTAGATTATTTAAGATAAATGCTACGATTATAACATTTTTAAATTTAATCAGTGATGCACTATAAGATCCAAGTACACCGAATGTTGAAACTTACCGGAAACAAAGTTATAATCCAAATGTAAAAAAAAAAACAAAACATTAGCGCAGACTTGCAAAAAAGTACATTATATACAGTATTACAGTCTAACTTAAATAATCATTAAGTGCATATATTATTTACAGCGATACTGAGAGAGCTTAATTGACCTGCCGACAACTGTCAATAAAATATTGCTTGTCTGTGATCACAGCAAGCTTTTGACAAATACGAGAGTCAGCATGATAGCAAAGTACATAAATCACCACTGTAAAGGCCACGTGAATCGATAATCAAGCGCTTAGATTTTCTTATTTAGCATTATGGTATATAAAATACATATGTTCATAATATAATTTTCACCGAATTTGGAGAAGATAAATATTGAAATGTGCGCTCAATAGTGCTACGTCGTTTATGTCCTTAGAGTCAAATTTTGAACAAACCTCTAGAGCGCAGTCACCTGTTTAAAGGGGGGACCATTTGTTAAACCCTGAGAGATCGCTGCTCCATACTGGGTTGACCCTTCATTTTCTGGTTATCGATAAGGAACCACACATAAATGCTAAATTTACGATATGTGTCTTCAATCTGTTTACACTATGGTCCAAATAACGTCAATGTCCGGTGTTTAAGGTCAGCAGAATTACCCTGAAAGTATCTCTCTATTCAATTATATTGTTTGGAGACAAGTATTTCTATTGATTTAGCTCCAAATAATTCAGGAATATCACTGTCTCTAGGCTAAAACTTGGCAGACAGATCTGAAGTACTGACCCAAACGTGTTATAAAAATGAAATATTTGACCTATTTTTACTGCGGGTTATTATAATTGCTCTAATGGTGACCGGAATTTGAAATTTTGTAACCAGTTACAATGAACTATCTATCTGGGTCAACAACTATGAAGTCAAAAATGTTATTAACACTATCATTTATGTCAGGGGTGCACAACCTTTTTCGGCCAAGGTCCAGATTGCATTTTCTAAGACCACTCGAGAGCCGCAACCACTCATTTCTTTAATATCATTATCGTTCATGGGCCAGATTTCTGTGTTGTTTTAATTTGCCATGAGGGCAGGGCAGAACACGTTCACGCGCCGGGGTATGTGTACCCCTGATATATGTAATAAAATTTGTGTCCAACACGAAATCATACAAGTTCCAAATGAATTTTGGCATAGTGGTTAGAGCGTCCGCCTCGGATGCGGGAGGTCGTGAGTTTGATTCCCTGCCGAGTCATACCAAAGACTTACAAAAATGAGACTAACAGCTGCCTCGCTTGGCGCTCAGCACTAAAAGGTTAGTGTTAGGACTGGTCGGCATGGTGTGAGGATAATGTGACTGGATGGGACATCATGCTACATGTCTGCGGCATGATGTCCCAGTGCTAGAAATTACTATAAGCTGTCACACTGCAGACATCGTAGCGATATGACTGAAAAATTGTTAAAGTTACGTTAAAAATCATAATCACACACACACACACACAGAGGTTTTAATTATATGCTTTATTCAAATATACAGTACGTGAATAACGTATCTACAATATGGGAAACGTAACTTTTGTTAATAATGATAGCGAACTCACTGTAAAAGGACCTGCAAATAGCTTTAATTTAAATATATAGTTCCGATGAAAATTTTAAATATGTTTCTCGTTTCTCTAGCTATTCCCTGTGAATCATCAGATTTACATATCTGTCAGCAAGGTCCAAAAACAATTACACCGTAATGCGCATTCAACAAGGTCCAAAAGCAATCTCACCGTAATGCGCATTCAACAAGGTCCAAAAACAATCACACCGTAATGAGCATTCAACAGGGTCCAAAAACAATTACACCTTAATGCGCATTCAACAAGGTCCAAAAACAATCTTACCGTAATGCGCATTCAACAAGGTCCAAAAACAATTACACCGTAATGCGCATTCAACAAGGTCCATAAGCAATCTCACCGTAATGCGCATTCAAAAAGGTCCAAAAACAATTACACCGTAATGCGCATTCAACAAAGTCCAAAAACAATCTCACCGTAATTCGCATTCAACAAGGTCCATAAACAATTACACCGTAATGCCCATTCAACAAGGTCCAAAAACAGTTACACCGTAATACACATTCCTCAAGGTCCAAAAACAGTTACACCATAATGCGCATTCAACACGGTCCAAAAACAATTACACCGTAATGCTCATTCAACAAGGTCCAACAACAATCACACCGTAATGAGCAGTCAACAAGGTCCAAAAACAATTACACCGTAATGCACATTCAGCAAGGTCCAAAAACAATCACACCGTAATGCGCATTCACCAAGGTCCAAAAAACAATTACACTGTAATGCGCATTCACCAAGGTCCAAAAACAATTACACCGTAATGCGCATTCAACAAGGTCCAAAAAAAGTTACACCGTAATGCGCATTCAACAAGGTCCAAAAAAAGTTACACCGTAATGCGCATTCAACAAGGTCCAAAAACAGTTACACCGTAATGCGCATTCAACAAGGTCGAAAAACACTCAGACCGTAATGAGCATTCAACAAGTTCCAAAAACAATTACACCGTAATGCGCATTCAACAAGGTCCATAAGCAATCTCACCGTAATGCGCATTCAACAAGGTCCAAAATCAATTAAACCGTAATGCGCATTCAACACGGTCCAAAAACAATTATACCGTAATGCGCATTCAACAAAGTCTAAAAACAATCTTACCGTAATGCGCATTCAACAAGGTCCAAAAACAATTACACCGTAATGTGCATTCAACAAGGTCCAAAAGCAATCTCACCGTAATGCGCATTCAATAGGGTCCAAAAACAATTACACCGTAATGCGCATTCAACACGGTCCAAAAACAATTACACCGTAATGAGCATTCAACAAGGTCCAAAAACAATTACACTGTAATGCGCATTCAACAAGGTCCAAAAACAGTTACAACGTAATACGCATTCCACAAGGTCCATAAACAGTTACACCATAATGCGCATTCAACACGGTCCAAAAACAATTACACCGTAATGCGCATTCAACAAAGTCCAAAAACAATCACACCGTAATGCGCATTCAACAAGGTCCAAAAACAATTACACCGTAATGCGCATTCAACAAGGTCCAAAAGCAATCTCACCGTAATGCGCATTCAACAGGGTCCAAAAACAATTACACCGTAATGCGCATTCAACAAGGTCCAAAAGCAATCTCACCGTAATGCGCATTCAACAAGGTCCAAAAACAGTTACACCGTAATACGCATTCCACAAGGTCCATAAACAGTTACACCATAATGCGCATTCAACACGGTCCAAAAACAATTACACCGTAATGCGCATTCAACAAGGTCCAGCAACAATCACACCGTAATGCTCATTCAACAAGGTCCAAAAACAATTATACCGTAATGCTCATTCAACAAGGTCCAAAAACAATCACACCGTAATGCGCATTCACCAAGGTCCAAAAACAATTACACTGTAATGCGCATTCACCAAGGTCCAAAAACAGTTACACCGTAATGCGCATTCAACAAGGTCCAAAATCAATTACACTGTAATGCGCATTCAACAATGTCGAAAAGCAATCAGACCGTAATGAGCATTCAACAAGTCCATAAACAGTTACACCGTAATGCGCATTCAACAAGGTCGAAAAGCAATCAGACCGTAATAAGCATTCAACAAGGTCCAAAAACAATCACACCGTAATGCGCATTCAACAAGGTCCAAAAACAGTTACTCCGTAATGCGCATTCACCAAGGTCCAAAAACAGTTACACCGTAATGCGCATTCAGCAAGGTCGAAAAACAATCAGACCGTAATGAGCATTCAACAAGGTCCAAAAACAATTACACCATTAATGCGCATTCAGCAAGGTCGAAAAACAATCACACCGTAATGAGCATTCAACAAGGTCCAAAAACAATTACACCATTAATGCGCATTCAGCAAGGTCGAAAAACAATCACACCGTAATGCGCATTCACCAAGGTCCAAAAACAGTTACACCGTAATGCGCATTCAAAAAGGTCCAAAAACAATTACATCGTAATGGCATTCAACAAGGTTCAAAAACAGTTACACCGTAATGAGCATTCAACCGCAAACAACTCAGACTCATGTCGGCCATTAAATGTTTCATCGACAGAACATGATCTCCCCTGTTCGAGTGTAAACATGTTGTTTTTTGGGGGTTTAAAGCCATTTCTCAGCGCAAGATACATGAAGGCCAGTATAAATGGTAGAGGAAGAACCCAGAAGAAATCACGGTAAGAACAAATGACCCACGGGAAGCTACTAGAAGCTCTCTCCCTTAATACCCACATTTAGTCCGAGTTTCCTCTGACCCTTGCCATCCCAGTTTTGACGTTTGGACATTGATATTGGGGCGTAGGGTCAGAGTCCACTCCCTATCGAAAGGTTGGAATTTGCCGACACCATTTGGTGTCGGCATAGGGTAACCACTTACTAGCCGGCCTAACAAACTTGAATAACGTCATGTCTTTAATCTGGAGATAGACGAGACCTGGATCTCGCCATTTGCATTCCGAGTCACATGTGTCACGAAATTGTGTACCAGGTATATCAATATGTATATGTTGTCAAAAATGTACTCGGGTTTCGTTGCCGCGTACAGCGTCACCCGAGGGTGGTATATTTTTTCGGCTCTAGTTATTTCGAAATCCTGAGCGAAACTCGGACCCATGCACGTGCAAATTGCCGGCAGCGGGAAACCCAAGTACCTAGCTGCGCATATCTGTCACAGCTAGTGTACATATAGAGCAAATTCTCTATAACCAAATCACATTACGCAGAGTCTTGTCAGGAAGCGTATCCCTTTACGAAAGCAAATCTCCAGCTATAGAGCTGCATTATACCTGCCTTATACATGCCGCCATGCCTTATGCCGTACCTTATAATGTTTTGATGTGAAGTCACAGAACTCTGTGTGGTTTCGTGTGACGTATACGCTGTGTTATGGTGACGTTGGATCTGAAGAGCATACTGGTTTTCTCGGTGCGAGGGACCAGGGCTTCGCGACCATCGGGTCTGTGATGTGAAGGCTCTCGAGGGATCCTTCAACAGACTGAGAGGAGCGGACCGTGCGTGGGTGCTTCTCTGGCCATAGACTAGAGCGCGTGGAACCGGAACATCTTGGACGTCAAACGGGCGCCACAATGGTCATAGTGTTCCATGTTATTTCCACAATTGCATTTCATAATTTCATTCATTCCTATTGTTATATCGTTATGTGAACGATCGATAGGTTCATAATTACACGTATTTCAATATCGGTTTACGATCGATAGGTTCATAATTACACGTATTTCAATATCGGTTTACAATCGATAGGTTAATAATTTCATTCATTCCTATTGCTATACCGTTATGTGAATGATCGATAGGTTCGTAATTTCATTCATCCCTATTGCTATATCGTTATGTGAACGATCGATAGGTTCGTAATTTACACTGCTTTTCAATATCGTTTTATGAACGATACGTTCAAATTTACATTCTTTTCAAAATCGTTGTTTGAACGATACGTTCAAATTTACCTGCTTTTCTAAATCGTTATTTGAACGATACATTCATAATTACATTCTTTTCTAAATCGTTATTTGAACGATACATTCAAGACTCTTTATATTGGGGTGTAGGTCACTTTTATTTTGTTGATCGGTGATGGGAATTCACGTTTGTTATGAGTTTTTTTTCTCGTTGAGTTAATTGTTGATAGTTCCATGTTAGGAACTTTATAATTTTCCTTATCTTTTTGTTTATAATGGTGTCAGATTTGTTAATATTTAAATTGCGTTTTTAAATAAACCTCTTGTAAACGCAGTTGCTTTTTGTGTCTTCCCTAATCCAGTCCCAACCCGGCTTCATCCTGTGACATGACTGTACACATCTCGCAACCTAAAGCCAAAACAACAACAACAAAACGTTAAGATAAGGTAAGGTCCCGATAGCGAAGTATGTTAATTTCAAACTCCAAAAATATTTTCATTGATGGTTCACTTACTACATACTCCGTTGACTTGTAATGGTAAGATAATGCATGTTTACTTTCGGTCTTTTCTTGTCTATTCTGTCTTCCTGAATTCACGTTTCTTTCCCTTTTGTATTTCCTTCTTATTTATATTACGCACATGTATAACTCGTATGTCATTTATATATGGGCTGATTATAATTTTTTAAAATAAAAGTTTTGTTATATTCTGTTAATTCTACTCATGTTTAAAATTGGGGCTCCGTGTAGCCGAGTGGTCTAAAGCGCTCGCCTTGACCGAGCACTGTCATCTCACCTCTGCCCACGTGGGTTCGATGTGGGTTAGACCGAGTTTCCTCTAACCGTTGCCAACCCATTTTTTATATTTGGACATTGATGTTGGGGTGCAGGGTCAGAGTCCATTGTGGTTACACATTGCGGTCAGTATCACAGGTTGAGGAAGAACCCGGGAAACCCCCCATAATTAGCGTCTTTCACACATGCCCACACCGGCCGAGCCATATACTCGAACCCACGCGAACAGAAGCGAGATTGCAGTGATATATAATGGCGAGCGCTTCAGATCACTCGGCCATCCGGGGCCCCTTGTTGCAGATTCGAAGAATGGTCTTTACATGTGTTATCCATTATGGTCAATAAAGGACAAAATCAACATATATGAGCATCGTTCAGTTTGCCATAATTGACATTTTATTTTATTCTCCGTGGCTCAGGGTGGCAGATTGGTCTAAGGTGCTCGCCTTTACAGAGCACTCAAATATGTCACCTCTGTCCGTGTTGAGTCGGGTCTCATCTCTACCAAGGCGGGGAAGTAAGAAAGCTTGCTTTTAGCCTCCTGTGATTCTTCCCGCATTCTTCCTGCACCAAACATGCTGACCGCCATTTATAGCCTATCATACGTTATGCATACATATATTGAAAATTATCATAGTATTGCATATAGTGTGTGCACTTTAATATTTGTATATGTCAACTTGTTAACATAACACTTGTCAGTCGGATTGGTCCAAATCAGCCCATACAGTTCTTTCGATGGATTATCTTTACTGATTGTGAGCGATCGTGGGAAGTTTTTTTTATACCCCTCCTTCCATAATTTCTTTCTTTTTCTTTTCTTTTCTTTTCTTTTCTTTTCTTTTCTTTTTCTTTTCTTTTCTTTTCTTTTCTTTTCTTTTCTTTTCTTTTCTTTCCTTTCCTTTCCTTTCCTTTCCTTTCCTTTCCTTTCCTTTCCTTTCTTTTCTTTTCTTTTCTTTTCTTTTCTTTTCTTTTCTTTTCTTTTCTTTTCTTTTCTTTTCTTTTCTTTTCTTTTCTTTTCTTTTCTTTTCTTTTCTTTTCTTTTCTTTTCTTTTCTTTTCTTTTCTTTTCTTTTCTTTTCTTTTCTTTTCTTTTCTTTTCTTTTCTTTTCTTTTCTTTTCTTTTCTTTTCTTTTCTTTTCTTTTCTTTTCTTTTTCTTTTTCTTTTTCTTTTTCTTTTTCTTTTCACATCACATCACATCACATCACATCACAATTTACCCAGCAGGGGATCATTACGAATAAAATGAAGGGTATCTATCAACGGATAAAGGGCTGGAGTTGGGGTGGACATGTTACAAGCACCCTGACCCTATTGCAGATGTGGTTTAAATGTTAACCTATTGGAGTAGATAAACTCGCCCCTATTTTGAAAAGAATGTCGACAAATGCCGGTCTCCCAACTGACGGAAACTCACTCAACCACATCAATCCAGCAACTAGAAGACTGCTTTTTCTGCCGGATACAATATTGCAGCCATAGTAGTGGAAATAACACATTTTAGGCGGACACGTTGTATGCATTCTCATCGAAATCGATGCATATGGCGCGTCTAACCTAACCAGAGTGAACTATTCGACATTATAAAGGAATTTCATCAGGGATCCAGTGCTGAAATATGATGCTATTTTTGTAAAAATGCTATATTGATTTGAAAGGAAAATTGCTGTTTGATTTATAATTTGTAAAAGAATATGCTCTTAAATGTTACTGAATATAGAACTGCATATTAATAATTGAACTGGCTTCTGGGAATAGTTTTTAAGCCCATCAATTGCATGGTACATCGTCTGAGAGAGATTAAACAAAATTATTTATTCTTTCCCTCGAAACTATTTCCATTAAATTAAACCCTATATGATAAACAAAATCTCAGATACGTTATGATTTTAATATTAAATTTATGAAACGCCATTTATATGTAGTGGGTGCGGCCTAATTCTGCATGACATATATAGACGGATTACGTTTTCGTATTTTTGTCATTTACTTGGAAATTTACTTGGAAATTCATTATGAAATGTTTCTATTGAATCCAGATTTTCCTATCCCCATATTTCCTAAGCATAACATTTCCTTAGCATAACATTTCCTTAGCATAACATTTCCTAAGCATAACATTTCCTTAGCATAACATTTCCTAAGCATAACATTTCCTTAGCATAACATTTCCTTAGCATAACATGGACCAATAATTGTAACTTTATTGAATGAGCATTATGCGAGGATAAGCAAGGCATAAGTAGCCTAGACGTAATAAACAGGTCATTAAAGCAATTAGCATTTTGGTGTATTATATAAATGCATCTAAAATGTAGCAGCCGAAATCAATTTTAACAAATCACAAAAAGAGAAACATGAATAAAAAATACAAAACAAAATTAAAACCCCAACAAATATCAACTGCTTGACTACCAAGACATACTCTCCGTAAAATTTGACAAACGGAACAAAAACAACTGATATCTTCTGAGAAGAGAAATTATTTTATTTTCTGTTCATCATTCTGGAAGTTGTGAATTGTCACATTACAGGTAGCAAAATAGTTTGACATATATGAGGGAAGATAATGATTTAGTAAATGTTTATGTACATCTGATATGATATCAGTCTCGCAAGCTGCCATATGATTCGTATGACTGGAATGTTACAATGACGACGTATGACATTACTAAAAAAAGAACATGGTTTTTGTCTGAAAACAATAAGAAGTATACAAAAGATCTACTGTTTTCACTTATGTACAGTGCACCTCTAGCAGGAAGCAACCGGTGTATGTACTGTTTAAACTAATTCTGATTTACACCTGATTGGATGGTGCGTTTTGCGACGGTAAATCTCGGTCTAAAATGTCCGCATTCTGGTGAGAATTATGCGTGAGTGAATAAAGTGATGATGAAATCAGAGAATTCAACATTTATACATTAATAACTGACAAAAGATGTTACAAAGATTAAACAAAACAATTTAGTTTTTACTTACAGAATGTATAATTATATCATAATTAGGTAGCTATCCTATAGGAAAAGTTGTCCAACTTTTTCCAATTCCTGTTTAAAAAAATCTAAATAAATTAAATTCTAGTAAACAATATATAAAAATGTCTGCTTGGAGCAATTACGAGAAAGAGACCATTGCCCTTGAATTTACCTATTGCTTGAACAATACCTATATAGTTAAATCCAAAAGAAACAGTTAAAATGCCATCACCATGAAAATCCTTTGTCAACTTAACTTGGAAAAAGGTAATACTCTGAAATGTTATTTTGTAATAATGCCTTCAGTGAAATACCTGCTAAAAGCCAGATTATGTTCCGCCTAATAATGGATACTTCCAAATTTATGACTTGCAGTTCTGTTAAGCAGAAATCTTATTAAAATCAGATCTCCACTCTCCTACGTGAAGATCTGACAATGACCGCTGATAGGTCATGTTCTGGTCACCTACGTTTTTAAGATAAGTGTTAATTTTATCAGCCAATCAGATGAAGTCTTTTATCTTCGTGTTTGGGAGACTGAAAAGTTTGGCTGAAGAGCACCACTGTGTGCCAAACGATTTGATTGACTTTCAGATTTGTGAAGGCTGCATTTCCATTGGCGAATTAAAAGGTCACAAGAACATGACCCCTCAGTGGTAACTGTTAGATCTTCACGTAGTTCGTATATATAATGTGATGTTGGACCACCGTACCTTACAATAGTCAGTGACATACGCCGTACGTACAAGAATGATTCATCTCTAGAAACAAAATAGACCCCGATGAACCGTCAAATACTCCGGCAGATCGTGATCTATGTTGTTTGCCACATATTAGTCCTAACAAACAGCACAGACCATAATAATCCGCCGGCAGTTCTGTATCGTTGTTGTTTGCAATTAGATAAGACTTATAATACGCGAGGATATACAATACATTCTAAAACTATTGCTTTAAGTCGATGACTAAGATTACATATTGTGCTAAATGTTAGGATAACTTCTCACACACACCAATAAATTAGAATACATAAGAATACATATGTACTACATTTTAAGTGTGCGTATTTTAAAAAAATGAATAAATAGGATTTCAGTTAGACTGGGTATATGCATTTATTTCAATAATAACAACTCTTATTCATATTTTGGAACATTTAAGGCATCGCGACTGTTTTAATGAACGACAAAAGAAGAAAAAACTATGCTGCATGTTTATATTTGTAAACAATAGAGGGAAAGGTTTTAATTAGCACACTAGATTCAGAACCTGCAGCTATGGTTGGGGAATGGACATTTTATATAGGAGTACGTATCCGTCCTCCATTCCCACCCCAACCCCACCCCCAAAATAGAGGACTCATCCAGAATCCTAACGTTTGCAGAACACAATTATTAAATGATTTTACTATAGACTTCTTGACAATGAATCCATACACTTCTGTAAAGCGTACCATTTTCATAATAAAGAACACAGAAAAACTTGAAAAGTCAATATTCGTCACCAACAAGACGAACTATAAAAACAACCATAGGTTCTGATAGACCTTCGGGACTGCGGATATGACTACTGAATAAATAGTAAATCAAATATCATCATTCTTCATGAATTATTTACATAATATAAGAATTCCTATCTAGTTCACTTTTTAAGATGATTTGTAGATTTCATAAAATATAAAACAATATTTTGGCACAGTTTACTCGAATTCTTATTCTTTTGTCATATATCACAGGTTTGTCACGTTTGTGTACATATTAAAACAAAGAATCCTGAAGTTATTTCGGTTTTTTACATTTAGATATGGTTGAGACCGATAGGTAATATATAATTGAAATAAACCGTTTGTTTAACGAGTTATTTCAAAATTATCACAGATAACATCAACCATCAATGTTACCATATTTAATGTAACCCAAAACAAGTGTGCTGTGTAATAAAAGACACGCACACACACTATAAAATATTACCTGTATAAAATAACAGTGAATATCTTTATCACCTCCGTATTGTGGATGACGTGACGTGAAGCTCTTTCATGAATTCACAAGTTTAAGAAAATATTTATGTCACGTTTGCAATATGTTTCAAAATACAGGTTATGGATTACGAGGACAAATGATCCAACACAATGTTTCTAAGAATTATCACAGAACTGCAACATTTTAATTGTATGGAGATTCCAAGAACCAGTCTGATTCCATGATAGAGTTTGAACATATTTACGTTCAGCCATCTTAAGAAATTAATTTTTTTTTTATTTTTTTGTTGTTGTTCCAAGCAATTTATCTCAACAGGAATCATCATCTCAATAACCTTCAATCTCTTTGAGTAATATTCAAAATCTGTTGCTGTTACAGGGTAATTCGGTCACTCACATAACTTCACATTCTAAATCCAACCAGTTCCGAAACATCCACAAAATAACAAGTCGTTTTGTTCATTTTCTTTTCAACAAGATTCGAAACAGTGCTTCTTTTGCTTTTGACCGGGTTCTTTATCCACTCTTATTACGCAAATTTTCGAAATAACTTAGCTATTTCAAAGACACCGTCTCTATATCTTTTCATATCAGCCTCTGCTTTTAATTTTGTTCTTCGCCAACTCACACAGGAAATGACAGAAATCACACCTCCGTTTCAGTGACTGGATCTGTGAGTTCTTCTACTAGGTCACCAGTTGGCGGAGGCATCTCACTGAGCCAGCAAGTATGGATTACATCCAGAAGCTGTCAAAAAAGGTGAAATGTGTGACAGTAATACATGTTATTTTCGAAACAAATTAATTAATTTATATATATATATCGTTTCATTTATCTTTTAGAGAGTACTTTTTACAAGCACTTTTAAGGCCAGAGATTTTTGCGACAGTATCTCGGGCCCTACTCCTCCAAATAAAATAAATGGTCGGCCCTTAAGCCACCAACCTTTCTCCTCCCCGGCCACTGGTTCAGTCCCTCTAGCTTGCACATTTAAAGGGCTGGTTATGTAGCAGTCTAATCACGCAGAAGCCCCGAAGCTCAGCTTCCACATATTTTTGCAAATATCATTCAAATACAGCCCAGAGAATAATTAACCCAGCTCTCGTCCAACAAGCTCGTTATCTCCTATTCAGCATTTAAAATACTAAGAACAGATTTTTGTGCGAATTTCTTTCGGATAAAATCATTTTGTTTCTAGATAATTTCAACCATTAGAAAATATACCAAAAATATAAGGAGAGTAAAAACCATTGATCAAAATAATGACGTAAATATTGCAAAAATCCTAAAAACACTAATTTAATAATAATAATAATAATAATAATAATAATAAAGAGCTTGTCCAATAACGTTGAGTTTATTCTCTCGCGCTTTAATTTCTTCAGAGATGGTATATAATACACAATCAATTTGATATGACATAGGATAAAGTGAGAAAAAGTGCTGAGATGTTAATACAGGGTGACTACAAAATGATTTTTATTTAT